>JAHSUH010001581.1:10000-1337500 GCA_025388415.1 Cynanchum wilfordii
ACACATTCTTCTGCCGGAACCAAAAGGCAAATAATTGAAATCATTTCCACTATAGTCCCCCAAAACCTTCCCACTATTATTATCATTCAAGAATCTTTCTGGAAGAAACTCTAATGGATTTTCCCAGATTGAAGGGTCTCTGTGTATTGCCCACACATTAACAAAAACTCTACTCCCTTTCGGAATTGTGTAATTACCGACAATGGTTGATTCATTAGGGCAGTGAGGGACCATGAGGGGGAGAACTGGGTGCAGACGTAGAACTTCTTTCATTACTGCTTGCAGATAAGGTAGTTTAAGGATGTCGGATTCTTCTAGTACTCCGTTAATATTGTCTTTTCCAACTACTTCATCTAGTTCTTTCTGTGCTTTCTTGATGGTTTCTGGTTTGTTCATCATCTCAGCCATAGCGAATTCAACTGTGTTCGACGTTGTTTCAGATCCTCCCACTACCATATCCTGTTACAGAGAATTCTTCATTAATAGGACATAATGGACAAGATTGTTAGTTAAATTTATATATGTTCTGATACATGAATGAAAATGATTAAATTTATCCTATTAATAAAGGTTATATATATATATATATTATGAAATTGATGAGTGTGGCCTAGTTATTTGTTTCCTGATTTTTATATTTTTCTTGATCCTTTTAAATATTAGGTTATTAAATTACTAAAGATAATGACATAAAATCCTAAATTAAAAGAAGAAAATAAATAAACACACAAATATTTTACATGGAAATTGGAAATCCTAGATGAGACAAAACCACGAAGCAAAAGAAAAAAATTCATTATAATCAAAAAATTTCAAAAGAGTTCCAAATTACTCATTAAGATTTAAAACAAAAATCCTATAATATACTTATATTTATTGAGTGACATAGATTCATGCGGCTTTGATTTGCACCTCCACGGTCAATGTTAGGCTATGATTTCGAACCTCTCTACCCTTAACTCCTATAAACTTTTTGAGTCAATCAAAATTTAACATATATATGATAATCAAAATTATAATTTAACATATATGATCTAATTGGATTCATTTATATGATATTTTGTCGCGTGCATATATGATATATATTTGAATATGTGATGTTATACAAAAATAAAATTTATATATTCATTGTTAACTCGAGATATTGTAAATACTTTAAATCCATAGTAACATCTAAGACTCCACAATTTCAATTAATGTCCTTTGAATTAAGAGAGTGTGGAGGTACTATATATAGAGAGCAAGGGATCATCAAACTTACCATAAGCAATGCTTTGACATGGTCCATAGTTAGAGGTGTCTTGGAATTATCCTCCGCGTTTTTCAATTGCAGAAGAACCTGTAAAAAGTCCTTGCCACCAGCTGTATTACCATTTGATGTATTCTCAGTAGTTCCATCCATTTCTGTCCTTAGCGCTATTACCTTATCAAATATTTGTTCAAATTTTGTACTCACTACTTTCATCTGCCTCTTCATTCCTTGCAAATCCATCCAAGCCAACCAAGGAAAGAAATCCGACACGTTCGGCAATCCAAGTAGCTTTGTCATCTCATAAACAGCTTCCCTGAATTCCACCCCAATTGTAGCTACTTCTTTACCTTGAATAGTACCACCCCATAACATACTAGTTATTACATTAAGTACAATCTTGAACATTTGTTCACCAACATCTACTTCCTTAATCCCATTTTGATTGTACAAGAATTTAATCATGGTCCTAATTTCTTGCCTTCGGTAACAATAAAATGCATCGAGGGTGGCATGACCGAGCATGTCCCGGACACAAACTTTTCTCAGCATCCGCCACTCGGCACCGTACGGCGTGAAGACAATGTCACGGCCGCCATACTCCATGGCCGTGACCACAAACGGGACGTCCCTATTAGCAAACGTTACATCCTGATCTTTGAGGACCTCACGTGCGATGGCCGGTGAAGAAATCACGATGCCGATCTTCCCGCCGAGTTTTAGGCTGATTATATGACCGTAGGTTTTGGCAAGAGTGGCGAAGTAGGAGTGAAGATCGGGATCAAGAAACGGGAGGATTCCTACTAGAGGTAGACCCCGTGGACCTGGTGGCAATGGTTTTTGAGACTTCGATTTTTCTAGAAGGTTCCAAGCAAACCATGTTGTGCATAGAATGAATATAAATGTTAAGAATACGAAAAGGATTTCATCTCCGGGGTTCATGCTGGAATTCCACCAGTAGAGGTACTGTGTCTGTGACTGAATGCTGTACTGGGAGATTAGAGACATGGTTTAATTTTTTGGAGAAAACAAGAGTGAAGAGTTCAATTTTGACTTTGGTTGTAATATAACAAAAACAAAATATAATAGTACAAATTTAAAAAGTCAGATGTTTTTGTTTCTCACTAATTAAATATTTTTTCTTCGCAATAATTTTGCAATCGTACACCCCCACAAAAAAATTAAGCCACCGTTTGCATATTACTTTTTATGTGTTACAATAGAAAAATTACAGTAATTTTATTTTTCACCTTATCATCTTATTAAAAATGAAATATATTTGTGACTTGAAATCTCATCATGTAGAAGATTTACTAAGCGTTTTAAACCGTGAAGTCCACCTAAGTGAGTGTTATAAACCTCTAAGGGTGTGTTCTTGTGAGACCCACCTGAAATAGTCCAAAAACAATATCATTAATTTTTTTATAACAAAATAATATATATATATTTAATCGGGATACAAATCTCTGGTCCTACCACAAGTGATTGGTGGGCTCTACTTCCCATCGAGTGTCTTGTAGTGTCAAGGGTGTGTTCCCGACATTAGCTTTCCGACAATCAAGTACTGATTGAATTAGATAGATTCCCAAAGGATCGTTCGGGGAAAGTATATTCCCGGTGATTCTCCCTGAAAAGACGATATTGGAAGTAACAGAACACTTATAATATTTAATAATATATGACTTTCACTTGCCTGTGTGTGAGAGTAAGTTACTATTTATATGGAGAGTGAGAACCAATGAGGAGGTGACACCTGTATTGAGTACATTTCCAAACAATTCGGAGAAAATCTCTTCATGTCGGAGATCATACCCTTCACATAATTTTTAGTTGTTAGCCGGACTTCAAGGGAGTCTATCCGCGATCCAATTAGTCTCTTATGACATCCACCTCGGATCTTCTGACCTACGTGAATTTATTGGGGACTTTTGTACTCTCTCATATATATATATATATATATATATATATATATATATTAATATTTATAAAAAATTTTAAGGAATGTAAAAAGTTATTTAGTGATACTCGTATCTAATTATTTATTTCACCATTAAAATTGGAACCAACTTTGGCAGTTTAAAAAAAAAAAAAATTGAATACGAACAAAGTGGAATCTTTAGTGCTTGGCAATTGAATGATGCTATCTCTCTCAAGTGCTCATTTAATTATCCATCTAAAAAAAAAAAAAAAAAGTGCTCATTTAATTATGAGGTAAAATAATAATAAAAAATGGAAAATAGAGGTCCGGAATCGACAAGCAATTATTACGAGCATCTCAAGACGGTTGATTGGGGAATTCAGCCTGCACATATATAAAAATAATTGACAAAGACACATAATTAATTTAAATAATATTAGAAGTTGTAAATATATTAATTTTTTTAATATGAAAGTAAAATAAAAAATTTGATAGAAGCATGATCTTAGGATATTTCGCTTTGGACAAGGGCTCGGTAGAGCCAAAGGTGGCAAGATAACCACACACACACAGTCGTGAATACCTAAATTAGTATTCTCTCTCTTAAGTTTTTTTTAAAAATTTTTTTTACTTATTTTACATTTTTTTAATAATATAAAAATTAATATATTTTTTAAAATTAAAAGTTATTAATTATAGAAATTAAAAAATGTTAATAAATAATCATAACTTTTTAATCATAACATAAACAGTAAATGTTAGGGTTCCTAAAGTTAGATATTAAATTGTAAGTGTAAAATTTTTATATGAATTAAAATTAAATTTTAAATAAATTTAAATTAATTAAAATAATGACTTTAAATACTATTTAATATATCATATGTTCTCGATCTTTTAATTATATATACATATATATGCATAAATCCTAAAATTATTTTAATTTTAAATTATGATGATTTCTCTAGTATATGAACTTGAGTTATCCAATTAATTGGCAACAATATGAACTGAACATTGGGCGCCAGATATGATTTTGTCAAACCACCGTAATATCTGACCGACCAAATCTGCGAAGTAGTTGACATTTCACTGGAAAACATATGGCAAACTTTTTCTTTCTTTTCATATTATTATGAATAAACATTATACAAAATATGACGCAAAATGACATCTTTATTCAAATTTTATTTCATCATAATATATTAATATATGAACCCTAATTTTTGATTAAAAATCATAATAATTTTCATTAATCTAAATTCATAGGTCAAATCTGAAACAAGATTTTTATTGCTGTTATCATCATATTGGCTGAATACATAGTAGATTAGCATTTCTTGAATGCAACAGCTTCCCCTTGTAATGATTAAAAGCTTTACTGATCATAAAGAGAAGTTTGAGATAATCTTGGAGTTGGAATGGCTACCAAAGGAATTTTTTTCTTTAAAACAATGCCAAACTTTTCAGTAAGGTCCATTTTCACACCTTCAGGTAACTTCCATTCAAAAGAATGAATCAAAGTAGCAAGTGAAAACAAAAACATCCTCTCAGCCATTGATGTTCCAGCACAAATCCTTCTTCCAGAACCAAACGGGAAATAGTTAAAGTCATTTCCACTGTAATCCCACTTGGCATGATCATGACCATCCACCTGGTGATAAAATCGTTCGGGTTTAAACTCTGACGGGTTTTCCCAGATAGAAGGGTCTCTATGTACAGCCCAAACGTTGATGAAAACACGTGAGCCTTTAGGAACGGTGTATCCTGCGACAGTGCAGGTTTCACTTGGACAATGAGGGATTAACAATGGCAGAGCTGGATGTAACCTTAATGCTTCTTTCATTACGGCGTTTAAGTAAGGAAGTTTAGGGATGTCCGATTCTTCAACCATCCTGTCTTTGCCCACTACACTGTCCAATTCTTGCTGGACTTTTGTCATAGTTTCTGGCTTGTTCATCAGCTCCGCCAATGTGAATTCTACCGCATTTGATGTGGTGTCCGTGCCACCTACTACCATATCCTGATCCACAATAATCAATGAAGTCATTTTTTTTTTTGTTAGACTAGCAATAAATATAACTCTAACTCTTTTACATAACGTTTATCTCACTATTAGATGACATTTGTCTCATTTTAACTCTTAGATGGATGACACTTGTCTCATCTTGACTTACTCTAACTCTTATATGATACTTGTTTTATTATAACTCTTACATAACGTTTTATTCTTAAATGATAAATGTCTATTGACGTTTATCTATTTATGTTAAGTTAAAGACTTAATAATAAAGCATTTGATAATATATTTATTGTCCAAGCAATAAGGACTATAATATTGAAGAAATGAACATAAATAAAATATCATAATGTAAAAATCACAATAATATATATATATATATATATATATATATATTGAGGGCATTAAGGCTGAGGTCACAATGTCATTAATTTTATAAGTCTAATGACAATGATTTGATGTGACTATTATTGCTAGTATGATTTATACTGCTGTTATATGATGGCTAAGCATCACTAATTTATTATTCTAGCATACCAAATTATGTATAAGTTATTACAAATAATTTTAGATAAGGTTAATTACTTACCATGAGGAGAGCTTTGAGATGAGTCACGGTAAGAGGAGTTTTGGCATCTTCTTTATCTTTTGTCCGCATCAAGAACTCCAAAAAATCCTTGCTTTCTTTAATGTCCCCATCATTATCATCATTACCCATCTTCTCCATCCTTCTTTGTTCAATCAATCTCTCAAATATCCCATCAAACTTCAGTGCCATATCCCTAGTCTTCTTTCTTATTCCCTGTAAGTCAAACCTGCCTAAACTCGGATAAAAATCAGAAATATTTGGCTTCCCTAATTGTTCAACCATCCGACCCACCACTTCCCTGAATTCTGCAGCCATACTTGCCCTCTCTTCCCCTTTGACCGTTCCACCCCACAACATATTAGTAATCACGTTAAGCACTGTCAAGAACATCTGCTCCCCAACGTTGACTTTCTTCCCAGTCTGGCTATAAAGAAATTTGATGGTCTGTTGGATTTCGTTTCGCCTGAGTTCGTAAAAAGAGTCCAAGGTAGCACTGGACAACATTTCTCGGACACAAACTTTCCTTAACATACGCCACTCTGGGCCGTACTGACTCCAAGCTATGTCTCTGCCACCGTAAGCTGATTCCAGGGCAGCTGCTGGCACGTCACGGTTTGCAAAAATTGTGTCTTGATCTTTAAGAACCTCTTTTGCCACGGTTGGGGAACTGATGATGATCCCGACTTTCTTACCAAGCCAAAATGTAAGGATTGGACCGTAGTCTTTTGAAAGACTAGTGAAATATGTGTGTAGCTCAGAATCAAGGGACAGAAGATTTCCGACAAGGGGCAGAGGTTTAGGACCAGGGGGCAGTGGTGGTGGCTGTCCTCGAACCTTGTCTGATTTCTTGATGAACATCGTGAATACAAGCCATAACAAGGCGAGGAATCCAAGGCCATAGGATACAAGAACGCCAACTTTTTCGAAAGTATGATCAGAAATTGTCATGGTTTTTGGTGCTAATTAAAACCTAAAGATAATAGTAGTTGTAGAGTTCTTTAATTGGGAGGAACTAAATTTATATATATAATAGTAGAAATGTGGTGAAAGGCCAAAATTTATACTTGGCATGTGGGATAGTTGTAAACGGGTATCTTTGGCCAGCCGACCTATTATTGTTTGTTTCCTAAATTAGAGGATAGTTTCTTGTAGTATGTAATACACAGCACATGAAAATATCCAATAATTTTACGTACACATTATGAAGACACGTGTAAAATCTTTTTCTTTTCTTTAATCTTTGAATTTTTATTATTTGTGGAAACTTTTATTTTACTTTAAACATACGCAATTCAACGACAAAAACCCTCATAATATGTTAATATGATGAGTTTGAATTTATTTATTTTACAAATATTAAATAATTCCAAATAAAGAATTAGAAAAAAAAATAATATAAATTTGAATTTATGTGTGTAATTCAATAAAGTGACTTATTTCACAACTTTTTCTACATACTGGTTTCATTATCAATCTTTCTTACAAATTAATTCGCATACAAGATTTTTCTCTCTAGCTTAAATCAAATTGTCTAAATCAAGCTATCTTACCTAATTCTTTACCTTGGTCTATTTTTTTCACGTTTTCTTGTTAGTTTTTATGGCTTGTAAGAAATCATATTGTACACCAATCTAATAGTGCATTCTATATATCTCCTTCATTTGTTGCATCTACAACAATGGAATACTTACAGTTTGGGTCTGAAAAATCTTTCCATGTATTCCCATCAAAAGCTCAGTTCAAATTTCTTCGTTGGATTCCCCCAAATTTTTCTTTTCTTAAATTAAACACATATAGTTCGGCTAAACCTAATCCAGATAATTTAGGAATTGGGTGGTATTTCGTGATTATTGGGTTTTACCAGCAAGAAGAAATGACGTAGCCCATGCTCTAGCATCTCTGGGATAGGAGCAGATACAATGACTCTGCAACTGTTTGATGTACCTCTGATGTTTTTTTAAGGGTTGAAGCTGAGTTAAGAATGTTTTGTTATTTGTTTGCAGAAGGTTTCTTGTATGCTCCGCCTTTCCGTCATCGGCAAGCGTACATGTGGCTCTTTTTTCCATTATTGACCGAAAAAAAATAAAGTGACTTTCTCATATAAAATATTTGTTTATAATCAATAATATTATTTCTGTAAAAATCAAATTGAGAATACATAATACATTTTTTAAATTCCATATATATATAACACTATAATATAATTTGACTTTATTCATAATACAATAAGCTGGTTAAGTCATTAACACATTATAAATATTACATTACACGAGATTATAAATTTAATACTTGTTATATAAGCATTATGTACGAAACAAGATGAGTGAAACCTTTAAACTTTATATCAATAGTTATTGTGTGAGAACCATGTATTTTAATGAGCAAAAGTTAGCATGCTAAATCTAAATTAATCGAATCAAGATCTTTTAACTAAATGGTTTAAAAAAAAAAAATAATAATAATAATAATAATAAGTAGGTCAATGATAGGTATCAAACTTGGGCCTATTGATCCAAGCCCTCCCTTCCACTACATACAATACATATAAGGCCAAAAAAAAAAATCTTCCCATTTATATTTTCTCTTTCTTATAGATCACAATATAATATATATATATAGCCACAGTATTTGGGAAGTTTTTGGTCTTGTTGTTCTTGTTCGATGTGTTTCTAAAAAAAAATGATGAAATAATATATATTCCTAACAAGGCAACAGATCATAATGAAGCAGACTGCACAGTTAATTGGTCACAGTTTGATATATATATAACTATAACTATATATAAAGTACACTGATATGTGTGATCTATTTCATATTAAAAATTTTGCTTTACTTTTGGATTCATATATACTTCAATAACACTTTGTTTTATCCTAACTTTGGTAAAACCTCATCAGATTCAGAAACTTAGTAGCAAGAATGGCATTGATTTTACCTAAAGAAGAAAACAATCAACCAACCAAAAAGAAATATTTATCTAACCTTAGAAGAATTACTCAATCTTGAAAGAAGCTTCTGGTATCAGGAGGATATCCCAAAATTGCATCATCCAAAAGAGGGGAAGACAGTTCAAATTCAGTAGGCCATTCAGAACTGATATCTATCTCATCAAAATTGATAGGGCAGCATTTCCCATCTCTGCTCTTAGCAGTTGCTTGAAACCAAAGATTGCAATGCACAAAAACTAAATCATTCAATTTATCAAGCTCTGTTCTGTTACGTCGCTTACCATGTAAACCTTCAAAAGTACTCCAGTTCCACCTGCACCAGTGGGAGCTACACTGCTGATTTAGTATTCGTATAGCAGCTCTCTGTAAAGTAGGAATTTCATAACCATATACTGCCCACCAATCACCTGCACATTAGTAAGAAAGAAAGCATAACCAAATGTGTTTATACGGAAGAAACTCTCGGGCTAAAAATAATTAACATAAATAGGGAAGACAGATCAGTCTTAAAATTGTGAAATGCAAGAAAACATATCTAATCTTTCAGATAATCTCTCACTCATCACAAACCAGGTATGATGTATTCTTTTCAAGACCTGAAATATGCTGCTAAACCATACCTGGAGTGTTCAGTGTCCTTCCCTTGAAAGCAAATTCAGTGCCTAAAGCACCTTGAGCATTTAAATATGCAGGATGTTCTTTAGTAATTTCTACCTTATCTTTCTCTTCTGCAGCCATTTTTATCATGGCTTCTTGAAATCCATTTCTTATTCTCGTGTCAGTTTTGAAACTGAGGCTGTAGAAAATGGAAGGATTAAGAAATGCTGCTGCAGCATGTAACGGGGAGTGAAGTTGCACGTACCATCTTCGATCCATTATATCCCAGATTGGCACATATTTCTCCTCAATATTTTTATAATAGGCCTTAATGATCATTTTTGCCCTTTCCATTCCTTCGTATAAGTAGCCCATAGCAGGCATGTCTCCATCAACAATTCTTAATATCTTAACAAGTGGTTCAGAGATACTTACTGCTTCATGAGCAGACTTCCAGAACCTATCACTGTATAACAATGAAATAACAATCTGGGCTTCAGCTGTCCTAATGTAATTAGATGATAACCACTCGGCGTCAGAAAACATGCGTTTCAAATTGTCTTCTTGAATCACAAGGGACCTTAACGAGAGAAAATGAGAAACAGATCTTAAAATTCTAGGCCTAATCAACTCCATTCCAGAGGTAAATTTTCTCATAAGACCAAGAATCCAGCTGTTACCATATATGTATTTTGTGATGGTATTTGCCTCCTCCAAGACTCTACTCACCCAATCCTGTGTACTGAAATCCTCCAACATCTTATTAACACAATTTGATGCGCATGGTGAGCAGAATATTGAAGGATACTTTTCCATGAGAAGCCTGCCAGCATAAATATGACAAATAGTACTATCAGTTATTACTTGAACAATATTATTGATACCAACTTCCAGAATAACAGATTCAAGCAGCTCAAACAAGTAATGATGATCATCTCCATGGCCAGATATATCAATTGACTTCAAAAATATGGTCCCTTTAGGACATGTAACAGAAAGAGCTAAGAGGGCTTTGCTCCTTCCATCAGACCAGGAGTCACACAAGATGGTGCATCCTGTTTCTTTCCACTCTTCTCTTAGTTTGTTGTAAGTTTCATTTATATCAGCCTTAGCTTTTTCCAAGAGACTACTACTTAATTTTTCATGACTTGGTGCTCTATAACCCACCCCACATTCTGCTATAGCATTTACCATTTCCTGGTAATATATAGATTTGGTAGCAGTAAAAGGAATAGAACTATGAAAGAAAAATGCAGCAATTTTTTTATCAGCATCTTCATACTTTTGTCTATGAACATTGTCAGTTACTAACTGTGGACTTGGTGAAGGGCAAGGGAACAACGAAGAAGGGCTACTACTACCATTTTGTGCACTGGATTTGTGATCGGGATGCATTCCACCACTAGCTGAAGAGCTATGTTGCTGATAGTTGGCAGCCAAATCCACCTTCTGCTTCTTAGGAGCTTTCTGTTTCTTTGAGGTGCTGAGTATGGCTTGTATATGATCCCGCACATCAATCGGTACTTCAGTACATGGAACTATATCCTTGTTCTTTATCTGTGCCAAATGAAATTTCATTCGGTAAACCCCTCCACTGAACTCCCTTTGACAATAGTTACATCTCACCTTCTGTCTAGTTGCATCAACAAGGACACAGTGTTCCCAACAAGCATCTCTTCCACGAACCATTTTATTGAATGTAGTAACTATAGATTCATTTGTTATGCCTAGACTATATTGAACAAAAAAAAAGTATAAGCATAAGTAATAAGAAATACAGGGTGCTAAAGGAATCGAAATAAAGATATGATAGACCATTCTAATGGACATATCTCTTCATGATACACTATCTCCTCATATGCTACAAGATTTAGTCAGTTAATGTGAAGAATCATTACTAATGGCAAACAAATTTCCCAACAAAGAATGCCTACCTCAACAGCTTGTTAAATGAAGTTGAAACCAATGGTAAACAAAATGAAATTCTTTACAAAACAGTTTCTGATGGAATAAGTAAATACTAGTACATTAAACAGGATGAAACATATAAACAGAAATATGCTAAACATCACAATTCGTGATGCTTCACCTCCATGGAAATACTAGAGGGAATCATGACATCCAATGATGTGAGATATATTATCCTCAAAGCAATGCCAAAGGGCTACATACATACACTAGAAGTAATTCAAGTGAAAGTACAGGACTTTTTGTGAAAGATGCAAATTATTTATCTCATGAAACATGAAGATGGACAGTTTTGCATATAAATAATCCTTCACAAGAGGTATAAAACATACAATGTAAATTGCAAAAAAAAAGAAAAAAAAAGAAGTAAACATAGTAATTTGTACATGAAAATTGCAATCTATGATATCAGCGGAGCTCGAATGGCTAGCCTACACACATGAATTTAAAATGTCGCTATCTCCTTTAAGTTATTTAAACTAATTTACTAACATCTCGCTCAAAATTTTCAAATCAACTCAGCCCATTTCAGGAAACAAATTAAAGCAAAGAATTTAGCACAAGAAGCATATGATACCCTACCCTAAGTGATAAAAAGTGTAGATGGAAGGTGAGTACGTAATAGACAAGGATCACGGAGATTGTGGAGGTGGTTTACGGTGGCCGGTGATGATGATGGTGGAGCCGAGGAATTGAAAAACTACGGCGATGAATTCGTTGACTTAGCCAAGCCGAGTGCGAGACTGGACGAAGAATCGAGCAGAGCCTCCCCTTAGTCCTATCACGTGCTACACGCGTGACCTGCAAAGTACTGTGGTTAAAATGCAAAATAGTCCCTGAAAATACTAAGGTTTTCAATGAAGTCTATTATATTTAAAAAACTTAATTAAGTCCCTTACTTTTATAATAATAATAATATATCATTTATAGTTTTATCTAAATTTATTATTAATATTGGTTAAAAATCAATGATTTGAACGAATTTTTGTCAAAAATTTTATTAATATTAATGTTTTTAATGATAAAATTGTTTAAAATGTAATTATATTATGAATCTAAATTTATTTTTAAAATTTTAATTATGTTATTATTATTCTCTTAAATTTAATTTATTATGTTTAGAAAAATAATTATCATTATTCATTTACTCGATATGATCTTAGAAGAAATCCTTAGCAATATGAAGAATGAAAAGTGCTTAATTGTCCTTCATTTTTGTTTCTTCTAAAAACATTATTGTTTCATAATTGTAATTAATTTAAAAAGTTTAAATATTTATTATATTTATTTACATATTTTTAAAATTTATAATATACACACACATATTTTTCACCAATACTAAAATACAGTTTTTCTCTACCAACACTAACAATTATTCTTTTTCTTTTTTTCTTTTTCTTTTTTCTCTTTAAAAGATAAAAAAGAAAAAAAAAATTTGTCCGAGGTTTTATAATTTTGAGTTCTGTATGAGGAATCAACCTATTTCCTGACCTTCTCCGCTGCACTGCTTTTCCTCACCTATCCCAATCTCATTAACAAACAGAAGCCAAACCACCAGATAAAACACCAAATAAGTTTTTCTTTACTTGTCTGAGTTCAATTGTAAGAAACACAGCAAATAATACAGCAATGGGAATGCTGATACACTGTATGCTATAGTTAGTCGGCACATGAAAAGCAAGAAACAAAAAGAATTTCTATCACGGAAGCATAGGGATCCCAAAACCCAACACTGATACATCAGCAAACAGTTCAGTTTATTTGTACCACAAAAATTTCAGTTCCGCTGAATCTTGAATTAGTTAATAGTGGAGTGTTTTCTCTTTCGTTTAGATTGCCTACATATTCACTGAGCTGACTAGCTGCCTGACTCTGCGAGCACAGTCAGCAAAGTCTTTGACAGGGGCCTCACATTTCAGAGGATCTTGCAGGTTTTCTCTATAACATTTCAAGCAGGCATCGTACTTTTCTAAACAGGGCATTGGCCTCTGGTTTGGCAGCTTGAACTCTTTATCATGCAAATCCTTGGCTCTCTGAGTTACTTCCTGCAGCATGCTCTCTTCCTGCTTCTGCAGCCTCTCCACAACCTTCTCACTCTCTAGCAGGACAGACCTAATAGCATCTAACTCGGCACTGGCAGATTGTTGTGGAGGCGCTGGCACAAAAACAGGAGGCTGTAGCGGCCAACCACCCACAGGGGAGCTCTTAGAGCTGGATGTCCATGGAACTTTGGGTGCTTGTTGCATCTTTGCCTTTGGTTTCCTAGTTTTCTTCTTCAACTTTGCACCATCATTTGCAAGTTGGTTAACTAACTCACCACTAATTTGAATTGTAAATGTTGAATCGCCCATGATAAATAGCACTTCCACCAATCCCTGTAACACACATAAGAAAGATGCAGTTAGTGACAACCTGGAGGAACAGGCAAAGAAAAGGCCAGGTGAGTACAAGCAACTGCAAAATCAAGGCCATAGACCTTTGAACATTCTAGTTCTTGATATCTCCCACATCCAAGGGACCAAGGCAAAAAGAAAGGAAACAAGGTACATTTGCACATTCAAAAGAGAAATGTTGAAGTCAATCCATTGAACAATACATCATAGACAACAATATATAGAAAGAGAGAGATAGAGAGAAAGAGCTTCAAGTATTCTGTAAGAAATTGCAGTGAAAAACCAGGAACTAATCTTATTATAAGAAAGCTCCCCCATTGCCTACAAAACCTTGAGCAGCAAATCAGGTGAATGTTTGCTTCAACTTCCACAAATTAAGATTGGCATGATATCTAAGAATGACTTCTACCAGTCAAATTGCTGTCAAAGAAAAACTGGTAGACTTCGAAAGTTTCAGTTGAAGTATATCACTAAGCTTCTGAAACCTATATATTCAAATAGAATGTGAAGTTTACATTGTTGACTATGAAGCTTCAGTTGACTGAAATTAATATTTGTTAAAATAGATCAACTCTCTCTCTCTATATATATATATGTGTAAGGATATCAGCCAAAATCTAACATCAGACCGATCCTATGTATATATCCTTGATGCATCATTACATGAAATCAGATCTCATCCCAATAAATCTGTCAGTATAAAATCCTTATTATGCAGACATTTATTTTATCCTCATACCTAAACATGTCTTGGATCTTTATATATATCTTTCACCTAGCAAGAATGACATTTGAACCCACCATTATGTGTCATACATGGTTAAATAGCGAGGCCTATTATTCTTTGCAATTAGGTCTAAAGCAGCAGTCATTCAAATCATTACCAGGAGAACAGTAACTGTAGACTGATCAAGCTAAATATCATCTAGGCACAAGCAAGTGCCTTCAGAAATAGAATAATACTCCACCAGTATATAATTTATAAATTTCTAGAAAATATCTAGGGATCGTGAAATATCAACTAAAGCTTGGGCTGCATCAGGACTACACTTTCCTAATTTATTTTCCCCATAGAAATATTTTTCCACACTTCTAACCCCAAAAGACTCATCCAAGTCAAACAATATAATGGAAACAACTCTAATTCAAGAAAATCCTGACCCAAATACACATAGCTCCAGAAATGGAGTTACACAAGGAAGGAAAACCACACAAAAGTATTACTAATACGAACTCAAGTAAGCTGAGGGCAGGAGAGAATGTTGCAAAACCTTCTCTATAGTTGGAAGGTAAGCTCAAAAATTGAATAACATCTGACCAGGTGAAATATACCAAAATTTTAAACCACTCCTTAAGAGAATTTGTTTTTAGTCCAAAATGAACAATTTAAATTTGCAGAACATATTACTAGCACCAAATCAATAATGGAACCTGCAGAACACATAATTTCCTACCTACAGTTCCTTCATCCAACTTCTCTATTGCATTCCAAGAATTAACAATAATAAAATAAAATAAAATAAATCTCATCCCAATTCAACCAATATTTAACTATTTACCTTCCAAAATTACATTATCATTACTGTCTAAATAAAGTGGGTATTTGAAACATTAATGACATTAGACGACAGTATTAGTAAACCAAAAACACCAAAACGAATAAAACTTAAATAAAATTCATCGGTTATCGAGATGATACAGCAATCAATAGCCGAATTCAACAGGCATTTACCTCTCAGTCGGCTGATAAGCACCCAAGAAATCGCTACTCTTTTCAACTGGTGAGAAAATTTCCACTGATCCGAAGCCGATTGTTTATGTCGGAGAAGATTGTTCTCACTTCTCAGGTGTTAGGGCACAGGGATACAGAAATATAGGATGAAATTAATATTTTTTACTAATTTTTAAAAGGTAAAAATAGTGTATAAAAATGTATTTAAGGACTTCAAACATTTCATTCATCCGTCCAAAATTGAAGAGAGAATATATTAGATTTTTTTTTTTTTTTTCTCAGCGATTAAAATGCTTCATACGAATAAAAGATTTCTCCCAATTATCAAAAAAAAAAAAATAAATAAAAATAAAAGATTTATGATTCTCTACTTAAAAATCACGGATGTAAAACATTGTGAATATACATAAACCCTTAAACTCACTTAAGTTAGGAGAGCTCATTACCAATTCATCTACGTCTTAAGTTATTTTATCATTTATATTAATAATTTGTTAAATTTCATCTCTTAACTTAGATAATTTTTGTAATTTCATCCGTATTTAATTTTTTATACAACTTTATTCTTTATCTTAATAATTTGATAAATTTCAATTCTTAACTTACATTTGTGATTTCAACATTATTTAATTTTTTTTTTTTTATACAACATCAACTTTTATCTTATTAATTTTGGTAATTTCATCTATTACTCAATTCTTGTCAAAGTTTATTATTAAAAATAAAAATAATAAATTAAAGGATAAAAATGTAAATTTATAATACAAAATTTATAATAATAATAATAATAATAAATTAAAGGTAAAAATATAAATTTATAATACAAAATATTTCCTAATTTAAAATTTTTTATTATACATTTACATTTTTTACCACATTTAATTTATTATTATTTTAATTTTTATTTAAAGATTTTGATTACCATTGATGTTTAATTAAATTGAGAGAAGGATAAAATTTACTAAAATTATTAAAATAAATATAAAGTTGTATAGAAAATTTAAATAAAGATGAAATTACAAAAATTTAAATAAGATAAGAGATAAAATAATACAAAAATTAAAATCATAAAAATTATACAAATTACTAAAATAAAATAATAATAATAATAAAATTAAATTAAAAAGAAAAAATCAAAAGACAAAAAAGCCTTGGCCCAAGTTTTACAAGCCGGATCTTCGTTCAAAATATGCAGGCCCATTTATCATGGTTTAGCAAAAACCAAGTCCGGAGGCGGAGATGACAACAGCACCACCGTCTTCTCAGTTGATTTCCTTCTCGGAAGGTAAGCTGAATTTGAACTTGCCTCATCTTCAACATTTGGGATGGATCTACACTCATTAACAGTGAAACTTACCTTGTCATTGTTGTTCTTTTTCAACAGCTCAATCGCAGCAATTGAACCCAATTCAATGCATAGAAATTCGAAGCCCTGTTGTTCTGAGGCTAAATTTATACCCTCTCTGATGGCATGAATTTCCGCCATTAAACTTGTGGTCCATGAGACTTCTTTTTTTTTTTTTTTTCTTTAAAAAAAAGAAACCAAGTAACCACTGTCTATCTGAGCTTCGAAAAACCCCACCAATAGTGCCTCTACAAAGGTTAGGTTTACAAGAACTATCTGTGTTTAGTTTTATGAACGGTGCTGGAGGAGGGTTCCAAGAAAGGGTTTAATAATTTGTAAATGTGTAGGTCTTTTATGAGGTTCAAATATACATTTGTTGCGGAAAATCCACATAGACCAACATGCAAAGGCAAATAAGGCATTCCAAGGTAAGTAAGGCTTAAACTTATGACTTTGTCATTTTTAGGGTGTTTAGGGATGAAAATATCCTGTGGATTCTATCTAGGATATCGGATAGGTTGGGTGATCACCAGATGAGCCTGTTAGCGATATTAGGATATTATCAATTCTCTCTTTGTATATATATATATATATATATATATATATAGATAGCCGGATAGATGCTCTGAATAATATACTGAGGAAAACATTTTGACACCTCATTTCAGGACCGAATTTTTAAAACTTGTATATCTCTTCTTCCTGCTTTGGCTAAAAAGCATCGGGCCACTGAGTTGAGTTCTTGTACTTGTGTTGGATTCTGCAGCTTGCTATTTCTCCATAAAAAATCTGCAATTGTTAATAGGTGATTCTGTTTTTTCATTTTTCTTTATCTTGTTTTTTATTGGCGATGCAACTAAGAGATATCTGCTTTGCTCCATATATGATATATATAACTGGAAAGTTCATCTGATTATCAACAATGATGAAGTATCTATTTTCTTTTGACTTATTTTATTGTTTTCATTCCGTTAAAACGTCCATAGCTAAAGTCCTCGGCATATTTTGTTTTACAGACATATTGGTCCAATTTCTCTATCTGTATATTCCTTTGTCATCGTGCAAAATCAATTTTAGGGATAATTTTCTCTTGGGATTTGGGAAAATTAATAATGCCTTCTGTTTGATTTTTCTTCCCTCAGTTTCTGTGAGTGTTTGACGAATTTTCTATCTATAAAAGCTCATGAGATATTCTTAATGTCTGCATTTTTGGGGGTGGCTTAAACCCCAACTGCACTTCCTTTTGTGGAAAAAAAGGTAAAACAGGAATATATGTAAACTTTTTCAGATGTCTTTTTATTAGGAATATACTTAAACCTTTTCATATATCTTTTTATTAGGATTTCTTTTCTTTTTAGGATTCTTTTTCATTTTAGGATTCTGGTTTCCTATATGGTTGTCTATGTTCTATAAAAATGGTCTTGTAATTGGGTTTTATAATAAGAGATTTCAAAAGCTAAATTGTCTTTGCTTTTCTTGTCTCCTTAAATTTTCGCAGTTTTACATATGAAGGTAAATTTGAATTCCTTTTGCTTGTTTTGGCAGTTTAAATTATTTATGTTATCCTCTGTTTTTGTATAAATGAAGATTTTTGGGTTTTGGAGTGCGAATGCAGATGGTGGTCCAGGAAAATAAATTTATTTCCTGATTACCTAATTAAGGGCATGATGAAGATAACTCTTTAGGATGAAGATATTTTTTCTTGGATTGTGTGTATTTATGTTTGATATTCAAGTTTATTTTGAGATTTATATTATGCTATACTGGATTTTGCATTGATTCTTTTTAAGAAAAAAAAAAAATTGTAAAACGTGCCCCTTATCTGTTTTTAGTCAAGAGAGAATCAAATATTTGATCTGATTCATTGCTGAGTATTTGGTTTTTGTTATATATATATATATATACATGTATTTGTGTTATATCTATTTGGTAATGTGTGAGTGTGATGGTTTGTTGAATGGCTTTATAATATGGTGTGTTGTCTTATTATTTAAGTCTGTTATTTTTCATTAATGCATGTTACTTTTATAAGTAGTATATACAAAACGCAAACTAAATTCACCCTAAATTTCTTGCTAAGGAACTGTTTAATTCCTTTAGAATTGATATGTCTCTCTTCTCTTCTCTAATTATTACCTTCAGTCCCAGCAGTATTTTCTCCATGTATTCTTACAAGAAATTAGGCCTAACTCTAGGCTTTCTGATGCAGAAAGAGATGGAGGTTAAGAATAAAACCCCAGCTCCTGTTCAAATCACTGCAGAATAAATTATTTGAGAAGCTCAGGAGCGTCAAGAAATTGCAATTTGCCCTCCTAAACAGAAAATCACTGACCCGACTGAGCTTGTTGATTACCGCCTTTGAAAAATGGAGTTTGAAGACCAGATTCGGCGTGTTCGACTCGATGGAACAAGAGTGTCTGGGTGAAGTATGCCAAATGGGAAGAGTCTCACAAGGATTTCGACGAAGTTCGTTCTATATGGGAGCGAGCTCTTGAGGTAGATTATCGAGACCATACTATGTGGTTGAAATACGCGGACTTTGAGATGAAGAATGAATTCATAAATCATGCTTGGAATGTCTTGGACCGTGCTGTTACCTTGTTGCCTAAGGTTGATCAACTGTGGTATAAGTACGTTCATATGGAGGAGATGCTTGGCAATATGGTCGGTACAAGGCAGATTTTTGAGAGATGGATGAGATGGTTATTATACATTAAATTTGAATTGAGGTATAATGAAATTGAGAGTGCACGAGCAATTTTTGAGAGATTTGTGGAATGTCATCAGAAGGTTAGTGCTTGGGTTCGGTTTGCCAAGTTTGAGATGAAGAATGGAGAGATTGCACGGGCAAGGAATTGTTATGAAAGGGGTGTGGATAAATTGGCAGATGATGAAGAGGTAGAGCAGTTGTTTGTGGCATTTGCAGAGTTCGAAGAGAAATGTAAAGAGGTTGGGAGGGCCAGGTGTATATATAAGTTTGCCCTTGATCATATTCCGAAAGGGGGAGCTGAGGATTTGTATAGGAAGTTTGTGGCTTTCGAGAAGCAGTATGGGCATAAGGAAGAAGGGATTGAAGATGCCATAGTGGGGAAGAGGAGGTTCCAAAACGAGGATTAGGTATTTGCACTATGGCATTATGCTTTTCGTGTTAATATTAGTGGATGTTAAGATTCAGTCACATTGATGAGATTCAGACACTGGAACTGGAAGTTTCATTCCTTCTTTTCCTGAATATTCAAGTTGATTATCAATATATTTCTAGAAGGTTCTTGTTGTATTTTTTGTGAATGAAAACTGATGGATTTCTAACCCAAAACTTCAGAAAAGTTTGCAACCAGTTCATCTTGACAGCCCAGCATTATATTACATATGTGGATATGGAGCCTCAAAAAAAAAAAAAAAAAAAAAAAACCTTATGTGATTGCTACCAGCACTATTTATCATCATGAAGAATGTCCAGGATTTCAGAAAGTGCCCAATCTGTATTTAGGCCTCATGTCCTGATTCTGTACTTTTTTTTTTGGTCCTTTTTTACCTTTCTTAGTTTAAATGCAATATGGCACTATTTTTATCCTTTTGGGGACCATTTGTATTATCAAAAGCACCTTTTTCCTCCCTTTGGACAATTCATCCACCAATATTGTAGAATAATAGAGCAACTTTTTGAGCCCTATATTTCAATGGTTTGATATAATTTTCAGTTGGCTTTACTTTGACAATTAATATAATTAATACATTCAATCAAAATTTCATTCTAAAATTTTAATATATTATCTCATGTATATTTTATATGTACTATAACTATATATTTATATAATATTTCTTATAATTCTTGTTAACTTAACAAAATTAGGTATATTATTTAGTATATCTTAATTAATATTATCAAATATCTAATCAAGCAAAAAGAATAGATACAAAGTGTTACATGTAAATTATTATGGATTGGAGTCAAAATGATGAAATCATATATTCTCTCAGTTTTGTCTAAGCTCACCAACTGACCTAATAAAAGGGTGCTGAGGACTTGAGAGAGATTCTCCATGAAATAAATCATGTATTCTCTTTGGTTCCATAGGGATTGTGTTTGGTAGAAGTTGGTAGGGGACTTTTCAAAAGGGAAAAAGTTATAAAACGAAACCAGTTCACCTACGCACACTACTACACACTTTGAGGTGCGGGAAGGAAGAGCGCTCAAATGCAATGAACGCGTGTAAAAAAGATATATATATAATATATATATATATATATATATATATATATGTACCTTTTTCAATCCTTTTAACAATATGTATGTGTATATATATATTTGTCTTGAATTTAGTAGCCACTATTTATTTTTTTATTATTTTAGATTATCATATATTCATATTTATTGTTACACTAATTTGGATTTAGTTCAAATTACACTCAAGAAATTTAAATCTTACTTAGGAGAAAAATTCTTATTTTGCTTAGGAATATCTAACTCGTAATCTGTAACCTCGAATAAGACACTTATTCATTTGTATCAAATTAAAAGCTTATTCAATAGCCACTTTCATTCCATCTAATTAATAATAAAATTGAGCTAACTCCAAGAAAAGATGACAGCTCAATTAGTTGGTTTGACTTCATTTATTGTCTCACTTTGTTTGTTAATAACAGGTCTTGAGGTCGACTCACGCAGGAACGGTTTCATGTCCAATCATATCTTCGATAAAGATATTGAGTCTCAAAAAAAAAAAAAAAAAAAAAAAAAAAGTCAACCCCTCAACCAGTAATTAAGTAAAATCAATCCAAATTACTCCAATCATAAAATTTAAACTCAAAATTTTAATTAATAAAAATCAAACTATTTTTTATTTGGACCAATGAGTATTAGTAACAATTCAATGTATATATATATATATATATATATATATATATATTCAATTTTAGAGAGAGAAAGGGAACAAGGTGGGAAAATTTTCAAATTGTTTTATCAATCAGGGGTCCAGTATAATGTTCTAAGCACAAGCATCAAAATGATTCAACATTCCACTTAGGTATCAAAAATTTGAAGCCCCCCTTGTATTGAAGGGCCGGCCATCATTTTAAGCAATGAGATATCGAGAATCTTGAGAGTAGGGTACGTATAATATCTATATATATATCATGCCGCTCATTGATCGTGTCTCCTTTCTGCACAAATTAATTAAACAAATTTCCATCTATCTTCTCCATATCTTTTATTCATCAGGGACCATGTATACATATATATATATATATATATATTGGATAATTAAGAAAACCGAACTTTTTTCTTTAATCTCTTTGCTCAAATGGTCCATTCCCTGTTAAAATATTCCTTGGATTGCACCGCGAGAGTTTCTTTTGGAAAGGTTGTCCGTTCCTTGGCCCCTTTTTATTATTTATTACAATTGTTATCATCATACGAACAAATAAAAGGGTTCATATGATACGTGTGAATTTTGAACTAATTTGTTTTTCATGAAAAAGTTGTCAATTTCCTTGAAACATGAAACTCAGACAAATTAAATACGAAAATCAAATCGAAAAATGTTGTGAATCATGATTTTGAATGTGTAATTGTTTTCATTGCTGATCGATCATGTCCTGAAAACCCTATAATAATTAAATATCAATTGTTCCATCTGATGTTTCTCTGTTATGTCACAATCATCCAAAAGTATATATATATCTGTAAATGTCAACTACTTGTTTTCACATATGAAGGCAATAATAATGAAGAAAGCATGAATCTTTGTTTTGGTTAAATGGAGCAAAGACAACCAAAAGATTTTCCTGTTGGTTTTCTGATTCCTCAATCTTATTACAAACTTTCAATAACGATAAATAACTGGAAAAAAAACTATTTTTATCCCTATGCAAATTAAATTGGAAGTACTACATATATTTAAAAAAATATATATATAATTACATAATTTGATTTAATTTCTATCATCAGACTTAGCACGCAGAGTCTATGAGATTAGAGGAGTTTGAATCAATTCCAACACTTTCGCATTTCAATACAAGGCAAATTATAATTACATTAAATTTTATGAATTTTAAGTGAATCAACATTGATTTATATATATATATATATACACAAACATGCTAGACCCTGGAAATTAACGTGATATATATATATAAAATTCACCATTGATGCAGCTCACAATATAGAAACTCCGACATGGATCATAATCACCGAGAGCTTCAACTGGGACAGTTGTGGATGATCAACTATAATTACTATAAAAAGGAATAACTAATAGTGAAGAAAACAGAAATTCTGGGATCAAAAGAGATGCCTTTCTCATTCACTTCAAACATCCTACCTATATAATTTCTATATCTGTACAAGAAAAATTTCCTATACAATCGGAAACTACCAAAAATACATCCATAAATATATTGACTAAAGATCCTAAAAGATTATATCGTAAATTGCTCCACCAATTTCTGTAATTTCCTCAATACCCCCCTCAAGTTGGAGCATGAGGATTGGAGATGCCCAACTTGCTAAGAAGAAATTGAAACTGATCAGTACCCAAAGCTTTAGTGAAAATATTAGCAAGTTGGAGAGTGGTGCGTACATGAGCGGTTTCAATGTTCCCATTTTGTATCTCCTCACGAATGAAATGACAATCAACTTCAATGTGTTTCGTACGCTCATGATATGCAGGATTGGCTGCAATGTGTGAAGCTGATTGACTATCACAGTACAAGCGCATGGAACTAGAATGATCAACACCAAGAAAGAGCAAGAAACTCTTTAAGCACTTAAGTTCACAAGTTGTTGTATCATTGAGCGATATTCTGCCTCTGCAGAAGAGCGAGAAACAGTTTGTTGTTTCTTATTTTTCCATGAGACAAGTGATCTACCCAAGCAAATAAAATAATTTGTCAAGGAGCGTCTTGTCAAAGGACAACTTGCCCAATCGGAGTCACAATATGCATATAATTTAAGATCGGAGTTAGCCCACAAAAGAATTCCCTGTCCAGGATTGCCCTTCAAATATCGAACTACTCATAATGGCACTTCCCAATGGGCCTTATTTAGTTGCTACATAAATTGAGCGAGAATATGGACACAATAGCTCAATTCAGGTCGTGTAATGGTTAAGTAAATCAGTTTGCCTACCAACCGACGATATTGAGCAGGGTCACTGGCATCATCCCCTTCAACAAGATCAAGTTTATGATTCTGCTCTAGTGGAGTTTTCGCTGGCTTAGCTCCCAACAAACCAACCTCGGAAATGACATCCAAGGCATAGTTTCTCCGACAAAGAAAAATCCCTTCAACATTTCTCGCTACCTCTATACCCAAAAAATATTTCAATTGTCCTAAATCCTTCATATGAAAACAGCTGCTCAAGTATTGCTTAACACGTTGCACAACCACGACATCGTTACCCGAAATGATGAGATCATCTACATAGACAAGGACATGTATTTGCATAGGTTGTTTACGAAAAGTAAACAATGAATAATCGGAGCAAGATTCATGAAATTCATACTTCTTCAAAGAATCTGCTAGCTTAGCAAACCAACAACGAGGTGCTTGACGCAAGTCATACAAAGATCGTCGTAGTCTACACACTTTCCCTGGAGTTTTAGAGACAAAACCTGGTGGCATTTTCATGAAAACTTCCCTCATTCAAGTCCCCGTGCAAGAAAGCATTTTGTACATCCATCCGATGTAGTTCCCAATTCTTTGCAGCAGCCACTGCAAGAAAAGTACGTATAGTAGTCATCTTTGCAGTAGGAGCAAAAGTTTCATGATAGTCAACGCCCTCTTTTTGATTATTGCCGAGAATTACCAATCGAGCCTTGCATCGTTCAATGCTTCCATCCGAATTATATTTTATCTTGTACACCCACTTACTGCCAATAGCTTTCTTCCCAAGAGGTAAGTCTTCCACTGTCCAAGTTCCGTTCTCCTCCAAAGCTTGAATTTCTTTTCTCATAGCGTCACGCCATCTTTCATCTTTCATCGCCTCATTGTAAGAAATTGGTTCCGAACCTGCAGTAATGCTTGCCAAAAAGGACCGATGTTGTGAAGAAAACAGATCATAACTTACAAAATTGGCGATGAGATAAGATATACCCGAGGAATGTGATTGAAGAGGTGAATCGGGTGAGGGGTTGAATTGAACATTATTTGTCACATAGTCTTTCAACCGAATGGATGATTGCTTAATCCTATATCCACGACCAAGCTGATCTCCCTCCTCTCTTGAATTTTCTTTCCTATTTTCTTCTGCAATTTCCTCACTAGGAGGACAACCTTCAGGAGATTTCTCTAATATCTCCCCATCTTCCTCAACAGCCTTCCCAATCCATGTGCTTCTGTGCTCCATCTGCATTTTTCATGAAATTTTCACTTGCAAACAGTGCAATAGCATATGGAATTTTTTTTTTCTACAAATACCATATCCCGTGAGATAAGATACTCGAAGTCTCTAAATCATACACTTTCCATCCTTTCTTGTCAAATGGGTACCCCACAAAAACACACCTACGACTTCTACTGGCAAATTTATCTTTATCTCTAAGTTGTCTATGCACATAACACAGACACCCAAAAGTCTTAATATGATTATAGGAAGGAGGTTGTCCAAAGAGAATTTCATAAGGAGTTTTTCCCTTCAGAACTGTAGATGGTGTCCGATTGATCAAGTGTCCAACAACAAGGATGCATTCACCCCAAAAATCTATTGGCAAGTGCGCCTGAAACATCAAAGCTCTCGCCACATTAAGGATGTGACAATGCTTTCTCTCAACTCATCCATTCTATTGGGGAGTTCCTACACAAGAAGTTTGGTGCAATGTACCATTTTCACCAAAATATTTTCATGGACATACAAATTCAGTGCCATTATCACTCCTAATAGTCTTCACATCCTTCTCAAACTGTCGTTTAACCATAGCAATAAAATTCTTAGGAACACAAGCAACTTCATGTTTTCCTTTAAGCAAATAAATCCAAACAGCACGAGAACAATCATCAACAATAGTCAAGAAATAAGTAGCTCCACAAGAAGCCAAAACTTTATAAGGTCCCCATAAATCACAATGCATTAAATCAAAACAATTCTTAGTTGTATTATCACTAGAATAAAACATCTCTCTAGGGACAAAAAGAACATGTTGCAATTTCAATCCTCCTCCAAGATGCAATGTTCCTTCTTTCAATGCCATAGTTGTTTCACCATTAGGCATTCCGACCGAACACGGAACAATGTCGGATACATCTCTCAGGCAGGCCCTTGTCCCAGTCATATGATGTGAAGCCCCTGAATCTATTTCCCAAGACAAATATTCTTGCTTACCAATCAATCTTTTAGCAGACACAGTCTTTTGGGAACTCAATAGTCCCAACAAAGTGCTCCATTGTTCATCATTCAACCCACTAAGCCTCTTTTTGTCCGTTTCTTTGACTCTTCCATGATCATCTTCTGTTGCAAATGTTTGAGTGACATTTGCTCGTGGTACAGCACCCCTTTCAAGGCCTCCACCACCATTGCTCTTATGTCCACTTCCTCGTCCTATAGTACTGGAGCGAGGTCTATTTCCCCACCAATCAGGATAACCTATCAACTAGAAGCAGCAACCTGAATCATGTCCCTCACGGTTGCAATGTGAGCACACTGCAATTTTGTCCCCCCCCGAATTTCTTCCACCAGCCTGAACAACAAAGCTCATGGGATTGCCTCTTTCTTCTCTTGTTCGTGACATATTCCTCACTCGTTCCTACTGAACAACCATTTCATATACCCTATTCAGATTGGGTAATGGCTTTGTGCTCAAAATATTAGTACGCACAATACCATAGCGTTCTTCATCCAAGCCCATCAAAAATTGATGAACTCTTTCTTCCTCCCTTTTCTTTTCCAGTTCAGTTGTGAGATTGCACTTGCATCCACCATAACCGCACAATGGTATTTTGTCATAATTGTTCAATTCATCCCATATAGTTTTAAGTTGTCCATAGTAATTGACTATGGTTTGTCCCTAGAGCTTGCAGTTTGTTAAGTCTCATCTCAATTGTTGGACTCTTGGTCCATTCTCAATTGAGAAGCGTTGTCTTATGTCCTCCCATAAATCTCCAACGTTGTCCACAAGGGAAATAGTTGAACGTAAAGATAGTTCAATGGTGTTAAATACCCATGAAACCAACATGGAGTTAACTGTCCACCAATCTTCAATTTCCAGCGAATCATCTGCGGGTTGTTCCATGGTTCCATCAATGAAACCATACTTCTTTTTTGCCCTCAATGTCGTCCGCACAGCTCGTGCCCACTCTTCATAATTTTCTCCCTTCAACTGCACTTGGGTAATTATGTTGCCTGGATTGTCGTTGGGGCTTAGAGTGTATGGACTACAAGTTTTCTTATCTAAACCAGAATTTCTTTCATCTTTGGGAGGCATGGCTCCGATACCATGAAGAAAACAGAAATTCTGGGATCAAAAGAGATGCATTTCTCATTCACTTCGAAGATCCATATATACACAAAGATAAAAATCCTACCTATATAATTTCTATATCTGTACAAGAAAGATTTCCTATACAATCAAAAACTACCAAAAATACATCCATAAATATATTGACTAAAGATCCTAAAAGATTATATCGTAAATTGCTCCACCAATTTCTGCAATTTCCTCAATAAATAGTAATACTGGTGATCCTCACACACACACATATATATATATATATATAAAGGGTAAAATATCACAATAACACTTCTTAGAGTTCAAAATCCAAGTTTAACACCTAAGGAATTTTTCGTTCACAAGGTGTCATTCAAGTTTTAAAAAGTCTCACTACATGCCCTTCTGTCAATTTTGTCCGTTATGGTAGATATTTGACCGTTAGTCAACCCATTTTATTGTTTTGGGCATGGACATTTTTGTCCAAAAATTTAAAAAAAATAAATCTAAATTTTTTATAAATGGTACTTTTGTAATTTTCAATAAAAAACCTAAAAGCCTAAATTTTTTTTCTCTCTCCTTCTTCTTCTTCGTCATCTCTCTTCTTCTTCTCTCTTCTTCTTCTGATGTTTTCTTCTTCTTCTATTTTTCTTCTTCTTCTGTTTTCTTCTTCTCCTGTTTTCTTCTTCTTCTCTGCTCACCCCCCATTATTTTTCTTCAATTTCAGAAATTGGTCACGAGACTTGGGCAGCGGGAAATTGGGGAAATTTGTTTGAAATTTTAAAGCAACAAACGGTGCCTGCAGTGAATCGAAACTTTTTTTTTTCTTTTTGGTCTTTTTTTGTGTGCAGATTTCAGTGTGAATCGAATTTTAATTTTCCATAGTTTTTCTTGGAATTATTATTAATGTTATTATTGTTCTGTTTTTCGGTGTTTGTGTTGAACTATGTGACCCCGTCCCTTCTTTTTGGCTTACATGAACATGAAAATTGGAAACTGGAAAATATTTGAGGGTGTGATGATTTTTCTTCTTCTTCGTTTCTTTGAGCAAACAAAGGAGAGAAATTTTAGGGCTTTTAGGTTTTTTATTTAAATTACAAAAATACCCTTTATAATAAATTTTGGAAAAAAGATTTGAATTTTGAAAAATAAAAAAATTGAATTTTGAAAAAAAATGTAAATTTTGGAAGAAGTTATAATAAATTTTGGAAGAAGATATAAGTTTTGGAAAAAAAATTGAATATTGAAAAAAAATGTGAATTTTGAAAGAATATATAAATTCAAAAGATATAAATTTTGGAAAAAAGATATTAATTTTGGAAAAAGATTTGAATTTTTAAAAATAAAAAAATTAAATTTTGAAAAGAAATGTGAATTTTGGAAAAACATATAAATAGATATAAATTTTGGAAAAACATTTGAATTTTGAAAAATAAAAAAAAAAATTGAATTTTGAAAAAAAAAATTGTGAATTTTGGAAGAATTAGTAAAGAATGTGTGGAAGAAGAAGAATATGAGAGAAAAATTAAGGTTTTAGTGTTTATTTTTATCAAAAATTATAAAATTACCCTATATAAAAAATTAGAGTTTATTTTTTAATTTTTGGACAAAAATGCCCCTGCCCAAAATAGTAAAATGGGTTGACTAATAGTCAAATATCTACCATAACGGACAAAATTGACGGAAAGGCATGTAGTGAGACTTTTTAAAACCCGAATGACACCTTGTGAACAAAAAATTCCTTAGGTGCTAAACTTAAATTTTAAACGCTAAGAAGTGTTATTTAGATACTTTACCCATATAAAAATTAAAATGTAACAACGTCAAAGTAAGAGGAAGTGGGAAGAGATTTTCCATTAATTTGTTTATCAAATTAAAGTGCCAAAAGCAATGATCAGTTCCTTATGATGATCCAAGAATAATTATACTTATATATATATATATATATATGTATGTATACGTGTGTAATCATGATCACAAGATGACAAATTTACACAGAAGTGGCTGCTCATTTAGTAGTCATTTGCAGAAGTCAAGAATATAATTTAAGAGAAAAAAAAAAAAACAGTGCGCATGCTTAGGGTGGTGATAAGGTATTGAAGTGCATGTACATTATTTCAAAGGACATATTCCCGCTGCTCAGACAACCTTTTCATTAAACCTAAATTATATGTGGTGGACATTTTTTAATTATAAAAAAGAAAAAAAAAAAGGCAATTCAATTGGTTCTCACATTATATATAATATTATAGATTTAAATCATAAATAATAATATAAAAATATTGGAAGCATTTTTAATTAAGTCTATGTTTCCCTTGTGTGACTCCTCATGGGCTATATTTAATTAGCTAATTAAGACAATAAGATAATAATTAATTGATTAATAAGGTTTTTTTTTTTATATATAACTCTAGCTTAGATTAGAGATGGTGATTATATATATATATATATATATATATATATATATTACTTATATCTATATATGTATGTGTGTGAATCGTGGTGTGCTATGTGGATAATGGTTTTTACAAAAGCAATATTTGAGAAGGTATCAGTGTGAAATACGTGAGTAAAGTTGGTAGAAGCAATTATTACAATTTTTCATTGGGTCCCAAATTATATTAGTGTATGAAAATACACTCAAATCTAATTTAAGTGAGACAGAGAATTTGATTAATATTTGAAATATATATTTATATATATATAGAAAATTGCTGAATTAGTCCTTTATCTTTTTGTATTTGACAATTTAGCTCTTTATTTTATTGTATATTTGGTCATTTTTATAAACTTAAAGTAGAAATAAATAGCTTCACAAAATCAATAAAACTATACTATTTTAGGTTTTAGGTTAAAAAAAAAAAAATCATACCTAAAAATGAACAAAAAAGATGAAAAACAAAAATAAAATAATAAGAGACTTAAATAAGTAAATAAATAATTGAAGGCTAAATACGATAATTTATATATACACTAAATTACGTTAACTGCTAATTGTGTTGCAAAAACTGCAAGCAACTTATAACTAAGGTTATTTATCTACCTTGTAATACAAGAAATAATGTTAAAAATCCTTACAATATGATAAATTTACACATTCAGATGTCTCAACATCTAGGTTTAACTGCCCTTCACTTTCCCACCCAATATCTCTCAATTTAAGCATCGACTTATAATATATAATATATATATATATATATATATATATATATAATGCTTAATTTCTACGTTTGATAATCTAATTTACTCTCAAAAGTTCCTTTATACTTTTGAGTTATTTAGTCTCCAATATATATATATATATTGGCATGATATCATAAAGGATTAGGTTTAGTTTTATATATATATATATATATATATATATATATTAATTATATAAAGCTTACCATCCGACATTGCGCAAGAGTGACGCATGGACATCATCATATACACATGTTTCAGGAGTTTTTACTGTGTCATTGAACACATATATATTATATTATATATATGTATCCAACCCTTGAGGAGTTGGTTTCACCTTTTTTTTTTTTTTCAACTTTAATAAGGATGTGTTTACTAAATTTCTATATAAAATCAACGAGATAACTTAGTGGAGGTTTTTTTGTACTTCTTGAGGACCGATTTGATGCAAATGCAAGAAATATATATATTATATTTATATATGGTTGAAAAAGATACACGATTCTTCACCAATTTCCTTTTACTGAGTTGGTTAACATGGAATTTTGCAAATTGTCTAAGGTGGTTAGCACGAGTCAAATGATTTTTAAAAACTTTGTTACAAGATGTTTAAGGTTGTTGTTAGAATATTTAAATTCTATTTATGTGATTTTTATTCTACCGATTTAAATGTCGGAACGAAGTTCTTTTTACTGTTTATCCAAGAGTGTGTAACATAAAGTTTCGGAAATGCACAAAAATATCTAGAACAGAAAGAACGAAAAATAACAACACCGGATTTACCAAGGTTTTCTGATTTCACCAAAAGTAAAATTACGTACATCCACGTTGAGCCTCAAATAAGAGACTCACAACACTAAAAATAAGTTGAAAATTACAGTCGAGATGTTGCAACTCTTTTCTCTCTCTTCCTCTCATCCTCTCTTGACAACTGGGATTTTCAACTTGGGGTTGATATCCCAACCCCAACAGTTGTCTTTCATATTTTTAGTAAATTATTACATATTCTAAAATTAAACCTTGAACCGACAATTATTATTTTTTATTATATATATGGGTTTACTACTAAAGAGTTTTTTTTTTTTTTTTTTTTTGCAATTATGCTACTAATTATATTTATTTTTGGATGTAGAATGACTGAAATAAACAAGTTGATATATTGGGAGAACAACAAAAGTCAAAATAAAAAATTAGTGTTACACAACTACATAAAATTTAGAAATGGCAAGAATTTATGATTTTATTTTTCCTTTTATTTTAGTTCCTAACTAATCCTTTTTTAGAATTAGTGGAAGCACTCGTGTATCACTTATCAAAAAAAATAAAATAAAATAAAAAGGGAAGCACTCGTGTATGTGTTTTTAGTATTTTCTTAATGTTGAGGTAAAAAGTAACTCCAATAAAGTTGCATACAAAAGAATAACAAAATCCTATCCAAAGTAGCTTGGTAATCATTGTTATTTCTTCAATTTCTTAAGTGGACCTAATTATATATATAAGGAAAGAAATCATAGGACTAATTATACATACATCTTTAAAAATATATATAGTTGATTTTTTATATTTTAATTTGTTGCATGTATAGTCTAATTTAGCTTAGGGAAAAAAAAAATACAACAAATATAAAAGGTGAAAGATAAAAAATAAAATAAAAAATAAATAAATGTTGGATGACTTAAGTTCCTACATGTCAAATTTTCACAAGTTTTGAGACATAAATTCACTGGTAAAGGATATTTTTGCTATTTAAAATCTACTAAAACTTTTTTTTTGGTAAGAGAATGTAACAATTCGGACCTGCAAGCCCGTGCTTATCTGGCAGCACCTACAATCAACTACTTCGTATTGTCAACACTGTACCAAAATGGATACCCTGAGTTGACTATGAATACTTAAGTTCATTCTTATATATCATACACATTTACTTCACTTATCTATGTGGGATGGAGTATCACAGCAAATCCAATAAAACTTATATCTTTTGTACACTTTTTTTTTTCTAGTGAAAAATGGGATCTGGTATTATATCCCTTTTGTACACTTTATATATATATATATATAAAATTGATGACCAAAATAACTTTTGTATATATATATATCTTTATTCATGCTTAAATACAATAATATATCTATATATACACAAAGGGTTTGAATATATATATATAATATATATTCACATCAGTCCTGTCTTCTGATCCTAGCTGCTGTGTCTCCATCATTTGCAAAGGAGTACAATTGACAAAGCTTTCAATTACGTCACTTTTCCTTTTTCTTTTTCCTTCCTTCTTCCACGACTCAATATTTTGTACTGCTCTCTCTTTCTAATTTCATTGGTGAGAATCCTCCTGAAGAAACGAGGTTTCTCCTCCAAGATTAATATTATGCTACCACCATTACAGACAAAAAAAAAAAACTCTATTTAAGGATGTCTTTTTTTTTTTCTTCATCTTCTTTCTAACTGAGTTGAGAAGGCAGACATGGTACTTTGTAACATGTGCACGATATACTAAAATTAATAATTTTTCTGTTTTTCGTAAAATATATATATATATATATATATATATATATGTATATATTTCATAATTAATCATCACTGCACCTTGTTATCCATCTCTAATGCGTTCATCACATTTGATATTTCAACGTCGTCGTCGAAACAATCGAAACCGAAATCATGAACACCAAAATCTTGACAATCCTGCAATAACCACGACGACGAGCAACTACTCATCATCATCGTCGTGTCGTCATCCCAACAAAACGGCGCCGTACTATTCCTTACAACGTTGTTGTTGTTGTTATCGAAGTTTTGTCCAGCTTGATCATCTGTTACTACTGCTGCTGTAGGGAACTCCCAGCTGTCAGTGCAAGGGACGTTAAAGTTAACGGGAGCAGCCGTTACTTCGTCTGCCAGAAGGTAATTCATCAAAGGGTCGTAGTCGACGTCGGTTATAACGTTATCGAGAATAATATTAATTCTGCCGTCGTCTAGTAAAGCAGCTGAAGATTCGTCGGTGGAAGATGATGAGTAGTAGTTTTCATTTGGAGAGCAGCTGGAGGTTGTCGTCGTAGTCTGATGATCTTCTTCTGAGCTTGCGGAGCCATTTATAGTATTATTGGCTATGATCTCTCCAGCTGGTGGCGGCGCCAATTCTACCAGCGGCTGCTCTGGTAGCGGCGGCTTTGGCTTTGGCTTTGTCTCCTCCTCCGGCTCCTCTTCTTCCTCCTTGTGAAGGGGTTCGTGCGTGACGGGATCGATTCCCATTTTGAGAAGTTTCTTCTTGATGTGAGTATTCCAATGATTTTTAATTTCATTATCTGTTCTTCCAGGCAATCTTGAAGCAATTTTGGACCACCTGATTCATGAGAAAACTGTTAAAATATAATAATATAATCATATAATTTTGAAAGTAATTGTTCAAGATAATAAAAAATATATAAAATTATAATCTCACTTCTACAAGAAAAATCCATGAATACTTCAAAATGAAGCCTCACGTTCATATATATATATATATATATATATATATATATATATATGTATATATGTACGAATGTAGAATAGAAAATTAGAATAACACAATAAGTTTACTTGATTTGTCCACAAATTTTGAAAAAGAATTGTCTTTTATGTGTCTTTTCTTAGACAAGCCATCATTAATTACTTACATGCAAGAACAATCATTGATCATTCAGAAAATTGTTGAAATTTATAATAAAGAATATATATATAAATATATTTTATTTAATGAAAGTGATTCGTGTTCATATAAAGTTTGTTAATAGTCTTAATTATAATTGTGGAAAGTAATGAATTTGAGTCATTGTGATACGTAAAAAAATTTTAAAAAATAAGATTAAAAATAATATATTAAAATTGTATTACTGATGCCTGAACTATGAGTTTGAATGAACTAAGGTGAAGTGCATGTATATGTATATGAATGTATATATGAGAAATATATAGATATATATATATATATATATATATATATATATATGTGTGTGTGTGTGTGGGTATGTATACCTGTTGCCAAGGCGAGCATGAAGGTCAATAACCAATTGTTCTTCAGATTCAGTAAGAAGACCTCTCTTCAAATCAGGACGAAGATAATTAGTCCATCGGAGACGACAGCTCTTGCCGCAACGGCGAAGACCGGCAAGCTTAGGGACAGCTCTCCAACAACATTGGCCATTGGTAAGAATGAAGTTAATAAGTTTCTTGTCTTCCTCGGCGGTCCACGGACCTTTCTTCACCCCAAGTTTATCACAGCAAGGTTGTCTACCCATCACTTTACTACTACTATACACAATTTTAGAGAGAGAGAGAAAGAGAGAGTCTCTCTAATAATAATAAAATCTTGGTACAACTCAAAATCTGTCCTCCCTAGTTAGCTACCCACCTTTATATACCACCAACTTCTATGTAAAGTTTTCACCTTTTGTCTTGCAATATATTATATATATATATATATATATTATATGTGAGGGGTGGGGGAGCGATGGAGAGGGACCCACCATTGGTTTATTGAAAGGTACTCATGAACTACATGGGCACAAGCTTGTTCTGGTGTAATCGACTACACAAGGTGGTGATAGTGAACTAAGGATGACCCAAACACAAAGCTACATCTAAGCATTCCCAAAAAGAAAAAGAAGGGAAAAAAAAGAAAAGAAATTATTTCTTCCCATTTTCCTACACAAACCACTCTGTGATTGCACTCTTACTCAACCATGCCATCATCCCTTTCGTCATCACCAAGTTTACGTGTCCATTTCATGGGGGAAACCATTAATCCTGTGTGTTATGTTTAATTTACCTTGGAAAGATGATCCGATCTTCTTCAAATAATCAAAAAAATTGATTAATATGTTCAATAATAATAAATTTAATTTGATGCGCATACATATAATTAACTTCTTGATTCTTTATTCTGGAGTCTGGACATGGATTAATATTTCTTCTGATGTACAAGATCACTGGCCTGATATGCACCCCAGGTGGGCTTAGTGTACAGTTACAGAAGAATTTTTTTTTTTTTACCCACTTGGGGCGTCCGGTGTCCCCACCTTTTCGGTGAGACTAATTCGGACTCGGCCTGTAGAGCGCTCACAGAATTCAACTCTTACTCGAGGGTTAGGGTCTAGCTCGGAACTTTTTTATATGACGCTAACCACCCCGGGGGATTAGAACTCTCGACCATCCACCCCAGAGGAAGTATTAGGAGTTCGTTTAACAACTCCCCAAACTACCGGGTTGTTACATAGATTTCATGTTTCTTCTTGACATGTGAAAGAAGAAAAAAAGAGAAGAAAAAATAATAATAATAATAAAAAAAAAGGCCCAAAGAGGATGGATCAATAGCAAGAATATTAATTGCATATCTTGAGCAACATCAACAAAAGTCTAATCTTTCTTTTTTTTTTTTTTTTTTTTTAAAAAAATGATAGATTTGAGGGTAAATAATTCTAATTGAATTTAAATTAGTAAAAAAAACCAATTAATTATTAGGCAGTTGATTTGTTGAAAGGCTAGCACTTTTCTAGCTATGTGATATGATCCAACTTAAAACTAATTAAAAGATAAATAAATAAATAATTCAATTTAACATAATCCTAGAAAACCTAGCTAGCTAGCTAGGTCATCGATTTATTAATATTCTATATTCATTTTATCATTTTATAAATAAATAAGTATATATATATATATATTCAATTCCAAATATATATATATATATATATATATATGAAGAGGAAAGAAAGATTTAAGGCGTAAGTAAACTGGTAAGAGCTCTTATGGCTTAAGTGAAGTAAAAAATTTAAATCTCAACTCATATATATAATTGTGTAGATTGATTTAAATGTGTCATCTTATAATATTTAAAGTGTTAATTATATTTTTAATATATATTTTTTAATATTTCAATATAACATTTCTTTTAAAATTGATTGTCCAAATTACTTTTTTTTTTTTTTTTTTTTTTTTTTTTTGGTAAATGGATTGTCCAAATGTACTTGTTTCATTATATCAATCAAGAATAATGTTCTGAATCGAACATTAACTTTTATTTTTATTTATTTAATTTTGAAACTACTTGCCACCTATTTATTATTTGTTCAATGAATGTTCACATTTTAATCATAGAATTATTCTTTAACTAAGTATGAGGTCCAATCACTAATCATATAATTAATACTTGTAGTAACTTCTCCTAATTCAAAGGGAAACTTCTTACTTAACTCATAATTTTTACTCAAAATTTTAAACATTTCAAATTTGAATAATTAATATTATATATATTGCGAACAATTCTTACATCGTTCATTTAGAAAATTTCCGATGTATTATTACACAATAGACTCAAATTATTCACTTAATAACGCATTTTAAAGTCATGAAATGAAATGCAATCGAAGTGTGCTAATATTCATATTATTCTTGCACATAATATTAATAAAGTTGTAGAATGCCACATTTTCCTCCCATATTAGGTATTTAGATTTTGTTTTTTAAACCTACTTTATTCATATACGAGTAATTGGTGTCGACTGTTATTGAAAATTTGCATTGGATAATTACAGGAAGAATGTATATATAAATGTTCGAGGAAGTTACGGTAAGTGGAAATTCAAAATGCTAATCAAAGGCAATCAAAGACTAGTTGTGGTAGTGTGAATTACCAGATTAATAGCTGTACCCCTGTGTGTGTACTATACATATTTATATGTTTGAAATTCCAACATCCCATAACTTAACACAGCTGCATTTCTTAAGTGCTATTAGTCTAATCACATCCACTTTCAATTCTCCTTATTCTTTCATAATTAATTTTGCCCCAATTTTATTTCCAAAATTTTTTTTTTTTTTTTAATCTCGACTACTCTAAACTTATTGTGACACCCTGTCTCACATCAAAATGATAAGTGAATGTATAATGATATATATAAAAAAATGAGCCTAAGTACTCATAGTCAACTCGGAAATCCCTTTCGATACAGTGAGGACAATACAAAATAGTTGACCGTGGGTACTGTTATAGGATCATAGTTACCACACAGGCATGCGAGTTTGGATCATGATATAGTTTATATTTTATTTTAGAAAATTCTGTATTTTAGTTCAATAACTATTTTACTTTATAAAATTTGGTTTTAAATTTTATTTATTTTTTTAGAATTTGATTATCTAACTATTTCTGTTTTCCTAATTTGATAACTTTGATCAAATTTATAAACTTTTTTCAACCATTTTAGTCATGTGAGAAGTACATATCTAACTATTTGAAAATATTTTTTGTAGTCTACCTATTAGATATATGTTTTTCATATAATTAAAACCGCCAAAAAAGATTTTACAAATTTAGCTAGAATGACTAAATTTAAAAAATAAAAATAATTAAAAGATCAAGATTTAAAAAGATTTAAAAAATAAAATAGTTATAAGACTAAATTAGAGTTTTTTATTATTTTTTTTTTTTTGATTTTTTTTTAAAAAATAAAAATTTTAAGGTTGGCAGGTACTTATTAGGTATTATTAATGTTAAAATTAACATTATATTATTATTTGATTTGTCGGCCAAATATTTTAATTCCACTATAAATTTCAAAATTCTTTTTCTTCAAGAAATAAGTTGATTTATAAGTTATCAATCCATATAAATTTTTTAAATCCAATCAATGAATATAATGACCTTATAAGCAAAATGAATATATACTTTTACCTTCACTCTCAGATTAGATGGTTATGGAAGAGACATCAATATCCTTAGAAAGAAAAAAAACACCTAATAATGGAGAAGTAATTATTATTTTTTTTTTTATAAGTGGAATTTCATTAAAAGGAAAAATTACACAACTGAATGATCAAAATTATTCATGGTAATAAAACAAAACATCAACCTAAAATTAGGACAAAAAACTCAACCTAAAAAAATTAGGTGAGTCGGAAAATACTAAACATAAAAATAACAAAACAACAAGAAAGACAATTGAAATCCTATCTAGATCTTCAATATCCCAACTGCCAAACACAAACTTCAGCTACATGGTAGGTTTGATTTCGCTTTCTTTCTTTAATAGCAACTTAATCCATCCCGGGCGTATCAAAAATTTTATAAGATGCCTAAAAAGAAGACAAAAATCAAACAAAGGGCCCAGATCTAAACGACCGGGTTTGACAAATTTTTCTTCTAAGAGAAAAAAATAGAGCTGATATGTAGATATCAGTGGAGAGCAATGCATTGAGAAGTGAAAGGTAGAAAGAAAATTAAAGAAAAAGACTATAAGATTAAAAAAAAATACCCAAAAAAAAGAAAAACAAAAGAAATAAACAATAACAGAAAAAATGAGAGAACTTGGGCAAAGAGAGAGCTCTAGCCGAGCTAAAAGCTCTCCCTTGGCCGGGAGAGGATGGAAGGAGGTGGGGGGTGGCGGCTGACTTGGAGAGGAGAGGAGAGGAGAGAGTTTAAGGTTTTTTAATGGAGAAGTAATTATATATGTTGGGGATTGAAGATAATGAATTATTTGAAAATTTAATGAAATTTTGAACTATCCCATTTTTAGCAAATTAATTAACATTGAGATAATTTGTTGATAGAGCATGCTCACCTAATCTCTTTGAACTCTTAGTATTGTCTAAATATTACTCCCTCCAATTTTTTTTTTTTTTTTTATAACACTAGAGAGAATCGAGATTTAATTTTTAATTGTCACATTAAAAAATTAAAGTGTATTTATTGATGTTTTCTTTTTAGACTTGTATTTTACAATTATTCTTATTTTAAAAATAAAACTGATGGATACGTTAAATTCTTTTAAAAAAATTATTTATAATTAGAATATGAAATGTTTAGGTAATAAGAGAATTTTTGCTCAAAATATAAGTCTGAAGCTTAAAATTAGACAAAAGGTCTGTTTGGTAACGCTGTTCCATCTTTTTCCTCATCCTCTTACCACTCCTTGTCTTCCTCATCCCACTCTTCTAAAATTAAAATTTGGAGTCAAAGTTTTCTCCTACAAAAGACCAACTCTGCTCGAATATGGATTAATGTGGATATGAATTGGGTTAAAGATGTCCTACGTGTTTAAAAACTACATATATTTTGAGCAGAAATTCTACTCTGAAATGTGTTAAAAGTGTATCAAATGGACAAAATATAATTCTAAGACAAAAAATACTATATTTATTTTTAAAATAATAAATGGTTAAAATTAAATTGTATCAACGAAGAAAAACCATATTTTTAAAGTGGAACATTTTTTTTTATATATAAATGGAATATTCATTAAAATAAAAATATTACAAAAGTGAATGACTAAAATCATTCACTGAAATATAAAACACCAACTTAAAACTAAGTAATGCAGAGAGTAAACTCAACCTAAAAAATTTAGGTGAGTCAGAGAAAGCCCTAAATAAATTTAGGGATAATGTTTTAAGTGGTACATATACAATGCTTGTTGATATTGTTAATCATGATGTGCAATCAAGCATTGTCTCCTTCATTGATCTTATTTCTAGATTCTTCCAAATTCAATTATTTCTTTATCTTATTATTATATTTTAATATATATATATGTGTGTGTGTGAATATGTATGTATATGTGTGTGAATGATATTTCTAATATCATCATATGAAATTTATAGAAACTGGCGTGAAATATAAATAAATAATATTTATATTTATGTTTAATTTGTAATATTTTAAATAAAGTAAAAATATTATTAAATAGTTGATTATTTTAAAAATAAGTCTCCTATCTTTTACTTGTTATAATAACACACTCTTTAAAAATATATCAAAAGTTATGTATTTTTTTATAAAAAAAATATTAAAATATCCTTTTGATTATTTCGTATTCTTCAATCAATTAGGAATAATAAATAATTATTATTTGTGAAATATTAATTATAAAACTCTAAAGCGTTTAAAATTTGAGGGACGAATTTGCCTTTTACAAATAATTTATTTGATTTGAATGAAGATTAATTTGAATGTGAATATGATTGAAAGAAAATTATCCATTGTTACGATCCATTTAAGACATATTTGGTATCATAGGGAAAAAAAAGTATATTAATTATTGTGATTGATTTTTATAAAATAAAAAATTAAAAAAAAAAAAAAAGAGATACATATCAGTTTCTCCCTACAAATGGATGAGGTATGAGTAAAAGATGTGGACAAGGTTTCAAGATATTGTCAATGCTCTTCAATGGGAACCTAAAAATATGTCAATCTGAACCATACATATATGTGTCAAACGGAGGAGATTTCTTGTAAGAAAATTTATTCTCAAATGTTTTTTTTTTTACGTATAATTGATGACATATACTCCATAAATAAATAAATAACTAAAGTTGGAATACATTATATTATCGAAACATGGACAGATTGTTGGGGCAGGTAATTATCCAAATGCTTGGTGCTTTGACTTGCATGTCTTAGCGTACGTAGGTTCGAAAATTAAATACAATACAATAAAATATAATACTCGACACTATTTATATTCTGTTACCCTTAGGTTGGTAAAAACAAAAACCTTGGATTATTCTATGTGGGATTTAATAATGTTTCATCATCAAAATACAAGATGAAAGTAACAGCAATTTGGTGAAAAATCTAAGCATTGTTCAGAGAAACAAGAAATCTTACCGCATATATATTTGTAGAATTTTTTTTTTTTTTTTTTTTTCTTTCTTTCTATTTTTTTGAAGGCAATTCTTTATGTTACAATAGTTAACTTGTAACCCAAATTAAAATAATAGTATACTGAATACGTGTTAAAAAACAAACAAGAATTGAATGATGAATAATTGTTGAAAAAACATTATTAACTATGTGCTAAACTCCGAAAGTCTGAATATTCAACATATATATAAATAAATATATATATATATATATAATATATATATATATATATATATATATTCTAGTTGAAAATTTTTCTAAAAATAGCTTAAAGAAAACTTTAAAGACAGTTTTGAACCTTTTTTTGGGGTTTTTTTTTTTTTTTTAAGGCCCAAAACTAGCCATAACAGTAAATCTTGGCACAAATTTATGATCATGCACTCTTTATTTTTGTCACAAATTAATACTTATAATTTTTTAAAGAAAATTCCTTTTGATATCCCCCACATATATAAATTCTTTGCATATACATATTCATATATATGATTTGCTAGTTTCTATTGTTTTAGTTAATATCTTTATTAAAAATAATGATTCAAATTTTATTATTGACTAGCTCAAAAAGTTTTGAGTACAACTTATTTGTGAAAATTAATTTTTGAGAAAAAATGGGAGTCTTTAGTAGACAGAAAGTTGAGGGCCAATTTGAGGGTCGGGAAGCCTGAAACCTTAGTCCACCACTAACCCCGTGGGGATGCAGAGGCAAAGCCTCCGCAATATAGACCAAGTCGCTCAACATATATAAAAATAAGAGTTTATGTTTTATTCTTGATGAAAAATTTAAAAAACTCTCTTGTAAAATTTTTGACACTAATAAATTTTTCTCACCTCTATCCATGATTTTTTCCATATAAGGATTTTATGTAAAATTTGTATATTTATCTTGTTTCTTTCTTTTCATTGTGTCATTATCTTTCATAATTTTGTAATAATCCTATCTCTATAATCTTTAAAAAGTCTCATACAAGTCTTTTATTCGTGCTTAAAGAAGTTCACAAACTCAGTGTATTTAATAATATTTTATAATGTTATAGGAAATATATATATATATATATAAAACGATTTGATTCCTCTAATTCATATATTATTCCTAATAACCACAACAAAATATTCATACTGCATGCATCATATATATAAAAATTTTAAGTATGTCTTGAAGAAATTCTCCATTGAGATATACAACTGTTCTTACCTTCTATATGTTATTAAGACATTCTACACATATACACACGTTGTTATATAAAAAATTAATCATCGTATTTAGAACAGAAATTCTTTAAATTCTAGATTGGTTATAATTAATAACGTGGAAGTATAATCAAAATTTTTTTTTTTTTTAAAAAGGGAGCTTAAATATCTAGCTAGGTGGCACCCCTGAATCTGACCATTTCATCATAGTACTATTTATGATAAATCTTTCAAGTAATTAATAACACTTCTGTTCAGTGCAGCTAATTTTATGCAGTTAATGACCACGAAAGAGGTCGATGTTAGCATACAACAATGCCAGATGTCAAATTAACGTGTGGGACTTTCTGAAGTATGTGTTAGAAACACTGAGACCGATCGATCGACATCATCAAATCTTTTGTTTGATCATACTAGAATTTTCTTCGTTAGTAGTTTACAGGAATGCATATATAAAATTTATATATATACATATCTTTAAATATATACTTTCCCCATAAGGAAGTCTAAGCTGGTCTCGGATATATAATATATATATATAATATGCATATGTGTCTGTGTGGTCAGCATCTTATATACATACAGATGCAATTTGCTTGAAATCCCCCAACAAGGTGAAATAGGGTTATGATCAACCACGTATGCTATCAATGTGTATCTAATTTGAAGAACAGAAATCCATCAGCAGCCACGTATATATATACTAAATGTTTTCTTGTGTGTCACTGAATAACACACCAAAAATATACATTAGTTATATATATGTACGTACGTAGAATTATAACTTGTACAAGCTTCTTAATTAGGCATATATGCAATCATGTGAATGCCAAGACTCCGACACTAATAAAGAATTAAAAGAGAAACGCAAAAAATAAATGATGGATATATTAATGTATAGTTGCTTCATATATATATATATATATATATTGCGACGTGTATATACAATATACACGTGGTATTATCTCTATAGGATATATACTATATATATAATTATATATTGGTATGTATATTTGGAGTTTTAGATCAAGAATCCCGTACTAAATTTATATTATGACACTTGTTATGAATTGAATTTAAATTTAATTACACTCAAAAAAAGAGATTTATATTTATACATATATATATATATATATATATATATATATATATGAAATACTCTTCCGATAAAAACTAGCTGAATGTGGGATTCAGCAACTTGGAAGGAAAGAACAGTAGGCTCTCTCTCTCTCTCTGCCGACATGATTAACTAGGATTTTATGGACAACATAAGAGTGTAATTACTGTCTAAATTGAGAATTTATCGAGTTGATTTATCTTCTAATTATCTGAAGCTTAGAATACTTTGTTATAAACCTATGTAGCCGACAAGGTAAAAGTGTAGAGAGTCGCCAAGCAAGTTACTTAAGCAATGTCCAAGGTGAAATAAAAAAAAACCCAGATAATGAAAGATACAGTGACGTATAATGAAAGTATAATATATATTTGTATATATATATGTGTGTATGTATATATGTCTTTTCTTCATTTCACATCCAAAAAATCTGCATTATTTCACCCTCATACGTATCCAAACATAGAAATTAATCAATTACAATAACAAGTTTGATATGTATACTTGGCATCAACAAGATACTGTACCAGTTATCAGTACTTAATTAGGTGTCTATATATAAATCCGTACAATGAAAATGTACTGTACCATGAAATTAATTAATTAATATTATTTCATTAATAATCTCATAGTTATAGAACTGTTCCTTTCATATATATATATATATATATATATATACATTTAAATCTTAACCTCAAAGGAAAGAAATGGTTTAAGCTTATAAGAAGGATTCAGGTACATGAATCAAGTTTATTAATTATGTATATTAAAAAATAAATGAATTTGGTTTAATTTCTAATCACAAGAAATCTTCCACTTTTGGTGATGCAAATTAAGCAAGGGATAGAAAGAGAGAAAATCTACATCATTAGGGGGTTTAAGCACGATCATCAAGTACATTTTTACAGTGACAGATGAGCTAACAATGTAATATATATATATTATGAATATATCTATATATATATCTATAATATTCAAATGCCCACAAATCCGGGGCATTAAATTTTTTCTTTTCTTTTCCCCTCGAAATTAAACTAAAAAAAAATTAAGATAAAATTATATATATGTATAGTTTCAAAAGACTAATGATGCAAAATAAAGGCAATGCCCTCGTCATTAGCCAAACTAAACATCATCACAGGGTAAGAAAAAGAAATATTGCTGCAGTAGTAGTTAAAGAAGAAGGAGTAAGTGAGACTAAAAGTATCCATTGAACTTGCACTGTTCTAAGCTCAAGATTTTCAAGGATTAGATCACCTTCTTGGGGAATATATGTATATATATATTTTATAGGGTGGCGGTGGGGGTCTGGGTGAGGGTGTGTCGGCCCATCCTTGAAATTAATGGGTTTTCAAGTAATAGTCAGACAACTATATTTAGATTGAAAGGTCTGAAAATAATCAACTGCGTAATTAGTGGTCTACACCCTAGGAGATGTGAAATAAACTATATAAAGATGGAATGTATATATTATCCTTTTTTTTTTTTTTTTGTAATCTTATATTTTGATCTGGTACTAATTCAAGAAAAATTTACAAGAAATTTTTTAAAAATTAAGTATAAAGTTGTCTCATCATAACCAAATTTGGACATCTTAAGTGAAAACAAATAATAAAAGGAATCATACCAATTAAATTTATCACATTTTTCTAAGAATATACAAATATTATACTCCTTTATAACATTCTCTAACACTTAAATATTAACGTCATCCTCATACTATTTATTACACATCGAAATTCAAAAGAAATTTTGAGGAATTCAATTAATTAGGTTCTTTTTTTATGCAACAAGTTTTTTTTAATAACGTCAAGTGTGTTGTGGCCTAGTGGTTAGCAACCACACTCCTTACCTGAAGGGCGGGAGTTCAACACCCAACTCAGCCATAGTGCTGACAACCCAGCCATCATGCTGCCGGATCTGAGAGTGAATTATTCGGATATAACCCGGACACCACACGGAAAAAGAAAATAAAAAAAGATTTTTTTAATACAACTAACTATTATTTTGGGTGGAGAAAAAAAAATATAAGTTATAGAAGCTTATTAGCTTAAAGAAAAAATATATATATTTAATTGGTCAAAATATATAAGTTAATAAACCTTATTGATTAATCACCTAATTTGGAAAATTATGACTGATCAAGACTTTTCATTTTCCCAAATCAAATGAAGATTGGCGCAAGAATTAAAATTGTGTGTATAGTTTATTTGTTAGACAGAGGGACTTTAGGGCTATAATCATTTAATGATTCAACTACTATGTTTAAACAGATTCGGTCATATTGTGGCAGCAAAGTTTAACTCTTGCTCGGAGTTAGGGATCAATCTAACTTTTTTATAGCACTAACATCGAATCCACGTTCTCGAATACTATACACTTTTTCATTGTATCAAGTGTCAAGCCTAAAGCTAAAAAGCACAATTCTTGGTAGCCAATATATTTTCCAGTTGGGAATTTATTAATGTAACTAAGACAACTTAATGTTGTATCAAGGTCATTTCATTCGGAATTTTGTAAAATTATATATTTAGTTTTGAAGTTTGGATCATTCATATTAAATTTTCAACAACCGTAGCTTTATCATTTGCTTTGGTATCATTTAACATACATTCATAACACATGAAAAAAATATATATATTAAAAGAATTAAATTAATAACAATAAAAATATTAGACAGTATATTTCGAGAGAGATTTAGGAGACTTCTCTAAGAACTAACACAAACTAAATTTGAATTAATTAAATCAGCAAATCATTTAACAAAAAAATCAAAAACTTGTTTTCATTTTCCATTTATGTTTTACCTCCCTTATAATGATGGTAATTTCAAGTATGTAGTATCTCAATTCAAACTTCAGTAGTCTTTTTGGCCATTCCTACCCATCCACCACATTTGACAAAATATGTGAAAAACATTTGAAACGTTAAGTAAAGTAGATGAAAAAATAAAAGGGTACAGAAGTGACTGTCAAGAGTCGGCAAAATCAAGAAAATCTAAGTGTTTGTGGTTGAGTTGATACAATACAAGTGTACCTCTCAAACACCCCTCTTGTCGGGTAACGAAGGTTCAACACCAGGATTTAGCAAAATGCTGCCAAATCCGAGTAGAGATTAATCGGGTCAATCCGACCGGATATCCCACTATATATATATATATATATATATATATATAAAAAAAATCAAAAAAATGAACAGCTATGAAAAATAAATAAAAGGGTACAGAAGTGACTGTCGAGAGTCGGCAAAATCAAGAAAATGAACAGCTGCATTCAAATTGATCTAAGCCTTTCAGATTCTCACACTGGATCTCTACCTGAGTTATAGTTTAACAATAAATAACTCTTCAACATTTCAAAATTCATTATGTCTACAAGGATTGACTGACCCATAACAAAAGGTCATATATCCTTAGCAAGGCAATTTGGGTCATAAAACGAAATCAAAAGAATCTACTCATACAGGTATAAGAGAAGATGAACACCAAATTCAAGTTATAGACAAACAGAAAGAAAATATTACAGAAGGTCATTCACATATTCCCTCCTCCAAATTTATTCATCATTTTTGTAATGACAGGTGCCACCTTAGGATTAGCTTGATGCTTGGCCAAGTTGGCTGGATTTTTCATCACTGCAATCGATGTATCAAACATCCATAGAATATGAATTAAAAAATGACTCATAAGCGAACAAAATGCAATAAACAAATATCTGAATGTGCAAGAAGGCTAAGAAATGGCAAGCATTATTTTATACAAAAGGCAAATTATTTCGGATAGTTAAAAAAATTACCATCTTGAAGAGCAGCCATCACTTCTGGATCTTTGAATGCTGCCATCAACTCAGGATCCTGTTTTAAGGGAACAACCAAATATAATGTATTAAAACTATCTACACAAACTTATTTTCTCCTCAATACAGTCCTTTGTTACAATAGCATCAGCAAAGAAGGGCATATATAAAGATTTAATGTTTTCTCATAACAAAACAAAACTACTTACGTTTAATATCTTGCTGTAATCAACATTTCCAGGCATGCCGCCTCCTGGAAAACCTCCAGGCATGTCACCTCCCGGAAAACCTCCAGGCATGCCGCCCCCTGGAAAACCTCCAGGCATCGCCCCCTGGAAAACCTCCAGGCATACCTCCAGGGAAGCCTTCTGGCATGCCTCCAGGGAAGCCACCAGGCATGAATCCTGGGAAACCACCAGACGGGCCTCCAGTCCTTTGACTTGAGGATGACTGCTCTTCCTTCTTGGCCTTTTCATATGCAGCCTAAGGTAGAAAGCAGTGAAAAACATTGGTAATTCAAAACAAGGAACAGATATGTATTAAAGAATGGTGCTAACCTGAGCTTCAGCTTTGCGACGAAGTCGCTCTCTCTCAATCTTTCTGTCTTCATGTTCTTTGCGAAGCCTATCATACTTTCTGCGATGCTCCTCAATTTTATGTGCATTAGGCTCAACCTGTGGATCAAGGTTAATAATAAATATCCATTTATCCAGAAATTTATGTTTCGCACTAAGGAAAACTTCATGCAAAGTACCACCACATTTGTGCTAGCAAAGCCAAATATTGAGGAAAAAAAGACAGGTAAAGAAAACCTATCATAGCTGATATGAGTAAATTAGCAAATGAAGCCTACCTTCTTCAGCACAGCATTGATCTCCTCATCATAATCAAGCTTTGAAGCTAAATGAAGATCTTTTGCAGCCTCCTCCCACTGGCCTAGTAATGCTTGTGCCATGCCACGCGACTTATACCCCTTAGCAGAATCAGGGTTAATCTGTCGAATCAAAATATGAAATGATCTTAGCCCCTACAACAATTGACAACAGACCACTTCACGGAAATCAAAAGACAATAGCATTAAAAAAAAAAAATCTTTGGTGTAAATAGGTTATTTATCTTCCAAAGGTGAGAAAATTTACATGTATTGTGTGTTACTTGAGTTAACTCATGAATGCACATTGAAAAAGCTATATTCAGCCAGCATATAACATGTTCATAGGAAACAGTAAGAAGCAAAACCATTCAGAGAATAAGGATAACCTGCAGAGCAGCATTTGCATCTCGAATTGCAGCGTTAGGTTTCTTCATCTTGATATACACAGCAGCTGTTGAAGCATACAGGGTCAAAAGAACAAAGTTTTAAACTTTAAAACCAGAAAGCATCAAATGTGATCCAAATGTTATAAATAATACTAATGCATTCTAAATTAGATGTGTATACTTCTATTTTGAGTGGTCAGAGTTAAGGCCACTTTCTTACAATTTCCAAAATTTACTTCCTAAATTTTTTGCAAATAAAATGTGGATCTTCAATTCAAAGCAGAAAGAACATTCAAAAATTTATGACACAATTACCTCTGGTTCCATACATAATAGCTGATGTAGGGTTAAGAGTGATAGCCTTTGTCAGATGCTCAACTGCTTCTTCTAGCTTTCCTGAAGGATTTCAAATGACTTATAGGACAACTAGGATCTTTCAAGTGTTGAATAATTAACAATACAGAAAAATCAAGCAATTTACCTTCAGAAATGGCCTCCATGGCCTGACCCTTTGCCTCCTGAGAAGCATCACGATTTTCTTCAGTAACCTCCACAGAAGAATCTCCCATCTACAGGATGCAGAAAATTCATAGACAGAAAAGGGTCAGAATTGTTTTATATAGAAAAATAACAAACAATATACATATATATGTGAAAAGTTTATACACCCACCTGCTGTGGAGAATCATTATCAGGCTCCACTACTTCACTATCATCAAGTTCAATATCTGACTCAACTATCTCAGGCTCCTCCTCCACATCAGCAGTATTCTTCTGTTTACCCTCATATTCCATATCCTCCATGTCATCATCAATATCATCAACCCCACGGGACTTCTACAGGCCACATCATAAATTATAAGTGACGCTCTGATTGCAAGACTTTAACTTTATGTGAGGGTGTTGATAAATTGTGAGCACAAGAAACTGAAAAACAGAATGGCACATAATACAGAGAACATGTGCCCGCTTCTGCACCTAATTTCCTCATCTTCAAGCAGAAAGGGAAAAAAAAAATAATAATAATAATAATAATCTTCTTACCATTTTCCTTTATTTTGTTTTTTTACAGGTTTTGAAAGTAAATTTTCTGCAAAAACTTAAGTAGCTCCTTGTGGAAACATGGAAGAAGTCTTTTGTACTCAAATCTTGCAAACTTAACTAATTGCAATCCACGTAGAAATTATAAAAGGTAAAATCTCGTGACCAGTAAATAAAGGAGGTTTATTGTTGGGATGACATACCGCTTTGAATCCCCCAGCTTGTGGAATCTTTCCCCCGAGACTGGAAAAAAAAAGCCAAAAATCAACGAGGAGAATGGAAAAAAAAAATTACATACCGAAACAAACCTCAAAAAAATTAGACCCCTCAAAAGAATATACAAATCCATATGCATTATTACTTTAACACTCAATCTAAATCACTTAGATATTAAATCACCAAATCTTACACATTGCTGTAAACATAACTCCTGGTTATGCTTATGCGGCCGTAATTTGCAAGAATTCAATTTCAATCACAGAAATACACATCACAAACAAAAAATAAAAAAATCTAATAAAAGACAGATTAAAGGACCCATTTTCTCAAATTAAAGCGTCATTTTACTATCTCCAAGGGAAAAAAACGAGAATAACAACTCAAAATTGAGCGCTCGCATATACCTCTCTACAAACTCCCGAAAAAAAGAAAGTGAGGGATCGTAAAGAATGGAAGGATTGGCTCGACACAAGTCAACGAATTTCTCCAATTCCTTGAGTTTCTCAGCATCCATAGCTCTAATCTACTCAGGCACGGAAGAAAAATGGCGTTATCGAAGTAGTGTGGGTAACCGGAAATGTAACTGGTATAGGTATCGCCGCTTGTTTTGTATCCGTAGGAATGGTTTAGACGAGAGCTGAGAAAGCAAAAATGGTTCTTTATGTGCTGCGGTGGACTAATACCTCGACTAGGTACTTCTAGTAGGTTCTAACAGATAATTCCATTTGTTCTGACCATCTCATACTCATTTAGCAATTTTTTTCCTTTTTCACAATCTCCATTTTTATTTTTCTCTTTTCTTATATATAATAAAAAAAAATAAAGAATTAAAGAAAATAAATATAATTTTTAAATTTTGTATACATTAATTAAAAATTAATTCTTTAACTTTTTATTTGAAATTTTAAAAAAAAAAAAAAAAAAAAAAAAAAAAAAAAAAATGAGTATTCTCCATATTTGGAAATAGTATTTTATTTGTACGATATTGTAGTTTTCTTTTTAAAAAATAGTACTTATTTGTACGATACTTATTTTCTAAAATATTTGTCATTAATCTCAATTTGAAATAAATTTATTTAATTTCTTTGAAAGTTGTGAATATAAAAAAACTATCAAAATGCAACATTCTTAATTTTAATTCTTAAATTATTTTAATTGTCTACTTATTATTTTTAATCTTTATATGGTTATTTGAGCATATATACTTTAAAGAAATGACCCAATAATCTATTTATCCTAATGAGACATGTAAATCTGATAAAAAAAAAAAAAGAAAAAAGAAAATCATAAAAACTCATCTATTAAAAATGAAACAATATATAGTTAAGACTAAAATATCCAAAATTCCATAAAACATTTTAAAATTTTAACATTTCTAACTCTCTTACTAATTTCTCTATACCTTCAAAATTTCTCAATTTACAAAATAAATAAATTTACTGCAATTTAAAAAAAAAAAAAAATTAAAAAATTAAAAATCTTAATGAGATTATTTGTGAAAACCTAATATCTTGATACAGATACGATATTTTTAACCAGTGTGTTCAGAGACATTTAAAGGACACCAATTAAAAAAAAAAAAAAATGGCAAGTATAAATTAATTAATTATATCTAAAACTACATTAACTTTTAATATTTATCAGAAGCAAAACTTTTTAAAATATATATTTTTATTTTTTTATTTTAAAAAATATACATTATATTTTATCTTAAAAAATAAAAACTTCTTAAACAACATGGACAAAGATAATTATTATACATCAAGAATCGCTTGGTATCACTATTAGTAGAGTACATAAACAGAAAGTTTGTATCTTAAAACATGAGAATCTAGAACAACATGGACAAAGAAATCAACGGAAGAAAATGAAGCAAGTAAACAATGGATAATCCCTCTCTGCATCCGGTCAATCAATTGAGTTTCTAAACGTACTCTTCTCAAAGGGCAAAAGAATAACTCATCTAACAAAACATCATAGAAACCCAGAGAAGAACCATACTTGACAATCCACTCCATGCAATCTTGCCTACACCACTGCCACTGCCAGGAGTAGCTGTAGAATCAAAGATTCACTGTCAATATTTTCTAAAAAGACAAATAAGTATTTTATAGTATGTGTAATGAAACTCATGCATCTGTGTATATTGAATAACAGATCATCTTCAGTTTTTTATTATTCAGTGCATTTCTGAAGTTGAACTTCTTGCACCAGGTCTTGTTGAACAGGTAAAATAGGTTCTTGTTTTAAGTAAGAGAGCAGGCCGACAAAGAATTTTAAATCAGAGATGTCATTACTAGTGTTTTTCTCTGTAAGTTGAACTAGTCTGCATTACAATTCAGACATTTGAGGATGGGAAAAGTTGGGTTTTTTTATCAAAATTGTCATATATTTTTATAAAAACTCCATGCTATCAAAAACAAGACTATACAACGTGTTTTTTCTTTAAAAAATGGGTGGGTCATTTTTATCAATAACCCAAAAAACCATTGCTGACAAAAGATTAGATTATTCTATAGTATTCTAGTTAAAGCTAAATAGCAGGAAAACAGGCACAGAACATCCAGATCTATCAACCCAAGGAAGGAAGAATATTTTATGATCAAATTTAAGCCTCATAGCAAAATTTTAGGGAGAAACTGATTTATGATTCTGCTCGCAGTAACTCTGGGAGCTAGCTAGCTACTATGTCACACAAAATTGGGAAACCTTCACTAATAGCTCTCTCGATGAAATTGATATCGATAATTCTCAATTTCCATCCTTTCCTTTAACAAGCTTTTATCGGTCAACCATTCTTCCACAAGTCCAATTTCAGATTTACTGAACTTTTTGCTAATGTTAGGAGCCATTTCACCATTCTATCTAAACTACATAGTGTGGACCGACCAAATATATCCATTAGAAATATATACCAAAGTATCAAGACACATGTATCATCAGATTCAAGATTAAGGCACTAAAATTTCTTTTGCATCATAAAGAGAGTTTTTCCTTTTTTTTTCCCCCTTTATACAAAAGTTTTCACAGACAAGATCATCAATTAGGCTAAAAGTAAAAAGGTAGAACAGAATGGAAACCAAACCTGGAGGAGGAGGAGTTGCTGAGGAACCTGGAGCCAAAGCTGTGAAAACATGTGTTAATAAACTTCAAAATTGAAAATTATATATATTTCCAGATCTACCATAGTTGGAGAGTAGTACAGATTTTCAGGACGGAAAAGTAAAAAGAGGAAAGTGAAACAATAGATGAGGAGACCAAACGACCACAGAATAAAAACTTGTTTTAGGAATTAGGATCCTGTTCATCAATTTTAAGAGTCATGTCACTGATCTCCTCAAAAATTTCAGGAATTAAACCAGAATCAAAACCATCATTTTCCATTAAAAGTAAACTCTAAATCCCACGGTAAACATCAAACGCTAGAAGCAGAAAAAAAAAAAATATAGTAATAATTAAGTAAAACAGAGATTATATATACCTTTGCAGGCATTAGTATCACCAGGAATGCCACAGCGTTGGGGAAGACTAAGGGCCTGACTAATATCAACACCAAATTGTCTCAAGAGAGCAGGATTAGCATAAAGATTGCACAAGCAATCAAGGTCGTTGTTGATGGTTTCCTTAAGGGGATCGCAGCAGGAAGACGGAGGGTTAGTTGAGTTGAAAAAGTTAGCACATTCGACCAATTTAGAAGCGCATGACGGAGTATTAGACTGCCCTTCAACCAAACTGGTTGCGATGGCAATCATTACAACTACTGCTATTACCGCTGTTGATACTCTGGAGCAAACCATGGTTGATTTTCTTCTTTGTTTTCCTTTTCTCTCTCTTTCCTTCCCAAAACTCTCTCCGGTCTGGGCTTCTTTTGTGTTGGGAGTGAGGAAGGTGCGGGTAATGTTCTTCACCTACCATAACAGCTGCCTGCATTTATAGTGTCTGGCGAATTGACTTTTATTCATGGCGATATGACCTCCTCCACTGATTTTTTCTAAACCGGTTATTTTACCTTATTAATTTGTATGTTTAGAAAATTCCTCGAAATATATATATATATTAAATTGTGATTTTGTTTTCCTGTAATAAATTTTTAAACATTAGAGTGTTATCCAGTAAATTCCGCAACATCAATATAAAAGTTGGTAAGAATTTTAAAAAATTGGTCAATTACTTTATTTAGAAACAAATTAAAACTTAAATAAAATAAGAAAGAATGAATGTTACAAACTCTTGTAAATACGATGCACATGATGTATTTTGAGTGGTTTACACGAAAATGTCACACAAAAATAGATTAGAATTGTATAACTAAATTTATATATTTTTAAAATTAAGTTTTATTATACATAAACTTAAAAATGCTCATAAATAATGTTATAAACAATTCAATAATATTATCTATTTTGTCTTAAAATTTGATTGGATCTAAAACACATCATTAAATAAATAGTTTCAAATTCTACTTATAATGATTAAGTGATTTTTTAGGTAAATAATATAATTAATAAAAGCATTATTTTAATTTATTATTATCATATTATTTCTCTTTCTTTTTTTCTTTTTTTTCTTTTTTTAAATTTTTGATTTCGGATCCGACAATACTATGATTGAATTGAATATCGAATTTCAACCTTTAGATTGAGAGCATAGATGCTGACCACTAACCCACAATTCATTTGACATTATTTTGTTACTTAGTGATTCAAGCTACACGTGACAAGTTTTCTACTCAAAAGACAAACAAAGAAGAAAGTCAAGTCTCCATCAAACAACAAATATGTTTCTATCAGCTGCAAATTTTGAAATGCAAAGAGAAAAAAGAAAAAATAATAATTAAGAAAAATCTTTTTGGGAAACTTTTACGCGTTTTCTCATCTCTCAAAACTGAAAAGGTAGACTCATAAATATTAATTAATTAATTAATAATAATAATAATAATTAATCTTTTTCTTCCGTCTCTTCCAGGACTTATACGTTACCTCATAAACTTCCAAAGGGCATACGACACTTTTTTTTTCTTTTTTTTTTTTTTTGCAGTATGAAAGTAATAATATGAGCAAAGAAACAATTATGTGAACACGACTTCTACTTCCTCCTAAGCTGTCCCCATTCTCATTGTCCTTTTAGGGTACCATGATTTAAAGAAAATATAATATATATTATATATATTTCATGCCAAAAAAATTTAAAATTATTAAAATTAATATTCACTTTAATTATTTCATTCTATAAGTCATTGATTTGACATAATAAAAAAATGCATTTTAAATATTACATAAGATAAAAAAATTTGACCAGTACTAGGATTAGGCTTCCCAGGTGTAACCCTGACCTAAAGTAAAACAATGAAATTTCTTAATTATAATAAATTAAATGTCTTTTTTCCTTAGGTGTTACTTTTGTGATAGATTAATTGGTAAATTTGGTCTCAAACAAATTTATATTTGGCAAACTTAGTCTTAATTTTTTTTTTCACTTTTAAAATCTCAAACATTTTTATTTAAAACAAATAACTTCTTTTGCACAAATTTCATCGAATTTTTTTAAAATTTTATGGTTTATATGATTTTAGTTGATTAAAGAAAGGATAATTAAGTCACTTTATATAAAATATCTACAAATTTAGAGTAAAGAAGGGTTATATAGATAATATACTTAATTACGTTATTATTAATTAAATATTTAATAATAAAAGAAAATATTATTTAAAAATTTTTAAAATTAAACTCTTCCTATCTAAATGGAATGTAATAACTCTTTTTACATAATAATTGGGGTTACATTACTAAATGAAATATAATTGTTTCTTTAAAAAAGAAAATAATAATATGACATATAGAAGAATAAAAAAACATGTTTAATGTATAAATGTTGGAGTAGAAGATATAATAATAATAATAATCATAAATCTCTATGTGGACTATTTTTTTATTGAATTATGACACTTAAATATAAAACACAATTTATTTTATTATTATTATTTTAAATTAGTTGGTTTGGTTATTTTTATAGAACTATCAGTCAACTAATAAAATGAATAACAAACTATTTATTTATTGAAGGATTCCAAATCATTTAAAGCACTAATTATCTATCTTTGACTTGTAAACGGAACCCAATGTTTCTAGATGTTGAATACTTTGATTTAGTAAGAACTACTTTATTCTTTCACTAATTAAATATTATTATTTTTTTTATAAAAAAATTATACATATTCATTTTTTTGAAGATAAAATTTAAAATTTTTAAGAAATAGAAAATAAAATAAAATCTACTCATATAATGGAACTTCAAAATATGAATATGCTAATAAAACCATATATGTGTATATATATACATATGTATATATCGTGTACTTATATATATAGATACACTTTTTGGAATACGATTATTAATAATTGTAATCATCAATAACCATTTATTATTTTAGTTTTACCCACCCCAAAAAAAAAAAAAAATTTATTATTTTAGTTTTATTTTTTTTAAAAAAAAGAACTTAACATTTGAAATAAGTTTTTCTTTTCTTTTTTTATAATTACATTTCAAAATTACATATTAATTATACAGTTAAAATGATTTTACATATTTAAAAAAAGTCAAATAATATCAGAGTTCTAAAAACTAAAAAATATTTGTATTGATACTTAACATTTGAAAGGGTCAAATGGTCAGATATTTATGTATAATTTCAAACTTTGTTATATATATATATATATATATATATATATATATATATATATATATATATGTGTAATAGAGTATCCAAGTGTAATAATTCGAAACAAAAATTATTTTTAGCTGAGTAAAATTTAAAATTTTTTATTTAAGAAGTTAGATGAAAGTGCGTAAATAAAGAGAATTACATAAATAGAGCATTTTTTTTGGATTTATTCGATAACTACTTTAAATCCAGATTATTTAAAATAAAGTTGCATATTCTTTTATTTAGATCAAATATACGAGTAATCAACCAGAGGCATGTGGTAGAGCGGTAGGGCTCTTCATCCCTTAACCAATGATCCATATTTCAAATCCTGGCTTGAGTATGAAAAAATGTTAAATTTTCTGGTCAGTTGTCTCACCCAATGAGATGTCTACAAATCAGAGAGCAGGATTAGTCCGAGCGTGGAATGACTTGAAGATATCGCCCCTCAGTGACTGGACCACCCAGGACACTTGTGCGATAAGAAAAAAAAAAAAATATATATATATATATATATACACACGAGTAATCTGGTATCTTTTACCAATCGAATCACATTTTATAAAAGTTTCTAAAATTTTCGTTTGGGCCATAGGATTCGCTGTAAACCTCAGGACAAGCAGAGAAGGGAAAAGCTATTTGGGCCTAGATTGGTCTCCCAAAAATTAAGGTTACAACTTACTTATTAGTACCATTCTAATATTTCCGTGTTTTTGGGCCCTCCACGATCCATGATGGATTTCTTTTATCATTTTCTGGGTGTAGATTTCAAATGGATAAACTTGGCAGTGACACAACGGCCATTACCAGTCATGGCTTCCTCTCTGGCTATCCATCTTGGCGCCACCACTTCCATTGCTCACTTCCACAGCACTAATTTTGTAAAACCCAGAAAATTCTCGACCAAGATTCGCTCCACATGGGTACGTTTCGACACCTAATTAGACAGAAATTTTAGTCTCGTATTGTGTTGCATGCGAAATTCTTGATAATTCTCTGTGATTGATTCTGACTGCGTGCTTGATATGTAATGGAAGGACCCAGAAGGCATATTTGGAGCACCGCAAAGAGGTCATATAACTCGATTAGAGTTCAAGAAACGGTTTGAAAAAGATTCTGAGGCCAGAGAAGCTTTTGAACGCCAATTGCGTGAAGAAAAACAACGCCGTCGAGATCTTCGTGAGGTAACATTTGATTATACTAATTTAATATTGACGTAGTTTGAGTGAATTGGGTTTTTAATGATATTTAAAATGGTTTTATTTATTTATTTATTTTTTTGTTTCATTTCAGTCCCGGGCTGTTCCAGATACTGCAGCTGGGCTGGTTGAGTATTTTCTTGATACTGAAGCTCAAGAGCTTGAATTCGAAATTGCAAGATTGAGACCTCGGTGAGTTCAGTACTTTTCTTCCAGGATTAGACTAATGGTAGAAAATACAATAAGGGGGAAAAATGTTATCATTTTTTTTATTTAAGCTTATAGAATTATGGGAGTAGCCTTTACTCCATTTTTATGCGATAATGTTATACTCGCCTTTTGAAATCTTCAATTCTTAATTTTTTTTTTGAAGAAATATAGGAAATATTTATCATAAGATATTTTTAAAAACTTGATAGAGGTTACAATGGGATGAGTTCATGCAAAGTTCAAATTTGTATTCTTATGACTTACTGCTGCAAACTACAGAGACTTCAGGGGAGGGACTCACAATCTTAGCTGGTACTTGACCAAGCAGCTAGTTCATATTTAAATGTATAGTGTAAATTGGAGTCTAATTGAATGATTTGGGCATGACTGCATTTACTTTGTGTCTTTCTCATTCTATGGGTGGAGCATAAATACACATTTGAAATTGTTCTGCATGCCTGATGCAAGGAGCCATCCAATAGAGGATTATTTACTTCAACACTACTCTTTCTAGTGGTTTGGGATGTTTAGTTGTGGTATGATTTCTACCGTCTTTCCTCATTCAATCTCTATGCAAAATCAACTCTCTCAAAACCTGTCTTTTCAAGAACCGTTGAACGATTTAATTGAATATACTTTCTTTTCACTATGACAACTATTAGTCAAATAGTCAGCTTCAAGAGACATCTTATACTGTTTTGAGGTTTTGGATGATGAAGTGGCTGATGCTGCTGTTTCAGCAGGTTGCTAAGGAGTTCAACTTATTTTTGCTTTTGAATGCTTTTGCTTTAACTGGAATTAGCTTGTCTGGTTCACGTTTTGAAAGCAAATGAATTTTCTCCTGGTTCATGTTTGCTTCCCGTATTAATGTGACAATGGTTTACAGATTGAATGATGAACTCTTTTCACACATTCAATTTGAATTGGGAAAGTTGAGATTTGCAGTGTCAAAAACTCAGGTACGTTTAGCATACCAACCCCTCCTCCCAAAATAAGTGTACCATTAGATGTTTTGAATGTGCAGTTGATATGCATTGGAAATGACTATTTGTAGGATATGGAAGACAGACTAATTGAGCTGGAAGCATTACAAAAGGCCCTGCAGGAAGGACAAGGTCTTTTTCAGAGCTGCAAATTACTGTTGCTATGAAGTATAACTGGTTGTGTAAATGTCTCAGGATTTTTTGTACCCTTTTGCAGAAGCATATGATAAACTGCAAGGTGACCTTGTGACAGCAAAAAACAGCTTGGCCAAAATTTTGTCATCAGAGGATGTAAAGAAGACGGTATATTTCCTTTCTTAGTGGATTTGCCTCTTAAAATGTTCTACTTATCTGATAAGTTTCTTATGAGCTATAATGCATGCAGCTATTGGATATGGTTGAGACAAATGAATTAAACAGATCCCTACTGACACTTCTGGATGAAAATATTGCAAATGCACACATGGCTAACCAGGTTTGAGAAGCCTTTTTATAAAGCAAGTTTTTGCTTCTATAGCATATCTATTCTTCATATGTTTTATTGGACCTCTAGGACCACCAAGCTATTAAAAACGATTCACCAATCCTTCTAACAATAAGATTAGGTTCCAAATTGAATTGCTTGTTTGTGTACCTTCCCCGAACCCTCTAATTTCTTGGAAGTTGGAAAAGATAGAATAAATTGGTTCAGCTTGTTGAAAAAACGAATATAAAACCTCGAATGTAATGAAACATATCCAAAATTATTATGTGCATATGGTGGAGGACTTTAAGAAAAATATAAAAAACCATACGAAGAATGAAATATTGGTATTCTTGAATGCTGCCAATGTCCAAGCTGCTAATTTTGCTTCTAGAGTTAGCTCTATCAGTAACTTCTAAGACGATAGCAGAATAACTACTACTCCAAACTCTCGTGCCACCCTAATAATAATCTTTTTGGATGCACAGAAGGAAATAGCAGAATACATGGAGAAGATCCGTGGGGCAGTTCTGAAGTATATTACGGTTTAATGTTCAACTCAGAATGGTTAGTACCAATTAATCTTTCCATCTTTCAGCACATTTATTCACCGTATTAAACTACAAAAACAGCCATAAATATATTATGTTAGCATTACAGCTATCTGCTGCATATTGGTGAGCTGAAAAAACGACACCAAGATCTTGAAATTTCATTTTTTGCTTTCTTGATCAAAGGCAAATTTAGTTCCAAATCTTATTATTGGAGGGAGTTTTTGTCCATGCTCAAATCAAGAAATGCCCATAGAACCAGTCAGAGCTGCAGAGATCTGTGTTGGAGAAAGCAAATATTTTGTTCAGATTCGTAAGAAGCATGTTGTACATTTTTTTATATTGTTTTGATTCGATTGCTAAATTATTATTATTATTATTATTCAGCTTCTCAATTTCTATAACATGGTTTTGGTAGTGATTGTTGGCGGCGTCAGTCAAAGCCAGCAACCTCTTACCTGGCCCTGAGGTTTGCCCAAAATGTTAAAATGGATATTTTTAATTATCTTCCAACAATTGAGAAAAATAATACAAGTTTGAACTTAGACTTACCTTGTAAATATTTAGCTAGATTTTAAAATATTCTTAGATATGTAGGAGTTAAAGAATTAGAGTGATTATTATTATTATTTTTTTTTTGAATAAAAATTAATTGTGCAATAGCTTCAAATACTAAATTGATTTTGGTGAAAATCTTGAGACATGGATCTTTAAACTTGTACATTACATTAAAATAATATCTCGATTCAAGAATAATCCAGAACTTGTACATTACATTAAAAATATCCCAAGGAAGCTTCAAACTAGCAGTGCATTAAAATATTTTGATTCAAGTTCATGAACAATCTAAGGAAGAGACGCTACTACATTTTTTAATTTACACTCTATAAAATATTATTAATCTCCAAGTCTGTCCAAATTTGAATATGTGAAACGTATTCCTGCTAACATTTATTTTTTCATTTAAAGTTCAAATTTGAGTTTTTTTTTTTTTTTGTGTTAAAATGATGAAAATGTTTATTTCTTTTAGTGCTCTTAGTGAAACCCTACCTTTATTCTTTGTCACAAAATCACAGGCATGTCGACAAATTCATATAAAGTGGGAAAAGCTTAACCATAAAATTTTGCAAAAAGTGTACCAATTGCACATGAGACTGAGCCAAAATAGAAGAGTGTAATGATTATTTATGGTTAGCAAGTCGGGGCCAAGGAGGACAAGTTTAGGAGATAAGCACAAAAAAAGCTCTGGAAAGCAAGAACAGACCAAGTAAGAGAGCACATGTGACAACCCTATATATATATATATATATTTTTTGGTAAGTGGACATTCTTCATATGGTAAATAGTACAATGGGGGTAAGGGTAAGTTATTTTCCCATCATCTTTTTTTTTTTATTATTACTACTACATCTTTTTATATGTTATTAATTATGGACGACGTTTTTTAAATATATTTATATTCAAATGAATCTGTCTTTAAATCACGTAATTTTCTTGCGTGAGTCAAGCTTAATCTTCAAATCTTAAATAATTGTATACTTGAGGACATGTTTGAACCCGCATTAGTTATGCGAATACAAGTTTAAACTCACAAACTCATTTAAATCAAGAGCCTTTTTTACCAGTTCACATATGTTTTGGGGTTATATTCCCTTCATTTTGAAATTTAATCTCTTTATATAACAATTTAAAAAAGTTTTAAAAGAAAAATTGAGAGTATTTAGACAGATTTTGTAACAATAAACTTAGGTTTTTGTAAAATTTTGAATAAATTGATTAACTCAATGGCAACCATCTTTAATAATGTAATGTTAAAAACTGTACATTTTAGAGCTTATTCTATATAAACCCTCCAATAACCTCAAAAAGCCTCACACTCCAATTGACAAACCTTTACTTTCCCGACATGAGGAATCTTGCCCATTACAACTTGCTCTTCTCCTTCTTCTTCTTCTTGCTTTTCCAAAACCTGACAACCGGCATAGCAGGTGGTAATCTCCACAAAAATCTTCCCAGCTCAACCAGTTTCATCAAAGCAGCATGCAGAGAAACTCTGTATCCCACCTTATGCATCCAATGTCTCTCCAGCTACGCCCACACTATCCAACAAAGCGAGAGGCAACTGGCTCGAGCTGCCTTGGCAGTCAGCTTAACCCGAGCTCGATCCGCCGCGTCATTTGTCTCCAAGTTCTATCGCGGCAGCGTCGGAGCTGGGATAAAGCCAAGAGAGTACCAAGCAGTGAAGGACTGCATAGACAACATGGGTGACAGTGTGGATCAGCTGAGCCAATCTCTCAGGGAGCTCGGGAAGACGAACAGTCAGGATTTCATGTGGCATATGAGTAATGTGCAGACATGGGTAAGTGCTGCTCTTACGGATGACAACACTTGTCTTGATGGGTTTTCAGGATCTTCCATGAATGGAAATTTGAAATCTGCTATTAGGAGCAGAGTTGTCCATGTTTCACAAGTTACTAGCAATGCTCTTGCCTTGGTTAATCGATTTGCTGAGAGATACCATCCTGGTAGTGCAAGTACAACTACAACTAATTCACCATAGAATCATAATATACATATATATATATATATATATATATAAATATTAGCAACCAACAATGTAGTCTTCTTCAAAGATCAATGATTTCTGCTTTGTAATTTGTTTATATATATGTGAATAGTATCTTTGCCAAGAACTCAACTGTGAAGTGTGATTTTTTGTGTGTCAGTTTTTTTGTGAACATTTTTGTATTTTCTTCACGAGTTGTTTTATATGAGTGCGATATTTGAAAAGTCCTAATTATAAATGGTGCATTTAAATGATTATATTTACATTTAAATTAATCATAATCATATTTACATTTAAATTAATCATAATTATATTTATATTTAAATTAATCATAATCATATTTATATTTAAATTAATCATGTCATTTTTTTTAATTTAAATTTTTATTTTAAATTTTAAATAGTTATATATATATATAAAATTATATTTAAACTCACAATTTCAAATCTGAAAAGTCTCTTATTATATTATTTACGTCTTGATATAAATGTTTAGAATCTCTTATTACTTTTTGGATTACCTTATAAACACATAATAATAAATAATATTATTATATAAATAATTATAAACACATAATAATAAATAATAATATTTTATTAGTATTCAAAATATATATATATATATATGAGAGACTTGTAATGTTTAGTAAGTAAGTATTTAATGGAATGACTCCTTCAAAACGAGGAGAAGCAGCATTTGGTAATTGCAATCTTATCTTGATGAAATTAATTATATTAAAGAAACTTAATTAAGCATGGGGAATTGGTTCGGGGAATCCGCCTCTCACTGCGGGAATTGCCGAAAGAAAATTGAACAAAACGTCATATCACATTAAATTAAGTTGTATTAAAATCATTTTTAAGGAGACACCTTGGACTTTTTTCACCGGCAGAAGACCTTATATAATATATATATATAATCTAATCCCTTATTTTAATTAGTATCAACTTTCTTTTAAAAATATAAACCTATATGTCTAGTTTATCTCCTGTCTCCCAATACAATATCTTATGCTATCTTAGTTTTTTTTTTTTTTGGGTATTACCCATTTGGGCCGCTCGATATTCTCACTTTCGGTGAGACTAATTTGACTCGACCTCGAAGTGTCGAAGGAGTTCAACTCTTACTCGAGGGGGGGCCCGACCCCGAGCCTTTTAACGTGGCGCTAACCATCCGGGGGTACCCCACCCGGTGAGACTAATTGACTGGCCTGAAGGCCGCGGATTCAACTCTTCACGTAGGGTGCCTGCAGAGCTTTTAACGTGACGTTAACTACCCAGGGGATTCGAACCTTCAATCATCCGCCCTAGAGGAAGCATTAGAGTGCTTCTAGTCTAACTCTCTATTGTTTTATTTAATTCTTCTTGATTGAAGTGCATCTTATAATTTTTAAAATTTATTTTATAACTCACAATCTTTTACAGTGAAATTAACTAACTTTATAAAATTCTCATTTCTTGTAATTTATTTATTTTTTTAATTTCTTCTGTCCAGAATTTCACTCCAAAGTTATTTTAATTGAAAAAAATAGATATTTTTATTAATATACGTGTTATTTAATAATATTTTAAAGTATTGGATAAAAATACCCTCTATGGGGCTTAGAATGTTATTTGGATAATTGTAAATTGGTAAAATTTGAAATGAAAGATGTTTTTATTCAATTAAAAATAAGATAAGAATTCAATATTTTTTTTTAAAAAAAATATTTATCTAAATAAAAATAATATAAAAATTAAAACGATTAATTTATCTTTTTAATTTTTTAAAAAAAAGAACTAGAAAACTTAAAGGACTAAAACGACAAAGATGGGAAACAAATACTATAAAATAGGCCCCACAGGTCCACCATGAAACCCCGTAATCACGTGAAAGCCCAACTACCCTAATATATTTTTTTTTTATATAATGGGCCGGACAAAGCTGAGGGTCTAAAAGTATAGGTTAAATCGTTGCTAGAGTGAGGACAGTAGAGTAGACAGCACATGTATATACAGTTTTGATTCTCTGGATATGTGGGGCCTTTAAGGTACCATTTTATCTTTCTTTTTTTTTTTTAATTTATTCTTGGTAGTTATTTTGACCTCAACTAAATTGAATTTGAGCTGTTGAAAAGTTTGTTAGGAAACTTTCTTTATATCTGTCTTTCCATTGATAAAGTTTGAATTCAAGAGTTCATGGATGAGCAACCAAATTCCTTCAACTTAGACCAACAAATGTTAGTACCATTTTATCAATTGACTACTCTACTACAAGAGATGGATGGTGGATTGTCCAAACATTTTTATTAAAGAAAATAAGATTCTTGTTGACAGATTCCATCAAAAAACTCAAAAATTTAACGGTTACATTGTTTAGTTAATTAAAGAAAATGGTTAAAACCTCAATACATGTGAGAAGAATGAAAAAAAAGGAAGAAGAAGAAACAACGCCGCCGTTCGGAGATGTCCACAACATTGTTGAAAAAGTGCATCTTCGCCACCACGACGAGTCCTCGGGCAACTCCTACGAAGTCTTCTTCAATTCCTTCTCCATCTCCAAAATCCAGCTCTTCTCGCTTCACCGATACAATCTCTAGCATCAACCGCACCGGTGTAGTCTCCAGCCACGAAAAGTGTTCCCCCGATTGTATCTCCGGCGCCTTCATCATTGTCCAATGCATCTTCTTCTGTCCCATCTCCTTCCCCATCAACTAGTGAGAAACCATCTCCAATGAATGCTCCAACAATTTCTCCTCCTGCGAGTTCCCTTGCTCTAGGGGCATTAGCGGAGGTTCTTGCAACTGCTGCAGTGCCATCTGCAAATGTTCCCTCAAGTTCTGCGACCCCGGAGGCATCAACACCGGGAATGTTCCGTCAACCTGCAGCCCACCAAGTCTCGCACCGACTAGTTTATCACCAGAGACTACCCAAGGCCCGGTTTCCAATGACTCTGGCACAAACTCCTTTTATAAGGCCCCTATTGTTCTCAACGTACTTCTTGTTGTTTAGGCAGCCCTTGCTATTTGATTTGATCTCAAGTTTCCCTTTTGGATTATATTTTATTTTTTGTGTGCTAAGCTTCCAAATTGTTTTAAATCTTGATTGATTTGATGTTTCATATTCATAATATATCATTATTATTAATTTCATTTAAGGTTCATTAATTTAACTTTTCTTCTCGGAAAACCCTAACTCGGAATATCCGTCTCTTCAGTCTCTTCAGTCTCTTTACCTCTTATTCATGCTGCTATAATAAAATAATAAAAGAAATAAATAAAATAAATGCTACATAGAATACCCACCTCTTCTCTCTTCTTAGAATAGAGTAATATAATGAAATTCTTTGATTAGTTGTTCACGACCGAGCACAACGATTCTTCTTCACCTGAAGAGTTCGAAGAAGAAGAAGAACAAATCTCTTCTAAAAGTTCCGAATCCAAATCGAACCATAACCAACTCAACCTCAAGTCAACAGGAAGTCCACACCGACACTTGTTTCGAAGAAGTCCGAACCCCAGCCATCTAAAGTCCAGTCCCAGTCGGCAGATTCTTCTTCAGATGACCATGAATCCGATTCAGAGACTAACTCCGATGCCCCGATCAAGAAACCGGAGCCCATGGATGATACCTCGAGAAATCTAAACTCTAAAAATTCTAAGTCCAACATTTTCGAACTCCTACTATGGCTGGTGCTAAAGGTCCCATGGCTATTTCCACAGCAAGAGAATCAAAGAGGCTAAAGAAGAAATCCAAAAAAACAAAAGTAGAGGTTTCGAGAGGATAAAGGGGTCGATTCAAAGAAGAAATCAAAAATGGAAGTAGAGGGTTCAGAGGATAAACGTGTTGGAAGTTTGATGCATTTAAACAACAAAAAATAACTAACTATGTACACATGAAGTACAAAATCAAAGGAGAGAATATTGATAGAATAAGAATTATTTTGAATTCTATAATTTTTTGAAATATTTGAATACATGCACATTTTGGCCTTTTATAGATACAAAATATTAGGTGGGGTGGTAGCCACCATGTTTGAAGCCTCATTCTTTGAATATAAGAAGAAAACTTGGACTTGTGCTAGTCCGGGGGTTTACCCAGAGCGCACTCGAAGAGTAGCGGCTGCGGGTTCCCCCGTCATAAAAAAAAAAAAAAAGAAGAAAACTTGGACTTGTGCATCATAATGTTTCAACACTCTTCTTCATCTTTGAATCCTCCTTCTTTGAATACAAGAAGGAAACTAAGACTTGTGCATCACAATGTTTCAACACTCCTCCTTGATGCACATTCACAAATTCCAAGCTTGTTTCGCATGAACTCAAATTTCACTTTAGGTAACGCCTTGGTAAAAATATCTGCAATTTGCTCGACAAGATCTGCAGTTGAATGAGACAAATTTCACCTTCATTTTCAGCTTCCCTAAGCGAGTGATATTTTATTTTGATGTGCTTCGTCTTCCGATGTTGAATCGGATTTTTTGCAATAGCAATTGTTGATTTGCTATCGCAAAAAATTTCCGAATATCTCCCAAATTAGAGAAAATTCTTCTGATCCAAACATCTTGATTTTTTGCTTCACAAGCTGTTATGTATTCTGCCTCTGCAATAGATTGTGCCACAATATCTTGCTTGTGTGACAACCATGAAAATAAACCATTCCCATATGAAAACATATAACCTGATGTACTTTTCATGTCATCAAGTGATCCTGCCCAATCACTATCCGAGTAACCTACCAACACTAAATGTTTTGTTGGTTTGTACCGGATGCCAAAATTAGTAGTACCATTGACGTACCTAAGTACTCTTTTCGCAGCAGTGAGATGAATTTTGGTTGGTTTCTGCATGTACCTAGATAACAAACTTGTTGCGTACATGATGTCAGTCGGCGTTCGTTGTCAAATAGAGTAGACCGCCAATCATGCTTCTATACAGCTTCTCATCGGCGTCTGGTGAACCATCTTCTTTTATCAATTTTTCAAAGGAGACTAGTGGTGTTGTCGTTGGTTTGCAATCTTCCAATTTGAATTTTTTCAACAGATTCTTCGCATACTTTTTCCGGCATATGAAAATTCCTTCGTTACTTTGACTGATTTCCATGCCAAGAAAATAGTTCATTAGGCCAAAATCGTCATTTCAAACTCTTTCTTCATATCTTCTTTGAACGTCGAGATCATCTTTGAATTGTTACCTGTGACTATAAGGTCATCAACATACAAAAGAAAAGTATTTATTCCATATGTCTACTGTTAAAGAAAAGTATTTATATGATAATGTTAAAATTTTATGATATGTCCTCTTCGTTCAAAACCCATACAAAAGGGCTATCATATTTATATACTCTTCAGAATCTGAAATTAACTGCAGCAGTATATATATACATTTAAATTGCATTCTTCTGCTGCAGTGATATTTTTTTTTTTTTTTTGGGTTATTATGAATTTCAATTTATGTGTATATATGTATAATCTTTTGGTTCTCTGTTTTGCTTTATTTGGGATATGTATGTATGGTTTTGTCGTCTGGGAGCTTGGTTTTGTTCAATTAATGGATCGATATATATACTTGTATCAGCAATTTGTATTATATATTATATATCGTTGTTTATTTATTTGGAAATTATAATTTAGCTTTCAGTGATGGTACCCATGGCCATGGTGCATACGGTAGTATACGTACCTAGTCATCCTCTTCGTTGGAGATTTTTCAATATATATATGGACATATTATTCAATCTTATATATATTTATGTTGGGGCCACGTATCTTTGGTTCTTTATATATATATATATTTAAATATCTTATGGCCTTAGTTTGTTTTATATATACTGCATGATGTATATCTGGAAACAAACCTTTGATTCTATATTTGAATCCATATTTGCACTGGTATTGATATACAATTTTGTTTAGTACTGAGTATGAGTCAGTACACGTATGTATATTATATGTATATATTTTTTTATACTGTCTTTTGAAACACGACAATGTGGGGAGAAAATCAATCTGATTGTTATGTATTTCAAAGCGAAAATTTTGATCAAAGCAAAGAATTCGGATTGTACTTTTCTATAGTATATACTATATATATATATATATATATATGAGTTTGTTTGTTTAGCTGGTGGTATGACCATATATGTAAATGCCTTTACTGTAGTGCATGTAATTTTATATATATACATGTGTGTATTTTAAACTTTATATATATTGGTTAGATATTGGTTTAGGTTTTTGGAAATAAATTTCATGTCAGTGTCATGTTTTTACGTGGGATAAATTTCAGGATGTGCTTTTTATTATTATTTTTGTTTATTATAATTAGTATTATTTTGGAAATATATATGTGCAGTACATACAAAAAATAAAATGGATTTGTTTTTCCTTAGTACTATATTAAATCCAATAATTTATCTTATCTTATTATATTATTATTATTATTTTGAGATGTTATTATATTATTATTTAAATTTTTAAATATTTTATTGATACCTTTCTTACAATAGAGATAGATGATGTGTTGTGACCTGAAGTCTCACATGTCTTGTTAAGCTATTATTAAGTTTATAATAAAGTTATATCGGACTTGTGAGTTTATGGACTTGAAATCTATTTAACAATAAACCAGAAGTTTATTGAAATATATTCATATTTTGATTGTTCTTAAGGTAATTATTAATCCAAAGTGATATAATTAAGCTATTTTATATTTTTATGATTCAAATAGACGCATCTAGTAGATGGTCTTGTAAATATTTATTATTAACTCACAAACTTGAAGTTTGTGATATGATTTTAATAGACACATCTGATAAATGTTCTTATGAATATTTATTATTAACTCACAACCTGAAATTTGTGAGATTATTTGCTCAAATAATATGATTATGAGTATAATATATTTTGATAATATTGTGATGACTATTGACATAAGTGTATGTCTAATTGACAGTGGAACTACGCACACCCCATTTAAATATGAGAAATATTTTTCTTATTTTAATATGAGAGAAACAATGGTAATGAAAAACTTATTGAGAGCTCCGGAAGAGCTAATATAATATTATCGAGAGGAACTGTGATTGTTATTGATTAAGTATTTTTCTCCAAGTCTCTAAGAAATTTATTGAGTTCTAAATATATCCAACGTAATGGATATCATGTTGAGACTATGAATGATAATAGCCATATTTGGAAATCACAAAAATAACCTTCGATAATAAGTCTTTGTTGGAAAAACTATCATCTCTCTTCTCCGACCTATATTATGTTAAAATTAATGCTATTAAGATGCATCATTTAGTAAACCGAAGTTTACTAATTTCATTGCTTTTGAGATTTGACATGATTGTTTGGATCATCCGAGATCAATTATGATGCGGAAAATAATTGAGATTACACGTGGTCGTCCTTTAAAAATTAAAAGGATTTGGACTTTCGATAAATTCTCATGTGATGCATGTTCAAAAGGGAAATTAATTGTAAGACCATTACTATTAAAAGTATGAGCTGAAAGCCCAATATTGTTAGAATGGATTTATGGAGATATATGTGGATTGATTAATCCACCACGCGGGTGAATTAGATATTTTATTATCTTAATTGATGCATCGACGTGATGATCACATGTTTGTTTATTATCAATTCTCAACCTGATGTTTGCGAGATTACTTGCCCTAATTTGCTTGAGAGCGCAATTTCTTGATAATCCTATTAAATGAATCGTTTAGACAATGCTAGTGAACTTTCTTCTAATATATTTGATTCTTATTGCATGTCTATATAAATAATTGTTGAACATCCAAGTAGCTCATGTTCACATATAGAATGATCTTGTTGAATCATTCATCAAAATGTTACAATTAATTGTTAAACTGTTATGTATGAAAGCTTTTAGATTTATTCTTTTATGAAAAATAAGGAAACATGATTGACAAGTTATATTATAATTCTTGAGATTGAATATTAGTAAAATTTATGATCCCCGGAGAGGTCATATTTGTTTATATGTTTTTGTTTATGATCGTGATGATAGATATAGATATATTCATATGGTCATGATAAGTTTGGCTATTATATTGCAATTATACATTAAGTGCCAAAATATCAATAACCGCCGAAGTGGAAAAGAACTATGTCCATGTTATATTATGTTTGATATATTATCCTATATTATCTATTTGATATTTTAATATTATGATTATCTATAATTTCTATCTAATATTTAAATGATAGATATTTGTTATTTATCACAAAAAGCGATAATCTTTTAAATATGTATCTTACCACTAGACTAATAGTCTTATCAACTGATGTGGTAGTATTTTAATAGTCTTCCCACCTAAAGTGGGTAGAAGCAAACAATATCATTGAACTATTTATGACTCTCGTTTATTGTACGATATATTGAACCTTTGAAAGATGATCTTTTACTATAAGATTTTTTGATGTCATTTTGATAAGAATTTGTTTCCCAAATTAGGGGGAGAAAGTAAATGGTATAAAATAGAACTAGTATGAAAAATATTTTTGAGCCATTTAGATATACGCACAAGCGTGAATGAACTAGAAGTTCAAAAGATAATTTATTACTTACGAATTGCAAATCAACTGCCAGAATCTTTTGTAGACTCAAAAGAGTTACTAAATTGCATATTCAACTATAGATACTCCTATATGAATAGAAGTCCATGAAGGACAAAATGTAAATTCTATAGTTGTTGAATAAAAAACACGCAAGAAGCGTGACCAACCCCTTTGGTTCTAAAAATAATAATCCTTGAAAGAAAAGAGGATTAAATGATCCGGAAGATCATATTGAAGAAATAGACAAAGAAAACCAAGAGACAATTGATGAAAATATTCCAATTACAAATGATGAAGAGAATTTGAAAATCTCTATCAATTTTACCACTTATAATAAAGTTGGGATCAAAGGAAATTATTATTGATAATGTTTTTGCATATAATATATCCCTTGACATTTTCAAGGATAATGAGGATTTTGATCCTTCGTGAGTTGAAAAATGTTGGCATAGAATTGATTGCCTCAATTGAAAGATGCGATTTAATCATAGTTAAATTTGCTTGCAAAGCGAGAAGTTTTACACCAAATGGTGTAAAACATGTTTGTTATAAATGGTGTTTGTGCAAGAACCCAATGAGAATAATGAAGTCGTAAAGTAAAAATCATGACATGTCGCACAAAGTTTTTCGTAAAAGTCATGTATTAATTATAATCAAACATTTTTTTTTTGTTAAGTAAATTATAATCAAACTTATTCACCCATTATTGATACTATTACACTATGATGTCTTATAAGTTCGGCAGCTTATGAAAAGGTAGATATGCCTATAATGGATGTTATTACAATTTATCTATATGAAAGCCTTGAAAATAAAATGTATATGAAAATCCCGGAAGGATTCAATTTATCCAAGGCTTCTAATGGCTCTCGAGAAAATTATTTTATAAAATTATAGAAATTGTTATATGAGCTAAAATAATCTAGACGCATACGGAACAATCGTCTTAGTGAATTTTTATTGAAATTGGGATATAAGAATGACCAAATTTGTCCATGCATTTTTATGAAGAAATCAAAATTTGATTTGTAATTCTTCTTATATATGTTGACGATGTTGACGATATTAATCTCATTAGGACTCCAGAAGAGCTCCATGATGAAGTTATAAATTGCTTTAAGCAAGAACTTGAAGTTAAAGGTTTTGGGGAAAAAAACCAAGTTTTGTCTAGACTACAAATTGAACATGTGAAAGATAGAATCTTTGTTTATTAGTCAACATATACAACTAAATTTTGAAAATATTCTTCATGGATAAAGCACATTCATTATGCAATCCAATGGTCGTGAGGTCATTAGATGTAAATAAAGATATATTTAGACCTTGAGAAGATAATGAAGAACTACTTGGTCCTGAAGTACCATATTTGAATGCTATTGGAGCATTAAAGTATTTTGCAAATAGCACATGACTTGATATAATATTTGCTATAAATTTATTAGCAAGTTTTAGTTCTTCGCCAACATGACGACATTGGAATGATGTTAAACATGTCCTTAGATACCTTCAAAGAACTATTGATCTCAAATTATTTTATTCAAGTAAAAATGACCCAAAGTTAATTGGGTATGCTAATATTAGTTATCTTTCTTATCCAAATAAGGCACATTCTCAAACTGACTATTTATTTACATTTGGTAATACTATTATATAATGGTGATCTACAAAGCAAACTATAGTCGCAACTTCTTCTAATCATGCTAAAATAATGACCATTCATGAAGTAAGTTGAGAATGTATATGATTGAGGTCTAATTCAATATATTAGAGAGTTGTGATTTATTCTCCCGAAGAGATATTCCAACTCCTCTATATGAAGATAATGAAGCTTGTATAACTTAATTAAAAGGAGGATATATAAAAGGAGATAAGACAAAACATATTCACCTAAAATTTTTCTTTACACATGAATTTCAAAAGAATGGTGAAATTGATGTGCTTCAAATATGGTCATATGATAATCTTGCAGATTTATTTACTAAAGCCCTTCTATCGCAACCTTTGAGGAATTGACATATAAAATTGATTTGCGTCAAATTAAATATCTCGAAAGTTTATCTCGGGGAGAGATTTACGCATTAAGAATAATGTACTCTTTTTCCTTCACTAGATTTTTTTCCCTACCAAGGTTTTTAGTTTTTATCTAGTAAGGTTTTAATGAAGCGTATTCTTTATGCAATGGGCATCCAATGAGGAGTGTTATGATTCCAAGATTCATTGAATGTTATGAATCCCGAAGATTTATTGAATTCAAAGATTTATTAAATTTAATGGATGCCCATCTAATGGTCATTATTATTCCTTAATGTCGAGATCAATGATATTATTAATACAATATTTCTTGTACAATGAATATTCAAGGGGTGTTATAAATCTATCTATTTATTATGTGAATATTCATTGAAGTATCTTATACCTTATAAACTTTTTTATTATTTTATAGTCCTAATTTATCTAGGACTTTATTCCCTACTTTATCTAGGGTTTTATCTCTATTAATAGACAAGTCTTGTACAAAAGAAGACGAATCATTAATATTACTCTCTATTCTTTCTCTCAACATTGTCTATATTTCTCTTTATTATTATTAGTTTTATAACAAGAACATAATTTTTTTTGGCCAATTTTCGTGAAAAAAAGAAGAAGATAGAGTGACTGAAATATGATATTTACTGAAATTAAGGGAGTAAATTAGAACTTTTAAATTTATAGCAACAAGTTAGTGTTATTGCGGCCTACCGAAAAAAGAAAAGAAAAAAGGTTAGTGTTATTGCGAAGTCTGCTAGGGCTTTAAGAAAGTTGCGGCCTTTCTTGCTAGGGCTCACAAGAAGGTTTTATTTATTTATTTATTTATTTTTTGGTAATTAAGAAGGTTTTATAATTATACTAATAATATCTTTTTCTCGTATTTTTGTTCTCCTCAGCTACCTCACTTGGAATGGTGTCAGCGCCGGGACCGGCGCCGGTACCAATGATGCCGGAGGCGATAACGGCATCGGGTATCGGTTCTGAGAAGCTGAGCCTTCGTTCTTTGCAATCTAAAATGATGATAGACCCGGAAGGATACGAAACCGAGCTCCAGCTGATCTACAGCCAATTTAAATCTTCCGTGGAGCTTTTCCAGCAGCAGGCGGCGATGAGCTTCACCACCGTAAGCGGCATAGCAGCCGACCCCACCGTTGCTAAGGACCTCGGTATCCGGGCAGAATTCTTGGCACATCTTACTCCATTTTATCCCCAACAGTTGGTTGGGTTTAACAAAGAACTTACTGATTTTCTTCGGTCGTCAGCAAGGACTCTCCCATCCGGACTTCGGATTGACGTGACTCGAGCCCTGACTTTCCTGATAAATTGGAAGGTGCATTGCTGAACTTTTATCCTTGAATTTAAGGAAAGTGAAATAGTTGAGTATTTTGTTGAAAGGTGTTTGATTAATTCATTTTCTCTGTACCCCTCCAATTTGTCTCGATTCATTACATGGAATAATTATGCTCTTCTATCTACTATTGATTTTGTGGAATTGTCTGGCTGATAATTTTCTTTTTGAATATTCTGTGATTGGATCATTTAGCTTGTTTAATTTATTAAAAAGAGTACTGAAGAGGGAAATAATTTTACATATGCATACTTTGTTTGCAAGATTGCAAGATTATGTATCTGTTTATAGAGATTAGTCAAAATTGCTTAAATGGCTTTCTTTCTCTGGCTTCTCCTTTGAGAGACATTAAAATAGAGTGAGTTGGGGAGAGGGGGATGCGATTCAGGGTTAATGAGTCTAGAAACTTGAAATGTGTTAAGATATAGGTATTTTGGACGTATTTGTCAAAGAAAGTTGTGCAAAAAATATTGCTTCCTTGGGTTTTGTCTGGCTAAGTAAATGCAGAATCTTGCTGTCAAACTTTTCCATCTCTGCACGACTAATATTTTTGGAAGTTTCTGGTGACCAGATGGTTGACATTGGGAACACACTGGCATTGTTCTTGGAGCTTCAGACACTTGGTGATAAGCGTCTTAAACGTATGACATTCTTATATGTTATTTCTAGTATTAAGCAAATGAACCAAAAACACAAGAATGATCCAAAGAATCGGATACTTCAGAATGTTTTGTTCTCAATGTTGCAGGTTTGTGAGTAAAGAAGTTTTAATTTCATTTGAACCTAATAAATTTATGATGACGTCATAATATTAGTGCAATGTGACAGCAAAAGGATGAAGCAAAAGCAAAAAGGTCGCTTGTCACTCTGTGTAATCTTTATCGGGAAAAAGTGTGGTTAGATGATAGAACAGCTAATGCTATTTGTACAGCATGTTCTCACCCATCATCTAGGTTTGTACCAATCACGGACAATATATATGTTGATTCCTCTTACGCTTAATAATTCCTTATCATTTTAAACTCTTCAGGATCATGTTTGCTGCCCTGTCATTTCTTCTTGACTATGAGAAGATTGAAGATGATGAAAGTGATGATTCGGACAGTGAACATGAGCTAGCTGCCCATCGGCCTCAAGTTGCTGTTAACAAAGAAGCTATGTACAAGGTTGGTTGTTTTGTTTTAGATCTACCCATACTTCTTTTGCCGTGGTCCAAATTGAGTTACTATGCATTTTTTCCAAAAACTTCTTCATCAGAATCTTTTTCCACTATCTGTCAATGATCTCTGTTACTTTGTTAGAATTCTTCTATTTATTTTTGCATTTGGTCTTGTTGAGTATATTCTCACTGAACATTTCAAAATAGCTTTTGAACACTGAGTTCAAGGTGCATTCTAGAACATAAGTAGGCACTCCCACATTTATTATGTTTCAGCACCTGTTTTAAAGAAAACTAAGGAATTTTCATATACTTGTGACCATTTAGGCAAACAAGAAAGGGACAACATCCAGCAAAAAGAAAAAGAAAGCAAAATTGCAGCGTGCCATCCGTAGTATGAAGAAGCAGCAGAGATTCGAATCAGAGAAGAACTGTTCAAATTATTACTCTCCACTGAACCATTTGAAAGATGCACAGGTTGGCTGCTATTTCTGCAGCACTTCATTCCTTTCTTTATTTTTATTTTTTAATTATAATGAATTAGTTTATTAGTGATGAACATATTTTTCCCACAGGGATTTGTTGAGGAGTTGTTCTCAAATCTTAAAAGAAGCAGTGAACGGTTTCAGGTTGTTGGTCTTGATATTTTGTTCTTTTTTCTAATCTTCCTTCTCCATTCAACTTTGCTGTTAAATGCAATTTACATAATTTTTTCTTGCCAATATTTGATTCTGAAGGTTAAGATGATGCTGCTGCAAGTGATTTCACGAACTGTTGGACTTCATCGCCTGATTTTATTGGATTTGTATCCTTACCTTCAGAAATATGTCCAGGTTTATAAATTTTTTTAAAACTCTTTTTTTTTTTTTGCATCCGGCATTTGGAATTTTGGTTTCTGGATCTTGACAAGAGGATGTATCTTTATTTTCAGCCCCATCAGCATGATGTAACTAGTTTGCTTGCAGCAGCTGTTCAGGCATGCCACGATATGGTATGCATTTTAGCTGTCTTGATCTTCACAATTTTACCGTAGGATAAGTAATTCTTTTTTTCCCCTGATTGCATCTGACAATAGTATGATCTGATGCCAGGTACCACCTGACGCAGTTGAACCGTTATTCAAACAAATTGTGAATCAGTTTGTGCATGATCGATCTCCTGCAGAGGTATTACTTAGTTTTTTCAGGTTGTCGCCCACGTAATTTATTTCCCTAATAACCATCTTTATTTGAAGTTGGATCTTATTCCTCCCGAGCTTTGACAGGTCATTGCTGTTGGACTTAATGTGGTGCGAGAAATATGCCTGCGTATGCCTTTGGTATACTCTTTTTTTTTCCTCCTTTTCCTAGGGATATAAATTGTATTTCTGGGTTACAATGAATTTGTTCTTGCTTTATATTTTGAACTAAGTATCTTTCCTTTTTTTTTTCTCCCAATCTCTCTGTAGTTGATGACAGAGGATTTGCTACAAGATCTCATATTAAACAGGAAATCACGTAAGAAATCTGTTTCCTCAGCTGCTCGATCACTTGCGACTTTATTTAAAGAGGTATCTTGCGAAGCATTCCACTGTTCTGCTCAGTCCTGCAAATTTATCCCTTCACAGTTATAGATAATTTTTGTTCTGGAAAATTGGAACATTTTCTGCAGGTTCGCCCTTCACTTTTGCCGAAGAAGGATAGAGGGCGTTCTATTGGTCCTAAGGCAAGGCTAAAAGCATTTGGCGAAGTCAATGTAGCCACCAATGTCCCGGGAATAGAGCTATTGGAAGATGATGATGGTGGAAGTGATGATGATGATGGTAAAAATGATGAAAATGTTGACCTTGTTGAAGATGATAATAACTCTAGTGAAGATGCTGGAGGTGGTACTTCTGAGAGTGATTTTGATAGCTCTAGTGAGGATGATCTAGAATCTGACAATGATGGCATTGACAGTGAAAGAAATAGTATGCAAGAAGATGAAGAAGGGTCTGAAGATGATGATGCACATTACAGCTTTGATAATACTGATTCTGTCCATGAGGGGAACACTCAGGAGATTATAAAGGGCAGTGCAACTGCTGAAAGAAAATCTTACAGGGGGAAGAGGAAGTGCTCTGATTTTGAAGATCAATTGAATGCTGCAAATAGAAGTCTTCGAGCTTTAAAGAAGTTAGCAGGATCAAGGATGGAAGAAGCATCAGGGACAAAAGAAGATGGTTTTCTGTCTAATGATGATTTCCGAAGAATTAAAGAGCTAAAGGTTGGCTGCTCGTTTCTCATAAAACTATCTAATGTTCATGTGTCTTTTTTACATCTAAATTCTTTGTTTAGCACTTAATGAGTACTTTCCTTTTTACTTCTTCTCATTATCAGGCTAAAAAGGAGGCTAGGATAGCATTAACTCAACATGGATTTAAGATTCATAGTTCAGAAGAACTTAGCACTAAACGAGTTGACGCCACCACTCTTGAGGTCAGTTTGAATCTTAAAATTTGAAACTGAAGCCTTATTGGGGCAGGTTTTTTATCTGTTAATGGGAGTACCTATTAAGCTGATTGTAATTTCCAACCCTTGAACTATTTATTGGAGTGTATTTATTCCTTCTTTTATGTGGTACCCAGGAGTCTTAAATATTTTGAGGAACTTCCTCAGTTCTTTTCACACTGTCTTTGGTAGCTTAGTTCTTTTTATACCTAATTTAGTGCCATGTCTCCAACATTTCAGGCAAACATACGAAAGAAGTTAAGCAAGGCTGAAAGACTAGCCTTGATAAGAGCTGGTAGGGAAGAGCAGGGAAAGTACCAAGCTCGAACAGCCATAAAAAAGAAGAAGGTACCTTTTTTTTTTGTTTTATTGTATTCTAATCTCTGTATTTTGTCTGTAATTGCTGATTAGCTATTTTGATTCACCAACTTCAACCATATTCTTTTGTTTTGTGTTTTCAACAGACTGGTGGTTTGAGCAATCGGCAGAAAGAACACAAGAAGGTTATGCCTTTTGCTGCAAAGAAAGCCAGGGCTGCAAAATCGAGGCAGGAGAAAAAGAAAAAACAGCAGCCATCCGGCAAACAATTCCGTGGACGGAAAGCCTGGAAATGAGAGCAAATTATTTGAAAATATTTATGGTTTCCTACTATTTCCTTCATCAACCGAGCCTCCACTTACCTGGGAAATAAAGCTTCCTTTCCCCTTCTTTTTTGTCCCATATTATTAAATAAGTTCTATTGATAATTTGCAGGGTTAAGTTTTAAGAGAGTCAATTAGGTTTTCTAAGGCAGTATTTTGAACAAAAACAAGCTCATGAACTATATTATTGGACAAATGATAAATACTTCAAATGCAAGCATGCTTGCTTTCTTTAATAATATACCATATAACATTATACTTTCCAAAAGTGTTGTTTATCATTTGCAAGACTGCATGTGAACCAGGTATTAAGTAAAGATTGAATGAAAGAACATAGCAAAACATTTCACTCAACACATTGCTTGGTGGAGGATTAGGTGCTTTGTAGAAAAGACTACATGAAATACACAAAATGAAAGAAAATACAGAACTATTATTATTTTTTTAAAAAAAAAAAAATTAAATAGCTGATTGCTCGCTCATCTATAGTTGAAGGCAAATCGTTGGACTGCCCAAATATATTTGGGATTCCATACCGGTTCTGGTAATTGGTAATTTCTTGCTTCCCAATCACAGTCGTTTAAAAGGTCTTAGGGGTTTAAGTTGAAATTTTTTTTCCGCCTTTTATTGAATTACAAAATATTTGGGACTGTATATTTTCTTAGTCTGATTTTGTAATTTTCCTATGAAGTTATCCTTCAACCTTTTATGCTTTGACAAGTACGTCATTTGTAAAATCATGTATTTGAAATAATAATACTTTTCTATTCTTGATGGGATTGTAAAAGTATAGCCCAAACCAGGGTTATTTCCTAAATTATAACAAATTTTGGGATTTTTTTTCAAAATATAGTTATTTTTTTTATCATATTTCTAAAATATGATATTTTCACTTTGTCAAAGTAGAAGTTTTTTTTTTTTAAAATAAAATATTTAATCTCTAATAAGACTCATTTTTTTAATAAAATATTTGGAATTCTACCTTTTTTTTCTTTTTAAATTTATTTATAAATTTTAATTTTATAATTTTCTAATAATAGTAATTTATAAACAATTTATTTATTTATATTTTTCATAATATAGATTAGATTTATTATTAATTATTATTATACTTATATTATATTTAACAAAGTGATAAAAATCAATTGATATTATAATATATTATAATATTAAAATAATATTGTATGTATTTTTGAAAAGTAAATTATTATTATTTTGACTTATGTTTATATATTCAAGTAGTTTTAATTTAAAATTTGTGTTTATATTCTTGAATTAAGTAATTTAATAAATTTACTTATAAAAGAAAAAAATTTATATTATATATTTACATAAAAAATCTTTTATTCATATAAATCTTTCATAAAAAAAAGTTCAATTTGACATTAAAAAATTATTAATGATTTGTCATTTCATGTCACATTGGACTCTCTCTCTCTCTTTTTTTTTTTTTTTTTTAAAATTCATCAAATAAAATAATATTGTGTATATGTGTATATATATTCAATTATTTATTGTTATATTTAGATATATATATAGATAAGAATAATTTTAGTAAGTTTTTTTATAAATATAATATAAATTCATTAAATTAATAAAAATATTAAATTACTTATTTCAAGAACATAAATATAAGTTTTAAATTAAAATTTCAAAAACTAAAAAAATAAGAATCTTATGTTTCACATGTTAAAGTTTTTTTTTTAATTATTCATTTCATGTCATATTAGATTTTTATTTTTTTAAACAAATCATCAAATATATAAAAGATTTTTTTTTGTAAATATATAATATAAATTTATTAAATTACTTAATTCAACAATATAAACATAAATGTTAAATTAAAACTACTTAAATATATAAACATAAGTCAAAAATAATAATAATAATTTACTTTACAAAAATATAAACAATATTATTTTAATATTATAATATATTATAATGTCAATTGATTTTTACATCACTTTGTTAAATATAATATAAGTATAATAATAATTAATAATAAATATAAAATATATTATGCAAAATTATAAATAAAAAAATTGTTTATAAATTACTATTATTAGAAAATTATAAAATTAAAATTTATAAATAAATTTAAAAAGAAAAAAAAGGAAAGTAGACTCTATTTTATTGTATATTTACCATTTTACCCTTTTAGAGAATAGTTAGTGATATAAATACTATTTTGTAAGAAACAGAAGAATTGAAATACAAAATTCCCTCGTAAAATCTCTCTCTCTCTCCTCTCCTTCTCAGATTTCTTCTCAAACATTCGGAACTCCCTTCTCATTTCTTCATCTGTTCTTCTCTTCTGTTGTGATTCTGCATCACCAAATCTCCGTGAAATTCCTAAGAAATATTCGGATACCGTTCTCTTCCTTTTTGGTTGAACTAAAATGGTAGATGATTCTGTCTCGGGAGAGGCAGAGCGATCAGAAAGGCAGGCGGAGCAACAGAATCAAAGCAGCGGTGCTGATGAAAGTGGAGATACTGATATGAAACAACAAGAAGAGGTAGGAAGTGAAGAGAAATTTCATGAAATTGAAGTTTTAATTGAGAAGGCTCAAACATTGATTGGAAGCAACCCTGGAAAAGAAAGTCCGACGGTACTTCGCGCACTTTCTTCAGTGCTTGAGAGTCAGGAATCTAGGTAAAACATCGGCTATTCTGGTTTAATTTATTATGTCTTTGGTGAATCTATTTCTATGCATATCACTCTGGCTGATGATGAACTATTTTTTTTGGTGTAATTTGTGTGTGCTAATTTTTTTCTTTTGAAAGTTTTGTGTTAATGAGTTACATTGCTGGAAATGGTATTGCTTCGTTTTGTATATCTGGAGAACCTAGAACGGTTATTGCCTTTGTGTGTATTAGTCGAAAATAATCAATATTGCATTCAGATAATTGAAGTGAAGTTGATTAGTTAGGCTACTTAAAAAAACTCCCTAGAAGCCTATCCTTTTTCCTTGTAGGCTAGTTAATTTTATTTTTAACTGATAAAGTTTCTCATAGAGCTTTAGATGTAAAATTGTATTATTCTATGGGTTCTTGTACTGTTAATTGTCTTTATCAGTATTAACCGATATAAAACACTACCCTCAGTTGAAAATTGAGAAGATTAGCCAATTTCTTCTGACTTATGTTACTTATTCTAGAATAAGTGGACATCTGGGACAATTTAAATAGAATTGTGAAAGATCAATTTTCTGTATTGAATGTTTTCTTTTTCTTGCTAGGCCATAGACAGGGTGAGACTTGTTATGTAGTATAGAAAATCTGAGACAATGCATCAACGTTATGCGGGTGGTGATATTTGGAACGACATGCAGAAAGTTAGAACTGAATTTTATGTTGACACTTGTTTTCGTTTAGTTTATCTAAATTTGTTGGAGAGAGAAGACATCTATTCCAACACTAAGTCTGATTCTTTTTTATATATGTAATTTTTTTTTGTTCTGAGTGCAGGTATATAGAAGTTATAGGGCATTCAGCATTAAATAACAATGGCTGGTCTTCTCACAAATTAGGATGCTTGAGGAATCTTATTCGGGTAAGTACTTTGCTGCACCATCTGCATTTATATATATTGTTGAGATATAAATGGGCTGTAAATAAATTGCTCCCATTTATTTGATTTGTATTTGCCCCAGATGTGAGGGGAGGGTTAAGAGAATAAATTTAGCTTTAAATTTTTATTGTAGGTAACAATTTATCCTACTTTAACATTTAACACTTAGAAGGGTGGTTATCCTGTATATATGGAATAATTATTATGTCATTGTTAACTAAGTTGAGAATTAGTTGTTCTTCTTTGAGCTCCTGTTCCTAACTTTTTTGACAATATTCTCTACTTTGATTTGGTTAAGTTACATAGAAGGTATAGAAGGTATTCAGCTTCATGTTTCTTTCTAATCTTAAAACATAATATTTTTGTTTTAGGTTCGCAAGAAATTATCAGAACTTATTTGTGATTTTGGAAATCAGACATCTGGTAGTGAGCAAAACAGGTGGCAGATGGAGCTTGCGCAAGTAGCTATTAAGTTGATTGGGGTAAGTTTCAGTAACTATTCATTTAAGAGACTTTTGTTTCCTGAATAAATATATCCCCTTAAAATGTTTCAGGGCAAGCTAGTCAGTAGCTTTTGATTCTATGTAGTAATTAAAAGACTGTCTTATATGTGGTTTCTCTTTAATCCCTTAGATGCTTGCTCATTGTATTTGGTAAATCTAGGTTAGTTCATCTGTTTCATCTGTTTGGTATTTAAACACGAGGATATTTGTTCTATTGTTTTTTATTTTTTCCCTGAATCTCTGTATTGTTTCATAATACTGTCTTGAGATGGCAGAAGTAAGATAATTTCATGTTAAGAGATTGTTCTTCCATCTGTTATCAGCATTCAGGTAGTAGGACCAATTAACTTTATTACCCTCATAATCATCTCTGTGTAAATTGTAATCTTTCTCTCTTGATTGAGAAAGCCATGTGTTGGGATGATTTCCGGCTGGAGATGATTTCCGGATGGAGATGATTCAATTAGTTTTCCTATGATTGAATTGACTGTGAATCTGGCTTGTTGCACTTGACATGAATCCCTTTCCTCAGATCATAGAGGGGGTAGTCAGTGAAATTGAATATGAACTCGCAGGCTTTTGGACAAGTGCCAAATACAAAATATTATTCACACTATTGTTTGCCCTCTATTTTTTGGATCACCCAAAGCAAGTAGATGAATATTTTCTTCATTATCATAATTAACTAACATGATTTAACATATTCTTGTTTCTAGCTTGTATGTTTGTATCTTGATTGAGGAGTTCAAGGTTTCTCCTTGTAGTTTGGTTTTTGGAACAAATAAACTTTGATATCCTTATATTTTAGTGTTTGTTATTAGTTGTGTAGCTCATGTATTACTTTATCTCGTAGGTTGTAACTAATTCTGAATGTGAAAATACATTAGCAACTACTGAAGCTCTCACTCCTACTTTGAGAGATATAGAGAGAGCCACTCCTAAAACATATAATTCCAGGTACTTGTTCTTGTTTAAGTACAAATATTCAACCATTTTGACCTGTGACGCCATTGATATTGTCCTTGATATTTTTCTAATTCATATTTTTTTATTTCAGGGAACTACTTTTACTTCTTATCCATGAGCACCTGCAGGCATCTGGATTAGGAGAAACTGCATCCATACTTCTCAAAGAGGCTCAGATGACAGCTTTACCATCTTTGGCAGCGCCTTCATCATTACCACATCAGGCATCTGGACAGGACACTTCATCAGTACGCATCCAATGGCCATCTGTACAAACTCCTAAATTTCTGTCAGAAAAATTAAAAGAGATACCCATTAAGCTTGCTGGCTTGAGGGATGATGCAGCTGCCTCACAGGAAAAAGTATCAACACTACCATCCTTTTGTGGTCCACAGGCTAAACTTCAGGTTCCATCTAAAAAATATTATGCATGTATAAGTGCACCGCAATCTTCATCATCTTCATCTCTGAAGTTCACTGGCGAGGGACTAGTGAATGACTCCCAACCCTTTAGCATGGAGCGACTGATTTTTGATTCTCTTCTTGTGCAATACCTGAAAAATCAACATCGCCAACGCCCAGCTTCAATCAACAATGTCTTTTTTAAACCAAGAAGAAGCCCATCAAACGTTACATCACGGTTAAGTACCCGTGAGTTTCAATGTACGTATGGAGGCATCCAAGGTAGTCGCAAGGATCGTCAGTTTGTCTACAGTGGATTTAGACTACGGCGAACTTTCCTAGATGATCAACTTTTCACTTGCATTTCATTTTATAGGGATTCTTCACGGATTGTTTGTGGATGTTTTCCATATATGCTTCAAGCTGTTGATGTGAACAGAAACACTAGTGTTGGTTGCTGGTGGACTCCCGAGATTTCATCATTTACCTACCTGCATTCACATTGTTCTGGTGATATTCAGTTGGTTCTCGGTTCATCTTCTCATGATGTACAGTTATATGATGCATCTCTGACTTTTGAGGAGCCTAGGCATTCATTTGACAATATACAAGGTGCATGTTTTAGCAATTCAGGGACCACGTTTGCTGCTTCATCCTTATCAGGAAAATGGGGGATTCGCTTTTATGACGTCGAGACCTGCAAGTCTAATTTGAATATCTTAGGCAGACCAGGTAAATATGGAAGCCGGGGCCGCCAAGATTTCCCTGTTCATTTCAGCCCATCGTCAGATAAAATGGTGCTTTGGAATGGAGCCTTGTGGGATTGTCGGGATACACGTGCAGTACATTGGTTTGATGGGCTAACAAATTATGGTGGTGGTGGCTTTCATCCTGCAAGGAATGAGGTACACATTTTAATGATATGCAGCATTTTTTTTCTCCTTTGGATGGGGTTGGGAAGGAGTATAGATCTCTGATTTCCATTTATCTTATAAATTTCTTTGCAGATAATTATAAACTCTGAGATATATGATGTCCGAAATTTCAAGCTTCTCCAAAGTGTGCCATCTTTGGACAACACAGATATAAAATTTAATTCCAGCGGTGATGTCATTTATGCAATTTTTAGGAGAGATATAGATAAAATATTTGCTGCTATTGAATATCCCCATCATGCACATCCTCTTTTTAGAGCTTTTCGTACTGTGGATGCTCTGAACTATTCAGACATTGCTACAATTCCTGTGAATGGATGCATTTATGATTTTGCTACTGAGCCATCTGATTTGTTTGTTGGTTTGATCACATTAGATGATGGTCCGCCTCCAAGATTTTCTTCTTCTTCTATATATGAAATTGGTTGCAGGGATTACGAGGAAGAAAGATGATAGATATATTTTTTGATGCTGATAGTAGTGAAAGTGATAGATTGTTGATGATGTAGGTGAAAGTTTTTGATACAATATGAGAAACAGTGATTATAGTTAAGAAGATGCATGAACAGTATAGTACTATTCATCTATTCTGCAATACATTTTTACTGCAAAGTATGATCCTTTTTTATATGGATAGTGCAGTGGTGCAATCCACCAAATGATTGTATCCAATGCAACTATGGACCAAACCAATAAATAAATGATAAATGGATTTTGGTAACTTCCAATAATAGGTTAACAAGTTAATGCGGGATGTCACATTCTCTATGCTTGACATGTCATAAAAAATGACCTATTCAATAGGTTACCAACAAATTTTAAAAAATAAATAATAATATTATATTATAGTAGTAATTTTTAACATGGTAAGTTTGATACAAAAATGGTAAGTTATCGATTTTGATAAACATCTTACCATTTTTTGAACAAAATTTACCATTTTTGTCATGAACCTTACTATTGATAAACATCTTACCATTTTTTGAACAAACCTTACCATTTTCTGAACAAAACTTACCATTTTTTCCATGAACCTTACTATTGATAAGCATCTTACCATTTTTTGAATAAAACTTACCATTTTCCCCATTAACCTTACCATTGAATAGCATCTTACCATTTTTTGAATAAAACTTATCATTTTTCCCATAAACCTTACCATTGAATAGCATCTTACCATTTTTTGATGAAAAAACTTACCATTTTTCCCATGAACTTTACCATTGAGTATCATCTTACAATTTTTTGAATAAAACTTACCATTTTTCCAATGAACCTTACCATTGATAAGTATCTTACCATTTTTTGAACAAAACTTACCATTTTTCCCATTAACCTTACCATTGATAAGCATCTTACCATTTTTTGAACAAAACTTACCATTTTTCCCATGAACCTTACCATTGAGGCATCTTACCATTTTTTGAACAAAACTTACCATTTTTCCCATGAACCTTACCATTGAGTAGCATCTTACCATTTTTTGAACAAAACTTACCATTTTTCCCATGAACCTTACCATTGATAAGCATCTTACCATTTTTTGAATAAAACTTACCATTTTTCCCATGAACCTTACCATTGAGTAGTCATCTTACCATTTTTTGAATAAAACTTACCATTTTTCCCATGAACCTTACCATTGAGCAGCATCTTACCATTTTTTAATAAAACTTACCATTTTTTCCCATGAACCTTACCATTGAGTAGCATCTTACCATTTTTTGAATAAAACTTACCATTTTTCCCATGAACCTTACCATTGAGTAGCATCTTACCATTTTTTGAATAAAACTTACCATTTTTCTCATGAACCTTACCATTGAGTATCATCTTACCATTTTTCGAATAAAACTTACCATTTTTCGAATAAAACTTACCATTTTTCTCATAAACCATACCATTGAATAGCATCTTACCATTTTTTGAATAAAACTTACCATTTTTCCCATGAACTTTACCATTGAGTATCATCTTACCATTTTTTGAACAAAACTTACCATTTTTCCCATGAACCTTACCATTGATAAGTATCTTACCATTTTTTGAACAAAACTTACCATTTTTCCCATGAACCTTACCATTGATAAAGCATCTTCATTTTTGAACAAAACTTACCATTTTTCCCATGAACCTTACCATTGGGCATCTTACCATTTTTTGAACAAAACTTACCATTTTTCCCATAATGAACCTTACCATTGAGAAGCATCTTACCATTTTTTGAACAAAACTTACCATTTTTCCCATGAAACCTTACCTTACCATTGAGTAGCATCTTACCATTTTTTGAATAAAACTTACATTTTTTCCCATGAACCTTACCATTGAGCATCATCCATTACTTTTTTGAACAAAACTTACCATTTTTCCCATGAACCTTACCATTGAGTAGCATCTTACCATTTTTTGAACAAAACTTACCATTTTTCCCATGAACCTTACCATTGAGTAGCATCTTACCATTTTTTGAACAAAACTTACCATTTTTCCCATGAACCTTACCATTGATAAGCATCTTACCATTTTTTGAACAAAACTTACCATTTTTCCCATGAAACCTTACCATTTGAGCAAATCTTACCATTTTTTGAATAAAACTTACCATTTTTCCCATGAACCTTACCATTGATTATGCATCTTACCATTTTTGAAAAAAACTTACCATTTTTCCATGAACAAAACTTACCATTTTCCTCTAGCACCTTACCATTTTTTGAACAAAACTTACACCTTTTTTCAACACTCATGAACCTTACCATTGATAAGCATCTTACCATTTTTTGAACAAAACTTACCATTTTTCCCATGAACCTTACCATTGAGAGCATCTTACCATTTTTTGAACAAAACTTACCATTTTTCCCATGAACCTTACCATTGAGAGCATCTTACCATTTTTTGAACAAAACTTACCATTTTTCCCATGAACCTTACCATTGAGAGCATCTTACCATTTTTTGAACAAAACTTACCATTTTTCCCATGAACCTTACCATTGAGTAGCATCTTACCATTTTTTGAACAAAACTTACCATTTTTCCCATGAACCTTACCATTGAGTAGCATCTTACCATTTTTTGAACAAAACTTACCATTTTTCCCATGAACCTTACCATTGATAAGCATCTTACCATTTTTTGAACAAAACTTACCATTTTTCCCATGAACCTTACCATTGAGTAGCATCTTACCATTTTTTGAACAAAACTTACCATTTTTTCCCATGAACCTTACCATTGAGGCATCTTACCATTTTTATGAACAACTTACCATTTTTCCCATGAACCTTACCATTGAGTAGCATCTTACCATTTTTTGAACAAAACTTACCATTTTTCCCATGAACCTTACCATTGAGTAGCATCTTACCATTTTTTGAACAAAACTTACCATTTTTCCCATGAACCTTACCATTGAGTAGCATCTTACCATTTTTTGAACAAAACTTACCATTTTTCCCATGAACCTTACCATTGATTAGCATCTTACCATTTTTTGAACAAAACTTACCATTTTTCCCATGAACCTTACCATTGAGTAGCATCTTACCATTTTTTGAACAAAACTTACCATTTTTCCCATGAACCTTACCATTGAGTAGCATCTTACCATTTTTTGAACAAAACTTACCATTTTTCCCATGAACCTTACCATTGAGTAGCATCTTACCATTTTTTGAACAAAACTTACCATTTTTCCCATGAACCTTACCATTGATAAGCATCTTACCATTTTTTGAACAAAACTTACCATTTTTCCCATGAACCTTACCATTGAGTAGCATCTTACCATTTTTTGAACAAAACTTACCATTTTTCCCATGAACCTTACCATTGATTAGCATCTTACCATTTTTTGAACAAAACTTACCATTTTTCCCATGAACCTTACCATTGAGGCATCTTACCATTTTTTGAACAAAACTTACCATTTTTCCCATGAACCTTACCATTGAGTAGCATCTTACCATTTTTTGAACAAAACTTACCATTTTTCCCATGAACCTTACCATTGAGTAGCATCTTACCATTTTTTGAACAAAACTTACCATTTTTCCCATGAACCTTACCATTGAGTAGCATCTTACCATTTTTTGAACAAAACTTACCATTTTTCCCATGAACCTTACCATTGATAAGCATCTTACCATTTTTTGAACAAAACTTACCATTTTTCCCATGAACCTTACCATTGATAAGCATCTACCATACCATTTTTGAACAAAACTTACCATTTTTCCCATGAACCTTACCATTGAGGTAAGCATCTTACATACCATTTTTGAACAAAACTTACCATTTTTCCCATGAACCTTACCATTGAGTAGCATCTTACCATTTTTTGAACAAAACTTACCATTTTTCCCATGAACCTTACCATTGATTAGCATCTTACCATTTTTTGAACAAAACTTACCATTTTTCCCATGAACCTTACCATTGATAAGCATCTTACCATTTTTTGAACAAAACTTACCATTTTTCCCATGAACCTTACCATTGATAAGCATCTTACCATTTTTTTGAACAAAACTTACCATTTTTCCCATGAACCTTACCATTGATAAGCATCTTACCATTTTTGAACAAAACTACAAAATACCATACATTTTTCCCATGAACCTTACCATTGAGTAGGCATCTTACCATTTTTTGAACAAAACTTACCATTTTTCCCATGAACCTTACCATTGATAAGCATCTTACCATTTTTTGAATAAAACTTACCATTTTTCCCATGAACCTTACCATTGAGTAGCATCTTACCATTTTTTGAACAAAACTTACCATTTTTCCATGAACCTTACCATTGATTAGCATCTTACCATTTTTTGAACAAAACTTACCATTTTTCCCATGAACCTTACCATTGAGGAGCATCTTACCATTTTTTTGAACAAAACTTACCATTTTTCCCATGAACCTTACCATTGAGAGCATCTTACTTTTTTTGAATAAAACTTACCATTTTTCCCATGAACCTTACCATTGAGTAGCATCTTACCATTTTTTGAACAAAACTTACCATTTTTCCCATGAACCTTACCATTGAGGCATCTTACCATTTTTTGAACAAAACTTACCATTTTTCCCATGAACCTTACCATTGAGTAGCATCTTACCATTTTTTGAATAAAACTTACCATTTTTCCCATGAACCTTACCATTGATAAGCATCTTACCATTTTTTGAACAAAACTTACCATTTTTCATGAACCTTACCATCGAGGCATCTTACCATTTTTTGAACAAAACTTACCATTTTTCCCATGGAACCTTACCATTGAACACATCTTACCATTTTGATGAATATTTGACCATTTTCCCCATGAACTTTACATTGTGTTCCCATGAACTTAACATTTTAGTTCGATTGTACTCATGAACACATTTTTGTCAATTGAATTCGAACAAATAGAAGCTCGAGCGTTAAAGAACATATTAGGTTCACCATGGCCTTACTCAATGGAAACATATTTTGAAGATCAATTGAATGCTGCAAATAGAAGTCTTCGAGCTTTAAAGAAGTTAGCGGGATCAAGGATGGAAGAAGCATCGGGGACAAAAGAAGATGGTTTTTCGCTCTAATGATGATTTCCGAAGAATTAAAGAGCCAAAGGTTGGTGCTCGTTTCTCATAAAACTATCTAATGTTCATGTGTTTTTTTACATCTAAATTCTTTGTTTAGCACTTAATGAGTACTTTCCTTTTTACTTCTTCTCATTATCAGGCTAAAAAGGAGGCTAGGATAGCATTAACTCAAGATGGATTTAAGATTCATAGTTCGGAAGAACTTAGCACTAAACGAGTTGACGCCACCACTCTTGAGGTCAGTTTGAATCTTAAAATTTGAAACTGAAGCCTTATTGGGGCAGGTTTTTTTATCTGTTAATGGGAGTACCTATTAAGCTGATTGTAATTTCCAACCCTTGAACTATTTATTGGAGTGTATTTATTCCTTCTTTTATGTGGTACCCAGGAGTCTTAAATATTTTGAGGAACTTCCTCAGTTCTTTTCACTCTGTCTTTGGTAGCTTAGTTCTTTTTATACCTAATTTAGTGTTGAATAAATAGAGTACACAACTCTAAATTATCTTGAGAAGAAAATAAAAAAACACTCTAAAGAGAACTCACAAAACACTAAGGAGCAAAGCTTTTCTTGTTTAACAAACAACTTTGTTTTTCATTTGATGATTTACAAAGCTTAAGTATTTAGGTATTTATAGGAAACTAAATGAAATCTACACCACACAATCTCACCTACCAATCTCACCAACCAAGCTCACCTACCAAGCTCACCTACCAATCTCACCTACCAAGCTCACCTAATTTTGCAATTGTAAGCAATTACATCATCAAACTAACCTTGGGCTTGGACAATATTATTTAGCTTTACATTGGGGTTAGGATTACTTATTATGGCTAATATTGATTCTCAACACTCCCCCTCAATGTCGGCTCTCATTCATTGCACTGAGCCGAGCTGACGGCGAAACATTTCGAATTTTCCTATACTCAAACTTTTTGTGAATAGGTCTGCAACTTGATCATCGGTCTTGATCTGTCTCATCTCAATTTCTTCTTGCAAAACCTTTTCTCTGATAAAATGATAGTGCACTTCAACATGCTTAGTTCTAGCATGAAAGATTGGATTCTCTGCCAAACGAATTGCTGATTGATTGTCACAATATAACGGAACAACATAATCTACTGGTTGATGTAGATTATTCATGAGCTGTATCAACCATGTACTCTCTTGAGCTGCCATTGCTGCTGCTCGATACTCAGCTTCTGTGGTTGATAAAGATACTGTCGGTTGTCTCTTGCTACACCAAGAAATTGTTCCGGAACCAAGCTTAAACACATACCCAGTTGTTGATCTCCTAGTGTCATGATCTCCTGCATAGTCAGCATCACAGTAACCAACTAGCTTGCAATTTTCACCTTTCTTGTACAGAAGACCATAGTCAATTGTACTCTTCACATATCTTAGTATACGCCGAACTGCTTCCAAATGAGGCTTCTTTGGATTTTGCATGTACCGACTCATCACACCAACCGCATAAGAAATATCTGGTCGAGTCAAAGTTAAGTATATCGGACTACCTACCAATTGTCGATACATCGTCGCATCTTCCAAATCTTTTCCTTCATGTGCACACATTTTGGCATTTGGCTCCATCGGCGTTGAACTCAGCTTGCATTCGAGCATTCCGAACCTCTTCAACAAATCTTTGGCATATTTCTGTTGAGAGAAATATTTCTTCTTGTGTTCGATCAACTTCTAGACCAAGGAAGTGCTTCAGCTGACCAAGTTCCTTCATCTGGAAACGGACTGATAAATTCTCCTTTGTCTGAAGAATTTCCGCCTCATCATCACCTGTTATGATTAAGTCATCCACATACACTAGCACGATAGCTAGCTTTCCTTCATTGGCCTTGACAAACAAGCTGGAATCTGCAGATGTTACTGAATAGCCACTTTGTGTTAGAAATTCAGCAATCTTACCATACCATGCCCCGGGTGCTTGTTTCAATCCGTAGAGTGCTTTCCGCAGCTTACACACATATTCGGGATGATCTTGGCTCCGAAAACCCATTGGTTGGATCATGTAGATCTCTCGATCCAGCTCACCATGAAGAAAAGCATTCTTCACATCCATCTGCCACAAATTCCAGTCTTTGTTGGGCGCAAGTGCAAGTAGGACTCCATACGGTTGTAAGTTTCGCTCTTGGACTAAAGCGTTTCATCATAGTCTAGTCCGTACTGTTGAGAAAAACCACGAGCTACCAATCGTGCCTTGTACCTTTTGATTGATCCATCTGGACGACGCTTTATATTGTAAACCCACTTGCAGGATATGGGTTTCACATCTCTTGCCTTTGGCACAAGATCCCAAGTCTGATTTTGCTTAAGTGCATCGATCTCTTCTTTCATAGCTGTCATCCATTCGGAACTATGCGATGCTTCTTCGAAAGTCTCGGGCTCTGTTGCTTCTTCACTTATGGCTGCATTGGCGTATTTCTGATTTGGCTTTCGTGTTCTTGTTGACCTTCGGAGTTGAGATTGTGGAGTTGATGCTTCCATTTCACTGGGCCCCACCTTCTTCGTTTGGTCGTTGATACACGCCTGTTTGCCAAGGATTTTGAGATACTCTTTGCTCGACATCATTGCTTTGTTTGGATCTTCTGATTCATCTAAACCTGGTTGGAGTTGAACAATATGTTTCTCTATCTTTTGTTGTAGCTTTTCTTCAAATTCTCTAGAATCCGATAGCACCTCCTTTTCTAAGGACCACCAAGAAGATGCTTCATCAAATACCACATTTCGTGAAGTGTAGCACCTTCCACTCATCGGATCACAACATTTCCACCCCTTTCTTTGGCTGTCGTATCCCACAAAGATACATCTAATAGCTTTCTTGTCAAACTTGCTTCGTAAATGATCGGGAACAAATACATAACATACACAGCCAAATACTCGAAAGTAGCTAACTGTAGGTTTCATGTTCCATAATTTCTCAAAGGGTGAAACAAATGCTAACCTGGGTTGAGGAAGTCTATTGATCACAAGGGCTGCAGTCTTCATTGCTTCAGCCCAAAACCTTCCCGGTACGTTCTTTGCATGTAGCATACTTCGACAAATTTCTGCAAGATGTCGGTTCTTTCTCTCGGCTACACCATTTTGTTGTGGTGTGTTGGCACAAGTGTATTGATGACGTATTCGGCATTCCCTTAGGTATTGAGAGAACTCACTTGAGTTATATTCTCCCCCGTTGTCTGTGTGCAAGCAACAAATCTTCTTTTCCACTTCTCCTTCAACTAACTCTTTGAACTCTTTAAACTTTGAGAATGTGTCAGATTTTTCTTTCATAAAGAAAACCCATACATACCTTGAGAAGTCATCAATGAATGTCACCATGTACTGCATACCGCCAATTGATCGTTGCTTAATAGGCCCAAACACGTCAGAGTGAATTAACTCTAATGGTTCCTTTGCCTTAAACTCCGATGCCTCGTATGGCAATTGGTGTGCTTTACCATACTGGCATCCTGCACGGACCGTGTCTGTTCGCACGTCAAGTTGAGGAAGCCCCTTAAGCATCGACTTTTTCGCCATCACACTTAGCTTTGAATAGCTAACGTGACCTAACCGCATGTGCCATAGATCTGCTGCCTCATTTTTTCTTGTCTTGTCAACATATGCACCTCTCTGACATCACGTAGATAGACTCCAATCGTCGTCCCTCTATTGTTGGTTTTCCTGAGATTTTGAGATCACGATACACCTTCACATCATTTGGACCGAGCAAGACATAGTGGCCTGATGATGTCAATTGAGCCACGGATAGCAAATTTTTCTTCATTCCTGGGACATGATAGACATCTTGAAGTAGCACATGGTTAGAATTATATCTAGGTCTTACTGTCGTCTTACCAATGTGAGCTATCGGTAACCTTGAATTGTCAGCTGTCACCACCACACGACTTCCATTGTACTCAGACAGGTTTTGCAACTTCATTTTATCACCCGTCATATGATTTGAGCAACCCGAGTCTACGATCCAATCATTCCGATAGTCAATTCGTTTTGGTGTTGTTCTTGTGAGAGCTAATTCTTCTTCCTCCATAGCGAACAGCGCTTCGGCATCCCAACTATCTTCGGAAATCTCTTTAGAATTGGAAGTAGCAACATTACTTTCAACATGCTTTTTCTTGGCCCAACAATCTTTTGCCATGTGACCTATCTTCCCACAGTTGTAACACTTACCATCGAACTTTCTGCTATTGCCCCGATTCTTCGAAGCTCCCCCTAGACGAGAGCCTCCCTTTCCTTGGTAACTTTGCATCTTGTCACCATCCCTATTAGATCCACTACCAGTCCGTCGTTTGAAACTGCTTTTGCTTTTGTTGGCGTAGAGAACTTCCTCTTCACCCTTCAGTAATATTCCTCCCATTTTCTTGGCCATAGCTTCTTGACCTGTAAGCAAATTTTCAAACTCAACAAGTGATGGTTGTATCGGCCATCCCTGTACAAGCAGCAACGAACCCTCGGTATTCGGATCTCAAACCATGGATAATTATTCTCTTTATCCCCCGCGCAAATAGAGCCCTGTCAAATCTAACTCTGAAATTTCGCGACATATTGATTTTACCTTGTGAAAATATTGGGCAATTGTCATGTCACGTTGTGACATCGATAGCAGCTCGTTCTCAAGAAGTTGCAATTTTGTATCGTTCTTCTTTGAAAAGAGTGTAACAAAAGTATCCCATGCTTCCTTCGGTGTTTTGGCATCCCGGATGTGCTCCAACATTTCTTCTTCAATTGTGGTTTTTAAAGCAAACATCGCTTTACCTGCTTTAATTTTCCACTTTCGCAAGACGCCATTAGCATCTTCTACTGCCGGTTGTGTAACTTCACCACCACCGACAACCTCCCACAAGTCTTGACCTTGTAGGTAAGACTCCATACATGTTGCCCAGATGTTGTAGTTTTGGTTATTGAGCTTCTTGATTCCTCCAACAACTTGAAGATCACCCATCGTGTTGGTAGTACCTCGGTAATACCAAACAAGCTAACTTTGACACAAAGCTTGCAGAGTCACAGACTACTCACGACACTAAGAAACTCTCTTACTAACAATCTCAAGAAATCGTTTCGATGTGGAAGATCAGTCACAACTGCAACCACAGAGCATACTAAGACTTTCAAGAGATTAGATAACCTAACTCACAACCTTGCTCTGATACCAATTGTTGAATAAATAGAGTACACAACTCTAAATTATCTTGAGAAGAAAATAAAAAAACACTCTAAAGAGAACTCACAAAACACTAAGGAGCAAAGCTTTTCTTGTTTAACAAACAACTTTGTTTTTCATTTGATGATTTACAAAGCTTAAGTACTTAGGTATTTATAGGAAACTAAATGAAATCTACACCACACAATCTCACCTACCAATCTCACCAACCAAGCTCACCTACCAAGCTCACCTACCAATCTCACCTACCAAGCTCACCTAATTTTGCAATTGTAAGCTATTACATTATCAAACTAACCTTGGGCTTGGACAATATTATTTAGCTTTACATTGGGGTTAGGATTACTTATTATGGCTGATATTGATTCTCAACATTTAGTGCCATGTCTCCAACATTTCAGGCAAACATACGAAAGAAGTTAAGCAAGGCTGAAAGACTAGCCTTGATAAGAGCTGGTAGGGAAGAGCAGGGAAAGTACCAAGCTCGAACAGCCATAAAAAAGAAGAAGGTACCTTTTTTTTTTTGTTTTATTGTATTCTGATCTCTGTATTTTGTCTGTAATTGCTGATTAGCTATTTTGATTCACCAACTTCAACCATATTCTTTTGTTTTGTGTTTTCAACAGACTGGTGGTTTGAGCAATCGGCAGAAAGAACACAAGAAGGTTATGCCTTTTGCTGCAAAGAAAGCCAGGGCTGCAAAATCGAGGCAGGAGAAAAAGAAAAAACAGCAGCCATCCGGCAAACAATTCCGTGGACGGAAAGCCTGGAAATGAGAGCAAATTATTTGAAAATATTTATGGTTTCCTACTATTTCCTTCATCAACCGAGCCTCCACTTACCTGGGAAATAAAGCTTCCTTTCCCCTTCTTTTTTGTCCCATATTATTAAATAAGTTCTATTGATAATTTGCAGGGTTAAGTTTTAAGAGAGTCAATTAGGTTTTCTAAGGCAGTATTTTGAACAAAAACAAGCTCATGAACTATATTATTGGACAAATGATAAATACTTCAAATGCAAGCATGCTTGCTTTCTTTAATAATATACCATATAACATTATACTTTCCAAAAGTGTTGTTTATCATTTGCAAGACTGCATGTGAACCAGGTATTAAGTAAAGATTGAATGAAAGAACATAGCAAAACATTTCACTCAACACATTTTTAGCTTGGTGGAGGATTAGGTGCTTTGTAGAAAAGACTACATGAAATACACAAAATGAAAGAAAATACAGAACTATTATTATTTTTTAAAAAAAAAAAAAATTAAATAGCTGATTGCTCGCTCATCTATAGTTGAAGGCAAATCGTTGGACTGCCCAAATATATTTGGGATTCCATACCGGTTCTGGTAATTGGTAATTTCTTGCTTCCCAATCACAGTCGTTTAAAAGGTCTTAGGGGTTTAAGTTGAAATTTTTTTTCCGCCTTTTATTGAATTACAAAATATTTGGGACTGTATATTTTCTTAGTCTGATTTTGTAATTTTCCTATGAAGTTATCCTTCTACCTTTTATGCTTTGACAAGTACGTCATTTGTAAAATCATGTATTTGAAATAATAATACTTTTCTATTCTTGATGGGATTGTAAAAGTATAGCCCAAACCAGGGTTATTTCCTAAATTATAACAAATTTTGGGATTTTTTTTTCAAAATATAGTTATTTTTTTACCATATTTCCAAAATATGATATTTTCACTTTGTCAAAGTAGAAGTTTTTTTTTTTTAATAAAATATTCAATCTCTAATAAGACTCATTTTTTTAATAAAATATTTGGAATTCTACTTTTTTTTTCTTTTTAAATTTATTTATAAATTTTAATTTTATAATTTTCTAATAATAGTAATTTATAAACAATTTATTAATTTATATTTTTCATAATATAGATTATATTTATTATTAATTATTATTATACTTATATTATATTTAACAAAGTGATAAAAATCAATTGACATTATAATATATTATAATATTAAAATAATATTGTATGTATTTTTGAAAAGTAAATTATTATTATTTTGACTTATGTTTATATATTCAAGTAGTTTTAATTTAAAATTTGTATTTATATTCTTGAATTAAGTAATTTAATAAATTTACTTATCAAAAAAAAAAAATATATTATATATTTACATAAAAAATCTTTTATTCATATAAATCTTTCATAAAAAAAAATTCAATGTGACATTAAAAAATTATTAATGACTTGTCATTTCATGTCACATTGGACTCTCTCTCTCTTTTTTTTTTTTTGTTTTTTAATTCATCAAATAAAATAATATTGTGTATATGTGTATATATATATTCAATTATTTATTGTTATATTATATATATATATAGATAAGAATAATTTTAGTAAGTTTTTTTATAAATATAATATAAATCCATTAAATTAATAAAAATATTAAATTACTTATTTCAAGAACATAAATATAAGTCTTAAATTAAAATTTCAAAAACTAAAAAAATAAGAATCTTATGTTTCACATGTTAAAGTTTTTTTTAAAATTATTATTGACTTGTCATTTCATGTCATATTAGATTGACAAATTGGTATAAATAGTCCCCAAACTATGAAGGTTTGGTGACATTGGTCCCTAAACTATTGTTTTGGTGGGATTGGTCCCCAAACTATAAAAAAATTGTGACATTGGTCCTTCCGTTAAAAATTCCGTTAAATCACCGTTAAGTTTTTTTTTTTAAAAAAAAAACTCCATGGCCATTTATGTCATTACACTATTTAAATATAAGGCAAATTGGTATAAATAGTCCCCAAACTATAGACTTTTGGTGACATTGGTCCCAAATTAGTTTTTTGGTGGGATTGGTCCTCAAACTATGAAAAAATTGTTATATTGGTCATTCTATTAAAAATTATATTAAATCACAAGTTAAGTTTAAAAAAAAAATTAATAACATATATCATTTTTAAAAAATATAAACAATTAATATATTATTTTTATGTCCAAAATATTAATGCGTAAATCATTGATAATTATTAAAAATCATTTTTATAACTCAAAATATCAACAAAAGAAAAAAAAAAGAAATACACAAAATAAACATTATTTTACATTTTTTAAAACTTTATTACAAATTACTGGAATAAATTATATATTATATATTTTATATCAATTTTTCTTATTTTATTTCTTATTTTGTACTTTGTAAAAGTATATTTGTCTTTTTTAATTTTTTTGGGGATTTTTTGATGAAATTAGAGTAGAAAAAATAGTCAAAAGTTTTATATGATAACAGTATAAAAAAATTCATATTCAAAGAAAAAATCTTGAAGAATGTCAATAAATTAAAGTTTACAAACTCTACTATTATTTAATTTTTTTTTAAACTAAATTTGTGATTTAATATAATTTTTAATGGAATGACCAATATCACAATTTTTTCATAGTTTGGGGACCAATCCCACCAAAAAAATAATTTGGGGACCAATGTCACCAAAAGTCTATAGTTTGGGGACTATTTATACCAATTTGCCTTATATTTAAATAGTGTAATGACATAAATGTCAATGAAATTTTTTTTTTTTAAAAACTTAACGGTGATTTAATGAAATTTTTAACGGAATGACCAATATCACAAATTTTTTATAGTTTGGGGACCAATCCCACCAAAATAATAGTTTGGGGACCAATATCACCAAACCTTCATAGTTTGGGGACTATTTATACCAATTTACCTATTAGATTTTTATTTTTTTAAACAAATCATCAAATATATAAAAGATTTTTATGTAAATATATAATATAAATTTATTAAATTACTTAATTCAATAATATAAAATTAAAACTACTTAAATATATTAACATAAGTCAAAAATAATAATAATAATTTACTTTACAAAAATATATACAATATTATTTTAATATTATAATATATTATAATGTCAATTGATTTTTATATGACTTTGTTAAATATAATATAAGTATAATAATAATTAATAATAAAAATAAAATATATTATGAAAAATTATAAATAAAAAAATTATTTATAAATTACTATTATTAAAAAATTAAAAAATTAAAATTTATAAATAAATTTAAAAAAAAAAAAAGGAAAGTAGACTCTATTATATTGTATATTTACCCTTTTACCCTTTTAGAGAATAGTTAGTGATATAAATACTATTTTGTAAGAAACAGAAGAATTGAAATACAAAATTCCCTCGTAAAATCTCTCTCTCTTTTCTCTCTCTCTCTCCTCTCCTTCTCAGATTTCTTCTCAAACATTCGGAACTCCCTTCTCATTTCTTCATCTCTTCTTCTCTTCTGTTGTAATTCTGCATCACCAAATCGCCGTGAAATTCCTAAGCAATATTCGGATACCGTTCTCTTCCTTTTTGGTTGAACTAAAATGGTAGATGATTCTGTCTCGGGAGAGGCAGAGCGATCAGAAAGGCAGGCGGAGCAACAGAATCAAAGCGGCGGTGCTGATGAAAGTGGAGATACTGATATGAAACAACAAGAAGAGGTAGGAAGTGAAGAGAAATTTCATGAAATTGAAGTTTTAATTGAGAAGGCTCAAACATTGATTGGAAGCAACCCTGGAAAAGAAAGTCCGACGGTACTTCGCGCACTTTCTTCAGTGCTTGAGAGTCAGGAATCTAGGTAAAACATCGGCTATTCTGGTTTAATTTATTATGTCTTTGGTGAATCTATTTCTATGCATATCACTCTGGCTGATGATGAACTATTTTTTTTGGTGTAATTTGTGTGTGCTAATTTTTTTCTTTTGAAAGTTTTGTGTTAATGAGTTACATTGCTGGAAATGGTATTGCTTCGTTTTGTATATCTGGAGAACCTAGAACGGTTATTGCCTTTGTGTGTATTAGTCGAAAATAATCAATATTGCATTCAGATAATTGAAGTGAAGTTGATTAGTTAGGCTACTTAAAAAAACTCCCTAGAAGCCTATCCTTTTTCCTTGTAGGCTAGTTAATTTTATTTTTAACTGATAAAGTTTCTCATAGAGCTTTAGATGTAAAATCGTATTATTCTATGGGTTCTTGTACTGTTAATTGTCTTTATCAGTATTAACTAATAGCTTGTGTAATCCACTGTTTTTTTTTTTCTTTTCTTTTTTCCCTAAAGAAGAAATATCCTCCTATATTTGACCGATATAAAACACTACCCTCTCCGATACCGTTACAACGAACCATGCTTATGTTATTTGGGTACTATCATGTAATTGGTTGGAAAATCAGTTGAAAATTGAGAAGATTAGCCAATTTCTTCTGACTTATGTTACTTATTCTAGAATAAGTGGACATCTGGGACAATTTAAATAGAATTGTGAAAGATCAATTTTCTGTATTGAATGTTTTCTTTTTCTTGCTAGGCCATAGACAGGGTGAGACTTGTTATGTAATATAGAAAATCTGAGACAATGCATCAACGTTATGCGGGTGGTGATATTTGGAACGACATGCAGAAAGTTAGAACTGAATTTTATGTTGACACTTGTTTTCGTTTAGTTTATCTAAATTTGTTGGAGAGAGAAGACATCTATTCCAATACTAAGTCTGATACTTTTTTATATATGTAATTCTTTTTTGTTCTGAGTGCAGGTATATAGAAGTGATAGGCCATTCAGCATTAAATAACAATGGCTGGTCTTCTCACAAATTAGGATGCTTGAGGAATCTTATTCGGGTAAGTACTTTGCTGCACCATCTGCATTTATATATATTGTTGAGATATAAATGGGCTGTAAATAAATTGCTCCCATTTATTTGATTTGTATTTTCCCCACATGTGATGGGAGGGTTAAGAGAATAAATTTAGCTTTAAGTTTTTATTGTAGGTGACAATTTATCCTACTTTAACACTTAGAAGGGTGGTTATCCTGTATATATGGAATAATTATTATGTCATTGTTAACTAAGTTGAGAATTAGTTGTTCTTCTTTGAGCTCCTGTTCCTAACTTTTTTGACAATATTCTCTACTTTGATTTGGTTAAGTTACATAGAAGGTATAGAAGGTATTCAGCTTCATGTTACTTTCTAATCTTAAAACATAATATTTTTGTTTTAGGTTCGCAAGAAATTATCAGAACTTATTTGTGATTTTGGAAATCAGACATCTGGTAGTGAGCAAAACAGGTGGCAGATGGAGCTTGCGCAAGTGGCTATTAAGTTGATTGGGGTAAGTTTCAGTAACTATTCATTGAAGAGACTTTTGTTTCCTGAATAAATATATCCCCTTAAAATGTTTCAGGGCAAGCTAGGCAGTAGCTTTTGATTCTATGTAGTAATTAAAAGACTGTCTTATATGTGGTTGCTCTTTAATCCCTTAGATGCTTGCACATTGTATGTGGTAAATCTAGGTTAGTTCATCTGTTTCATCTGTATGGTATTTAAACACGAGGATATTTGTTCTATTGTTTTTTATTTTTTCCCTGAATCTCTGTATTGTTTCATAATACTGTCTTGAGATGGCAGAAGTAAGATAATTTCATGTTAAGAGATTGTTCTTCCATCTGTTATCAGCATTCAGGTAGTAGGACCAATTAACTTTATTACCCTCATAATCATCTCTATGTAAATTGTAATCTTTCTCTCTTGATTGAGCAAGCCATGTGTTGGGATGATTTCCGGCTGGAGATGATTTAATTAGTTTTCCTATGATTGAATTGACTGTGAATCTGGCTTGTTGCACTTGACATGAATCCCTTTCCTCAGATCATAGACGGGGTAGTCAGTGAAATTGAATATGAACTCGCAGGCTTTTGGACAAGTGCCAAATACAAAATATTATTCACACTATTGTTTGCCCTCTATTTTTTGGATCACCGAAAGCAAGTAGATGAATATTTTCTTCATTATCATCATTAACTAACATGATTTAACATATTCTTGTTTCTAGCTTGTATGTTTGTATCTTGATTGAGGAGTTCAAGGTTTCTCTTTGTAGTTTGGTTTTTGGAACAAATAAACTTTGATATCCTTATATTTTAGTGTTTGTTATTAGTTGTGTAGCTCATGTATTACTTTATCTACGTAGGTTGCAACTAATTCTGAATGTGAAAATACATTAGCAGCTACTGAAGCTCTCACTCCTACTTTGAGAGATATAGAGAGAGCCACTCCTAAAACATATAATTCCAGGTACTTGTTCTTGTTTAAGTACAAATATTCAACCATTTTGACCTGTGACGCCATTGATATTGTCCTTGATATTTTTCTAATTCATATTTTTTTTATTTCAGGGAACTACTTTTACTTCTTATCCATGAGCACCTGCAGGCATCTGGATTAGGAGAAACTGCATCCATACTTCTCAAAGAGATACCCATTAAGCTTGCTGGCTTGAGGGATGATGCAGCTGCCTCAAAGGAAAAAGTATCAACACTACCATCCTTTTGTGGTCCACAGGCTAAACTTCAGGTTCCATCTAAAAAATATTATGCATGTATAAGTGCACCGCAATCTTCATCATCTTCATCTCTGAAGTTCACTGGCGAGGGACTAGTGAATGACTCCCCACCCTTTAGCATGGAGCGACTGATTTTTGATTCTCTTCTTGTGCAATACCTGAAAAATCAACATCGCCATTGCCCAGCTCCAATCAACAATGTCTATTTTAAACCAAGAAGAAGCCCATCAAACGTTACATCACGGTTAAGTACCCGTGAGTTTCAATGTACGTATGGAGACATCCAAGGTAGTCGCAAGGATCGTCAGTTTGTCTACAGTGGATTTAGACTACGGCGAACCTACCTAGATTATCAACTTTTCACTTGCATTTCATTTTATAGGGATTCTTCACGGATTGTTTGTGCAGCTTATCCATATACGCTTCAAGCTTTTGATGTGAACAGAAACACTATAGTTGATGGCGGTTGGATTCCCGATAGATATTATTTTGACATAACCTACTTGCATTCGCATTGTTCTGGTGATAATCAGTTGGTTCTCTGTTCAACTTATCATGACGTACACTTATATGATGCATCTCTGACTTTTGAGGAGCCTAGGCATTCATTTGACAATGTACAAGGTGCATGTTTTAGCAATTCAGGGACAACGTTTGCTGCTTCATCCGTAGCAGGAAAATGGGGGATTCGCTTTTATGACGTCGAGACCTGCAAGTCTAATTTGAATATCTTAGGCAGACCAGGTAAATATGGAAGCCGGGGCCGCCAAAATTTCCCTGTTCGTTTCAGCCCATCGTCAGATAAAATGGTGCTTTGGAATGGAGCCTTGTGGGATTGTCGGGATACACGTGCAGTACATTGGTTTGATGGGCTAACAAATTATGGTGGTGGTGGCTTTCATCCAGCAAGGAATGAGGTACACATTTTAATGATATGCAGCACTTTTTTCCCCCTTTGGATGGGGTTGGGGAAGGAGTACAGATCTCTGATTTCCATTTATCTTATAAATTTCTGTGCAGATAATTATAAATTCTGAGATATATGATGTCCGAAATTTCAAGCTTCTCCAAAGTGTGCCATCTTTGGACAACACAGATATTACATTTAATTCCAGCGGTGATGTCATTTATGCAATTTTTAGGAGAGATATGGAAGATATAAATGGTGGTATTGAATATCCCCATCATGCACACCCTCTTTTTAGAGCTTTTCGTACTGTGGATGCTCTGAACTATTCAGACATTGCTACAATTCCTGTGAATGGATGCATTTATGATTTTGCTACTGAGCCATCTGATTTGTTTGTTGGTTTGATCACATTAGATGATGGTCCGATTACAAAATCTACTCCTTTTATATATGAAATTGGTTGCAGGGATTACGAGGAAGAAAGATGATAGATATATTTTTGATGCTGATAGTAGTGAAAGTGATAGATTGTTGATGATGTAGGTGAAAGTTTTTGATACAATATGAGAAACAGTGATGATAGTAATGAAGATGCACGAAGTATAGTACTATTCTGCAATACATTTTTACTGCAAAGTATGATCCTTTTTTATATATATAACATGTTAAAAACTCTTTTCTTTGTAAGCTGGATGATTCATTGAGATAAATTGTTTATCAGTTCTGCTTGAATGATCTGCTAGATATTGTAGGATTAACAAGAGTACGACACACTCAATACACCAAATTTAATGGAAACAAAACCAAACATCTTGAGATAAAGAAGAGGGAGAAGAAAAGGAATAGTGATTGACTGCACAAAACTTCTACCTCAGGGTCAACATAACCAGCACCGTTTGACGCATCTAAGATGACTGCATTACCTATAGGATCATTGCTTATTGTGGCATTAACAATAACCTTGCGGCAATATGGCACCAAAGTAACTATGTGGTGCACTCCCAATGCATATTGCAGCAAGTCATGCAAGTGACGTTCAACCTGGGGCGCCTACACAATGAAAAAGCACAATAGTCTGGATACAATAGTCTACACATACTCCAGATAAAATAAATACCATAGAGGAGAACAAAAGGAAATAATTCTTTTAATTTCAGACCTGGCATAGTTCCAACATTTGAACTTAAGAACTTGTCCGCAACAGGCCAACGAGCCCTAACTAATGCAGGACCAAGAATTGGTCCTTCTGCACCTGACGAAAGACTGCATCCATGGTCTTATTGCTAATAACAAGTGGCTTGTAGGCTGCCCGCAGACCAGAGATGTTCCGAACAGCACCTTGTATGTCTTTGTTTGGACGGATTTGAATCCACAAGTATGATAAGCTATCTGCTTTTCTGAAGATGTAAGGACCTCTGCAGGTGATCGGTCATTCCGAAGCATGGTTCGGCCGATTCCGAGACGAATCGGTCGATTCATATCCGGAACGGAGGGAGCCGATACAAAGATTCGTAAACGTTTCGTATCGATTGTGTGAAGTGTTGGAAATAATATAGATTACAAATCTATTCCTTAAACAAATCCAAGACTCAATATGTCGGATTATCAAGAAATTAATCAACCAATAAGTTTGCGGAAGCGTACCTGAATTAATCTTCAAGATCTAAATCTTTAGTAATCTTGATGTTCTTGATATTCTCGGAATCTTGTATGAAGAACAAGGGCTATGATCTTCCAAAAGTTCTATCGGAGTCTAGGGATCGTTCTACTGACGGGATATAGAATAGACAACTCTCGGTAGTCTCCCGGGGACCATAACCATATAATATATATTATTCCTAGCTAACCCATCACGGTCTAGGAATCGGAGTTTCTACATATGTGGGCTCATACTTATTCTTGATGCATATTAACCCAATAAACTTTATTAGATAACTTTAATAGGGCTTAATAAAATATGATAGCCTTAAATACATAATTGACACATAAGCCCACATGATTTATTAAAATAAATCCAACAATCTCCCACTTGGGCGTAATGTGTCACAAACAATTATGCATCATTAATCTTTATGAGTACTCAATATTTTGCTATCATTACTATATGCATCCTTAACCAATCCGGTCCATCAATCACATCAACATAGGACCAAAGGGGCATTCATTACAAAAAACGTAACTAAACCCAACAATGATCACATACATCAATGTAACCGAACGACATGGATCAAGTATGGTATGTAGCATGAAAATTACATGCAATGTGATCTCCACATGCCAATTTTCAACTGGTCTCTTTCTTATTCTTTAATGAGATCATATTGAATAGAAATAGAGTGAAAAACTTACTTAATTCTTTAAATCCGCAGTAATATACACCAAATGCAATACATGTCTATAGTTATTACACAAACTCCCACTGAAATGATATATCATATCCAAACAAAGAATAACACTCATATGAGTAATATACTCATAAAAGACCTTGGGTGGTAAGACTTTAATTAATGGATCCACAACCATAGAGTTTGTCTCAATATATATACTATAAACATCAAACCACTCTAATATATATTAGAATATAGCACAACCAAATTATTGTCACAAAATAACTTTAATGTCTTTAGATACTATCCAAAATTCTCAATTCCTCAATTTAGTGACAATAGTCCTTAGCTATATTTCATAATTGGATGCCATACAATATGTTATACTTAATTACTATAGTGAAGGAGTTATGAGTGTTTTGCTTAACACTCTCTGAAGAAATTACTCTTCCAATAAATAAGATGGATATAGTCGAAGTAAATCTATAACTATCTTGGCATCCCATGAAATCGGAATCAGAATACCTGATGATCTCCCACTTATTCGATTTCGTGTATGTGAGTGTATAATATCTTGTTCTCTTAAAATATCACATAAATGTTTAATTGCTTTCAAAATCCATTCAAGGATCTCTTAAATATCGCCATATACTTTAATAATGTATGCAATATCCAAACGCATACAAACTTAAGTATACATAAAACTTCTAGAATCGAAACATAAGAAATCTTTTAAATTTCTTTAGCTTTAAAGAAATCACTTTATTGGGGCATTCATTGAAATACATTTATCTCCCATAGAAACTTGAGATTCAAAGAAATCCCTTTAGTACACAATAATTGATATCACATTATTGTAGTCTTTAAGTCTTCAATACACAATAATTGACAAATAAGTCCACATAATTTATTTATTTAATAAATAAATCTAATAATTCTCCCACTTGGACTTCATTTGTCACCAAATAATTGTGTAGAATAAATTCTTTAAACATAATACCCCAAATGTATTTTGAAATTGCATATTATATGACCATAAACTCATGCAATTTGAATACTCCCCTCGTTTCCAATTTCTCCTATTACCAGGAGAAATTAAAATCTATAACAATAAGTGGTTTCTCAATCCGAATAGCATGGTTAAGATTTATGCAATTACGATATATGAAAATATTTCTTTCCAAATCTTTAAATAAAATTTGTACCATTTAGTACAAACACAAAATTAATATTGACAGATACTGAAGCAACAAAAACATTAACTAAATAGAGAACAAACATTAAAAATAAAATTAAACTCACAATACTTATCCAAATAACATTGACCAAGGTAATTCAAAAAATGGTAAAACCCATCACAAGATACCTAACACAACATTGAGATTTAGTCTTTGGACGGAAATGTCAATTTGTAAGTGGTACTCTCAACGTAGTAATCAAATACGACAATAAATTCCTGTCAAACAATAAGCCTTTCTTTGGACCGACTAATTATTCACATGGAAGAACAACCCAATAATTGTCACATATTTATTACCACAGTGTGTCTAAAATCTCCGCCAAATAACAACTTTCATTTGGGCCGATCATTATCCGCATGAGAAATTATCCACAAATAACTATCCTATATTTAATGACTAATCAATTTTCACGGAAGTCACTTTAGCGACATTAAGTTCCAATCAATTAATCAATATAAAATATAAGTAATCTAACCAAAATTGAATTTAACCAAGGTCCCATAACATTTTGTCAAATGATATGACTACATGCATGTCCAAATTTCCGCCAAACAATAACTTTCCTTTGGGCCGATTACTATTCGCACGAAAGTCAAACACACATGACCAACCTTATATTATAAATCAATTAATTTACACAAAAAAGCTACTTTGGCAGCATTTAAGTTTCAATTAATCAATTTAAAAATATAAGTAACTTAACCGAATTCAAGAATATATATAATATATCACAAAAACAATCCAAATATATAATGCATAAAATCATAATATAATGATGTAATTAATTCCAGCATGATATATATGGGGTCCACACCCTTATTTTCCCAAAATTTATTTATCTCAAAAAATAAAACATAATTAAGATTCAAAAACTAAATCAAGATTCATAATTGAAAATTATCCTAAAAATAAAAGTTTTAAGTATCATGTAGTAGAATTAAGATACAAAAGGTAAACAAGATGTCATGCATCATAAATCGAGAAACATGATTTATGCAAAGCCAAAACATATCAAACTTCAAAATTTCCATAAATTAATAATCAAGATTACCAAAAAAAAATATAATAATAATAATAATAATAATAATAATAATAATAATAAATAAACTTTATTCCTTTAAAAAGGAGCCGTAAATGGGTATACACAACCAACCCATAATCTTGATTATTCTAAATCATAGAATAACTAAACATGCACAATATAATCAAAACCATCAAAGATGATTCCAATAAATTGTTTAATATCGTGTTAATGTAACACAATTCTTAATCATGTGCATTACTTTATTCTTTCTCCTTCCCGAATGTTCATTAGATGATGCAATTAGATTCAACAAATGCAAATCATCAAATCTAAATAGAGAATTGAAATTAACAAATTTGGAATTAACAAAAGAGACTAAATTATCTATTTCTAAATGAACAAAAATAACCAAATTTGTCCATTACAAAAATAGAAACAAAATTCCATCTAAAGACGGTACCATATAAGTCTCTTTTAAATCCAAATAATTTTCATTCTCAAAGGATACCATAAAAGTCCTTATTGCCTCAACTTTAACTGTTGTCCATTCACCATAGTCGATGTATCTTCCACCATCACCGGATTTTCAGTAATTAGACAACCCTTTATTTGAATATCAAGTATGATATTTGACGTATTCATTCTTTATCCTTATCCAATGTCTTTCCACAAAAATAGCAAGAAAATTCTTTAGTTTAATTTGTTCCCTTTTCTTGCTTATTATGTGGTCCAAAGCCTGAACTTCTTATATTCTTTATTTTCTTTCCTTTACCATTACCGGTAAATTCCAATGAGTACTAAAAATTCATCTACTTTATCTCTCTTCTTCCCAAACAAAATATGAAATTAACTCATTAAAAGTCAATTTCTCCTTTAAACAGCTTATAACTTATAACTATCCCTAAGTTGACTGAATTATTGTAGAAGAGAGATTAAATACCAAACGCACAAGCAATCCCTCAAAATCTTTAACTTTAGTGCTTTTAATTCCAAAGTAAGATGAATATTTACAAAAGTATAATTACAATACTTTAATTTCTGCAGTGTTTTAAATTATCCATGACAAAACCCTAATTGCATGAATAAAATAAAACTCAATAAAAAAAAGGTTCCAAATAAATTTACCAAAGGAAAGAAAATATAAACCAAATTCTTTATCCCAAAATAAATAATGTATGTATACTTTAAAATAAAGTACAATACTCATGTAATATGGGTCTCACCATATAAATAATAAAATAATAATAAAATTAGCTAATATAAATAGCCAAATTTTCAAAATTATGTATATATACACACATAGCAGCTGAAATCTTGAATATACAAAATATACAGCCACTAATAAACACATGAAATAGCCATATTTATAAGTAAATCCATATGTATATACAACATAACTGCATACATACATATATGGTCATACCATAAAACAACAAATTAGTTGCCAGCTAAACAAACAAACTCATATATATGTGTATATATACTATAGAAAGGTCCAGTCCGAATTCTTTGCTTTGATCAAAATTTTCGATTTGAAATTCAAGCAAACTTAACAATCAAATTGATTTTCTCCCCACATTGTCGTGTTTCAAAGGACAGAATAAAAATATGTACATACAATATATATACGTGTACTGACTCATACTCAGTACTAAACAAAATTGTATATCAATACCAATACAGATTTGGATTCAAATATAGAATCAAATGTTTGTTTCCAGGATATACATACATGCAATATATATATATAAAACAAACTCAGGCCACAAGATATTTAAATATATATACATAAAAAACCAAAGAAACGTGATCCCAAAGATAAAAAACATGCTTCTGCATGCTCTAATCCATATAACAATAACCTTGTATATTTAAAGTATGTATAAAATCTGAATGAATATAATCATCAATTGAAGCATGCATCAGTGGTTTGGTGTTATAGAAACACTCCACTACTCTGCACGGGCTTGGAAACGCATACACAATGTATATACTCGCTGCAGTCCCAAAAGGAATCCAATATATATAGCATGAATACATGCGCGGCGGTCCAATCCAACAAAAACAGTACAAAATATATATAGTAAATAAAAACGAATGCTTTAGATATAATATATATATATAACAAACTGCCACCTAATAAATATATATATATATGTAACAGATACAGCCCAAACTCTTACAGAAAGCTAAAAGATGATCAATGCCCAATGTCACTGAAGCTACCACAGTTAAGAAAAACAGTGGCCACGCCTAATAAATATGTATTTAACAAAAATTGCCGCACATGAAAAATTCATAGAAATAGCAGTCACATATAACCGTATCCTTATACACTTTAAGAGGCAAATTTTTGATTAAATCAAAACTGAATTCCTTAATTCTGAATTTCAAGAAAAAGAAAGATCTCAAAAATCAATTTTATAAATTGACTTTATCAAAACTGGATCGAATTGAAAACTAAAAGTTTTCATCTTTAACCAAAGTAATTTGATTCCTCAATAATTCCTTAATAACCCAACATAAGTAGGCTCCGATACCACTTGTTGGAAATAATATAGATTACAAATCTATTTCTTAAACAAATCCAAGACTCAATATGTCGGATTATCAAGAAATTAATCAACCAATAAGTTTGCGGAAGCGTACCTGAATTAATCTTCAAGATCTAAATCTTTAGTAATCTTGATGTTCTTGATATTCTCGGAATCCTGTATGAAGAACAAGGGCTATGATCTTCCAAGAGTTCTATCGGAGTCTAGGGGATCCGTTCTACCTGGCGGGATATAGAATAGACAACTCTCCTGGTAGTCTCCTGGGGACCATAACCATATAATATATATTATTCCTAGCTAACCCATCAGGCCTAGGAATCGGAGTTTCTACATATGTGGGCTCATACTTATTCTGATGCATATTAACCCGATAAACTTTATTAGATAACTTTAATAGGGCTTAATAAAATATGATAGCCTTAAATACATAATTGACACATAAGCCCACATGATTTATTAAAATAAATCCAACATGAAGACTAATATCGCGGATTATTTCGCGGAGATGGGCGATTTTTTGCCGGTATGACCGAAATGGCCGATTTTTGGCTGATATAATCGAAAAAGCTGAGATTTTTACCTTCATTTTCTCATTCAAAACCTTCTTTTTTGTTAAATCTTTCCTTCTTTCAGGAAGAAGCCAAAAGAGATAGAAATAAAAAAAAAAAAAACCAAAGGAAATTTTGGAGAAGAATGAAGACGACGACGGAGTATGTATATATATACATATATTATAATTATATTATATTATATTATTTTTATAATATGTATCTTATATATATAAAATTACATTTTCTGATAGCACGTAGAATAATATTGTTATATTTTAAAGAGTAAAATTGTAATTTAATTTTTTTCCTGATTAAAAACATTATGATGGCACATTGATATTTTGATATTTTTAAAGGTTATAATTGCAAATTACATTCTTTCATTTGCGTCGATTTCTTTCTCTTTTCTCCCTGCCTCATCAACTCTTGACTTGCCAAAAGCCTTTTCCTTTCAAATTTTCACAACTGAACAAGGAAGCAGGAGCTCTAGAATGTAGATCGGTTCATATTTTTTTCGGCTTAAGTACCGATCGTTTTATTCCAAATTTTTTCACTGGTTTTTAATTAGTTTTGGTTCTGAGGAAACGATCAAGTCGGAGAAGGAGAGGTTTGTGGAGGCTATGAATTCCGGTCCTATTAATACTATTACTTCCGGCTCAGGCTGGAAATGTTGATTTCTTGTTCGGATTGGAGGAGGGAATGGCTCCCCCACAACTAAAGCAACAACAACAGCCGACGCTGCCTGTCGTGGCTGTGAAATTGAGAGATCCGATTTCTTATCCTTGTGTGCATGACCATGAATTCCCTGTTCCAGGTTTGGATGAAAGGATGATGGTTTTGGATGCCATTCAAAAGCACATCCAGGATCTTTAGAGGCTAAGACTTGAAGAACAGCAAGGTATATACCGGAGGAAGAGCGACGATAATCTCGCTGGAGGGTTTCCGGTAAGTGCCGGCGGTGAGTATTATTTCCGACAACTTGGATTATATTTAAATAATTAAATATATATATATATAATTTATTTATTTAATTATATATTTTGTCTATTTAGAATAATATTTTTATATTTTTATATTTAATACTATTATATATATATATTTTTTTTTTTTTTATTTTTTTTTGCGGAGTTTTCAGTTACAGGTTTTTGTGCATTATATTTGGTGGGTAGCAATTAGAGATCCTTTGACAACTTGAATTTTCTAGAAGTGATAGCCATCAATCTGATTTTAGTTTCATCATGAATAAAAGTAGAATTAATGGAGAAGAGAAAGTAAAGTGTTATCCCTTCCTTCATCACTTTCATGCATTCCAAATATCTATTTATTTCTTGGAATGTGTTAATTTCTTCTTTTGCAGGTGGAAAATAAAGGTCAATAATTGAGCGATCAGGCTATGGTAATTATCACTTCTTATTCTCTTAGTGAGTTGTCTTTTGACAAAATTTCTTGCATCAATAGTGTGATTTGTAAGTGGTTTTCTTATATTATATATATATATATATATTCTTTTAGCACTGTATTGGGCAGTTGAAGTCTGCATTCAATGTTTGTTAGGGTCTTGTGCTATCTGCACGTAAGAAGTTGGTTGTTCAGAAGCTTGCTGAAAAAGAAGCAGATTGTAATGTCTAAGGGCTAAACAAAGAAGGAGAAACACCTGGTATTCCAAGTTTGATTCTATTTTTTTAGTGCTTTTTTAGTGCTTTTTTTAGTGCTTAGAAGGGGAGGTGATGTGTGAAGAAACAACTCAAAGAAAACCAAAAAAAAAGAAGATGATGATTGAATAAGAATTTAAACATTATTTAGATTAAAGATGTATGCTATGTTTTTTTTTTATTGACGATTGTTTTCGGTTTTTTTTGTTTTCTTTCTTTTTTTCACAGACTAAGTTCATATTGTTATTTTCTTTTGGGTTGTAAGTGAGTACCACTAAACAATCTCTCTTTTATCATCCTTTAATTTAAATATTTATTTTATCCAAAAAAATGTTATCTTTTTAAAAAAATAATTATTTTCATAAATTTAAAATAAATTAAAATATATATAATACATGCATCCCGCACCTGGGGCGGGATGTACATACTAATACTTATATATAATAATAACATCATATTATATATATATATTATAAAAACATAATATTATATATATATATATTTTTTTTTATATATCAATATTATATATATATATTTATGCAGATATATTAAACTTACTTCATCAAAGGTTGGGACTATATTACTATATATATATATATATATATATATATTATTATTATTATATAATTATTCTTAAGTTTAATTTTTTTTAGTTATTTTTCTTTTAAAAATATATATTTATGTATTTAATTAGATTATAGGTTGATTATATTATATTTATGAGAATTAGAAATATTGATGTATAGTTAAATATATTATAAGATGTAAATATTTATATATTGTATTTTTAATAAATTTAATATTTTTTTATTTAATAAAATATTATAATAATAATTTATATATATATTTTTTATCGTCCGATATTTGACTTTTCAGTATCGTTCGATATTTGACCGATATTCCTAGACGGATATAAAACACTAACCTCCGATACGCGACAGCGAACCATGTTTCCAAGTGAACCAGAGTTGGTAACGATAACATTACTATCATTACTGCCCGGACAATTAGACATCCAACCCGTAATGGCAAGGACCCAACGACCCAGATCTTATTGAGGCAGCATTGTGTAACAAATATAACATTTTTTATAACCTGTCTTGACTCTTGAGCATCAAAAGCATCAATGACAGCTCTGAAAACAAATGCAGCAGCGAAAAACAAAGCTGCATTTTTTCTGGCTACAATATCCTGGGGGACACTCAAGAAGCTGAAGAGTCGATTCAACCACCTGCTGGACAATATGAGAGGGTAGTGCACAGACACGCTCCATTATTCCCTATATAGATAACACTTCATTAGAGACGGTGGGACAGATACGGAGAAAGCAATTATATAATGTTCAAACATTGACATAACGAAACAAAATGAGAATCTAATTGTCAAGTCATTACAAATAAGCAGGAAGATACACCACGATATGTTTGCATTACTCTAGGGACAGCAAGCAACTTCTGTATGTCACCACGATACACAAACACTTAAGAGAACTTCTGTATGCTTTTTTTAAATTTTTTTTCTGGGTTTTTGGGAGTTTTTGTCGAATCACAGTGGTTTCAATTTTGTTGAGAAAGGTACAGACATCTTCCATATATATATATATATATATATATTCTTTTTTTTTTTGTTTTTTTACTCTTGTGAATTTTGTTCATTTCTGGGTTCTGAGAGTTTTCGCGCAATACGCACATTCCTGCGTGAACCAATTCTCGGTATAGCTTTTGTCATATTTTATCATCTCGAAAAAATTGCATCTTTGAAAATTTAGAACCAATCCGTCAAATTTGTAGACGTTTTAGCAAAACATTGGTTTCGACGGAATTTTCGTAGAAAGGTACAAAAAACTTCAGCTTCTTTTCTGGGTTTTGGGAGTTTAAATTTAGTTACATTTTAATTTCTGAATTTTTTTAATCCCTTTTTCCTCTAATTAGATTTTTTATTAAAAAAAAGAAAAGATTGTATTGAACTTATTAATGATTCTTTATCTAAGAGAGTAAAGTTAAAGAAATATTAATTTTAGTTTTTTTAATTTCTTAAAAATACATATCAATTTTTATATTTTCTTAAATAATGTGAACATTTTAAGTTTGTGAGAAGTAAAAAAGTAAAAAAATAAAATTTTATAATTAATATTTTTTTTTTTTTTGTATAAAGGATAGAATTTCATTTATTAAACAGAATGAGACAAGCAGGTACAATAACATTGTGTTCCTCAAAGGGATCACTAGATAAACTACAAACATTTTTTGTGTACATAGTACCATCCAAATTTTTATTTAAAGCAGTAAAGATAAAGTTTGGAGGAGTGTAAAAGGCAGTAAAAGTTGCACTAGTAACGTTTCCTTGTTTAGCTAGTGCATCAGCTACAACATTTGTTTCTCTCCAACAATGCTTAATGGTGAACTCCTGAAGCTTGGACAACAGCCATCTGCAATCATTCAAAATAAAACAGAGATTAGTTGGGACATTCTTGCCTTCAATAAAGTGAATTAATACCCGAGCGTCAATGTTGATTTCCAATTTTTGAACCCCAAGCCGTAAGGAAATGTCAAGGCCCATCCTTAATGCCAAGATTTCTGCATGATTACTTGAAGTGCACAAGAATCCTTTCATGAAACCAAATATTCATTCCCCCTGGTGATTTCCGAGAACACCTCCTAAACCTCCATGGGAAGATGGGTGGTTGAAAGAGCCGTCAACATTTAATTTGAGAAAAGAATTTGCGGGGGGGAACCATTTAATATAGACTGGATGTTTGGCTCTAGGCCAAAGATTAGTATTTTTTCGGAGATTGATGAATTCAATAGAAAGTTTGAGAATAAAATTAAGGGTGATGTCCGGTGGGTCGGAGTTATCAATGAGGCGTTTATTCCTATTTTTCCATAGATGTCAGCAGGTGAAACTGAATAAAGTGTTCCAAGGAATGTTGATGAAGAGTTTATGAGTGCAAGTGAGGTTTGCTTGTAACCATTTGTCTAAAGTTAGCTGATTGAGAAGGAGATGAGAGACATCAGGGGGAAGGGCAGAATAGAATTCATGCCAAATTTTTAAGGCATGGACACGAGACCTAAGGATGTGATTTGTGCTTTCTAAGGAAGAGGTATTGCATAAACAATGGTTATTGATTGGCATACCTTTAGAAGCCGGATAATCATTTGTCTTGATTCGGTTGTGGCAACATAGCCACAGGGAGAATTTAATTTTTTGAGGAACTTGAATATTCCGGATCCACTTCAAGCTTTTTTTAGGTAGGGAGGAGCAGTATAATTATGAATAGATATAGGAGTAGCTAGAGGAAGTTGTAAAACGCGCATTGGTTGAGGAGGTCCAAACGCGCATGATTGTTATAGCTTGAAAAGGAACATTGAAAAATCCATTCAAAATGGTTTATTGAGGGAATTTGTTGACAAACGTATCACCTTGGACGATGCCCGAGCTTCACGAGATAATCATCAACCATGTGTTATCAACATGATTACTGATGGAACTTTTGGCTACACTCCCAGGAAAAAGGAGGAAGATGAATGATGATATTCCATTGATTATCTCAATGCGCATTGAAGATTTTGTGGTAAGACGAATTTTGGTAGATACATGAAGTTTCGTAAACATTATCTATCAAGATGCATTGAAAGCGATGAGTATAACACCACATACTTATCGGATGGATAAGTTACCTTTGGTTGGTTTTGCTGGAAACGTTATTCATGCTGAAGGAATTGTGCAATTATGCACAACTTGGGGAGAAGATAATAACATAATCACACGAATAATGGATTTTTATGTTGTAGACGCACCCTCGGCTTACAATGCAATTTGGGGAAGACCAAGGTTGAATATGATGGAGGCACAAGGTTAGCACTTTTCATAACAAAGTTTATATAATGATTAATGGGTTTGTTCATTGCATTTTAGGAGACGTCCAGCAAGCCCAAACATGTTTTGTAACCGAAAAGGATGCAATTCAAGCAAAAACAGTGAATTGGGAAGAAGTCCAGACGAATGATGCACAAACTACACCTCTATCGGAGCTCATTGATTGTCAGATACAAGAACAGGAAGATAAGATCATTTGTATAGGTAGATGTTTGTCTCCACAATTACAAGGGGAGTTAGTTCACATGTTAAATGAGTTCCAAAGATGTGTTTGCTTGGTAGACGAAAGATCTTGGCATGGTGTCACGACAGTTGGCGGAACACCGTTTGGGTATACCAGATTTTGTGAAACCAATAATTTAATCGACATGCAACAATAAAGAAGGAAGTTAATGATTTATTAGACGTAGGTATCATCGAAGCGTTGAATAGCCCACATGGGTATCCAACCCAGTGCTTGTACCAAAACCAGATGGATCATGGAGAATGTGTATAGACTTCACGTCTATCAACAAACAAATACCCAAAAGACCATTCCCCTTGCCCAAAGTTGATCAGCTTGTGGACGCAATTGCAGGTCACGACCTATTGTGTTTCCTAGACGCACACAAGGGATATCATCGGATGTAGTTCTTGTAGATGATAGAAATCAAGCCATTAGGCATTATGTTGTTCCTGTCTTTCAAAAGCTAAATTCTGGTATTGTGCCACCTGAAATTCAAGCACCTCAATTTGAGTTAAAACCATTGATGTTTCAGATGCTACAATTTGTGGGACAATTCAGTGGCTTGCCACAGAAGACCCTCATTTGCACCTGAGATATATTATGCAAATTAGTGATCTTTTCAAGTTGTCTGGAGTTTCCACAGATGCGTTACTACTGAAATTGTTTCCATTTTCTTTACGAGACAAGGCAAGGGAGTGGTTGAATTCCTTACCTATAGGTTCTGTGAATAGTTTGGCAGCAGTTGACAGAGAAATTTTTGATGAAATATTTCCCTCCTACGAAGAATGCCAAACCGAGAAGTGAGATTACCTCTTTTCAACATTTTGATGAGGAATCATTGTATGAAGCTTGGGAAAGATTTAAGGATTTTCTTAGAAAGTGTCCTAACCACAGAATTATTTATAAATGGAAACCTTCTACAATGGTTTGAATGCCCATACCCGCATGATTGTAGATGCATATGTTAGTGGTGCTTTATTGTCCAAATCATACAACGAAGCTTATGAGATTATCGAAAGAATAGCAAACATCAACTATCGGTGGCCCACTTCTTGGCTGCCTACGGAGAGGAAAGTAGTGGGAGTTTTAGAGTTGGATGTTATTTCATCTTTGGCAGCTCAAGTATCTTTTGTGTCCCATATGTTGAAAAGCATGAATATGAATATTGGAGGAAATGGGCAGCATCAACGTGTATCTAATGTGAATGTTGTGGCAGAGGCTTCTTGTGTGTACTGCAATCAAAATCACGAAGTAGAGGGTTCAGAGGATAAAGGGTTGAAGTCATTTCGGAGCTTGTGGAGCGAGGATGATGAGATCGAAATCTTACAAGGAGTAATAGACTATCTTGCAAAAAAGAAAGCAAACACGATTACCGATTTGAATGATATCCATGGATTTATTAAAAAATCAATTACTATTGATGTTAATAAGGCACAACTACAAGATAAGATGATAAGGCTTAAGAAGAAGTATGAAAACAACTCTTCTAAAGAGAGTAAAGGCAAGGATAATGTATTTTGGAAGGCTCATGAGCAAAAAGTCTACAAATTGTCTAAAAAGGTATGGGGCCAAGAGGGCAATAGGACTGCAGTAAAGGGTAGCAACAAGAATAAAATTTCAGTGGCACCGGAAGAAACAAAGGTGGAGGAGATCGAGGTTGTTGTTAATAATAAGGAAGATAATGAATTAGGTTTGGGTGAAGAGGGAAGAGGGGATCAAAGAAACCCATACTGGTTGTGGTTGTGTTGAAGATGAGAGTTTCAATAGTTGGATTGTAAAGGAAAGTTGGAAGATGATGAAGGGGGAGAAGAGAGAAGAGATAGGAGGAGAAGCGGAAGTAGCTTAGACTGAAGGAGATTGAAGTGTACATCGAGAATTTAAAGTTTAAACTTGAGTATGCAGGGATTGTTTTTGAAGCTATGAATTCATAGTGAGATTGAGGTGAGTTAGCGTTTTGCTGATTATAGTAGTTGTAGGAGGAGGGCAGTATTCTTAGTTTTAGTTTTATCTTATTATTTAAATTATGATGTTTGTTTCTTTTTGGACTAGAATGTTTGTTAATTTTTGGGTTAGAATATTTGCTTTTTTTTTTTAAGTTTAAACTCGAGTATGCATGGATTTTTTTTGAAGCTATGAATTCATAATGAGATTGAGGTGAGTTAGTGTTTTGCTGATTATGGTAGTTGTAGGAGGATATTTGTTGATTATGATTCTTAATTTTCATCCATGTTGATATTAGTGAGGGCTAGTCAGTAAAATTGAATATGAACTTGTAGGCTTTTGGACAAGTGCCAAATACAAAATATTATTCACACAAATATTTTGTCCTCTGTTTTTTGGGTCACCCAAAGCACGTGGATGAATCTTTTCTTCACTATCATTATTAACTAGCATGATTTTCCATATTCTTGTTTTTAGTTTGTATGTTTGTATCATGATTGAGGAGTTCAAGGTTTCTCTTTGTAGTTTGGTTTTTGGAACAAATAGACTTTGATATCCTTATATTTTAGTGTTTGTTATTAGTTGTGTAGCTCATGTAACAATATTGTTTTACCTTGTAGGTTGCAACTAATTCTGGATGTGAAAATACATTAGCAACTACTAATGCATCCACCCTACTTTGAGACATGTAGAGAGAGTCATTCCTATAACATATGATTCCAGGTACCTGTTCTTGTTTAAGTACAAATATTCAACCATTTCGACATGTGACGCCATTGATATTGTCCTCAATATTTTTCTAATTCATATTTTTTAATTTCAGGGAACTTTTACTTCTTATCCATGAGCACATGCAGGCATTTGGATTAGGAGAAACCGCATCCATACTTCTCAAAGAGGCTCAAATGACACCTTTATCATCTTTGGTAGCACCTTCATCATGACCACATAAGGCATCTGGACAAGACACTTCATCAGTACACATCCAATGGCCATTTGAACGAACTCCTTGTGGATTTCTATGAGAGAGATTAAAACAGAGACCCATTGAGCATGTTGGCTTGAGGAATTCTGCAATTACCTCCACAAAGGAAAAATTATCAACACTATCATCCTTTTGTGGCCCACAAGGCTAAAGTTAAGCCTCTATCTAAAAGATCTTATGCACTTATAAGTGCACCGGAATCTCTATCATCTTCATCTCTAAAGTCTAGTGGGGATGCTTGAGACTCGGTTAAAGCCTCCAATTGTATTAAAATTAAAAAGTAAGTTGACAGATATGAAAGAACCTTGGCTTACATCATCAAGGAAAGGGCGTAACACTGGAGAGCATATGGCGTGGTCTCCATTATGTGCTACCCCAAGTAGTCCACTCCACAAAAATGTCTTTCCATTTAATGGAAGCATCTTCCAACTCCTAATAATGATTTGAAAGATCTTGGCAGATTAGTTCCAAGTTCTGAACAAGATGACTTTGATCATAATTTTGGTCAAAGAGTGCCTTCTTCACAACTGGACTAATGAATGACCCCCAACCCTTGAGCATGGAGCAACCGACTTTATATTCTCTTGTTGTGTAATACTTGAAACATCAACATTACCAATGCCCAACTCTAATCTCCACATTGCCACCTCTGTCAATTTTGTATCCACACGTTTGTCCTAAACCAAGAAGAAGCTTTGACGCTCCATCAAACATTACATCACGGTTAAGTACTCGTGAGTTTCAAAGTATGCATGGAGACATCCAAGATAGTCGCAAGTGTCGTCAGATTGTCTACAGTGGATTTGAACCATTGAGAACCAACCAAGATAGTGATTGCCTTTTGGCCTTCATTTCATTCCTTGGGGATTCTTTATAGATTGTTGTTGGAAGTGACCCATATGAGCTCATAGTTTTTTAGGCCAACAACAACATTGTACTTGATAGGTGTGGCTACTCCATGGATAGTTTGCACTTAATGCGGTCACATTGTTTTGGTGATATTTAGTTAGTTCTCTCTTTAAGTTCCGATGATGTACGATTATGAGATTCATCTTCGATTTCTATTGGGCTTGAGCATTCATTTGAAGGGCTAAATAGTGCATGTTTAGCAATTCAGGGACCACGTTTGCTACTTCATCCACACCAAGACTTGAATGAGGGATTCTCTTGTATGACGTCCGGACCAGCAAGCTTAAATTGAAGCTCTTAGAAAGAGTAAATAATCCCTCAATGTGGGGGCCCCCAGATTCTCTTATTCATTTCAACCTATCAAATGCAATGGTACTACAAAAAGGGGTCTTGTGGGATTTTCGGAGTAGACGTTCAGTACATCAGTTTGATAGGTTAACAAATTATGGTGGTGTTGGCTTCCACCCTGTAGGGAATGAGGTACACATTTTAATGATATGCAAGAGTGGGTCATTTTTTCTTTTCATTATTTTCCCCTTTTGGATCATGGTTCGCAATATCGGTCGATTCATATCCAGAACGAAGGGAGCCAATACAAAAATGAGAGAAATTTGTGTATCGATTCTTTTTTTTGAGATAGACGAAAATGCAGAAAAAAGTTGAAATTTTGTACCCTTCATTTCCTCATTCAAAATCTTTCCTTCTTTTTTGTTGTAAGAATGGTGTTGTGAAGTGTTGAAGGAAGAAAAGAAAAGAAGGAGAGAAATTATATATATATATATATATTAAAAAAAAAAGGGCCTATGCAGATTTTGTTGAAGCATTAGACAAGATGATATGCTTAGTTGCTTATTGGAATTAGAGATTAAATAAATCAAGTTGTTCGCGAACAAAGCTCGTTTGAAACTCGTTTATACTCCGTTCGAACTCGTTCGTTTATTAAACAATCCAAACTCAAACAATTTTTTAATCTCGATTAATTTTCAAGCTTACTCAAACAATGTTTGTGAACATAATCAAGCATTCTATAACAAATTATAAATATTTATATATATATTATTATTTTTAAAAACTCTAATATTAGGGTATATATATAAGTTTTTTCTCTCCTTTTCCCTAATTTGTAGTGGTGACTCCTCTTTACCTTCTCTAAAGTCCAAACTCAACTCTTCTTCTACATCTTTGACAAACCCTTAAAAAAGTGGCGGTTTCCCTTCCCTTACCTTCTCCTAGAGCTGTAAACAAACCAAGTTGTTCGAACTTGTTTATGATCCATTCGGACATTCATTCATTTATTAAATAAAAACCAAACTCATAACAATTTTTTAAACTCGATTAATTTTCAAACTTATTCAAACAATGTTCAAAAATTAAACAAACCAACCTCAAACTTTCGATGTTTGGTTCGACTTCACTCGTTTACAGCTTCTAACTGGAATATGTAAATATACATATATTATAATTATATTATATTATTTTTATAATACATATACTTATATATAATAGTATACATTATATATATATCTATATATAAATAATACTATATTATATATTTATATTATATTATATAATTATGCTTATATATGTTTAGTTTAATTTTTTACAGTTATTTTTCTTTTAAAAATATATATTTATGTATTTATTTATATTACAGGTTGATTATATTATATTTATAAGAATTATAAATGTGGATGAGTTCAAAATTTTTATGTTATGTATTATTAAATATGTTATTAGATGTAAATATTTATATATTGTATGAAATTTAATACTTTAAAAGATTTACAATTCCAGTGGATGCATGTGTTTTTTATTTTGCTACTAACCCATCTAATTCTGGTTTGGCTACAATAAAAGATATCCCACGTAGGCTGCATTCTTCTACTAGAATATATGAAATTTGTTGTAGGAAATAACTGATGATATCGATATCGATGCAATTTTCAATGTTTTTCATGCTAGCTATGCATTAAAATATTTGGATTTAAGTTCATGAACGATTTAGGAAATGTCGCTATTACATGTATTTTTTAAAATTCTCTCTCTAACCAAAAAAACTCTCTCAACCCTAAATCCCCTTATTCCTCTTCCCCCCCCCCCTCCCCTCAGCACCCCCCCCCCCCCCCCCCCCTCTTCCCCCCCCCCCCCCCCCCCCCCCCCCCCCCCCCCCCCCCCCCCCCCCCCCCCTCAGGTCAGGAGAAATTTAACACTAAAATTTCCCTTGCCGCGAATAATATTTTACTTCTTTTTGTGGTTTTTTTTTTTTTTTTTTTTTTTTTTTTTTTCTTTTTTTTTTTGTTGTCCGGCCATCTTTATCATCTCATATATTTAGTTTCTTACTAATATTTAAATATCATATTTTTCTTCTTTTAGAAGGAAAAAATTTTAAACCCGGATTAGATATGGGCCCTTTATTCGTATTCGTATTTGTTTTTTTTTTTGGGGTGATTTATAAAAAATTTTTGCGCCCCCCCAGAAATAGACTATTGTTGAAGAAAGAAGACAAAATCGAACTCCATTCGCAAATGAGATTTGAAATCGATAGTATGAAGATCCTAGATTTAGACGAATATCTGTTTTTTTTTTTTTTTTATTTCGTATTTATTTTCCTTTTTCCGACTCACCTTTGTTTAGTTGAGCCCTCGCGCCACTTAGTTTTAAGTTGGTGTTTTGTTTGCACCACCTAGTTTTAGGTTGATGTTTTATATTTCCGTGAATGATTTTAGCCATTCACTTTTGTTTTTTTTTATTTTAATGAATATCTTATAAAAAAAAAAGGAAATGTCGCTATTGATTTTTTTTTTAATTTGAATCTATATAAAATATTATTTATTTACAAGTTAATTCAAATTATTTTTTTTCATATCTTTGAATTAGATATAAATGTATGACCCAAGTGCAGGATGCATATATACAATTTTCTAATATATAATCTTGTACATTTTCTATTAATGATTAAGATCAATTTGATTTCATGGTTGATTAAGATTTAACTATAATAATCTATAACTGTCTATATATTTTTATATTATTTTACTCTAATGTATAACATTTTAATATTCTCTACTAATTTCTACAACATTTTATACTACTTTACTATCTTTTAAAATGTTCTAATAAATTCTAATAAATTGTAGAGAAATTCAAAAATAACTTTGTAATATACAAAAAATATTAGGAGAACTAAGTACTAAACCTGAGAGAGGGGGAAGCCACAACTTAATTTCTTGACAGCTAGGTTATTTTCTCTTCACGATTTAGAAACTTTTAGTTTCATTTGAGAATCAATATATTCTTATCCAATTTTACATATATAAAAAAAAATGGTATTGGGTAAGCCCAAAAATTGTACAGCCCAATTCACTGAAACCCATTGATAGATAGTATAGGTGGTGACTCTTCAGAGAACCAGAATAATAACCGTTTTTTTTTTTCAATTTTGTAAAAACAGGTGTTTTTAATATTCATATTTTTACGAAATAAATATGTTATGGGTATTAAAATTTTCTAATTTTTTCACAGGAAGGTTGAATAGCATAATCAAAATATTTCATTATTTCTTAATCAGGCTAGAAAAGCATTTCTGCGGTGTTCTTAGGGCCACGTTGTTTCCATATAACTGAAGTGGGCCTACATTATGTATTGATCACTAGGCTATTAACTCCAAAATCTTTTGATTTGGACCTCCAAAACCAGAACTCATCAATTAGGCCATATTTGTAATGGATCAATTTTTTTTTTGTTTAATTTATTAATATATAATTGATCACGTTTACAAGGAAACTTGAGATCCAAAAGATTGTTTCAATTTCTAGAGGGCGTGGCATATTTAAGACCATTAACCAACCAGAACTGGCCAATTGTTTCAAATCTCTTTAAATCTAATTTTGAGCCAAATTTTATGTATAACAAATAAATGTTTGAGAGAATTTTTTCTTATAAATTTTTTTTTTTTTTTTTGCTAATATCATCCGATATTTGAACTTATACGGATCAACAAATTCAAATTTGAAGTGGATCCAGGGATTACGGTTTTAAACTCCTCCTAATTGCGGTTATCGGGAATCAAACTATGATTCCCCTACCAAGCTCAAACTCATCCGCCACTAAACCAACCAACAATTGGTTTCTTATAAAATTTGATATAGCTCAATTTTATTTTATTTTATTTTGTTTTAAGTACAGCTCAATTTTAAATTAATCAATTGATGTTTGATTAAAAAAAAAAGTTATATATATATATATATATATATATATATATATATATTAACACAATCACTAGAATTTTGAATTTAATAGAGAATTAATCCTAAAAAAAATTCCACTTTAAATAACTTTAAGACTCGGATGAATTGATGAGAAACAAAGGATTAATCTAACTCAAACATTTGGATATGAATTTGACTTAAATGTATTTTTTTTATAGTTTGAAACTCCTTATCCCTAATGAAAAGAAAATATATGAAATGTATATATATATATATATAGTTTTCTACTTTTCTTTTGATGGATATATAGTTTTCTACTTTAAATTATATTAACTCAAACTATTAATTTGATGATGAAGTTGAATAAGCAACTCCTAATCCCTACCTGAAAGGGCAAAAAAGAGGGTTTCTGAAATTGTGGGTATGCCATATCTTGTATCTCTGGCCACAAAATCATCTCTAGTTCAACCCCACCAAAAATTTAGAAATAAATAAATTAAAAAATTAAAAATTACAGAAGGTTGAGTGAGACCTTATATAAGTTTTGATTTCGTTATCTCCAACTCTCTTCTTCTCTCTTCTTCCCAGCGAAGAACACGAATTTTATTTTTATTTATTTCACGCAGTGAAGACTGTGTGCTTTTCTGGGTGAGAAATGGCAGCGGATTCAGTGGTGAGAATGTCTGCGGCGTCAACTGCTTCCTCACTCTGCAACTTCAATGGCTCTTCAAGGAGGCCTTTGCTTATTAAATCCCTGCGTCGTGGTGCTAAAGCCATCAACCCCACCACTAGAGTTCGCTCCCTCACTTCTGAATTCTTTGGAAATCTTCGTCTTAGCTCCACTCAAAAGCTCTCTGCTTTGAACCTTAAACAGAAGAAAGACAAAAACTTCACTGTTTTTGCTATGGCTGCTGATGGTGCCTCTCTCTCTCTCTCTCTCTCTTTCACTTTATACGCCTCCTTCATTATTTGATCTATTAGACATATGTATGCGGTAAATTGTGTAGTTTGATTTTGATATTTGAGTATTCTTTTATCATTTTGGGGGAAATTATATTAAATTCATACTTCTTTTCGAATAGTATATATCTATTTGGTGATGAATACGGTCCTGGATGTTGGAAACTGAATAAATGTATCATTTTTTATCTCCAATTGGTTGTTTGATACTAACGAAACATTTTAATATTTTCTCCGGAAATAATGTTCAGTGATTTATTTCTTTTGAACTTTTATTCTTGGGGATGGCCTCTGGTTTGGATTTCTTAAATAATTGATTTCTTGAGAAATTTTTTTTGAATTTGCGCGATACTTTTGTTGTTTGTATGAATGTAACTGAAAATCATCTCATTTTGTTCTTCAGCTATGTTTGTAAACTGAAAAATAACAAAAGAATAGTACTTTGTATGACAAAATTTATCCAAAGAGAAACCAATTGTTGTTTTTGTTTCTCTTTTACAGAAGGAAAGAGAGCAGTACCACTGAAAGACTACCGCAATATTGGAATTATGGCCCATATAGATGCAGGGAAGACCACCACCACTGAACGTATTTTGTATTATACTGGTAGAAATTATAAAATTGGTGAGGTGCACGAGGGAACAGCCACAATGGACTGGATGGAGCAAGAACAAGAGAGGGGTATTACCATTACCTCTGCTGCAACTACTACGTTTTGGGACAAGCATCGGATTAACATAATTGATACTCCTGGCCATGTTGACTTTACGCTGGAAGTGGAGCGTGCACTTAGGGTTCTGGATGGTGCTATATGCTTATTTGACAGTGTTGCTGGTGTGGAACCTCAATCTGAAACTGTTTGGAGACAAGCTGATAAATATGGAGTTCCCAGAATATGTTTTGTTAACAAAATGGATCGACTTGGTGCCAATTTCTTCCGCACAAGAGACATGATAGTGACGAACTTGGGTGCAAAGCCACTTGTCATTCAAATCCCAATTGGTGCAGAGGACAATTTCCAAGGAGTCATTGATCTTGTCCGGATGAAAGCGATAGTGTGGTCTGGAGAAGAACTGGGTGCAAAGTTTTCTTATGAAGATATTCCAGCTGACCTTCAAGAGCTTGCTCAAGATTATCGATCACAGATGATTGAAACCATTGTCGAGTTAGATGATGAAGCTATGGAGAATTACCTGGAAGGAGTTGAGCCTGATGAGGAAGTAATTAAGAAACTGATTAGGACGGGAACCATTTCTGCCAGTTTTGTTCCAGTTTTATGTGGGTCAGCATTTAAAAATAAGGGGGTTCAGACGCTGCTTGATGCTGTGGTGGACTATTTGCCTTCTCCTCTTGACTTGCCTCCAATAAAAGGGACTGACCCTGAGAACCCAGAAGTGACAGTAGAGAAGCCAGCCGATGATGATGAACCTTTTGCTGGATTAGCTTTCAAGATTATGAGTGATCCTTTTGTGGGATCCTTAACATTTGTTAGGGTTTATGCAGGGAAACTCGTTGCAGGATCTTATGTCTTGAATGCAAACAAGGGGAAGAAAGAGAGAATTGGTAGACTTTTGGAAATGCACGCCAACAGCAGAGAAGACGTCAAAGTAGCCTTAACTGGAGACATTGTTGCTCTAGCTGGTTTGAAAGATACAATTACCGGAGAAACATTGTCTGATCCTGAGAATCCTGTTGTACTTGAAAGAATGGATTTCCCTGATCCTGTTATTAAGGTGGCAATTGAACCCAAGACAAAGGCTGATGTGGATAAGATGGCAACTGGCTTGATTAAACTTGCTCAAGAGGATCCATCTTTCCACTTCTCCAGAGACGAAGAAACCAATCAAACAGTCATTGAAGGGATGGGAGAATTGCACCTTGACATTATTGTTGACAGGCTTAAAAGGGAGTATAAGGTTTAATTCTGCCATCCACTGCTCATCTTTATCGATTTTCACTTTTTACCCCTTTGTCTTGACTATATATATATAATGATGATGCTTGTAGGTAGAAGCAAATGTTGGTGCACCACAAGTGAACTACAGGGAAAGCATTTCTAAAATCGCAGAAGTAAAATACGTTCACAAGAAACAATCAGGTGGTCAAGGACAGTTTGCTGATATCACTGTAAGGTTTGAACCAATGGAAGCCGGTTGTGGATACGAGTTTAAGAGTGAGATAAAAGGAGGAGCAGTTCCAAAAGAGTACATTCCAGGAGTGATGAAAGGTTTAGAAGAGTGCATGAGTAATGGTGTGTTGGCTGGCTTTCCTGTAGTTGATGTTCGCGCTGTATTGGTCGATGGCTCTTACCACGACGTTGATTCAAGTGTTTTGGCATTCCAACTTGCTGCAAGAGGAGCTTTTAGAGAAGGGGTCAGGAAAGCTGGTCCTAGAATGTTGGAACCGATAATGAAGGTGGAAGTTGTCACTCCTGAAGAACATTTAGGAGATGTGATTGGTGATCTTAACTCCAGGAGAGGACAAATTAACAGCTTTGGAGATAAACCAGGTGGTCTGAAGGTATGTGCTTCTTGTTTTTTAAATTAACGTTGTTTTTGAGAAAGTTGAGATTTGCATAGGATTAATGTGTGTTGTTTAATGAACGCAGGTTGTTGATGCATTGGTTCCTCTAGCAGAGATGTTCCAGTACGTGAGTACACTAAGAGGAATGACAAAAGGTCGTGCTTCTTACACAATGCAATTAGCCAAATTTGATGTTGTACCACAACACATCCAAAACCAGCTTTCTTCTTCTTCCAAGGAGGAAGCAGTTACAGCTTAGTGTGTGTGTGTGTGTTTAGTTCTTTAATTTATTAAGGTGTAGAAAGTAGAGGAATATGCCAAAGTCTATTTTCACTCCTTCCCTTGTGATAATTTTCTTTGGAGTCAAAAAGACGAATTCGTTTTTTGTAAGGACAGAACACTAATACGCGAAATTGATAGAAAGAACAGCAATTTTTAAGTACGGAGATTTGGTAATTTCATTTCACTTCTTGGCTGTAATTTGAATTGAAACATTAACATAAAATATGCCTATAGAATGTACCAAAAGATCTCCCATATTTCTCTTATACTATATTTGTTTATTTAACCTGAAAATTTGTTTCAATTTCAGACACTGGAATCGAATATAAAATGGTGTGTCGAGCCTACCACTATAAATAGGAAATTTTTTTCCAATATTCTAAAAAAGGAAAAATTCTTAGAACGAACAGACGTTATTTCTTCCAAAAAATTGAAAAATGGGAAAAGGAAGAAGAAACTCGAAAGTGAGAATACACAGCACCAATATTTAAAATAAGACCCATGATGAAATATAAAATCCCCCAAAAAAGAGATATCAGAAAAGTTACGGATTGTGAAAACAATTCCACTGTTCTATCAAAATACACAATAAAACATAAAGAACGACACAATCAATCATCCTGGCTTTACCGAATTTGAACAATTCCTGCACTAACTAGTTTTTGAATCTTGTTCATCACAAGAGGATTCTTTGTATGTTCTTGAGCTGCTTTTGGGTTCTCTTGGAAATCAACTAGCACCTGTTGAAAACAAAAGAGAAAAAAAGACGCATGTAAACAAACAAACACGACAGTAAACAGGGTGGTCTGTTCGGCACAAATACTAGGTATTCTTGAACATTTTACCTGTCTCATTACTGGATCTGTAAGGATGTTCTGAATTTCAGGATCCTGCATTGCCTTGGCCTGAAAATTATAATACATCTATTTAGTTTTTTCTCCAAAAGAAACTTCCATGTGTTGTCAGCCAACAAAGAGAGAATGAAAGCTCCTTACCTGTCTTTCCTTCAATTCCTCAGGAGTTAGATCCCCACGGCTTGCCTTATTTATTTGTTCCACACATCTGCCAAGGAGTGAATCCAAGGAATTACACATTATTATACTGTGTCCATGCTTGCAGTACAAACTAACAAGAATATCAAATCATTTACCTTTTTACTCCATCCAGCAATTCTGGGTTGTTGGGATCATGCTTCAGTCCTTCCTGGTAAGTTTCCAAAGCTTTTTCATACTCTTTCATGAAGAATTGGACTGCACCCTTTCTTGTGTAGCCCTTTGCAAAGGTTGGATCAAGTTCGATACACTTTTCAGCATCTCTAAGTCCCTCAGGCAATGCACCAAGTTTTGTATAGCAAGCAGCCCGGTTACTATATGCCTGAAATCACAATTAACACCCAAAAGTTATGACACGTTGTTAAAAGTCGACCCCCATCAACAAAAGCATCATCAGTATAGAAAAAAGCACCTTTGGATCATTGGGGTTCCTCCTTAGTGATTCTGTGTAATGCTTGATAGCCTCAGGGTACTTTTGCTCTTTAAAACTCTGATTTCCTACAACAGTTCATATACAAATATTTAGTAGTCTTGTCTTGTACAGAATGGTATTCAAATCTAATTAAAAACTCATAATTAGATATAAATCTAAACAGAATCTAACTGAAAGGGAAACCTAACATTTTGGAAATAGTATAGAAAAATCCTAAATAGGCTTCAACAAGAAGCTGCTGGGGAAGTTTCTAATATGGAGAAACCTAACAGAATATCTTCCGAAGGTTCTGCACTACCATCATGAACGAATAAAAGCATTAGAAGTGAAGTTGGAAAGAAAACCTTTCTCACGCTCCTCATCAGCTATCTTTGGATCAAAGTATTCTTGCTGTTCTAATTCTTTCTTTGCCTTCTCAGCATCATTGAGTTTCTTCAATGTGTCAGGGTTGCGGTGCTCTGTTAATGCTTTCTGGAAAGTCTCAATAGCAGGCTCATAGTCCTTGGAACATTTAGCCAACTTCACCAAGGCAGATCCCTTTCTTGTCAAGGCTCTTGCAATCATCTTATAGTCCGACCTTAGTTCTCTTCCCCTTTCAACAGCTTTGTCACAGTCTTTAATGCACTCCTCATACTGGAAAGTAGAAACCAGTTTCATTAGCACTATGAAAAATAAGAATAAAAATAAATGAGAAATGCACTCAGCAGTCAGCAAAAAATTTGAAATCCATTATCAAAACTAAAATAAGATGCAAACATGAGAAATATCTGCATGCAACATGAAATTTTTTTCCCTCCTCGCCACCAAAGAATGCCCAGCTTTCAAATGTTAATAATAACATCAACCAACACTGAAACTATTTAAGAGGATTTCCATTTACACACAGTTTCTAAGATGATTAATAATCACAATCTTACAGGCCCAAAATTAATTCTACATCTCATGCCAGCTTATTTTTTCCCCTGTTAGTCTGCTGAATGGATAAGACTATAGGTTGAATACTACCTATAAACAACATATATACTCAAAAGGGGATACACACCTCTAGAAAAACACATATCATAAATATATAATACAATTAAAAGAAAAATGATTCGTTAAGCAATCTGAATAAACCATCTTAGGTCCAGCAAAATATTATTATAGCCATGATTGTCAATAGAGAAGCAATTAACAACATAAGACAACCGAAACTCTACAAATATATACGAGGAGGAACTTGAATATGAAACAAATTCAAAACTAACATGTTCTAAGCCACTACCAAGATATCTTTTCTTAAGGTAATGCTATTAAGATCTGACATTACATCTTTTAAGATTCTAAGAATTGCAAACTACGAACCACAAAGATAAGTTATTAATATTTATCTTAAACAGAACCGAAAGAAAATATGACGATGAGCAAACCCTAGTAAATCAGCATATGAAAAAAAAGGATTGCACTCCATAAACTAACATATGCAGAACCTCTATAACAATGCCTAAAATTGATTATTAAACAAATACGTAGCAGCATTGCAAGCCATCGGTAATACCAATAAAATAGCTCTAGAAACTATGAAAGTTAGAAAATTGAAAATGCTTCAATAGTACTTATATACCTTTCCCATCTCCAAGTACACCGCAGCACGGTTGGTAAGGAAAGAAATATCCTCGTCATTGAGTTCAAGAGCCTTGGAATAATGCTGAATGGCTGTCTCGAAATCTTTCTTCTTATAAGCAGCGTTTCCAGCATCTTTCTCCTTAATGGCCTGTGCTTTCCGCTCCTTAATTTCTTTCTCCTCCTCGGAGACCTCATCCATGGGCTCGGGCTGAGGCTCTGGAACCCTCTCAGGCCTCTTCTCCTCCTTCACAGGCTCAGTCTCAGCCGGTCTCTTCCTCTCTGGCGATGCCTCAGGCATCTCGGTGTCATCCTCGGGCGAACCTCTAGCATTGATTTTCAACCCCAGAAGCACTCCAAGAGCCTGCATTACCCTCTGGTCCTTCAAATACATATTCAAATTACTGGGATTCTTCTGAATATCCTGCATAATTCTCAGAAAATCAGGCTGCTGCAAGAATGTCCTTGTGGACGGATCAGCAGTCAACTTAGCCCACATCTCAGGCCCTGAAAAAACATCCCCAAACGGGTTTGCGGCTGATTGAGAAGACGGCCTGGATCGAGCGATAGAAGCTTGAGCATCAGAAAGACCAGATTTTAGGGCTTCATTGTTGGGGTCAATTTCAAGACCCTTCTTGAAAGCAGAGACAGCATCTTCATAACTATGAAGACCCTGATGAGCTGCCCCAAGACGAGAATAGCCTTTGGGCCAGTCGGGCTTAAGTTCAACAGTCTTTTGAGCATCTGAGAGGGCATCGGAAAACTTACTCAACGAAGCATAAGCCGCAGATCGGTTGGAGTACAAAACGTGATTGGTAGGGGCAAGATTAATTGCATCCGTAAAGTGTTGGATGGCCTCCTCAAACTTACCGGCAGAGAAGGCGGCGTTACCTTTGGCCTTTGCTTCGTCTGCCATTCAAACCAACAAAAATAATAACAATAATAATAATAATAATAATAATAAACCTATTTCCAGCAACGTTAATCAGAGTGGTTAAGGAATGATTTTGGATCGACGGAGACGGAAACTCGGATAAACTGGGGATGCAGTGAGAGGATTTGGAGGGTTATAAAAGAAAGAGAGAAGACTGACGAGAGAGTTCTAGTGCGGGTTCTGGAAGGTTCCAGGGGAAGGAGGATGTGATTGGAGAAAAATACGGGAAAATAAGGGTTGAATTTTTTTATTTATTTATTTTTTTTTTCAAGTTCCAAATAAGGGTTGGATTTACTAGTTAAAAAAATAACTAAGCAAATAAAGAACTGATTAATTATTAACTATTGGAATTTTAATTTAAGAGATAAGATTAAATTGAAAGGAAAATATTTTATTATTATCTATTTTTAATTATTGTAAACGAATAGATTGAATCCTTCCACAATATATATAGATTGAGTCTCATCAGAATATATATTTTATAATTATCAGTAAATAATTTACAGCAACGAATTCATTTTCCATTAAAAACAGCAACAAATTGGACCTTTTATTATTATTCAATTTATTTTTAATTTGACTTTTGTATTTTTCTTCTGAAATTCTTTATCCCTATTTTTTTTTTTTTTTTTTTTAAAAAAGTAAACATAACATTTAAAAGTTTGTAATTTTTGTACTAAATATTTGAGGAAAATAACCATTACATTTTTCTTAAAAGTTATTACTCCCTGATTTAAAAAAAAAAAAATAGCCTTTTTATTATCATTATCATTAATATGTATATATCACTATGCACTCATGACACATATAATATTGAATCTATTGCTACAAAATTATGGCAAAATTTCAAAATATCCACTATTTATTTATCTTTTATATATATATATATGCAATATCTTATAATTTTTTAACTTATAAATATAGTTATCTAATCATATAATTATATAAAATCATTAAATTCTAATAACTCTATTAAGAATATAATATAATCTTAAACATGTCATATAAATACACTTAAAACTCAATTTATTTATTTTTTATTTTAATACATGAATGAGAAATCAAATGCTTTTTAATTTTTTTGCACTAAAAACACATAAAGTTTTATCATTTTATGAAGTATATGAAGAGTATGAAGTAAATATCATCTTAATAGACTCCAAATTTTTTATATGTCATGGGGAGTAAATCTCTCATTATAGTACTTCCTTGGAGTGAACTTCTCATGTTATTTTGCTAATTTTTCTACATCATGACTTCGGAGATAACGATAACATCATTATAGTCTCTTTCATAAAGATTAATCTAAACACACTCTCATGTGTAATGCATGAGCTAGTACAAAGTCCATGTTGAACAAGCGTACAAGGTATTGACTAATATTATTTTGCTACAAAGCGTGCCCACCACGGAAATTAGGGTTAGGACTATCTAGTGGCATCACATTAGCTGATTCCTAACTATCACAACCCCTCTTTCATATAAGTAAGATAATTCCAAAACATAAGGTGATAGTTATTACATTCAAGCACGCTTATTCTCTACATACTTTTATTGCATTCATATTCAAGTATATTAAAAAAATTATCTAGGTATCTACTAAACATTAACTAAATCTTTGCTAACTTAAGCATTGGAGGGTTTGGACAAAGTGAATCTCTATCACAGACTTATCTTTACAAGAATCTTGTTTATGCAACATACGAGAGAAGGAGAGAGAACCCTTATTAGGAAAGCTCTTAATCAACCATAATTACCTATATGCTATTCAAGTGTGATTATGTAACATACATATGAGACAATATGTAAATCTTTCTTCTTCTTCTTCTTCTTTTTTTTTATTTGTAACGTTACAAACTGTTATATATTTATATATATATTTTTCTTTTTTTTAAATCTTACAATTAAATTGTTTTAATTTTTGATCTAAATATAGATATATACACTTTTCTACCACATTAAAAAAAGATTTTTTAAAAAGAAGATTTATTGGTATTATGTGTTTTTTTAAGGACTCAATTAAAAAAATTGGGCCATTTTCATAAAAACCCCTTTAAATGGGAAACAACAAAACAAAGCCGCACGCTTTCTGTGTTATCCCATCCGCTTTCAGGCAAACTTGGGATGAGATTATTTACGACTTCAGCCAAAGTTTTGGCTGAAGGTAAGAAAACACAGGCACCTTATTACAGTCTACAGGGTGCCATTCTACCTTTCCTTCCCTCCTCCATCGCCTAGGCGGCAGCCGCAAAATCTTTCTCCAGGAGTCGCCGATTAAAGATCGCGGTGAGTATCCTGGACATCTTTATCTATTCCACATTTTTTCGTTTTTATCTTGAATTTCTGATGCATTTTTCTTTGAGGGACGAAGGGACAAAGATGTCATCTTTGTTGCACTTAAGAAAGAAATTCAAGTACTTTTTAAAGGTTTTTCTTGGAAGTAAGCAAGTAATATGAGGAATTTGTCTTTTGTTTATTTTTTTGCCCTCCTTGAATGTGCTGGAGTTTAGGTGATTCTTGTTCCTAACTCATGGGAGCTCGTACTGTGGATTTCTTGAAGTATCTCACTAAAATATCTCGAGTGAACTTCGTGTACTGCTTTTAGCTGTTGACATTTCGTATTACTGAGAAAATTAAGAACAATGGGTGGCAAGTAATTAGGGAAAATTTATATAATTATATATATATATTTGCATTTACTGGAGTGAGAAATTCAGGGAGAAATGGTCGTTAGGATTTGGGTGGTGTTCTATTTCATGTAGCATTGAACTCCATATTATCTAAATTAGGCTTTATTATTGGTTCGAATTGTATCCGTGTTAAGAGAATGGCAGCCCTATCCAAATAATTTTCGAGTGTGTTTGTTTCATCATTGAACTCTCTTCTTTGCAAGAGAGTAAAATTAGGAGAGAAATAAAAAAATGGATAAACTTTTCCTATTTGAATAAGTGAAGGTGAACAGTATCAAGTTCAATGAAAGCTGAAGTGAGAAAAACAATTATTGGGATTTGCAAGCACAGTTGTTTTCAGATTTCCTTCTCTTCTGCTTGTTAGAAATTCCATGATCACAGCTGTTTTCTTTTTGCTTTTTAGGATGATGATTTAGCATTGTTTATAGGATGAGTTTCCTTTATCCAAAATGAGCTTTGTTCTACAATTATGACTCATGATATAACGAAACAGACAATTATAGATGGCAGTGGTATTCATGTCATATAATCAGTTTGCATTAACCAATAAGTTATTGAAATATGATATTCCCTTATGTTTTTAGGGCTGGTTTACTAGAGAATGAAATACAGACAGTCCTAATTTCCAAAAATGAACAATTGTATAAAGTTTTTATACATAATTGGCATAGAGGAAGCTTCCAAATCATTTCTCTTGATTTTGGCATCTGAAAGACTCAAAGCTATTAACTCGCCTTCTTCTTTTGTCATTCCTTTTCTGAAGATGAAAGAAACTGTATCATGATTGATTATTTTGAGTCTTCCTAGGTTATAGAATTAGCAGCTATTAATTACTAAATAAGAGTTTACATTGCAGTACTAATTTATGTGAAGCTGTATTTTATAATCAGTGTTTTTTTTTTTTTTTTTTGTAACTTATTTTATTTTAATGTTCTGTCAGTCTTATTCTGGTTTGGATTGGTAAATGTCTTAGTTTTGCAGATCAAAACCTTTTCTGTAGCCAATGAGTGGTGCTTCCACGTCTAGTGGCGTAAGATCAGCCTTCTCCTATTGTGTACAACAAGTTAGAAGTTATGAATATCATCATTACCTCTGCCTGCTTGAACTTCCACCAAACATGCGTAGGGCTGCATTTGCCCTTCGTGCTTTTAATGTAGAAACAGCCAAGGCTATGGATGTAGCTTCTGATCCAAAAATTGGTCTTATGCGTCTATTGTGGTGGCAAGAGGCCATTGATAAGATATTTTCTAACAAGTTAATCGAGCATCCAGTCGCTCAAGCCCTGAAGTCTGTTGTTTCTATGCAAAAAATAAATAAGAGCTGGCTGAAACGATCAGTGGAAGCTCGAATCAACGATGCAAAAAGAGAGGTTAATGAGATGCCAGAAACTATTGAAGAATTAGAGAGGTATGCTGAGGACACTGCATCAACTATTTTGTATACTACACTTCAAGCAGGTGGCATTACATCTACTGCAGCAGATCATGCTGCTTCACATATTGGTAAAGCTAGCGGTCTGCTTCTATTGCTTAGGTCATTACCATATCATGCTAGCCGTAACCATCATTTCTCATACATACCTGTTAAGTTAGCAGAGAAGCATGGATTGGTAGAAAAGAAGGATGGTCAGCTAGAAATTCGAATGGATTCTCGTGAAAAACTGTGCGACGTAGTTTTTGAAATGGCATCCGTAGCCAATGCACATCTGGTGAAAGCACGTCAATTGTCTGGGACAGTACCTGCTGAAGCTCAGCCAGTGCTTTTACCAGCTGTGCCTGCTCAGGTCATTTTGGATTCTTTAAATCATGTGCAGTTTGATGTTTTTGATCCAAAGTTGGCTCGAGGTATTCTAGGAATCCCTCCTTTGTGGTTCCAAATGAAACTGAAATGGTATTCATGGAAGGGAAAATACTGAGAAACTGTATGTAACTATTCTTGTTCTTTTTTAGAGCATTTTCTTGGATATTAAGGTGGTGGAGAACAACAGTTGAAGATTGGCTGACCAGTTAGCAAAATATAGTGCTATCTTTTAGGTTACTCTTCAAGAAAATTGTTTTCAAAAAATGCTTATTTGGGGATATCCATTGCTGTAAGTCTTATAATCAATCCTTCTTGGGATTCTTCTTTGTCTATGAGGACAAGAGAGACATTTTGGAGAAGGTTTACCTTTTGGATCACTTATTGCAGGAAATGCCAGGATCATCAAATTCTCTGACTGAGAAACAGCTGCTTCAAATAGGATGGTTTACAGAAAACTTTGGAGGGCTGAACTTTTTCATAAGATGAAGAAACTTCCCTGTAGTCATTTCTGGGAAAATAAGGATTCAATTCTTGATGGACTCTTTTTTTACTTGAAAAATAAAGATTCAATCCACTACATATTGTCCCTTCTTTCATTTCTTGTTTGCTTATTTCCGAAAGCAAACACTTTTTTGGGCATTGGACAAATAACACATGGGAATAGAGAGCTTCTTTCCATTGTTCAATTTAGCACGAGATCTTTTAAGCATTTTTTAAGAAATAAAATATTGACTCTAAAGAAAGTAATAATATTATAAAATATTTTATGAGATTCTAACTCTAAGAAATGCAAAATCTTCACTTACCCTTTATTTTCTTCTTCTTTTCAAGATTCAACCAATTTTTTTTTTATTTTGAAAAAAATTGTAGTTACAATTAAAAACAATTAATTATAAAATAGTACATGGATTATGTTGTTCCATGTAATCCGGCACATATAATTTCTGTTACAAATTCTAATGATCTTGCTTCTCAAATTACTGATCAACAAAGCAAGTCAAAGAGAAAGAAAGAAAGGTAATAATAATAACTAATTTCAGGTTTCAATTTTCAACCACCGCATTGGTAAGAAGGCAAAGCCAATGAATAATATTAGCAAATTCTGTGAATGCTGCACGACTTACCCAAACCTAGAAAATATCCAAACCAAAATTAATTACATTTCCACCTGCAGGAAGCTTCCCCCCTCTAACCCACCCCCTAGCTTAGGATACCGGGCCCCACTGTTCTCGTAGGTGTCACTCTGTGGTTTTGCATGGCCAATGCCACCGTTTATATATAAATACAGAAAACACACACTTCTATGTGCATTGCAGAGCTTCATTTTCTATCCCTTCTCCTGTCACCTATAACATTTTCTTTTTTGTTCGGGTTTGCCGTTAATTACAAGTGGTGGGATTTTCTTTTTATTTTGTGGGTGGTGGGAAGAGGGGAATTAAATGGCTGTTTACGGTGCAGAGCTTGTTAGTGTGAGTTTAGTAGTGCTGCTTCTTGTTGTTCCTGCACCTGTAAAGGTTGCAGGAAGCATAAGAGGCTGCTTCGACAGCCGCTGGGATTCTTTCATTCGGTCACCGGTCGACGAACCAGAGCAAGGAACAAAGTGGGCTGTTCTCGTGGCAGGTTCTAACGGATTCAGTAATTACCGGCACCAGGTTTAATTTTGTTGTAAGAGTAGCACACAAGTTTTTGTATATATATTGTGTTTGTGACTCTCTTTTCTTGTATATATATATATATATTGCAGTCGGACGTGTGTCATGCATACCAAATCTTGAAAAAAGGAGGACTGAAGGATGAAAATATAATAGTGTTCATGTATGATGATATTGCAAACCACAAATTGAATCCAAGACCAGGAGTCATAATCAATCGTCCTGATGGTGATGATGTTTATTATGGTGTACCCAAGGTAAAATTTTTAATTAATCACTCAAATATATATATATATATATATATATATATATATATATGTGTGTGTGTGTGATAAAAAATTAATTTATTATATATGGGCAACCTGCTGCAGGACTACACTGGGGAACATGTGAATTCAGAGAACTTGTTTGCTGTGCTTCTTGGTGACACGAATGCTGTCAAAGGTGGAAGTGGAAAGGTTTTAAATACTAGCAGAAATGACAGGATCTTTCTATACTATAGTGATCATGGAGGACCTGGAGTTCTTGGTGAGTTTGCCCTTTTTATTCTTTCGTTTTTTTCTTTTTTTTTTAGAAAAATCCCTCTGACTGATTTGTTTTTTTAAAAAAAATTTCAGGGATGCCAAGTGGTCCTTTTCTTTTTGCCAAAGATTTCGTTGAGGTTTTGAAGAAGAAACATAAATCTAATTCTTACAAAGAAATGGTAAGAATTATTAATTTTTTCCTTAATAGCTTGTAAGAATTGCAGCAGTATCACTTATGTTATGATATCTGACATGGATTCTATTCTGTATAGGTTTTATATATTGAAGCTTGTGAAAGTGGGAGTATTTTTGAAGGCCTGATGCCAAAAGACTTGAATATTTATGTCCAAACTGCATCAAATGCAGATGAGAGTAGCTTTGCAACATATTGTAATGGGATGGAGGAATCACCTCCGGATGCTTTTCCATGCTTGGGAGATTTATACAGTGTTGCTTGGATGGAAGACAGGTTCCTTCCTCCTCTCTCTCTCTCTCTCTCTCTCTCTTGTTGGTATGAATTCCTTTCTGCTATTGCATGATTTGAGGGAAATTCATGTCTTTACTTTCGTGTTAAATTCGACCTAGTGAATCTCACAATCTGAAGAGAGAGACAATAGAACAGCAGTACAGGAAGGTAATATGATCTTCTGAACTTCTTTTTTTCCCCTAATTGGGACAGTGAATTTGCAAATTTACAAAATGTATGTGATAATTAGAACATCGTCTTCTGTTCGAAACTGGATCAGGTTAAGGACAGAACTTCTCAGCATAATACATATGCTGGTGGTTCCCATGTGATGGAATACGGAAGCAAGAGTATTAATGTTGAGAAGCTTTACCTGTATCAAGGCTATAATCCTGCCACCAAGAACATCCCTCCTGACAACGGGGTGCACAAAGGGGACAACGGCTTTGTAGACCAGAGAACTGCAGATCTTTTTTACCTCTGGCAGAAGGTAAGTGTTCACTCTTTCTTGTTTACTGTATTCTGGTTCAATTATAACCCCGGTTGAATTACATGAATCTGCAGTACAATAGAATGAAAAACAATAAAGAAGAAAGCAAAGAACTACTGAAGCTGATTACAGATACAATGCATCACAGAACGCTTTTGGATAGTAGCGTGGACATCATTGATGCAATCCTTTTCGGTCCTGGAAACAGTCCTACTTCAGTAATTAACTCCGCAAGGGGAAGATATCTTCCCCTTGTTGATGACTGGGACTGTCTAAAATCAATGGTAAAAAGAAAAGTCTATTCACTGCTTGGTTTGATGCAACTGTGTTAATAACCTTAAAACTTAAAAACCCAAGATAATTGGTGAATTTGGTTTGGCAGGTTCGGGTGTTTGAGTCGCACTGTGGTTCACTAACCCAATATGGCATGAAACACATGCGAGCTTTTGCAAACATTTGCAATAATAAAATCAGCCAGGATATCATGGAGGAAGCTTGCATGGCTGCATGCGGAAGCCGTGACCTGGGAATGTGGAATCCCATGATCCGTGGTTTTAGTGCTTGATCTAAAGTGTTATTGTAACCTATATAATAGTTTAAAGAAAGCCTGATCTTAGATGTTTGGTTGATTATCCACAAATTAGGTGCTTCTGTTTGGACAGAACATGTCTGCCCCTGTTTATGTGTCAAGGTTTAGTATAAAGTATAAATGAAGTTGGGATGTTTCCCAATTCTCTTATTCTTTACCTTTTTAATAGACAAAGTGAACTTCTACAGACACCAAAAACAGGAGTAAGAAAAGAGAACTTAATTTAGTGTTTTGGAACTGAGTAGATTGTTCAGAACTATTATTACTATCACGGAAAGATAAAAAATTAGGACATGAATCAGGGAATGCCATCTCTAAAGCAGTATTCACATCATCAAGCCTGTAATGTAACATATATAAGAAGTTTGTAGCCTTACCCTGTAATTCAGCCTAGCTGTTCTTCCTTTTCTCGCCCTTTTCCATTGCTGATCTGATAAGGAAAAAACAAAGAAAATTTGAATCAACGAAGGGAAGGGCAATATCTTATGCCAGTAAGTATAATACCCTATTAAATTTTTTTCAAACACAAGTCAACCAAGTATCATTGAACACATTTTAACTAAGGGTACTTAAAAATCAAATTTTTAGAAGAGTGTTTTCTTATAAGCAAAAAACAACTGAAGGGCTCTGTAAAGCTTCTCTCTACCTTTCAAAAGCATGATGCATGATGCGCTTGATTACTACAAGAGCAGGAGGCTCCGGTGTGCATCAATGGTCTCCTCAAACTTCTGTGCATCAGCTTTCTGTATTCTGCCTTTTCTATGTTTGTGCTTGGACCAAGCACAAAATAATCATTGAGTAAAGAGAAGAAAGAATCACATTAAACAATGAAGATTGAGAATCACATTTTTATCGATATTTCGAAGCGTGATCACAAGGGATTAGAAGAGGGCGGAAACAGAATTCAATGTAGCTGAAAAACTGAGGATGAGGAGAGTGAATGAATTTGATGCTCATAGTGGAAGGAACAGTAAATTTTATGCACAATCTCAGAAGTCAAATGATCATCTCGTTATGTTCTTTCTCTTCCTTAACTTCTTGGGGAAACGGTCCTTGGGTTCCAGGAAAACTTCACGATGCATTTCTGTCCAAAGCTCCTCAAGCTGAGAGTGAAATCCACTCTGAAACCAATCCTGAATTTCTGCAAAGAGAGTTCTTGGATCATCTTTCCATAATTTCCTTAGCATTTTACAACTGTCAATTACTCTTTTCTTGCTCTTTAACTTGTTCAAAAGATTCCCAATTCTCTTCACACCTGATGCCTCTGGTCTCAAAATGCTAGCTGGAGATGCTGCCATAAAGTTTCGAACAGGCTTAAGGCATGGAAGAACTTGACCATCGAGCAAAGAATAGGCGAATACAGCCACACGTTCCATATCATCTTTGATGGGGATACTATATAGTGGGAGTTGCCATAGATGAGGTCCGAAATTAGGGGTCACCCAACAGAATACTTGGTCAACGACGGGATCATAATAAGGTTTTGGATCCAAATGAGGGGAAGAAAAGCTACACATTGCAGGAGCGTACTTGACAAGCCAGTTTGATTTTACACCTGTAGCTCCATGAATATAAGGTCTTTTTCCTTTAACCAATTCACTGTAAACCAAGAACTCTGGTGGAGACTTGGAAAGAGATGACCAACGGTGGAGAAATACTGTTTCTTCAACCATGCAGGCCTGATAACGGGCTGCATGAACTTTTCTATCTGCCTCAGACAAACCTGTCATTCCTTTAATCCGCTTGGCAACCCTATCAGCCCAACCTGCACATATAGCTTGCCCTAAGATCTCCTCCTCATTTGGTAAAAGTGGATTCTTATCTGTGTACACCCTCCAAACATTTTCTACATCAGCCACTCCACCTTGTGCCCACAAGAACTCCTGTTGCAAAATTGAGAAGTTAGAACTAAACACCAACTGAAGAAGCTGCTTCCTCAGTTTAGACATTTCCTCCATGGTTTTTAAGTGTAATGCGTTATCAGTGCAAAACTCCAATGGATCTCCAGATAATTCAAAACATTGTAGAGCATAAGCAGTGGTCAAAGCATCACTGGTAGGATTAGAAAACCTGGCATGGGAAGATTTAACTTTCTCTTTAAATTTCTTTCTACGAAGTTTGTCTTCCTTGTTTCGTGTCTTTTCTTTTTCGGTAGAGCCTGAATTCTCATCTTGTTCATGTTCTCCCTTCTCATTGAAAGGGTTGTGCAAGCTCAAAGCAGCAGCAGCAGCAACAGCATAACCCAAAACTATATTGGCACGACCATAGCATTTCATGTTTTGCATTATTTGAATAACTGTGAGGAGCATTCGGGAGTGCCGAGGATTCAAGGGATATCGTGCCATTGCCTTCCCTAAAGGAGTAAGCTGTCCTTGAATATCAAGAGCTCCAAGAACCTTCAGGCAACGCTCTGCCTCAAGTATGGCTTTGGCCTCAGGAGGACTAGGAAAAGGGAAATTCACAACCTGAAATTTCCACAAAGTAAAAGTCTAGTAAATTATGCTTAAGCAATAGAGAGATTACCATTGACATCACATTATAACCTCAAATATTATGATTGAAACAATGCAAAAGGTCAAAGATTCATTAACAATTATCATAAACTTAATGCAATACCAACCAGTGACCAATCCATGAAAATCAATAAGCCAGTACTGTACCCTAGATAATACTCTGATATTCATATGTAGAAAAAAAAATTAAAAATAAAAAGAAAGGGGGGAAGAAAAAATGATGAATATGCAGTTAGTTTACTGTTTATCTTTATGGAAGTGCACACAATTACATGGTAAATTCAGTATTTAGTGTTTATGATTGCTCAGCTCCTTTCTACATGAGTGCCATCCAGTGAAGTTTTTGGTTAAAGGCAATGGGTATTTGGACTCATTAGAATATCTCAAATCATGAAAACATAAAAAAAAAAAAAAAAAAAAAAAAAGAGCTTTACAAGTAGAGGGGCTCACCTTGTCAATATGCATTGATTTCATAAGAAGGACGACCCCATCAACTGGTACTTTAGATATTTCAGCACTTGAAAACTCAGGAAGCTTGCCAAAGGCAGCAGAAGAATAGAGACGATAGCAATGTCCAGGACCAGTTCTGCCAGCCCTACCGGCACGTTGAGCGGCAGAAGCCTTACTTATCCAATTTATTGAATATGATTCCATACCTGTAATGATGTTAAAATCCTTACTTTTCTCCCTTCCAGTGTCAACAACATACTTTATACCTGGGATAGTCAAAGACGTTTCAGCCACATTGGTGGCAACAACAACTAGACGTTCCCCTTCCTTTACCTCTTCAAATACACAAAGCTGTGCTGATGCGGGAAGCATTGCATAAAGAGGTAGCACACACATTGGACCAACTGTTGGAGCATTTGTTACCTTCATTTTCTTTCCTGAGATAGAGTCTTTGGGTCCATCTTCTGCATCAATCGAAAGGACATCTTTACTCTCAGAATCGTGAGTAGTTCTTTTTCCATCCAAAGAGTCAAAAGCTGCTTTTAACGATTCAAGATTTTCTCCCATAAGATTTACAAGGTTATCATCAGAGTCTAAAACCTCATCATCACTGGAATCACTAAAATCACTATCCTCTTCCAAATCATCAGAGAATTCTGAATCACTCTCAAACAGATCTTCATGCTCATCGTATGCACTTAAATGACCAGTTACCTCATTACTAGAGTTTTGTTGGATCTCAAATGCCTCATTGATCTCTTTAATGTCGGGTGCATCAGAAGAATTCTCTCCAGAGACTGAAGTTAACTCATCACATCCTCTTGAAACCTTATTTGTTCTATGTCTAGATGCTTTACGCAGCTTCTGACACAAGAATTCAACTTCCCTCTGCCCAGTCACAAATACAAGAATCCCCCCAGTAGGCAACTTCTTGTGGATTGACAAGACCTTTCGATAAGCTTGGCCAATATAGTCTACAAGTTCAGTTCTCTTTGAATAGTGTACTGTAACTGGATATTGTCTCGTTGGGACTTCTATTACAGGTGGAGGGACTTGAAAAATTCTTCTATTAGAGATGAAGTCTTCAACTTGTAATGTTGCACTCATCAGAACAAGTTTCAGCGGGTATATCCTATCTTCAGGTTTGATGTTTTCTCCCAGAAGAATTTTCTTTTGTTGCTCCTCGTACTCTTGCTGCAAAAAAAAACACATTTGGGAAACCTATTAGAAAGAACATTCAATTAAAAAGAGTGAATCACTAAATAATTAAACAGGAGACAAAAGGGTGAACCAGTTTAGAAATTGGACTTCTAACTTTATCTAAGACATCAGACATAATGTAATGGAAACAAATATGTCTTCCAAGTACTTCTAATAGTTACCTGGCGTAATCTTATAACACGAGAAAGCATTCCAGTTAGTATATCAGTGTTCAAACTTCTTTCATGAGCCTCATCCAAGATTATGATTGAATAACGCTTTAACAAAAAGTCGCTCTGCAATAGGAAAAATTCAACATCGGTCAACCAGTGTGAAAGGGAGAAAAAGTGTAGAAAGATAACTATTCGTGGAAAGTGCAGCATTCAAAGCCATGTCATATAATGATGGAATATTATACCAAAAGATGTAGAGAACATGCAAAAATGTAAGTTAAAGGTCAAAATTTGATGGATACTCAGTAGATCTTCAATTTTGTTCAGATGAAGTAGAGACAACTTGATTTCCAAGAGCATTGAAAGTATCAGAACCAAATGGAGCAGACACTATTATGCAAGTGTATTGACTAACAGAGTACATGGAGATATAAATTCATAATACTTCCGATTAAAGCTATGCATTCTTATTCCCATGGAGAACTGACAGTTTAGAACAATAGATCTCTTTAAACAAAGAAATCAAGAAAACTACAAGAGCCTTAGAACAATTAGAAAATATTCATGGTCAGGTAGAAGAATATGGTTATGGAGAGGACCTGAACTTCCCGAAGTAATATTCCATCAGTCATAAACTTAATTGAACAGTTATCTCCAATTCTCCTATCATGCCTAACTTGAAAGCCAACCTCCTTGCCTAATCGAAGACCAAGTTCAAATGCCACTCGCTTGGAAGTTGCAAGCACAGCTACACGGCGTGGCTGTGTTACTGCAATCATTCCCCCTCGACCACTAGAATCCCTCGAGCCAAAGCCAGTTTCATATAGAAACTGAAAGATGTAAATGGAAAGCAATAAGCAAGGATTAAAATAAATCTTTGTGAGTAATAACATCTTACAGAAAACTTGCAGAGCTAGAGACCTTGACCTTCACATAGCATCCAGAAAGTAGCTTACCTGCGGAACCTGAGTAGTCTTTCCACAACCAGTCTCACCACAAATAATTACACTTGTATTCTGATTTATAGCTTCCATTATCTCCTGCTCCATCATAATAATTGGAAGATCCTTCCTTTGATGTTCTACAGTTTTTGGTCTTGAGACATGCACTATTGTGGGGGCTGTCAAAGTCCCCTCCTCAAGTGACTTTCTCAGGATGCTTGTATTGCTAAGGTTGGATCTCTGATTTTCAGTCTGCTCCAGTCCAGATGATTGTTGTTCTTTCTGGACTAATCCAGACAGTCTCTCAGAGGGTGAGAGATCTTGCACACTAGTGATCCTATTATTAGCTTTCTCATTATCATCACTGTTACCCTGTCATACATTAATTGCATAATAAAGCTTAATGAGATTTGTCCTCTAGCATATATTTAAAAACCATTTCTAGACCTACTTAAGATTTCCAAACCTAAAGAATCAAATAAGAAAGTGTACCTTTGACTTTTGGGTCTCCATATCATTGCAACTACATCTAGTCAGAGACAACCCAGTGTTCTTATCATCAAAACCCTTAACTGGTAAATCATTGTTCCCAGAAGAAGCACCAGTGCTCTTCGTGATAAACAGTTCTTCAGATGATGGACCAGAAATGGACATGTTACCTAAAATTTCACTTTTCACTTGGGTAGGTTCATAACCAGTAACTGTTTGATTTGAATGTGATGCATCAAAATCATGCTCCACTTTTGGGTAAGTATTGTCCATGGACCTTTTCTTGAAAGGTTGACCCCCATCTGGTAATTCTAAACCAGCTTTAGAGAATTGCATTTCCCTCTGGCGCTTCTCACGAAAAGTTTCAACCTAGGATATACAGACATGTTAATGGATAAATTAATAGTTTCTTTTGCACATAATGTAGAGTACCAATCATTCATATATACCTGACCCAAGTTACGGGAAGACCACATAAGTGAATATAAATCATCTTTGATCTTGTACTTCCTGAAAATGTTTAATCCAATTATATCTTTCAACATTCAGTTAAATGCTGGCAATTAGTTAGAATCATAAATAATCAAGGAATATATATATATATATATAGGGTCATACTGCAAAGCCTCAATACTTTCAGACAAAAGAATAGCTTTATTCTTCTCCTCCTACAAATTTCAATGCAAATTAGTATAAGAACAGAAAAAGTTTGAAGAAATGAACTAAATGGAAAAACCAATGTACCTCAATTTTCTTCAACTTTCTTTTCTGCGATTTACTTAATTTCTGATTGGATACAGGTTTAAGCTTTTTGAAAACCAACAAATATAAGCATAATTAGAGTCGGCATAACTTCCATTGATACTTTAATACACAGAGCATGACTATTTTCTGCACATACCTTATCTTTCTTTTCTTTCTTTTTCCTTGCTGGTAACATAATTGCATTGCTATCATCTCCATCAACTTTGCCACTGTAAGAAGAAGATAACTTCAACAAATTAAGGGCTTAAAAAAAAAATGATATTCATCACTTATTTAATACCTTTCACCATTCCCAAATTAGGTCTCGGATTTGTACCCACCACCAAAAAAAAAGAAAAAGAAAAAAGAAAAAGAAAAAACAAACAAACAAAAAATATTATTATTACAAGAATTTTACATACACTGTTATTATTATTCAAAAGCAACACTTTGTAGTTCTCCTTCTAATTATACCATCAACTTATCAGTCTCATTACTCTTAATCCTCGATTCTATAAACTGCACCCCATACAAGGTCACCACTACTAATAATTCATCTCCCATTATATCCCACATCACAAGTACTTCAATCCAAAATTATTATGAATGTTTTTTAAAAATTAATTTGTTTAAAAGCATTGAAGAAATGAAGCTGCCATGAAATTATTAAATTAATCAAATACGAGACTGCTTCTAATCCTATCAAAACAAAAAGGCTCAACATTAACTCAAAACACAGTATAAACAACTTGAAAACAAACAATAACTATGAAATTGTAAAGATAATAAAATAAAAATACTGCTTCTCAGAAAACGAAAAATTAAAAAACAAAAATTACCTTGATTGCTTATCCGTTTCCATTTGATATGACTGTAAGAACCTCAATTGTTTGCTTCACTCTGTCTATCCGGAGCAGCCGGTCGTCGGTGGCGCTTCCGTTCCTTAGGCTTCGGTTTTAGGGAAGCAGAACAGGAGGGAAAGCTGACAGTTTTTACATGAAATAGAAACTATTACAGACCGTAGGCCCCAAAAAAAAAAAAATGACATAGATGAAAATAAAGCAAAAAAAGACAATAGTTAATAGAGCCTATCGCCGGGTCGGGTCATAGCCCATGCCTTAGCTACACATGCCGGTCCACTTTCAAAAGCTGGATTAGGGTTTCATTTGGAGCTTCAATAGTAGCAATTTGAAGAGAATAAGGTTTTGGGCTTTTTAAGGGAATGGCCCAATAGAGTATTCAAAAAAATAATAATAAAAATCATATAGTTTACTACCAAAAAAATAAATAATAATATATTTATAGATTTTTTTAATTATAATAATAGCATAAAAAAATTATGGGAAAATTCATCCATTCTGTAACTGTTTTTGTTTCTTCAACAAATTTCTAATTTTTTTATTAAATTAATCCTAAAATTATTTTTATTTATTAAGGTTAGTCTTTGTGACGAATTTTTCGACTTGGGCTAGATATTCATTTTTTAAAAGATATTTTTGGTATCACAAAGTTTACCTTAAAAAAATTAAATTCAAATCACTCTTTCTCTGTCTCTTATAATATTATTGGTTCCTAATCTCTTTATTTAAAAAAAAAATAGATATATTTTATTGATTTATCTCTTTTTATTCATATATCTATAGATATTTTTTTTTTTTTTTTTAATGATCTTATAAATCCAAATTCATGTATATATATATATATATATAGAAGCAATCTAAAATTAATTAAGGCAATCAAAACTTAATTGATATCAGATACAAAATAATCTAACAAAAAAAACTCATAATTTCTTATAGTATTGGTGAAATTGTTGATCTATTGGAAAAAAAAAAAAACACACTCAAATAAAAACAAAAAATTGCAATATACAAAATAATGGCTGTAAAGGTTTGGGCACCAGAGACAAATAACGGAATTGATATACCATGGAATAATATGAAATCTGATATCGGTTAAAACCTATTTGAGCCAAGAAAAAATCGTTTGTACAAATCTCCTACAAAAAATAAAAAGATAAAAAAAAAAAAAAAAAATGGAGGGTGGTTGACTATTCCAAAGGATCAGTTACAAGCGCTGAAAACTCCTCCATCACAATTCACAATCTCAGTGGTCCAAATTGTCACTTCCTCCTCCACTTGCCGCCAACAACTGTCTCCAGCTCCGCCTTCCCCGGCACATGCTACTACCACTACCAAGTACCACCGCTTGCGGCGGCAGCGATTCTCATTTTAACGTTCTCGAATTTTGATTTCTGGCAAGGAATTTGGATCCCGCCCTGATGATCAAACCCATAAACCTGCTCAGCTTCTCTCAACAACTCGGCGAACAGAGGATGATTGAAGTAAATCACAGGAACAAAAACTCTACATGCGTCGTCGTTTTTCTCACCCACGTAAACAGCCAAATGTCCCTTCGGAACACTCACGACTTCCTTTACCTGCTCCAACTGTTCTTCTTGACCCACCCGAATATAACCCGAATTCCTCTTACCGAAACAGAGTCCTCCTTTATTACTTCCGCCTCCGAATCCAAGTATTAATCTCAACGACGATTTTCCCAATCTACAAAGCTTTGATATGGCTCGACTGGCACATGAACTTGACGCCGCCGTCCCCAGCCGTTGATTATTATAATAAATTCCTCTTGTCCGATTTCTCCTGTTAACGAAGCAACCGAACACCCTCACAATCCTACGTCCGAGCCTGAATCCTCTAGCTTTTTCCATCATGAATATTGTTATTTTCGCGTAATTTATTGCAATTATAGTTTCAGTATGTGTGTATATATATATGTATATTTATATAGGGAAATTATGCAGTGCAAATGATGAATTGATCTGGTGTATATAAGAAGTTTGGGGAGAGTCAGAGAAGAGAGAATACGAAGGAATGGAAAAGAGGGGCGTGGGTAGTCGGCACACGCGGACAGGACTACAGTTTTTATAGACTTTAAAATTAAAAAGAATTTTTTTTCCTAGAAAACATTTATAAGGAGAAACCGAGAAGGTAAAGGGTCAGCTAAAAGAACGCAAGGTTGCTTCGCGGCTGCATGGTGTCTCAGGGGTCAATAACACATCAATATATATATATATATATATATATATATTATATTTACTAAACTAAGATAGAGAAAAATACTATTCCAAGTATACACGAGTTGACTAAATATTTGAAAATAGAATATTTCAAGATTATTTGTTATTTATTACTCTATTTTTTGTCTACTTCTTATAAATAAGAAAATAAACTATTAAAAAAAATATATAAATTTTAAAATATTTTTTAATAAAAATAATTAATAAGTATAAATTGTAAAAATATCAAAACTTTAGATCACAAAACACCTTCAAACAACCTAATAATAGTGTTTACTTTGGCTCACTTTAGATGAGTTTTCAAATTTAAAATGTGTCATTAAGTACAAAAATTTCATACTCCTACTTAATAACCTGTTCCGATATAAAATTTTAGGATACAATAACTTTAAATTTTTTAATGTGACAAGTGGAAAAAAATATCTATTTCCTAACCATAATAATTTGATTTACTTTTTTGAAGTAAAATATGATATTTCGAGATTTTTTTTTAAGATAAAAATTAAATTTTATGAACATAATTTATATCAAATTTAAATTAATGAGAAAGTCTAATAATAAAAGGAAAAATATTGAGGATATTGACGAATTATAGGAAGAAGAAAAGTAGTAGTAGTAGTAGTTGTTGTATGGGTTGTAGATGACTTATTAAAATAGAAAATTGGGAGAAAAAGACTGCTCTTTTATTTGTAGTTTGTAAATGCAATAAAATTTTGCCACGTAAGGGCAAAACAATCATAAATAAAAGTCTTACCAAGTAAAAATGGTACGGAAAGTATAATACGGAGCTAATTCAACGGATTACTTTGAACCACTCCGTTCCGCTGATGATTAATGGCAATATTGACCCCATCTTAATTTAAAAAAAAAAAAAAAAAGTTGTTGTAAACTTTCGGTTTTCTTTCCTTTTTCCTTTTTTTAATTTTTTTTTAAAATATTTTATGAAATGAGTTTTCTTATATCGGAGAAACATCATTAACTTTTCGTCACACCAATAATATTTTACCAAATACTATATTAATTATTACTAATCAATTAGTTAATCATGTAATAAAAAAAAAATCTATTATTTGATAATAACATAATATTATAATAAAAGAAAATAAATTTTATAACATATTATATACTCCGAAATTTCACAACTCCAAATATTATCTAAATTAATTAAATTTATATTTAATTAATTATGAAGGAATAAAGCATATGAAGACATGTGTCTCTACTAATTAGATGATGACACATCACTCTCTTAGTCATTTATTCATCTATAAATAAAAGACTAAGACGAGCATTTAGAAGAAGTGGATCATGATAGAGAAAAAAAGAAACACTGACAATCCCCTAGAGATGTCAATAGTTTCAAAAACATCAACAAAGCTCTTTGAAGATCACGCACCAACACTTTCGAGAAGTCAAATATCCATTTTGAGAGCAAATCCACAGGCCCTCAAAAAAATCATGGATCGAGATCAAGCTAAAGAGGTCTTCAAATCCATGACAAAAATAGTTAGTCGAAGATATATAAAGATTGGAATCCAACATCAAATATATATTATTTTGTAACATATATGTTTTATTAATTTAAAATTAATTAAACTGATCGTATATTAAATTTTTAATAAACACTATTGTTGAAGTTAACAAGTCAGAAGTCTGAAATGATTCATAGTTAGAAGTCATATGTAAGTAAGAACTTTCACATTAATATCTTTTCCATTAAATTAATTCTTTCTATTTGACTTGAAATCTCAATATATATATATTTAAAATAAATAAATAATAAAACAGAAAATTTTCTTTCAGAATGATTCTTTACTTGATTGAATTACCTTTCTTGTGTCATTAAAAAACGAACCAAAATAAAAAAGAAAAAAAGAAAGAATACTCATTTTGAGAAAAGCATCGAAATTTTGACGTAATATATCTCGTATTTTAATTAATTTTTATAATAAATTTATTTAAAATGAAATTTCAAAAACAAATTGAATAAACACATTTAATTTTATGTATCTATACATAATCTTTTGTAATTGTAATAAGTTTAACAAAGATATTATGAATATATGTGTATATATATATATAATATATATATATATATATATATATATATATTTATTTAAACTTATAGAGCCAAAAAAGAAAGAAAAGGAAATTGGGACCAAGAATATTGTAATCTTCTGTAAGATGTAACAAATAACAATCAGTCATACACGTGTTATATACGTTCAGACTGTTTACCAAATGTTTATCTCGTTTTAGTTTTAACTCTTTTTTTTTTTTTTTTTCCCAGGAAATTTATAAAGGAATTAATGATAATAAAAATCTAAAGTGAACTTTACGACACAAAGTTGGTAGTAAAAAAAAAAAAAAAAAAAAAACTACTCATTCAATTTTTTTTGGTTTTCTTTTACACATCTTATACTTTCCACACCTAAAAAAAATGTTAAAATATCGATAAATTATAGTGAAACATCTACACTTATGATTAATATATTGTATAAATATTTTTTTTAGTGAAAATTAATTAATAAGTTTTAAGTAAAGAATATTAAAAAAAAATGTTACTTTATTTGTTAATATTTAAAATTAAAAAAAAAAAAACTCTCTTAAATACATTTTATTTTATTTTTATTATTTAAAGTGAAGTAATAATAATGGAAATCTGGTGGATGGGGTTAGAATATGAATATGAACAGATTAAAGATTAAATACGGGAGAGGACCCGAGATTATGTATATTATTTTCTTAAGAAAATATTAATTAGTTTTTCATATTATTAGTAGATAGATACTATTTATCTACAATTAAAATATAAATATAATAATAATTTTTTTTAAAATAAATTTAATAAATAATTCATAAAAAAAATAAGATAAATTAATTAATTATATAATGTAGAGAGTGATCTGTAACTGTTAGAATCAACCCACTTTATCCTCGTCCATAAATATGCAAAGCCAAGTTGCATGAACTTGATTCTTACATATGCAAATACTTCCTTTTTTGCCCCTTTATTATTACTTTCTTAAGAAGAAGTACTAAAAAAAATCAAAATTGGGAGGCACCTAATGAAATATATGTTTATCCTATACGTATATATATATATATATATATATATATATATATATATATATATTATGCTTAGACTACATACTCTGAATTTTCCACAATATTAATTGCATCTCATGTTGCTTTGATTCTTAAAATTTGCAATTAATTAGGTCAAAGTTGGTGTTTTGCTTTTAGGAGGTGGTCCAAATTTGTTCTTTGTTTGATAGTTTCTGAAAAAAAGAAAATAAAGAGATATATATAGAGAGAGAGTTGAGAGTGAAAATTCATAGAATTATATTCGGAATAAAATTAACTCAATATTCTTCTAGCTAGCAGATATATATATATATATATATATATATAGTTTCAAAAGTGGAATAATATCAATATGTGGTACAAATCGTTACTTCTTGCAATTGGAATAAAATGTAGGCTCGATTCCAATTTGCTCCTCCCGAATGTACCAATTGTGTACGTAATATATATATATATATATTTTAAATGTGTTATATATAAAAAATAAATAAATATTTATATGGTAGTCAAGAAGATTTAATTCAATTGATAACCGCCTCATTTGAGTTCGAGACACAATAAAAATTAAAATTTATCAAAAAAAAAATAAATCCATACTCTATTTAATTGAATAATTATTAAATATTACAAATTATAATTTATCAGGTCGACTCCTAAATTTGTTATTAACTTAATGTCAATAATTTGAGAATAAAATTATAAATACAACTATATATATATATATATATATATATATACAAATTACATCATCATTCTCTTTTGTATTTCGTACTATTCAAGATATAATACTGTATGCCGCTATATAAATAAGTGAGTAAATAATTTAAGAATAGGAAGACAAATTAAAGAAACCCAGACAAACTTTGTTTATCAAATGTAATAAGTAATTAGGTACACACAAAAAACACTGTACACACTTCACAGAAAGCAAGACAACATATATATATATATATATATATATATGTGAAAGAAAGAAGAGAAGACAGGTGGGTGTTTCCGCAGATTCTGCTCATTTTGTCTACCACGCAGGGATCTGGAAACCTTCAATCTGACTCAGCTAATTATACTTAAATAGTAGAACTAAATATTAATCTACATCTTATAAACAAAGTTAATCAATCTAGTTTTTTTTAATCGATGCACGGGTGTGTATTAGTTTCACTAGATTTTAGAATGTTAATTAATTAATTAATTGAACTTGTCCGTTCAGTATTGGGGATGGCGATAGATACAATATATTATATAATATTTATATATATATATATATATATATATATATATGTTGAGGGTCTATTTTGCTTTTGTCTCTCTTGGAAATTTTTATTAGGGTTTATGAGGAGAAAAGAAGAAGAATCTTTAGGCTACTGCTGTATCAATGTATGGCTTTCTTTGTTTTTTCATGAGTGTTTTTGAGGTGGATGAAAATGTAATCATGCAAAGCAACAAAGCTAAAGCCAACAAAGAGAGAAAAAAAAAAAAAAAAAAAAAAAAAAAAAAAGAAGAAAAGAAAAGGAAAGGATGATGTTTGATGAAAATGCCGAAGCCAACTAGTCTTTTGCATGTGCAATTTTAGTAATATTAGAGAGAGAGAACAAGAAGCAGCCAAATTGACGAGGGAAGTTAGGACAAAAGTTTAATATATATATATATATATATATTTAAAATTCTGAGACAATTTCGAATATATATAACTCGAATCATGATTTTTAAAGTTATAAATAAACTTATTATCATCTCGACATTATCTTTTTAGTAAAAGGTGATTTTAATTAATTACTTATTTTTGCTGAATTAGACAACCCTTAGTCAAACATAAGGTTGAATCGAAGTAATAGATTTTGTGAGATTTGGATAGCTATGAATTTTTAGTAAAACTATATTAAAATTTAAGGAAAAGTTTGATAATGATTTTTTTTTTTTTTACAAAGATATTAATTGTCCAATTGGAATTACTAGTAAGATTAAGGTTATAATTGAGTAGCTTTTTCTAAGTTAGATGTAAAAAAAAAAAAAAAAATGTTGGCATAGCTTGATCCATTTAGTTGATATAAATAACCATAGTACAATGTTGTTTATTTTTGCATAGTGGCATAATTTTTTTTTCTTAGTTACATCATCTATTATTCGAAAATATTGTTTTTACTAAATTAATTTGATGATAATTGTACCTGCAAAATTTAACTTTTACGCAGATGATTAATCATATGCTTCTCACGTTTCGTAAATAGCCGGGACATTGAGGAATTGTTAGAAAAGCATTTCGGAAATCGGTTTGATTCTATCTATGTTCGCTCCGTTTGAAGAAAGGAAGGATCCCAAAGAATCAATCTTTCTTTTAGTTGTTGAATCTCTCTTTGATTGACCAATGTGTGATATTCCGAATCCTCATTACTAATGGAATCCAAATGATCCCTGGATTGATCGGAAGATTCTTTCAGTTGGCTAAAATCCATTACTTGAACCAAACTAGATCTAGAATCCCTCTTTTTTCCGATCCAATTCCTCCACCATCGCGAACCCCAGTTAGATTCCGGGATGCTACACTTGAGTTATTGGTAGAACCCAAGTACTCTCTTTCGGATTCAGGAAACAACTCTAAGAGATCTTTTTTCCTTTTGGAAGATACATGAGCGAAATAATCAAGAATTTTGATTTTTGGGAAGTATCATGATAATCAAATAAGAAAGGTTTCCGTTTTTTCAAATGAACAATTTAAAGACCTATTGATTCTAACAACTGATTATAGAAAAAAGGAAGTGAGTTAGACAAGACCTTATCTTGACTTTTTATATGATACTCACGTGCTTTTTCATTTTGTCAAGACAAGAGTTGCATACAATATAATTAATTTTTAATTACAATATATTTTTATCAAAAAAAAAGATATAATCATTAAAAATAAACTAATTAACCTATCATTAGCATCAAATCATTATTTGATCATTTTCATTTACAAAAACTTCGATTTCTTATTCAAATATAAACTTATTCAAACATCATATAAAATTAAAATAAATAATATTTATTCCTCATTTCATTTGCATTTGTCTGTCTTAATTCTAGTCAAGATTTGGAGCTTAAAATTCGCATTCTTGCTTCCTGCTGGAGCAATTAATCTGAGATTTTGGTGCTGGGACAAATAAAATTATATGGTCAATGTTTGTCAGATGGGGAAATTAAGGTTATCTGAAGCTTATATTTCACCACGTTACCATATTCTTATAAAGCTTTTTTATTAGCACTGATTTTTCAAATTAATCTTGTCCCATTTATTGCTTCCACCTGAAACGACAAGAAAACATTTTGATCTCTTTTGCTTTCTTGTCTTGGTTTAAACGAAAATTTCTTTTTCTTTTATTTTGTAGGGATGTTTCCTTTCATAAATGTTACACTTGGTGTGATCTTACGTATACTTTGTTTAACCATATATATATATATATATATATATATATATATATATATATATATGTATACAGATCTGTGCTTCAATTAATCCATGCATGCACGGAGAACAAGATTTAATGGTGACTGCTGATCAGGTTACGACATGTCTCACGGAATCTTTGCTCAAATCAAAATGCTCAACTTTAGCCACTTGTCTCGTTTCCATAGTTAGAGGAATTGATTTCAAGAATTCTTCTTTTGGATCAAAATTATATAAGTATACTAATCTTTTCGAAAATCTTACTAGATTTAGTGAAGATTTGGATTTGGGGGTTTTTAAAACGAAGCTTCTTCTAATATATTATTATAAAGTTATTAACTATGCTCATTTTATTTACCTTTATAAACAAGTCCTTATATATTTTGAAGCACATATAAATAAAACTCAATATGTGAAAAATAATCAATAAATGGAAGAAGAAAAATGAAAGACTTACAATTCTAGTATAGTTATTATTTGCTCTAAAATTAAAATGATAAAATTTACATAAAAAATTGTATTATTATAATAATCTTTTTAATACGAGTAATAGATATTATGAAAAGGGATAAGGGATAAAAATGTTAATAGATATCAATGAACTAGCTTTTTGTATCAAGTTCACAGAATGAGAGAAGTATATATGGTGATGTTTTATAGATGGAATTATAATTCTGACCATCTATGAATGTTGCTATAAATAGAAAGAAGATAGCCTGAATGAATATGAGTATTAAGGTTTCTTCAACTACGGAAATACATTCAATGAAATTTGGATGTTTTCTTCCATTTAGAAAAACAGGAAGGAAATTATGATCTTTTTCCCTGTTTCTCCCAACTCTAAAGTCTCAAGTACCTGGAAATTTCCTGGAACCTCCACTCATGTTTTCTTGCAGCCAAGGCATGAACTTTAAAAGATTGTTATAGATATACACACATACTAATTAAGAATTACTATTATATAATTTTCAAATTACTTAATCTCGTCAAATTCTTAACATATTTACAATTTCAAATATTGAAAAAACAAAAAATAAAATTTCATCTAAACTTGGTCTGAAATTTTTTAACTGGAGCACTCTTTGTACATGAGCTACATTCATAGGTTTTTTTGCTCATGACACGAGATATTTTAGATGAGTCTCAACTATAAACAACGTTTTTAAGCCATATCTCTATAGTAACATGCATTGGTTTTGATTCACCCCCAACCATTCCTAAGTACATCAAGTAAGGCAATAGCTAAAAGTAAAAAGTGCTCTAACAGAGATGCAAATCAAAATCCTTGCATAAACAGGTGTGAAGATAAAAAACATTCTATGTCTTGAACCAAGCATGTTTTCAACTATTTTGACTTCTTTCCTTGTTTTTTCTTTATTACTTCATCAATATACATTATACCTTTGCCTTTGTAAACTTCAGGTGGCTTACAGCTACGAACAGCAGCAGCGAATTGATGTACCCTATGTTTGTCAATCCCAGTGCAGCACACAATGTTGGGTTTGAAGCAAAATACACGAACTGCAGGAGGAACAGTCATTTCAACTTCATGGCTATAACCTAGCTTTAGGTACAAGAGACGGCCTTCTGCTTCAGCTCTGGCTTTGAAACCTACTCCAACAATCTTAAGGAAGCGAAAGAACTTGGATTCCATTCTGGAAGTTCTAAGTATCACCTGAAGACATTAACGTTAGTCTGGTGTTAGGAGCACCAAGAAAAGGAAAATACACCATGTAGGATAACATATTATAATGATTAGTGTCATCTTGAGACCAAACACTTGGACAGTATGTTTACACCTTACAATCAGCTGTGATAAAAAATATCATTGATCTTTCCTTTTCTGGAGCTAGGTCTCAATAAAGAAATGAAAAATGCGAAGTTATACAAGAGCTTCAGGATTTTTAAGTTATCATGATTCAGATGACAAGAAAAGTTGCAATCCTACAGCTAAAAGTGACAAGAGAAGGTCAAGGACATATTACCAAGCACTACAAGACATAACCATCTAAAAACGATACAAGCAGACTCAAGGAAAGCTCCTTAGAATTACAAGATGTGCATTTCGAAAAGATTGAAGTGGATGTATTCAAATGGTAAAGATATCAATGTTGAAGAAAAAGAAAATTTGTAGGAAAACTCTAGGCTAGAATCCTTTTCTCTGTATCAAAGATTATACAATGATTCAGGGAAACTGAAACATTAAACAAATAATAGATACAGTACCAATCAACAGATTTATTTATTTATAGATTTCACACCTTGAAATAATGAAGACATTTTAAACAAAGGATCTTCCATATATGTATCACTGAATGAAAGTACAAGTAAATTCATCAGACTAATGTCCCAGCTGCAATAACATATCCTTGATTACCAAATAAGTGAGCAAAAGAGGAGCTTTTATATTTTCCCTTTGGTTGCATAAGGAGTGTTTTATGATTGAAAGGATAATCATCATATATAACCAATCAGTACTAGGTCACTTTTGATCAAACAAAGAGAAGATATTTTTGGCAGAAACTTTTAAATACTTAATGTTCTAATGATGCCCTTTCAATTGGCTGGCAAAGAGTGGAGATTATTGGTTTAGAGTTACTAAGCAAAGCATAAGAACAATACCAGAAAATTAGCCCCATGGAAAGAATATGCAATAAAACAGAAAAGAAATCTGAAGATAAAAATCTGCAACTATATATGCTACAAAATATGCATAGAAAAATAGGGTAAGAGTCCATTAGAAACATACACATAAGCAAGGAAACTGAAATTGAGAATCCATGGCATTGGTAAGAGCAAGTTCACAATAGAGAATTGAGTATGTGAATCTTTTACAAGAAAGTAAAACAAAAGGACAAAAATCTCTTCCTAATCCCAAATCATGTCATAAAGCTGGAGGCATTAATATACCCACATTAATCCACAAATTGAATCTATAAATCTCATATTAATACGATCTCATCTTAACTGTCCCTTCATTTCATATAATCAACTAATTTCATTTACAGCATCATCATCCCTTTTGGCGTCTTAATAGCACAATGACCGAAAATTGAAGCTAATCGAGTATGTGTTCTTCTTTCTCCTTGAAAGATCAGAAGTGGCAATAAATAAAATTAGAAATAGGTTTGAAGATGATACCAAATAACATCAGGAGATAACTTTAACAATTCCTAGAAATGAACAGCCAATCCAATAACCAAAAAAGAGAAAAAATTAGAAGACTTAAAAAAATTGAATATAATAAATCTTTCCTAAAATGAAAAAGAACAAATCACCTTTTCTTTGAGTTCTTTGATTGAATTCAGTTACGGAATGCTGTTAGCAAGCTAAGCCAAGGCTGCGAGAGCTGGAGAGCACATAGAATGGCGGCAGCGAGCTGGGAGGAGGAGGGTGGTGCCGGACCTGCAAAGGATGGTAGATGAAATTTTTTTCCACTCCATCTCTGAGCTTTATAATTTATAACCTCTAATATAATATAGGTTTACAAAGCCCAATTTAACTATAGACCCAAATATGTCCTTAGATTGGACTGATTGAAATATTTGTTTGCAGTTGGCTTTATTGGACGACGGTTTCTCTGAAGAGATGTACGGCCCAATAAAAAATAATTCATTAAATGATTTGATTATATATATATTATATTAATTAATAATTACTTTGAATTCAATTAATTTATAGAGAGATAAATAAAAATTGTAGGACGGGAGCTCACATCTAACCTTATTTTTCTCTAAGAAACAACTCAAAGATCTAATGACTTTTGGATTTTTTTTTTCTTTTTTCTTTTTCATATTTCACTTTTTCTTTGTTTATCTCAATTTTTTAATTTTTTGTCTTGATTTATACTTAATGACTTTTAGTTTTTTTATGTTTTTAACTTCTAATTTTTTTTTTTTAACTTCTCACTTCTTTTTATATTCTTGACTTTTTGCTTTTATTAAAAAAAATATATATCTAAAAAAAAATTTTAATTATTTTATTTTATTTTTTTTGTATTTTTCTCTATTTTCTTGTTGAGCTATAAATATAGGTTGAGAGATGAAAAACATAACTAAATTTAAAGTTCATATAGTTTTACAGGTATTTATTTTAATAATTTTTTTATTTATAATTAATTATGATGATATTGTGTTGAATTTTATTTTTAAAAAAAAAATTGAAAGAAAAAAATATTAACACTTACAATATATATACATTGTACTTGGACGGAATGTGTTGACTCATATATATATATACGAAGACAAAGAGAGTTTAGCACTATTACCTATTTGGTTTAAAACTCAATTAGTTCTGTTTGTCTCTTGCCGCGTGTTAAGCGCATGGTACTAACAAATCTATACTTTTTCGCAGGGAAAAAAAACAAACAAAAAAAAAAAGAAAGATCGAAAGTACTTAACTAATAATCACTCATCTTCAAGAACTGAAAATGGAATATTTTACACTTTATCAAATTCTTGATTGATTAAAATATTTTACACTTTATCAAATCTTCTCAAATATTTAAAATATGTAAAATAATTCTTTATATTGTATTATAATTATCCAAAGTTGTAAGAAAAACGTTTATCTAAATTAATCCTTATCTTTATTTCTTCTATTAAATAACTAAAAAAAAAATCAAGGAGATAACTTTAACAAAGACAATAAAAGAAAAGAAATGTCCTAGAAATGAACAGAACCAATCCAATAGCTAAAAAAGAGAATAAATAAAGGACTTAAAAAAATTGAATATAATAAATCTTTCCTGAAATGAAAAAGAACAAATCACCTTTCCTTCGAGTTCTTTGATTGAATTCAGCTACGAGAAGGCTGTTAGCAAGCTAAGACAAGACTGGGAGAGCTGGAGAGCACATAGAGTGACCGCGGCGAGCTGGGAGGAGGAGGGTGGTGCCGGACCTGCAAAGGATGGTAGATGAATTTTTTTTCCTTTTTGTTATGGGCCATGCGGGCCACTCCATCAATGAGGTTTATAATTTATAACCTCTAATAAAATATAGGTTTACTAAGCCCATTTCAACATAGATCCAAAAATGTCATTTTATTGGATTGATTGAAATTTTTGTTTGCCAATTGGCTTTAGTGGACACCAGTTTCTTTGAAGAGATGTACGGCCCAATAAAAAATAATTTCTTAATGGATTTAAAAATCTAGTTTTGGAAAGAAAAATGAGTGCTTCATTGAGAAAATGATTTGATTATACATTTATATATATACTAGTCTACACATTATATATGTATATGTATTGCAAGTTTTAATATTTTTTTCTTTCATTTTTTTTTTTTAAAAATAAAATTTGACACAAGATCGTCATAATTAATTATAAATAAAAAAATATAGAATAAATACCAGTAAAACTATATAAATTTTAAATTTAGTTATGTTTTCATCTCTCAACCTATATTTATGTAGCTCAACAAGAAAATAGAGAAAAATAAAAAAACAAATTTAAGTTATTTAAATTTTTTGTTAGATAATATATATTTTTTTAATAAAAATAAAAAGTTAAGAATACAAAAAGAAGTGAAAAGTTAAAAAGAAAAAAAAAAAAAAAAATACTTAGAAGTCAAGAATACAAAAAACTAAAAGTCATTAAGTATAAACTGTGATATAAAAAAATTTAATAAAATCGAGATAAACAAAGAGAAAGCGAAATAAAAAAAAAAAAAAAAAAAAAAATCCAAAGTCATTAAGTGAGACAAAAAGATCAAAGAAATTAAAAAACACAATAGTTGAAGAAGAAAATAGAGAAAAATACAAAAAATGAAAAAAAAATTAAGTTCTTAAAATTTTTTGTTTGATAAAATAAAAATTAATACAAATTGAGATAAATAAAGAGGAAATGAAAAGTAAAAAAAAAAAAAAAGACTACTAAGAAGTCAAGATTAAAAAAAAAGAAGTTAAAATTCATTTAAGTATAAAATGAGATATATAAAAAAAAATAATGCAAATTTACATAAATAAAGAGAAAGTGAAAAGTCAAAAAATATAAATAAATAACAAAAAAAAATTTTCAAAAGTCATTAACCATACAATAAAACAAAATGACTAAAAAGATTGAAAAAATTATAATAATGCCATCAGAATTTAAATTACATAAAATACCATTATGAACATAAACAATAAAAAGACAATAAAACCTCTAAAGTTTCACAAAATTACACACTATGTCATCAGAAAAGTTGTAATCTTATATATATAAGATATATATTTGGCTTATGATACGAGTTGTCATAAAAGGATCCCAACAATTAACAACATATTTAGGTACGTCTAGTATCGAGACTAATTCATATTTAAGTCAAGAAGGTTCGTTATAAAATATAAACTTTGATCCTAAATTTTAAATAACCAAAAGAGTCTTTTATTAGCTCCCTTGTACCTTAGAGTTAAACTAATTTACTTTTCGAAAACGTTATGGCTTTGCCCATTATACTTTTACCTCAAAATTTCTCAAAGGTGTGGAGGGGGTTGAGGAATGATTGGATCGAGTTCTTAATTTTTTGTAGGAAGATATAAAGTATTATTTAGTAATCACTTTGAATTCAATTAATTTATAAATAAACAGACAAAAATCAAAGATATTTTTAAGACGCAAGCTCATATCTAACCTTATTTCTCTTTAAGAACCAACTCAAAGATCTAATGGTCTCAACTTAACTTTGTGGGGTTAGATATGAATAATTTTGTGGTGAAGTGCGAAGTAGGTGGGTCTGGGGCAAGACCTTGAAAAGGGACCCCTTCAAGAATGTTGAATGGGTCCTAACTCGAAGTGTGGTAGTTGTGCTTGATGAGCCTCAGACCTCCGACTAGATCGACACATATTTACACAGTTTGTAGGATCCTCGCCAAATCCCTTAGAACAAATTAAAAAGAGTTTAGTAGTTATATATATATAAGAAGACAAAAACAGTTTAGTACTATTACCTATTTGGTTTAAGATGTGAACTCAATTTGGGTAAAGTAGACTTATCAAACACTGCAATATCAAAGATATATATAGCTGCATGCTCCTCTCCCTAATCAACTGTAGCTGCTTTTTGTGACAAAGATCACTTGATCAAGTCATTCTATGTAGTCGGTATTGGACAGAGGAGTTGGCAAGGTGACATCCCCCACCCCCCAAACCTCACAGATGGTGAGATCGACACCCCGCTTCCCCAGTAAAAAAAAAAAAAAAAAAAAAAAAAAAAAAAGTCATTCTATGTAGATTTGTCTTTCTAGTTTTCAATAGCCAAAAAAAACAACAAATTAAGAACTTCTTAACCATCAATTGTGGCGGGTCATGGTCTCGTGCACCTAGCAGCTACATGGTAAGAGAAAATATTCCATTTCCACTCTCCATTAATGCATTTTATAAAATTTAATTCACTTTCATATGATTTATTTTTTTTTAAAAAAAAGTTAATTTTTTATATTAATAATATAAATATATAAACTGTTAGACCCGATTCACCCATCATAACTTCACATTAGTATGATATTGTCCGTTTAGGCCCAGCCCCCTACGAGTTTGTTCTGGACTTTCCCAAAGGTCTACCACATAGCTGAAGTGGGTGAGGTATGAGGGCTTGGGTTGACATTCCCAACTCCAACAATCCTCACCTCAAACCAAGGACCAAATACCCGTGGGCCTCACCTCCAAGTCTTGCACCCTCTCTTGCACCGCCGGACCACTACATACTCGTGGCTTCACCTCCGGAACCCGCCACCTAACCAACACTTCTCCCACATCAAACATGCAACCCACTTAACTTTGGGCTCTGATACCACTTGTTGGATCCGTTTCTCCCACGGTTGGGTTGCCACTTCACCTAAGTCCATATTAATATGATGTTGTCCAATTTGAGACTAAGCCCTCACGAGTTTGTTCTTCAAACTTTTCCAAAATGTCTCATACTAATAAAGTTGGTGGTACTCCTTATATACCCTCAATTCTTGCCTAATATTCCGATGTGGGACTTGGGTTGACACTCCCAACCCCAACATAAACGTTATTTCTAATTTTTTAACTTAAAAGACAAACGAGACTAAAGAAGACAAAATAAATTAATAGTTTTTTTTTTTTTAAACCTAATAGCTTTATTGGCTAATTTAAGAAAAATTTATGGGAGAAGATTCTTATAACTATAATACATGATTGAAAATACGACATAAATGTGTTTTTTACGTAAGTCAAACTCGGAATCTCTCACTTGACAAATCAGGTGAATGCACCTAAATAAGGGGACCTTCACCAACCAATTAAGTTATCATGTTTTATCAAATAGTTAAGTTTAATATAGTGATGTTGAGATTATTCTAATTTATGCCTTCATAAAATTTAATATATATATATATATATATATATATATTTTTTTTTTTTAAATTCATGTGTTAATTTTCAAATTGACGATGTAGGAAATGATACGAAAATTAAAAAATTATTAAAATGTATTGAAGTATAATGTAAAATAACTAATAAAAAAAGGTTTAATTATTTATTGATAATGTTTATGATAGGAGATTAAATAAATATATATATTGAAAACAAGAGCCTTAACTATTTTATTAAATTTTTTAATTATATATGCTTTCTTTTTATATCTAGCTCTTAACATTATTTGTAACATTTATCGCAATCATAATTTCAACTATGATTTTTTTTTTGGTTTATAATATGAAGTACTTTAGACGAGTTTCAATTATAAACTATATTTTTGAGTCATATTTATATCTAGATTAATTTCAGTTCGAGTTAAATATGTCCATTACAAGAGATAACTAGTCCCGACGCCAAATTTTAAATGACTGTATACATAAACATGAATATAAATTTAATTTTACTAGCTAAAATAACTCTTTATTAGCTAGTGTCGGGGTTAGGGTTTGAAGAATTACCTTTTAATGATAAGATTTTTTTTTTTTTGGCTTAAGCATCCGATATCCGAACCCACACGGGTCGACTAATCCAGATTTGGCCCGAGGTGCGCTCGCAGAGTCCAATTCTTACTCGAGGGTGAGGGTCTGACCCAGAGATTTTTAACGTGACGCTAACCACCTCGGGGGGATTCGAACCCTCAACCATCCGCCCTGAAGAGAAGCTTTAAGAGTCCATTTACTAACTCCCTAAGCTGGGTTAATGATTAGAGTTTTTCATCCTCTGGATGTTTCTTTCATTTCCACCTAAGACGGTAAAGACCTACTGAACAATGCCAAATGTGCATGTACAGTAAAGGAGACTTAGAAATTTGAATGCGATAGTAGTAATGATTCAATCTACAAAACCTTTATTTGTTTTCCTCTCAAAATCATATAATTGGAGATATTATTATGAAGGGGACATATAAACCAAACGCAATCAATTAATACTCTCTCTTGCTAATGACATATATAATTGCTTCCAACAATGCCCTTTTCAATATTCTCACCATTCCCAATAAATCTATCTTGCTAGGTTAGGAAATTCAAGGTACCCTCCCACCCCCCACCCCCCACCCCCAATAAAAAACCCTAATTATCAGTCATTATTGTATATGAACAAACATGACATGATGGCACTGTTTGAAATTTAGTGTTATGAAGGAAATAGAATTTCAGGCAAAGTTGACTGTCTGGTTGAAGTCAAGAAAACCAAAGATATAGGGATGGATTTGTTCATACCATAATATTTTAAGGTTTCTTTTTATTTTTATGGAAAGAAAAATTAATCAAAGGTTAGTTGTTTGATCATGACTTGGCAATTAATATTCCTTCCACACCTTGTATATGCATATATATATATAGCTAATTAACTCCAACATTTGATAGTTTTTTTTGGTCACTCTTAAAAGGTGATCATATAGTGAATGTCATGATTAATTGATCTAAATAGTAATTTTTTTTTTAAAAAAAATTAGTATATTTGATTATTTCAAATAAATTGGCTCTTTATATATAATATATATGTCTTTTATTTTTTCAAATTGCTCCTTTTAGATCAAAATTGAGTAATATTTGATCACTTTTTTTATATGTGATCGGCATACCTATTAAATTTAAAAGATTTTTTTTTTTCATTTAACATCATTTCTGCCTTAATGTACGATTATTTTTATGCCATTTTTAAATATCTTTGAATTCAAAATTGAAAAAAATAAATATATTTAATTATAATAATTGTGCCAAAAAAAAAATGACAAAAAGACTTTTTAAATTTAATGGATGTATGAATCACGTGCTAAAAAGTGGTTAGATGTGGACAAATTTGGATTAAAAGGACCAATTTGTAGAAATAATAAAAAAAAATTAATGTTTTTGAAATAAAATATATAAAATAAATAATTTGAAGATTGATTTAGAATTTTTTTTATTTAATATAGTATCAAAACAAAAGATTTTTACTTTTGTTATTATTACTATATATATATATATATATATATATATATATATATATATATATTATTTAAACGAAAACTTAACAATGCAAAGTAATCGTAAAGAATGAGCCATGAAATATCGATTATAATTGGGATATTCTTATTTTTCATATCAGAAGTTAATAAATGCAAATTCAAGAAAAGCTATAGCAGCTAGTTAGAAAAGATTGAAGAATTTCTCGATACATTTACTAGTTGGAGATTAGTTCAAGGGCTATGTTTCGGAGTTTGGACCAGAAAATTTTCACGTGCTAAATGAACCTAATCATTATGTTTACGAAAAAAAAAAAAAAAAATCGTGTTTAATAAAGAAGTGTCCAGGAAAGTACTGTTTGTCTCTTGCCGCGTGTTAAGCGCATGGTACTAACAAATCTATACTTTTTCGCAGGGCAAAAAAAGAAAGAACGAAAGTACTTAACTAATAATCACTCATCTTCAAAAACTGAAAATGGAATGGAATACATATATATATATATATATATTGTAGGAAGGAAGGTAATAACGCGTGCTTGTACCTTTCCACCAAAGTACAACTCTCGAAAAGTCATCCCTAGGGTTTTATGACATGCATTCTACTGAATTTCCTTCAAATATGCAATACTAAGGGTTTGGAAGATACTGTCATTCTGCTACTTTACCCGATTCAGTATGTATAAAAGGAGAATTATAATTATATATATAGGGAATATAAAGAACAGTTCAATCAAAATATCATCAATTGTGACTCAATTATCTCTCTACATCTGTAAATTTGTTTTTTCTCACAATCCAAGAATTTAAATGCCACCTAAAAAACCTTCATGTGATGCTATTTGTGAAATATAAGGTGAAATACTCTATTTTGTATTATTATTAAATCGAGATATTTGTTATCAAAATAATTATCGAATAATTGACTTAGGTGCATCACGAGTCACTGTGCAAAAATGTAGTCAATGAAAGGCGTGCAATCACCAGAAAGAGAAAATATCTTGTATCTCTTTCTCTGTGTATGTTTTGTTTGTTTCTCTGTCCCTATACTCTCTTATTAATTAAGATATACAAAAAGGAAAACTTCTGTGGTTGAAACGTTAATGGGGCAATTCATGTTATTATAACATCGATTTGTTTCATGTTTATATATATATATATATATATATGTATATGGAATGGTATAATGATGCCATCTTTTGTTTACTATATCTTTCTGTGTCTTGCCAGCTATAATTAATACTCCCACCATTTAAATTGAATATTTCATTTGATTTTAATCCAATTTTTTATAATTAAAACAACTTCTTCACTAATAATGTGGAAAAAACATAATTTCATCACATATAATATTAGACCATTTGATATTTGAAGTCACTATTTTTATTAATTTGGATTCAATCAAGGTTGTATTTATAGAATCTAACTTATATTTAGATACTCTTACATGGTGCTCATAGTGTGTAACATTGATAATGCGTTTTCATCATATTATGCCAAACCAAGAATTTTTCATAATAACATCTTTTATCGTACTATTTATTAATGAAATATGTAATTTTACCTTTTAATTGCGTATTAAATTCATATAAGAAAAGGGACACCAAATCTTTTGTCATTATTTGGTAGAGAATTTGGCTTTGAAAAAGTGTATTTATGAATGCTAAATAATGTCACAAGTTCGACACTTATTATGAGTGTTATGTAAAATTTAGTGTGAAGTCTTTTCATGAGTAAGAGTTAGACTTTGTCAATACCTCCGAACTAAATCCAAACTACTCGAAATAGTAATTTCAAAAACGGGAATATTAAAAAAAAAAAAAAAACTATTGAAAGTAGTTTGTTTGAGTAGAGTTGGCTAATGTGGGAAACAGATATATCACATAGAAATGATATATATATATATATATATATGAAAAAACAGTTGTAGATTATAGAGAGGGTAAAGAGTCGTCTTTCTTGATGTACAACTTTTATTATAATATATATACAAAATAGAAATTGACATGAAACGTATGGCCTACTTGTATTGAGATTGCCTAAGCTTTACTCCATACCTTTTGCTGGTAACGAACACACACACACACTTGGAAAAGGGCCAAACCCTTCCACAAAACAAATATTCCAAATTCCCCCATCCTTTTCCAATACTATAGCTAGATTGTTATTTTATATAATATATATATTATACATTTAAGACACTCCAAATCAAATATATTACATTAATTAATCAAGGCCTGTTTCTTTACGGTGCCTTCTTATAATTTTATACTTTTCACTCAAGTTTCATGATACCTTTACCTCAGTGTTGATAGTAATATTTTCACATATTTCATGTATTATATTATATTAATTATGCCCATCTCTTATTTATATATATATATATATTTCCATGCTTAATTATATCCATTAGAGAACCAATTAGGGCTATACATGTGTGAGTACTTATAACTTGAACTGATGATGCAAAAATGGTTTATACTGACGGGTGTTTGTGTAGTTTTCATTGAAAACAAAATGAAGATTTTGATTTCTCTGTTGAACTTTCTTGAAGAAATGATAGGTGGCCAATAGGAACTGGACAAATTAAAGGGGTCCAAATTCTTTTTTGTACATTCCTTTTCCACACACACCCTTTCTTTTTAACTTCTGATCCTGTAAAAGCTAAGAGAGTATATTTGAAGCATGTGGAAATTGTAAATAAAACTTTAAAAACTTAAAAACAAAATTGGGGTCCTTTTCTCCTTTGCACTAAGAAGAAGAATTACATATAAACTATATATATATATATATATATATATATATATATATATATGTGTGTGTGTGTGTGTGTGTGTGTGTGTGTGTGTGTATGTAATGTATAAGAGAAGAGAAAAACGATCTCAAAGGTCTTGGATGGCTTTTTCAAGTAGTATTAGTAGTAGTAGTACTACTACTTGTCTATCTTTCATAGCTGAAACGTGGGGAGCCGAAACCATTACGAGTCTATATCAACAATCATGAGAATTTGTCCCAACTCATTCTCAAAATTTCAGCCAATGGGGATCACTGATCTCTCTTCTTTAATTAATTGGGGGCCTTCTTTATCATATAATATATATATATATATATATATATATTCTTTAGCATAATAACAAAATGTATGTTAATTTGTAATTCAAAAAGATGGAAATAAAATAAACACACATATTTTACGTGAAAATCTTAGATGAGAAAAGTATAACGGACATATGAAAAAAGAATTCACTATAGTTAAAGTTTTATAAAGTAGTTCCAAATTTTTCGTCAACACCGAAAACATAAACCCTCAAATAACAAAATGTATGTTAATTTGTAATTCAAAAAGATGGAAATAAAATAAACACACATATTTTACGTGAAAATCTTAGATGAGAAAAGTATTACGGACATATGAAAAAAGAATTCACTATAGTTAAAGTTTTATAAAGTAGTTCCAAATTTTTCGTCAACACTGAAAACATAAACCCTCAAATATGCTTATATTCTTCATCAATACGGTTTCAGTCCTCTCTGCCCTCAACTTCCACTCTACACGTAACTCTATTTTTTCACTCAAAATAATTTTTCACTCAACAAATTGTGCTGTAAATTTTTTAGATTAATCAATAATAAAATTTGGTTACAATCTCAAACATATTTGTTATATATATATATATATATATATATATGCATGTATGTGTATATTTTTGTATGAAGTTGGCAGCAGGCTGCAGGACATGGTCTAACCATATCCCGTGTTTCTATAGATATATCCTTGCTGTTAGTACGGTTGCTTTTATATATGCCATGTTTTTGATCAATCATTTTTCTTTTCTTTAACCCTTTTTTTCTCTTTGGCTACCCGCACAGACACATAACCCTATTCGAACACCTCCCACCTGTTCTTATTGATGGTGAAATTATTCCTTTCATAGTTATACTTGGCACCACTTTCCGTTTGCCACCTTATTTAGAAACCAATGGATACGTCTCCATTTATATATATATATATATATATATATATATGTATGTATGTATCTACTGACTGATCAGTAAAGATGCAAAGTAACTAAAGACACAGTTGATCAATCCAATTTGTCCATCCCATCTCTCTCTCGAGTTTTCAAATTATTCTGTCAATTTGATTGCCTTGCCTTTCGTTTTTTTTTTTGACAAAAGAAGCATAATCAAGAGATTTTAACTTGTGTGCACCGTTTCTAAAGACAAAAGAGAAAGCAATTACATATGTATGTATATATATATATATATATATATATATGTATATATTATTTTTTTTTTTTTACAACCCATAATTTCTTGTTTAAACTTTTTGCCAGGAAGAAATCAACCGAAAAATAAAAGAACTGAAAAATAAAGAACATTGACGATTTTACCGTGGTTCCCAATATACACCGAATCGGTGTATACTAGTACATCCACGTTGAGCCTCAATTAGATTGAGCTCTCACTGCACTAAGAACAGATTTACAAATACACGTTCGAGATGAAAAACATCATAGAAAATATAAGAACAGCCTTCTGTCTAAACAAGAATCTAAAACCCGGATTCTACGGTACCACACAGGGCACTTTCTCGATCAGCACAAACACTATACAACCAACAATATACGGAAGAAAAGAAACGCAACTAATTGTTGTACATCACAGTATAGAAATCACAGGGATAAACCCAAGATTCTGACCGGATCACCAAACCCTAATTTGGAACTCTTTGAGAGAGAGAAGGGTAGAACAGACGGCAAAGGTAAGATAATTTTTCCTCTGGAAATTCTGTGTGTAAATGATGTACTTATAGTTAGGGTAGAAATAGGGTTTCAAGGTAGGCCGTTGGATTAACATCATGGACGAACCAGATTGAATCTTATGAGAACAGAAACGACGTCGTTCTTCTTGACAGGGTTGCACTCACTTGTGCCATCCTACTGTCGTTTTAGGCATATGGAATGTTGTTTTGATTCACACCAACAAATTCCACCTTGAATCCAAACATAACATTCCCTACAGTGCAATGAGAAACTCATCTTTAATTCTATCATTGGCTCTGCTTACCTGCAAACCATAAAAGAACAGTATCGGTTCACATTGAGCAAATTCAAACAAAGTTTGAATTTACTTCATGTTACAATCTTTGTACCAAAATCAGCAACATTAATTTCTGTTTTTATCTTTTGCAAATCAACAGTTTTATCCATGATTTTATTTCTCACAAAATGATACTTAACATCAATGTGTTTTGTTCTGTCATGAAATACAGGATTTTTACTCAAGTGAATAGCACTTTGGCTATCACAAAACATGGTAACACAGGAATTAAGCAGTTTAATTTCAGTTAACAATCCTTGAAGCCAAATTGCTTCCTTAAATGCATCACATAAAGCTACATATTCAGCCTCTGTTGAAGATAGTGTAACAATAGGTTGTATTTGTGATTTTCAGCTAACACAACAGTTTCCAAACATAAAGTAATATGCAGTAGTAGATTTCTTAGAGTCTAAATCCCCAAGCAAAGTCAAAATCAATATAACCATACAATTTAAACTTTGCATCATCACATTTACTGTAGCAAAGACCAATATTAACAGTTCCATTAATATATCTCAAGGTCCATTTTAATGCATTCCAGTGTTCAATTCCGGGGTTAGACATAAACCTGCTAAGTAAAGATATAGCATATGACAAATCAGGTCTTGTACTTATCATAGCATACATTATAGAACCAATTCCATTAGCATAAGGCACATGTTCCATTTTCACATAATCGGATGCAAGTTTCGGACATTGTTCTTTGCTCAATTTAAAATGTAATGCAAGAGGCATACTCACAGTTTTACTATTAGAAAGGCTGAATTTATTTATTACATTTTCCATATAAGGCTGTTGATGAAGTTTCAAACTTCCATTTAACCTATCTCTCTCTATATGCATGCCAAGAATCCTTTTAGCACTACCTAGGTCTTTCATATCAAATTCTGAGTTCAACTCTTTTTTAAGTTTGTTGATTTTACTTATAGAGTTACTTATGAGCAGCATATCATCAACATACAATAACAGACACACATAATCTTTACCATCAAATTTGAAATATAAGCATGTATCAAAATTGCTTCTATTAAAGCCAATACCACAAATAAAAGTATCAAATCTTTTATTCCACTGTCTAGGAGATTGTTTCAAGCCATATAAAGATTTATTTAATAAACACACATGATCAGGCTGCAATTTATCAATAAAACCAGGTGGTTGTTTCATATAAATCTTTTCATCTAGTTCTCCATGTAAGAAAGCAGTTTTCACATCTAGTTGTTCAAGTTTCAAATTATATTGAGTAACAACAACAAGCATAAGTCTTATAGTTTTGAACTTAACTACTGGTGAGAATATCTCATTGTAGTCTATCCCTTCACGTTGTGTGAAGCCTTTAGCAACTAGACATGCCTTATACCTAGGAAGATCACTAGGCTTGTCACCTTCTTTTATCTTAAACAACCATTTACAATCTACTAGCTTTTGGTCCGATGGTTTAGGTACTAAAGACCAGGTATTATTAAATTTAAGAGAATTCATCTTATCTAGCATTGCTTCTAGCCATTTGTCACTATCCTTAGACTTACAGGAAGTCTCATAACAAGTTGGCTCTATGGTTTTAGTATCTTGGGCAGCAATAAGAGCAGTATACACTAAATCAACATATGAATACCTAGAAGGTGGCCTTATTTCTCTTCTAGGTCTATCTCTAGTGAGTTGATAAGATCTTAGTGCCTCTTCTTGGGATTGTTCTAAGTTTTCTACTTGTTCCTCTTCTACTTCTGTGTTGGACTCAGTTTGAGTGTCTATGGTTACATCAACTTGGAGTTGAGGCTCCACCTCAATGTGTGTAGAGGTGATGGTTTCACTACCGGTATTGTCCTCACTAAGTGTGAGATCCTGTTGGTTCGGTATAGTGCTGGTTTTACAAGGAAAGGAAGACTCATCAAATATTACATCTCTAGAGATTATGATTTTAATACCGGAAGACTGCCTATCCCAAATTCTATACCCTTTAGTTCCCGGTTCATACCCTAGAAAGACACATTTGATAGATCTAGGGTCAAACTTACCATCCCTCGTGTGTGCATATGCAGAACACCCAAATATTCTAAGGTGATCTAAGTTAGGAACTCTACTTGTCCAAACTTCTTGGGGTGATTTAAGTTCTAAGGCAGTAGATGGACTCCTATTTATGAGGTATACAATCCGTGTTTAGGGGCTTCCCCCAAAAAGGTTTATTTAACCCGGGAGGTGAAAAATAGACATCTAACCTTTTCTAGGATAGTTCTATTCATTCTTTCAGCTACCCCGTTCTGTTGAGGAGTCATTCTTACTGTCTTATGCCTTAGTATTCCATGGTCACTACAATACTTATCAAATTCTTCATTACAGAATTCTAACCCCCTATCAGTTCTTAATACTTTTACAGTATTTCGACTAATTTTCTACAAGAGGCTCCCAGTCCTTAAATTTTTCTAGGGTTTCATCTTTGGTTCTAAGTAAGTAGACCCAAACTTTCCTACTATAGTCATCTACTATAGACAAGAAGTACATACAGTTTCCATGTGTACTAATTCTTTCCGGACCCCATAAATCTGCATGCACATATTCAATTTTCTGTTTTGCTAAGTGTGTTCAAGATTTAAAACTAAGCCTATGTTGTTTACCTAACACACAAGTTTCACAGAAATTGAGTGAAGTTAAAGCATCCTTACCGAGCTTTCCTTTTTGTTCAAGGACATTCATGCCTTTTTGACTCATATGCCCGAGTCTCAAATGCCATTTCTTGGCATTTTCTTGTGAATCAATAACTGGTGCTGCAAGGTTAGTTAAACCAGAATACATGCCACAAAGTACATATAAGCTATTTTTCTTTTTAGCATAAGCAAGTACTTTGTTATTTCTAACAATTTCTAGACAACCGGATTTAATTCTATTTTCACATCCTAAATCATCAAGAACTCCTACAAAAATTAGATTTCTCTTAAGATTAGGAATATGTCTAACATTAGTTAACAAAATAGAATTACCATTGTCCAATTTCAAAGGTATGCTGCCTATTCCATATATCATGCATGTGTTATCATTACCCATATAAACAGTTTCTGGTTCTATCACATTATAATCCTTAAACCACTCTTTATTAGGACACATATGAAATGAACATCCGGAATCAACTATCCAATCACTGCTATTTCTATAATTAGATGAAACAAGTACTTCAAATATATTATTTTCATTTACAACAGAAGTAGGTTCATACTTATTGTTATTCTGTTTATGTTTCTTTAACCATGAATAGCAATTTTTCCTTAAGTGTCCTGGTTTATTGCAATAATAACATTTCCTGGTTTCTTTAGGTTTATAGTCCTGTTTCCATTTCTTTTTACCTTTAACACCATTCTGTTTCTTGTTATTATTATTATCAGTTTTTGATTTCACAAATAATCCAGTACTAGTATGCCTTTTCTGGTTTAGTTCAAATTCTCTAGCCTTAAGTCCGGATAAAACCAAATCAAAGGATGGAGTTATTCCAAGTATATTGTACAGAGTTCTTAACCACAAAGTATTCATCTGGTTATGCATTTAACAGAATTACAGCAAGACTAGTTTGATCAATCTCATGCTCGGTTCCTTTTAGCAGTAAATTCAATTTTAATAGGTTATCTATATTTTCATCAATTGATTTACTTAAGTCCAACTTGAAAGCAAACAATGAACATTTAATAAAGGCTATATTAGTAACTGTTGATGTAGAATATAACTGTTCCAACCTGTTCCAAAGATCTATTGCAGTTACTGCATCGTCTACCTTTCTCAGTACTTGATCTGCTAAATTTAGAATTAGCAGATTGTAGGCTTCTTCATTAATTTCTTCATTTCTCGTAAGCATATCCTTCGACCATCGTTCTGGATCTGGTTCAAGTGCACAAGACACTTTATAATGTGAGAGCAGTGCTCTCATTTTCTTTCTCCAACTCTGGAAATCAATTTTCCCATCAAATTGGGAAATCTCTATCCAGGTTAGATCTCATTAAAAAATTATCAGACAGATCAGTATAATAAAAACAAAACGATCTAACCGAAAAAATTAAAGGAAAAAAATATATCCTTGGTTCGGCTAAGAAATATTTATAAAGTAAATATTCTCAATCTTAAAATATACAGGAAACAGATAAAACCAGTAGTATACAAGGTTTATAAAACCTTAAGAAAAAAAAAATACAGATCCAAAAGAAAAACAAGAAGACAACCTCGCTCCGATACCACTGTTAGATTTTACAACCCGGATTTAATTTCTTGTTTAAACTTTTCTGCCGGAAGAAATCAACCGAAAAATAACAAAACCGAAAAAGAAAGAACACAGACGATTTTACCGTGGTTCCCAATATACACCGAATCGGTGTATACTAGTACATCCACGTTGAGCCTCAATTTAAAATTAGCAGATTGTAGGCTTCTTCGTTAATTTCTTCATTTCTCGTAAGCATATCCTTCGACCATCGTTCTGGATCTGGTTCAAGTGCACAAGACACTTTATAATGTGAGAGCAGTGCTCTCATTTTCTTTCTCCAACTCTGGAAATCAATTTTCCCATCAAATTGGGAAATCTCTATCTGGTTAGATCTCATTAAAAAATTATCAGACAGATCAGTATAATAAAAACAAACAGATCTAACCGAAAAAATTAAAGAAAAAATATATACTGCTGGTTCGGCTAAGAAATATTTATAAAGTAAATATTCTCAATCTTAAAATATACAGGAAACAGATAAAACCAGTAGTATACAAGGTTTATAAAACCTAAAGAAAAAAAAAATACAGATCCAAAAGAAAAACAAGAAGACAACCTCGCTCTGATACCACTGTTAGATTTTACAACCCGGATTTAATTTCTTGTTTAAACTTTTATGCCGGAAGAAATCAACCGAAAAATAACAAAACCGAAAAAGAAAGAACACAGACGATTTTACCGTGGTTCCCAATATACACCGAATCGGTGTATACTAGTACATCCACGTTGAGCCTCAATTTAAAATTAGCAGATTGTAGGCTTCTTCGTTAATTTCTTCATTTCTCGTAAGCATATCCTTCGACCATCGTTCTGGATCTGGTTCAAGTGCACAAGACACTTTATAATGTGAGAGCAGTGCTCTCATTTTCTTTCTCCAACTCTGGAAAACAATTTTCCCATCAAATTGGGAAATCTCTATCCGGTTAGATCCCATTAAAAAATTATCAGACAGATCAGTATAATAAAAACAAATAGATCTAACCGACAAAATTAAAGAAAAAATATATACTGCTGGTTCGACTAAGAAATATTTATAAAGTAAATATTCTCAATCTTTAAATATACAGGAAACAAATAAAACCAGTAGTATACAAGGTTCATAAAACCTTAAAAAAAAAAAATACAGATCCGAAAGAAAAACAAGAAGACAACCTCGCTCCGATACCACTGTTAGATTTTACAACCCGGATTTAATTTCTTGTTTAAACTTTTCTGCCGGAAGAAATCAACCGAAAAATAACAAAAACAAAAAAGAAAGAACACAAACGATTTTTACCGTGGTTCCCAATATACACCGAATCGGTGTATACTAGTACATCCACGTTGAGCCTCAATTAGATTGAGCTCTCACTGCACTAAGAACAGATTTACAAATACACGTTCGAGATGAAAAACAACACAAAAAATATAAGAACAACCTTCTGTCTAAACAAGAATCTAAAACCCAGATTCTACGGTACCACGCAAGGCACTTTCTGATCAGCACAAACACTATTCAACCAAAGCAATATAGAGAAGAAAAGAAACGCGACTAACTGTTGTACATCACAATATAGAAATAACAGGGATAAACCAAAGATTTTGACCAGATCACCAAACCCTAATTCGGAACTCTTTGAGAGAGAGAAGGGCGGAACATACGGCAAAGCTAAGATAATTTTTCATCTGGAAATTCTATGTGTAAATGATATACTTATAGTTAGGGTAGAAATAGGGTTTCAAGGTAGGCCGTTGGATTAACATCATGGACGAACTAGATTGAATCTTATGAGAACAGAAACGATGTCGTTCCGCTTGACAGGGTTGCACTCACTTGTGCCATCCTACTGTCGTTTTAGGCATATGGAATGTCGTTTTGATTCACACCAACATATTTACAAAATAAATATAATATTAGAAACATTTTACAAAAAGATTTATTAGATTACTCATCATTTATTTTGAGGCACAAATTTATCATCCCAAAATTCATTTTTAAAAAAGTTACCAAACGATATTTACTCTCAATTTCATTCATTTTGGGAGAAACAAGCCTTTCATCGAGTCACCAAAAGAAAATGAATAGAGAAAATGTGTTAGTCTAGTTTGTGGTGTGTCCGACTTATGAGAGGTTTAGAATTTTATACACATTAGAGACAGTTTTGTACCGCATATAATTTTAAAAGTTTTCTTTTGTAGATCTCTCCAAAATTAATTGACGAGTTTGTTGACTATATAAAACATAACATGGAGATCATCATAAGACTATTAAGGGCATGAAAAGGTTTTTCAATTTCTAGCACTAAATTAAAAAAGTATGGTACAATAATAATAATAGTAGTAATATGGATGATATATGAATGACATTTCATAGTGGTAATTAACTTAACAACTCTTTTAATTATGAGAGAAAATAGTACTAATATTTATGATTGATGAAAATTTCCATTAATTCTTCCTTTTTGAGAAATTGCATAGCCCTCAAAAAAGAAAAGAAAAAATTCATGAACATTTTTAACTAACATCTTATAATTAAGTGCCCTTTTTTACTTTCTAACCATAATCTAATTATGTTTCATAATTTACATCATCAATGTTAAAAACTCTAGAAACTTGACCTAGCTACCTCTTAAAAAAGGGTAATTCTTTTCCTTTTTCTTTTTAATGGGATGCCACGTAAGCAGACCGTGGGCCCATGGTGACACTTGTCTCACGTCTATAGCTTTTGCTTCACTTCTATATTACTAGTAAAACTACATAAATAAGCATGCAAAAATTGGAATAAAAAACTATTTTTCAGTTTTTATTTTTTTTTTTTTTTTTTTTTTACCTCCTCCATTTGAGCAAAAGTGCTGGATTAGATTAACATACCGGCACGCACAAGTTCTAAACATTTTTGGGGATTAAAATATTTGCACACGTGTCCACTAACACCAAGCCCACATCTAGGAATTCAGTGGGGCCCAAAGAACGGACAGAGGAAAAATTAACGGTGTGGGTCCCGCAACGCACATAACCGGCCTGCTTGCGAGCTTAATGATCAAGGGTTAGCCCACGCCGGACCATTAGCCGCCACGTACTGAAGACAAAGAGCGCCCCCTCCCTCAAAACACACACATCATTCCGTTTAGCGGGCCCCATAGCCCACAATTTTCAACCGGGGTTCTTGTCCTAGCTTTAGCTTCAGCTCAAGCTCTGTTCAGAAGCTAAGCCGAACTGGTCTGTTTTTTTTTTTTTTAATGAAAAAAAAAACAATTTTTTATGTTACTTTTCTTTTGTATTTGGAGAGAGGTCACTATCGTAGTGGATTGGGTCGGTCTGTGGGCCCCGAATACTGCGGAAGGGGCAAAAATTAAATATTGTATAAAAAATTGCAGTCCAACCAACCAGGGGATGCCTAGGGTTTGCTGGTGAGGGCTTCAACTTATATTTTAATACGAGATTCACTCCCCCAACCTTGGAAAAACTTCTGGAACAACTTTTCTTTTGCTTTCAATTATAATATATTTTATTTTTTCTTCTTTAAAAAAAAAAAAAAAAAAAAATCCGCAGTAAAACATTTTTGCAAGAATTTTGTATTTTTTAAGGTTAGAGAAAGAAACATCGTTGTTTGTCCTAAACTAAAGATGGTAAGATCATAATGTACTTTTGGTTGAACCACAATGAATTGGACCTTTAGTGAATTTATTTACTTAAATATCTTAGATATTTTACCACAGCCAATAGAAAACTACCTTCTTTATTATTATTATTATTATTATTTTTCGATTCAAAACATCTCAATGCTGCTCCATTGAGAGGATGTAATTAACAATTAACCTATTCCCTCCACCCACGGTTGAAAAGGTAAAATGTTGTATCTATTAGTATATTATATATAATAATAATAATTTTGAATTAAATAAAATATATGTGTCGGAATATCATATGAAATATAAAATATCACATATGGTTCTGCTGGAAATCCCACGTATCCAAATGGTAATAACCTAAGATGGTTACATAGTAATTTGAATATTTTTAAAAGAAGACAAATTCCCCTAAACTATGGAAATACCATGGTATCTTCTTTAGTGGTTTTTAAACTAAGCTAAGAAACGCGTCTAGCGATTGAGTTAGTATGTACCTAATAAATAACTATGTATCCATCAAAAAAAAAAAAAAAAAAAACTATGTATCCCGCGGTAATGTCTTCTCCAAATGCCTAATTTTTTTTTTTTTTCCCCCTTTTTGAGGGAACCTAATTCCATTACCTAGGTATATATATATATAAAAAAAAGTTCTGTTTGGTCGGGTCTGCAGGGGGATATAAGAAGAAGAAGTGAACCATGCCGTCATAGTTCTGACGTTCACCTCAGTCTTCCCTCTTAGATACTCTCTTTCTCTCTCTCTCTCTCTCTCTCTCTCTCTCTCTCTCTCTCTCTCTCACTCTCTCTCTCTCTCACACACATACTTTCTCGCAGCTCTTTGCTCCCTGAAACCCTCAGATTCAAACAGCAAAAGAACAAATTTTGGGTAGCTAGCTAGTGGGTTTATTCTGGTCTCTATCAGTTGCTGGTGGGGAGGTGGTGGAGTAATAAACCGCCACCATTTTCCCCGCTATCCCTTTTTCGCGCAAAGCTTTCCCAACAATCAAGCTTTCTCTACTCAAAAAGATAAGGTGAAAAGATAGATATATATATATATATACACTCATATATATACAAACAAGATCTACAAAACACTTGAAGAGGGGGAGATGGTCTGAGATAGACGATCGAGTCAGTAGTCATTGCTCTTTTGCTGTTATTTAATTCTATCCTGTCCTTTCTTCCTTTTCCTATCATTCCTCAAAAACCTTTTCTTTTTTCATCTTTCATCTTGTGTTTCCTTGGGATCTGATCATTCATTGTGGACAACCAACCACACGAGATTATAAAGCTTTTGAACTTTGGGGAATTAATCAGTTCAATTCCCGAGGAAACCACTGTCTTCCGACATTCTTTCTGTGCTTTTCTTTCTTCTTTTTTGTCTGCTTCAGTCAGCAGTGGGAGCTGATCAAAAGTTGGAAGACAGTGACAAGAAATTAAACCAAGTTTGGAATATTGAACAAAGATCGATCCGTACGATTCAAGAAATTACACTAATTTTTAGCTACCTTAGACGGGTGTCCAATCCGAGGTTGTCTTTCCATCCATCCTATCTCCTCCTCTTCTTCTTCTTCTTCTTCTCTTTTAATTTTGTTCTTGAAATCACAATTTTTTTTTCTGATCATTTTTTATTTTTAATTTTGAGCAAAAAGGATATTAACGAACTAATATGTTTTACATTCTACATATATATATATGTATATATGTATCTATGTGTGATGTTTATGTTGTATAGGTATATAAGGACACGGGATAAGCTTGATTGCTCATTATTCCTATGACTTTTTATATAAGTGGAGGAAGTCGTAACTTTATATGAGGCTTGTTTTCATTTTTTACAAAGTTTCATGCCTTAAGCAAAAGCAAACTCGAGTAGCTCATCTCAACTTGCATATGGTCTTCTTACTCCTATTTCTTTTAGAGGTTCCAAGCTTCGATCTTCAAGAATGGCACTACAATTATATGTTACTTTTCCTGTATCCTTCTTCTTCTCTCCTTATTTATGTATACATATTGTTATAATTAATACACGGATGTGTGTGTGTATATATATATATTATTCATTTTGCATATGTTATAATAAATTGTAATGTTATGCCTAAAGAAGAAGAGAATTATACTATATATATATATATATATTATTCAAAATGTATCAATTTAATATTATTAGAACTCTTAATTAATTTCAGATCTAGAGATCTTCTAGCTTAATTTCAAGCTTCTCCAATACTTAATTAATTTCTTCCCCTAGATCCATTTGTACATCTGTTTAATTTGGACTTCACTGAATTGCATATATACTGATTAAGATTTGAAGACCTTTTTGTAAATTAGTAGATTTCTTGAGCTGATGTATGAAATCAAGAATTACATCATAGTTTAAGAAGCTTGAATTTTGATGTTTAATTAATTAATAAAACTGCTGCTGAATGAACTTTCATTCATTAATGCAGGTGGTCGGTCGGTCTTCTTTGAAGGAAGAAATTGATTTTAAGGACATGAATACATTTTCACATGTTCCTCCCGGTTTTAGGTTTCATCCCACAGATGAGGAATTAGTTGACTATTATCTGAGGAAGAAGATTGCTTCAAAAAGAATCGATCTTGATGTAATTAAAGACGTGGATCTTTACAAAATTGAACCATGGGATCTTCAAGGTACATACATATATATATATATATCTAAAACATGATCAGATCAGACGTCTATCTAATAAGTTCTTGTTCATTAATTTTTTATTTTGAACAGAACTTTGCAAGATAAGTAATGATGAGCAGAACGAGTGGTATTTCTTTAGTCACAAGGATAAGAAGTATCCAACCGGAACTCGCACAAATAGGGCTACAAAAGCAGGATTCTGGAAAGCTACAGGAAGAGACAAAGCTATTTACTCTAAGCATAGTTTAATTGGGATGAGAAAGACCTTAGTCTTTTATAAAGGTCGAGCCCCAAATGGACAGAAATCTGATTGGATCATGCATGAGTATAGACTTGAAACACACGAGAATGGCACTCCTCAGGCAAGCCTACCAATATGAAACATATATTAATCAAAACCCTAGCTATATAAATAAAGCACCCTTCTTCTAATATCTTTAACCAACAATATATATATATATATTTCTCATAATTTTGAGGGTTTTTTTTTTTGCTGACTCAAACCTATAACCTTTTACCGTTATAGATGAAGGTGTGCTTATGTTTAATTGCTTTTGACAATATTTGAAGTTAGAATTTTTAATTAAAGAGCATATATATATATATGTGTGTATATGAATGCAGGAAGAAGGATGGGTAGTGTGTAGAGTGTTCAAGAAGAGGATAGCAACTATAAGGAAAGAAGGAGATCATGATCAACTGTGTTGGTACGATGATCATCAGATTTCTTTCATGCCAGATTTTGATTCCCCAAGGAGAATACCTCAACAACAACAACAACAGTACAATACCACCACTGCATACAATAATCAGTACTGCAAGCAAGAGCTTCATGAATTAATGCACTACAACAACAACCACAACAACAACAATATGTCTCATCACGATCCATTTCTCCAGCTTCCACAGCTTGAAAGCCCAAAAGTTCCCTACGGTTTTGTCGACAGGATTAACACACAATTAATGGCGCCGTCCCCAACATTGAGTACTAATCACCAAATCATGATCAATACTTCTTCTTCTACTATGTACGATCATCAGCAAGGAGATGGAGTTGATGATCAAGTGACTGATTGGCGGGTGCTTGACAAATTTGTTGCTTCTCAGCTCAGCCATGAAGATGCCAGCAGAAAGCAGCAGGTGGAGGCAACTTACTCGGATGCACCTTCATCACTACAATTGACTGAACAAGTCAACTTACTAGTCAACGAACACAACATGAGACAAGAAGTGATATGCAGCTCATCATCAGAACTTGGAAATAATTCAATGTCAACGCCAACTTCTGAAATTGATCTCTGGAAGTAAGAATGAACACTTCAATTTTTAATAAATTAACTACTACCACCACCACATTATTATACATACTAATTAATCTTAGGAAATATAACCACAGTTATATCAATATTGTACATAATAAAAGAAATGGTACGTAGCTAGTAGCCCTTTGTTGCTGCTGGTACGCTTTGTAGTGTTGTATACATGAGTTTCTACGATTCGAAAGGGAAAACGTGCGCCTAATATTATATCTATATATATATATATATATATATAAATGTATAACTATATATATGCTTGGTTTGTATATATAAACCAAAGTGCTGGTCATGACACATGATGAACTGTTGCATGTATTATTCCTATAGCAGTTCCAACTCATGAACAAGTATATATATATATATTTGGATGAATATGAAAGTTGTCTTTTATAAATATTCAATCTTTTATGCTCTTTAATTTCTTTGGAGTTTAGAGCTAATTGCAAAGTCCTTACAAAAAGAGGGGGGCGGAAAGAAAAGAAAAAGAAAGAAAGCCAACTTGATCATGAGTTTCAAATTAATTTATGGAATTTACGTAAAATTGAATGAGATTATTTCAGAAAAAATTGGGGTGTTTTTCTATCAAAGTAATGAAAATAATGATATGTTATATACTGGAGAAAAGATGGAGCATTAATTCTCACCTGGTCTTGACCTGAATATGTTGCTATATATGTTTATGGGTAGTGCATGCATGCATGCCTTGGGAGGAACATTCTCTCCTACAGCTTATGTTTATAACACCCAGAATCTTTTGTTCTGGGACTGTACATTATGTATATATATATAGCTCAAGATTAATGCTATAATTTGGTTATTCTACCCATTAATTTGTGTGAAACAGTAGCCATTAACAGTATACAGAACATAAAAATAAGTGATTGATTGACCCTATTAATTTGTTTAAATGAAAAACTAAGGGACGTTCTTGAACATGCCAGACGACACACGGATTCTGATGAGGTGATAAGTCTAATTGAGATGCATATTTTCATGAATTCTCGTAAAAAAGGAGAAACAAACCTACGGAGCACAGACTAAATTGTATATCCTGCCCAGAAAGACTCTTCTCTTTTCCCAGAAATATATAATCAATACACGATATATGTATATATGTATATCAGGAAGAGAAATAAGAAAGGGAACATGAGAAAATAGTTCGGCTGGCGCCATTGCTAATAGAATCTGCTGACAAGCTGGACAACACGGTGTGGGCAGGCAGGCATGTGCATGCACGGAGTCCTGCTGCTGCACAGGAAATTGCCACCAAATTAAGATTGAACTGCTAGAAGAGAATAAAAAAAAATATATATATATATATATATATTTGTCAAGTATCAGATAAAAGAAAAGAGTGGAGAAATTGAGAAACAGCTGCTTAATTTATATGTTATAAGAATGACGGTGGTGGTCGGGCATGTTTTTGGTTCAAGGTGGTGCGTGAAAGAGTTGGTGTTTTGAATGTCTGGAATATTCAGAGAAAAAAAGAAGGGGTAATATATAGATGTCAAAAATGTCAGCGTAGAGCTTTAATATACACACACAAAAGAGAGAGAGAGAGATTGAAGGCTTGCATATAATTATGCAATGAAAATGAGAAACAAGAATTATTTTTACTATTAATGATGAACTTTACTTGGGTTGAATTCAAAGCCACAATGTCCCTTTCAAGCAATGGCATCTATATATGCAATTTCACAGCAGACACAATAATTCATCAGCGTGCTCTCATGGCTTCATTATTCTCTCTCTCTCACACAGAGTTTAAGAGAGAGAGAGAAATGCAGGCGTCCTTATATATATATATATGTATATATATATATATTCATCCAACATAACAATGACTGAATTATATTTGATCTCTGATATTTGAACAAATTACTTTAGGAGGACTGACTTATTACTAGGGTTCTTTTCTCTGCACAGTTCAGAAGATTCTTGAAAAATATATATATATATATATATATATATATATATATATTATCCTTTGAGTTTTCCATGGGAAGATTGAGAAATGGAGTCTAAGAGAATTCTGCAAATTCAGCCATGAAGCAGGCCATGAGCATTGATGCTTTTTTGCATGTGTAAATGTAATGGGATATATTATTAGGGTTATTAATAAACATATTGACTGCAACAACTAGCCAAGCAATGGGATGTAATTAACCTGATATACTAATAGGGAGTCTCCCATGTGAGACTGAATCATTTGCATGTGTGCTTTTTCACTCCACTGATTGCTCAATTAATCTCTCTTTTTACTTATATATATATAAACATATACATACATTAATTAATTTATACATGATGTATATATACATTGAATCACTTTCCTACCTTCTAGATTTATATATATATATATTATATATCTCTTATCCTACCAATTTGGGATATGTTTTTTAGTATAATAAGATCTTACTTACTGTCAACTAGTTGATATTGAGTGTTATCGGATCTATAGTCACTTTGTAGGTTTGGATTATTATCGAATATGAATAAAGTAAGATATATATATATCTCTTTTGAATAAACAATCAATCTTTTTTACTCATCGAAAAAAAGGTATATACATATATACACTAAGTACTATAGGATAAGTATATAGTACTGTCAATCCAAGCTGTAGAATACATTGGTATATCAAATTCGTACTTTTGAATAAGAAAATTATTGGAAAAATAGTATCTTTCTCTGAATTGGATAGAAGAAATGATCATTTATTAGTGATAAAAGACATGGAGGAAAAGGGAAGGCAACATTTTGATATAGGAAAAATTGTTGATGAGGTTTGTCCACAAAAGAGACAGCAATTCCCTTGTTGGGTCACTGTTTCTCTCTTTATTTCTTTCTTTACAAATGCAATGGCTTTTCCCACTTGACAAGCTAATAAGTGAAGACAAAGAAAAATTTGATTGATTTCTTTCATCATTGGAAGAAGGGAACTTTACTTGTGAATTGAGGTACCCTTGTGCGCACTTGTCATTGTGGTGATAATTCTAATTATCTGGAAAAAAAGAAAGAAAAATACAGAACGAACATCTGTGTCTCATTCTCATTGCAGATTGATATGATTCTGATTATTCCTTGTACAAATTAGGAAATGCTTTTGGCTAGCTAGACTCTATACCAGGGCAATATATATATATAATAGTGCCTACAATTCACAAAGTCAAATGCTGTAATTAAGCTCCACATATAAGGATATTGTTGATTATGGTGAGTCGGATAGTTACAAGAGGCTCTTGTCTGCGGCATTGCTTGCGAGAGTCAGAGAGCGCAAGCACCTCGACGGGATTTTCCACGGGCAACGCCCTTGGAAAGAAAATTACATTTTTGGGTTTGACATTTGTGTCACGTTTGGCCCAACTGTTAACTTTTATAAATACCCATATAACTTGTAAACTTTAATTGTATGTGTAAGAAATATAATTCTAATGTGATAGTGGATATTTTATTTTTTATTGTTTAATTTCCTTTTTGTAATTGCTCGTGTGTTTTGTTACGCAGTAGATATACATATCAAGAAACCACTCCATATTCACTAGTCATAATCCCTATCACTACTTCTTTGGGGGAAAAAATTGCAAAAAATATTGTTTCTGCTTGTGTTAAATTTATTTAATTAAATCTTGTGGACTTATGAAGTATAAACCTCATATGTAAATACTAGTCCTGGTTTATGATGAATTGAAAGAGAATATGACTACAAATAATAATTATGATTCAATAGGTTCCAAAAACATCATAAGAATTTTAATATTTCTCCAAAAAATTCAAGAGACAAGAATTCCTTCCTCAAATTTATTAATTTATTAATAGGTTAGGATTGATTAAAGAATAGATATTGTATATTATCTTTATTATTCCAAAAGCTTGTACTCAATGAGTGTGGATATACATATATAATATACATATATATATATATATATATATTTGAATGTACCCATGAATGACAAGGCCTAAAGAAAACATTTTTATAACTGATCAAAACTTATGTACAGCCACTAAAGAGTAAAGGATAGGCATATATATATGCATGCAGTGCAAGAACGACAGACATGACCAGTTTTTCAGCTAGCATGAGAATTCTTGTAATTCAAAACTGTCTAAACAGAAAAAAATAAAATAAACATATTCACATCATGTTTGTGTGATAAGTCAAATATATTAGTAAGGGATAAACTGAATGAAGGAAGAGTGCAGGCATGCATAATGATTGCTTCCTAAGATGTTCCCCATGCCACAATTGATGTTCACAAAATTTTAACAAGCTCCAAAAGATTTGGACCACTTTTTTGCTCATCATCTATCTATATAAATATATATTATATATATATTATATAAAGGTTTGCACACTACAGAGATAATAAATTTGTGACCATCCAAAGTTGCAGAAAAATAACGGATAACGACGTCGTTATTCAGAAACCCAAAGGTTTAAGGAGCATGCAATATTCTGTTAAAACTAATCAACAACACTTTACACAATATTCTTTGGCAGAGCAACTATATATATATATATGTGTGTGTGTGCTTAAAGCATTTTAATGATTTTGTAGACAGACAAGCAGAAAGAAACCTTGACTTAGAAAATGTTACAGCTATTTATGCTCATCTCTACATCCACAATCCATGTATTATGCTAAATCTGGTAAATGGTGCTTCTTCTCAAACATTCCAGACATCCTAGTGTCATGATCGGGCGCAACTATAGGTTTATTGACTTTACTAAAAGGGATATCAACCTACTAGAACTAACTCATGTGGTGTTGCACGTCGTAACTATAAGCTTGAAAGCATCCATAAATAACTATTTGACATTATTTTTACTATAACAAAAAATATATCTTGAGTTTGAATTGATTATGAATACTTAAATCCATTCTTATATACTTTTTTTTGTTGGCGAATTGGTTTAGGATTTTAAAACCCTAAAAAATTTCTCTCACTAAAACCTCTCTCCCTCTATTGCCGCCGTTGCTGCCTTCCTTTCCTCTCACCCATTTCTTCTGGCCAAGAGAGCAGCTAAGCTCCGACTAAGCTTTTCTCTTGGCCGGATCTTTCTCCTTTTTCCTCTGCTTTTTTATTTTTCTTGTTACTATTTTGTCTACTTCTTGGTATTTTTATCACCTTTCACTCTCAAATGCAAGAGTTTACTTTGATTTCTAAAGATCAAACTGTTTTTCTTCTTTTAGAAGAACTAACATTCAAACTCGGTCTCTATCTGGGCTATTCTCTCGATTTTTATTTCTTTTGTAGACTATTTTTGGAGTCTATGATACGCCCATGATTGCAGAGATGATTGTTGAAGGAAGAAGATGTTCAAGCCCTCTTTGGAGATAACATCAATGATCGGTAGTCAGAAAGTTATGAATTTAGATAAAATAGTTTTGTTGTTTTTTCAATTGTTTTTGTTTGTTTTTGTAGTTGTTTATGACTCACATATTTTTTGAGTTTTGTTGTTGTATCCACCTTTTTAGGTTGGATATTGTCACTTTTTCCATGAATGATGATTATTCATTCATTTATGTGTAATATTTCTTTTTATTAATGAATATTCATTTACCAAAAAAAAAAAAAGTCTATTCTTATATATTATATATCTTCATATCATCACGCTAGGACCAATTAGCACTTTGTTCCTATAGTCAAGACTAGTTATTAACTCTAATACCTACTGTTACGACTTGAACCTACAAATGAGTGCCGTGATTATAAACTTGACAGATACCATCTTTACTATACCAAAAAAAATATCTCCAAATTGTTTATAAATTTCTAAATCTATTCTTATACATCATATCACATCTATATATACTTGTATCATATCACTCTTATATATAGAGTGTCAAGTTCAACAGTTAAGGCTGGTTTTTAATACTAAAACAAGAAGCAATGGATAGATAAAAAAATGAGTTTTTATTGATGAATATGAATGCACAAATTAGATAGCACATAATGACTGGAAAATCAAACATTTAGCCAATTGAAAAGGCTGATAATTTACACACCAACCCTTCTTTCTGATAATTATTATTACTGAACATCTCAATTTCACTATTAATTCCAAGAAAAAAAAAGATCATATTTGTGCAGAGAGATGCCTTGCAAGTATTATGTTTGATTGAATTAATTAATTTAATTTGCTTCACAAAGGCCAGTGGCTGAATCACAGTATCCATCCCGATCAAGCAGTTTCGGGGGTGGTGCACTCAGCAGAGGTGATGATGGTGAACCATACGCATTTCTTCTACTATTTCCACACCCTAAACTTTTTCTGGTGCTAACTCCCGTTATAGGGTTCGTGCCACTTGCATATTTGCAAAGAGCCTTCGAATTCACAACACAAACAAAATATATATATATATATATATATATATATATAATATGCAAAAAGGATGGAAGATAGATTATCATAAAGACCTTAAATAATAAAAAAAAAAAAAAATATAGATGGAGCAGAAGCAGATTGAAAACTAACAACAGGTTTCAAGAATTACCTGTTTCTGTAGTAAGTCTATGACTGCATCACTAAAATCAGCACCTTCAATAACAGCACCCCCAAGATCACTACGTGTCAGAACTGATCTAACTAATATAGCATTTGTTAGATTAGCTTCATTAAGCACCTGCAACAACAAAAGCAAAACATCTCTATATATACATATATATTTTCAAACAAATTAGCTATTTTATCTATTTCTGGACTTACCATGCGATCCATCAATGTATCACTCAAATCTGCACCTGTTCAATTAAACACAACAAATTATCAAATTGTGAATGTCCATTATCAAATCATATCTTTTTGAAAATTCTAAAGTTTTACCAAACGAAATTTGCAAGAAATATTTTTTACAAAAAATTTCATTCTCTACTTAGATAAATTTTTTAATTAGTTTAAATTCTATTTAATATTTACCAAATACCAATAAAAACGTTCCAATATTTAAATATTTTTAAAAAAATTGAAGTGAAAAAAAAAAAAACACTCTAAAAATGATCATAATCATAATCAATATCAGATTTATGCAATAAATAGATTTTCATTTCCTCTCCTTCCAATGAAAGAGTCTCTTCAGTTGTTAACAACTTGTTTAAACCAGATTCGGTCAAAAGTACCATATTTATATATGGTCTTGATATTAACCTTTGGGATAGACCATTTATTAAGGTCTTCCAAAGAATTTCTAATTCCTTTTTCTCGGAATTCTTAAGAATCCTCTTCTGATTAGAAGTAGGAAATAGATTCATAGTATAAAAAGATTTACTATATTGACAAGCATCATAAATAATTTAATATTAGCATAACTATCTCCTTGGCTATGATACCAAATTTACTAACATGCAGATAAACACGGAAGAGTCACATGACAATTAAATTACGGAATAACAGTCTGTCAAGATATATATTAACTAATATAATGAAAACGAGTGAAAATGCCCTAAAACACCTATCTATCGGCTTAAAATCGAGCCAACTCATCATATATATATATATATATATATATATATATATATATATATATATATATATTAATATAATCGTCAAACTGAATCTCCTAACCCTAACTTTACATATAAAATATAAGCATGTTAGAAATGACCAAGACAAGTGATAATTATGTTATTGTCAATATAGAAAAATAACTTAGCCATTTATATACATAGCTATTTATAATCAAATTCGGATGCCATATTTGATCATAAACTAGTGAATTTTTTAAATTCAAAATTTTTGAATCCGAAATTATTACATATCATATCAACTTTATTGAAGTTGTCTTACAATAGAGATAGCTTTATCAAAGCTTATCTTAAAGGAATCTTATCTTGTCGACATTTTCATATGGTCTTGCATTTATCTGTTTGTGATTTGACATCATTTGCTGCTACCATGTCATGTGTAGTTTTAACAATTTGCATTATCATCCTTTGTATTTCACTATCGGAAATTATGTTCTCATTGGGATCCCGAGCATATTGCTCTTCTTCATCATCATCATCATCATCATCATATTGGCTAACATTGTCGCATTTTCCTAATTTGGAAGAGGTAGCCATAGAACAATCTGAAAATTTATCTTCTTCTCCAAATTTTTGGAGCAAATCTTTTTTCACTTCATCCATATATGGCTGAAGTAGCTCGGCTTTGGTCAATATACTTTTTTTACTTTTAAGTCTTTGAGTAATATGCTCAAATGAGCTCATTGCAATTGATGAAGATCTTCATGAATTTTTTGATATTCTTTATTTTTTTCCTTGATTTCATCGAGGACTTCTTGACAAAAGAATTTTTTGGTTTCGGGATCTATTTTGAGCATTTTATCCCAAAATTTTACCGAGTTAATTCTTAGTAAACAAGGTACACCATTTTGGTCATGTCCTACCCTTGGTATCCATTTCCAAATCCAAGGAATAGAAAATTCGATCCAGAAGTTCATATTAACTTCAGTAGCAGTCCAAACATCTTGGGCCTGTAACTTTTTAACTTTAGGTATGAAGGAATTTTATTACAAATTCATCCGGATACAAAGCAAGAACAACTTATAAGATTTTGTTCCGGTAAATGGAGTAATACTCAAATAAATTATTCTACTGTGGTGAAAGAAATTCTTTCCATAGTAAAAAGCATTCTAAAATTTCAGACCGATTTATATAATTAGAAATTTGTTATAAGAACAGATTGCAAATCTGCAAAATTCATGTTCAATAAAGACTTCAAACATGATGTTTCTAAACAAATGTTTGCAAGATCACAAACTCATTTAGCTCCATTTGATTTTGATATTATATATTAAAAAAGGGATTGATAATAATCTCTCCGATTTCCTTTCTAAGGAATATTTACAGAGATATATCAATGAGCTTTCGAGGAGGTGGAAGAGGCCCTTATAGAGGCCGAGGCAGCAGAGGAGATCCTATTATTACCCATGGTAAGAAAAAATTGGTTAATATGCCAATTAATGAAGGTCCTTTATGTAAGGAATTTCTAGAATTTAAAAGACAACAAAAGGAATCTAATATTGGTTCTACAAGTTCATCGGATCCGGAATCATATTCTAAGATTGTTGAAGAAGAAGATAATAATGCTTCATTTGAAGAATTACTTCATGAGGAAGTTATACTTCCTTTAGAAATAAGAGATTTTCAATGGAAGGATGATCCTTGGAAATTAGTAACCGGGTATCTTACCAATGGTTCATATATTGTTCCAGTCTATAAACACATATTATACTATGAGAATATTCTCAAAGCAACTAATAGTTGTGAAATATTTCATTTCACAAGTACTGATGTTAAGGTTTATAACTTTAGCAAAATAATTATCAAAAATATTATATCCATTGAGGAATGGGGAATTACTCCTTTCCAAGAGAAAGAGGTTTATATACCAGAAACAAAGATATCCCTAAAATGTAATTTTTGGGATTATGTTACAACATTTGAAAAGGTTTTCTTATATGAAAATGCTAAGAGGAAACATTCTTGGTTTATAAAGATATGTAAGGAGGTATATAAATCTCCTATTCCCATATGGTTTGTGAGATTGTGGGTTTCATACAGCCCAGTCAATAGTATACTGTGATACCCCGTACCACGTCGAAATGATAAGTAAATGTGTAATGATATATAAGAATGAGTCTAGGTACTCATAGTCAACTCGGGGTATCCCTTTTGGTGTAGTGAGGACAACACCAAGTAGTTGATCATGGGTGCTTTGTCAGGCCCATAGTCGCGGCATGGGCCTACGGCTCCGGGTCGTGACAGTTGGTATCGGAGCGGGTAGCCAGCCCGGACTATGGAACTAAGTGCTACACCCGAGGGGTGGGAGCCACCTCTAGAATCTCGAACGTCCACTGGTTGATCTTGGGCTGAGTCGGTTGGGCCCTAGCGAGGACGCTAGGTCTTAAGGGGGGGTGAATGTGATACCCCGTCCCACATCGAAATGATAAGTAAATGTGTAATGATATATAAGAATGAGTCTAGGTACTCATAATCAACTCGGGATATCCCTTTTGGTGCAGTGAGGACAACACCAAGTAGTTGACCATGGGTGCTTTGTCAGGCCCATAGTCGCGACATGGTCCGGGTCGTGACATATACTTCCTGAAATATTCAAGAAATTATATGTTCAATGGCTGGATATTTCATCTAAAGTTAAAAAGTTACAGGCCCAAGATGTTTGGACCGCTACTGAAGTTAATATGAACTTCTTGATCGAATTTTCTATTCCTTGGATTTGGAAATGGATACCAAGGGTAGGACATGACCAAAATGGTCTACCTTGTTTACTAAGAATTAACTTGGTAAAATTTTGGGATAAAATGCTCAAAATAGATTCCGAAATCAAAAAATTCTTTGGTCAAGAAGCCCTGGATGAAATCAAGGAAAAAAATAAAGAATATCAAAAAATTCATGAAGAATCTTCATCAATTGCAATGAGCCCATTTGAGCATATTACTCAAAGACTTAAAAAGTAAAAAAGGTATATTGACCAATGTCGAGCTACTTCAGTCATATATGGATGAAGTGAAAAAAGATTTGCTCCAACAATTTGGAGAAGAAGAAAAATTTTTTGATTGTTCTATGGCTAGCTCTTCCAAATCGGGAAAAGGCGACAATGTTAGCCAATATTATGATGATGGAGAAGAGCAATATGCTCGGGATCCCAATAAGGACATAATTTCCGATAGTGAAATACAAAGGATGATAATGCAAATTGATAAAACCGCACATGACATGGTAGTAGCACGTGGTGTCAAATCACAAACAGATAAATGCAAGACCATATATGAAAATGTCAGGCAAGATAAGATTCCTTTAAGATAAGCTTTGATAAAGCTCTCTCTATTGTAAGACAACTTTAATAAAGTTGATATGCTATGTAATAATTTCGGATTCGAAAATTTCGAATTCCAAAAATTCACTAGTTTATGATCAAATTTGGCTTTCGAATTTGATTATAAATAGTTGTGTATATATTAGTTGTAGGCAGGCTTTTGGAAAAAGACAATCTCTTTGTAAATTTTAAGTTTTAGTTTGTAAGATTTTCTATTTTCAAAATTAATATATATATCAAGTTTGAAGATATCCAAGTTATACTTGTAAGTTTATTTTAATTTCTTTATTTTCTTATTTTAATTTTTGTTTATGATCATTAGCCTTATAGGCTAAATTATTTTACTATATTGACAATGTCATTATGATATAATTTAATAATAACATAATCATCAATTGTTTTGGTCCTTTCTAACATGCTTATATTTTATATGGAAAGTTAGGGTTAGGAGATTCAGTCTGACGATTATATTAATTAATATATATGATGAGTTGGTCCGCTTTTAAGCCGATGGATAGGCGTTTTAGGACATTTTCACTCGTTTTCATTATATTAATTAATGTATATCTTGACGGACTATTATTCTGTAATTTAATTGTCTTGTTACTCTTTTGTGTTTATCTGCATGTTAGTAAATTTGGTATCGAGCCAAGGAGATAGTTATGCTAATATTAAATTATTTATGATACTTATCAATATAGTAAATCTTTTAATTCTATGAATCTATTTCCTACTTCTAATCGGAAGAGGATTCTTAAGAATTCCGAGAAAAAGGAATTAGAAATTCCTGAGGATTTGGAAGACCTTAATAAATGGTCTATCCCAAAGGTTGATATCAAGACCATATATAAATATGGTACTTTTGACCGAATCTGGTTTAAACAAGTTGTTAAAACAACTGAAGATACTCTTTCATTGGAAGGAGAGAAAATGAAAATCCATTTATTACATAAATCTAATATTGATTATTATAAACATAATTATAAATTTATTCATATTGGTTTGGTGCAAATTGCTTGTTTATGTGATGCACGTAATTTGAATTGGAAACAATCCATTATGAGTTTAATACAATCCAGTTTAGCACATGGTGTTGTATATTTTAATGTTTATCTCAATTTATCTCTGTCTTTTTCTGATGTTAAGATTCTGTAGGTATTGACTCTTAATATTAAGACGCACAATTATAACTATAGCTATCTGTTATAAGATCTATTATAAATTGATGCATACTTTGAATCCTAATTGTAGGATTATGGATAAGCACTTGAATGAGACTGTTTTGATTGAATCTAATTTTGAAGATATCCAAGTTATAATTGTAAGTTTCTTTTACTCTCTTTATTTTCTTATTTTAAATTTTGTTAATGATTATTAGCCTTATAAGCTAAGTTATTTTACTATATTGACAATGTCATTATAATATAATTTAATAATAGCATAATTATCACTTGTCTTGATCCTTTCTAATATGCTTATATTTTATATGGAAAGTTAGGGTTAAGAGATTCAATCTGTCGATTATATTAATTAATATATATGATGAGTTGGCTTGCTTTTAAGCCGATGAATAGGCGTTTTATGGCATTTTTACTCATTTTCATTATATTAATTAATGTATGTATATCTTGATGGACTGTTATTCTGTAATTTAATTTTTCTGTGTTTATCTACATGTTAGTAAATTGTGTAAGAAAAAAATAAAAATAAAAATAAAAAATAAAAAATAAAAATCAAAGTACAGAATTAAGGAGAATACCATTCCCACTTCCCGCGATTAAGATTTTTGGAATCACCCTTCCGAACTCGATAAAATTGGGGATTCCTTATCAAAAAGGGATTAGGATATGTGAATTCCTAGTCGGGTTCTGATTTTAATTTTTTTAACTCTACAGCTAACGTGATGAATCATTGGTTTTTGAATTATAAATAATTGAACAACACACAATTTTTGAAGGAAGGAAGAAGAAATAGCGGCTTTTCCCGCTTTTCCCTGAGATCGTGGACAATCGACGTTTAAGCTATTGATTTCTTGATAGAGTGAATTCCTTGTGAACAGAGGTTAGATTCTACTGCCGTTTCTGTTAGGTTTTTATTGTCCTGTGTTGCTTTTATATTTTTTTCATGTTTTTAAGGGTTTTTTTTTCCCTCTTTCCCTCTGTTTGCTTAATCAAGTTTCTGCCATGGAATTTCTTCCCTTTAATTTGATGGTAAAATCTTTATAGTTGACTATATGAATGAATTGGGCAGGGTTTATGATTAGGGCTTTGGATGTGAATATAGAGAATTTACTTAGTACTGGTAGCTACACTTTGTGAAGATTCTAATAGGGGTAGATTTCAGCGTTTGAGATAAAAGATAGAAATTCCATGAACTGATGAAGAATTTGTTGCTTTGTTTTGAAGCGTTTAAGAATGCAGATCCTATTGCCTCCGGCTATGATTACAGATCGGAAGACAATGATTATCGTGGGTGAAGATAGAGGTTATCCTGAATTGGGGAATAAGAAGCGTAGTGGATTAGTAATGGACTCAAAGTCTTTCCCTAAAAGACGGAAGGTTTCTGCTGTTCGTGATTTCCCAGATGCTTTCAAACAATGTCATGGAGAAAAGGGTTCAGAAGAGATAGCAATAATTTCTTCTGATAAATCTGGTGATTCAAAATTTAATAATGGCATAGAACCTACTGATACTGATTCTATGAGTCTTAGAAATAATGGTGATCTGAAAGGCACTTCAAATGTTGGTGAACAGCCAGAAATCACTGACACTGATTTAATGACTCTAAGAAATAATGCAGAAGCCATGGCTGATAATGTTTTGAATCGTGATGATCTGAGCCTAACTGGACTGGAGATGGAGTATGCTCCAGGTGAGGAGAAAGTTCTAAAGTCAGTAACAGATTTTGATTCAGGGGAAACAGTAGCATCAGTTACTACTCCATCGACAATAATAGATGCATCTGTTTATGCTGCAAACGGATCCAAATTCAAAGATGACAGAAGAACTGATGAAGATGTTTATGCTGAATTAGAATTCTCAAAATCAGTCAGACAGGACAGGTTGCAAGTTAGAGCTTGTTCACCCCTCAATCACAAGAACACTAGTATAAAAACACGCAAAGTTTCAGCAGTTCGTGATTTTCCAGTTGCATTTGAACTGATAGAAAAGAAAGGATGTGTATGTGATCTTCCTTTAGAGAAGGAAACCGTCATTCCTAATCCTAAAGTATCACTTGAGCAAGAAGAAGAAGGTAAGAGCTCCCAAGGACAGCATTTAGCCTCAAAAGGGCCAAAGCGTCTAGAAATTGTGCTGGCACTGATGGCACCTTCAAGGTGTCCTTGTAGTTTATAGAAATTCTGAGTTTCTTTTTCTAAACTAAAGAAAAGGAACCTTATTGATCATGTAAGTAAACTAAAGCAGACTACAAGAGGTTCAAACATTATAATACCAAAATCAATTCCAACTGATTAATGCAAAATGCTTGAGTTTTAATATATTTTTGTTTCATGTTATTAATTCAGGAACTGGGAATTCTTGTACCTGTGAAATTGGCCTTGTATGCTACTGCTTTCTCAAGGTATGCACCATTGAAAGTTGAACCACTGAAATCTGATTCCCTCATGTCAGCAGCAGTGAAATTTGCCCTTCTGCATCATTCATTTCAGTTTTTAATTACAAGTAAAGATTTTGTCTGTGCTGAACTGAACACAATTAATTAAGAAATATGAAACTAATTAAATTTTCCTTGAATCAGATAATAAGTTACCTGAAATTCTCATTCATATGAACTGCTTTTCTGCAACAGCAGTGAACCCAGAATTCAGATCATCATATACTTATTAGACAAGGCGGAACCAAAAAAAAAAAAAAATGAAGGGAAACTTACTTGAGATCTGCAGAGCCAAATTGAGCAGCTGAACCAATCCCAAATTCACCTCGAGTTTCTGCTTCATACTTATTTAACTCAGCTATGGCAGACATGTTCGTACTGAATGCAATAACAGCAGCAGCCAATGCAGTTGAAACGACAGTCTTCCATTTCTTTGGTTCTGAACCATCAATAATTATGATATTTAAAATTCTCAAGGCTGAAAAAAAGATCTAAATCTAGAAATGGTTAAGGAAGAAGATGACACAAAATTCAGCTAACCTCTGGGATGATTATCTTGAGAGCCCAGTTCACAGACGACTGAGAAGGGCTTTGATGGAAATTGCTGAGCTGCTGGAGCTCTGTAATAACTGGTAGAAGATGAAGAAGATATGTTAATTGATTTCAATGTGAGTAAGGAGGTGGAAGAAGTCAGTGCCATTTCCAGTGAATTATTTCTGTCAGTGGATATTGGAACCCCACTATCTTTTGGATAAAGGACTACATTGTAAAATAGTAGAACACATTTAATCTTTTTCTTTTCCGGTTTATTTCTGTTTCTGGTGTTTCCATGGCGACCACATATATATATATATATTAATTATATTTTTTTGGAACCCCAGCAAGGAGTGACCAAGTTGGTGGGTAGGAATCCCGGTGACTGCAAGGTTCCAGTGTTCGAATCTCCTCTACGCTTGCTTTGGTCGGGCTTGTTACACCGGGGTTTACCTAGTGTAGTTTCCGGCCTGCGCGTGGTTTGCAAGCTATTGCGCTAGTCCCAGGGGTTTACCAGCACACACTCAAATAGTAGCGGCTACGGTTCTCCGTCACAAAAAAAAAAAAAATTATATTTTTTTGGAACATAATTGATTGAGATTTGGCAGAAAAAAATGGAAAATATCTACTTTACGCTCTATATTATGATAAAAAAATGAAAGTTGAATTTGTAAGATGTTTTTTTTTTTGGGGTTCTAAGGTTAAAATATAGAAATATTATTTTTCTTTTATTTTGTTTAAAGAAGAAACAATGTTTATTAATTAGGTATTGTATTTTAAAAAGTATATATATATATATATATATATATATATATATATATATATATATATATGAATGTGTAGAGGTGAAAATTTATTAAAATTTGTTGTCCGAAAGGTTGAACAAATAATTAAATGTATTGAAATAGTGACTTTTCCTTCTCTCTTTTCGAAAACCATCTCAAGAAATAGTTTTGATCATAGTTATTTATTTATATATTTTTTAAAATTTTATTTTAGTAGTTTTATGTTAGGGTAAATAATTTTCAAATGTCAAGTCGTTAGCTTGGTATAGTAAGAAAGTATATTATAAATGTTACAAGAAATCGAGAGTTTGATACTCGTTGTGAGTGACATTTAAAATTTAAATGTGAGACTTTTTCCGAGTAAGAATTGGAATTTACGGGGGTAACCTGAGTCGGATCTAAATTAGTCGAAGTTATGATTGTTTCGAATGTATTAAAAAAAAATCAAATGTCTAATAGATTTTAATGGACTTTTTTAGCTCGAACATTAAGCCCAGACTTTGAGCCCACCTTTTCGAATATGTCTCATACGGTCATACCTAATAATGGATAAAGTACCCAAAAGGAAAGAAAGTCCAGACTAGTGAAGAAATTTTGGATATTTTTTGTAGGGAATCATGATAATAAATAGTAGGCCCAAAGTAGAAGGCCCACGATCAAAAAAATAAAGATGCGTTGAAATATCGGGGACTAAACTTTAGGGAGCCTGTTTGCTGGTATTAGGTGCACGGTAGCTAGGTCTATCCTCGCCAAGTCAAACGGAGTAATATATATATTGTTGGACCGTAATATGATATTGTCTACTTTGGAACTAAATTCTCACTAATTTATTCTTAAAACTTTATCAAAAAAGCCTCATAATAATGAAGTAGGTGGAACTCCTTATATTCTAAGTAATTTTTGTCTAATCTTTTTAATATATATTATTAAAAAGATGGTCATGTATTTAATTGAATCCAATCCGCCTGTACAAACGGAAGTAATATTTAGTAATATTATAGGTGAATGGGAATATCAAACATTAAAAACATTAATAGTACATAAAAAATTTTAAAAAAAAAAAAAAACAATCTAAGTAAATCTCCGAGTTTGAGATTTATCAAAAAAAAAAAAAAAAAAACTCCGAGTTTGAGACTGCCAGTCATGAATCCCAAACATTTACTCTATTAGTATTCTTGGTCATAAATTTATATTTTTAGTATATTAGGTACTTATCATATATCATATATTGATAATTCAAATCATTTTTATGTATTAAATCTCTAATATAATTCACACATTTCAAACTAAAGAAACTTAAATTATTAAATATATTATATGTTTGCTACCTAATATATATAAAAAAAAAATTAAGATTAAAGATACTAAATGTTTGGGACTAAATTTAGTAATATTTCATATACATATTTATTGGATAAGAAAAAGGAAAAACAAGACATGAATCAATCCAATGGAACAATAATATTAAAAAAAGAAAATGGAAAAAAAAAAAAGGAAAGAAGGAAAAAAAGGTCTGCATAGTGATAATTTTCTGTGGAGATAGATATAATGATGCATCTGAGATTTCAAGGCACATACATGTTAACCCAGCAAAAGGGATTGAGAAGAGACATAAGTGTAGGGAGTCACTTAGACTAGCTTAGGTTTTTGTGGAATCTCTCTTATATATATACATATACACAAACAACACAATCATGATTATAAATAATGTTCTAACTTGTATTTGTCTCACTTATAAATAATGTTCTTGAAACTCAAATTAAAAAATAATAAGAAATATTTACCCAATTTTCTGGTGGTCACCTTTAATTTGGACGACTGTAGAAAAACGGGATTCAGAAATTAAGGAGCTTTTTAATTTTTTAATAGTAGTACTTTGACAAGAAGTACACAATATGCATGCATGAGGGAGGACTCGAGCCTTGTGCTCTCTACCCATAGAGACGACCTCTCCCTCTCTCTCTCTCTCTCTCTCTCTCTCTCTCTCTCTATATATATATATTTTGTTGTGTCTGTGTGTGTGGGTGGTAGGAATAAATACATAGAGAAGCTATTACCACTAAAAGGCCTATATATATATATATATATATTTTTTTTTTTTTTTCTTTCTTTACTTTACTTTTGTTGCATGCATGCAGCAGAGATAATAAGAGCAGATTATGGATCAGTGCTGGCGCTGTTGCTGTTGCTGGTGGCAGCAAATTGCTCAGAAATTCGCTGTATGAGATGATTCAGTTCAGCATCTCTGTGTCAGGTGGTGGTTCAGCAAGCTCTGCCTTCTCTCTCTTTGTGTGTGGGTGGCTTTGTCTTTGCATTTCATTGCCTGTAAGGATCGATCATATATATTCAACTTCCTTTCAATTCAAATTGTTCAGAAACAAACTCCAACAACCGACAATAATTTGGATTTTGGTCCTTTGTTTCACTATTTTTGGTACTAATTTTGCCTATGAAACCTGTACCTTTACTACATTCATTTCTAGTTAATTTGTCATACATATATCTGTGTGTGTGTATGTGGTTTATGAAATATATTGTTCTTTTCATGGTTGTGCCATTTGTTTTACCATATGATTTTCCAAATTATAGTTTGATCTTTTTTGACTTCATCCACTCCAAAGGAATAATAATAAAAAATAAAAAAATAAAAAAATAATTTAAAGTTTGTGATGGAATTAGAGTTGTTGGGCCGATAAGCCCAAGGCCAAGTCCACTACTAACTTTACGATGATGTGTGTGGTGAATTTGGTAAATTACATAATATTTGTATATGTATAGTATATAAGAACTTTTTAACTACTTGACTTTGTACGGTAGGAAAGTTTATTGTGAATGTTATATGAGGTTGACATTCACATTGAGTCATGTGTAAGAGATAAGGTTCTTTCTTAGAGTAAGAGTTAACTCTTCAAATACAATCCAAATCGATTGAATCTAGATTACATGACTTTGAATGCCAAATGTTTTAATAAAATATAAATATACACCTAATTTTATGAATACAAATATTAAAGTAGGGTAGATTAATTTAACAACATAAATTTTTGTGTTTTTTTTTCTATAATTTTTATCAATTATTTACTTCACGAATGGAATATTTCTTAATAAATCTTTAAAAACAATTTTTACCAATATCTAAAACTCATAACTTCTTTGTGTCATAAATAAGACTGTTATTAACTTAGTTACATTTTTTTTACCTCTTTCATTTTATTTGACTATTTAATATATATATATATATATATACATAATACATACTATTTCCAAAAAAAAAAAAAAAGAAAAAAAGAAAAATATTATCACATGAAAGCGAGGAAATAAACAGGGAATCCATCAGTACTTTTTCTCTTTTCAGAAAATTTTCTTTTTTACCTTTTTAAAATAGCAAATTAGTTTCTTACCTGATTCGATTTGAATCATTGATTAACGAGCTCAAAATTGTTCAAGAACATGTAAAAATCAGCCAAAACTAAAAAAGTTTTAAAGAAATTACACACATATATCATTCTATAGTCTTATATATGTTTAAGGTAAAAACAAAAACCTTATTACATCGTAAATATTCAAAATCTAACAAATGCCAAACAATTTCATGTCGTTTGTCTCTGTAAGAAATCAACACACTTCTTTTTTTTTTTTTCTCCCTACGTATGGATTCACCTAGGTAATGTTTACGGGTTGTATTAATCTTAGATGTCAGCACTCTACTGGTCTACATATGTTGTCTTCTGCTTTCCAGAGTGCTGTTTAGAGGTATGAAAATTTGAGGTTGAGGGGGGGCTATGGTGGAAAATTAACAAACGTTGCCAATATGATAGGGTTCTGGATTGCACCAACCCTATCCAGATACTCTTTTTATCATCCCCTTTTAGCTTTGTCCCTGCACCTCCTGCAACTAAATAATAAAAAATATATATATATATATGTATGTATATATATATATATATATATATGTATGTATGTATGTACTGTGTAGGGAAAACGTGCTAGGTTGCTTAGTATACATCATTGGTGAAGCGAGAATGTTGTCCTTGTATTAGTAATTTGATTTGATGTGGTGGATTATGTTGGTTTTGCTCTTTTCCAAATCTCATATCGGATTAGAAAGGAAAGAAAGAATGAGACTTCTCTTATAAAATGAGGTGAACCTCCTTAGGTTAAGTGCATCATTAGGTGTATCCAAAAGAAAGAATTTTAGGAATTTGTTATCTTTATCTCTAGTTAAAATGTCCTTGGGGTAAGAGTTAATTCTTTGTGGGTCTCGTAGGGTTATAGGTATGAGGAGAGAAATTGTGTGATTATAACCATTTTTTCACACAGTGAATTTTCTTCTTTGGTCTTGGTTGCCCTGGTGGTTTTTCTCTTAGTTTGGGAGTTTTCAACGTTAAATCTTTGTGTTGTTATTTTCTCCATGTTTGTTTTTTCTTACATTAATCTTGGAAGGGCTAACAACTTATATTTATTTTTGTCAATGAAATTACTGCTAGCTATTTAATGAAGAAAGGACCACTTTTGATTTAATCAAATATTATTAAGAGATCACTTTAATTAAAAATAAATATAATATTCATATTAAATTAAAGTATAAACATAAGAGATAAAAAAAGTTGATAGCAGCCTCACTTATGACTTAGAAGTCATGAATTCGAGACACAATAAAAGTTAAGATTCTTTTAAAAAAAAAAATCTATTTATCAAAGCAGTACCCAAACTTTATTTCATCCTTAACATAATAAAATTATTTTTCCATAACGTTTGGTCAAACACTTTCTCGACATAACTAATGTTAATGCCCATATCATTTGATCTCTATAAGTCGCCAGAACTAATTGAAAAGTTACGGTTTCATTTAGTATTTCACTTTTTTGATTGAATTTTGTTCACTCTTTCGTCAAGATACTTGCAAAGTGGTCTTTGCTAATTATTCACACGAAATTCACGTATATGTATAAACTTTATTTAAATTCACTATTTTATTATTATTATTGATATTAGAATCATAATAATAGGTAGCAGGTTATGTTAAGTAAAAAAAAAAAAAATGGTCAAGTCTTAATAGCCTAGGAAAAAAGCACTAGGGATGTTAAATTTAGGTCCAAATCATTCAGTGAGTTTTCTTTTTCAAAAAAGAAATTGTACTATTTAAAAAAATGAAAATGTTCAACATACATTATTATAATGTCTCAAAATAATGTCAAATTTACCTAAGAATTCTTCTTTCTTCAATAGGATTTAGGGTCAGCTAAATTATAATTCCTAAGCTTTTTTACTACTATGGACTTTTTAAACTTTTGGCATGAGTATACCGACCACATGGTACCAAATCAAATTGGCTTAATTGAAATGGAACTACACTTTTAATCATAACTAATAGAAATGTCCCAGGTGTAATTAAGCTAGCAAGGATCAAGTTCTTTGAATCCTGAAATAGAAGAAAGCAAGATATATATGATTAGGGTTTCTACTTTGTTTTTTTTTGTAATGAATTGGTTTCTTCTAGCAAAATCTTGAAAAAAGAAAAAGAAAAAGAAAGAAATCCCATCTAGGAATGTGTGGGGCGTGGAGTAAGATGGATACGGTGGGATTAGCAAAATATATAAGCCAAAAAAGAAATACTAGAATACATATTTAGAAAAAGACAAAGGTGGTAAAGTCGAATTGTTTTACTGACTCCAATTCGTACATGAAATTGTGTAAGAAGAGAAGGAATGAGTAGTCAAATCATTTAGAGGCAAAAAAAAAAAAAAAAAAAAAAAAATTAAGAAAATATTTATAATAATAATAATAATGAAATGAGGAGTGAGGAGGGAGTGTGTGTGTGTGTGTGTGTGAGATTTGTTCAACGTACAGAATATATATATACATATATGTGTGTGGATGGATCTATACATGATATATATGATGATGTTGATGATGATTGTAGTAACCCTAAAGAGGCGCAGTCGGAAACGGAGGGTGAAAACTGGTAGTGTTTGGATAATGGATGTTTGTCCAGAGGGTAACAAAAGGAAAAGGATAAAGGTAAAAAGAAAAAAAAAATATATATATATATTTTTTTATATATATATATATATATATTGTGTGTATGTATATGGCATTTATTTCTCAATGCAAACTCGTCATAACTTTGAAAACAACAGGTGCATAAGTGAAAGCAATCCCACCCATGCAAACGTCCCTTTCTGGCTCCTCTCTCCCACATCTGCCGCTTGTGCTGTGCTGCTTCACTGTCTCCATCTCCCCCACACCCACACACACATTGGGAATGCCAACCACACATGTTCTTTTCTCTTGTTAAATAATTACAGAATTATTTGCACTTGTATTCATATACATACATACATGCATACATACATTCTTATGACAAATGATATATCATGTACATATATACGCCATGGATGATGCTCACCATGGGGATAAAAAAGGGGGTTTTGGTTTTGGTTTTGGCATCTCTCTAACAGTCATATAATTACATATATCTCTAGCTCCACTGCACCAAATAGAGACCTCTCTTCTGGCTTCCCTTCTTTCTTGATTCTTTTTCCTCTAGCCATTTTGCTCCTTCTTTCTTTGATAAAACTAAGCAATCAAATAAAAGGCAGATCCAAGGTGGAGGTTAATCTGTCAAAGCCATCCATCAATCAATCAATCAAATCCTCTTCTACTATAGTATAGCCAATAAATTTGAAAGAGAGCGGAGGGAATCAAAAACCATGTCCTCCTCTTCTTCTTCTTCTTCTTCTTCTTCTACGACTACTACTACTACTTTGTCATTGGACCACCTCACTCCTTCCGAGCAGCTCTGCTATGTTCATTGCAACATATGCGACACTGTCCTCGCGGTATCAGTTTTACATACAATATATATATATATATATATATATATATATATATATATATATATATATATATATATATTCTAATCCATCCCCTTTTTTTCTTTTTCTTTTTTTGTTTTAGATCGTGAAGTATATACTTAGTGGTGGACACAATATAATCAACTAGGGTTTCTTTCATTCTTCATGACTGCTGGCTTCTAACAATATTTTGTGTTCTTAATTAATAATTAATTAGGTGAGTGTTCCGTGTACAAGTTTGTTCAAGACAGTCACCGTCCGTTGTGGCCACTGCACCAACCTCCTGCCGGTAAACATGCGCGGGATGCTTCTGCCTTCTGCTAATCAGTTTCACTTTGGTCACAATTTCTTCTCTACTACTACTCCCCATAATTTCCTGGTACACTCCTAAAAACCCACTCATGCTACCTAATAGCTATATCTTATATGTATATGTATAATTAAGTTCGATCTCTAAATGATCATGAAAGTAATATATAATTATTTTACAGGACCAAATTTCGAATCCAACCCCAAACTTTCTGATGAATCATCAGACATCGGCAACCGACTTCAACCTACCTGTTCAACCGGGATTCGATGACCTTCCAAGGGCACCAGTCCTCAACAGACGTGAGAACCCTTTCAAACCCCTATTCTTTTGAGCTTTAAATTATAAACCCCTCCATTTTATTTTTTATATATGGTGTAGTTAGAAAGATTGTTTAGTTATGGATGTTTGATATCCTTAGTCTCGAAACACCTTTTTTTTTTTTTATAGTTCTTGAAACACTTACTTTTTAGCTAAAAGAAAACATTCTTTGGGATCATTTCTTTTTCTTTTTTTTTACTGTTCTTTTTTGGTTTTGTTGATTTTGAGAATCCCTTTTGGATTTAAAGCAAACAATAAATAAAGTTTGTTTCACTTTTTTCCCCTGAAAAAACGAGTACACATAGTAAAAGTGGAGGATTCTTATTCTTAAACAATTGTTATAAAAAGAGAAAAGGGTAGAAAAAGAGACACTAACTAACTATTATCTCCCTGACTTTATAATATTCAGCTCCAGAGAAGAGACAGAGAATCCCATCTGCATACAACCGATTCATCAAGTGAGTTTACAACTAACCCAACCTTGCTTTTCCAGATTTTGCCTCTTTCTCTCTCTAGATCTTCTTCTTTCTATGTTTATATATATATTATAATCTGGGCTTTCTCTGTATACAGGGAGGAGATTCAGCGCATCAAAGCAGGAAATCCTGATATCAGCCACAGGGAAGCATTCAGTGCTGCTGCAAAGAATGTGAGACCTAAATTATTAATAATCCATGATGATAATGATTAGGGTTTCTGTTTTTCTTTTTTTTCTTTTCTTTCTTTAATTAATTCATTGACATTTTTTTAGCCAAACTATATATAGTTAGCTAGCTAGCTAGTTACATGTTGTTTCGTCTACTAAGGGTGAGTTTTTTTGTTTTTAGGGTTTTTTTCCACATGACATTATTAATTATGCTAAAACTTTTGTACCTGTGTTGTTCTTTTCTCTCACACAGTGGGCCCACTTTCCACACATTCAATTTGGTCTCATGCCTGATCAGAGTGTCAAGAAAACTAATGTGCGCCAACAGGTAATAAGAAAAAATGGCATGCAACACCACGCGACCCCCACCCCCTTGAAAGAGAGCACATATATATATATATATATATATATATATATATATTATATTATATAATGACATAACAATATTCACTGAATTAATTCAACTGACTAGCAAATTCTAAGATTTTTGTATATATTTGATTTCTTGTGCATTGTAGGACGGAGAAGATGTTCTGATGAAGGATGGTTTTTTCACTACGGCTAACGTTGGCGTTTCACCTTACTGAGGAATCGAAGAAAGAAGAAGTAATAATAATAAGAGATAATGTAGTAATTAATTAAAGACCATTTCAATCTCGGATTGTGTCTCTCTAGATCGTTCCGTTCTCTCGTTACTTCTTTAATTAATTAATTAATTAGGGTTCTTAATTTGTGAAGAAACTCAAGTCTAACAACAACCCTTTTTCAATTTGTTTCGTAAATCTAGCTAATCATCATCATCTGGTAATGCAAGTGATATGTTAATGTGTTATTTGCATATCTTCTTCTAGCTAGAATATATAAATTTTATATATATATATATATATATATATATATTATATATATATATATAATGTTATGTACTAGTATGGAGGAAGCTCATCATGAGTACTTCTGCGCTTTAATGGATCTAAGAAATCTTTTGCTTTAATGACTTTGATCAAGCACTCTTCTTTGTTTCATGATTTCTAATGCTAACTTTATATCAGGTTTCGTACTCTATCTTTTGTGTTAGCTAGATTCCAGTAACACCAATCTATATATACTGTAATATTATTTTGTGCTACAAATAATTTATATAAGTAAAGCAAATCATCAAGACAAATTTTAAATTATCATGCACCTAGATCAGACTCAAATTCATGAACTACTATAATATCATGCTATTTGTTAGAGATTGTAATCCAAATTTTATTATTGATTAGCGCAAAATTGGTCCTTTGGCTGTTATGTTTTTCCATTTAGGGTTTTTACTTAAAATCTGTGTGTTTATCTTATTTCTTTCTTGATTTTGATTATGTCATTAGTAACATTAGTAAATAGAATTAAATTATCACAAATTCTAAGATAAATTTACCAACTATCCGTTGATTCAAATAAAAATTACTTGATTCCGGTTAAACAAGATCTAAATCTTGAACTTTGTGGAAAGAAGAAATGAGTGTTGGGGAGCTTTACTTACAAAAGAAGTTCAAATGATTCGATTTTGAATTAATTGAAGCCCAAATAATTACTCGAGATTAATATATATATATATATATATAGAGAGAGAGAGAGAGAGTTAACATATTGCAAATTCTTTTTCCAGCATCTGAGGATCTATCTATCTAGCTAGCTAGAATGTCTGTGGTAGCTCTGGTTAGTTAATTAATTGTCAAAGACCGGCCTACCTCTAGTTCTACCATCAATTAAAGCAGTTCCAAGCATCGACTCCGCGATTCTTTTGCCGCAAGAATCATAATAGCTATCATTTTTATTCACCTGAATCAGACAGGATTCTAGAGAGAGAGAGAGACAAACCCTTTCAACACACAAAAAAACATCAAAAATATTTTGGTCGGAAAATACCATCATCATTTCTGGTGAATGCATGCATGGTGGATTGTTAATTATAAAACATAACCCACCTAAAATCTCAATAAAGTAAAAAAGTTTAAAAAAAGACTGCTGTTAATATTTTTTTTTTTTTTAAAAGAGAAAGAAAGGTAAAAAAGGAGTTTCCCTGCCCTAAGTTGGAGTACAACTACTTTAGTTATGTATATCTTGTTTGCATATACTGAGAGAATCATAATAATAATAATAATTCCAGTTGTTAATTATAATACAAATTACCGAACAAAGATGCTGAGTTTGATCTGCTTTTTTCCTCCCTTAACATGTAAGACTACGACAATCTCAGAACCATTCACAAATATTTCCATACAAAGTAAAGCATTATATATAGCTGAAACATATCTGGGGTCCTCCTTTGTCTTTAGTTGAGGCCAACAAAGTCAACCAAGAAAAGAAAGCTTTTACATACATACAAAGTGCAACCAATATTGAAACCAATACTCACTCATTCATACATATTTACAATTGAGAAAGGATTCTTTTTTAAAAGCTGCAAAATACATGAAACAAGGCATATATATATATATATATATATTAGGTGCGTCAGGTGTGGCATGCCTATGTTATAATTTTTTTTTTTTAAAATCTATTTATAAATTTTTTTTATATATAAATTTTATTTAAATATGTAATATTTAAAATATATAAAAAAGAAAGTTAAAAATATCAAAAGAATTAAAATAATGTTATATAAAACTTTGTAATCTTAGTTAAAAAATTATCATTGAAGTGAAAAAGAAAAGTAAAAGAAAAAAAAATTACATAAAAAAAAATAAAGATCTATATAATGAGGTAAAAAAATTATAAAAATTTTAATTAATTATGTAAGAGAAATTAAAGAAAATATTTGAAGTATTTACTCATGAAATATATTTAAAAAAAATAAAATAGAAAAAATATTAAAATATAATACATCATAAAATGTATTTTCTTTTTACCATTTAAAAATTTAAAAGTAGTTTATAATAACAAAAATTTTAATATAAATTAAAGAGAAAATATTTACTCACATTCTGGTGAAGGTCATAATTTGTAGGAAAAAATCCCTAAATATTATCATAATTACATCTTTTTGGTACAAAATGTAATAACAAAAAAATTTTAAAAATAAAAAATAAAAAGTCATAATAAAGAATGTAAAACGTCATCAAACATAAATATTTAATTTTTTAAAAAAAAAAAAAAAAGCGGATCATAATTACATCTTTTGATACAAAATATAATAAAAAAAAAATTAAAAATAAAAATTAATAGATTATAATAAGAATATGAAAGGTTATTAGACATAAATATTTAATTGAAAAAACTCTTAAACATCATAAGACATAAATATTTAATTTAAAAAATTAAAATAAAAGTAATTACATCTTTTGAAAAGATGTAATCTTATAGATGATATTTTATTTTATTTTTAACAAAATCAAACTTAAAGATACCATTTGTATTAATGTTGAGCTTGTTTTAATGGAAGACAAGAAAAAATGGTAGCAAGATTTGGTATTCTCTTTTAAGATTTTTTTTTTTTTTTTTTTTTAAGTGAATTCAAGAAACACATAATTATGTGCCCTTTTAGTCTTATTGCAGCAAACAAGTATATGTCATATGCTACTTTGGATGTTTAATATGAATATCCTATTGAAGTTATATATTCATATTTACAAACATATTATATATTAATAACAATAATATACGATAATGTGAGCTTAATTATAGGTGTAATAATTACTACATCCAATTAATTTATAAGTGCAAATTTATTTGCATGTCGTAACTTATCCATCATACATAAAACTAATATACCAATTAAGTTGTATTATTATTATATATATACTTCTCAAAGTTATTTTATTGTCTTCTTTTTCAATCATACTTTAAAAAATAAATAAATAATTACTCTTCCCCCAATTCAAAATGAAAACTATGGAGTAATAGTTTAAAAAATAGGAGAAATATATATATATATAAAAATATATATCACTACATCAGACTATTAAAATATATTTATTAAAGTGTTTTAAAATTAAAAGTATTAAAAATATTCTATTACTATATATATACATAAATATTTAAACAATTAAAAGTGTCTTCATAAATTTTAAAAAAAAAAAAAATTTCCAAAAAGTTTTAATTTAAAAATAATTTAAAAATCCATTATATTCATAAATAAAATAGCTATTAAAAGGACTAGAAACGTTTATATCAAACGCTTTAGGATTAGAAATGTAAGTGTAAGTATATATTTAATTGACACGTTTAAAAATACAATAATAACTTTTTAAATATATAGATACTATAGATTTTCTAATTAAAATATATACATATATATATATACATATTGCCTTTATTAATACTTAAGGGATGGTATGTACCGCACTGTCACGAAAATAAAAAAACATGTTTTTAAGAACACTCTGTACCGCACTGTCACCATAACGATACAAGCTTTTATTCCACAAAACCCAGTGGTTAATGTGGGCCACACTTAGCCGTATAAGTTAGGAAGCCCAAAACTTTGTTGTACTGCAAACTACTTAGGGTTCCTTTAATTTTATTTTTAGGGTTTTTTTTTATTATTTTTTATTTTTAATAAGAGAGACATATAAAAAAAGTATGCCTATGAGTTTTACTTTGATTTATATTACAATCTTTTTACAGGACAAATAGGTAAGCGATATTTTTTTTCTTGGTTAACTTCTTAATATTCAGTAGCTATTTTAGGTTTCGACTAATCTAAAATTGAGTTATGTTAATTTTATTTTTAGAAAAAATTCTTTCAATACTTATTTCTACAATTGCATAGTTCAAACTCGATACCTTGTTTTAAGGAAAATTAAGTTATTTTCACTTGGATCACAGAGTTATTTGATGAAATCAGTTTAATTTTTGGTTTTCAATCTTTGTACAAATTAAGGAAGTAATAACTTTTTTTTTTTTGATACATGGGGAGAGGGGGGTGTCGATCTCCAAACCTGGAGGTTGTGGGGGTGGCACCCCCCCCCCCCCCCCCCCACATAACAATCAAACGAAGAAGGGGTGTACCGGAGCCGGGCCCCACCCAAAAACCCTCAAGGAAACTTTTCATTTTGTTTTTTCTCCCCCCCCCCCCCCGTTTTTTTCTTTTTATTTTATCTTTGCCTTAAATTGCCACATCTTCCACTATGACATAAGTCGAGTTGAAGCAAGCAAAGTTGAGTTGAAACGAGCCGCGAACATATGACACTTTTTTTTTTTTTTATTTAAATAATATATATATAAATAAAAAAATAATATGAGCCGTTGCTGATTATGTTGTTCGAACAAGCTTGAAAATTAATCGAGCCTAAAAAGATCTTAGAAGGAATCAATAACTAAATCTAGGTTTTATATTTTGTTTTTTTATATATATTGATAAAAATATTATCAAGCATTAAATTATTATTAATTATGAATTAAATGACATGATGAAAAAAAAATGATTTATACAATTAAGGTAACAAAATATGTCTAACCACAGAGAAAATGGGATGGTTATATTTATGTTAGTGATAGCATAGGTGGGAATCTTTCCAAGATTGGAGGGGTACCAAAAATCTTATGTAGAGAGAGGTACGTGCAACTAATAAGTACAATCCATCCCCTTCTGCTTTTCATTTCATTTTTTGTTCTAACCAATTGAAGGTAGGGTTTTTCCCACCGGTCCCTGATAATTTATGTGAACAATTGGTATAATTTTGAGAAAGTATATGGTAAATCCAACACAAAGTTATCGTTTGACAAATATTTGAAACCATTGTTTTGACTAATTAGAATTCGGTTTTAATGAGTGTCAAACTTGTGACTTCAAATATTATTTACAAAGCACTTATCTACTTATGTCAAATCAAAAGCATCGACTTATATATATATATATATATATATATATATATATATTAGTATCAACCCTCAAACGTATGTGAGTTGGTAAAAGAATTTCTTGGATTTGTATTAAGTGAAATTGGATTTGAATTCACACTCACGTATACAACGATTTAAAATTTATAAACATCCCTTAAAGATACCAGCTACAATTAAAATTCATTGAAAATATAGCTCATACTATAAGAAAACAAAATGTATATATATATATATATATATGTGTGTGTGTGTATACATGTATTTTGTTAGTACATTGAACATAAGATTGACAAGTGACTTTAGTCATAATAATTGACCTTTCCAAATATGTTTTTTATCTGATCATATCAAGTAGTACAAGATAATGAGATACAAAAGTTAAACCTATGTGGGGATGAATGTGTAAGCCAATGGTATATAGTCATAAACTGTATCTAATGTACTTATCAAAAAAAAAATAAACTGTATCTAATGTATGGGTATGGGCCAAGTATGGGTTGCATAAGCAAGAAGTTCTTGGGTTTCTTTTGGCTACTAATTACTCAATACTTCTTGTATTTAATGAAGAATAAAGTGAAACGAATACAAATCCTTCACTTTCAAAGAGTATATTGAAAAAACATATTATAAATGTTAGACGATATTACAAATTTGAAATTTATTATGAAGAGTTAAAGGTGAAACATACTCTCGAATAAGAGTTAAACTCCACATTCACAAAAACGTGAAATGAATATAAATCCCACTAAAAAGAACAGCTTTGGGTTCTTTTGTGGTAGTGGATATGGGAACATACTACTATTTCAGAAAGCTAGTGGTGCATGAGGTGTTTCCTAATCTATCAGAAACTTTGTATCTAAAGCCAGACTGGCAAGCTTGCCATAACCAATGGTTTTCTACACGGCTTCTTTTTTTTTTTTTTCTTTTTTTCTCTGCAAATGGTCCATTGCCAGCCATTTTCAAAAGATTGACATTGTTTCCTACACCTTTTTCTCTCCATGTTCAAGATTTTACATACTTTGGGGACCTGTCAACCTATCATATTCTGTCATATAACATCCCATATGAATATGTTATAGCCTCATCTTCCACTATGTTCTTCCATTTCTTTTATCTTAAAAAAAAGCGAGTCAAATCATATAAATTCTACATTAGAAAACACATAAATAAATCATAGGTATGAAAAAGAATGAAGGGATTCCAATACATATCCGGGAGCAATTAGTACAACCGGACCATATGAAATTACATGTCAAATGAAAAAGGTCAAAAAAAAAAAAAAAAGAAGAAAAAATCATATCAACAAGACTACAATTACAAACCTAATCAATCTCACAACCACAAACCCCCCTCCCCTCTCATCACTAAGCAAATCCAGGCTCCCTAATGCAAGAAACTAGACAAATACCGGGGCTCGATTCGATTCCTATTGGAGCATCATCAATGCAATTTTCATCAGCAGCAGACTGAAGAGCAGTTCTTTCCAGCTACCACCTCTGGTTAATGTTGCTGAAGATATATCCTGTGGCCTGAAGAAAGAAAGAAAGAAAGAGATATTATTATTACTCAAAAGGAGGGTGGTCATGATCATGTTTATTAAGTAAGAAAGGGAAACTAGGAACATACTTCTGCATTTTTTTAAGAGCACCACAAAACAATGCATTTTCTGGCATGGGCAACTCTGTTTTGTTAGTTGCCTCTGGATTAACAACTCTGACATAAGTCTCTTGGCCAAGATACCATGCATCAAGGTTTTCTGTTCTTATATTCCAAACTCCAACATTATCTAGGGAGATCAAGATTGCTGTCCATGCACCAGGGAAGACCTACAAACATCATAGAAACAATAAGATGTCATGCTTCCCAACTTATATAACTTCTTTTTTGTAATGAACTAGAAAATAATTGCATTTTCCAGAAATAAAGCAACATTCTTTTTTGCTAATAACTTAAATTGGACAGACCACAGTCATGCCCCCACATCTTAAGAAAGTCAATGCCATCGAACATTCCATCGAAGAATTGCATATATATATAAATTAGGCCTCCTTTGGTATGCCAATAGGGCCCCTAGTCATGCCCAACTTAGGAGATCCATTTAGTTGGCTGTTTAGAGTTGGGATCAGCAGTTGGAGTCTTTGGTGGCTATCAAGGAGTTGGGATGGTTCGGACATTTTTCATTATAAAAATAGTGCTTTTCCTATTAAAAATGCTTCCCCACAGCCTTGTATTTGTTCTCCTTTTGTTTTGTTTCTTTGCTATAGTTTATTTCCTAGGATTCACCCCTAAGAGAACTAATAGTACTATGCCATTTCATGAAAAGTACCTGAGTTGTAGTCCGAGCAATTCCGTCCCATTTGTTGTATGTACCTCTGCTATTCTCTGTCCACTCACCAAAATCCATTCTGAAATTGACAAGTCAAAAAAGGAAAGCAGTTAGAGTATGTTAAGTAATACTTCATAGTCTCCTTATTACTAACAATGAAATAGAAAGGGCAACCTACCCAACCACAAAAAAGTTGTATCCACTCATGTGATATGTATGCACTTTGGTGTCATTGTTCTGAAGTACTATTTCCATGAATCCCCTGTAAGTACCATTGATAATAGATGTTTTGATCTCTGGAGGTCCTGTAATTGGCCTGGTTGGGAAATCAAGTTTATATACTCCTTTTACTTTGTATTGATCAGCAAGCCGGATCGGTGTGTTAGGATTCTCGAACGAAACCCCACTCAGTGTAGCACGTCGTTTACCACTAATAGTCACTGGTGGTTTGTTTTTCAAGACATATACCTCAGTCACATTGATTGATCCATATCTGAAAGAACCTTGAGGATTCGGGCGAGCACCACTAGCTGTTACATTCCACCTGTATAGTAAACCACAAGAGGCTTTAAGCAAAATGGAGAAGGAGATCATTTGAATTGAAGCAGATCATTAATACACCTTATTCTATATGCTTTCTATAACCAATTCAGAATTATCTTTTGACATTTCCAAGATTTTATTGCAGAATGTGAGAGAGTTTTGTAGTATATATGGAAAGAAGAATCAAATTATCACACTTAGAAGTAAAACAGACCTGATAGATCGTGCCTGGTTCATGGAGAATGTTTTATCAAACTGATCTTGTGGTGGATCAGGAAGAGGGCCAGATGCTTTTCCTTTTGAGTTTGTATACTTTAGGATTGCAACACCAGTGACTCTTTGCCATGTTGATTCATTAACGAACCGGGCACTTGCAACTATATAGTAGTCAGAACTTGCATTCTGATCCATGGTTACCAAGAAAGAGTAGGATTGACCAACATGAATATCTAAGCTAGTATAGTTCTGCTGCACAGTATATGCTCCTTCTGTTTCTGCTAAAAGAAGGTTATGGTTCTGGATTCTAAAATTTAAACTGGTTGATATTCCAACATTGCTCACACGAATTCTGTAGGTTTTTCCTGCAAAGATTTGAACATTCATTGAAGAATGAAGACAAAATTTGTGATATTTCAAGATTAGCATTTCAATTTCTTTGGTCATCATCTTGCGACCAACCACCAACACACACAAAAAAAGATAAGGAACCATATCATGTATACAAGAAATGAAAAGCAGACATTCCACCAAGAAGGAAGCAAACAATTTTGTAGCAAAGATGAAAACCAGCATCCTAGAGCCTTGCACAGAGCAAAGCAATAAAAATGTTGTCTCACTACGAATATTGAAATATCATGCATAAAACATACAGACATTATTTGAAATGCCAAGTTTTTGAAAGCAGCATTGTGTTAAAATATATATATATATATATATATATATATATAAGCAAGCAATTGCAACTTTGACTTGACAAACATTTAGCTATGCTCAAAAGAGAAAAACACAAACTGAAGATCAAGTATGCCACATTTACTAACCTGGATGGACTGTGATCGTTGTATAGTCGATGCCATCCGGAACAAGAGTATCATTGTATCTGTAGGGTCCTTTACCATTAATTAGAACACCATCGGGCATCCCGAGATCTTTGCCAGAGTTGAGGGCTCTCCTTAATGCCTGGTTCAAGTTAAAAGCTCTCAGACAGAAATGAACCAACTTAAAGAACAATCTCAGGAAATGAAAGGATTATCTATTAAGCACTTCACTAACCGTATGGTTTCGAATGTACCAATCACCAATCAAAATTGTGATATCCCCATAAGGAGTATCAAAAGGAATAGGAATTATAGCCCTGTTATTAATTATGAAGCTGCCAAAACCACCAGAAGCCCTCTGGAAATTGAGGGAAGGGAAGTAAAAGAAACTCCCAATCTGGTCCTTAACCTGAAATCTGTAAGTCCAATTCCACTTTGGAGGAATTGGACAATTAGTTCCAAGGACCCCATCTTGCCAAGAACTCCTCCTCTGGAAAATGCCAGACCTGTCTCACCCCCAACCAAAATATTTAGTAACCGTCATAGAGGAACAAAAATCTTTAAAACAAAACCAATATTAAGAAAAAAAAAAAAACAGATAAAAGCTTCTTACCAATGCAAAAGGAGTTCTTCATCTAATTTATTCCTCACATTGACAATAACATTGTCATTAGTAGTTACATTGATGGTCGGCCCTGGAAAGTCGCCATTCACAGCAATTACCTGCAGTTCAGCAAGAATCTTAAACTCCTCAAAACTTACTAGCATAATTACTCAAGAACCCATTACGCCATCAAACATTATATCAAATAAGCAAGCTAATTTTTAAAACACTGTCACTTAATTACTTAGATCTGAAGATAAAAATTCAATCTTTTAAAGATATGAAAGCAAACTACCAATTAAAGCCCAAATTTTAAGCATTCCCACTTACTTAAAGCTTAAAAAGACACATACATATAAGCTTGTAAGCATCTCTGCATTTTACATTTGCACAATGACAAAACTGACAAAAGAAACAAACAGAGAGATGGAGAGATCTAGAAAACAAACCTGTTGAGGAACTCCAAGAGGAGAAGCAGTAATGTAAGAGACCACAAAGTTAAAATTAACAAGTGGATCCTCAGCAGAAGAGAAGCCCAAGAACAAGGAAATGTAGATAAAGGAAAGTGCAAGAAAGCTAGAATAAGCCATGGAATTGAAGTTTGAAGGTGATTATGCACTCTCCGGAGTAGAAATTGCCAACTCTCTCAACTTTGCTGAGATTACATTATCAGGTTAAAGAAAGAGGAAGAGGAAGAAGGAGCAGAAAGCAAGAAACGAAAGAGAGGAAAGAGGCAATGTAAATTGAGAGTTAATAGTAGCGTATTCTAGAGAGGAAGAAGAGCTAGAAGCTAAAAAAGTCATAAAGATAGTGAAAACGGCTCTTTTTTTCTTAGCTTTCTGAGCCAACAGAGATAGAGAGAGAAGGTGGTTTTTTGTTTTTAGAAAGAGAACGTGGCTTTTGTTATACCAAATACTATTCAAAATCAACCCTCTCACACTCACCATTATTCAGAGTGAATTATACAAAAATGTATTAAAATAATATATTGAGTTGATAATTAATTTAAATTTGATAATTTTTTTTTAAAAGAAGAAAATAAAACTCATAATTTTCTTCTTCAAATTTGTCAAATTGATCGTTTAGATTTAGACCCTTTGTTTGTTTTTTTACTTCTATTCGGATATCTTATGAAATTTTTGATACATTCAGGATTAATTAGGTTGTTGTTGAGGAAAGAAGGTGAAATCGAACCCTCAATGCAACTGAGTTTCAATGTTTGAAAGTTGGAATTTTAAAGATCTAGATAGAAGTTCTTTTGTATTTTTTGTTGTTTTGTTTCTTTTTTGTTGAGTTTTTTATCTCCATCTATTGTTAAGTTTGGTGTTTTGTTTTGTTACCCTGAATGATTTTAATCATTCAGTTGTGTATTTTTTTTATTTTTATTTAATGAAATTTCCCTTATAAAAAAAGAAATCAAATTTGATAATATTTCTATTTGATAGAATTTAATTTTTGTTTAGTAGATAGTTCTCCTTTGACACAATTATGGATAAAATATCATGATTTTTATAATATTTGGACCAAATTATTTACACATTGTATCAAAAATAGTTTGTTAGATAATTTTGATATTTAAAGTTATTCTTTTCACTATTTAAATTTGGTCTAAATTACGTACAAAATCTAATTTATGACAAAAAATAAAAAAAAATTCACATCCGCTTATTCACAATTAAGTATTAAAATATTGTAATATTGTATAATATTTAAAAAATATGGCATAGCTAAACTCTTAGCTTATCATATAAATGTTAAGACTTGTTATAAGGGTGAGTTAGATTTCGTAATAACTTTGCAATATCATATAATTAAAAAAATATATATATATATATATCAGAAATAGTTGGAAGATTTGATGTTGAGAATTGGGCTTTTGTCGGTCCTGAATTGGCCCATTTATAAGTCAATCATGAGGGTAGCACGCAGGTGAAGAAGAGAGAGAGAGAGAGGTGGGGGATTGTGAGTGACAGCCAATAGACAGTTCAGACCACAATCGACAGTGATAAAGAATTACTATTTGTTAGTACTACGTTATACACACGCCTTACTCCCTTCTCTCTTTATTTAACATCCAGCGTTAAGACTAAGCAGCCACCAACCTGCAATTTTTTTTTTTTTTTTGGAAGAACAAGGAGAGTTTCTTTTATTAATAGAGGAAGGGATAAATAGATACATCAAAGGGATCACCTAACGGTTCAACATGCAATTCTTATAACATAAATGTTACCGGCCAGACCCGACCCGACTGTGTTCCACATGTTAAAATGTTAAGAATTTGTTTTTAAAACAAGAAATGAAAGTAAAACTTGCAAAATTAAGTATAGAAAAATACATAATTTAAAATTAAAAATTATAGATTTAACAAAAAAAAAAATTAAAAAAATAAAAATTATAGAAAAAAAAAGCAAAATTGATATAGGCATGAATGAAAGCGCCACATGATTGCCAGTGATGGAGGATGGACGTGGGGCCCACCAGCAAAGGTGTACTCGCCATTAAATGAAAATGCCGTTGGCCTTTTTTATTTATTTAATATAACATTTCCATTTCCATGTCATCTTTCTGGCTTTTACGTATCTCACAGTCAGATGCCAAATCATTAATCCCCTTCTCCCCTTTTTCCCTTTTTCCTTTTTTATAATTTATTTCATCATATATTTTTATATATTATATATATATATATATATATTACTTCAAATGAAATTCAAATATTGTAAAATATTACTTTTACTTTAAAAATTAATTTTATTATATTTTAATCATGTATTTTAATGTTAAAAGATTTATTATATATATATATACATAACATGGGGCACTTTAAAAAAAAAAAAAAAAACATAACATGGAGCAGTTAAAGTCAAAGGGAACTGTAAATATAGTTAAAGAAACATAATGTATATAACGATTTTTTGGCCTCGAGATCCCAAAATGATTACTGCACTATAGTCTATATATATCTCTCTCCTTTGGGGACCAATAAAAAAAATTTCCTTTGTTTTCCTTTAAAAAGAATTGTATTCCTTATTCAAAAGTTTTTTCAGTTTTTTTTTTTTTTTTTTTTTTTTTTTTTTTTTTTTTTTTAAAAATGGTATTGATGAAGGTATTTTTAACTAAATGAACATAGTCTTGTTATTCTCTCTTCTCTTAGTACTTTAATTAATTTTGTATTGTGAAACTCAAAAAAATTGCATATTCCTTATTCAAAAAGTTTATTTTCAGAAATAGGTAAATTTCATTGTATTAGAAACCATTGTTGAAAATGCTTTATTTTGATATATATAGAGATACTAATGACATATATATAATATTACAGGATTAGTTATTGATGAAGGTTGAGTTTTTCATTAAGAGTTGAAAGGGAGAGAGTGATAGTTTTCCCCCCCCCCCCCCCTCTGTAAATTTGTGCTTCATCTTGAGTTATTTTTCTCTCATTATATTCATGTTGTGTTGATTTCCGCACATTGAAAGGGGATAAAAACCCAAAAAGTGGTATATCAGAGCAAGGGATGTTGTGTTAGGAGGACCCTTCTATGAGGAATCAACTAAATCTAGTGATTCCCCTCCCTTTTTTTCTTTCCATAACCCCCGCCCAACCTACCAACAGGAATGGAGGCATTCAAGAAGAAGAAGAAGAAGAGGAAGAGATACCTAATCGATTATATCTTCGCTCACCTCTAAAGGGGAGAAAGACCAAGGAACCCCCTACAGCAAAGAAAATGGATGAAAGCCATGCAAGAGGAGATAAGTTCCTTGCAAAAGAATCATACCTATGATCCGGGTGAAGCTTCCCAAAGGCAAGAAGGTCTTGAGAAACAAGTGGTTGTTCAAGCTCAAGAAGGATGACAATGGAAAGTTGCTAAGGTACAAAGCTCGATTGGTTGTCAAAGGCTACAACAAAAGAAAGGGACCGACTTTGACGAGATATTCTCACCGATGGTGAAGATGACCCCTAATTCGAGTTATACTGGATTGTAGCATTCAACAAGAGATCACATGGAGCAACCGAAGGATGAAGCACCGGGAAGGAACACGCCCCCCACCCGGGACCGAATTGCTAAGAGAGACCTGCAATGTCAACAACAACTCCCAACCGCTCGGTAAGGACCCGGGTAGGAGAAGGCGGGTGGCCCACCCCCGCAAACCGCAAGCCAACAACAAGTTGATTCAGTCGGCTCCGAAACTCGCTAGGTGTGTTCGGCCACAGAGGAACCGCCCTTCAACTTTAGATTCACCAATCACATCAAGAGAGCTTTATTCAGCAGTCTTGGCTTGGTATATACCTCTAAAGTTTTCCAAAGTATTATGCGTGGGTTGCTCAGCGTGCGTGGATAGACGCTATGATCATCCATCCATTGTCCTATATGCCAAAAACCCAATAGTTTTCTTGTTCATCTTCTTTCATTCACCTTCATTGATTGCGTTGGCTTGACTCCAACATTATCCAATGGATCGCTAAATCCCTGCAATTAAGATAATCCTCCATCCTTGGCTTCCAAAGGATATAATTTGAAAGCGTGAGCTTGAGCATAGCTCGAGGATGATGTGTCTTCTACCGCCAGTTTTTAACCAAATTTTGATATTGTGTTTTATCAAATTATAGAGGCTAAATTTGACAAAACGGAGGGCACGTTGCCGCCCGAATGGTCAAAAATGGTAGGAGAGAACTCTCGTGTAAAATGGTGGAGCAGACGGAGGGACACGTGGCCACTAAGATTTGTACCTTGTAGACGTGGCGGAGATGTGGCACCGCGGGGGGGTGGTGGGCGCGCGGGTGTTAGACACGTGTCGGGCGTGTCGATGACATGGCAGTTGGGGACCTTGGTGATGATGTGGCAGTGATGTGGCGGCCCCTCCCCCCCCCCCCGGCCGCGCCCCCCCCCGCCCTCGGCCATGCCTAATCCCCCCACGTGTTCCGGCGCCGTCGCCGAAGAGAGAGTAACTTTGATTGGTAGCGCATGGATTTAGAGCTGAAACAAGATGGATGTCAAGACAACCTTTTACATGGAGATTTGCAGATGCGAAGAGATCTACATGGAGCAACCGAAGGATTTGAAGCACGGGAAGGAACCCTTGGTCCCCAAAAAACAAAAAGAGCCTCCAGCCCCAAGAATTGGTACAAGAAGTTTGACTCATTCATGACGGTCACAAAAAGAAGGACTGGCGACGATTGAGTGACGTACATAAAGATTCCCAAATGGAAGCTTTGTGACACTTCTCTCTGTGTAGATGATATATTGATTGTTAGCCAGAGATGCCAAGATAAGCAAGTTGAAGAAGGAATTATCTCAATCCTTTGACAGAAATGAAAGATTTAGGCCCGACTCACGGATATTGGGCATGAAGATTGTTCGTGATAGAAAAGCAATGAAGTTGTGGCTATCACATGAAAAATATGTTGAACAAGTGATCAAGTGATTCAACATGGATAATGCCAAGTCAACAAGCTCCATTGGCTAATCACTTCAAATTGATTAAGAGTTCGTGTCCATCCTCCAAGAAGGAAATAGAACAAATGAAAGCAATCCCATACTCCTCTGTTGCTGGAAGTTTGATGTATGCTATGGTACGCAGATGAGGCCGATATTGCTCACGCGGGTTGGAGTTGTGAGTCGATACCTTTCCAATCCAGGGAAAGGACATTGGGAGGTAGTCAAGTGGATTCTTAGGTACCTTAAGGGTACTTCAAAGATGTGTCTATGCTACGGGGAGCTAACCCGGTCTTGGAGAGCTATATGGGGACTTAGATATGGTCGGCGAGTCTTGATGGTAGAAAATCAACATCGGGATTTCTTTACACTTTTGGGAGGAGGAGTGATGTCATGGCAAAAGATTGCAAAGTGTGTTGCTATCCACAAGGGGGTGAGTACATTGCAATTGGAAGTGGTAAAGAAATGTTGTGGTTAAAGAGACTTCTAGAAGAACTAGGGGTTAAGCAAAAGGAGTACAAGATGCACCGCGATGAGGAGTGCTCGGGTTTGAGCAAGAACCCAATGTATCACTCCGGACAAAGCACATCGACACTCGTTATCACTGGATACGTGAGGTGATGGATAGACAACTATTGAAACTTGTGAAGATCCACACGAAGGAGAATCCTGAGACATGCTAACCAAAGTGGTTACACGAGAAAAGATCAATCTTTGCCGAGACATAGCTGGAATGGATTCTATGTGATCATCGGTGATGAATGTGGGTGGAGGGGGAGATTTATTGTGTCCGGCTCCCATTGTCGATGGTTGGCAGCAACCATTGTTGAATTATTGTGTCCAGCTCCCATTGTCAATGGTTCGCAGCAACCATTGTTGAAAATGAAGATCTTGTTCACACTATTTTGGCCCTATAAATAGAGGGCTTCTCAAGCAATGAAGAGATACACAACACAGAAACTAATCGGAGAGTGATTAGTTATTGAGAGTGAGAGTTTTTCTTTTAAGAGTTGAGTTGAGAGAGTGGTAGTTTTCTCCTCCTCCTCCTCCTCCTCTGTAAATTTGTTCTTCATCTATTGAAGTTATTTTTCTCTCATTATATTCATGTTGTGTTGATTTTCGCACATTGAAAGGGTATAAAAACCCAACAGTATCGAGTGTTAGAAGGATTATTATCATTATTTTATCTCGATATTAAACTCTCTATTATAATATAATAGAAGGTCATAAAAACTTTTTGTATGGATGTATGAAATTATTAAAAGAATAAAAAAGTATACCAATTAATAAAATTTTATATCACTTACCCAAAAAAAAATTAATAATAATAATAAAATTTTATATGTCTCTTCTTACTTTTATATTCTTGTAATTTATTTATTACTCTCTCTTATTCTTAAAATATTATACCATTTTGTATGTTTTGCTATTATTTTACAATTACAAGAAGGCATATTACATACAAAAATCAGCTTTGGATTTTCATGTCTCATGATAATTGATTTAGCCTAAAATCAAAAGGTGGCACGTAAGCATTAGGATTCTTTCTTTCTCTATGGATAGCTGAGTATGCGAGAATATATGTAATGATAAGTTCAGGATAGAGATTTATTGTGTTTAGATCTTTGATGCTTAAGTTAGCAAAAGAAATACAAGAAAAAAATAGGATATTCAAATGAGTTTATAGATATTCTCAAGTGAAAAATGCAGCAAGAGAGTATGAGAGAGTGAGTGTGTTGTGTGCCTTGTGAGTAATAATTTTCAAACATGTTTGTCTCAAAGTAATGTTTCTTACATGAAATGTTGGTTTGACGGTTTTGATATGACTAATAATGAGATGTTGAGTGTCGCGTGTCCATAGCACCTTGGTGAAAAATATGCTTCTCAATATTGTACTAAATACTTTTATCAACAACATTAATTATCAATACGAAATTAAGTGCAAAATTATTAAATATGTGTGAAGACTTTACTCGAGGGATAGTCAGATGGGGTTCACACTAATGCGATTATCCCGAAATCTTGATTCTATTCGAAGTATTTGAGCCTCTTGACTTCACCAATGACCCTAAAATGAGTCTACTCTATATATCACACAAGTAAAAAATGGGCCAGTTATTAATCTGGATTTCAGTCTCCTCAATAAATAGGGAAGCCTGTGCATTTCAATTGTAATAAAATAAATGCTTTATTATAATCCTTCTTAAATAATAAAGAAATCCATGGAAGGTTTGTCTTAATAATATTTGTTTTTGTGTGTATATATATATATATATATATATATAGAATTAAAATTGGTGGTGGGTCAAATAATCTGCCAGGAAATCTAAAATGAACAGCTAGATAAGGAACAAGTTAGCGCATTTTGGGAGTAATTCTTAGCTTGCGGATATTAATAATTGACCACACAGACAGGCATATTGTTCAAAATTTAGAATCAAACACGTGATTATCCTCATAAGCCAAACCAAGAATCCAGATATGGAAAAAAAAAAAGAAAAAGAAAAAAAGACCATGGGAATAAATAATACATGTCTTAATTAGCCAACTCATGGATCCATTACCAACCACCAAAATAAAAAAACCATAATTTGGTTTGCAATTTATGGTTTTTCGTTTTTGAGTATATATATATATATGTTTCCTTCATTGCTCTTATCAATCTTCACACTCTTTCTTCCTTTTATATATAACCTTCATTACACTTCAAATAATAATAATAACAAAAATAATGATTATTTTTTAATGTTATTCATTAATCTACAATTTAATTTTTAATATTAATTTACTTATCATATTTTGTTACTATCATAATTCAAATTCGTAGTTTTATGAAGTACTTATACTTAATCAAAAGACAAAGTTAAAGGAGGATTTTTCCTCGATACCTTTTAAGTCAGTAAAATAAGGTCAAAACGAATAGAGTTAAAGCTAGAAGTTGGGAGTACTTGGTCAAAAAATCCTTCAAAAAATAATAATAATTGTGATTATAATATTTAATAATAACAACAAGTAAATTGTCTACCAAAAATAAACCATATTTGAGGTATTTTCGCCTTTATCATATCTCGAATTCATGATATCCCAAAATCATAAGTAAAGTTTTTATCAATCGAGCTAAACCTACTTGACTTGATAGGTTGATGGTAAGAGTAATGATAATTAATAACTGTACAAAATTCAATAATTACAAAAATATTATTAGAATGAAAGAGGGAAAAAAATTATATGTAACTAATGTGACTTACTTTAAAAGTAATAAATAAATAAATAATAATTATAGTTTACTTTTTTTTCACGGTGAGAATAATTAAAATAATTTTTTAATCAAGTCTCAAATTTATGTTTTTTTTTTTTTTTTTAAAATTTAAGTTTGGTCAAGAAGATGTTTATAAAATGCAGTATATTAAAGTCAAAATTTGTTTAAAAAAAATAAAAAAAAAAAAAAAAAATGATGATTATTATTATTATTATATTAAATCTTACAATGGGAATGAAATGATAGACTACTACTCTACTTATATATAATATTTTAAATTTCTAGTTCTTCTTCGGAGAGTTTCCTTTTATAGTGGGTGCTCGGCTTGGGCAGGTGGTGGGGTGATGGTTGCGCAAATTAGGCAGAAATTGGCTCCAAACTTAGCGAACAGTGTTGAAAATTGTATACGAATTTTCTTTTCAATCCATAGTTTGAACTTCATTCCACTCCACGAGTTTAAATACGTAGTTATACGCGGAATTCGGATTTTTTCTTTTTAAAATGTGGACAAAAATTCAAATGTGGACAAAAATTCAATAGTAATGTGGTGGAGTTGCAGAAGGCCACCCCCACAATCGCCCCTTGCGGTTGGACACCCAACAGTCCCCTCCCCATGCATAAAAAAAAAAAAATGTTTGCCATGTTTCGTGAAAGCTGCATGCTCGATGAAGGCCAAGTATTTCTTTCCTTCAGTCCAATTAAGGTAAAAAATGTAACCTACTTTTTGTGGATACCAATGGCCACTAGTTTGGGCCTCAACCATCAAAATAGCTTCAACTGTTCCTTTCATTTTATTATTATTATTTTCATAGAAAAAGGTAAACAATAGAAGTGTTTATACATAATGATATTAGTGTCAACAATAAATTCTTTATTTTTCCGCTTGTAACAAAAATATATTCATCTCAATATCCATTGTTATATTTATATGTAACAAAATAAATTCAACTTCTTGTGTGTATATAAGCTTTCTTGAATGAATTTGCCTTTTATTTATAGATAAAGAAAGTAAAAATGGTTGTCTCTTCACCTAAGTCCACATTAGTATGATATTGTCCAATTTGGGCTTAAGCCCTCACGGGTTTGTTCTTGAGACTTTCCCAAAAGACCTCATTACTAATGGAGTATGTGAGAATTTCTTATATGTAGGCAATCCTTTACTTATTTTCTTCATGTGGGACTTTGGGTTGAAATTCAACCCCAACACATATCACTCATCCAAAATGTAAATCTCTCAAAATCTCAAAAATAATAAAAAACTTTATAGTTTACTTTTCAAGCAATCTCTCAACAAAATGATCCCGTTTCCAAAAAAAAAAAAAAAAACTCTCAAAACAAAATTGGTACAACCAATTTGAAATTTTAGATATTTTGACAAAAAATTAATATATCTAAACTCTAAAGAACTTTTTTTTTTTTTTTTTTTTTTGAGGTGAAACTCTAAAGAACTTGAACAAAAGAAAAAAAAAAGGGGTAAATGACCAAAATTTCACTCTCTCTCTCTCTCTCTCTCATTCCATTTGTCATAGCTCTGTCATTTATTCTTCTCTTTCAATTGCCCTTGGAGATGGCCAAGTGAAGTAGCTTTGAATTTTTCCACAGACACAGAGGGCATTATAGACATTTCCGACTCTCGGAGAAGAAAAGGAGACCACATCATGCATCATTATTAATTCCAAAATAATGACTCTACTAATTACTATAATTATTATTCTTAAATAAATCCGATTACTACAAAAACAATAGCAAAGAAGAAAGAAATGTGGACGGAGGAAGGGCGTGGAAGCAAGCCAGCTGAAGCCTCACTCATTTGCCACACATTGACGGTAGCTGTAATATTAGCATCGGTTGCATTGTTGAACAAGAAAAGCTTAGCATCTTCGTATATGGCTAATGTTGGATATATGCGTGACGTAATACACGTTCTTCCACCTTGTGCAAAGCTTTCTATAATTGAATGATCCACCTGTAACAACATATATGTATATATTTCCATATATGAATGATCCAATTTCATCTATGTATATATTTCCAAATTCATCCAAGATTTGCATGCATGGCTGTGGGATTTTCATATATATATATATATATATATATATACACGTATAACTTACAAGAATTCTCATGGATAGTTTTTCACCATCGAGAACTGAAACAAAGCTTCCATGAACTCCCTTGACCACATCATCTGCTTTAGATGATCTGAAAAATTGCACAAGAGTTTATGTTAATATTATATTTTATACACACACACACATTATATATATATGTGTATATATATATATATATCAAGAAAAATGTACTGGCAAAGAAAGGGTGCATGATTGGACAAAAATGAACCTTGTGTGATCTGCACAAAAGAATGTCATGAAACTTCCGTTTGTTCCTTTGGTAATGTAGAAATAGATAGCGGTCTGCTCTGACTGATCTTTATTTGCAAGAACTAAAAATCCAAATGGTCCAAGTGTTCCTCTCTGGGCAGCACCACCGCTCATACTGCAAAAATACTCCGTATCCAGTGTTCCGTTCACCATCTCTACTGCATTCTTATTGATTTCAAACTCAGCCATAATATCTAACTGCAATAGGCATGTCAAAATTGATTTCAATTATATATATATATATATATATATATATATATATATAAAATTACTTGTCATAGAATTACTTGTCGATTTTAATTACTTGTCATAGACAACATCATTTTAAAAAAACTTAATAGATGTTAATTATAGAATATATATACATCCCGATTTCTTAATATAAGAAGTTCGATTCTTTCTGAATCGTGACAAATAAAACTGACCTGAGTAGCAGAGCTCACTTCAAGAGGTAAAACTGACCCTGTGTCCACTACTACCTTGTTAAAGGTCTTGTCATTCATTCTCAAGTGCTCTACTTCCTCCACAGGCCATTGCAGTAAATTCTTACCAGTTTTATTATCGAACAGTACTGTTCTAGGAATGGCCTATTTTAAATAATCATCAAAAATTATTCATTATAAGATTTAATTAACAGAATATATATATATATATATATATATATATAATATATTATATAAAAAGATTAGTGAAATTAATATTGATGATCATGTACCTGAACGGATGCCCAACCTTTCTCGACATCAGAAACTTCGCTATCCATTTCTGTAATCCAACCCCAAAGCACTCTCCTCTTCTTGCTTTGATCGTAGAATGTCTTGGACGCGTAAAATCTTCCATAATCGTATCTCAAGCCGATTCCCACGTCAATCCGAGGTTCATCAGGTGTCCACGTACAAGCGGTTTCATCGTACGTACCAAGTGCATAATAATCATTTCTGTCATCGTCTAAACTTGTTTTCATCACGTGCTTTATTCCGGGACCGTAATCCGAGGTGTCCAAACCTAGTCCTTTTTCAACGGTGGAGACAGGATAAAAGTCAACGCACTCCCACATACCCGTTCCAGCGACACCGTGGAACTGGCTGTCCAAAAGCTCGTAAGTCTTGAAATCGACCGTGTCGTAAACCAACGTAATGCCGGTTTTGTTCACTTTTGAACCAATAATAATTCGCCATTTTCCCTCTGCTGTGTACCAGGCTGTAGTTGGATCACGAAAATCCCTGAAGTGAATGCCAGGTGGCGGGACTAGAACGGGGTTACCGGGATGCTTTGACCATTCAACTAGGAAAGGATCGGATGGGTCCACAGGATATGCGAGATTTTGGACTTGAACTGATTCGTTAGTTGATCCGGTGTACAACATGACAATCTGACCGTCGGGGGAGGATGGTGGCCGATCCCGTCCACACGCCGTTGATATCGTACCACTGATCACTAACCATTGCCAATGGAAGGTGAAGCCAGTTGATCAAATCTTTCGATACTGCATGCCCCCACACAATATTGCCCCATACTGCACCTTCCGGATTGTATTGGTAGAACAAATGGTACCAACCCTTGTAATATAATGGACCTTAGGACATAAAAAAAAAGTAAGAAAAGGAAAATTCGGATCCACTCTAACTAATTAAAAAATATTAATTTGTCAAACTTGTTTATAATTGATAAGAATTGGAGGGTAGGAAGTGTGTCATGAGCTTACCGTTAGGATCTGCAGCAGCAATATTTCCCAATCAGAGCAATGCCGTCCGTCCGTCCATGAACATATATATATATATTCAAGGAACATGACACAAGAGAGACAAATAAATGATTAAAAACATACAATTGAGGTACGTTGTTGTTACTTTAGGTTATATATATGTGTGTATACGTTTTGCGGGATCAGCTTGTAATAATATGAAAATATAAAATCATAAAAATACATGCATGTGGGATCAAGAAGTAATTACGTACCGTTCATCCAATTCTGCTTTGGCTGGAAATGAAATGCTGTTCTTTCCCATTTCAATATTTTCTCAGTCCATGAAAAGCATACGTTAGCTCCAAAAGACGGAATTGATTTAGAGGAAACACCTTCCGACACCCCGCGTGGAATTGAACTCGGACCTGACGAAATATCTTCGGACGTCGTCGTATTTCCCTTTCTGTAATCAACATTAATATTATTATAATTAGCCAATGCAATCAGAAGTACGACTGCCAAAAGCCCAGATAAGAAAATCAGCCTAGCTTTGGAGGAGGAAAAGTAATGCAGGCGTTGGAGCGGAGGAGCTGCCGCCGTGAGCTCCTCGTCCTTATCATTTGGAAGTGGAGTATAATAATGACATGGAACCTCAATATTTGGTTCTTCAATATTCCAACCTGAATCTGCCATTCTTTTCTTGCACTGAAACAATGATTTTTTTTTTAGTAGTTACAAAACAACGTTATATATGTATATGTGTATATATAGAAAGATGGATAGATTGAGTGATTGACAGATGGGGGAGAATTAGATTAGGATTTGGCACAAATTGAGTATGTCCATGCATACAAGTGAGCTGTTAAAGTTTGCTTGCTTTGTTGCATGCTGGAATTTGATGGTGAGAGAAAGCAAAAGAAAATTGTGAGGGTCAAAGAGATAAATGTCTATCCCGGGGGAGCAGATCTTGGTCTAATTTTATTTGTTTTTTTATATATATATATATATATAAATATATTCAATAATTAACCTCTTCTAATCTATCAAAATAAACATGGATTGGAACATAAAAGGTTAAAAAAAAAAAGTAATTTTGAATTTCGGATAAAGTTTTATTATTACTATTTAAAAAAAAATGAATGTAATAGTATGTATTAATAATTTTATTATTCATCTATTTTTCTTTTATTTGATGTTTTAATTCTTTTAAACAAATAAATTCTCGAAATTAAGGTCATGTGTCTAGTTACACATAGATTTTTTTATTATTATTATTTGAACAAGTATTAATTTTGATATAAATATGATTTAAAAGGTGTAAATTTTTTTTTCTTTAATGAGAATTAGATAAATAATTAATTTATAAATTAAAATTTCACTAATCATGCATGTTAGAATTTTATTCAAAGGTTGGACTAATTAAGGTAGCCGACAAGAGAAACATTATTTTTTTTTTTTTTAATTTATTCGTATTCGGTACCATTTTGGGTTCTAACTAAACCGAATTCAAACCTCACCGGACCCCTATTGGGGAAGTTCTCCCTACACCTATCTCTCCATAGGCAAAGTTCAAACTCGAAACCTTGCAGATGGAACTAAACTCCTTCCGCTTAAAATCCTTCCGCTTGAAACATTACCTTAAATGGCTTTAACTTTCCACGAGGTAAACTGAGTATGTCATGAGCCTATAGATTTATTATGGGCTCCTTTTCATTATTTCTTATGTGATGGATGACAGGCAAATAACACCCATATAGGAGTTTTTTTTTTTTTTTTTTTTTTTTTCTAAAACTGAGTATGTCATGAGCCTATAGATTTATTATGGGCTCCTTTTCATTATTTCTTATGTGATGGATGACAGGCAAATAACACCCATATAGGTTTTTTTTTTTTTTTTTTTTTCTTTCTAAGATACATGTTTTAGATGAGTTTCAAACTATGGTAGAACACTTTTAAACCAAATTTATATTCATACTATTCTTAGCGGGCCACTTGAGTTAGGTCGTTCTTTTGCGGAGAAAACTTTGACTCCAAATTTTAAATAAATATAGAATCGAGGTTCAAATCTTTTAACCTTATTTAAATTAGGAGAACTTCTACCAGGGCGACTTGGAGTTTGAGCTTTTTACTCATTAGTTATACTTAAGAAGCACTCAAATTTTTAAATGATAAAACTTAATTTATTTTTTTTTTAAAAGAAGGGTTTAAATTTTCTTTAATACTCAAGTTTTGACTTGAGTCTTCCATTATCAGAACTTTAATACACCATTAAAAAAAGTACAATTTATAACCCACCAACCGTAATTTAATTTGAGTACAACTATATTGGAATCCTTTTATTATATATATATTTTGGGTAATTTATTCGTACCCAATAATTATTTTGGACCTAACTAAACAATAGTTAAGTTGCGTTGTTCCCTATTAGGGAGAAGCTATTCCTACACCTTCTCTTCATAACCAAAGTTTAAACTCGAGACTTTGTCTACTTGAACCAAGAGATGTTGGTTTTTTTATTATATATATAATATGATTGGTTATAGGTAAGGCCTAGATAAACCCAATGAGAATCAAGGAATCAATTGGCTTATCTATTACTATGAAGGCCCAAGTGAAATCAAGATATTTAGATTTTCTTTTTCGTTTTTTTTTTTTCCTCTAAATTTTTTATTTTACTTATGATTGTAAATGATGGAAACAAAACCTTTGATAAAAATTTTAGAATTTTATTTATTTATTTCATGAGTAAGTTTTTATTTTCTTGAATTCTTTGACTTGAATACTTGGCATGCCAAAATTATACTTGTTAACCCAAGATGCATATAATATGGTAAGAAGTTTTTCCGACTTAAGTGAGATTGAAGGTTCATAAATCGACTCATATGCAGTTGTTTAAAATTTGGGGTCAAAACTTCCTTCATCAAGGGACCAACACGACTCGAACGATGATTAGTCTAAATGTGGATTGTTTAAAGGTGTACCCTCCCATAATTTGATATTCATCTAAGACACCTTGTGCCATTAGAAAATAAAAATTTTACTTATTAGTTTTAGAACTTAGTTGTTTTTGTTATTATTAAAATGCCAAGATAAATGAAGGAAAAAAAAATCTACTTTTGCTTTTTATATCACCAAGAGGTACAAACAAATAATTACAACGGAGACAAAAAAATACAAACAAACTAGAAAAAGAAAAAAAAAAAAAAAAAAAAATACAAGGAGATTTGACTCAAAATTATTTAACTAATTAATTAATTAGTTAATTTATATTTGCAGAACTCATTTGCCAAACTTTGATGGAGGCAGTAATTTTAGCATCGGTTGCATTATTGAACAAGAAAAGTTTAGCATCTTCGTATGTTGCCTTTGTTGGATATATACGCGACGTAATACATGTTCTTCCGCCCTGTCCGAAACTTTCTACTATTGAATGATCCACCTGCCATACCAAAATTACTCAATTCCAATTTCATCATATATAAATCTTTATAAATAATATATATAATGATTTCACTTACAAGAATCCTCATGGATAATTTTTCATCCTTCAATACTGGAACAAAGTTTCCATAAATTCCTTTAACTACATCCGTTGCTTCAGTTGATCTGACACCCCCCAAAAAAAAATGGTGAACTAGGGTTTAATAAAAAAGGAAAAGAGGAGATGATAATATATAAGGAAAAAAAAAAAAAAAAAAAAAAAAAAAGGAGAATGAAAAGAACCTTGAGTGATCAGCACAGAAATATGTCTTGAAATTTCCACCAATTCCTTTGGCAACGTAGAAATAAATAGGAGTCTGTTCGGATTGATCTTTATCTGCAAGAACCAATAAACCGAAAGGACCAAGAGCACCACGTTGTGCTGCACCACTGCTCTTACTGCATATGTAATTTGTACTGCTTCCGTTCACCATTTCCATTGCCTCCTTACTTATTTCAAACTCAGCAGTAATATCCAGCTACACATTATATAAATTACAAAATATTTTAACAAAATATAAATACACACACACACACACATATATATATATATTGTGGAATAAGTTTCCAAAAACTAGTACCAAATTTAAGCTAACCTGAGTAGCAGAACCGACATTAAGAGGAACAATGGAGCCCGCGTCAAGTGTTACATTGTCAAAACTCTTGATACCTAATCTCAGCTTCTCTATTTCCTTCACTGGCCATTGCACCAAGTTGTTACCTGTTTTCTTGTCATATAATACTGTCCTTGGAATTGCCTGTTTTTTTAAAACAAGAAAAAACACAAAATTTTTAAATTTTATAACAAACAAATTTGACCAATTTTAACCATTTTTAATAATAATTACCTGAAGGGAAGCCCAACCCTTTTGAAGATCAGCAGCTTCACTATCTTTTTCAGTAATCCAACCCCAAAGAACTCTTCTTTTCTTATCTTGATCATAGAAAGTTTTTGATGCATAAAAATTTCCATAATCATATCTCAATCCAATCCCAGCATCGTTGTTGACGTCATCAGGTTTCCATTTACTCAAGGTTGGATCATAGGTACCGAGGGCATAATAGTCATTTCGGTCATCATCCAAACTCGTCTTCACCACGTGCTTCACTGAACCACTATTATCAGACGTGTCCAAACCATTTTCGGCTATTCTCGAAACCGGATAAAAGTCCACACATTCCCACATGCCGGTTCCAGGTACACCGTGAAGCACGCCGTCAAGAAGCTCGTAAGTCTTGAAATCGACGGTCTCGTAAACCAATGCGATACCGGTCTTGTTTACTTTGGACCCGATGATGAACCGCCATTTGCCTTCTTTGGTGTACCAAGCCGTGGTGGGATCACGGAAATCCTTGTGGTGAATACCGGGTGGGGGAACAAGAACAGGGTTTTTGGGATATTTAGTCCACTCGATGAGGAGTGGATCGGAAGGGTCGGTTGGGTATGCAAGATTCTGGACCTGAACGGTTTCGTTGGTTGAACCGGTGTATAACATGACAAGCTGACCGTTTTCGAGAATGGTGGCGGAACCTGTCCAAACACCGTTGCTGTCGTACCATTGGTCGGGAACCATAGCAAGTGGGAGATGACGCCAATTAATCAAGTCTTTTGACACTGCATGACCCCATACGATGTTGCCCCATATTGGTGCTTCTGGATTGTATTGGTAGAACAAATGGTACCATCCCTTGTACAACAATGGACCTGTGGAAAGACAAAGTTAACAATTTTTTTTTTTTTTTCAAATCTTGTGTAACATTTAATTCTTATAGTGTCATAAATTTACTATGCGACTATAAGTCTAATATTTCTAAAATCTAACTATTTAATATTATTTTTTATATCAACTGCACATGAGACAAAATATCATATGAAATATAAATAAATTAAGCTTAAATAATGAATTGTATTGAATCTGGTATGTGATTAGGATTTTTGCTTTTGTAGTTACACTTTCTTGTATTAAATATCATTATTTTACTGATAATTTGAAAAGAAAAATTATCTCAGGTGGTTCTAAACTAACATATAATAAAACTACTAATCAACGGTTGATTAGTATTAATAATGAAAATTAAAGCCGACAAAGAGAAAATCAATTTCGGGGTGCTCAAAACACGGTTGAAAAATTCAGCCAATAAGAATAGGTGATCATTCTGGTCTGTTTTGTAATTTTCTGGAAGATATATATATATATATATAATAAGAGTATTAATGAATTAATTCAGTCGCTTAAGACAAGTATAATTATGATTACTAATATTTTGATTTAGTAAATGTCAAATCATTCCTAGTCAATCAATCGTGTACCACATAAATACATAATAAGGTTGTTCTAAAAATTCATAAATGAATGAGCTGGCAAAAAAAAAAAAAAAAAAATAGAGCTAGTAAATTAGAGGAGGATAAGATGGACAAGTGTACCATGGATTTGACTTACCATTAGGATCTGAGTCAGCAAACACCGCCCAATCATAGCGTCCAACAAATATTTGGAAGAAGGCACACAAAAAAAGTTATATATGATTAGTAACCATCAATTGTACCGTAAACTTAACCTATTCTACATACAAATAATGAAATTCAAGAAAACCAACTTATGATACTTTTTCGATTTAAAAAATTAAAATATTTTTTTAAATTCCAAGTCTTTATTTTTTTGTTAAAATGTTAGTTAAATTACATTTACGAAAAAAATTCTCCTAAAATTATTATACTTGTACACAAAGAAAAAAATATCAATAAATAAATGTATATATGTTAAAAGTAAAAAAGTATATGACACTAAAATAGATACCTGACGTGGCTTTCAAAATCTAGCAATTTAACTTTTTGAACACAATTTTTTTATTCTTCCTAAATAAAAATCAATTAAAATAGAAGTTTGATTCTTGAGGTAGAGTAATGATATGAAGAATAAAAAGAAAGAAAAGAACTCACCATTCATCCAATTCTTCTTTGGCTGGAAGTGAAAAGCTGATCTCTGCCAACCCAACGTTTTTCTTGACCATGAAAAGGAAACGGTTGCTCCAAGACGAGACCCAAATCCAATTGATTTGGGCGACACTCCTTCCGCCACCCCACGTGGTTCGCCAACTTCCTCCTCCGACGACGGCATTGAATTTGCTGCATCACTGCCTGGAGTGAAGGCCGCCGCCGGCACCTTCCCGTTTCCATTTTCAGTATAATTAATCAGTCCTACAAGAACTACAGCTGCCAGAAACAGAGACGACAAAACAAGAGTAACTTTTAAGAATCGCCGACTTTTGGTCGGACCATTATCGTCCGGCAAAGCGGAATACAGAAACGGGACTTCATTATTTTGTTTATTGTTCCAATATGAGGAAGAAGCCATTCTTTCTTTGAAAGAACAGTTTTACACAAATACAACGTCTATATGTTGTGTATACAATAATATATATATATATATGTTTAAAAAAAAAAAAAAAAACAATAATATATATATAAAGAAAACACAGATCAAGGAAAGAGAAAGAGAGAAATACAGAGTTTAGGCTGTATATATAAAATTTTTAAAATCAAAGGGTATCAAATTTTGTGGGTTGACAGATAAGATTTTATGATTGGCTTGGGATTTGCAGCATTGTCTGTGAGGTTAATTATTGGCTGGTTTTTCCAGCATGACTGGAATGTGTTAAAAAATTAGAGAGAGAAAGAGAGAAATGTAGGTAAGAGGGAGAGAGAACAAAGAGGCGAGGATGTATGATTTATAGATTGACGTCGAGGAGAATAAGGATTTATTTGGTAATTAATATTTTATATTATTTTATATTATTTTGGGAGAAGGGATCTTGAATGTTCTTATAAGCAGAAATTTCAACCCAGGTAACAAAATGGAAGTACAAAACCTTTATTCTTTTTTTTTTTTTTTTTTTTTTTTTGAAGATGGATAAAATATAGAAATTATTGGTGACCAAATTCACTTGAATATTACAGAAAATTTTTAAAAGTGCCGAAAACATTATTTGGTTTTGCAAGAAATTGACTGATTTTAAAATTTTACTAGAAGCTTTTATGCTGATGTACCCCACCACCAGAAGTAGCACAACTTTTTTTTTTTTTTTTTTTTTTTTTTTTTAAAATAAAAATAAAAATTGGTAATTTTTTAATTTTTTTTATTAGACAAATGAATTGGTAAAGTACAAAAGATTAAATAATTTATATAAACTAGTTTGTTTAAGAATTAAAACGGTTAATTTATATTTATATAATTAATGTGAATAAATTTATTAGAGGTTAAAATATGAACTAAATAATAAAATACCCTTTTCACATAAATATTTTAATTAAAAAATGGGGAAAAATAAATATGATCCTCATCATATGTTAAGATAACAATGAGTTTTAATTAGTTGGATAATTAAAAAAAAAAAAAGAGTGTCTCCATTAAAAGAATATCTCAACATCAATTGAAATTGATTTGGTGACTTTTAAGATTTTCTTTCAATTGATGTTAATCAAATTATGCAATGTAAGATTCTTCTTCTTATTATTATTACTATTATTTTCAATCAAATAAATAAATTATTTGAAAATTCAAAATTTTCAGAATTTCATTAAAAGAAAATATTATAAAAATGAATAAACTTAATTAAAATTAAGTAAAAAAATTTAGTTGAGTCGGAGATAACTAAAAATAAAAGCAACAATACAAGAAATAAGACAACAAATATTTTATCTAGATCTTTAATATTCAAACTTCCAATCACAAAACTCATCTGCATATAGAGTTTGATTTTGTCTTCTTCCTTCAACGACAACCTAATTCATCATGGACATATAAAAATTTTATAGGATACCTAAAAATAAGACAAAATTGAATAGAGGGTCCAAAACTAAACTGGTTTAACTGATTTTTCTTCTAAAAGAAGAAAAAAAAACCGATATCTAAATATTAATGGAGAACTAAACATTTGAGATGTGAAAGATAGTAAACAAACTAAAGAAGTAGAGAAAAAAAAAAACTAAAAAAAAAAAACAAAGAACATATATTTGGATAAACTTAAAAAATAAATTTAGTATTAAGAATATGAATGGAGTAAATATTTGACACCTAAAACCATACTCTCTTCATTCGAGATTATCTCTAATCTCACACATATCTTGCCTAAATTTTGTTTTAATTTTACTTTAATTACAAAATTAGGTAAAAGTAAATATATTCATATGTATCTATATATTAAAATAAAATAAATAAAAATACATAAAAGTCCGTCTCGGATACTCATAATTTCTTGTCCTTTTTTGCAGCATCATTAAAAATTAGAACAAGAACTCAAAGGTGAGTAGATTCAGAAACATCCATGATAATAAGAGTGAGAAGAGCGAACAGCATGTGCTAAACTTAGGCCAGCCACATGCAAATTTCCAAAACAATGAAATCAAGAATCTGGTTTTGTCTCACAATTAATTCTAAAATAAACACGTTAATGACGAAAACTATTTGTATGCCTTGATTACTTTGTCTTTCTCGCAATAAATGGCAATCATGCATTGAATCTATATACATATATGTTATATAATATAATAAAAACCTCCTCCACATCTTTACAATAATAATTCAGACCTTGTTTCATTGTACACAAAACACTTTTTAGTTAGTTGTCGCCTCCCACATCTCATGCACCAATAATTCCACCCTTATAAAACCTCCTCCACAAAAATTTATGTATCCATCCGGCCATATGTATGTATACGTATACGTATATATATATATATGTATATATACACGCAGACACCTATCAATATTTCACATGTCCATAGCTAAACTTACACATGCCCTTCCCCCTGCATATTCAAAGAATCTTTGATGGAACAGGTCCTCATTATCCACACCCACTGATTGAATTCTATGAGTGGAGAAGGAAGCTCCCATCTGTCATGGTTCCATCTTTCTTTTCTTTTCTTTAAGTCATTCTTGTTTTTAATTATTAGTTTTATGAAGATACGTAAGTAATTATGTCGTCTTATATTGAATAAAAATTAAATATATTCTAAATTTTATATCAACTTTATGTATAATTTGAAACTCATTAATGTTAGACCCGTTTCTTCTTCGGGTTGCCACGCCACCTCACTTAACTCCACATCAGGTATGATATTGTCCCGCTCTGAGCCTCCTCACGGTTTTGTTCTTGGGACTTTCCCAAAAGGCCTAATTACTAATGGAGTATTGTGAGAATTACTTATATGTAGGTAATCTTTTGCCTATTTTTTCCACGTGGGACTTTGGGTTGAAATCCAACCCCAACAATTAACCCATTAACACAATCATCCAATATCAACTCAATTATTCATTGAATTCATCTATAACTCTAACCTACTAATTTTATAATGAGTTCCATATTACTGCTCTACTTTTATGTTCTTATTCTCTGTATTTAACTTAATTTTTTATCGATATATGCATGCACATACCTAATTTAACTCAAAAGTTAGATTAATATTTTTAATATATAATGTATATCTTTTTTTCTTTCTTTTTTTTTTTAATGGAACCCTTGTAATAATGAAAAAGATAAACAAGTATACAACGATTAGATTATTACAATTATGCATGCTACTTTTAAATAATATAATTATTACCTTAAGTTTATATAATAACATTATTGCACTTTCTGTTTGATTGAATTGTATACTATTTTCTTAATAGAATTATTGGTCAGCCTACTAGAAGTTTTTTGTATAAAACATGCGTTTTTAGCGAGGTAATGGAAATTGAAAGTTCTGTTTTTATTTTTTATTTATTTATTTTTTGGTGATTTGATATGTATAAAACCAGAACCAATAATTAGGAAAATTGCGCCCCTTGCCTTTTCGCTTAAAAAAAAAAAAAAAAAAAAAAAAAAAAATTTAGGAAAATTGAGTATGTCTAGATGGGCATTCCGTGTGGAAAATGTATGCAACTCGAGTGTCACGTGAAGTGGTGGGCCTCATTACTCATTAGAGAACCGCATGACATGTTCCTAGAAAGTGTAGATTATACTTGCCCCCCAAAAAAAAAAAAAAAAAAAAAAGTATAGTTTATATAAATATATTATAAGAAAATTTTCAATTAATTCTCATAATTATTTATGGAGATTTTTCATTTATTTTTTAATTTCCTAAATCGTCCTTTCCTGTTTTTTAACATGAAAACAATTTTTTTTTTATCAATATAAAAACAAATTTAAAAAAAACTAAAATAATAAAAAAATATATTTATTTAAAATAAAACGGATAAAAAAAAAAAAAAGTCTCGCACTTTATAAATAAATAAATAATGTTGAAAAAAACTTCTACCTAAAAACACTGATGCAGGACTCAAGAAAAGTTATATTCAAATAGACAAGAATTGAGGTAATAGCATGAAAATCATGTCTAAAGCCAGAAATTCTTGTAGTTTCAAAAAAGAAAAAATAAAAATAAAAAACTTTAAAATATGAAAACCGAAAGAAGTAGATAATATGAACTGGAAAAGGATGTTTTCTCGGTTACAAGTCTCAACAGATCGGTTTGTGAATTCTTATTTGTGAACCACGGAGTTGCAGATTCAAGACCTAATTTAAACATTTGGAGGTGGCCAGATCTTTCCAAACAATTCTTCCACCCGTTCTGCTTGGTTAGTGTAGCCATCCATTCCGGCACTGAGTAGCTCCACTGCAGCAGGTCCCATTGCTGAGGAAAAGCTATTCTGGTCCCATTTTACAAGCTGAAAGTAATAGAAATAATTTAATGAAGTTCACATGCTTCAGCCTTCAAACAAACGTGGAGCAATTTAACCTTATGAGGAAATTGATTTTCAACTGTAGGGCAACTTAATTAGTCAGGATAAAAACTATTTTTGAATGGTTCTTGTCCTTCTAGTGTACTCCAGTACCATCTGAAATATGTCATTAGGCACTTCCTATAAGCATCTTGCAAGCAATTTATACTTTTTACCAAATTAGGTACTAGAAGAGTAGCAATACGGCCATGCATGAAAATTAATCTCCAATCAGAAAAAGAAATATAGAGTGCATAAAACATATGGATCAAACCTCTTCCTGGCTAAAATTGTAGGCTGCTGCAGATTGTGGGGATAGTTTTCTCACAAGAGAATATTTTTCATCAGGAGGAGTTACAGATTCCTTAAGAGACTGCAATATCTTTAATGGAGTGATGATATAATCAACCCTGAAAGTGAAGGAGAAACAATATTAAAAATTTTCAAACAAAAGCAATGGGTCAACCACTCCATGATCCAATTTGTGAAAGCCTCATGGTTACCCCAAAAGATTAAAGAAATCCTGTTTGTTCCGAATTGCAGCTGCCATCAACTTTGACTTATAGCCATATTTGTGGATATAGTTGTAAGCTTTTGTCACCTATAAAGGCAAGTGAATTTAAAGGTCAAAGAAGAATAAGAATCAAATACTTAAGTTTCTCACCTGATCAGAACGTTTCACAGATGAACTATAAAAATTTATGGATAAGAAAGATTAAAAGGAAAATCTACTGCGTTGTAGGTTGTCAATTAACTTTTGGGAAACTAATCAGTTTTATGCTAACCAGGCTGGAACTTCTAAAAACATAAACCAGAAATGACCTGGATAAATGGAAACATATGTGCCCATCTCCATGATTGTCAAGCTGGGTAAAGGATCTTTTTCTCCTTTCCTACACATTTTTATTCTTCTACCATTTTCATTTTGGCGGTTGCTCAGGCTTATTGTTAACCATTGTAAATCAAGGAGCTCTAATATATCCAACTGGGCTAGTCTTTAACTTAAATATAATCCACAAGTTTCCTACAAGGATGCATCTTTATCGCAACGAACCTTATTTTTTTTTTGCTTCAATCTCATGGTTCGATTTTGTTTTTTTCCCCTTCTTGTCGGGGAGGGAGCTTGGAAAAATGGATGCTAATGCACCAACCCAATTTCTCTTCCCCCAATCCCCCCACCTTTGCATATTGGAATAGGTTACTGTCCAGTAGAATGAGTTAGAGATTGAACACAACATAAGGATGCTATCTTAATGGAGTAACTGTGTAATTCGGAGGAAAAAGAAATTAGCAACAAAACTAACCAAAGCCAATCCAGGATCTTCTCCTCTTCTAAGAGCAGCTTCTATCGCAGGATCCCCTTGATGGTTTCTTGCCCAATCCTGACAAAAATAAAGACTTAGTTACAGTTAGCTATAGGCCAAAGCTTTCAGAAGAGATGCTCCTCATTTCAGCTATGGCATTTACCCTCAGGCGTCCAACAAAAATCTGAATAACAGATGCACCAGCTTGAGCTGCAGCTGCTGCTTGACAAAAGCTGAAAAAGTAAATGTATTAGATTAGCTGAACAACAGCAACAAATCAGAGAGACACAGAGGATGCTTCTGCTAATTGTTGAATAAAGACAGCAGGATAAATTAGAAATCTAATTGTTTCTTTGAAACAAATCTAAACAAAAATAAATAAATGTAGAACAAAAAGGGAGATTTTTTTTTTTAAGTTCCTAATGGGAATATCAATTATATTATATGTATATTAGAAAATGATAAAAGTGGAGGAAAACAAAATTTCAAGTTGCTTATTAAGATAATAAATCATGTGAGGAGTATAACATAATGTTCTCATCCATGTTTAGAAGCCAGTGACAAATGTTTTACACTATCATTTGTTAACAATTTCGGAAGATCTGAATCATTGTGAACAAAATATTCAAATGAACTTAAGAAACTAAACTCAAGGGGGCGGTTAATGAAACTTTACATTAAAAAATATTTTTACTTTTACAAATGAACATCAAAATTTGGACATCTCAAAATAGAGTTGTGGATAAAAATTTTGACACAGGTGTTTTAGTGGAAAAATAAAAGGAAAAAGAAAAAGGAACTATGCTAACAAAGAACAAGGGATATAGTAAAAATAACAGTTCTCCAAACCTTGTCCCAGTTACTTGAGGCTGGAAGTTTTTATTTCAATTTTCTATCTAACTGAAGACATAAAACTGGTGTATTACAACAGTGCCACACATGTCAAATTAAGCTACCATTTATTTACCTATAAACAAAAGTCATATGTGTCTGTATGCCCTCAGATTCCAATAATCTTGACGCCTCAATTCCCTAGAATAGTTAAAATCAACTAAACCATCAACGCAGGAAGTAAAAATTAATAATCTATATATATATATATATATATATATATATATATCAACAGGTGAAAATCACCAATTGCTAACTAATTACTGTATTTCTCAAAGAAAATAACCTGCCAAGTTGAAGGAATTTTAAACAACAAGCGCTCTGGAGGGACTTGAATATCATTGTACAACTTCAAAAGGTCATGCACCTGTAGATCATACCAAATGCGGAGTCAGAATTTCTCATTATTATCAAAAGTAGAAGAGTATTTAGCAATAAACCAATGTGGTTACAAAAATAAAGAGAGTTTTTTCTGATACTATCTTTGATTAGAAGAGAATTATATTAACTTAATTCAGCAGCAGCAATCAAATATCATACCAATCAACAGGAGGTTTTAAAAGTCATATGACATTACAAAAGCAACAACTATTAGATATAGTTGATCAGCATTTAAAGTAGAATAACCACAGGGTTAACAACTTTTTAATTCAATCTTAGTCTGCTTGTTATGATATGACAATTTTATCAAATTTTAGATTTGGAAAGAGCTTCCGCAAATACCAAGAAAAAAAAATGTTAATCATCATTTTAAGTTAAAACTATTTGATGAATTATCTCAGGGAGAGCTAGAAACTTGCGCAAATTATCAGATAATACTAATTATCTTCATATTTTTTTTTTTTTTTTTTTTTTAAACTGTAACCAGATGAATTAATCTTATAGCACCCAAGTGCCAAATACCATCTAAAGTTACACAGCTTTAAAAATCATTATTGCCTTATTGATTGGATAAGCTCATAAGGGAAAAAGCAAAGGTTGATGATCACTCCCAAACTGTAAAGATGCCTATGAATGATTCTTTTTTAAATCACAAAAAAGGAGGGTGTGTATTTCTAGGCACTATTAAGCGACCCAATGATGGCCAGCAGTGAATTTAGATCTTGATTCTTGATTCTATGCAAAGCATATATAAACAGTGAATAATATTTTCATCTTTTACTTACAAAAATAGAAAGAATCTAACTACCTTCCGAACAATGCCATGTGTGTCATAGGCAACGCGAGCATCTACTTCTGTAGAAACACGACCAGGCACCAACTTTGCAAGATCCCCACCAACATTTACCAAAGCCTGTACTTTGGAATATCAAATATCCAGGAGATCTGCAGTCAACAAATGAGATGAACTGCCCCAATCCCTTAACATACAAACAAACCTTGTTCATGAAACAAGACATCCGAGCATCTGAATTCTCAAATCCATAGCACTCTGAATCAGCCAATGCAGTGTCTACAGAACTCTGCACCAAGAGGAGCAAGAAATAATTCAGTAAAGAAATTAATCAAATTTTCCCTTTACTAAACAGAGCCAGAGTTAATATAGATTTCCCCACCAACAAAGGAAGTCCTAACCTGATCTCCTTAAACCATATATAAACATTTTGGTATTCTCATTATCTACAATAGATGACCTTATTCCAATCTATAAACAAATCTGAAAAGGCATATTTGAATGGATCACTACATAACATGCAACCAGTACTGAAGTTTGCCAAGTTAATGCAACTTCGAACATGACAATGCATCTACTTAGAACTGCAGCAACACATTTTATGAATAGTTAATGCTAGAAATTCTACCAAATATAGCCAATTAGATAAGATTGGAATCATTACCCTGAATTTAGTATCAGGAAGGCTGCAGACACCTAACAGAAGAGAAGAACTAACAGTAGCTGCAGTTGGAGGAAACCTGTAAAGAGGCAAATATTTTTATTTATTCAAAAGCTTCAAAATAATTAGAAATGAAATTTTATCCTAATTCCTAAGCCAGTATCAACATTAGTAAACCGAAAAAAGAAAAAAAGACCGGAAATCGAACCTCTCAAAATCATCGAAAATGACAGTATCAGGAACAATCTCACTGTAACTTGTGACAGCATCCAACTCAGTGCTCAAACCTAATCGCATTAGCTCCAATTTTAAGTCAATACACTCAATACTAAAATCCAATAAATCTCTAACAACTTAAATGCCAAACCCCCAGGAGAAAAAAAAATGTTACATGCATATGAATAAACAGAGAGAAAAAACTAAAAATACCTGTGTCGAGAGAAGAGGAGAAGCCAGAAGAAGCTCGGATAAGTGGAAACGATCGACGAGGCTTGAAGATCAAAGCTAACTTCGAAGACTGCCCAGCGAATCTCAACTTACTCTCCTGTCCAGTTTATTAACAATCATACAGAACTAAGATGGCCAAATTACAACTAGTATCTTATCCATTAACTGATGCACATGTAGAATGTGAAGATAGCTCGTACCTGAACAACCGAAGAGGAGGAGAGAGAGGAAGAAGATAGCGGAGATACCAAAGACGCAGACGACATTTTTTCAATTTCTAATGAAGAGTGAGCTCTGTGTTGAGGAAATCAGGACCGGAGTGTTCTGTCTGAATATATATATATATATATCCGTCTAGGAAGGAGTGACGAAATGACATTGCAAAAAAAATGTACAACCATTTTTACGCAAGGTACTACTCGAGTTAGTATATTAGGATTGATCAGATGCATGCCAACGTGGCTAAGATTTTCAGATATCCAAAATTTAACAAGATTTCTTTTTTCTTTTCCTAATAACCTTAAAATTTTGAAATCACTGTTTTTTAACTCTATCTTGGCCATGGCAATTTCTATCCATATTTAATGAATCTTTCCAGGAATGATTCTATTTTAAGAAATATTATCTAAGTATGTTTTCAGTCTAATTACACAAGTTCGTTCGTATAGTGTTTACAGTAAAAAATGTAATGAATCAAATCTATTAAAGAAAGTATAATACAAATAAAAGATCTTTATTATTGCCATAGAACACTGAGCATTCATACAAAATTTACAATGCTGTATCCATTAAAACTTCAACTTCAAAGCATTGATGAAACTCAGGTCCTAAGAACTAACACAATTTTTATGTAATGGGGGCATCATTAAACCTATCCTGTCTCTATCAGCCACCACAATACAGTAAAACATAAACAAAAGAACCATTGAATAATGATTCAAAAGAAAATTACTTTAGAACATAATTAACAAAACGAAAACAAACCCTCCAAAACTTTCTGTTATAATTATATATATATATATATATATATAGATAGATAGCTTCTTCTGATTGCTAAATTATGGAGAAATTAGTTATGTATTAAACCATAATCTAACTATTTTCTTAAGTGGATGTATGGATCACATGAAGCTTCTCTCCCTCAGTGAATCTTGATCTTTAACTCTTACTAAGGCCTCCAGGAATTCTTTGACCTGCAACAGCACATAATATTGCAGAAAATTCTTAAATGATGGAGAAATTATATGAACAGAAAATGGCAAATAGAATCAAAAAAATTCATACCTCTGAAGTATCCCTGAGGGAGAAGAAAGCCTTGCTTTCCTTTGGAATGTTTGATACTAGAATTCCATAGCCTCGATATCCCTCATGCAGAACCTACACAGATCAACAGATTTAAATGAGAACATGAACAAGGCATATCATAATATGAGCAAAAACTTAACTGCAGCCTGCAGGCAGATATATGTATACATATATATATATATATACATATGAGTGTGTTAATGTTTCCTTTACCTTGAAAGCATCTTCATCTGTTCTATCATCTCCGATATAGATAGGAAGCACATTACCACTATCACTTAGCCCTATAAATGAGGGAGGAAAAAACCAAAATTAGAAAAAGAATTTTATTATGAGGATATAAATGAGATCATCTTCAAGCTATTGTATAATTAGTTCACAATTACCCAGGGATTTAAGGAGAAATTCAACAGCTTTCCCTTTATCCCAGTCAATCACAGGACGGACTTCTAAAACCTTCCGTCCATGAGTCAATCGTAATCTAGGGTAATCATTTAGGGCATCATGCACTCGTTGTGCAATTAAAGGCCAACTCTGCAAACAAAAATACAATAAGTTGATTCAAGACGACGAAAAGAATGATAACTAGGAAAAAATCTATAGCAGCATACAGAGTTACTCACCTTCTCCTCTACATTGCGATAATGTACAGAGGCACAAAATTTGTGGTTCTCCACTTTTGCACCTTTAATATCTTTAGTGATTTCGACAAGGGTTTTAAAAACCTTTAAAATCAAAGCAAAAAGGAAAGAAAGGGTCAAAAATCACTTACGCGAAACTGTTGATCATTTGCATAATAGATATCAGTTACATTAATCTATTAACTAACCTCATCAATCACAGGTAAAAATTCACTAGCAGGCTGGAAGAGATTAGCCTCCTTCCCCTGATACATTATATATAGCATAATTTAGTAAAAGAAAGTATGGCAAAGGTACATTAAGAGAGCAGAAACGAAAAGTTTAAGAGACTGTTTTGTGTCATGTACCAGCAGGTCAGTAGAATTTGTACAATGCAAATGGTTAGCAGACATTGTATCTTTAACGGGGAACATGATATCCATGCCATGACTACCGGCATAATACAGTTCCGTTAGTCCTACCAACTTATAAACCTGAAAATCAAAAGGTAAATCGTTGCTCACTTAAAGATACTCATCATTCATGCATTTACTGAAAATTTGATTGTCTAGAAATAATTTCTATACCTACCTTATCACGGCTCCTTCCACTTATGATTGCAGTTGGGAAATATTTTGCAATGCGTTTAACAGCTGAGCGCATCTGTAATAAATAAATCATTCATCATATGTCAATATACAGCCAAGAAGTTTGTGAAAAAGTGGGAAATTTCATACTACAAAGACCGGTGAAACAGCCAACTTACATCAGCAGACATAAAAGCACGGTCTGGATCATCCACTATAGGAGAAAGGGTTCCATCATAATCCAAAAAGACTACTATCTTCCTATTTTTTGCTTTAGTCATGATTTGGCCAAAAGAGCTAATTGCAGAAGGATACTTAGTCTGTTGAACAGAAGATAAAATCAATCAAGTCTTTTTTAAACAATTGGACTTAAAAAACGAGAAAAAAATATTCATGGTGTTGTAGCCGCTGTTGTGTTTTTTCAGTTATATTACCATCCAAGAACGGTAAGCAATGTCACCATCATCCGAAGAAAAGTCAGCAAAAGTATCCCTCAAGATCTTCTTGTGAGGAGGTGAAGAAGATTGCATAGCGTCAAGCCAACCATTAGAACGAACATCATCAATCTTTGCTGGCTTCTTCCTTGGAATTGATAACATACTAGTGGAGAATGATTGCCCTGATTGTGAGTAAGGCAAGCGACCTGAACGAATACCCAATCTTGGATTGTCTATCGGAGAAGGATCAGCAAGGACAGGAGAAGCTTTTGTAGAATTCAAATCCATCTATTCCAATCACTTTCACTCAATTGCAGCTATAAACTAGGAGGCGTATTATACACAACCAAAATCCTACGAGAAAATATACCTATGTCTTTAAGTAACTGTTTTATCCAACCCTTTTATCAATGAAAAACCACCGCTTCAATGTTTTCTTGTCTGTGCTGCTGTTTGAGCAGTCCATCAAGCATACACTTTCAGTAATCTGGAAGTAACGTAGAAAATTACAATATAAACAAGAATGATCACAGATTAAAACAAGCATCACAAACTCATTCCAATGCCAAAAGAACATCATACCTCATTTCCAAAAATACTGTGCATTTATAGAGAAATTTGACATTGTTATTGATAAATACACTTGGATTTAAAGACTCGTACAAAAGCTTCAATCCTGCAATCCAAAAAAAAACACAAAATCCCTTTTATTTATTTATGTGAACTTTCACTCATTGAAAATGGAAGAAGAAATCTAGAGAAGCAACTATACAGGGAGACAAAAAGGTTTCTTCAACTATCACATTATAACAAAACAGCTTACTTTAGACTAGTTGAGGGGATCTTGAGGGTAACAACCAGACTTGATATGGCAGTTCCAGCATTAAGCAAGGATCTCAAGTTTGACAAAATCACTAATTCATTATTCTACTCAAACCATGTTCCAAAATACATAGATATTTATGTGTTATTCAAGATATCTTTAAACAGTATCTGTTTTTATCTCTAATTCCAATAAACCTGTAAATACAGGAAAAGAAAACTGCTTTCTGGACTATTCAAGGAGGTAGAAGGAGGCTTTCCATCTTAACCAAGCTCAACAATATAAGCGGCTACATACATGACGCCCTCAGAACAAACTTAAGGAATTCCAAAGTGAATTACAAAAACTAAATAATCGGCAAATAACACATATTGGATGGTAAAAAAGAATGCTATAACAGAGAAGACAATGAAACAAAATTTTAAATATATACTCACTAATGCTTCTCTGGATATCAAACGATAGCATACAACAAGAATTGGACAATCAGTTAGTAAATTTCATTTCTTTTGTGCAATATTTTTAAAACTAACACAAATTGCAGTATACAAAACTCTTGTAAAAGATTATTTCCTCTATTGAGAACATCAATCATTAAAATCATCCTTGAAACTAACTGAAAAAATATTTCACAAGAAAAACAAGGGTTAAACTGTATTGTGAGATTTACAGTGACTCCAAGGCTAAACCTACTGGATTCAATAGATGGAGTTCAAATTGATGTGACTCTTCAACCATTAAAACTGACATGAAACTAACTTGCCAACATCATGTCCCTCAAGAGAGAGAGAGAGTCATGATCAATTAAATACTCAGAATTATAATTGGCCTAAACTTTCAGATGCCACATGGTGTCAAGTCCAATCATATCAGATACATAAACCAATAAACAAATTACACAACACATCCCTTGTTCTAATTAGAAACATTAGTTATCAACTGACAAATCCTACTTCCCAGAAAAACTTTTTTTTTAAGAATATATATATAAATAAAATTTTCAAAACTCAGAACTGTATCCAAGTTCAAATTACTGAAGGAAAAAAAAAAGAAAAAAAGAAAAGAAAAGAAAAGTCAGATGGCTAAATATATATTGAATCTAAGAATTTATTATATCTTGAAAATATATTATAAATTAGGAAAATAGAAAAAATGCAATTGCCCGGATGGACTTCCGGGCGCCAGTTTGACTTTGCTAGAACTAGAAAACATATGAAAGCTGCTCTATAAAGGGCGTTGATAACCCATATCAGGAATCTGCTGACTAAAGTTATTTCTATTTTTCTAGACAAAACACCAAAAGTGATTAGGACCAAAAATCAATATTTCAACATCTTACAGCAACCGACAAAATATTCTATAAACAACACAAACAACGGGAATCAAATAAACAATTGTGCTGTCACATCAATATAATATATATATATATATATATATATATATAATCACATAAACAAAACCAGAGGAGAAAATTAATAATAATAATAATAATAATACTTTTATACACACGTCAAGACATGAATTCACATCATATATACGGATACATGGTTTATTTTATACCAAGGCATTCTTGAAATTCAAGGGTATGAACAAAATAAACCGTCCCGGAACGAATTGAAGAATGATTTATCGAGTTTTAGCATAAAAATGGCAGAAAGTTGTAAACTTTGCATGCCTGACTGCATGAACAATCATAGAAGAGAGAACCCAGAAGGCATGTGTGAATGTATACACAAGATCAAGAAAAAAGAAACAAAAGATTAGGAACGGAAGGACCATAAAAAAAATAACAATTTTTCCTGGATAATTCCAACAGCATTACTGAAAAAAAAAAAATCCTCTTTTTAGTCTTTTGACAGAAGCAAGCAAAATGCTGGAAAAACAGAAAAGCCAAAAGGCATCATGATAAAAAAAAAAAAAAAAAAAAAATACCTGTTTAAACTGGATTCAAGAACGTTGAAAATCTAACTTGGATTATATCACCAAACGATGCCAAATGTAGAATCTTTGGATTTGAAACCTAAAAGGGGTCATCAAATAAACGTAAAATTTTCAACCACTAGAAGAAGGATATGACTGGAAAAAAAGAAAGAAAAAAGAGTCCAACTTTGTCCAAAAACAGAAAGAAAAGAAAAGAGAGGACAAAAGGTAGAAAAAAAAAAATGAGAGGAGGGCAATCAATCTACTACTACCTTCACAATACAACGGCAGATTTGAAACGATTGTAAGCCCTAGGAAACTATTAAAATTTGTGCTAAAGAAAAGCAGTGGTCGTAACTGAAAAAATAAACTATATTTAGGGGGGAGAGTGGGCGAAGAAAAATGGAAGGGGGGGAAGAGAGAGAAAGAGAGAGAGAAGTTGAGAGAGAAAGAAAGAAGAAGAGATTGGAGGCGAAAAGGTCGGGTATTTATAGCGTTTGATGGCCCCGAAAAACCAAAAAAAAAAAGACGTGCCAAACAAGGCAAAACTTCTTCTCCCTGCTTCGGTTGTTGAATGGGGAAGCAGAAGAACATAACTCCTTCCTACTGATTTTCACCAAATCATTAAATGGTGTGCAACTACATTCGTGAATTTAGATTTCCTTTTTTTTCCTTTTTACATAGCACCTTGTTTGGCTATATTCTATGGACTAATTTCAGTATATATCTAATCTCTTAAATCTAAGACTCCATCTTTTCTTTTTTTTTTTTTTTTTTTTTTTTTTTAGCTTCTCGTAAATTAAAAATATATATTTTTTTTTTTTTTTATTGTTATATGAGATAATATATATTATAATTTATTCACCTATGAACATAAATATTATAATTTAAATAAATATATATTATGTGTTTGTTTATAGTCGTGTGAAAATACTTGTTAGATTGTCATTTGTTGTCTTATTTTTACATTTTAAAAAAATCATCGTCAATCAATATAATAATAATAAAATTAAAAAATTAAAAAAGAAAACCTAAAACGAATACTAATAACATATTTAAGCACGAATATAGAATTAGAAGTAATTTTTTTTTATTGACTTGTTGAAGAAAATACTCCTATGATATTTATTATTTAATTGGTATAAAAGGGGGTACATGTAAACACGTAGGACGGGACCCACAGCCACGGCAACATGACATGGCCAATGCTTGGGGTTTTCACATGCACAACAAAGGAGTCCTTTTTCTTTTTTTTTTTTTTCTTTTTTTAAATAATTACAACAAACAAAAGAGTCCTTAATGATTGATTAGTGTTATATTCTTAATTTAATTAAAATTAAAATCTCAAATTAAAAAAAAAATATAAAAATGTACAAATTTTGAATTCACAATTTTAAGTTAAAAAGAAGATGTGGTATACCACTAAATTTATACATAATTTTTCACAGGCATTGATTCGTTAACGAGGCATGCGAAAAAAAAACAGCTGCCTTCCACGTGGCAAATGAGGTAAGAAAGTGACACGTGGAAAGGCGATTATGTGGAACGTGTGAAATAGTATTTCCCCGGTGACTGTTTGTCACGTAGAACGAATGACTGCTTTTTTTTGGAAAAAAAAAAAAAAAAAAAGTAAAAATTTGAAAATTACCTTTAAATCTCTTGATTCACGTGATTAGTTATTTATTTTCCACTTTCTTTTTAACTCAACCAATAGAAATAATAATTTGAAGATCCTCTCCAAAAATTGATTTTATATTTTTTTTTTTTCATTATAAAAAAAATGATACTAAAATCTCGAAGGTGGAAGTTAATGAAGAAAATTAAATTAAAAATATACAATAATTAAATACGCATTGAGTGTTATTTGATTTGATTATAATAATATTAATGCAATAAACGAGTGAAATGTGTAAAGCTGTAAATTAATTTGTTTAATACTCACTTTATGATATTTAAAGGTGGTTAAAACGTCCTAATATGGAACATGAACCTATTGATAAATTAAACCTTTTAATAAGTTGCTATTAACAAATTTGACCCCAAATGCATGTGAAAGTAAAATAGGGAGCCAAAAATTAAAAATTAAACAACTACATTAAACTTACTGACAAAATTATTAGGACAGGGGACCTTTAAAAAATTACAAATATATATATATATATATATTATTCACACAAGTTTATTATATTAAGTATTATTATTATTATGAATCATGAATACTCATCAAGATTTTTGTGATACATAAAAAATAATAAGGAGGTGTTGTTAAGTGTAACTTAGTTGAATAACAGTCTCATTTATAATTTTTAGAAGTTATAAATTCAAGACACAGTAGAGGCGAAAACACTTTAAAGAACAAAATTATGAGAAAGATTGGAAAAAGAAACCATAATATATATGTAAAAGAAATTCTAGATGTAAGTGAAGATCCAAGAAATTTCTATGCAATTTACCAATCTTCTACATAGTTGAATGAAGAAGTCTGTGTATGGTTTCTAGAATGTCCAAGGTTGAAGTCAATTTCAAAGTCACCTTAACCAGTGTAGTACAATGTTACTACATAGTATTATTAATTTTCAGAAAAGAAATTAATGTATTATATATTTTTTTTTTCCTTAAAAAAAGATTTTGTGAAATAATAAGTCAAAAGGTGCGACAAGAACATCATCTTCATCAAATAAACACCTCAAGATCTGGCAGCTGTGTATGTCTCCATATATCCATTGAATCCATACATGTATCGGAATGCAGAGGGACAGCACCTAGTGAGAGCTCCCGTTGCGGCCACCGGTCATTTTCTCTCTTATCTGTGATGACAATATACATATATTTAATGTAAATGCCATTTTGAAACTTATTTAGTTTAATTATATTCAAAATAATATTTTTTAATATTTAATACAATAAGAAAATGTATTGTAAAAATTACACGTTTGAATTCATAAAAATTAGATTTGAATAGAATATAAATTAATTCAAGTATAAAATAAACAGTTGAGGGACTAAGAAAAGGCAGTCAGAGCAGCCAGCAGCGGATACAAAATAAAAGGTTGCCGCAACTTCGGAAGACAACAAAATCAAGTTCATAACTGAACCGCCAAAACAAAAGGAAAAGGGAAAAGAAGGAAAAAAAAAAAAAACATCTTCAATAATTGACTAAACGACGACGTTGATGTGCTGACGTGGCTACACTTGGGATGTAGAATAACTGCTGTAATTGAATAGAAGACGTGAGGCCATGTAGAATTTTTTGCACGAACCGCAACTCCAATGATGCAACGGTGACTCAGTACTAACGCTGATGGACCGTCATCTACGCCATTTATTGATTCCTTTTTTATATATATATATATATATATATATATATATATAATTTTTTTAACTAATTTGATACAAATGTTTTTAATACGAGTTTTTTTTAATGAGTTTTAATTATAAATTACATATTTAATTTTTAAATTATATTCATATCTAAAAATAAATTATATTTTAAATTGTTAGACTCTTGAGGTGAGACAAACGTTAATTTCAAATTTTAAAATTTGCATATATATATACATATGCGCATTTGAAGCCATAAGAAGAACTCTCAGACTTAAATGAGGTTGAAGTTTGAATCTCAACACACATATGCAACTTAGAATTTTTTTTTTTTTTTTTTTTTTTTGTTAAAAGACCAACCCCGCAGTTACATATTGATGATTTGTGGAATGTTTGGAAAGTTGATTTTTACCATTTAAATGTAAGCAGCACCCAATTTGAATTGGAGGTACTACTACTTTATTAGGCAGTTGGAAACTGCTTTAGTAAGTTTTTTTTATTGATTACCTATATTTTAAATAATGATTCAACTTGCAATACATCACGTGTTTAATAATATTTACACATTATTATGAATGAATTAAAGATTTACATTCTTTAAAAATATTATATAAAAAAAAATGTATTTTTATTATTATTATCAATAAAAGTTATATAGTTTTTAATAATTAAAAAAAAAAACTAGAAAAAGAAAATTTTCTTTAAATATATATATTTATATAAAGAAAAAAAACTCTCAAAAGGAAGCATGCCGTAATAGACTAAGACACAAATGAAAAATTGCCTAGTATATTTTAGTCTTTTTCGAAATTAAATGCAAATATTTAATGAAATCTTCCAAAACTGTATTAATTTAATTTTTTATATTAAATTTTAAATTAGATTTTTTTTATATAATAATAATAATAAAAGTAAGAATGACAAGTTGCTAGTAAAAGTATCCTTGGGACAGTTGGGGGATATTTGACTGGAAATTTATGAGAAGGGGTTTATGCTTCACGTTTTCTTGACTTAAAAATATACACCAGATTTCACATTAAAAAAAAATATATATTAAGTATTTATTTATGAAAAAAAAAAGAGGTTAATATACCGATACTTTTAACACTATAAATATCAATTAAAAATATATAAATAATGTTTCTTTACTTTTATAAAGAATAAACAGACATAAAATATTGATACTAAGAGATATTTATTAGTCAAAATGGTATAATTTAGTTTTTAACAGTCTTAATTATATTTTTTTGTAATCATAAATTTGAGATATTGTACAAAAGAAAGCAATGGCAAATATTAAGTGAAAGTTGCACTTCTTTTTGTGTTGTATAGTAGCGTACAGAAGAAGGTTATTTGCATTGTGTAGTAGACTTTTGTCTCCTTGACATGATTGAACAATAAATTTTGCCCATTTATTAACTTGACCTTTCTTTTTCTACCAACCAAGTACCGAGCGATTCATGATCTTTTTCTTTTAATCTAAAATACTTTAGTCCATTACATATAATTTTTAGAGTTATTACAACTACAACTTTGACTAATCTAAATTTATCTCATCTTAGAGAGGGGGTATGGAGAGTTCAACTCTAACTTAGGGAAATGTCTTACCCTAACTCTTACATGACGCTTACAGTGAGTGTTGAACTTTCGAGTCCTCATGCATTATACTTTATGGATTTGAAATGCATTATTAAATAAAAAATCTTAAAACTTTACTTAATATATATTCAGTAATCTCCTAGACAAATAATGAGTTACACTTAGTTCACAACACAATTTTTTTTTTTTGTTTTATTATTATTATTATTTTAAAAAACCAAAAAAAAATTATTTTATTTTTCTCTTCCTAATTTACAACTTTTCAGTACAAAATTTACTTTTTAAAAAATTTTTAATAATAATAATGATAATAATAGTCTTTACCTCCAAGACTTTGTCAAAGCAATAATAGGCAAATTGGTAAATTTGGTTCCAGCTTAATTTATATATATTTTGTGATTTCATCCTTATTTTATTTTTTTGTACTATTTCACCCTTTAACTTAATAATTTGGTAAATTTCATCCATTAACTTAAAAATTTGGTAAATTTCATCTCTTAACTTGATAATTTGATAAATTCTATCCCTTAACTTTAAAATTAAAATAATAATACTAAACAAAATAAAGGGGTAAAACTATAAATTTTAATACAAAATCTTTTAATAAAAAATTTTGTATATTATCAAAGATATTATATCATACATTTGTAAATTTATATTTCATAAATGTATTATTAAGGATGATACCCAAAAATTATATAAATTAAGGATGAAATTTTCCAAATTATTAAGTTAAGGGATGAAATTTACCAAATTATTAAGTTAAGGGATAAAATAATACAAAAATAATAAAGTAATGATGAAATCACAAAAATTATATAAATTAAGGGACCAAAATTTCTAATTTGCCAGCAATAATATATTGAGTATGATTTTTAACAAGCTTCAATTGTACTTGTATTTTGAAGATTGACTAAAGACCTACTCCTAGATCTTGGAAAGTTCCAAATAAAAATAAAAATAAAATAAACCTATAATTTGTTGAATCTTCTAAGCCCTGGAAAAATGCAAAGAAAATGACCACATTTCTTGATTCTAATCATCAGCAATGATCTCATTTAGATGATTTTACAAGTTACAAATCCAACCTTAAAACTTCTTTTATACATACATACAATATATATATATATATGCCACCACGAAAATAAATTTATTATTATTTTTTTTTCACTTGATTCTACTGCTAGGTTTATAAGAACAGAAAACAGAAAAGAAAACTGGTACGTAGGGGCGGTGCCCAACATTTTGGTTATTTGACTTTCTCTTTTTAGTATTGTTGACCACATAATTCGATGGCGCTTTTAGCAACTTTGCCTCTTCTTTTTATTTAATACTCCCCACCTCCCTTTTCATAAATTTCACAACTAATTTTCAGATTTTTTAACATTAAAAAATAAATACTATATATATATATATAAAAATAATAGTTACATATTGTATAAATAATAATATTATTATTATTAAATATTAAATTGATATTTAAACAATTAAAAAAAAAATAAAAGGTTGGTCAAGAACCGTGATGGAGTGTCTTGATTTTCAAACTCAGTTTTGCAGTTTCTCTTTTGTCCTCTTCACGGACTTTTGAAAGTTATATATATATATATATATATATATATATATATATATATGTAAATTAATTTGGAAGTTACCAATTTTCAAACAATGAAGCTTCCTCGACTAATTTAATTTAATTAATCGTGTTCGTGTCACTAATATAGCCATTATCACAGCCATTTGCGTACGTTAATGGAATATGGAAGCGTTGGATGTCAATTTAAAATTTTTTAAAAAAAATTAAATTTGCATATAAACTAGAGTAATTTCCTACATACATACATACATATATACGTCTATATATATATATATATATATATATAAAGTAAGGGTTTAGGTAATAGTCACATTCATATAGATTGATTATTACTTGATTTTTGACAAAAACTTGAATGGTTCTAAACCATGCATGAGTTAAAAACAAAAAACAAAAAAAAAAAAAAAGAAAAAGGTGGACGCTCGCTTTTGTTTAAACATAGACTTGTAGCCAAGCGTGCGAAATCTTACACTAAAAGGGAAAAGATTACCTGCATATATATCATCTTCGTTAGGTTCACGAATAAATATTACTATACCATATATGTTCTGAAATTTCAATTGAGGAAAAGCGCATAACTAATAGCTAGTAGATTAATTAATAAATGATTAAGTCTTGACTTTGGGACAATAAAGAAGCACATTGTAAATCTTACATAAAATTATGAGTTTAACTTTCGCTCGGAATATAAAAGCACAAGTCACACTTAATCTAAATTAATCGAAAAAAAATTTAATAATATTGAGATTTTAAGATTAATTAAATTATCATATTTGTGTCTAATTTTATTAGTATAATAAATAATGTACTAAAAATCTCATTTTGGAATATAAAATAAAAGTTTACATTTATATGTATATGTATATAATGGTATTGTGTGTCAAATTTGTAGAGGACTGAAACTATATAAACTACAAAAAGAAATATAAAGTCAAAAGATGATGTTTTTCAATTACAATAATATTGGTAAACAAGAAGTTGGTATTTTATTTTATTTGATGTGTTCATGGCTCGAGGGATTTGTTTGAATTATATAAGCATCTACGGGAAGAAATTTTCTATATATATATATATATATATATATATAATTCTTACATGATTTTACACACATCTTCAAAGATATTGACAGACTTTCTTGCATATAACTTGTTTAGTAAGTAAAATTAATCTTTCTTTTTCATTGTCTTTTTTGCATAGTATAAACTATTGCATGATTCAAGAATTATATAATCCACAGAATGAGTTCATGGCTACTAATTAATTCCCTTATATTAAAAAAGTAATAGTAACAATTAAATTATTTGCCCATGATGAAGTTAATGTGAGATTCTTTTCTTTTGTTTTTTAAAGAGAAAATTGGTGCATAGACTTTTTCAAGAGTAAGACATAAACCAAAACATCCCTATCATACATATATATATATACATAGAATATGCCAAAATGTTCACTATTATTAATACAAAGCTAGGGCTATAATTGTGTCCTTTTTTGTATTTGTTTAGGTTTGGCACTGGAATTTTTTGGGGATGATTTATGTGAACCGCAGATGGGAAAGAGGAGAACGTACGTACTACTGAATGATATTCCATATTCATACAATTTAATTGGGTGTGTTTGTGGTCCAAATAAACCTCCACCTCAGTTCGAATTGAGGGCATGAAATTGCCACAAGGAAAGTGCATCCATTTGTCTTGTCATAATGAAAAGGAACATAAAACATCCTTGAATTCATATACATACATACCTGGAAGCTTATTATAAGTTGCGCACAGAGTTTATGGTAGGAAGAATTCAAAAAGGTTATCTATCTTGTCGGAACTATTGCTCATGTGTGATCATGTGGGTGGAACAAAATTTTAGGAAGTGGAAAAGGATTTGTCCTTAACCAATTATATACACACATATATATATATATATATATACGCTCTCGTGTATCATGTTCTCAATTTCTTGATTTTTTTTTTTTGGAGAAGAGCCATATATAATCAGGTTTAGAAGTTTGGTTTCAGGTTTAGCACTTTTCTCTCTCTCTCTCTCTCTCTCTCATAATACCAATACGTACATATATATATATATATATAGCTAGGGTTTTGCATGCCCAACCAGTTTTGATACCTAGCTAGATAGCTTTAGGTTCTTGAATTCATTCTGGTGGAGGCTTATACCTTTACCTGAAGATACGATCCTGATCAATTATTGGTACGTTAATAATTATGAACTATTATTGATTTATGGAAAAGGAGAAGAATGGCAGGAAGAATTGCAAGAACGTGACCAAATTGGCGTGCAAGATAACATTATCAAAACGAATTATCTGGTGAACTGACTATATATATATATATGAATGAAATTATGAACCAAACGTGGGCAAGTTGTCTGAGAAGACATCAAATCATTCTTAGAAAAGGGTTCAAGAAATCAATCAATCGAGAGATTATTTTAGACACGTTCTGAACCACATTATAAAAGTAACCTGTCACCTAATCCTTTGTTAACACACACAAGAAATAGCAAGTTACTATGTTGTGTATATATATATATATATATATATATTATATTACTGTATATATATATAAAAATGCAGACTAGCTATGCAGATAATTAAGACAAATAATAATAATAATAATAATCTTTTATCACTTGAATAGATTCTTGCACAAGTAGGCTGCAAATTAGTATCACTTTTTTCTTACAAACAAACAAACAAACACAGACTCAACCATGCAGATGTTTGAGCATGAATATTTAATGTCTCTCCTTGCAAGTTGTACAATTTACTACCTCTAATCTACAATAAAATACTTTTTTGATAGTCTTTTAATTGAGTACAATATATATCAAATTTAACTAATGCGATATAATAAACACGATTTTTCTGATTAATATACTTATAAATCAATCGTATTGTTGTAATCGAATTAAGAAAGAAAGAAAGATTAGTGACTACTAACTGAAAATGCCAAATGAAATGGTTCATTTAGCTTGAATGAGCTGGAAAACATATATAGAGGTGGTGCCTGCATGCTTTGCCTAACTTGACATTCCAACTTAGTGTTTGTGACTGCTTTATTTATTTTAGGTACAAGTCATTTTTTGGCTTTCTTTGCTTTAGAGAGAAACAGCCTAACCCCACGGTTCCTTTTCGTGGGAGCCATGAATATGAAAACAAACAACAATTTTTTTTTTTTTCATTAAAAAAAAAAAAAAAAATGATTCATGGCTACCTCCCTTTCCATATAGGCTATAGCTATATATATATATAGCTAACTATATACTGAACTTTGGTTGAACATGCTCTGTCTGTCTCACATAAGTTCATCTCTTAGTGGAACTAACATTCAAGAACTTCCAGATATATATATATATATATATATTTCCTGGAATGTATTGATTTAAGCTTTAAAGTGATCTCTAAACTAAAAAGAAAATTTGTTCAGACATATTCTTTATCCATCATCTTTAATGACTTTTAAGTTGACACTTCTAATTAGTTCTCAAACTTTCCATAAAATATATATGTATGTATGTGTTATGTTTTCTATCAATCATTGCAAGATGCCAAAGGAATCCAAGTCAGCTTCCATTATAAACTGACGGGATATTTAACAACTTCAAATGCAAAAACATTAATGTCAAAACACAAGGAGCATTATTGTTATTATTATTATTTGCAGCAGCATTAGATAAAGTGGACAAAAACTACTTTTTTTATAAAAAATTTTAGGTTCACATCGATCAATTAAAAAGAAATCAGTTCAAGAAGGGTAAGGGTAGTTAAAGAGTATACATAGTTGATGACATGTCTTTCAAGTTTTCTATTGTTTTGGAACACTTAAAATAATCGCTTATTGTTAGAAGCTAAGGCTTCTGTCAAGAACTGACACTGATTGATAACTCAGTAACTCAATATAATAAGTATACTCAGTAGGAAATGTGGTGTGAGTTGGCCGCAGATGGAACATCTTTAAATTATTTTAACAAAATTAGAGAACAACCCTCTAATCATTACCTAGTTTTCGAGGTTAAGTTCCATCCATTAGTACAAATAATATATATATATATATATATATATATGTATGTAATGATCAAATGAGATGTTAAATTTTGACCAAAAAAAAAAATTAATTATGATTTTTCAACGGTACTAATTAAACAGTTGTAGATAAGATTTAATATGAGCAAACTGCCGCATACAGAGCAATGTAATACATATATATATATATATTGTCTGATCATTTCTAATATTCCCCAACTGAAGTTAAATTATGTGCAGCAGAGAGAAAAACTCATTACACACTGACACAATCATCGAGTGAGATTATGTCTTTTTAGAGTTTTTTTTTTTTTAGGTTTATTATGTTCAATCGTACGTCCTGAACTCAGTGATCAGGACTTTCAGTATCTGCATTTCCACCGGATAGAGCCTTGCTCACAGTGTGGGAAAGACAGGTACCTGCATATATACATATCTCCCCCCCCCCCCCCCCCCCCCCCCCCCCCCCCCCCCCCCCCCCCCCCCCCCCCCCCCCCCCCCCCCCCCCCCCCCCCCCCCCCCCCCCCCCCCCCCCCCCCCCCCCCCCCCCCCCCCCCCCCCCCCCCCCCCCCCCCCCCCCCCCCCCCCCCCCCCCCCCCCCCCCCCCCCCCCCTCTCTCTCTCTCTCACGTCCTGCTCTCTCTCTCTCTCTCTCTCTCTCTCTCTCTCTCTCTCTCTCTCTCTCTCTCTCTCTCTCTCTCTCTCTCTCTCTCTCTCTCTCTCTCTCTCTCTCTCTCTCTCTCTCTCTCTCTCTCTCTCTCTCTCTCTCTCTTATCAAATGTGGACTCCTACATGCCATGTCTCCCTTAATTATCATAGCTTTCAATTATCTTAATTGTGTAATAAACCTATAAATATTAAGTCTAATATCTTACACAACATTTAAAGTTGTGATATATAAAGCTGGTTTAGTAGTAGTCATGCATGTTTAAGACTAATCATCTAGCTTGATATTCAATAGTTATTTTAAACTCAAACTAATTTAAAATTAAGAAACAAGCTCTCTCAACTCTATATATTTTTTTGTTAGATCATATGATAATACAAAATTTGATCAGTCAACAAATGTAAAGGAATTTGATAAACAGGATGAAATTACTTGTGATTATGAAGATATCGCTGATTTGTTGTAGAGACGGAGCTTCTTAACACCTACAACTCCCCACACGGAGGTATTTCTCAGTTAGAAATCTCCGACGATCAAGTTAGTCGGAGATTCTACGAAATTCGAAACAAACCCTAGTTCATAACCAAGATTTATTTCGAATAGGAAAAAAAATAGAAAGAAAGATTTTGTTTTGCACGTAAATCCAACCACCGGAAAAAATGTCTTAAAGATGAGAGAGAAAAATCCTCCTATTAGTCTGGTAAAAATTGTATATATATCTGAAAAAAGGAAAAAGATCCAAGATCCCTCCATTGATAAGGAAGTTTACCTTTTATAGGCAAACTTCCTTATTAGTGGGTGGAAGTAGGCATATAAATGATTACCAACCTACCTTATCCTTCTGCACAAGCATAAAGGCTATCATCATAGCCTTTTCGGATGTCCAATCTCACGATTTCTTGTAGAAGTTGACTAAAGACCGTGGGTTCGCCACTTACCTTCTTATTATATTTAAATAAGAAGTCGGGGGCAGAATATACTTGGAATATTCTTTTTGGCTATGAAGTCAGCTTAACAGCGTTGAAATCTTCTTCGGAGCTTTATATTATTGCTCGGCTTCATTGCTTCATTTAAACGTTCGGTGTTTCTCTTCGGGGATTTCACAAGTCGCATAGCTAAATGCTCCGTCTAGGTACTTAGCTTTTCTTCTCTTCGGGGCTTTCACAAGTCGTCCGATTAAATGCTTCGCTCCGACCATATCAAATCATATTCACTCTGACTTTATCCATGTGACATATTTTCCTTTCAGTGGCATATCATCCTTCTCTCTCTTCATCGTGAACCGCAACGTAATGATAAGAATTTATTAAAATAATAATATTCAAATAAAATAATATTATTATTTTGAATTTTCTCTTTCTTCCTCCTCTTAACCCTTCTTCTTTTCTCTTTTATTTCTTCACTTCAACTTTTATCTTCAAAACCCTTCTAGCCAAAATCCTTCTGAAACTTCTAACCTTTTACCGATTGTTTTCTCTGTTCCATTGATTTGTAGCAACAATCTTCACCTTTCTCATTCTATCTTGATTCTGCTTTATCATTCCCTCGAATTTCCGGAAGATTCGCGACAGTTTTAGACATCACCCGGATTCTCTTTCGAAGAAAAGGTATATTTTGTTTTTTTAAAACTTTCTTTCTCTATATTATCATGGGTAAGAAATATATTGCCAAGAAGGTTGTTAGGGCTTTTAGTTTTCTGGATTTAGCTTTATTTGATAGGACCGATACATGTTGGAGGTTATGTCCCGCTTATCAAGGGTATTATCATCGTATTGGGAAGAAGGTTAATTTGTTTATCAAGCCTATGCGCATTGGGGATCTTGGGTATGATCCGAGTGAGTCAAGACCTCTAGATACTGAGATGATAAGTTGTTCCGACATTCGATCGATTAAGAAATGCTTGATAAATCTTATGGGTTTTTCTAATGATCCCGCGCAGGTTGATATAATTATGGTTGATTTTGAGGAAGAAGACAACCTTTTGACTGAAGAAGAAATAGAGTCAATGGCAAAGAGGTCTTTTCCCAATCTTACTCATAATTCACGTTGACTGCAAAAATAGAATTGCGAAAATATTAAATGATGTTGTTGCGGAGTTGTCTATTCCGGAGGACATGTTGTCGAGAGTCCGAAGCCGCAACATAATGATAAGAATTTGATGAAAAGAATACTATGCAAATAAAATAATATTATTATTCTGAATTTCTCTCTTTCTTCCTCACTCTTAACCCTTCTTCTTTTCTCTTTTATTTCTTCACTTCAACTTTTATCTTCAAAACCCTTCTAGCGCAAAATCCTTCAAACTTCTAACCTTTTAGATCTTTTTGCGGTTTTCCTTTCCATTGATTTCGTTGATTTTCTTTCTTATAGTCGGGTCACCTTCTCTCATTCTATCTTGATAATGGCAATGATAATCTTATGCCGCCGGCTAGGATGCGAGTTTACCTTGGAACTCCTTGCGCAGTTCTTTATCCCGACGGAGATGAATAAGAATACCCTTTCTCTTCGCCCGAAGAAATCCAAAATTCATCTGTTCGATTCTCCTCCCAATAAGGTCAATTGGCAGGAGAATTGGTTCATGGTCGAGTCCAAGGTAGGATTTCCCTTCGGACCTTTGATGGGGAGAATTAAAAAATGGTCTGCCCCTCCATAGAATCCTGATTTAAGCGAAGCTGAATGGAAGTTTTTGGAGGAGGTTGAGAAGGTGTTGGGCTCCGACCATAAGAATCGGACTCATGTGTACTCTATCGGCGATCTGTTGAGCGAAGAGAGTTTGAAATGGTGTGGGATTGGTCCTGGACTAGAGGACCGTAGGAGAGAGTTGGGGTTTGGTGAGGATGAGGAGGAGAATTCAATGTGGACTCTGCATCCAGGACTTGTATTTTCTACTGAGTGTCCTGTGTGCGGTGTTCCTGATTCTCAAGGATGTCAAACCGCCCGGGGTAGATAGATTTTATTTTGATCATCCCGTCTTTAATATTTTTTATAATTTTTTTTCTAACATTTTTCTTCATGCTTCGCAGGTCCAATGCCCGATAAGAAGTTTTTCGGGTACAGGAAGGGCAGCTATGATGTTCGCCAGGCCCACATGAATTCACTGCCGAAGTTTCCTCTGAAGCCGGTTGTCATGCAGAGCAAAAAATCTGACGCGAAGTCACTGCTCCGGCGAAGAGTGCTCAGACTGTTCAACCCGAAACTCGCTCAAAGGGTCAAGGGAGTTCGAAGTCTGCTCCTCAAAAAGGATCTTCTCAGGAATCTAGGGGTGAGAAGCGTCCTCGGGAGTAGGAAACGGCAGCTCGCCAAAACAAGCCTCGAGGGGAGGAAAGTCGTCCCGTCGAAGCTTCTGTTCACGATTCTCCTCCCGAGGTTCCATCTGTTGCACCTTCTTCCGCAACGATAGTTCGACCTCTGTCGTCGGCCTCACTTCCTCCGACTTCAACTATAGCTCGGTCTTCATCACCGGCTTTTGTCCAAGGCTCCGGGCCTACTGTTCCCTCTCCTCGACAAGGATCTCCTCCTGTCCTCCCAACTGGTACTTCGTCAAGGGATAAGGGGAAAGAAGTTGAGTCGGAAGGTCTTCTGTGGTTTTCTGCGGGCTTTCGTCCTCCTCGAGATCCGACACAGGCTGCTGTTTTGCAAGAGAGTAGTCCTAAAGGATACTCCCCCGATCTTCAACTTCGATTTTACGGATGGGGACATGTCTTCGCTTTATGGCTCTATTCCTCTCAGGCGGAGTGCCGACTCGAGGACTTATGAGATCGCTAGTAAGCGTCGGCTCATGAAGTTGTTAATAAAAGTGGCGCTCTCATATCCCGGGTAAATAAAATTGGCCTCATAAATTTTTTTTTAAAAAAAACTTTAGTTATACATGCTTCACAGCTCTCCTCTTGTGTCCTCGACCTTGGGGAGAAAATTTCGATGCTTTGGGTCAAGAGAGGCGGAGAGCCGAAGATTACAAGTCGAGGCATAGTGTTGCGGAGTCCAAGCTTCGTTCTCTGCAGCAGGAGTACAGTTTTCAAGGGTGTTGAGAGGACTAATGGAAGATTTGGGGAGGACGTCCATCGTTTTAAAACCAAACTCTCCCAAACTGACCAAAGGCTTACCGCTACCGAAGACCGAAGCTTAAGACTGGAAAGGGAAGTTGCCGCATTGAAGTCGGAGCTGACTGGAGTCCGTTCGTAGAATGTGGGCCTGAAGGATCAAGCATTAAGGGCATGTTTCAACAGAGACGAAATAGCGTCTCTATTCGCCGCTGTCCGAGGAGAAAACGACTTCTTAAAATCGGATGAGCATAAAGACAAGATCATTGCTGATTTTAAGTTGTCCGAGGCCTATGAGTCCAGTCTGCAGGAGAAGCAGCTCAAGTTCTTTGAGGGGGGTAGCATCCATATGCTTCGGCAACTCCATCACAAATTCGAGGATAAGGGATTTTTGTTGAAGTGTTTCTTCAACGAACCGTATGCCGAAGAGTGCCGTGATGGGGCGGACTTTATTCCCTTCAAGGATGATGAGCTTAGAGAGCTTTGGGAGGAGGATGCTGCTGCAGGTCGGCCGGAATGGGTACCGCCACCAACTCTTCGTCCCAACTTTTGGGATTTCACGAGGACCACTCCTGGTACTCCTGCTTTGGAGGAGGTAGTGGAGGAAGAGGGTAATGACGCTGGTGGTGACGAAGTATTACTTGCTACGGCTGATCCTAGCGATGGAGTTCTTCCTGGACTTAATGCTTCAGAGCCTGTTCTTCCTTCTCCGGCTCCAGATGCTTCGGATCCCATTCCTCCTTCTCCGGCTCCGGATACTTCGGCTTCAAACGATCCAGATCCCTCTGCTTCGTGACTTTATAGGTTTTTAAAGTTGATGTAATAGTATAGGATTTTTTTTTTGAAATTCTCTCTCTAACAAACAAAAAACTCTCTCAACCCTAAACCCCCCCTCTTCCTCTTCCCTCGGCAGCCGCCCCTCCTCCCTTCCCCTCCCCTCTTCTCTTCTTCTTCTCCACCCCTCTTCTCTTCTACCAGCCACCACTTCTCTTTCTCCCTGGCCAAGGGAGAAATTTAGCTTTGGCTAAAGCTTTTCCCTTGGCCGGAATAATATTTTACTGTTTTTTGTGGTTTTTTTGTTTTTTGTTTTTTGTTTTGTTTTGTTTTTTCATCTATTTCTTTGGTATTTTTGCTATCTTTATCATCTCATATGCTTATTCTTTGGTATTTCAGATATTTTAAATATCAGCTTTTTCTTCTTTTAGAAGGAAAAAATTTTAAACCCGGATTAGATCTGGGCCCTTTGTTCGTATTCGTATTTGGTTTTCTTTTTAGGTATTCTATGAAATCTTTGATGCGCCCGGGATGGATTAGACTACTGTTGAAGAAAGAAGACAAAATCGAACTCCCCTCCGCAAATGAGATTTGAAATCGACAGTATGAAGACCCTAGATTTAGAGCAGAATATCCTTGTTTTTTTCTTTTTTATGTATTTCCGTATTTATTTTCTGCTTTCTCCGACTCACCTAATTTGTTTAGGTTGAGTTTGCTCTCTGCGCCACTTAGTTTTAAGTTGGTGTTTTGTTTGCACCACCTAGTTTTAGGTTGATGCTTTGTATTTCCGTGAATGATTTTAGTCATTCACTTTTGTATTGTTTTTTATTTTAATGAATACTCCACTTATCAAAAAAAAAAAAAAATAGTATAGGATTTTGATGTACTTTCGATCTCAGTACTTATCCTTATATATGAAATTCTGAGTTTTTATTTCAACTCAACTTTGTGTTTTCCATTTTTCTTATATTTAAAGAAAAACTGTTATGATGATTCAAGTTAAAGAAAAAACTGTTACTAAAATAAAAAACAACTTAAATTTAAATGAATAAAGATCGAAACATATTCAAAAAATTCCATATGAATTCGAAATTTATTAAAATAGTAAGTAATTTCGCACGTTAATAAAATTTTATATGAAGTACTTTTTCAAGTGGTCGAATGCCATGGATTGGGCGAAGCGTTCCATCTTGCTTCGCTAGTTTAAATATTCCGGTCCGACCTCTTCCTTGATCAAATAAGGGTCTTCCCAATTGGGAGTTAGTTTATTGGTCTCACCTTGTCTCGAGGTTACTTCGATCTTGCGAAGTACCCCATCACCGATGTGTAGAGGTCGTCGATATATTCGTTTATCGTGATTTTCCTCGGATTTTTGCTTGAAAATTTCAGATCGTAACCTTGCTGTTATTCTTCTCTCCTCTAGCAAATCCAAATCAATGCTTCTTGCTTCTTGATTCTGAGTCTCATTGAACATAGAAATTCTTGCTATGGGTAGTGCGAGTTCGGCTGGTGCGACTGCCTCCGATCCATAGACCAATGCGAAGGGTGTTTCCCCAGTGGGGCCCCTAGTCGAAGTTCGGACTGCCCATAATGCATCATTCAGCTCATCGACCCATTTGTTAGATTTGTTTGAGAGGTTTTTCTTCAAGGCTGCCATGACCAACTTGTTTGCTCGCCTCGGCTTGTTCGTTGTCTTGTGGGTGTGCAACTGACGACTTCCAATGTTTAATGTGAAGTCGGTTGCATTCCGCTGTGAATTTAGCCGAGAATTGGGTCCCATGATCGGATACTATAGCTCTCGAAACCCCAAATCTGCAGAGTATGTGGTCATGGAAAAATCCGAGTACATTATCTTCTGTGGGATTGACCAAGGGCTTGGCTTCGATCCATTTTGTGAAATAGTCAACTACTACGACCATGTACTCGAATCCGCTTCTTGCCTTGGGGAATTTTCCCATAAGATTGATTTCCCACATGTCGAATGGCCACGAAGTGACTACCGGAGTTTGAGTTATTGAAGGAAGTCTGTGAACATCTCCATAAATTTGACAGCTTCGACATTTTTGAATGAAGCTTTTTGCGTCTTGTCGAAGCGTTGGGCAGTAGTAACCCCGGTAGATTATCCTTTCCGAAAGCGCTCTGGCCCCTGGATGACCTCCGCATACTCCTTCATGAAGCTCTTCAAGTATTGCCGTAGTCAAGTTAGGCTCTACGCAGCGAAGTATTGGTCTTGTAAATGATCTGCGATATAGAATGTCATTATGGACTATGTATCGAGCAGATTGTTTTCTCGATTTGTCTAGCCTTTACTTCGTTGCTCGGAAGTTGCCCGGTTTGGATGAACCTTTTGATGTCATCAATCCAAGTCCCTTCCGTTAGTTCGACAGTGATGATTTGAGAAAAAAGGCATGGCGAATAACGTATTTCGACATTTATTTGCCTTTCATCGATGAATTTGCCCGAGGTAATTTTGGCCAATTCATCCGCCGCAATATTTTGCGTTCTATTTATCTTTTTTAACACGAAGTTTTTGAATCTGCTTTTCAATTGTGATGCCATCTTCGTGTACTCCTTCAAATTTTCGGAGTTTGTAGCGTACTCTTTGTTCACTTGATTCACCACTACATGCGAATCGCTTTGGACCTCGAGGTCGGTAATTTTTGCTTCGCTCGCCCAAAGTAATATTAACGCTTCGTATTCGTCTTGATTATTAGACAATGGAAATTCGAGCCTTATACTTCACGATTCGTTGGATTGGCGATTTGGTGAAGTTAAAGTTATTCCGACGCCGGCTCCGTTTGAGTTAAAAGCTCCATCGACCGTCATGACCCATAGATCATGACTTTCGGGTCTATTTAACTCGGGGGCGGTCTGGTTGCTTTCTTTCTCTGTGAACGAAGTTTCAGCAATGAAGTCGGCTAACGCTTATGCTTTGATTGCTTGTTCGCGGAGTAAAAGTTATGTCGAGTCCGCATAGTTCGATTGACCACTTCAATATCCTACCCGATTGATCGAGTTTATGGAAAATTTTTCTCGAGCGGTGCATTTGTGTAGACTGTAACTCGGTACGACTCGAAATAAGGTCTTAATTTCCTGGACGCGACAACCAATGCATAAGCTAACTTTTCTATATTCGGATATCGTGATTCTGGTCCATTAAGGACTTTACTTACAAAATAAACAGGAAGTTGTTTGCCATTTATCTCCTTGAGTAATACAGCGGCTACAACAAAATTGGAAGCATATAAATACAGATACAATGTTTCCCCAACTACAAGGGAGCTAAGTAGTGGAAGTTGCCATAAATAAATCTTGAGCTCGCTCCAGGATTGTCGGCACTCTTTCGTCCACCTAAAATCTTTCCTTATAGTTTTGAGAGCTTTGAAGAAAGGTAAACATCGCTCTGCTAGCTTTGATACGAATCTTCCCAGTGCTTTGCTATGCAACCATTGAGTCTTTGGATGTCCTTGATGCACTTTAGTTCGACTAGGTTTCGAAGTGCTATGACCTTTTCTGGATTTGCTTCGATCCCACGTTCATTCATCATGAAACCTAGGAATTTTCCGGATTTAACTCCGAAAGTACATTTGGACGGATTCAACTTCAAATTGTATTTGCTCAAGGTTGTGAAGGTTTCCTCGAGGTCGGCCGGATGAGAATCGGCGAGCTTTGACTTGATCACCATGTCGTCAACATATGCTTCCATATTCCTCCCAATCTGCTCCTTTAGAACTTTATTTATCATCCGTTGGTAAGTTGCTCCCGCATTTTTGAGACCAAACGGCATGACATTATAACAATAAACTGCTCCATCAGCTCTAAAGGATGTATGAACCCGATCTTTCGGGTTCATTTTGATCTTGTGGTAGCCTGAGGAGGCGTCGAGGAAGCTCGGGAGCCGATACCCAGCAGTAGAATCGACCGGTGAACTGATGCGAGGTAAGGGGTAACAGTCCTTTGGGCAAGCTTTATTCAAATCGGTGAAGTCGACGCACATCCTCCACTTCCCGTTGGCTTTTGTGACCATTACAACATTATCTAGCCAGGTCGGGTAGGCTTCTTCTCTTATAAATCCGGCTTTCAACAACTTTTCGATCTCCTGTTTCATTCCTTCCTTTTTCTCTTCGCCAAAAGTTCCGGCCTTTTGTTGTACAGGTCGGAATGTCGGATCGATGTTCAACTTGTGCTCCGCAACCTCGGGATGGATGCCAGGCATGTCTTTCGTTTCCCAAGAGAAGTTCGAAGTGTGATTCTTCAAAAATTGAATCAACTCGAACTTCTGTTGCTCTGGGACTTCGATGCCTATTTTTATTTTCTGGTCGGGGTAGGCATCATTGATTATTAGCTCTTTGAAGCTTTCCAACTTCTTTTCCCCTTCGACCACCTGCATGATTTCTTTTTCCATCAGCCTCTGGATTCTTCTATCAATATTTGATAGAAGTTCCGCTTGGAATTGATTCGTAATTTGAACTTCGTCTATTTCCATTGGCTCTTCGGAGATCATTCCGATATCCATTGAAGTGTGATCTTCTCGACATCTGCTTCCATTGACTCTTCTATCCGTTGCTCCGATGCTTCGCGGATCATTCTGATGTCCATAGACGTCGAAATATGATCTGCTCCATCTTTTGCTTTTCGTATTGTCAGCAGATAATCCAGGACTGATTTTGGATTACTTAGGATAAGCCCTACTCCATTCTTTGTAGGAAATTTGACATGTTGGTGTGATATGGAGATCACTAGGTCAAACGCTGCGAGAGACGGGATTCCGAGCATTGCATTGTAGTTGGAATCAATATCAACCACGTAGAACTTCACCTTCTCTGTCCTCGTTCTTTCTCCGGTCCCCATGGTGACGTCAAGTTTGATGGTTCCCTTCACAAGGATTTTATGTTGAGTAAATCCTTCAAGGACCATCGAACTTGGCTTGAGCTGATGATCATTGAGTCTCATCTCTTTGAAATACTTGTGGTACATGATATTTCTTGTGGCCCCAGTGTCAATGAAAATTCTCTTCACTCTGCAGTTTTCCATGCCTTCTTTCGTCATCGGGGCATCAATCACCATCGGGCTGGTCTTTCGCTCAACTGTCGGAGCCAATTCTGTCCTTGAAAAGGTGATCGTTTCTCTCTCTTCGTATTCGTACTCGGGAATTGTGTATTCTTTTTTTAGCAGGTGAATCTGTCTCCCGATCCGTGTTAACGACGATATTTCGACGTTGATCACATTGATTATTCTTTCATTGTTCCGCCTCGGCTCTTCGGCCGGTCTTCCTGCGATGTACTCTCTCGGATTCCCTTCACGAATCAATCTTTCGATCGCCCTTTTCAATTGTATGCAATTTTCGGTCAAATTGCCGCAATCTTTATGGAAAGCGCAGTACTTCGACCTATCCCGGGTTGCTAATGTGTGGGGATTCAGCGGCACTGAGTCGCCGACCCCATGCTTCTCTTTAATCACCAAGATAAGACTTTCCTTAGTTACTAGCAGCAGAGTGAAAATATTTGGTCCTTTATTTTTATTTGGACTGAAACTTTTCTTCTTCTCGAAGCTAGTCCCCTGCTCTTTCTTTGTTGACACTTCGCCCACTTTTTCTTTGCCCTTTGAAGGGACTTCATGTGCACTTTCTTCGGCAAGGGCGATTTGTCGTGCCACATTGAACATTTCCCCGATCGTTTGTGGCTTCCTTAGTTGTAGTTTTGTGTATATCATCCTGGATCTGAATCCTCCTTCAAAGCATGTGATGACCGTATCTTGACTCAACCCTTCAATCTCTTCGTAGGTTTTCTTAAACCTCTCGAGATACGCCAAGAGGGTTTTACCCTCTCACCGCTTTATGTTGGCCAAGTCTCCCCTGGTCTTTGGTATGGATCCAGTCGTGCTGAATTTGTCCAAGAATTGCTTTTCCATGATTGACCATGAGTCGATGGAACTCGGGTGCAGCGAGGTGAACCAGGTCAGTGCTTTGTCCGACAGAGTGCTGGGGAAGGCCTTGCAAAGTATTGCTTCATCATTGGTCACCAGCCCCATGGCGGACTTGTACCTGCACATATGTTCAAGTGGTCTTGTGTGTCCAAAATAGAGCACAAACTGTGGGATTTTGAGAGAAGTGTTAGGAGCCACATCTTGGATCCATTTTACGAATGGTCCGATTTCTATTGACCGCGATTTCTTCTGGAATAAAGCACGTCGGGTCGGTTCAGGCGGCTTTCTCCTGGCCCGATCAAGGGACCGGTTGTTTCGTGTCCTCTTGTATGTTCCTCTGTCTTGTTGAGGACGAGAGGAATGGTGACTTTCTCCTACTTCACCGACCGATCTTTCAGCCCGTGAAGTAGGTCTCGGGTTTCCGGAAGGTGGGGGTCTTTCCAGATTTCCTCTTGTCTGTACACTCCTTGACGGCTCTGGCCTTATATTTGAAGGTTGTGCGCAGTCCTCAGCAAGGAAGGCTGGTGGGGGCAGATCTTGGTGTGTTCACGAAACTCTGCCCGGAGTTTCAACCACTTTTTGGCTAACTCTTGTTCTCGGGTGAGTCTTGCCACCTCTGCACGTAGTCTGTCCATCTCCTCATCTGGGTTGGGCTCAGCCACTTCAGGCTCTCGCCTTGTGTTCAGCCTTTCCCTCAAATCCGAGGTCTGCCGTATATTGAGATGTTCCTGCAAGTCTTGTGTACGGACAGAGGGTTGTGGTTCTTGTCGTCCAATCCGTTCTAAGACCGAGCGCCTCTGTCCGGGTGTTTCAGGAACAGTAGGCGTGTCATATCTACGTTCGGTTGGCCGTGAACTTGATGGCCTTGAAGACTGTCTCCTCGGATGTCTATCTTCTGAGTTGGAAGACATTTGTTTTGATGTATAAAGGAGAATATTCTTAGGGAGAAATAGGAGGATTTTCTTAGGGAGAAATAGGAGTTTTCTCAAGAGGAAGAAAAGACAAGCTTTAAGAATATTTATGGCAGCTTTTATAACAGTGAATCAACAAAATATTCGGTAAGAAAGAATCTTATTTTCCCGGTAACGGAACCAAACTGATAATACAAAATTTGATCAGTCAACAAATGTAAAGGAATTTGATAAACAGGATGAAATTACTTATGATTATGAAGATATCGCGATTTGTTGTAGAGACAAGCTTTCCGGTTAAGACCTGCAACAATTCCCAAACGGAGGTATTTCTCCGTTAGAAATCTCCGACGATCAAGTTAGTCAGAGATTCTAAGAAATTCGGAACAAACTCTAGTTCATAAACCAAGATGTATTTTGAATAAGAAGAAAAATAGAAAGAAAGATTTTGTTTTGCATGTAAATCAACCACCGGAAAAAATGTCTTAAAGATGAGAGAGAAAAATCCTCCTATTAGTCTGGTAAAAATTGTATATATCCGGAAAAAAGGAAAAAGATCCAAGATCCCTCCATTGATAAGGAAGTTTACCTTTTATAGGCAAACTTCCTTATTAGTGGGTGGAAGTAGGCATATAAATGATTACCTACCTACCTTATCCTTCTGCAGAAGTCAAAAGGCTATCATCATAGCCTTTTCAAATGTCCAATCCCACGGTTTCTTGTAGAAGTTGACTAAAGACCGTAGGTTCCGCCACTTACCTTCTTATTATATTTAAATAAGAAGTCAGTGGGCAGAATATACTTGGAATATTCTTTTTGGTTATGAAGTCGGCTTAGCAGCGTTGAAATCTTCTTCGGAGCTTTATATTATTGTTCGGCTTCATTGCTTCGTTTAGACGTTCAATGTTTCTCTTCGGGGCTTTCACAAGTCGCATAGCTAAATGCTCCGTCTAGGTACTTAGCTTTTCTTCTCTTCGGGGCTTTCACAAGTCGTCCGATTAAATGCTTCGCTCCGACCATATCAAATCATATTCACTTTGACTTTATCCACGTGGCATATTTTCCTTTCATCATAGTATATGAAACCACTACTTGCATAGTAATTCGGATTCGACCGAGATTGAGTATGCTTCACCTAACTCTTACGTGCACAATTTAGACTAATCGAGATTCGACCTGCATAATGTAATTACATAATAATACTCACAATAAATGTCAAAAATCTCAATTTAATGTAATATTCACGATGCACTTTCTTATAGTTGCAGGCAGGAAGCAAGCAACGCAATGCCAAATGATTGGAGGTCTTGACCGGGGGTTTACCTCTTTTGGAAGGATGGGCCTTCTGAGTCCAGAAGAAAGATTATGGGTTTGGGTTGAACTGGAATTCGCAATGAGCAAATATGTAGCTCGGGCTGTCTGATTGATTCAGAAAGGAGATTTAAACTGAGGCAAATTTTTTCTTTTGAGATTGGGCTTGGACTAGCTTAATATAGTGTAAAACAGCGTCCAGAAATATGCCCATCAATTCCTTCATCTCCTCCACAATTTCAGACTCCATTATTTACACATAAGCCCCCAAAAATCGTCCATAATATAATATATTTTTATTCATCACATCAAAAAATTAATACACATTTATTAATATTTTTTAAAAAAATTATATACAATCATTAGTCATAAATATCACAGGTGAAAGAAAATAAATATAAAAAGAGAGAGGGAGAGAGAGAGAGAGAGCGAAGACCAGTTATGTACTTATCTTCCTCACCGACACTTTCGGCATTCGCGAGTCAATAATACTGCGACTGCGAAGGCCCGACGTGGTTTCTTGTTTCTTATTTACCCCTACTTTTCTGTGGAGTTAAGTAAATTTTCTGCGTTTTTATTCAAATTAAAAACAATAATAAAAAAAAAAAAAAAAAAAAAAGTTGACAGTAAACAAATCTTTCTTTTAGAAATGCCCTCCGATGAGATATGAAATGAAATCCAGTAGTTTTCGGTATTCTTTATTTTATTACCTGTAGTTTCAAGAATCTCCCTTTTTTCTCTTCCCACTCTGAACTCTGATTTCTGTCCAAACAAAAAATATCGAAAACCTGTTAATGGTATGGTAAATCCATTCTCATAACATCCATTTTCTTTCTCCTCCTTTGACCACCGCCATGCTCCTCCTTCTTCCACCACCGCCACCACTGGTTGTTTTCTTTCTTGTTTTCTTCCTCCTCTCGACCACCCAAGCAAAATCCCAAGACCCGGCGGATCTTGAATCGGACTGTACGAACAGATGGATCCACATCCGCCAACTCCCAACTCATTTCAACCTTGACCTATTAACCAATTGCTCTGAGTATCCTCTGTTCGACAATTTCTGTCCTTATCTTCCCAACCATGGTCTCGGCCACAAGACGCATAATAAATCCCACAGTTGGTTTCGAACTGACCCTTTTATGTTGGAACTCGTTTTCCACCGCCGAATGTTGGAGTATCCATGTCTCACCGACGATCCTTCCCAAGCTAACGCCGTCTACATCCCATATTACGCCGGCATCGATAGCCTCAAGTACCTTTTTGGTCCGGAAGTCAACTCCAGTTTCGAACACGGCTTAGATTTGTTTCATTTCCTCACACGTTTGGATTCACCTCATATTTGGGATGCTAATTTTGGTCATGACCATTTCTTGGTTATGGCTCGTCCCGCTTGGGATTTTACCCAACCCTTGTCTAATGATCCGCCAATTTTTGGTACTTCTTTTCTTGAATTGCCTGAGTTTTACAATGTCACGGCTTTGACATTGGAAGCCAGGGCTTATCCCTGGCAAGAGAGGGCAGTTCCATATCCCACTTCATTCCATCCCCCAAATTTGGTATATATGGATTCTTGGATGACTAGGGTGAGAAGGTCTAGGAGGACTACTCTGATGTTGTTTGCCGGCGGCGGTGGAATTTCGGCCAACCCAAATGTTAGGAGAAGCATTAGGCTTGAGTGTGACAATGCCACAAGTATGAGTGTAAATGGTACTGGATATACCAAACTCTGTGACTTTGTTGATTGTTCTAATGGGGTTTGTGAGCACGATCCAATTAGATTCATGAAACCAATGTTGCAGGCTACTTTCTGTTTACAGCCACCTGGGGATACACCGACTAGGCGATCAGCTTTTGATGGGATTCTCGCTGGTTGTATACCTGTGTTTTTTGAAGATTTGACGGCTAAAAAGCAATACGGATGGCATTTGCCAGAGGAGAAATACCAAGAATTTTCTGTATTCATACCTAAAGAAGAGGTAGTATACAAGGGATTGAAAATTTTGGATGTTCTAATGAGCATTCCCAGATCCCAGATCAGAAGAATGAGAGAAAAAGTTCTTGAAATGTTGCCTAGAGTAATTTACAGAAAACACGGGAGTTCACTTGGTCTGAGAACCAAAAAAGATGCATTTGATATTGCCATTGAAGGAACTTTGCACAGAATCAGACAGAAACTTCAAAGAAGTTAAAAAGACCTTTTGCTTTTTTTTTTTTTAGTTCAGGTTCTCCTTCCACATTCTTGTAATTGTAGTAGTTAAGTTATCACTCTCTGTTTCCTCCTCCTTTGTAATATTTATTTAGCCAAGAAAAGCGTGGAGAGAGATTATTTACACACACTATATATATATATATATATATATATATATATATTTATTGACACTGCCATATGCCAGATAGTTTTCAAGACTGGAACTTGATAATTCTGCAAGAATAGCAGTGTTTCTGTAATTGTATTTCTTTTTGTCTGAAAACAGGATAAAAAAGAAAAAACATCATTAAGATTCTAATTTGTGAAAATATATGAATCAACTCAAATTTTCCATCATGCTTATGAATAACTAAGGTGAAAGGTTTGAAAGAATGTAAGAAACTGGATTATTACAAGAAGAAATCATGAGAAAAAATCACATAATTAGTGATGAATTTTTGGAAGGTAGTTCAAGAAGTCATCTTCGGCCATTGATATCAAGTGTTCATCATCCCACTTGTCACGGTATATCAGAGGCTTACTCTTCTTGCTCTTGGAACATTCAGAATACATCAGTTTTCTCCATTCTTCAACCGGGAGAGAGCCCGTCTGGGCAGCCAACCAATCATCATATTCAAACTATGAACACAAAAATACAGCATATCAGCCAGAGCAAAAATATATATATATATATATATTTGCTCATCTTGAAAGTATCAGTAGTTATGCATTACCTGATAATCGGCCATGTTATGCGTGTATCGCTTTGGAATGTCAGATAACTCCAATGATGAGTAGAAAGTTTCAACATCAGCCATCATTTCCTCAGGTGAAGGAAGTGAAATTCTACCGGATAAAACACTAGCAATCCACCTGCTCTGATATTCAAACATGGGGAAAGGAACAACCTGGCACCATCCAGATATGAAGTTTGCTTACTTATATAAATATATATATATATATATATATATATTATGTGGGATAGTATGAAATATTACAAGGTTTGCTAGCCCTCTTTATAGATCACAAACCAACCTTCCATGGCAAACCAACAAATGAAAGTCCTGGTGCTAGGGTTGGAGGAAAGACATGCTTGTAAAGTGGACCAACACGATTATCATCCACAGTCACTATGCAATTGGTTTCAAGAAATGGGAAATGATACTTATACCTATCACATAAGGAGAGATGTTTCACCATAAGAGACACGATTCTCCCCCTTATAAGATTCAGAGATTTTCGAATAGGAACACATACCCGGTGCAGTGCAGAATTACATCTGCAGCTACGATGTCCCCATCTTGAAAAGCGACAGAACCATCTTCATGAACACTTTTTATCTGTGTTTGTGTTGGATCGAATTAGAACATTCCAATCAGGGATATTTTTATTACCAAACAATATAGAAACTTCTTGTGTATGTATATCTACTTACAATCATAGGACCAGTAACTTTACCATGGAATGAAGCCAAATATTTTCATATTCCCCAGACAACTTTCCCAAGAGCTCATTCTTGACTGATCGTGAAGCAATATGGACTTCTTTAGCAACTTCAGCAAATCTCTCTAGAGATATCATCGGCACTAGATGCACTCCCTATCAAGACCACAACCTGTCAAACCAGGTCAGATTAGCAACCACTTTAGCAATTGTGTTTCATTCGCACTATAAATTACACAGTTAACTCTGCAAAATAAATTGAAGAACAATTGCCCTTATAACTATTTGGAGCCTAGAAAACCTCCAATCATCAAGCAGAATATACTTTTTGAATATAATGCAACTTTTGATGGAGCAAATATCATGTCAAAAAGTCTCTAACTTTCACTTTTAAGCAACAAATAAGATTGAAAAACCCCGTCTTATATAATGAAACCACAAGTGAAACATACTTGGTCACGGTAAGGCTCAGGAACTCGATAGTTGTGACTATGAATTTGCTTGCCAGGCCATGTTTCAATCCCTGAAATTTAAGAACCAACCACCATTCAGGTGTGCATAAAAAGAGTAGACTGCAGAGCAAGACAACTTATAAACCAAGTCATTTATTGGCAGATGATCCTCCAGACATTACTTTCTTATTGTTTTGTCTTATGCAAAAGATTTTCAGAATTAAAAAATATGTGACATACCAACAAAATCATAGGAAAACATGCTCAGAAATTAAGGAAGTAGGAAAACAAATACGAGGATAAAAATTCGATTTTGCTAATTACCAGGGATTTCTGCAACCCGAGGCTCTGTATAATGTCCATTGCAGACAACCACAGCATCATAAACCTCATCAAACTTCTCCAGATCACCTTCTTTTCTCTTTGACTCCACTTTCCATTTTCCATCATCCGCTAGTCCCACATGACATACCTCTGTTCTAAATCTAACCATCTCAATAATACCAAACTCATGGGCATAATCCTTCAAATACTCGAAAACTTCTCTATGGCCTGGGAATCTTCTCGTGTCTCTTTGAGATACATTTTTAGCCACAAAAGGATATGCCCGAAAGCCCATTACTTCCCTAGGCAAGTTGGTCCGGAGGGATGAGTAAAGACTCGAGTGGACACAATTCCGGCTCCGATCGAGCCCTAACGGATCGGCCTCTGTGTTCGGACAGTAGACCCACGTGCCTCCTAATTGGTTTTCTCTCTCGAGCACCACGACTTCGTGACCCTCTTGCCTGAGCTCGTGTGCAGTCACGAGACCGGCGGCGCCGGCCCCGATTACAGCGACCCTTTTGGAGGAAATCGGAGATACCGGCGGCAGTGGAATTCTCATTGTTGTAGATGGGATTTGAATAGTCATCCTGTGAGATATTCTGATCAATCTTGTCTCTTCTTTCCTTGTTCTTTAATTCTTGTCATCTTCAAAGGAATCGTTTATGAAAAAAAAGACTTCATTTTTCCCTTAAAGTTTTAGACTTTTTAACAACTGGGAAATTCGGTCGAAAGATTCACTGAATCCTAACGTTACTGTGCTATTGAATTGATGATTGCAGAGAAGACCGCCCCTGCTCCACATTATATATATATTTTCTTTTTTTTTTTTCCTTTTCTTTTTTATATTTAATTTAATTAGAAATTCCCACAGATTTGTGAAGGAGAACTTTTCCATGTTAATTTGTCCACTTCACGTCTCTTCCACACAAAAAAAAAAAAAAAAAAAAAAAAGACAGGAGATAGAAGAAGAAGAATTTGACGAGAAGCAAGCTGTTAGGTTTTACAACCTAGATTTAATTTCTTGTTTAAGAAATTCTCCCCTCAAACTAAAAACTACATACCCGTGATCTTCCTCTCCAACGAAATCCTCTTGCACCGCCGGACCACCATATACCCGTGGTCTCACCTCCGGAACTCTCTGTCCGACCTTCAACATGTGCAGGAAGACTTTCGACACATAAGGCACCATAATCGTTGGGCATCAACATTAAGAGGGTTTCCTCCACAAAAAGGTTTATTTAACCCGGAGGTGAAAAGTAGACGTCTAACCTTTTCTAGGATAATTCTATTCATTCTTTAGCTACCCCGTTCCGTTGATGAGTCATTTTTACTGTCCTATGTCTTAGTATTTCATGGCCACTACAATACTTATCAAATTCTTCATTACATAATTCTAACCCCCTATCGGTTCTTAATACTTTTACAGTATTTCCTGACCGATTTTCTACAAGGATCTTCCCGTCCTTAAATTTTTCTAGGGTTTCATCTTTGGTTCTAAGTAAGTAGACCCAAACTTTCCTACTATAGTCATCTATTATAGACAAGAAGTACCTACAGTTTCCATGTGTACTAATTCTTTCCGGACCCCATAAATTTGCATGCACATATTCAATTTTCTGTTTTGCTAAGTGTGTTCATGGTTTAAAACTAAGCCTATGTTGTTTACCTAACACACAAGTTTCACAGAAATTGAGTGAAGTTAAAGCATCCTTACCGAGCTGTCCTTTTTGTTCAAGAACATTCATACCTTTTTGACTCATGTGCCCGAGTCTTAAATGTCATTTCTTGGCATTTTCTTGTGAATAAATAACTAGTACTGCAAGGTTAGTTAAACCAGAATACATGTCACAAAGTACATATAAGCTATTTTTCTTTTTAGCATAAGCAAGTACTTTGTTATTTCTAACAATTTCTAGACAACCGGATTTAATTCTATTTTCACATCCTAAATCATCAAGAACTCCTACAGAAATTAAATTTCTCTTAAGATCGGGAATATGTCTAACATTAGTTAACAAAATAGAATTACCATTGTCCAATTTCAAAGGTATGTTGCCTATTCCATATATCATGCATGTGTTATCATTACCCATATAAACAGTTTCTAGTTCTATCACTTTATAATCCTTAAACCACTCTTTATTAGGACACATATGAAATGAACATCCGGAATCAACTATTCAATCACTGCTATTTCCGTAATTAGATGAAACAAGTACTTCGGATATATTATTTTCTTTTCCCCTGTAGTAGGTTCATAGTTATTGTTATTCTGCTTATGTTTCTTTAACCATGAATAACAATTTTTTCTTAAGTGTCCCGATTTATTGCAATAATAACATTTCCTGGTTTCTTTAGGTTTATAGTCCTGTTTCCATTTCTTTTTACCTTTAGCACCATTCTGGTTTCCGTTATTATTATTAACAAATTTTGATTTCACAAATAGTCCAGGATTGGTATGTCTTTTCTGTTTAAGTTCAAATTCTCTAGCCTTAAGTCCAGATACAATCAAATCAAAAAATGGAGATATTCCAAGTATATTGTACAGAATTTTTAACTACAAGATATTCATCCGGTAATACATTTAACAAAATTACAGCAATGCTAGTAGAATCAACTTCATGCTCAGTTCCTTTTAACAGTAGATTCAATTTTAACAGATTATCTATATTGTCATCAATAGATTTACTCAAGTCCAGTTTAAAGGCAAACAGAGAGCATTTAATAAAGGCTATATTAGTTACTGTGGGTGAGGAATATAATTGTTCCAACCTGTTCCATAAGTCAAGTGCGGTGACTACCTCATCTACCTTACGCAGTACAGGGTCTGCTAGGTTCGGAATCAGCAGATTATACGCCTCATCATTAATTTCTTCACTTCTTGCAATTAAGTCCTTTGGCTATCTTTCAATATCTGGTTCAAGTGCATAAACAACTTTATAATGTGAGAGTAAGGCTCTCATTTTCTTTTTCCAACTCCGGAAGTCAATTTTCCCATCGAATTGGGAAATTTCGATCCTGTTAGAGCCCATGACATTTTATCCGAAAGACCAGTATTATAAAAAAATACAGATCTAACAGAAATAGCCAAAAAATAACACTCTTGTTCTGCTGGTTCTATTGAGAATATTTATAAGAATACACTCAGTCTAACACACCAAAAAAAAAAAAAACCCAGCAATGGTAAATAAGGTTTATGAATCCTTTCTAAAAAAAGACAGATATGAAAAAAAAAAATAAAAATAACAAGTTATAAAAACAAAAAAATACCATATTCGAAAAAAATAGAAAATAAGGACCAAAAAAATAAATTTCAGATTTTAAAAACAAGTTTTACTAAATCAAAAAAAAATTCAGATTCGGGAAGGACAATTTATGGAATCAATAAATTCCAGAACCAACAACAATTTATGGAATAAAGAAAGATTTCAGATCCGACAACAATTTATGAAAAAAAAAATCCAAATTCGAAAAACAAGTCCGATGAATCAAAAAATTTCAGATCCGAAAAATCAAAGGTTTGTGAACACCTTTTTTTAAAAAAAAAAACAAAAAATACCAGATCCGAAAGAAGAACGAGAAATATAACCAAGCTCCGATACCACTGTTAGGTTTTACAACCTAGATTTAATTTCTTGTTTAATTTTTTTACCGGAAGAAATCAACCAAAAATACAGAACTGAAAATAAAAGAACACAAGCGATTTCTTGTTAGGTTTTACCACAAGCTCTGATATGATTATATGAACTAATGGAAATGAAAGAAATCCTTCATATGAGATATAAATTCCAGATAGAAATCCTTTAGTGTACTTCTATAATTGAAATTTTGAGCAAAATGTTCTGCAAATTTCGTTTTGAGCCTGTGATACATTAACTCCTCCTCTTGGAAGTTTCTAGATACATCTCTCTTCTCTTCTTTCTCCATTCCTCAGCAGTCAGTCAACCAATCATCATATTCTTTATTGCAGATAACAACCAAGAGTTTATCAAGAAAGAAAAAAAAAAAAAAAAAAAGGAAAATTTTTTGGACCAAGATGGGCTTTTTTTTGTGTTAAGCGACCAAGATTGTTTTTTTGTGTTGGAAATTTTTTACCAAATTCCTAACGTTAAATGGGACACCAACAAATTATAGCAAGCCATGGAGCTAAGATTGATAGGAAAATGTTGTCAAATATTATGAATAAATCGAAAATTATTAACTACGTAAACCTATATAAAATAAAACTTAGTTGTATTTTTCAAAGCAATCACAACCCGTTGTGTCAAGCCGGGTTTAAATAACACTTGCTTTTAAAGGGCCTTTTTTGTCCTTTATGGTCGGGAAGTGACCATACAAAAACAGAAACAAGTACACAAGCTTTATTAGGCTTTTGGAAATATGACTATATTTTTTTAAGCTACGGAGGCCAGAAACTATTATTCTATCTTTCCTCATTAATAGAAAAAAATTTATTTTATTTTTTATCTGATCATGAAATTTTTTAACGTAAAAGTTCAAAATTAACTTTGGGCCTTCTTAGGTATGAGCCCATTACTAGTCAATCCAAAATATTTTCTCTAACCATTTGGAAACAAATAATATTCATATCACATCCTTGACTTTACATAAGATTAAATATTTCATACTAAACGCCTTAGGAAGAAATTTTTTTCCAACAAACGCTTTGAATTCTTCGAGCAAAATTTGAATTCATTAGAGTTATAATATTATCAGAACCCTATTAAGAGAAAGCACTCACTAAATTTGAGATTCAAACTCAAAACTTTTGGGTGCATAGGAAACAAAACTCTTTGCATTTGAACCAAGTTTGAATTTTTTCATTAGTTTGTGAGGTAATGGAGTAAATGGTTAGAAGAGAGGAGGGCCCATTAATCCTCCTGTCTTCGGAACCTCGTGAATGTTGATTGGTTAGGAGGACAAATGGCCCAATTGATGCTAGGAAATGGGAACCAAGAAAGTCGGCTAAATAACGTGGACGCCCCTCCTCTGGCGCGTAATATCAAATCCAAAAGAAGTACAACGAAATTACCTTGGGCAAGTGTCAGATACGCATCTGACATGAGTGGTGGAACTTGCCGTATTTGTTGCTTATATGGGGTTTACAATAATTATTTCTATTAGTTACTAATAATATTTAATTAAACTGTTCTAAATCCGTGTTTTTATTTATTATTATATTATTATTATTCTTGTTGTCACATTAAAAAAAATTTGAAGTACCATTTATTGATATTTCTTTTATAAAAAATAATATTTTAAATTTTTTTTATAAAAAATAAATAATTTAATATTAATTATAGGCAAATGCATGTCATGTTTAGGGTTTATTAACAACACATATTGGTCGGAATGAAAGAGCTTAAATCTTCGTGTATAAATATTAGAGTTCAAACCTCGCCTAAGAAGAAATAAGAGTGGTGAGACTTTCACCCAATAGAAATTTAACACGGAATTAATTAAGCCCAAATTGGCTTTTAAATACGAATAGTTAACCAAAAAAGGAAAAAAAAAGATTAGGGTTAATAATATGACGGACGTTAGGGTCCGTTAATTTTATGAGTTGCGTCTCCCAAAGGTTGAGAGTAGTGCATGACAGCATGAGAGAGCTGTGCAATGTGCATGATCTTCATATTCAGTCATACCATTGCACGCTTTTACTTTTTCTACCTTTTTTTTATTATTATTATTATTATTATCTTATTCATTTCTTAATTGCCCTTTCATTGTTCAAATATGAATCCGTCGGAATAAAAAAAAATTACCTCGATATTTAATTTCATAAAAAATAATCACAAATTTTAAATACAGTATAATAAAAAAATTTATGTATAAAGAATATTAAACTCTTTGAAAAAAATAAAAAGTAATAGTCAAATATTAGCAATAATCACGTATATAAATAATATAAAATGATATTATTGTTTTTCAAGAGTAGGTTAAATTAAGGATAAGTAGTGTTTATTGATCCTTGAACTTTCAAAAATTTCGATTTTTGTCCTCTAACTTTCTTTTTTACCAAGTATTAATCCTTAAATTTTCAGAAATTGATTTTTTTTTTGTCAATACGAGGAGATAGTGAAATCGGGAAGCAATCACGTGGTATCCACACGATAATTGATTAGTTTTAATTGGATATATATTTCACCGGTTACTTAATTTATTTTTATTTTTAAAAAATTTTAATTTCTAGTGTGTCTCAAACTTATAACATTTGAGTTATAAGTGATAGTGTTTACCAACTGAACTATACATGCTTGACACCGGTTACTTAACTTAAGTCAACAAATTCATTTAAAATTTTTAAAAATTTTAAATCTTCATTACATTATATTTTTTAATACATGGAGGAATCTTCTTCTTCCTTTTTCTTCAATAAATTATATTTTTTATTCCATAATATGAGAATTTGATAAGTTGACGTGAGCTAATTAGTTTGATGTGTAATTTTATACAATTTTAAAAATTTAAGAATTCTATTATTTGACCAAAAAAAAAAAGATTTTTAATATTTCAATTTGACAAAGAAAAAAAAAAGGTAGGGGTTTGGCAAGCAATAATTTATGACTTTTAATTGCACAAAGTGGTCCATAAGATAGATATATTTAATTGGGGGTGATTAAAGTAATAAAATAAAATATAAGGATGGTCCCCTACTCTTTGGAGCTCAACCTTTTTTTTTTTTTAATATATATAATTATTTACCATATATTATATATATATATATATATTTGATAATTTTTAATAATATATTTTCATATTATTATTATATAATAAAGGAAATAAAAGTTCCACGTATATCATATCATACGTCTTGTCTAAACAACTCCCTATTTAATTGTTATTTATAACATTTTTTTTTCTTTTTGTAGTTTTCAACTAATTATGTTTATTTCTTCAGTCATTTATCTTTTTAGAGAGAATTTTGCGAGATATTTTAATTTTAATTTAATATTAAAGTTGAAAGTACAAAATTAGATGATTATAAATAGTTGTAATAATTAATATTATAAAAATAAAAATATAAGATTAATTTGAGAAAATAAAATATTTTTAGGAAAAAAAAAATCAATTTAGTTGCACTTTTTGTGATCTTTTTTTTTTTTGTATATATTTTGCTAGTTTATTTATAATTATAGTGATTATTTTAACCAAATTGAATTCCGTTATTCACAATTATTAATTTCTGTTTATAAAAGAATTTATCTTAATTTTTAAGTGGTATTAATGACATGAGTTAAATAAAAAATTGTCTACAACATTTACAAATAAATTGTAAAGTTAACTTGTAAGTGATGTACGAATTTTATAATTTAAGAGCTATTGATTTTACAATAGTTTTGGTTTCAAGAATCCTACGTCTTTCTTTTATGGCTTAAAAAAATACATAAATATTATAAATATTATACGAAATTAATGTTATGATATTCATTGAAAGTGTAATTTAAGAGTTAAAAAAACATGTAAAATTTAAATTATAGAGACATAATTTGGGAAAAAAAAAATCATGAGAAAACAAGGAAAACGAAAGAAGAATAAGTAGAAGGGGCCCACAAGAGACCCAATTGGGGGCAACATTGCAAGTACCAAGGATTTTTAAGTCCCACGTTAATTTACCGTTACTTCTACGAACCACCAACAAGACAAGGAGGAGGGGAATTGTAAGTGAGAAAATGACCAGATCAGTCATTTCAGCAAAGTCACGAGGGCAAAAATGTAAATTCACTCAAAGATATCTTTTCCACCACTTTTTAGGCATAGTTTTCTCAGCGTGGATGGGTAACTGCCCCAACCCCAGCCCCAGCCAGCAGGTCTTTTCTTTCTTTCTCTTTCCCCCCCTTCTCTCTCTCTCTCTCTCTCTCTCTGACATGTTAACCCTTTAGAATCCCAGAAATCCCAAAGTGCAAATTTTTTGCAGGCAACAGAAAATCTTTATAGGTAGTTTTAGAGGGAGAGAGAGAAAAAAATTATACAGACAATCATAGAGATAGAGAGAAATAGTGTATCTATACGTGTGTATGTATGTATATATATATATATATGTGAATGGAATGGTGTTGATGTTGTCTTTGTGCCAAATCCCACATACAATGAGAGACACACAAAGAATTCATCTTTCTTTTCTTTTAGCTTCTGTTAGCCCATCATGAGTACATAGCAAAATCTGATTCTTTTCTCTTCACTTTCCTTCCTTTTTCTCTCTCTAAAATCTTTTCATAGTTTCTCTTTCTATATATATATATATTCACATGTATATTTTATACGGGTTTTTGGTGTATTTTTACGTATGTAACATCGTTGATGGATGTAAAGCATTTATTTTGATCATCTGGGATCACTAAATATGGGCTATTAAATGTGTGAGCAGCTAGCCTCCATTTCTTCCCGATATTTCTTCTGGTTCCTTTTTTTTCCCCTCACAACTACAGGTTGATGGGAAAAGTTTAGTAGCAGTGCTGTTTTTCTGGGTTATTATAAATGGGTGAATGCTCTGTACGCTTCTCTGTTTTCCTTCGATACGCCGCTTGCTTTTTTTTTTTTTTTTTTTTAATTATTTTTTGTTGGGCTCATTTATAAATAGCGTGTTTTCGTTTTCTGGGTTAAGTTTTTTGACTTGATCTTCATCGCGAGATTCTCAGATTTCTGCTTCATTTCATTAATTTGGCGTATGTTTCCTTTTTCCGTATGTTATCTAAGGCTTTACATGCAGTAGCTTTTTGATGAGATTGTTGTAAGAAATTAGTATTTTCCTCGGATTCTTTGGGACGAAATGCGGGGAAAAACATCAACTGGGGATTTTGATCTCTCGTACTCGGAAGTTTCTTAGGTTGATTTCGTCAGAATCCAATTTTCTAACTTAATTTAATGTCTTGAGTAAATAAATCTTGCTTGTAGCTGGAATTCTAAAGTTAAGTGAATAGAAAATTATTATTGTTCTTCATTTTTATTTATTTATTTATTTTTCTATTTGTTTTTTTCCCTTCTTGGATCGTACTTTTCTTGTCTATGTCTTCTTATCTCTCTCTGGAATTTTGTCTGGAAGCAAACATGCAGAACTGCCCCTGTGGGAAGCCCTTCCCTTCCCTTCCCTTTCCTTTCCGTTCTGGGTTTTGTCCTTCTCCTTTTAGCCTTTTTCATTTATGTGAAATAATTATTAACTTCTCTGAACTTTTACAAGGGGAAGAGCATGCCGAATTCGAGATAAGAAGTATGTAGACCTAGTCAAACATGTCATGGACACCTTGGAGAACTTGTTTAGCCAGCTAAAAATTCTGTTTTTTTTTCTCCCCTAGTTATAAGTATTTCACATTTCAATGCAAGACTACTGAAATAATGTGTTGGCTCCAACGGCTCTGTGTTTGCATTCCGGCACCGGAATGTTTTACTATCTGGTGAACTTTCAGGCTTGGAAATCCTTTTTGAGCCATTGCCCTATGGCTGCTACTTAGCACATTCCTAGGCTAGGAAAAGGCTGCTCCTAATTATGCTTTGAATGGACATGATTGTTGAGCTGAGTTTTCTTGAAGACTGGCATTTCAGACTCTGAAATTTTAGAATGACCTAATAAGAACCAGGAAATATTAGGAGAAGAGTATGTGTTTGCAATATTCTATTGACTTCTTCTTGCCTATCTTTTTTCTTGCAAAAACCTTAGAGAATTATATAAAATATTTGAGAAGTTTTTGAATATGCTAGATGTTTTCCCCTTTTATTGGTAACAACATATTTACATGCTTCTCTCATTTTAGTTTGTCCATATTTTGTGTGTTTCATAATGGCCTGCTGTATAAAAATCGCAATTCTCTAGTCAAATTTCAACTATGGTCAGGTTATTCAAGTTTTAGTCTCATGAATTTCTCTTTTTGTCTTCAATCTGCTGACGGAGTCCTAAAAATAGATTTGCAGCAATGTTCGTTTGGCTGACATGTGAAACACCCTCGGAAGTCTTTCTTGCTTAAAGAAATGCAATATAAGTTCCAAGTGTGGAAGAACTCTTAGTTCTCAATAGGACGGGATGTTTACTAAAAGAAGCTCTTGCTATATGAATCTGATGCAATATCATGAGGATTCACTAAAGGAATCACTAAAGAAGACAATGCTCAATCAGGAGAACTTATTCAGGAAGCAGGTATAAGTTTTAAACTGCTTTAGTTTCTACAATACTGGTGGTACAAATTCTATACTTTTCCTTTCTGTATACTCAGCTGAGGAATTTGATTAGAGCACTTCTAGTTGGATGATTTTGACACTGGAATATCTCATTTTCTTTTTCGAATTTTTCTCTTTCCTATAGGAGGGAGGGATTGAAGATGTACATATTACCATTGTGTGGAAAAGGAAAATTCAATAAAATTAGTAATAATAATAATCTGCTGCAGTATATATGTGTATATATGTCTTTTTTTCTGTGGATCGTCATGATCCTTCCTGATCCAAGCATTGGTCATCCTCGGTATTTATTTTATGAATGAACTAAGCATGATTCTCTTGATTGTACAGTTGCATTTATACCTTTTGCCTCCCATTCAGGTTCTGGAGCTCCATCGATTGTACCAGATGCAAATGATCCTGATGAAAAATTTGAGACTGAAAGAGGTAGGTTCATTTCAGTCAAGAATAACTGATTATTTCCAAGTCAAGTAAGATGTGGATGTGGGTGGTAGAATATGTACTCCATATCTGCTTGTCTTGCATGCATAGTGCTTTTCCAGAACTTGCTGTCAATGGCTCTTAATTGTCTTTTGTTTGTTTTTCTATTGAATCATAATCTTTCCGTCTTTGCAACATTTTCTGAATATTTATTGTTCGGTGATATTTATGCTCTTCACAGGTGCCCACAACACAATCTCTGAACTATTTTAAACAGGATTGTAAAGTTGATTGGGCAAGGTATGACCAAAGATCTCTGGATCTGGAAGTTCCTCTGAGTTCCTATGTAAGCAATTTTGATAGGCATGTCTTAAACAAAGGAAGAAACAATTGGGGTACTCGTGAAAATCCAGTGGAAGTTGACAGTTACTTCCATGTCGAGACTGAAACTTCTCTTGAGGAGGCTAAGCTCTCCTTGAGCATTGGTAGAGAAACTTCACCGAGAATGAGTTGCTGGAGATCTCAGAATGAAGATGTTCGTGTCCTTCACAATACAAGTGAGGTAGAAGAATCAATTGGGACAGTCTTTAGTAGAGATGTTGAACTAAAACCTGCTCTCTGCCGCGGTGCTTGCTCTGCCAATACTGGACAAAGAAATGGTTCCCGGGCCAGTTGCAACTGCACAAATAGCACAGATAAATTTTTGTCTAACAAGGACAGGAAATTTCAGTCACACAGAGATGAGAGCACAAATATCCTTGAGAACTCCTTCAATTTAGGTCTGCTCCATTTTTGCTTTAATGGTTGTAATTTCTCAAACAGAGTGCTACTTCAGAATACTAAGATAATTTTTACCATTTGTTAGTAATTGACTATTTTGTGCCAAATGCAGGGAATAAAAAATGGCTCGAAAACCTCCTAGAAACAAAGTCAACAGTTGGTGAAGTGTTTCCTTCTCATAGAGGAATATGCTTGGACCTCAATGCTCATCCTGATGAATCATTTTCAGACTCGAAGCATCCTAGAGAATCTCCTGGTGCAGGTAGTTGGACAAAACCAAATGATAACTGTTCCACCCAGGCCTCTGCTTTGCTTCAACATGATACTCCGATTTCAGTTCTGATTGATTGCAAGAGAACTGAAAGCATGAATCCTAGTGGAAGTAAACCGTGTTCAATAGATCTAGAGTCATATCCCTTATCACCATCTAACAGTAGTGAAGATTATGACTGCAAATGCAAAATGGATAAGCCAATGCAAGATGTTCCAAGTAGAAACTGTAAGGATGAAAATATGACTGAAGTTATTGTTGAGAAGAGTGAGGAAGTTTTGCTGCATTCATGTTTACGTAGTAGTGGAGTTGAGGATGTTACTATTGATGAGAGATCTCCTGAATTGAGCAAGTCTGGTGATCATATTGCAGAAGATCCTTCAAGCAGTTTAAAGACAATGCAATCTGGAACTTACCTTGAAAAGTCTTTCTCGCGTATGAACTCATTTCAGAATTCTGACTCATCTCAAGTTGATTCTTTTGCTATTGGGGATTCAAAAGCAGCCAGATCATCTGACGAGGACAATGGAGGATCAGATCAAGATGATCCTGTGATCCAGAAAGGTGCTGTTTCATTCATTTACTTCTTATTGGAAGCAAGAAGAGAACATGATTCCATTTCCAAGATTGAGAAGAAGATTGATCAGCCAGAATGTTCTATTGATTCTTTCGCATCAACTGTACTCAAGATGCCAGATTGTAACACAGATGATTATTGTGTGTCTTCAAATCCATATGAAATAATTGAGACGGATAAGAAAGATTGTGGAATCAAACTAAGGAGGGGTAGGAGATTGAAGGACTTCCAGAAGGAGATTCTTCCGAGCTTGCCATCTCTTTCTAGACAAGAGATTTGTGAAGATATTAGGATCATGGAAGGAGCCATTCGCTCACGAGAATATAAACGATATAGGTCAAAGGTAAGCAATGAGCAGAGTTGGTTTACTCCTGTGAGGAGCAGGAGGTCAAGACTCAACTACATAGGTAGGAGATGCTATAAGTAACACAGCAGGTTGACAGTAATGGTGGTAAAATTCCCATTATTTCAAGTCATTGAAAGTAGATTATGAATATGAAGGTGGTGATGCAGCAGCAGCAGTCAAAGAAGTCTGTCTATCTCTGAGTTTACAGGTTCGTACCATTCCCTATTTTCTGACTGAATTCCTTCCTGCATAGAAATTGTTCCTTGGAGAGGATATCAAGATAGTCATAAATTGGTCATTTTGGAACTTATATGTCAAGATTTGTGTGCATTGCAATAGAATAGAACGAATGCCTGATTTCATTCATGTTTTAATGTTCTTGTTCTCCAACCAATACTATGGCCTAAAACAACACTTGCTTTATTTTCTTTATATATAAATATAGAGTAGAATATATAACCTCTTACTCTTATAATATCGTAAATTACACTGAGTTAACAAGAACATATATATTGTGAATGTTTTAAGAAATATATGTAGTTTAATATTGAAACTAAATTTTATATTATAAGCCAATGTTTAAATAAATATTGAATATAAAATTTTCTTGATTACTAAAGTAGGATTTATGTAATTATATTTGTATTTGTAGTTTGTCAAAACTATATTAATCTTATGATAATTACTTTAGATATTTAAAATTATGATACTAATAATATCTTTCAATTATAAATACTAAAAGCAAACATATGTTTATAATCAAGCAATTCTTGCACAAAACTTGTCCTAATAATATAAGCACGGGTAATGAACGAGTTCCATGCAAATATTTCATGCACACGTCCAAAATGGCTAGATGTATATATATATATATTTTTGGGCAATGGCTAGATGTATATGTGTGTATATAAATATATTTATATTTTGACACTCACCTTAGTTTTGTTGGGCTTTCTGCATCCCTGTTTCAGTTGGATAAAAGGGCCAGATGGTCTTTTTTGGAGGGCTAAAAAATGTTTTAAAACATTGAGAAAAAGGTTGTAGACCAGTCTTTGTGAGTTTGATTTTGTGCTGTATTTTCCTAAATTAAATTAATGGATGAGAATATCATAATACAGAAAAAGTAATATTTTTTTTTAAAAAAAATTAATTGATAAGAATATCGAATTATAATTTCTTACCATCTAAGATATTTCACGCTCTAAGCTAAAAAAAATAAATGTTTAGGCATAATTTTAATAAGAAAGCCAAGAACAGTATTTTTCTTTTTTTCAAAAAAAAAAAAAAATATATATATATATATATTATTTTGGACAAAAACTAAAGTAATTAAAGTAAATTTATAAGCCATTAGTTAGGTTAGGTAGGCCACATATATGCATACTCTAATATGCTTTTTCCCAACATACACAATTGACAACAAATTTTTTTTCTTGGATAACCAAAACATTAAAAATTGCTAAAAAATAGTTAATGATAGGGAGAGGCTAAATAAAAATTTGGTGCGTTTTGGTTGTGCTATTTTTTATTATTTAGTTGTCTTCAAACCTTTTTATTTTATTTTTTATCCCTTTTGGCCCCCATGGAAAACATCACCCTACAAGAAAATGAGATAAAGGTCCCTATGCTCCCTCCCTTTAGCTTTATTATTATTGGGACAATTGGGGTCTTAGTGGTATTTTTTTTTTGGTCACTTTGATACTGCAACAGCAGATCTAGTACTTGAAATATCCTATTTTTATGTCACAGACATTATTTTAGGGACTGAATGCCCATTACTTTCTAACCAAATCATGACATTTATTTGTGGCTAAATTTTAAAAGTAGTCCTTAAAAGTCCAAAAAGTTTAAGGTTGATCATTGATGTTTGGATGATTTGGATGTAATATGTTAAATTTTGTGTTTCAAAGTTAGGCACTATCTTCATTATATATATATATATATAAAGTTTTGTAATGTTAAAAAGGAAAGAGATTAATTATTGTTGTAGTTATTGTTATCGGTAAAATGAGTACAATAGTTTGTTTTTCAACATTAAAGCTTGTAAATTTAGTAGTAGAGTAAAAGATTCATTCGGTATAGGAAAAAAAATAAAGAGAAAACGAACATTGAAATTCAATGCTAAGTAAAAGATAATTATTATTATTATTTTGTACGGCTTGAAGTGTTTTGGATGGATTGATAACACCTTTAAGTGATGTCTGTATCTAAACTAATTCTCATTCAAGAATTAAATGACTTTATATGTGAGTGAGTTAAGTTGAATTTTATAACTCCACATAAAGTTTGAAGAACTTTTTAGGAGTTTTGGAATTAAAAATGATTAAATGATTAAATATTGTTTACTTAATGTGAATGGAGTTTGTGGTAGGTTTGGCCCATTATTCATTGTCTCAACTCAATTCTAATAAGAACTTAATGACATTACAAATTTGTGGAAGGAATGAGGGGAGAGGGTAGGACCATATTTGATTTTGTTCTCATGGGGCAAACTTGGAAGATTTTGCAAAATTGCCATGATATATATACACACTTACATATATATATTTGTTTGTGATAATGATTATGAACAAAATTGGATTGGTAAGAAGTATTTTTTTTTTTATACCCACTTGGGGCGCCCTGTGTTACCACCTTATTTAGTGAGACTAATCTGGACTCGGCATGCGGAGCGTTCGCAGAGTTTAACTCTTACTCGAGGGTGAGGGTCTAACTCAAAACTTTTTTAACATGACGCTAATCACTCTAGGGTGATTCGAAATCTCGACCATCCGCCATGGAGGAAGCATTAAGAATTCGCGCACCAACTCTTCCAAGCTCTACCGGATTGATTGGTATGAAGTATTGAAAATGCTACTTGTAAGGGAAAGGAATGATTATTATATTCTTTGAAAGCTTTGAGTGAAACAACTAAGATAAGATTGTTGTATTTCACTATTTATAGGGGAAAAATGAAAGGTTAAAAGAATAGTTGTAAATCTTTTTTTTAATTGTGTGCGAGACTTTTTTGTATTTATTTTTAAAGTATAATGGTTGAAAATCATAATGACTCAGTATGAATTATTGAAAAATTTTGCCTAAATTCAACCTAAATTATAGGTTTTATTTTTATTTTTTGTGGTTGGGGTGATGGTGGGGTAGGGGCGTAGGGTACTTAGCCCTTAAATTGTTAACACACAAGCAATAGTAATATATGTCCTGAAATACTGAGGCATAGATATAAAGTCAAAATCTTTTTGGGATACCACAGAATTAGGAAAGTAAATCAAATAATATATATATATATAATATGTATTGTGTATTTATTCTTGCATTTTCATGCAACAGAAAGAGATATATATATATTTAATGTGGATAAAAACTTGAAAAGAAAAAGAAGGGATTAGAGAAGTTGGCCACAGAATATTGTTATTGAGATTTGAAAGCAACTTATGATTATTCTAACAACCACATACTCTGTAAATCCACAAATAAACAATCTCCATGTTTTTTAGTTTTCCTTTTTGAAAAGGAATGTATATATATACTCACATTCTGAAAAGTAAAGATGATTTTTTCATGTATTTGATAAGTTAAAAAATAATAATATAAAAAGAAAGATTCATTTTAAAAAAGAAAGATTGGTGAATTTAATCCCAAATAAATTTATGTTTGGCAAATTTAGTTCTAAATTTTTTTTTTAACCTTTAAAGTCCCAAACTTTTTTACTTAAGAAAAATGAAGTATTTTTTCACAAATTTCATCAAAATTTTTTAAAATTTAATAGTTTTTTTAATTTTAGTTAATTAAAGAAAAAATAATTAAGTCATTTTACGTGAAATATTTGTAAATTTAGAGTAAAAAAGGTTGCAATACTCAGTCACAAAATATTATCAAAAAGGTAAAATAACTTGATTTCTCTTTCTTCTTATTCAGTAATCCACAAAAATTGTTAAATTTTAAAAAAAATTGACGAGATTTGCGAAAAATGACTTTATTTTCTTAGGTAAAAAAGTTTGGGACTTTGAAAGTGAAATAAAAAATTTAGGACTAAACTTGTCAAACATAAATTTGTTTGAGACTAAATTCACCTAATCTCTAACCAAAAAAAAAATGTCACTTATAAGCGATTATATAAAAAAAATGAAAATACCTTTGAAAAATGGACGGAATTCTTTGACGAATGGGCAATATAAGTGACTTTTTAAAGTTGGAATGCAAAAGTTATAAGAAAAAAAATTTAGATGCAAAACTCAAAATCTCGAAAAGTTCTAATGTGACTAGGATAATTTATCCTAAAAAAAATCAAAAGATTATCAATTGATGTGAATCAAATGAAAACAAGAAGGTTTTCTTTTCTTTTTTCCCAAAATCTAAAGTAAAAGATGGAAACAAATGATTAATAACTAAACCTCGAAGTGCATATGAGTTGATAAGTAAATCATCTAACTTAAGTAAAGTTGTGAGATTGAATTAACAGTATTCAATAAAGTTAGAACTAAAGTTTATTTCCGTTCGAATGACCAATAACTTTCACAGCGACTCTCATTTAAAGATTGAAGTTAAATGGTTTCATGATTACTTTCTTCTTTTTTTTTTTTCTTTTTTTTTTTTTTCTTTCCAATTCTATACTTTTAGTCTTCAAATGTAATTATTCTACCTTTTACTTTCACCCAAGAAAAAACCATTTTCCCCCTCATATTCCTATACTTTTTTATTTTTTTTTTTTTTTTTTTGTAAAAAAAAAAATCTTTTTATTTTTTAAAAAACTAAAATATAATTTGATTTTTTAAATTTTTTATAAATAATAATTAATAAATATTAATCATATTATTCATTTTACTTGTTACCAAATAAATTACTTCACATTCTTCTATTAAAGAATAATTAATAAATATTAGTTATAACTTATTAATTAAAAAGAGCATTGAGCAAAAATGATTTTAAGCAGATAAATGAATTAAAATATTTCTATTTTGAAACTAAATATTTTAAGCGATTATTTATGTGCAACTTCATTTAATTCAATAAAATCTTTTACTAATTTATTTTGGCTTAGAAAATTAAAATTACTTTATTACAATTACACTATATTGAAAAAAAATGAAGAAATTATATATATATATATATTAAGAAGTAAAGAGTAGAGCTTATAAAAAAAAAAAAAAAAAAAAAAGAAGAAGTAATGAGTAGATGTTTGATATTCCAATTGAATGGTTCATAGTTACTAGGATTTCCCATGAGACAATATAGGTCAAATCGAAGAAACAACTATGTAATTTTGTCACAAATTCCAAGCATTTAGTTTTTGTGCTTATCGTCAACAATGGTACCTCTCTCTCTCTCTATAAACCAGAATCCAATTATCCACTCTTTTCTTTCCCTTTTTCCAACTTCCAAATTATTGTTTTTTTTTTTTTTTTCAGCATTTTCTTTTTCGTCACACAGCAAAAAGTACGAAACAGTATATATTTATATATTCCTCTCATTTTATCTCTTTTGTCAATGACAAAATTGAAATCTGTCCACTACCCAGCATTTTCTTTTTCTTCTTCTTAGTACTGATCTCAGCTAAGACTACAGTAATTTTCTTTTTCATTTTATTTATTTAATTTTTTTCGTTTTTTTGTCTGAAATCAGTAAGAATATTAAGCAAAAAATGAAAAAACAGCGATTAGGTGTTAGGAAATTCATTTTCCCAAATTATGCAAGAAATATATAACGTGAAAAATGAACATTTTAACTAGATTTAAAGATAACCAATTTCTAAAATTTTTTCTTTTGAATATAAGACATCTAATAGTGTATTTAACCTAAAGACGCTCATCTATTTTTTTTATAAGAGAAGTATTTTTTTTTTTCTTTTTCTTTCTAATTCGATGTGGGATTTGAAAAATGAGCAAATCAACATTAGGTTACAAGAAGCTATTAAATTCTTGAGACCAAATGTCGGCAATAACTATGAATAATTTACAAAAAAAAATTGATGCTTTCATGTTTGATATGGCCAAAATATGAAATAAAATTCATTATTGTATAGAATTTTATTGTTATTATTATTATTATTTATATAAAAAAAAATGCTGAATATTGACAAGGGAAAGGACAATAATAAAAGCAAAAAGTACCAAAAAAGAATAATTCATGGCGTCACAAAATTCTTTGATTAAGACGAGATTACATTTTTTTTTTTTTTTTTAAAAGGATTTTTCTAGATCATTTGGTCTAAACAAGTTGGGATATATATATGTATGTAGAGAGAGAGAGAAAGCTGGGATAATTTTTATATGGTGATAAGATCTTAGTAATAGATGCATAAATTAGGCAGATTTCTTGATCTAATCTTCAATTCTATGCTCTTTGTAATTATATTGAACAAAAAAGACCTTGATAAATTATATTTTAAAGCTTCACCCACACACACACACACACACATATATATATATATATATATATACTTATATATTTTGTGTTATCATAATTTGAACTCGTGATTTTTTCAATTATGAGTGAAAATATTAATAAGTTAAGTTACATTTTATTATCATAATATATATATTTTTATTTAAACTATTTTTAGCTAATCTAATATACTTCACTTTAGATAATTTTCGTCCAAATATAAAACACAATGAATTAAATTAGAGAATAATGAATTTTGCCAAGCTTAACCAATTCCTATATCTTCCTTTTCTTTATTTTAACAAAAAAAAAAAAAAAAAAAAAAGAAGACGAAGGTGAGATACATTATAATATAGGAAAAGGGCACTTTATATATTAAGTACAAAAGTGGGTTTGGGTGAAAAGGGAGTGTCCTTACAGACTCTCCTCGAGATAAGTCACAAACCTTAAGATGCGCGCAAAAATCCAAAGCGGCTTTAAACTTTAAGGCAAATCTAATATGGTTGGTTCACCTAAGTGTCACTATCATATTCCTCTGAGAACATCTGTGAACAAAGGTTTTGTGTTTCGTGCTACTTATCAATATATATAATATATTTGATAAGTGAAAGTCAATTTAAATAAAATATCACACAATGAAAGATTAAAGTTATTAAGGGTAATAAAATAAAATATCAGTAAACAAATTAGGTGGAACATAAAAAATTTAGGTGAGTCGAAGAAAAATTGAAAATAAATTTAGCATTACGGTGGAATAATAATAATATTAATAATAAATCTTCAATCTTTGAGCAACCAATTACAAATCTTATTTGCAAGGAAGGTTCGATTTTGTCTTCTTCCTTCAATTACAACTTAGTTCATCTTGAGTGTATAAAAAATTTCATAAAATATCTAAAAAGAAGATAAAAAATTGAACAAATGATATATATTTAATTTGAGTTTAACAAATTTTTATTCTAAAGGAAAAAAGAAAAAACCGATAATTAAGTATTAATTGAAATATTAGCGCATGAGATGTAAGAGGTAACAAGAAAACCAAAAAAACATAAATAGAAGATAACTTTCAAGACTATAACGCTTAACTTAAAAATATATATAAAGTTGTTTGTTGTGAGTCGAATTGAGAGCCTCTCACTCGACAAGTTAAATAGAGATACCTTACTAAGTAAGGAGAGCCATACTAATTGAAAGACCACCTTTTCGACTAGTGAATATGAAATATCGAGTTTAAACTTATTATGAATACTTTATAAAATTTGAAATGAAACTTTAAATGGAGCAAAAATTAGACTATATAATACAATCTAAATCAAATATAAATTAATCAAAACCGTACTTTGAGATACCAAAATATTGTAATTAAGAAAACATACAAAAAGTGAAATTAATTTTGAATTTTATATGGATATAATAATAATAAATGACAAAAAAATCATAGGTAATCTAATTAGGTATAATATAAATGATGTTAAATCATTATAAGTAATAATAAAGATAATGACATCAATATGAAATTATTAAGATTCTCCATAGTATTAGTCAAAAAAATTTACACAATCTTTTAATTTTCACATAAAAATATTACATATAATCTAAATCAAACTTGAATTGACCCAAATGAAAATGACAATCTTTCAAGTCCAAACTTTCACATCTAACTAGGTGAAACTTTATATATATATATATTTAGAGGCCATGGAATATTTTTTGGTAAAAGTTGTTGAGATATTACTTAACTTGAATGGTAATCTCTTCATTAAACGTTCATAAATGCACAAGTTTTGTTGAAAATTAACAGCTCCGCAAAAACTGTCATTTTAATGGTTCATAATTCTCTTATTGTCAGATGTTATACTAATTTTATAAGAAACCAGAATTAAATTAAATTAAATATATATTATTTCCTTTCTTAAAAAAGGAATGTAAATCATTAATATATATACATTCTTTCCAAAAAGATATTAAATTATCTGTCAACAATAACTCTAATTACTGTTGACAACTAATAAATTATTCCATATTTTTCTTTAAAACTTGAATTTCCCATTATGCCTAAATTTTTTTTTTTTATTTTACAACCAATTAAAAATTAATTTTTCCTTCAAAATATCCAAAATTTGGAGACAGATCATTATACCATCCATTATCGTTTTTTAATTATTAATTTAACACTTACCTAAAACAAAATCTAATCTGTCAATGTTTCTACATTTAAAAAATATATATATATATATATTTTTTTTTTTGACTCTATTATGAAAAAAATAAAAAAATAAAAAATATTTAAATAATTGTGAACCACTAGATTCAATTCTTTATTTTTTATTTTTTTTTGAAATCATAACAAAAAATTTGTTGAAGCACGAAAATGGTGATATAGAGTTAAAAAAAACCTCCCTACCATTTTATTAGTTGTCTCTTTATATATATATATAATATATATATATATATATATATATATATTCTTTACTTGCTACTGCGCTTTCCCTCCCTTCTTCTCCACTTCTTCCGCCATATATATAGATATATCATCTCTCCTCTGTATCTCAGAGAATTTGAACAGTAGAAAATATCTAATATCTATATATCTCTCTATATATACACCTCTCTGGGGAAGAATCAACTCTGAGAAGTGAAGAATCTTCTTTTGTGTTTTTTTAGTCTATTGACTGATATCCAACAATGTCAGCTTGCAGTGGTGATGATGATGAGCGTATCCATGCCATTCAGTCAAGAATTCGTGTTGTGCCTGACTTTCCTAAAAAAGGTACACGCAGACAAGAAACCTTCACAATCACTCTGTTATTATTATTTTTTGTTTATTTGTCTGTCTATATTTGATGTGTACATGTTTTAATTTATGTTTTCTTCTTAAAGATGTGAACTTTTTCATTTTTTTTTTTGTTAGTTATTTTTTGGGAGCTTTAAGATTGAGGGGGAAAAAAAAATGTTCTTTGCTTGCAGGAATTATGTTTCAGGACATAACGACACTTCTACTCGACCCAAAAGCCTTCAAAGATACCATAGATTTGTTTGTGGAGCGTTACAGAGGGAAAAACATCTCGGTTGTTGCTGGTATATACTCTCCACTCGAACCATACATTTCTTTTTTTTTTTTTTTCCATTCCCTTTTTCTGTGCTCCATTTTCCATGAACCCTTTTCATTTTTTACATATTTAACTGTGGGGTCCTGTTCATAAAGTGGGGGAGGAAAAAAAAAAAAAAAAGGAAGAGGGAATAAAAGGTGGGTTTGGATTATATAAAGCACACTATTCACTTTCTCTGAACCCGTCTTAAGTTTGTAAAGATTGATCCTTTTTTTTTTTTTTTTTTTTTTTTCTGTTTAAAGATTGATTTTTTTTATAAAAATTTGGTTCTGTTTGCTGAGATGGATTTGCATTTTTGCCATTGGATGGGGTGGCAATGTGGGTTAGATTATGGGTTTTGTGGGTTTTATTTGTTTGTCGGGGGAAGGAGGTGTTTGACTCTAGCCATGGAGGGGGGTGGGTGGATTCTAGTGGGGAAGAGTGTTGCTGATTTTCTTTTTCAGAAGAAAATGAATATGAACGGTTCAGAGAATTCCATCGGAGGCATGTGCTGAAAATCCTATTTGGATTTTGGGGGTTTAATGGTGGTGTTGGTTGGTGATGGAAGCCCACATTGTTGAAATAAGGACAGGGGACCCACTTTTTTTTTTTTTTGGTGATCATTTCCCCTTTCTGTTTGTTTAATTGTTATGTTTTTGGTGGCAAGAATGAAAGAACAAAAAAAAAAAAATTCAGTTCAATGATTACTGTTGGATGAGTTGATTCTGGCCCTCAAGTGGCCTTTCTTTGGTAAATTGTTATTATGATTTATAATTGCATCTGAGTGGCATTTGAGTTTTTCCTGGTAACGGATGACTATCAATTATTGCTGGGAAGATTGTTTATGGAGAGGTCCATAGTCCCACTACAATAGGTTGCTTCTTTGTCCTTTTCACTCTCACTGGTGAATGCTCTCTGTCGGCTCTATAGTTTTTGTTAATATCTCCTCCAACTTTATCACACTGGAAATAACGACTCTGTTTCCCTTTACTACTTTTTTTTTTTTTTTTTTTTTTTTTTTTGGTTTCTTTCCTTTTGAATTTTTGTTTCCTTCTGTCAGTTACTGAGTATATTTGGAAATCAGGATTCTCCTTTCAGGTTTCTTATAACTGAGAGTTGGAGAGATGATATGATATAATCATTTTATAAGTAATTGTGTTCTTTTCTTCCAATCCTACTAGTGCTGATAAAGTTTTCTTTTTGCATATTATTGCAATAAGCTATATTGCTTTCTCCAATTCTGCTAGTCCTTAGAAATTTCTTTTCCTTTTAACTTTTAATGATGGTTGGGACCTGCTTTTTCACTTTTGTACAAACATTTAGTCTATCAGTATTCGTTACGGCACATGTAGACAATTCATCTAGTTCTGAGCTCATGTCGACATTCTGTACGTGTTATGTGTTTATAACTTCTGTACTGATTACTTCTTGGAATCATTTGTCACTTTGTGCTGTTGCACAGTTACTTTACTAGGCTAAATCATTGACCAGCATCTAACTGATGATGTTATCTGGTCTTGGTTTGATTAATATTGTCCAGAAATTTTCAGTATTGGTTCTTGAAGGTTTTATTAAACCTTTAAAACAGGCATCATAATGTAGTTGAAGGCTGTCCCTTAAGTTATTTTCACAAATCAGTTTTAATCAGCTGCCCAAGACTGACACTTGAATTGCATATCTTTGGTCAACTCGTTGTATCTGTTTTCCGTCCTCCGCTCTTAGCCACCCTAAATAACTAGCAATACTATAATCTTTAGGTTGTAACATGACTTGAAAACCATGTCAACCTTTGTTGGATTAATTTTACTTGTGAAGGCGCCTTTCTGAAACTCCTTCTGACAATTCATCAGCAATAAAGCAGTATAACACTGATTAGAAGTTCAGACAGTTTTTGTTTCTTCATTGGTTTAAAGTACATAGTAAATATTGAGAAGTCAAGCACAGATTCTTGTGTACATGAATCATGGAAAATATGCATCGTCCCTCTTCCATTTTCTTGCTTCTCATTCTCTTCTATTTGCTTCCTGATCTTCATTTAAGCAGCTGGAACTTCTATTGATCAAGCTATTATGTTTGCTTATGACTTAAATGAAATATCTTCCATTTCACTTCTTTAACTAAGTACATGACTAATTCACCAAAAAAAAAAAAAAACTAAGTACATGACTATGTTTTAACTGATTGCAATATTCTGTGTTTTATGTGCTAGGAATTGAAGCTCGTGGTTTTATCTTTGGTCCCCCTATTGCATTAGCGATTGGAGCAAAATTTGTTCCATTGAGGAAACCAAGAAAGCTTCCAGGTATTTACTCGCTCTTGTAACATTCTTACAGTTAAGCATGTAAATGATATCTTTAACTGGTTTATTATTTCTGTTCTATGCTTTTTAGAATGGTTGTAGGGATTAAAGATACGAGGAAATTTCCTATGTTTCTATGTTTCAATTCAGATGTTCTGGTAACAAAATTGCAGTCTTTGATTCAAATATCCCTAGACAACAAGAAACCTTATCATTTCCTCTTTTGTCTTCTTAGCACAAAATTGGTTATACCCTGTATCCAAACTGCCTTCTTTGTCAGTTCTTTGGGTTCTTTCATTCAGTATTTTTGTAATTTTGATCCACAGTTTGTGGAGACCTATAAGTAGAAGAAGAAGGGAAATTACGTCTAGAGAGATTCTTTTTAATTATCTAAAATATATTTTAATGGTTTCGGAATTTGTCACCTCTTATATTGATAGCTCGTGGCTTTACATTATCATTCATTTAACATCAATGTCCGACAATTTGTTGAAACATGTATGTAATCTGTGATTTCAGTAAGAATACCTCTTTAATCTAGTAACAGATTGCAAAATTATAAGACTTATGCCGAGTGTATTCATATCATTACAGGTGAAGTTTACAGGCAAGAGTACGACTTGGAGTATGGAAGTGATTGTATTGAGATGCATGTTGGAGCAGTGGAGCCTGGAGAACATGCCCTTGTGGTTGATGATTTGATAGCTACTGGTGGCACTCTCTGCGCAGCTATGAATTTATTGGGTACTCAAATCTGGTTTCTTGATATGCCTATACATTAGTTCATTAAATCCACTTTCTGTTTACATAAATCTTGGTACTATGAAAATATTGTCACTAATAATATCAGACATAGAAGTTGCAACTATAGTATTTGCCATGCTTGGGTTGCCCGAGGATGTGTTCAATCCTACAGCCAGCTATCTTTGCCCTCGCATTTTGTTTCATTAGACTATGTGAAATCCATCAATGTTTCACAGATAACTTTGGCCAATACATTAGAACCTATAAAAGGAACTTAAACATCATCTGCTGCATTCGCTTTGCATTTATTCTTGCAACAAACTCTGCTGTATCATTTTACTAGGTTTTTGGTTTTATTGTTGTTGCATTGTGCACGTTGTAGTCTCTTGCATATTATGCAATATGCATCTTGGATATATAACTTCACATTCTTGATTTTCAGAACGTGCTGGGGCTGAAATTGTGGAATGTGCTTGTGTGATTGAAATACCAGAATTAAAGGTATCTTTTCTGCTCTCTTTACTATTATATTATCCTAGGAACATTTTAGAACTTGTGGCAAAACTGTTCACATAATGTTTGACAGTAATTTTCATGTCTGTCATTTTGATGATGATAGGGTCGGGATCGACTGAATGGAAAGCCATTGTATGTTCTTGTGGAGCGTCACTAGTTTTGTGGAGAAGATGCCATTCCAAAACAAACGAAAACATCCTGCTCTATGAAATATATTGTATAACATTAAGGGCTCATCCTGCTTATTCGGGATAAATTTCCCAGTTTTCCCTTAATGAGAAAGTTAGTAATTCCATTTTTCAATTTTTAGCTTATTAGGGAATTGAATTTTATCTTGTTCAGAAACAAAGAAGTGATCCGGTGAGATTTTTCTCTAAATCTCTCATGGATTAAAAAAGAAAAATGGTATAAACTATATTTTCTAAACTTGTTTTTTTTTTTTTTTTAAGTTCAGGCATTCTCTCATGTCTGCAATATTCAAGATCCAATCTTTATCCAAACTCTGTTCCTATTACTTTTCTGTTTTGTACTAATATTCAAGCATCTGTATTTCAAGATTATGACTACCGACAATTGAGGGGTCATCTATGAAGGTATTGTCCTTTTTGGAATTCAAGACTGGAATGAATGAACTATACAAGTGTGTATATATTGCCTGGACAATTTGAAAAGTATAGGTTGAAATGGTACTTTTTCAGTCTACGTTGTTGAATGAAAATAAAGTAGGCCTAACTTTGGAATTGACATCAATTTGTAACGTTGTCATGCAAATATATATATTTAAAAAAGAAAGGATTTGGGGGGGTACAGTTTTCTTCATTCATTTAGCTACTACTTTGAATAGTTATGGTCTGGACTGATCATTTTTGTTGTTTCCAAATAATTTAATTTGATGAGTAACGTGCAGAGGACGTGACATCTCAAACTCTCATATCATGTAATACATTAAATTCCATTTTAGTCTGAAATTCAACACACTTTGTCCCAACAACATTTGCTACTAGTAAGTAGTTTATGTTATGTGACTAGTTCTAATCTTTTGTCCTAAAATTTCTTTTAGTATGAAAATGGTTTGATTCTTTTTTTTTTTTATTATTATTATTATTATTATTATTATAATAAGTAACAAAAGTCAACATACTTACCAAAATAAACAAAAGTCAACATTTGAAAATCTTTTCTATTTGGGTTGTTTTTTTTTTTAATTTGTAATTTAATAAAATTTCACACATAATCATAGGACTCATGTAAGGATCATCTATTTAAGTGAGATTGTAAGTTTAAACTTATACTCATATTTATAGTCGTTTAAAATTTGGAGTCGGAGCTAAGAGGTAAGTCGGAGCCGGAGTTTACTTCCTGCAAAAGACTTACCTAATTTGAACTGGATTAGTTTGAATATAGACAAAATGTTACTCATAATTGGAAATCCTTTCGAGACAGCTCGTGTCATTGAAAAAAAAAATACACAATATAAAAATTATCATTGTATCCTTAATATCTACAAGTTTAAAAAAAAAAAAAGAAAAAAGAAAAAATGTAATTTTGAAATTAAAGTTGGAGTTGAATGAGAGGAAAAAAAGAAAAACATAAAGAAAGTAAAAAGGAAAGGGACAACTCAAAACCTGTATCTGTGGAAACTTTGATAATCTGAAGTCATGTGAGAGAGCGGGAGTTGCGCCGTAATTTGTCCTTGACGAGGCCATGCAGTGCAACCAGCCACCGCCACCGGGTCTTCAACTCCGCCCCGCTTCCGTCACGGTCCATCGCTAAATTAATTCCAGTCTTTGAAACATTTTGTATAATATATTAAAATATATGTATTTTTATTAAATGCATTACATATATTAAAATTTATTATAAACTGACATTAATTTTAAATTTTTTTTTCTTTAAAGAAAAAAGAAATTTGAACAGTATGTTATTAGACAAATTTTCTTTCAGAAATAATTAAGGTTGGTACGTGACATGTAAGAAGAAGAGACAAAGATTTACTTATCAAAAAAAAAAAAGAAGAGACAAAGATTTGATGTGTGAAGAACAGGGATGATCCCCTGGTTGAGGTTTTTGTATTACTCCATTCCTTGCAATAATAAAGCGAACAATCTAATCAAAGCAGCTGTTTCAACCCCATGGTTCATGTAGAAGTGAGGCTTTAAGCACGAATTTCTATCAATGTATGCAGTAATTTTAAAAGAAATTAAAATTTATTTCTCGTAAATAATCTATTTGACTCATACAAAGATTAATTTAAATATATTTGTTTATGATTGAGATTCTTACATAACATCTAGTCTCATATTTGAGAAAAATAAAAAAGCAGCTTTTTCAACCCTTCATCTACTTTATATGTGAAATTAAATTTTCTTGAAAACACACACGTTAGTACGTGAAATTAGTGTATATTAGTAGTAGTAGTAGTGGTGGTTTTATATGGAGTAGTAATTACTAGAGGAGTTGAGTGGTTGAAAGCACGCGGAAATCAGCATAATTTTTTTCCTCCTCCTTTTTACTATTATTAGTATCATTTTGTTGTTGGCAGAAACAGTAAACCCTTTCTTAGAAGTTACGTGAATTTGTTAAAATATTGATTCATTATTGCTTCAATTAAGATATTTTAATTTTTCTCATTTTTAATATATTTTTTTAATCAAATATAAAATTTTATTTGGTAACAAGAATACTTTTTTAATCAAATATAAAATTTTATTTGGTAACAAGAATAACTTTACAAATAAATTAATAAAGTTTAGAACAAAGCAAGAATAAGGTATCAAATGCTAACTTCTCTCTCCCCCCACACACACACACATATATATATATATATATATATATATATATATATATATATATATATATATTAAGGTCATATATATATCCTTCCTAAGGGACAAGATTTACTTAATGCAATAAAATAAAATAAAAATAAAAATTAAAAATAAAATAAAATAAAGGGCTAAAAAAGCAAGTACTACAAAATTACATTTACTTTAATGTGCATATCACATGATATCAAGAGTGTAGTAAAGGGTAATTACCAAAGAAAAAAAAAAAAAAAGTGTAGTAAAGGGTACCCCGGAAGGGATGGTCAAGTTGGTGGGTAGGAATCCCGGGTGACCGCAAGGTCCTGGTTCGAATCGCTAACGTCTTTTTGGTGAGCTTTTTACGAGTTTACCACGTGTAATTTAATTCGACCGGCGTAGTTTGCAAGCTATTGCGTTAGCCTAAAGGGCAATTTTTTTAAAACTTTATAAATTACAAACCTCAAAGTTTTATGGTAATAAGAATTTAATTATACAAAAAGATGAGGGAACAAAATAGCATAAAAAGAGGTTAAGGTACTGAGTAGGTGTGGTGGGATGTCACTTTTTGGTTCTTGAAAAAATTCATCACAACAAGACTTTTTAGGTGTTATGAAAAGCACAATCCCTCCCTATGAGAGGAAAATATATATATATATATATATATATATATATATATATATATATCAAAGCCATAAATTCTACTTTTAAAAGTCCTAATTCTTTACCGAGAAGCAATCTCTGGTTTTATGAAAACCCTCTCTCAACTTTCAAGTAAATAGCATCTCTATCATGTGCTCTACCATCCTATTGTATTAAATACACACATGTTTTTGGGAGATATTATGTGGTTATGTCTCATTTAAACTATATATATATATATATATATTTATATTCGTTATCTCAATTTGATAACATTTTAATCATAAATAAAGTGATTATCAACTGAATTAAATCTTCTAATACTCGTAAAACATTATTGATTATTATTTTATAATTATACTTTTAGTTAATACATATATGAGGTCCAAAAGAATAGGGAGAAAAAGTGTTTGAAGAAATAACATGAAAGATTTAGAATGACTAAATGACAATATATATAGTTTTTGGTTAATTCTTTGTCTAATCATAGAAATTAGATAGACTTAATTAGGACCACCTAATTTTGTCATATCTATCAACTTCTTAAACTATCATTGCCTGTTTAATTAATCTAGTGGTTCTTGATATATATGTATATATATATTTTTTAGAAAAAAAGGCCTTACTCTCTCAAATTTTTAAGTCAATGAACTTAGTCTTTCTTTTTCTTTATTAATTAATTTTTCCTTATCAATATACTATAAAAATTATTGATACTTTGCTAACAAAGTTACTGCATTACTCATCTAAAATCATTAAATAATTATTAAATAAGAATATAAATTACACATTTTAAAAAAATGAAACATACTTGAAGTAAGCACAAATTTTATTTTTAGACAAATAAATACAACATTAGTACATAACGGAATAAGTATTTGAAAAGTCTGAGGTCATTTAAAAATTTCTCAGTAACAATACATAAATTGCAGTAAATTAATTACCATATTAACAAAATGAATGAATTCAATTACTATGTTTTTTATTTTTCAATTTTTATAAATTTATGTTTGTTGTACTAATACCGAAAATAATGATTAGCCTTTCATATCCAGAAAAACAAAAATATTAATGTATATTGAGTGATTTATAAGATTGTATTAATATTTTGGTTTAAATTATCGTAAACTTCGTATAATTTTGAAATAACAACTGAAAAATATAAACCTCGTAATTTGAGGCAATAAATGCTTCTAAATTCCTAAATATTAATGTTATATTATTATATTATTATTATTATTATTTTCCAACCAAGAACAAAATTAAGGGGAAAGTTATCAACCCATTTTTGGATAATTACAACTGCAGAGAACGTCCGAATAACACATAGAAGGTTAAAATTTTAAAAAAAAAAAAAAAAAAATATTAAAAAGGGCAATCCGGTCTTCTTAAATGTAATATTATATTTTTTTTTACAGTTTGTAGATGATGAGGAAGCAAGGTAATACCGCACGTGAATCAAAAACGAGCAACTCGCCATTTTCCCCACTCACCGAGTCATACCCAACTCGACCTTCAATTAACGATTCAAAACCGAGTTCTTTACAAACCCGACCCGATATGACCCTACAAACCAGCATGGCCCTTCTTCCCTTCCCTCCACCAGCATTCTCATGGGCAGTTCCGCTACCGGAGAAAGTACATATGGCCGCCCCTTTATTCCCGTTGAATGTCCATACCACCCCACCACCACCACCACCACCGCATGAGTCATACGCGCCGCCTCCGCTACCATTTCCGCTTGTGGGACCCAGACAATAAAACCTCATCACCTCATTCCCATCAGCTACACACCGCGCGTGGTCTTCACCTTCTCCTTCTCCTTCCGCGGCTACTACTAATTTCCCTGCAGATTCGGCTCTAGACTTTACAATCTCTCTGTACTCTTCGAATCTAGCCACCGTCCGAGACAAATTCTGAACCTTGAAAACCATCTCGATCCGACCGGAGAAAGCCTTCGGCGACCAACTCGTATGGAAAATTATCTCCACCACATTCCTCGAAGGATGCCCTTCCGGAAGCTCCGAAAGTGCCGGAAAGAATGAATCAGCGGAGCGTGACCGTCGCGTGGAGGTACTCGGTTGGGACCTTGTTGTAGCACTCGTCTGCTGTTGCGAAACAAACTGATCCGGCTTAGTCGAAAAGGATCGTTTCGTAGTAACCTTCGAAGCCGGTGGCTGACACGGAGACTGCGGTTGCGGAGACGGCGGCTTTGACTTTCTGGACTTGCTCTGTTTCTGTTTTGTAGCAGTAGTAGTAGTTTCCACGACGTCTTTAAGACTCTGAACGCTTTTTCTGCAACTGGCGGCGTCGGGAATGAGATTGTGGTGGTGGTGGTGGTGGTGGTGGTTGTTGGTTTTAGGGTTTGTTTGTTTTTTGCGGTTGTTGTTGTTGTGCCGGAATACGACGACGTCTTCTAATGCTCTCGATTTGCATTGTAATGCTTTAACCCACCCTGTGGCCATCCAAGGCTACAATTAAAATGACCCCTTCAAGCTTGAAAAGCTTTCAGGGACTTTCTCTCTCTCTCTCTCTCTCTCTCTCTCTCTCTGAAAGTTTCTTTCTCTGTGTTTAATTATAAACTCTCTTGAAAATGTATTTATATATCTATATATACAGTTACATATACATACATGCATACAGGTGATGAATAAATGTTTATGGGCTAAATAAATATATTATATATATGTATATATAATTCTCCCCGTATATATTACAACTAGGAGGAGCGGTTATGGCGTTAGGTTTTTTTGAGCTGGAAGGAATGGAATGGAAGAGATATGGCGGGATATTAAAAAGGAAGGAGATTATTGATGCTGCTACTACTATTACTACTTGGGAGGAAGAGGAGGAGGAGGAGGTGTGTAATTACGAAAATACCCTTTAGAGTAGTGGGTGGGAGATGTAATACAACGAGGAGTCACCTTTCACAGTGTCTGATTCTAGAGAAGTGAGAACAAATTTCATTAACTCACTGTGGAAGGAAATTACAAGAATTCATCAATGGCTCTGTCGAAGATGGTGGAGAAAACATAATTATTATATTATTTTAAATTAAATATTTTTACACAATTTGACAAATATAATTCTGTCCTACTCTACTTTTCCTAAAGATCCAAATCCTTAATTATACGTTCATGTCTGTTTCCGTACGTGGCCAAATTTAGATCTCGCTGTAAATTTTCTGCTTTATCTAAACATTTAAATCAATAAAAATTAGTTAATTTCGTTAATTCTTTTTTATATTGGATTGATTTCTCTAAGGTTCGAGAAAGACAATAGATTGTGTCGGGAAAAAAAAAATGAAACATTACTATAATTACTCTGTTTGGTAGCTTATTAGTTAACTTGTGACCCAAACAAGTTTCCACCAAACTTGTTCGCAAGGATTTTTGTTTTTTCTTTTAAAATTTTTGAACCACGCCAGTAATGAATAGGCAAAAAAGGCTCTAGAAATCTTAACAGAAATTATGGTTGAATTTTCGCCATGATAAAGAATGACAATGTTTCTTATTCCTTTTCCCCCCCAGTTTGACTCACGGATTAAAATTTGTAACCTTTGTAAAAGATATATACCAATGGATACATATATAAATAATATATATATATATATATATATATATATATATATATATATATATATATATATATATATATATCAAACTTAAAAAGTTATCGATAATTAAATCTCGAAATTTTTTATTAAGAATACAATTTTAAAATTACAATATTTATGTTTATAGGTGGAGCCACAGTTGTCATATTTTGTTTCTCTTTAAACTCATCTAATTATAGTAATTATGATCCTTAATTGAATTTAATTGTTTTGACTATGGAAATTCAAAATTTTTAACATTTTCCAAACGGTTTGTAAAGAGGGTTTGGGGAAACTGAAAAGATTGACCGAAAGAACATATCTTTAGCTTTATTTTTTTTAAGAAAAAAAAAAAAAAGCAGCAACTTTGATTTGTGAAAAAATGGTTTGTCAAATTAGTACTAAATTGTTTGAAATAAAACGGATAGGTGGAGGCTTTTGGGAATATCCTTATAAATGGAGAAATTAAATTGGTTTTTAATTTCATATAGAAACTGATTTTTAATGTAAATTAAATTCTTAGTTTGTCACTTTTAAAACGTTTTTAATTTAATTAAAAACTTTTGTTCCATGTCTAAAATGTGCTTAAAAAATTTTCAAATTCTATCCGAAGAGTACGACCAATTAATCTAATGTTATTTTTATTGAATTTAGGTCAGATATATAAAATATGTTGATTAAAAAATATCACGGACTAATTTATTTTTTTGACATTAAAGTTTGCGGAACCAATTCTGCTTAAATATAGAAAGCTTGAAAACTACATTCCACCAAATTTTCTTCGATCAGTACTTGGGATTTCCACCATCAAGAAAATGTGATGCTCAAAGAATTAATCAACATCTTGGTTTAATTTCAGAATTCATTCAACTTTTGTTTTTCGACAATCACTTTTAAATATATAAAATATGTTGTTTTTCAGAATTCATTCACATATATATATATATATATATATATATAAGACTTGAACTTAAAATTTTGTTTAATCTTAAATGTTTAAAATTATTCATATTTTTTATTATGTATGTATAATATATATATTTGTTAATATTGTAACTTATTTTTTGATCTTCAACTTAACCTAATTAGTCCCTAATAATTAATGCCTTCTGGCTTATTGACACATACTCCAAATATAATCTAAATAGACGATTTTACCCTTTTTACTTCATCTATATATATGTATGTATATGTATATATATAAGGGCTTTGACATCATTAGGAATATATATATATATATATATATATATATATATATATATATTAATGAAAAAAATGAAGAAGAATTTTAGTATAGTACTTTGTGTGTGGGAGTGATAATAATTGAAGAGGATGATGAGATTAAGATTTAAGAGGCAGCTTTGGCAAATGAATAGTGAAAAGAAAAGTGTCAGTGGAACAATAAAGATCTTAAAAATTTAATGTTTGGTTGTTGGGTAAAACTTATTATTTCAAGTCAATTGTATTGCAAGTCTTCCATTTTTCGTAGACGAAAAGCAATGTACATTTGTGCTTTGTAAAAAGCGTTTACGTCCTTGGTGATACTGAGGTTTCAGACTTAAACAGTATACTATACTATATGTATTTATACATAATGTATGAATGCATATATATATACACTATTAATTTCTTCATTAACACTTGGACCAGTCGTGGAATTTTGGCAATTCTTAATTAATGCATGAGCTTTAAGTTTTTCTTAACCAAGACAAGACAACATTGTTGCTTGGACCACCTCCACCATGGTTTTTTAATTATTGTTTTTTAAATATGAATATGAATCGAATTTTATGAATATTTATATTTATAATTGAGATCACTAATTTACATATCAATTGAGTTACATTTATGTGTTTGACTATGAGTATTTTTCTACACTAAAGCTTAATTAGTTAGTTTCCTTCCTTTTTTTTTTTTCTCTCTCTCTCTCTATATATATATATGTGTATGTATGTATGCTATTAAAATTTTAAATTATTCACACTTTCCGTATACTACAAGGCTAATTTAATTTGTTGGAAGCATTATCCAATGACTTGTATTTAATTAAATTAAATTAAGAATATCCTATAGTGAGTGTGGGATGTGTACCAGCTTATTGTTAGACTAAAGTTCATATAATAATTACCCCCAAGGGTGGCCAAGTTGGTGTGGTGGGTTTCTTGGGCCCCCCCCCCCCCCTTTTTTTCCCCCTCACAACCCCTTTCTTTCCTTCTATATTAGTTTTTGTGGGGTGTGTTTTTTTTTTTTTTTTTTTTTTTTTTTTTTTTTTTTTTTTTAAACCATTATTCCCAGAAAAAAACAACAAAAGAAAGCACTTTCCTCCCCCCCCCACTAATAAAAAAAAAAAAAAGTTCATATAATAATTAACATATGAGAGAAATGAAGGGTATTTTGGACATTTCATGAAAAATGATTTATCATTAGGAAAGAAGAAAGAAAGCCTAGCTAAAGATCAACCCTAAGAGAAATAGATGAATGTGTGTGTGTATGTATGTATGTGCTGCAGGGTGGAGTCTTTTGTGGAAGTTTGAAATAAAATAGGTGGGAATATATAGAAGAATTAGAATGAGAATGGAAGCTGGCAAAATTTGGAGCATCCGAAGCACTGAAATTTAAACTATTATCAATATATATATCTTGCATTTCAAATTTTGATCCGTAGGAATATTTTAAAAAAAAAAAAGGTCAAGGTAACATGTCGAATTATCATTTTAATTATATTTTGCAAAGTTTGAGATGTTTATTGGGACAATGGCTTCCTAGTTTGTCTCCAAGGGGACAACATTATTGAAACATGAAATGCCTAATAAATGCTGTAAATATATATATTTTTGTATAGAAAATCCTCCTCATGTTATCGATTTAAATTCAAATTAAACTATAATGGCCAGCTACCTACGCACGGAATGAGCTACATATATATATATAATTCATAAAATTTTGTAATTCTTGAGGTAATAAAGCATATTCCATTTCATGAGAGATGCTTTACTCCATTTTATGATCCAAATATTGCATGATCATTGATTTTGGTTTTATTTTGTAAAATACGAGATTTTATGAGGTGAACAACTATAAAATATCTAATTTTAAATTTATATATATTATGTGATTATTTAAATTATTTTTTCTTCGAGTAAATCAGTTTAGATTGATTAGCTTGTAAGATCGACTAATAACATACTTGTATATTATAATTACTTAAATTAGTGATAAAGTTAAACATGGAAAATGTTAAATGTATTATATATATATATGTAAAAGGGTACGTAGGTGCGGGGCCAATGACTTTGCCAGCCTTTGGCCTCACGCCTGAAGAATCTATCGGAATCCCTCCGGGAATGGTGTCAAATTTATATTGGCGTGCACCATTTCCGACCTTCCCATATACTACTACTATTTACTTTATTACTAGTAGTACGTACGTACGTAGTATCTTTAATTTCTTTTTTAGACCGGTATATAAATTTGTTCAAGTTTCTGAATCTTAAACCCCATCCACCAATGCGTCCTCGAGCATGATTTTAGAAATCCCAGAAACTCGTTCGTTAATTAGGGGGTATGGTCTAAGGGAGAGGCCAAAAAGCAACCTCCTCCTGCTACTGCTATCTATATATATATACACGTAAAAGGAATGAGAGAAAAAGAAATTCTCTTTGCATATATTATATACTGACTGTGACCGAAAATGGAATACTACTACTTTGACTGCTTGGTGTTATGTGCTGGTGGTGGTGTGACTAAAGAATTCAGTTTAACTATGAGAAAAACTAAAGATTATCTGCCAACCTGAATATGCATGCTTTTGAATGCTCTCCCTTAGTGGAAAGAAAAAAAAAAAAAAAAAAGAAAAAAAGCCATAATTTAAAAACTTGGTCAAATTTTTCTTTGTACAAACTCCATGCTGATCTAGTATTGAATATCGTTTGGTTGGGAGGTTGTATATGAATTTAATGTTTTGTAAACTTTATTTTATATAATACATATAAGTTGCTCCCACTTGAGATTGTATACTCATGAAAAAAATTAGATATTTTTTATTAGAATATCTTATATTTAAAGGTAGATAAATTTAAATTTTATTCGAATTGTGCATGTAAAGTCTTATTCTCAAAAGCTATTTTAACAATTTTAATGTGGTAATATTAATTTTTTAAAAGATGAAAGAAAATCGAAAAGTATAAGAGTAATAATATATATATATATATATATATGTATGTATGTATTTTTTTTTTTTTTTGGTCAGTTGTAGGTATGTATGTATGCAGCAGGGGGCAAGTGAAAAAATCACAGGTAAACCCCCCCCCAGAAAAAAAAAAGAGAAAGAAGTGTTCATGGCCATGTGAGGAGGTTTAATTAAGGTCTTTCTAGCTATTAGCTGCTCCCTGCAGGATCTTTCTTTCTTTCTTTTCTTTTATTTCTCATTGATATTAGAAGCTGACACGACAACATCAAGTCTGGTCCAGAAACCAAAGAGTAGTGAAGCATTTACTTTTTTTTTTTTTTTTTCCTTTTTTTGGATTCTTTGTTGCTATTCTACGATACATATACACAAGTACGTACAGCGTGGGTCAATTTAAAAATGAAAATTTGTTGTCTTCCTAAAATTTGTCATTAAAACTGATCAGCAACAACACATTTGGCTGAAACTTCCGTTGGCAGCAATGTCAAAAAATGTTAAAACTTCATCATTTTTCATGGACCCATGTATATATATATATATATATATATATATATAAAGGTGAATATATATTTTTCTTCTACAATCTTCCTTCACCATCAGCTTTTTTTTTTTTTGCTCCAATTCTTTTCCCGTGCAATTTTGAACGTTGCAATCATTGTCTCCCCTTGTCTTTAAACCTTTTTCTAGATAATGGCTTCTTTTTTATCCTTTGTCTTTTGATGTTTTGGACTTACAGGAGCGGAAGAAATGGTGCATTAAAGAGTCTTTTATAAACTCAAATTTGAGACTTTTTTTTTTAATTTTTTTTTTTTTTAGGATAAAAAGTAATAATAATAATAAATTTGTTGTCACTTAAATATGGCAAATATAATATTTCACATCAATACCCTAATTTCATATTTGCATTTAAGGTATATTAAGCGAAAGACTATATATATATATATATATATAAAATTTTGTATCATAAATTATTTGTTAGATTAACATGATTATTTTAGCATATTCCATTCTTTTAAAAATTCGAAATTAAGTTCATAGTAATTATTTTTATTAAATAAAATAAAATTAAAAAGATATTTTAGTATTTTCAACCAAAATATATAATTATTTTTTGTATTATCTTCAAGAATATGTTTTTCTATTAGTAACAAGTTGAAAGGCACCAAAATAAGATCCGATGTCATATAGATAGGATAGCCCCAGGGTGGATCCCGCACATTGGTTAGGTTGGGATCCACTTTGGTTTATTTGACATCAACTAGCAGATAGAAGAGTCATGCAAATAACATGATTTCTAACAAACTAGCACACCCTACTACAAGAGTATTAAATAACTTTGACAGATGGTTGAGAAAAGACATTGTATATGCCCCCAAAGCCGACTGATGGACATTGCCACTTTCCGGGTATATCCCCGCTATTGGACACAACCTCACATATAGACGGTAACACATACACAATACAACACATTCTTATTCATTGTCTCCATTCTAAAAGAGTTAGGTTAAGAGTATAGTCAGCACTTCTTAGGGCATTTAAGAGAACATTGAGAGACATTCTCTATGTCCTTAATACTTTAAGAAGAATCTCGGATTCATTTTACTAACTTAAACGTCGGAGGGTCAAAACCGAGAACACCACTCTCGAAAAGTGACATTTTTACAGATTACTTGACAATCAGTGTAGACTTCATCATCTACGTGGCACAAGTAGTAAAACCGTTCTCGATCACAATTAGGAAAAAAAAAAGGAGAAAATAATTAATGGTATTTATAGAAAAATAAAATTAAAAAGTAGGAGAAAGTTCAAATATATTAATTTAGACAAAAAGATGGGGAGTCACTTCAACGCAGTTCATGGGTTGGAATTCAAACCCGAATTAAATGTGATAAAGAAGGGAAAGAGGGGCTTCAACTTTTTTTGTTCATTAAATGCTTGACATTTTTCTAATATAGAGTAGACTACTCAATTGGTCTACTCTTCCAACATTTTTCTATTCTAAGTTTTTAATTCAACCTATACATTATCATCATCATAAAATCTCACAATACTCAATTAATTTTTTAATTTTTTAATTTGGATGTTACTTTAATTGAAGATATAGTAACTTTATCTTATAATTTTATAATCTCGTTATAAATAGATCGTTTAACCAATTGAGTTATATATTGTTGTCAGTTCTATATTTTTAAGGATACATTAATAAATTTTACATTATATTTTTATATGTTTTAGTAAATATTTTGTAACTTTTTGAATTTTTTTTTTATACGAATATTAGTAAATAATTTGTATATTAGTTTAGTTATTATGATTTTGAATTACTATTTAAGTTTATTGTCTCTCTAATTTTTGTTTTACAATGATTATATTTGTTTAAGTTTTAGATCTCATATGTTATATATATATATATATATTGTCAAGAGTATTGAAACTAATAACCAAATAAATTTTAAATTATATAAAATATGTATAAAAGGAGATGTTTATTGTTAAGGATGGAAATATGATTGAAAGCACAAGTAGCAGGTTGGAATGGTCAGGTCAACATTAGCAAAATGATCATTACCAAATTCAATTATCAATCATTTTACTTATTCTTAGTGGCAGACCTTAATCTTTCTATGAACCCCCCCAAATCATTCCAGGTTTCTGACATCTATTTAATTATATATATATATATATATTTTATTTATACTTTTGGATGATAAACTTTGAATTTTTTTCCAATCCTGTAATTATTATTATTTTTTTAAAAAATAATATTATTTACTTATAAAGCCCAAAAATAAAATAAAATAAATTAAAAAATGAGATCATGAAAAGGCCCAATCATCTACTAAATAAGAATTTTCACGACATCTTAAAAAGCCCAAAATCTGTGATACTCTGAAATATTGGCTATTCTACAAGTAAAATGCCCATTTATTGGGCAAACTTTCTCATGGGCTTTGATCTACTTAAAAATTGGGCTCAATTTCTTATATATATTTTTTAAAATAAAGAAAAAAAAAAAAAGTAAATGCGCTAAGTTCATATACGGCAAAACAGAACGAAACGTTTTCATCCACGTTTCCATTCTCCGGTGGAAAATGGAAATGAAGCGTCCACCACCATCGCCACCTTCCTCCTCATCCGTCCTCCGCCTCCTAATTGACATCGATACCTCCCTCTCCTTCCGCCTCTACACCCTTACCAATCCCTTTCTCCCTTACTACCTCCTGAAATCTCTCGAAGTCTCCGGTGATGGCCGGCTCTTCTTCCCTGTTATTCTCTCCATCCTCCTATTTCCCTTCTCCGTCAACAGACGCCGTAATCACATTCCCGCCATAGCATACCCTTTGTTTATCGATCTTCTGTTAGGCGCTCTTCTTGATCTCCTCCTAATTGGCATTCTCAAACACCTTATCCGTAGGCCTCGCCCGGTTTACAATAAGAACATGTTCCTTTCTTTCGCCGTAGATCACTGGTCCTTCCCCAGTGGGCACAGCTCTCGAGTTTCCTTCATTGCTACTCTGTTCTACTGTTATTCCAATTTGGTACAGGATGTCTTGAAAATTTTTGAATTTAACCATTATCTAGTGGATTATTTTGTATCTGTGGTCGTTATATGGGCCATGACTACTTCTGTTTCTCGAGTTCTTCTTGGACGCCATTTTGTGTTCGATATTTTAGCTGGGATGTGTTTGGGTGTTCTTGAAGGCTTATTTGTCTTTGAGGTTTTCAATTATAAGAATTTGATCTTATTTTTCAACCAAATGTAAGTATTTTCTTATTTAAATTTTGTAGTTTTTTGAGCAATTGATCGTTATGGAGTTGTACTTACATTGATTCTATGAAATTACTTAAATTCTTCATATGTCCCAGTTCGCAAATTTTGCTGCTTCTTTTTCTTTGTTTAGTTTCAGTTTAGCTGCATTTGGCTAATAATAATTGTAATTAGGGATTACAGATTGATGCTCTATCCAAAAGTAAGTGCTTTCAGGAAGGTTTTATTTCATAATTAATAGTTTTTATCTGGTTTTAGGTAGGTAATTGTTGCAAAAGATTGTTCTGTTTTAATCAATTGGAGATTTTGTCTGTCCCCCCAGGAACGCATTGCTTGCGTCCCGGTCTGTAGTTGAATCCCTTGAACAGGTCAGATGTTGTCATAGTTTGTGAGTTCTACTTGAAGACTTTCTGAAATTAGCTATTAGCTAGTTAAGTAAGAAATAAATACACCCTCATTTTTTATAAAGTCTGCTAAAAGTTCTTAAACTTTGTGGTTCTGACATGTACTGTTTCTTTTTGGACTTGAATTGATGTTTCATTACATTAGTACCTTTTACTTTATTGGACCTTTGGCATTTGGAACTTTGTGTTCTTAGAATATTTATTTTTGAAGAAATAATTAATTTTCTGGAAGCAAATTTAAGATGAATCCACGAATAATCTGTAATTTAATTGGTTATTCCCTTTCAGAATAATCCACGAATAATTTGTTTTATTCTAGGAATCATTACCTATCTTCAAAAGTTAATGATGCAAATGCTATAAACTGTACTTTGTGGTTTAAAATGTTCAGTTTAATTTAGGTAACTGGTTATACATTTAGATTGTATTGGAAAAGTTTTATTGCTGAAAGAAGAAATACAAGAAAGTAAAAGAAAAGCTACAATAATGCAGTCATCTAGTCTCATTATAAATCTCCTGGTGTTATTTTTCCAAAACTCCGTATGCTATTGCGCAAAGACATAATAGAAGAACAGCTCCTTATCCTAAGTGAATAAGCATATTCTTCTAATTTTACAAAATTCTACAATTCCTTTCTGTACTTATCATGAAAAGAAATTCCAAGGTCAAGTGATGTCAGTTTGAGATGGAATTCCATGTGTTTGTGAACTGCATGAAATTCAATTTGGGTAAATGGTTGAATTTTTTATCGGCATGAAGTAATAAGACCAATCATATTGTTATCGGGTTCTCCCTATCTTAATCTTTTCAAAACCACAAAAGTGTTATCTGCATGAATTCTAGAATCATATTTTAGGACAAATCCACTTCTTATTCTACTAAGTGAACTTCCCCAAAATTCTCATCTTTATGATGGTAAAGAGAAAAAAATTGTAGCCTTTTTGTTTATATGGGCAGCAAGGATATATGCAGATGCGATTCCTTTATATCTCTATGTTTAAGAAACCATGTCTATATACCTCGTCAAGCTTCATATGCTTGACTTGTGGAGTCCATGTTTCAGTAATATTGTCCCTTCAATTTTATACGTTCAAGATATGTTTTAGTATTGACTCAATTTCTTTTCTAGCTTATGGAGACAATTATATCCAATTTCTATTTATCCTTGCAGTAAATATCGTGCCTGAGCATAACTTAGCATACACTTGCATAGGATCAATACCATATTTGATAATTTACTCCATAAAGTTCTCTTTCTATGTAGTATCTTATAAAGAAAAAAAATTGAAAAAATAATGAAGAAAGGTTCTCTTCTTGGGTCAGTTTATGGCCTGGTATTCAACATACAATGTGAGAGATTGTATATGATTATAGCTGGAGGCTTTATTTGAATTCAAAATGCTATAGATATAAATGTTTTGTTCGTCTTCTTTCTGATCTGCAGTATTTCACTTCAAGCATCCCTTGGAATCAAATAAATACAATATTAAAAGACTTGTCATGGAGTTCTTTTTCTGTGCCATGTATGCCCATATATCTATATATATGTATTGTTGTTCTATATACAACATATATATATATATATATATATATATATATATATATATATATATATATATTTACATAAAACAGTGTCCAGCTCAAACCGAAATAGCTATGTATATAGCCCAAACTTTGACATGTTGGCTCATTTCCCTTCATCTATCACAATAGTTTTTATTGTTTTGATAGCATCAGTTCTCTAAAGTTTTGCCTAATTTGTGTTATCCAAGAATGGTCATATATTTTGTATTTTTGTGTTTTGTGTCATTCGAAGGACAAAAGGAAAAAAACAAAGGTTTTAGCCAAACAGAGTCAAAGGTTTACTGCAACTTTTTTCATCAATGGGATTCTGATCAGGTAGTCTGTAGGGGACCAAAAGGATCTCAGTTTTGTGTTCTCTGTGGCTCTGAAACTCATCTTTCTTTTTACTTATTATTAATTTTAATATTGAATTGTTGGTTGGGAGACTTCTTAATAATGCTAATTTCAAGTTGCAGTGTTGGAATGAAATATTGGTCAGTATTCTTTAGTCGTAAGTTCAAAGTCTGCATGCATCTACTGAACCTAAACTTTTGGCCAAACTAATTCAGGTTTGAACCAAACTTAGATTATGCTTTAAGGGGATCTATGCTCCATACACTTGAATTAACGTGTTAGAATTATATAAGCACAATTCAAAAAAATTAGAGGGTGTTTTTTTTTTTTTTTTTTTTTGGTTAAATGTAGCCGTAAAGCTTCATTTTCTACCCTAATAATGTCCTCTAAATGCAGCAGTATTTGATTGTGAAGCTTCATTTTCTAGGTCATAATAGTAGTTGTAGTAGTAGTAATGAGATAGATGGAAGTGGTCCAATATATTTGGCATCGAGGCGATAACTTTCCTGATAAGCTTAGGAACAAGATTTCAGCTTTAATGGGTCACAGACCAAAAGGACATTAAGGATTGAATTTCACGAGCTCCTCTTTTAGTAATGTCCTTGTGACTGGTCCCCCTTCATTCTAATCCCTTCACTTGACTCTAGATGTTGTAATTGGAAAATTTGTCAACAGATCGATCGTACAGTAGCAGTAGTAATTATTAATCTTTTGTTTTGTTACTAGTAGTAACAGTGTAATTGGTAAAAATTCTACTTATATGAATAGAAAGTTCAGAATTTGTGTTAATTATGAGACTTTGAAACAGATTAGTCGACCATAAAGATAAAGAGACACAGGTGAAATATACAAGCGCGCATGCATGCATGCGTAGTGCAGACTTGGACCTGGAGTGGTTACTGCACTCGTGGTTTTGTTTTGTTTTGTTTGTATTTTTCATCTTCTTTCATAAAGACTGAGCAGTTTCAGAATTTATGGCAGGAGCTTCTGGTCATGGTCAATCTTTCATGGCTTAGGTGGTATAATAATGTACAAGCATCTGAATTAGATTTTTCTTTCTGTTGATTGTGAAGCTGAGATTTAGCTGGAAATGCATTAATTATAATAATAATAATAATAATTATTATTAATATTATTATATTAGAGACATTGGTGATGTGAGGCTACCATTCATTTAAAATCTGAAGTCTCTCTCTGATGACGCTGGGATGAAGAAGAGAAATGCAAAGCAAAAAAAATGGGAAAAAAATGGAAAAATGATAGTACTAAGAACCGACTGACATTAATGAAAGGGATGTGTTGGAAGAACTTGTAGAGAAACACAGATCACCATTTACAGCCACTGTCCACTTTGCCCCCACTAATTATGAATACTCATGGCCCCTATGAGTTTTCCTTTTGTTTTCTTTTTTCTTTGCTCTTTACTCTCTCTCTTTGGCTTCTTCATTTCTTTTTCTTTTTGGTTAGACTATTTGTTATTCAAATTTTATTGTCTATTAATTTAGAATTATGTTTTTGCAGATTATAACATACTTGACTGAGTGTTGAACTTATGTGAATATGCATGTAATCTCGTGCAACATTGATAACTTTCCTTTTCTTTCTTTTGTATGGTATAGGATTGGTTTTTCTTTGTTTTGCTCCCCTACCCCGCGCCCCCCCTCAATCATTTCTTTCTTAGTAGGTAATAAAGTGGTTTGTTGACAAAGCAGAAGAAGCTGAATTAGGCAGATCGGACTTTGCCGGCCCTGCCTGCATATGTGTTCTCAAGAGTTGCCAGTCTTTCCCATACACTAACAAAATTGCTTCCGTTCCATGACTTCAGGAGACCTTTTTCTTGAATAATAAGATAGATAGATATACAGAGAACCCACCAACAGCTACATACATTGAACCTTTCTTCTTTCTTTTCTTTTATAAAAATGTGGAATTTGAAAAAGAAAAAAGAGAGCTCGAATAAAAATGATATGCTTATAAAAAGTGAATCAAGAAGCTAAAAAGAAAGACAGGATTTAAACTACATTAGTTTATCATAGTTAGTCGACATCATTAAGAAACCCTGAAAAATCTTCAATTAAAAAAAATGTGATTAATTAGAAAAGAATTTGTTTGATCATTTCATTATACAGATTTGGGGATAATAAGTTCAATAATTGATAAGCTTCTGTTTCTGCCCCCACAGATAAACCCTATATGATAATTGAATTAAGGAAAAACGTCTCGTCTTCGCCAACATTTTTGACGGGAACTCATTTGGAAGAGGTCCACAACCACAATTTAAGCCGCGTTCTAATTGAGATATTCTTCTCCATTCATATTGGAGCTTCAACAGTATAAACCCTAGCTCCTTTATATATATATATATATATATATATATGTGGTATAAAAAGAATTACACCAATCGCAAGTAAGATCATCTTTGTATTTGGAAGGAAAAAGAAAAACCACGTGTTTGTGAAGTAAAAGATTTTAAAAGAATACATAGGTGATAAGAATTAAGAACAGCAAGAAATTGTATTCATCTTCAAAGATTTGGTTAGCAAAGGATGAAACGGGATGGGTTGGCACATGTCTTGCTGGAGGGACACACACACACATATACAAAAACATACGTACACATATATTGAAATGATGGGAAGCATTGAAATATACTTTGGTGATAACAAATAATAATAGTAGTGATAATAATAACAAATAAATAAATAAAAAGGACATTAATGGAGAGGTCTTTTATTGGGTCCCTATAATTTATTAGTGCTCCATTGAGTTGTTTCCCAACTGGAATTGGTCATGGTTCTCGTCCCCCCACCCCATACCATCCTTTCAAGATTCATTTTTTTTTTTTTTTTTTTTTTCAGGAGAAAAATAGTTTGTATGTTAAGTACTTACGAGACATCCATTTTCATAGCCAGTTGTGGGATTCTTCTTCTTCTTCACACGCTTATCTGCTTGTTTAGTAAATCATTTCATTCCACACAACCACCATTCATGCACTCTGCAGGCCCTCTCAATCATGCATATATATATTTATATATTAATACGTATAAGTATATGTTCATGAGTTCAAGTCACAATAATTATAAAAAATTATTAAATAATTATGCATCGCTCCCAGAAAAAAAAAAAATGTGAAGTTGTCATATGATGATTGGATTTTATTATCCTAATGTGGAACATAATATGTGAAATTAAACCTTTGAGGAAAATGATATTCAAAAGGTTTTGATAATTGTATTTTTCTATAATAATAATAATCATTAAATAAAACGAAAGAAGAGAAAGAATCTCCGGATGTTTCAAACCTACCAGGAAGAATTTGGGATACCATACCTGAATTATTGCATCAACCATCGGCATTATTAATCATTAATATTTCAAAAAAAAAAAAAAAAAAAATGTCGTTTGTTTGTATATGTGTGTGTTAATTAAATAAAGTTTGTTCGGGTAATTTATGTATTCTTTTTTATTTTTAATGTATACAGCTAGCTTAGCTGATATGTCTCTGTTTACACAATTAAAGGAATCTGATGTTTATGCCGAATGTTTCTGGAAATATTCAAAATTTTTACAGCTCCATGTTGAGAAATACATATATATATAAATTTACAAAATTTTCTCTACATTAATTTCCAGCTTAAGAAAGTTGTCTATAAAGAGAATATAATTTCCGGAGACAGGAAAGTGATAGATCCGTCTAGCTAGCTAGTAGTACAAACATGCAAATTACAGAAACATTCAAAAAAAAAAAAAAAAAGAGGATTAATTGTCCTAATAATTATATATATACATATAATAATTATATAGCACGAAGATAGCTACTGTGAAGACGTGGTTCCATGTTTATGACCAAAAATTGGAGGAGAAAGAAAATGGAAAATATATAAAATAAAATAAAATCTTTAGATGAAACGTCATATTAATTAAAAAATCCATCGAAAAAAATCTTTTATGCTTCTCTAAAAATGACCTGTTATGTTTTTCTTTACAAAAAAAAAAAAAGGTATGGAAAATTAAATTGAATGGAGCTCCGCTCTTAATTTGTCTCCTTCACTAGAAAAGATTAATCAGAGTTATCGAGAAAGAAAGAAAGAAAGAAAGGGAAATAAAAAGGAAAAACAGTTGGGAGACAAGATCAATTGCATTATTTATTTCCTGCCATATTGTCAAATCTATTTCTTATCACGGCACTAATTTTGTCTATGTATTTTTCCACTTTCCTACTGCTGATCTTTTCTTTTTTTTTAATATACAATATATATATAATCAAATATCTAAACCACAATTGCAAAAATATTCAACCTTAATCATTTCAAAGATATTATCAAATGCATTAATGAATTAATTAAGGTCCTGATGATCAGTTCTACTTCAAATCATGTTTATGATTTTAAATAATACTTAAATAAGTACGTTAATGTTACATACACCATATTTGTTTTCCAATTAATTAACCCAATCCCAATATCCACACTCATTAATGCAGCCTTTTTGAATCTCTAGGGTTAGGATTTTGTATATATACATATATATATATAAAACTATAACCCCTTAACCTTCATATACAATCTTATAATATACATACAATATATACGTATATAAGTAGGAGAGAGAGGTGTTAATTTAGGCGTCCTATTCTCTTGTAACACATGCAAGAACCATGTGGATGCCCACCATTTCATGAAGAAAGAAAAAGGAAAGTATTGGTGATCTTGTTTGATTGTGTAAAAACAAATATTAATACGACTATCACAATCTCAATCTGAATCAGAAAGAAACAAGTAGGACTGGAAATAGAAGATAGTAAATAATAGAGTACTTTATAAAAAAAAAAAAAAAAGCAGATTGATTATGAAGACAATAAGTGATAAAAAAGTATGTGGTTTTTTGAACTGAGATTTTTTTGTGTTCCTTATTTGTTTACAAGTTGTTTTTTTGCTGCTTTCCAAATTAATATCTAAAAGATAATGTTTTTCGTTTTTTTTTTTTCTTTTTATGAAACATTGAAGAGACTTTATGAGTTAGACTAAGTTTGGAGTTTAGATGGACCCAAAATTAATAGGGTTTAAACACAAGTCAATGAAGACACATGGGGTTATATAGATTTGGATAACACAGGAAAATCGGTCTCAAAAAAGTCTAACACCATTATTGATCACCAAAGTTAGTGTTTATGATTTCATTTGTTACCTAATTTTTATTTATTTTGTTTATTTGGATTTGATCGATATTGACGTCATCATCTACACCAATATACATATATATACCATATGTGCAACTAGCTGACTCCTTTAAGAAAACAGCTTGTGGTTAATCCTTCCATCACATTTCCCTTTGTCCCAATTGTATATATATACACATACATACATATATATATATATAGCTTCAATCTTAACTCTTATTAACTCTCTCTCTCTCTCTCTCTCTCTCTCTCTCTCCAACTTCTGCCTTATTTTGGAACTGCCATCTCATATTTGTTCGAAACCCTCAGGACAATCCATCTTAATATGTATATGTGTATGTATATATATATGTCTGAAAGAGGGCGTCCACTTCTCTTCCATTTGTTATTATTTGTGGGCCAATGAAAAAACAAATTTTCTAAGCATATATAAATAGCACACACACACACACACACACACATATATATATATTACAGGTTTCGTGTACATAAATTTCCCTTTTGTAAATAATAAATAAACAAACAAACAAAAAAAAATTGTGTAGAATCACTTCATTTTTCTCCCAATTTAGGTGCGTGAACTTTGTAACTTATTTAGATTTTATATTTTATTTGATTTAATATTTTGAAGACTTTCAAGTTTTTATCTAAAATATCTAAAATAGTTTATTGTGTTAGATGTTCACTACCTTTTTTTCGAATATATATATATATATATATATATATATTCTTCTTAAGATGACATCTTATTTATAGAAAAGAAAATAGAGATTATCAAGTTAATTAAATTGTTTGATTAAAATTTTCTTACACTACGATATGACAATATTTGATGAGTCAATACTCCTTTGATTTTGATTGGTTGAAATTTATTATCTTCACCACGGTCAAAATTTTATCCATAAAAATATTTAAATTAAAGTTAATTAATTTTACTAATTAAATAGAGTAAATAATTAAAAATATTAATTAGTGGAAAAGTGTATAGAGATGAAAATAATATTTAATGGCCAAAAGGGCATAAAATGTGAAATAGATGGTACGTATATATATATATATATATATATATATATATATAATAAGCTTGAGAGAGTTGCATAATTAAGCTGCGGTGAGTAAATTAAGAAGAAAGTGTATATTATATATATATGTATTAAATATTTCTATTTTTGGAAAGGACTGGCTTTGGTTGGTGGTGGGGGGAAAATAATTGATTGGATTTAGCTTATGTCTCATTGCATGAAAACTATATTTTCAGTGACTAGCTAGAAGAAGCGAATCATAATCGAAGAGCAATTTGCTAGGTATCTTCCTTTTATGGAGAAGAGGGTTTCCGATATATATATATTCCTGCTGGAGAGGACCCATAAGGCTAATTAGAATAGAAAACGTTTAATTAATACGGAGACGGCACTATCAATTCAGACATACGATTCAAGCAAGAAAAGAAGATATCGGTGCATGCATGGTGGTCCTGGCGACGAATTAATCGTCCATGAGAGAGAGAGTACTGACAGCGGTAGTCCCGCCAGCACCACCAGGAAAAGGAAAGGGGGGTGGAAAAGCAAAGAAAGAAAGAAAACCCTATTACTATCAATTCAAGAGTGAAGAAATGGAGGACAATATTGTCTGTATTTATATAGTAAGATGGAAAAGCCGAATGCACGGTTTGTGTTTGAGGGATCAAAATTGAGGTAGCGTGGAGTTCATGTAAACCTAACACCTTGGAACTTGGAACTTGGTTTCTTTCATATTTATAGCCACTGTTACCTTGACATTGTTGGGGTTTAATTTACTGGTCCATCCCACATTATTTTCTTTTTTACCTCCTTCCTTAATTATGTTATGATGTTATAAGTTTGAATTTGACTCATAGTAATTAGGTATTTTTTGTAGTTAGTTATTTACTTTTGATAGGAGAACACACATATTGAAAGAAATTAGTCAATACTACGGATGGTGTATACTTTCTTTAGACAAAAGAAGAAAAAAAAAAAAAGACTTTGTCCATGCATGCATGCATCGTCCAGAGCCCTCCAGACGCAGCAGACGTTGGATCCAGCTTTTTCCTCCCTGCGCCAGAGAAACCCCGGCTGTTTATGGGTACGTACACTATATAAACTCTGCTGCTATATATATATGTATGTATGTATATACGGTTGCTATTGAGGGAAATAGAAGAAGGAAAAGATGAGGATGAATTGATAGAGAGAGACAGAGACAGAGAGAGAAAAACTGGATCTTGTCTTCCTTTTCCCCTTGATTCTTGTAAAAGGATAAATAAAGAGAGGAGTGTGGAATGAACTTAATTAATCATGTTGCCATGTGGAAAGTGCATGGAAATTGGAATGTATATCTAAGAAGGTGAGTTGATGAGACTTTACGCAAAGCTAAATTAAAAGATATGCTTAAATTTGTATATAGTATAATTTCATGTGAGAATTAATATTGTCAAATTAAATTCATGTGTGCTATTCTTACAATTCAAGATCTTTTATGAAGAATGCTTTCGTTGGAACTTCATCTTGTATCAATGCCAAGAATTGGTCAAGGCTCACTATTACTTCTATATATCGGATCATATTATATATATCTTCTTTGTGATATGTGTAATTTTATATATGAAATAACGCATCATAAAATATAAAATAATTTTAGATATATATCTTTTTTACGGATAACAATCTTCGTTTTAACTTTTATTTTTGACAGAAATGTAGATTCTCGGGATTGAGACTATAAGATGATTAGAGATTGGAGGCCACAACAAACATTATTATTAATTTAAAGATTTCAAAGAAAAAATTTATGAATTTTAACAAGTGAAAATGTAATTATAGATATCTAAACATTTGACAAAGATGACAAAATCAATTAATAAAAAAGGCTATCTAAGATCACAACAAGTATCTTTAGAGTCAATTTTATTTTGAAATCAAGTACATCGATCCTCGGAAAAAACAAGTCAAACGAATCGAGATCAAGCTAAAAAGGCCTTTAAATACATTTCACATGCACATTACTGAGCAATAGTTTCGGATTTTTATTTAATAACTATTTAGATATCTTTTAAGAAAGTATCATGTGAACCTTGTTCACGAAACATATTGATATTTTTCTCCCATACGTCTTTAAAAATTTATAATTATTGATTACTATTTATAAAAGAGTGTGCAATCTAATTTTAAAAAAAAAAAACATTTATTTTTATATATATTTTTTTAAAATGTATGAAACATCAAATTAGGCATTTTATTTTATTTTTACCATCAGACATTTTATGTACTTAAAAGAATTTCAACTTAACCCAACAACTTGGGGGAGTTGGTATAAAGCTTCTCCTCGGGACGGATGGTCGAGACTTCGAATCCCTCTGAAATGATTCTGGGTCGGGCCTTCACCATCGAGTAAGAGTTGGACTCTGTGAACGCACCTCAGGTCGAATCCGGATTAATCGGCCCGTGTGGATTCGAATATCGGATGCGTAAAAAAAAAAAAAAAAAAGAATTTCAACTTGCTAGATCAAATGTTTTTTATAACATTTTTTTTTGTGGGACCTTAGAAAAAAAATTTCCCCTCGGTAATAACATCACAATTAATAAAAAAATATCTTGTAAAAGTAGGTTACACATCATATTATTTTATTGCAAGAAAAAAAAATTGGACAAGAATTTAATTCTTGTAGGCACAAAAATAGAAAAAAAAAAAAAAACCATTAACTTGATGTACTAAATAAGCCAGTTTTCTTTCTAAAAGAGTTTTTGAGTTTGCTTTTGGTCAATCCTTCGTAGCACGAAATTCCTTCAATTTTAAAAAGTACAAAAGTGAATACGAGAGGTGGGAATTAAGAGAAGCCAAAACAATAGTAATTGTGAAAACTTTTATAATGAGGTAAAACAAATTTGGTAATAATTAATTACTTCACTTATGATTAAAAAAAATCATAAGTTTTCAAATGATTAATTTGACTTATGTACGATTGTATATCATATTTAAGTTTTTTTTAATAATTTTGAAATTTTTTCTATAATTTTTTTTTGAATTAAACGAAAACAATATTAATAAAATATCTCAAAACATATATATCTTTAATAATTAAAGACAAAACAAAATCGATTTAAAAGAAAAAGGGAAAACTTTTAGACTTTTGTCATTGGATTCCCACCATCAAACAAGCATTTAAATTTTCTTGGAGATGGGTAAAAATTCTTTGGTTTGAACCAACTTGATTCAAAAATAAAAATGGGATTTTCGAAATGGTACTTCCGAAGGAACATTTGTGTACAATTTAAGCTATGGCTAGTAAAGTTTCCTCTTCCCTCCCTCGAATTAGTCAATAACCAGAAATTTTTGTACTGATCATCCAAAATTAATAATAATAATAAAAAAACCGAGGAAAAAAAAATTGAGGGAGACAGGAATGAAACTTCCCAATGCCTTGTTTTAAATTAAAAAAGAGATGGAAGTACGTTAGTTATTTTTAACTCTAATTAATTTAAATTTAAAAGATACATACTCGGACAACATATTCATGGATTTGAAGCATAATTTTTTTTTTTTGAAAAATATTGTTTGGCTAAATTTGTGGTGATATTCTTAAATATATACTCTACTTTAATGCGAGGGAAGAATAGGACAATTATTAGAAGTTACCCTTTTTCATAAGTTCACATGACTTTGAAAACACTCTTAGACTTTGTCGGAATTTTTTTTTTTTTTTATTTTTTAAAATATGGAACTCACTTTAATCCGTGATTTCCAACAGTTTGATGTTTATTATGGTAAATATTTGAAATATTTATAACTTTAATCGTAAATAAATTTATATTTGACAAATTTAATCTTAAAATATATTATTTTTTTCATTTTTAAAGTCTCAAACTTTTTCGAGATTTAATCCCTTAATCTCACCAGTTCACTAGTACTTTGAGTTGAATTGATTGATAGTTCTTGCTTAGCTTATGAATGTAAATCTTAAATGATGTATCTTATATATATATATATATATATTTTACCCAATAAAACAAATTAGGCAGTAAAAATAATAATTATTTTCCCTTTGGCCCCAAAAAAAAAAAAAAAAAAAAAAATTCTTTGGTCCCAAACAGTAGTAAAAAGTGAAGACCAATAAATGATTGTACCCACCTCCCCTATTATAGTCTACATTCACCTTGCATATATTATCATTACTTTGACTGCTTTAATATTTTTTATATTCATAAAACTATACTTACCAAAAAAAAAAAAAAAAAATAAATATTCATAAAACTAAATAAATAAATAATTAATTAATTTTGTTTACTATAAAATTAGTACGTAAACGAAGCTGATATAATCACAGTAAGGAAATAAACTCATATCATATATATATATATATATATATCTCAATTTTATTTTTTTATCAACTTATAATTCAATACTAATTTAATTGTTTATTGAAATATAATTATATTTTTTTTTTTTGAAAAAAAGGAAAAATTCTTAGGAAGATTTTGAATTTTAATTTTGTAAATGAGTTATTAAAATATAATAAATCGAATTCTTTTAAAAAAAATATTTTTTTATATAAAATTTTAAAAAATATATAATGGGAGGCATAAATCTACTAAAAAGGAGAGCAAATCTCAGTATATATTCTAGGAAATAAACAGTTAAGAGTTAGAATATGGGAATGGGATTTGAAAAGGCAAAATTTTCTTTCCCTTTTTTTCTTTTCTTTTGTTTTATTTATTTTTTGGGTTTTCAATGGACAACCCACATTGTTGTTGACAGAAAGGAATGGATCTACATATGTCCTTAATTACGATTTGACCCTTCAAATTTTACCTCTAAATTTTCTAAATTAGAAACCACGTCATCATATATATATATATATATATATATATTAAGAAGAGATTGATCTAGAGAGAATTACTCTAATAAGAGTCAATTCGACTCTAAATTAGTTAGATCTAAAGTAATATCTAAATACAGATAAATATTATATATATATATATATTAGTTTAATAAATATTTATAAAAATGTGTTGACTTGTGGGAAGTTTAAATTACTTGTTAGTCACATTGACTTAGAATTTGGAGATTAAATGTAAAAAGGCATTCAAATTATCCCTTAAATTTTTGCTTGTTCATGAAGGAATGCCTTTATTCACGCCATTACTTTCTTTACAATACATTTAAAGATTCTTTGCAGAAAAAAAACGGAGAAGAAGAAAGAAGAAGAGGGGGAAAAAAAATCGGCTAATTATGACTTTCATTAATTATTTTTTCAGTAAATATTATTCCTAATATCATCTAAAATTAAAATATGTGTATGTGCAATTCTAAATTGCCAAAAAACAAAAGAAAGTTAACAAGCCTTAAGAAAATATATATTAATAATTTTTCATATTCCTAATCACTTTGATCATAATAAAATTAGAATCAAGTCCCGGTAATCACTTTGATCATAATAAAATTAGAATCAAGTCTCGATAGATCCATATGAAAGAAAACTCTCATTCATAAGTAAGTATGGAAATGGAACACGAGACATATGAGTTAGATGCCACACACAAACCTAAAAGAACCCGCCCCCACCTCCACCTAGAAAAAACACCTACTTAAAACAATTGGCTCCCTTCCACTCCCACCATCCACCCACCCCAACAAATTAAAAAAAAAAAAAAAAAAAGTAAAAATAACTTTCTAACATTTAACTGAACGTAGTTAAAATCATTTATTCGATTAAGGAAAAAGTTTGAAATTTGAAATAATAACACAATCTGATATCCATACAAATATATATATATATATATATATATATATATATATATGTATGTATAAATTAGCATATATTTTGGAGATTTAAAGTAAAGATTTTCAATCAAAAAGGAGGTTTGAGATGATGGATCATTAAAGAAGTAAAAACATTGACTCATCTCTTCTTCTCAGCTCTCATTCTGAAACTTCTCTCTTTCCCTTTCTTCCCTTCCTTACTTCTTCAACACTTATTACTCAGACCTAACCCCACCACCATCACCACCACCACCACCACCACCTCCACAGAAAAACTCAAAATTTCCGACCAAATTCTGCATCCGTTTCTTTACATGAAATTACTTTTTTACCATCTCTCACTAATCTTATTTACTTTACTTTAACTCATTCTTGTATTACTATATTGAATTCTCACAGCTCTGCATATTTTTTTTTATATATTATATTATGTATGTATGTATACATCAAACACAGATTATATAATCCCCATAATTTTTATCATTCTTTCTCTCACTTGCAGATTATTATAACACAAAAAATACCTCTTCCCTCTCTCTCCCCCCCCCATTTTTTTTTTGTTCCTCCTTTTCTTTTTTCACATCTCTCTTCACAAAAATTTTCTCCCCTCAGTTTCAGTGCTTTCTCTTTATTCAGGTCCATCTTCTTTCTTCTTCCTCCATGCAGTTTTTGATTAACTTCACATTTGTTTTTTTTGGTTACTGATAATTTAAAAATCTGTGTCTCTGTTTTTATTTTTTTTGACAGGGGATTTGAGAAATGCTGCTGAGGGGATTTAGGAATACCGGGTCGTTGCTGAATTCTCGAGTCATGTGATCCAAGTGTCTATAGCTTTGATGAATTGACGATTTAAGAATTCGAATAAATAAATAAAAATAAAATGCGCGTGATCAAGGAAATGCATCCGCTCTGTTGCATAACAATAGAGAGCAGTAGCCCGTCGGCGATCGACGAGCGTTGGTCGGAGCCGGCACTGTTGAGAACTGGGTCCGCCGTTGTTAACGGATCTGATGCCAATGCAGGAGGATCCGATGCCACCGTCAGCGTTGCCGGTCTACTCTATAAGTGGACTAATTATCACAAAGGCTGGAGATCCCGTTGGTTCACTCTCCGTAACGGAGTGCTCTCTTACTCCAAGACTCGAAACCGTCCAGATAATCTCCCTGGAGATGATATTAGGCTCATCGGAGAGAATAAACTCCCTTCCTCCTCCTCCTCCTCCTCTTCCTCCTCATCCAGCCGCCGTAAGCAGTGCAGCAAATCCGTCGGCATTGTACATCTGAAGGTATATACTACTAGCAGATTCCTTAGTCGTCCGTCGTTGATAAAATTAAAAGTGTACTAGTGCACGGTTGCAGTCCACTTTGGTTGGTGTGTGTTTGTGTGTGAGAGAGAAGGGGGAACAGTAAAGGGAAATGACGACAATGCGAAAGGGGTGGGGATGGGGGGTTACACTGGTGTGTAGCCGTTACATTTATCAGGGCTTTCCAATCGGAAAAAGCGAAGTCTGGACTTGTCCTATTGGCGATGCTGGCTGGTGTGTGGGACTGAAGACTACTTATTATGAGAAAGAAAAGTTTCCTCTAAAAGCATAGAATTTAATAGGGGAAATCGAAAATCCTTTTACCTATTTAACGAAAACAAAGAAAATTTTAATTAAAATTTCCGCTCTGACTCTGATAAAAAATTCCAATTAGGGCTTTGATGTCTGAGCCATTAATATGCTTGTTGATTCCAGTTCTGGGTTTTAACCTCTGGTTTTTCTTTTGAGTATTTGTTTGACTGTTGAAATGTGATTATTTTATATATATATTTTAAAGTTTGTTTAGTGTTAGTGATGATGATGGTGAATATTTGTTGTTTACTTCCATGGCTTTTTACAGTAGTGTTTAACTGGTTGTTAAAGCTCCAGTGGGTCACATCAACAGGTGAATTGAGGGGCCAAAGTAGGGTTATCTTTGCGTTTTAACCGATGGGTCACATCAATTTTCCCTTCAACCTCCGGAAACTTTTGCTGGATTTTATGTTTTCTTGTAGTTTCAGGAAAAGCAAAGTGAGAAGAGCCATTTCTCCATATCTGGGTCTTTCTCAAGTTTTTTTGGATATCAATTGAGGGAAAAGATTCTCTGTGGGTTTTTTCTTTTTTGTTTTCTTTTCTTCTGGGTAATCCTTTCTCTGTGAAGTCCAGTCATTCGTTTTGTTCTTAGACATAAAATAATATTACGTATTCCAGTGGCTGAAAGCGAAGTTTTTTTTTCCTCCCCTCTTTCCCATCATACGAGCAAAGAAGGGTCGTTTTTGCCTATGCTTCTCTTGCTATATTAAGTATTTTATTTATTTATTTATTATCTTTTTGGGTTTTTCATTTTTGACCGCACCGCAGTTAGATCTACAGTGTCTAAGGCTTCCAGCAGTAAGTTTTCAAGTTCGTGTCATTATGGTAAAGTAAAACATATTTAAGGGTGAAATTTATAGAGAAAGGATATTCTGGCATCAAAGCTTGAATCTTTAAGCGCGTCTAAGTCTGGGGTCAAGAAACTAGGTTAGTTCTTGATACCTCTGGTGGTTTGTGATGCTTTAAATATCTAAAGTTTTATAGCTATCCTGTATCATTTCCGGTGACCAGAAAGTTAACGGGTTCATGGTCTTGTTCAAATATTGCTGTTCTGGGTATGCATGTTATGTGCCATAAAAAACGCAGCTTCCCTAGTTTCTTTGATTTTTTTTTCTATACTTGTAATTCTTCCAATTTGTATGCTATATCTGTGCTTCTGCAGTATATGTCATCCCTGGTAGTTTTCCCTTCTTTTATTTTCCTCAGAGATGGGTAAACTGTTTGGTGGGCAATGTAGGAGGAGCTGAATGTAGTACCTTTTTCATGATACCCGTGTCATTATGAACTTTGCCTGCAGATCTCTTCATTTCGTGAGAGCAAATCAGATGATAGGCGCTTTTACATTTTTACAGCTACAAAGACTCTTCATTTGAGGACTAATTCAAAGAGAGAGAGGGAAGCTTGGATTGAGGCTTTGACCTCTACAAGAAGTCATTTTTCACTCAGACCACTGAATGATAATCTCTCCGTATTACCTGATATATCTATATCAACAGAGAAGCTAAAAAGACGTTTACTTGATGAAGGAATCAGTGAGGGACTTGTCAAGGATTGTGAACAGATCATGCTCTCAGAATTTTCTGACGTGCAAGGACAACTGAAGTTTCTTTGCGACGAGCGTTCAAACTTGTTAGACACATTAAGGCAGTTTGAGGTAACATATCACTTCTGCTGACTCAGCTAGCAATAGCATAACTTAATAATGAAACTTAACATTGAATCCTGATCTTGTCTAATGGAACTTTCACAGGAAAAAGTTGCCTGTATGTATTATTTGTCAAGAAGTATGAGCAAGGCATACTTTGTTATCTTAATGACAACAGTTGTCATTCATTATTCCCATGGTTGAAAGGATAGTTAAGACTTCCATTGTTACCAGCTTTATTTAAGCTACCTAAGTAATGAACATGGACTATTCCTGTCACTTTGTAGCTGCTGTGAAAACAAAGAGATGTGTTCATAATACTTTCCCTTTTAATGTCAGTGCTAGCTAAGTAGGAGATCCCTATATTTATTTACTCGCAATCAGAAATTGATTTGCATTAGTTACCTATTCGTTCAAGCAATGTTGTTTAGCAAGAGAGAGATATTTTCCATGGTCATGAAAATCTTTGTCCTCCATTTTGTTCCTGGTTTTGTCAGTAATCTCCTTAATGATTTTAGAGCTAGTAAATTCAACATCCATAACAAACTGAAGCTCTTTGAATTCAAATTTGCTTCTTATCTTTCACCTTTTAAATTCCAATGCTATATTTACCAGTTACTGCACTTAATAGCCTTTTACTAAATGGAATGAAGTATGAAATTTGGGTTCTACAGGCAACAAATGTTGAAGCTGAAACCTCAGGAGTTCATGATGGGGACTACCAATTGATGAAACATGAATACTCAAATTTAGGGCGTGCAAAATACAATGGTATGTAGTTGATGCTCCATACCTAACTACATCATTTGTTCCAAATATCAACATCATCTTAGACTTGGTTTTTTTTAGCAATTATAACTTGCTTACCTGTTATTTATCTTAATATTATTTATTATGATGTGTCTGTTTGATGATAAGTGTTTTATTGCAGGATGATTGTTATGTGCTTTTTGTTTGTCATGCTCATTGTTTTCCATACTATGTTTCTTTTTCCCAAAGATCTTTAAATGATGCCCTCTATATTACTTAACCTTTAATCAATAATGCTATATGCTAAGATGGTATCTTTAAGAGTCTCGTTTAACTATAGAGTTGTTATTGCTCTCTTATTCTGCATAGATTTCACTTTAAATGAACTAGAATTCTTCAGATTATGTATTTTTCATAACCTTGGAACGTTGCTTCAAGAAAAAAAGGGGAAAAAAAAAAAGAGAGCAAAAGTAATGCAATTGATTCCGAAAATTATGTATTCCTAGTCATAGTTCTTTTGCTCAAATACTTGATGACCGTTATATTGGTAATATTGTTGTGATGATCGATATGGATGGACAATTTTTAGATTTCCATTAATTATATAAATGGTGTATCTCTGTTGCTTGTTAGAAAGAAATTTAGCATGACCTTTGCTCTGTTTCCATGTAAAAAAGGACTACAATTAATATCTATTATGGTTTTACCAAAACTGTTTTTATTGCCTAATATCATTAAAAGTTTGCTTGGATAACTAAAAATAGAAAGCATTTGACTCTGCTGTTTGTCTTTTGGTGAATTCTTTTGTTGTCTGTGGACCTCATTCAGATAAAAGTGTTATTTTACTGCTCTTACTTTATACATAATTTAACTGTTGATCTTGGAATATTGCTTATGTGAATTTTTTAATAAGGCATGACACAGAAGCTAGCTACTGTTTTGGACTGAAGTTAATTTACTTTAAACTCTACCTAAAATGAGATTTTTTACATTTTTTTGACCTTTTGCTCTGGTAAATGTCTTTTTAGAATGGAGCACTACTGAATCATCTGATGATGTGGAGAAACAGGAGCTTGAGGAAGCATCTGATGAAGAGGAAACCAACTTTTTTGATACAAATGAATATTTCTTGGAACCTACTATTAATTGCAGATTGTTAGGGAATGGTCACATGGATAAATTTACAGAACAGGAAAATCATTCTGATTCTGTCGACAGATTGAATGTTGAAAATGAAATTTGTAACTCCAGATATTTAAAATTTGAAAGGCGAAAGAAGTTACCTGATCCAGTTGAGAAAGAGAGAGGCATTAGTCTTTGGTCTATCATCAAAGACAATGTTGGAAAGGATCTCACGCGAGTTTGTTTACCTGTATATTTTAATGAGCCGATATCCTCATTGCAGAAGTGTTTTGAGGACTTGGAATATTCTTATCTTTTAGATCGAGCATATGAGCATGGAAAAATGGTAAGTACTGTATAAGTTGCATTTAGATGATCAACTCTTTGTCAGGAGTGATATGATTAGTATGCAGCTTATGGTTCTGCATGTCTTCAATGGCTTAAAGAATTTGATCAATTTTATTTATCTCAAATTTCCTTTCCTTTATATAAAGCTTAAAAATCTATAATCATGAAATCATAATTCTTTTATTTAGTTGTATGATGTTAATGGTCATAAGATCTGTATTCTCCAAAGAAAATAATGTTAGTGCATTGATCTTGCATATTGACTTTGAATGTTGTTCTATTACATGTATAGGGAAATAGTCTCCTTAGGATTTTGAATGTTGCTGCATTTGCTGTATCTGGGTATTCTTCATCTGAAGGTCGGCACTGCAAACCATTCAATCCTTTATTAGGTGAAACATATGAAGCTGATTTCCCGGAGAGAGGAGTTCGGTTTTTCGCTGAGAAGGTAGTCACATTTAAAACTACTCGTGTTGAATGATTGTATGCTCTAATTCTTGATGTCTAAGGTGAAGTTGTATCTGCTTTATTTACGCCCATCATAGTCAAGATTTGTTCATAACATTCTTCTTTTGAGTAAAGAATGCTACTGGCGTATCTATAATGACATAATTTAGTTACTGGAATAAGAGTTAGGCAGGTAATCCGCTGCTTTCTATTGCTATTCGCGTTGCAGCATTTTTTAGCTTTTATGTATTCAATTGCTTCAAATGAACTTATTGATCTCTGTTAATAATATATTTAAAGATAATGACTGTTTCTGGTAAAAGATTCATAAGAAAGAAACTGTTTTGGCAGCTTTGATGGTGGAACAATGTAAAACTAAGAAGTTTAAGGAAACAGAGTAACAATTCCTTTGATGCATTTCTTCTAGAAAGTAGGCTTCTATTTTAAATGTAAGTTAGGACAACCTGGAGACCAGAATTTTGAAAATATTCTAATTTTAAAGTTCAACTGTTCCACTAGGATTGCCATAAACAAAGATCATTGTGCTAAAGGGAACGCCTTTGTAGGTTGTTTTCCTGCAAATTAAGTATGCTGGTTTTCAAAATTGTGATTCTGTCAATAAAGGAACTGACAGAAATTGAATAAGTGACTGCATAGCTGCGTCACCTGTCATCAATCTTAATCTTTATGATGCTAAAAACTGTCAGCAGTATTATCTATTTTGTTATTATTGGAACATTGGTAAAATCTTCCAAACAGTTAAGAAAATTTTGAATCAGTGACTTGGTTTCCCTTCTTCTAGACACTAAGAACAAGATACTAAGTTTTCAACTTGTCATAGGTGTTTCTACTCTTAAGATGTCAGTAGAGTCGAAGCATCAGAATTCGGCAATTCTTTTCTGTTTTTGAGTTAATACTGCCGTGATGATGGTTGAGTTTGCATCAAAGAACCACCAAGTTCATGAACTGTGGATGATTGAATATCTATTCTTTAAAGTTCCTACTTTGGTTGTTTTACATTTTCATGAGTTCAAAGTTGAAAAATTCTGATGCATTTGCTTAATTTAGTATGCACTCTTGATTTCAGTTTCTCTATATTTGTTGGAATAGGTGAGTCACCACCCAACGGCCATTGCCTGTCACTGTGAAGGCAGAGGCTGGAAGTTTTGGGCTGATAGTAACCTTAAATCAAAGTTTTGGGGTAGGTCTATCCAGCTTGATCCTGTAGGAACGTTAACTTTAGAATTTGATGATGGGGAAATTTTCCAGTGGAGCAAGGTACATGGACATGTTCAACTTATAGTAGTTAATTGTTCAGATGTGTCATCCTTTCTTATTGAAAAATGCAACAACTTTTTAAGGATTTCTTATTTTCAGGTCACCACGAGCATTTATAATCTTATACTTGGTAAAGTATACTGTGACCATCATGGGACGATGCATATACGAGGTAATCGTGAATATTCATGCAAACTCAAGTTCAAGGAGCAATCTATTCTAGAACGCAATCCTCATCAGGTAAATGAGGAAGTGTACTTTGTTCATTTGTTAATTCCATCATTTATACAGTGGATTTTATTTGCACTTGAGAGCTAGATGAAATGGTCATCTTATTGACTAGATAACTTTAAAAGTCATACTTGCTGAACAGGTTCATGGATTTGTTGAAGACTGTACGGGAAACAAGGTTGCTACTTTACTTGGAAAATGGGATGAAAGCATGTATTATATGAACGGAGAAGTGAACAGCAGGCCTAAAGAATTATCTGATGCTACTTTACTATGGAAAAGGGATTTGCAGCCTCCAAATCTCACCCGCTACAACTTTACATCTTTTGCAATCACATTGAATGAATTGACCCCTGGACTGAAGGTATATACAATGTATTGCATATATGTTGTGTATGCAGTCTCATTTCTCTCTTATGTCTATCTAATTGTCTTTTATAGTCATGTCTGATCCGGGTATTTAATGACGGATAAAGGAGAAGCTCCCACCTACTGATTCAAGACTTAGACCAGACCAGCGGTATCTGGAGAATGGGGAATATGACAAGGCCAATGCAGAGAAATTACGACTGGAGATGCGACAGAGAATGGTATGTTTGACCACATTTTTATGTTTGGCTTGCAACAAATTCTTGCTACTACGGCCCCTAGTTTTATCATATGTTCATGCTTTTTCTATTTTTCCTGAAAACTAATTAAGGCTGGATGGATTATTCATGATAATGAATTAAGATTTCGTTGAAATTGTTCGTTTGGAAATTTCCCGAAAAGCTAATCATAGGTTCTTCTCTCCATCGGAACAATAGGGCCTGGAACTTTGACAACAATATGTCATCTTGTTTTTCTTTAAGAAAATTCTATAGGATATCAATGCTGAGGATCCTGCAGGTTTTCCTAGGAGACTAAACATGCCCTGACTTTTACTGCCTTAGCAGAAAAAAGAATTACACTCATGTAGGTGCATGACTTTCTTACAGGAAAGGTGATGCATTGTGGTTCATGTCAATGGCAGTGTTCTTGAATCTTGATACATGGGAATCAAATATCTTCTTTCTCAATCACTTAATCACCTTGAATGCAGTGAACTTAAAGAGGGTTGGGGGTGAAATAAATTCATTCAGATCTACAAAATGCCTTTCTTTTAGTCTTGTATCGTTTATTGTTTATTGGCTACAAGAATCATTACCATGATTTAGATTTAGCAGATTATTCACATCCCAATTTTTTTTCTTCTTTACTATATTTTCTAGCTGCCATTATTTATATTAATTCCATGAAATAATTGTTTCAATACCTAAGTTAGATTTATTATAATTGTTTTTCAGTCAAGGAAATTACAAGAACACGGTTGGAAACCAAGATGGTTCTACAGGGACGGTGAAGATGGACCTTTCCTGTATACAGGCGGATACTGGGAAGCACGCGAGAAGGGAAACTGGAATGATTGTCCAAACATTTTTGGTGAAATTAGTGAAAACCTTGTGAATTCCATTGACGGCTGCTGACTTTTCGATAAGGTATATCTATAATGATGCTTTCAATGTTTAGCACCTTAAAAGTGTAGTTTTGGGAAGATAGATCTCCTGTTACACCAATATACAAATATATATATATATATATATATATAACTGTGTGTTATTATTTTACATAATTTAATTAATCATCAAATTGGCCGACGATGATGCCATTTGGTTACTTACCAAGTATTTTGATCATACATATATTGTACCAGGAACTTATTAAAAACTGTGTCTTTTTGCTGTAAATTCTACAGAGCTTGTTCGGCATATGCCCGGAAGCTAATATTTGCTGGAACGAGGACGACAGTCTGGGTGCGCTCTTACTCCTAAAGAGATCATAAGATCATCATAAAAGGAAACTGTGAACAGCATGAAATCCATTCATTCCTCTTCCTTTTTGTGATAGTCTTTTTTTTTTTTTTTTTTTTTTGTGATCAAGGTTGACATATTTTTGAAGACGTGATGATGAATAGAGTTGTTTAACCCTGATTGCTTAGAGCATAGAAAATTTTTCCTCAAACCTTAATTATCTTCTTCTTTTGCCCATTCCCATTCTGTCTGTCAGTCTGTATGTAACTCGTCCGAGAGCTGTCTGTCAGTAGTGTTTTTGTAATGTGTGTCCATTCATTATACTCCTCTTTGCTTTGCTGCCATTGTTTAGGCAACCATTGTACTTTCCTAATTCAAAATAAATGAAAAAAAAAGGAAAAAAAAAGAGTTATGCCCCTTATAAAACACAATTGGTCTTTGATGTTTTTCACGTTTTGCTTTGTAAATCTTTCTAATATTAAATTTTCAGTAGTAAATGTTTAGCAAAATTTAATGTTAGAAGGATTTACATAATTAAGCATTTTGTTACTGGAAGAAGCAACTGTTGTTGGCAAATTATTTTAGTTATGTTTAATAATTTATTTGTTTTTATTTATTTTCCATATTCAAATGATTCGACACATTCTATTAATGAGATTTCAACTTTTTGGAAAAAGTTTTTCTTAATCTAATAATAAATATTTATATAAATATTAAAATGGCCACGTGGGCAGTTAATGGGGTGCGACCGACAAAAGGCGTTATCGCGATATCTTTTCCTCTGCTATGGGAGAAAAAGGAAATCAATTCCCACTAATTTTTAGAAAAATTATTAATTATTAGCGTAAAATTTTAATGGTCAGAGAAAGTGGGATTTATCAATGATTGAGCCTTTTTTTTTCTTAGAAAAATTTGTTGGAAACTTTCCAATCTGCTATGCACTATATAACGTGTTACTAGCTACTTCTTTGTTAATTATTAATTAAATAATTTTTTCAGATAAGATCTCCACTATTGTTTGTTTCAAATATATAAATCTTAGTTGTTGTACTGATTTGATTTGAATAATTGGGAGTCAAGATTCACGAGGAAAGTCGGTAGTTTGTGGAGTTGGTAAGCGGATTACTAATGCTTTCCTAGGGCGGATAATCGAGGTTTCATATCTCCTGGGGTGGTTGGTGTCATGTTAAAAACTGTGGGTCGGATCCTAACTTTCGAGTAAGAGTTGAACTCTGCTAGCGCTCTGCAAGCCGAGTCCGGATTAGTCTTATTGAAAAGGTGGGGATATCGGTCGCCCCCAAGTGGTAAAAAAAAAAAATCACGAGGAAGACTCAAAAGTACAGGATTTTTCTTTTTTTCTTTTCTTTTCTTGTCTTTTATATTAAAAATAAAAACCCCAAACAAATAAAAAAAAATAAAAAAATAAATGGAAAATTCTCTAGTTGAGTCCCTTGAATATTTACATTTTTCAAGTTGATTCTAAATCTATGATTTAAAAAAAATTAATTTTTTATATACTTTGATTTTTTAAAATTGGTTCTTCTCATAAAAAATGTTAGTCAATAGTTAGTCTTCTTCTTATTCTTATTATTTTTTTTTTTGTGGCATATTTAGGATTTTATTTTTGTCATTTTATATTTTTTAGTCAAAATTTTTATAATTAGAAATATTTATTTTATTAAATTTTGAAGCGAAAAGAATATACGATAATAACAACACCCTTTAATTTTAATGAGTTTATCATTAACACGCAAAAAAAAGTGGTAGAATATTGATCAATTTTGATTGAAAGATCAAGAAAATTAAAAAATTAATTTGTTTAAAAAAAAAGATTTAAGATCAATTTAAAGAAATCTAAATAGTTCAGGTACTAAATCAATAAACATCTATAAAATAAAGCATTGAAGTTTTTTTTTTTTTTCCTTTCATTTTCTTAAAGTTGACAATTTCTTCTCTTTATAATTTTACGAATAAAATTTAATGAGACGTATTTACATACTTTAAAGTAATATTAAAATATCACACACAAATATAATTAAATAAAAAAAAAAAAAAGCAAAGAAAATATTCAAATTAAGGATGAAATAATAAATTCCATAAGTTAGATCACAAAGAAAAACCACAATTCACTTTTTCTTTCCCCAAAATTCAAATTCCATTCAAGAGAGAGTTTCCCAAATCATCCCTCAAGGAGAATATCGCCAGTGATATCTGGCTACATCCATATTTTTATATTTTACATTATTTTTATCCATTTTTTTTGCACAAAAAAAAAAAAAAAATATATACAAGAAGATCCATTTATCTTTTCCACATTTTCTCCATTTCTTTTTTTTTTTTTTTTTTTTTTTTTCTACATGGAAAAAGATATATGGTTAAAAACCTGTATTACAGTCAAAATTAAAAAAGAAGTACGTAGTAACTTCCGTTCTTCTTCCGGGAACTTATATATATATATATATATATATATATATATATATATTAATTCATCATCAATGGCCACCGATAGGTCCGACAGACTCTTCCAGTTCAATCCCTTCATCGGCAAATCTCTTCTCTTTGTAAACGTACCATTTAGCACACATAAAAAAGAACATAAAATTCAAAGCACTCATCACAGCCAAAACCCAGTAGAAATCATAAAGTCTTCCTTGGTTAAGGTTGTCGGCAATCCACGGTTTTTTGCCAGTCACGCTGTGCACTATACTAACCAAAACCGAACTGAAGAAAAACCCTAAAGAAAGCGTGCTCAAGAACAAACCCGTACTCATAGTCTTCATCCCTTTAGGACACTCTTTCAAGAAAAAATCCAATTGTCCAACGTAAATAAATGCTTCACCTGACCCGACCAAAATAAACTGCGGTAACAACCAAAATACCGTTAGTGGAACGGTTGTCACGGGATCGTTCACCAAACCGTGGGATCTTGCCACGTGTAGTCTCTTGATTTCGCATAGTGCGGCTCCACACATGCCGAGAACGGATAATGTGAGGCCGACGCCGATCCGCTGGAGGGGAGTGAGTCCGTACGGGTTGTTACTTACTCTTTTAACGATGGGCATGATGAACCGGTCGTAGATTGGTACGGTGACAAGAGTGCTGAGCACGAAGAAACCGGTCATGGCTGCTGATGGGATTTCGAAAGATTTAATCTTGCGTTCCATGGTGGATGCTTGGGCGACGGAAAATGTTGTCATTTGGGCATGGACTGACCAGAACATTATTGTCGTTGCCCAAATTGGTAGCATTCTTATCAGCATTTTTACTTCTTCCACGTCTGTTAAAGTGGAAAGGTTCCATTTGTTCGTTTCTTGATTTGGCACCTCGTTGGAGTCCTTAATTGCTGCTTTGTCCAAGAAACTGTAGAAAAGAAAACCCTAGTTAAAATTGAATGCAGTGATGCCATTGCATATTTGGAATCAATTTCATTAGTAATGTCCAAACATATATATTAAAATAATTAGTACTACTAGTTAATTCCTGATTTACAAACTATATACTAAACTTATAAATCAACAATTCTAATAGATTAGTCAAGTAACTGTTGTATTATATGTGGACATGATTTTCCGGGAAAGAAAGCTCTAGAAAATGTGAGAAAATGGTAGAGGAAACTTATAAAAGCCATATAGCTCGGAAGACGTGTGAATATATATGGATCGAAAGGGTGAGGGCATGCACGTGATTTTGGAACAGATGAATTACAAAAACCATGAAAGAGATGGAAGGAAGACGACCATTTAAAAATCTTATGTTAGTGAAATGATGATGAAAGATGGGCCAACCATCTGGAATATCTTTTCATGCGTCACGTTGTCTTATTTCTTGTTCATTAGGCCATAATCCTTGCCCTACCACTGATTATTCAAAGACATATAACATTGATTAATTATTCAAAGAAATTAACTTTTTAACAATAGGGTAACATAATTCGTCATTTTTATAAAATATTTTCAATATGAGCGTGTCATAAACTCTATAAAAATATTTTTAATAAGGAGTGTTTAGCCTAAATATAATTTAGATGTTGAAAAAAAAAAAAAAAGAAAGTGTAATTGAAGAGGTTGTAAAGTTAAACACGTGAAATATCGTAAAGTGTAAATAAATTAATTAAAGAGGGCGTGCTCGTGCTAGGGACGAGAGGTCGGCAAACAGTGAAGATTCACATAATTAGGAAAGTAATCTCATCATCTCACCATTTTATATATAACTTGGGGAGGTGTCATCCAGACAAACTTCCTAATTTATTAGCTTGTCCAATTTTCAACACACAACGTCAATAATTATTCAAATTTATATACCTAGTATATTCCTAGTTGGAAAAAATATTCCAGAATATTTTTTCCAAATTATTCTGGATTCTTATTGGTTGATACAGGTGCAAAGAATCGTTTTTAACCATTTTTATATTATTAATGTCCACCAAGAATGACTTATCATAAACCTCTAGAGACACACACTATATTAAACAATTAATTCATTCTCAGATGACTTGTAATAACGACACGAGAAGAGAAGAAAAAGGTAGAACTAACTTACCGGAACTGCTTGCTGTGAGGTAATCTTTGCTTCATTTTCTTGCTTCCTTGTGAGACAGCAATATCATCAACGTTAAAGAGAAGGGAAGAATCAGAAGGTGCTTCCAAATGCCTTTTTTCCAGGCAGCAACGAGCACGGAAGCGATTTGTGTCAATGGACTGCCCACAAGTTTCTTGAATCGGTACCTTCTGGTGCCAGATAAGAAAACCATCAATCCAACAACAATTGCACAAGCACAGATACCGTATCCCCATTGTCTTCCTACGTTATCTTGGATGTAGACCATAACTGTAACAGCACATAGAGATCCGACACTAATGAAGAAAAAGAACCAGTTAAAGAATTTTGTCATTCGGGTTCTTTCTTTCTTGTCCGAATCATCAAATTGGTCGGATCCAAAACCAGACACGCTCGATTTTAGACCGCCGGTTCCGAGTGCTGTTAGGTACAGTCCTAGGTAGAGGACTAGTAATTGTGTGGTGTTTGCGGGTATGCATGAATTGCTACCCCTTTCGCATTTTGGTGGTCGGAGACTGGGGATTATGGTTGATATTGTTAAGATCGTCACACCCTGAAAGGAAAAAGAAGTAAGTAACGAATTAAACTATGAAGCAAAACTTTTTCGATTTTCCACAAGTGGGATTCTTTTTTATATATATAAACTTTCAATTGAGGTCATGGTAAGACTTAATTAGTGGACAATTCTCGAATTCGATCTTCCTCATCACAGTTTAGGAAAATCTTGAAATCTTCTCTGTTTGGTAAACATTTTTAAATTTAAGAAATTCCTTTTCACTAGCTATATCGATCTTCCTCTTCACAGTGTCTGATGTAACATTAATAAATAATAATAATAAGGAACTCCTGATCAATTTTTACGTACCATGGCTTGGACAGTGGCAAAAATGGCAATGGTCAGGTACCTGTAATATATATATAGGTACAAGCAAAAATAGAAATTGATCAATTAAAATTATATGCAAATTAAGTAGGAAGGAGAAATAAATATATATAATGGATAGATACAAACCTTCCGAGGAAAGTATCAGCAATGAAACCACCGAGCAAACACAGCATGAAGGACGTTCCAAGGAAGTTAGTAACGGTATTGGCAGAGGTAGCATTGCCTAAATGCATTGTCCCCGTCAAGTATGTAACCAAATTAACTGCTATACCTAAAGTTGTCAACCTCTCGAAAGCCTCCACCACTGAACACATGAATTACAACAAAATTTCAGAGATTAATTAATTGATTCAAAAACCGAATCATAATCATATATTTATGTATAAGAGAAGATGAGAGAGACCTAGAATGGTGGCAGCACTTGTCCAACCACCGGTGGTGGACCTAACAGCCGGGCGACCTTTGTAGTCGGAGGCATCCGGGAGTGTTTTAGCATCTTGTTGTGTTTGAGGAAGAGACATTTTTGTTTGTTTGTTTGTTTGTTTGTTTGATTGTGTCGAAATGAAAACGAGGGAACTTAGAGATTTGATGGATGTAAAACTAGACAGACATAATTAGAGATATAGAGAGAGAGAGTGTGATATTATGGTATATGGATGGATTCGTCTGAGTTGATTCCAGTGTCCTTTTATAGCTGCACATTTGGGACCTGTTTGTTTAGCTTCTCTCTGTCTCTTAAAACATTTATTTAATATTATTAGCTTTTTTAACTGACCCTCCCCCTGGAGAGCATTTCTAATTATTATTATTATTTTCATCAAACAGTGTGAGAAATCAGACCATACCCAAACAATCCCCAGTGAAAAACAATTTGTGTTAAAAAGTGGTACATATTAATAGTTTGATATAAAGAAAAATAATAATTCTAATAGTCTTTAAGGATGACCACTAAAGTACGAATATTAATATATATTTTGCTAATAATTTTTAATATAAATAATTACACGTGATAATCTATTTTTGGTGCACAATTCTATTTTTGAATATTTGAAAAAAAAAAAAAAAATCTATTTTTGAATAATCCTTTCGAATATTATTAACCACTCAAAATCAAACATATATACAATGATCAGGCGTAGTAACTCACTTTTCAGCATCGCTTTTCTTGACTTTCTTTCAAAGCAAAGCAAATATTTTTTTGATTTTTTTTTATTTTTTTTTTTTGGAACACTTTTTGAATGAAATATATATATATATATATATGAATCTCGTGGGTTGGTTGTTCTTTGGTGTGTAAATCAGAAAACTACTGGCTTCAAAATTTCTCAGTTTTTTGTTTTTTCTTATTGGTACATATTAATCATAGCCATAGATTTTTAGTCATTTTAAGTACAAAGAGATGAACTTTCATATTTTGTGATGCCTATGTGAGTCATTCGCGTTGCTTTTTTTGGTCTTTTACGTGTTTTAGCTTTCATTAATTTGTTCACATTTTTTATTATTATTCATGGGTGTTTTAATTTCTACATGTTTCTAGCTAGTTTTATTTCTTCAATTTTCTTTAACTTAATTATACGTGTTTTGTTAACTCATTGTACTATAATTAATCATTAATCTTACATCAATCTCTCCAAGGCTTTATTATAACTTTCACGTCTCTTTTGCTTTAATAAAAGAAACTCTCTTTTACCCAAAAAAAATATTAATATTACAGAGTGTAAGAAAAAAAAACACGAAATTTTGGATTAAATGATTGGGATATGGTTCTCCTGCCTTTGCCTCAAGATTCAGAAACCATTCCAATTCATTCCAAATCATCATTGTTAATTATTGAAGTCAACCCCTTTGTTTTTATTTCTTTTCTTTTCTTTCCATTTTGAAATTACACACAACTTCACTTTCTATATTGGAAAAAAAGAATATTGATATTACAATTACCATAGTATTACCCTTTTTTTTTTTTTTTTTTTCTAAAAAATAAAATTTCACCTTTTCTTTGCTTTGACTTTTTATTACATCATTCCATTTTTAAAATTATTGTTTTGATTAATTAGGATTTAACATGTCAAGTCTAACTCTTGTTTTAAAAAAATTTCATACCAACTTTCACATAACAAAGCTCACAACGAATATCGAATTTGTAACGATATGTGTAACATTCATAATGCACACTCACGAAATATATTATTTTTAAACTTTTTATTTTCTTAAAATATAAATGAAAATTAATAATTTAGAAGAAAGAAAGAAAGAAAATCCTAAGCAATCATTCACATCTTTCTTTCTTTCTATCTATCTTTTCTCTTTTTTTTTTTTTTTTTTAAAAAAAAAACCCGTTTGTTTTGAGTATAATAATTTGCGAAGTTAAAGGTCCTTCAATATTTATCAATTTCAATGTGGCCACAAATGATCAGAACCATTCAGATAGATACGTGGCAGCTAACTAACAGTGTAAAAAGATAGAAAGTCGTAAACAAGTAGCCGAGAAGATAGGTCGGCTGTACAATAATCCTCCTATATATATTATATCGAAACTCTATTTTTTTTTTTAGAATTTTCAAATTTAATTAAGATGCATTAAACTAATAATAAAAGGATTAATTAACAGTCAACCTGTGGACAATCGAAGAAATTTTGAAGGTTTCAAATTCCAAGTGTCACTTTTTTCATGGCAAAGTCATCTCAAAATTGTGTTTTTTTTTTTCTTAGTTAAATTTCGACTCATATATATAATATAATATATATATATATATATATATATATATATAGATGAATTATAACGTAATTGCTTTCTTAAGCAGAAATATAAAATATTCAGACAAAACTAATTACTTGTAATAATCGCAAATGGACCGATGGAACATAGCAATGCACATTATTTGGAATCTATTTGTGAAATTAATATCGGTGAAGTGAATCTGTCTTATGCGCCAATTTGATTTGTCTTTTCACTTAGCTAAGGAGAAAAAATCTTGTGACCAATTAATGGATCATCAACTTGTTTTTAGGGTTTTGTTTTTCCCCTTCTTTTTTGTTTCTAACCAATGTGGAGCCCTAACAAAAGGCAACTTGTTCTTTATATTTCAACATTGTCACCACTTGATCTACAATTATTACAAATTAGGTCAATTTATATATATATATATATATACATATAACACTAATATTTCAGTTTCAAAGTTCTTATCAAATTACTTCAATAATTCTCATTCTCTAGTGGACTGATAGATTAGGCTATAGGCGGCAGTCTACATAGAGGTAGATGTATGTGTGTTCTGTCTTTATTACATATTCTTATTTTTATAAAGTTATCATACGTATTATATATTCCTCTAATTTCACATTAAAATTTTGTCTAAAATCATAATTTGTTAACAAAGGTACGGAAATAAAATTTTTTCTGTATGTATATATTATTCTTCTTTTCTTCGTGACTCAAATTCATAACCTTTTGAATAATAAATGAGATTACTACCAATTAAGTTATGACTTCTTGTTATATATATATACACTTAACTTTGAGTATATCATATATATATATATATATATATATATATATAATTAGTTGATTAATTATAGTATTTTCTTTTAAAAAATTAATTAGGTGTAAATACTATACACAAGTTTGTGTATTTAAAGAAAATAAATGAATAGATGATTTGTTGGAATTTAATACATGTATACCATACATTTTCTATTTGAAGTTTCTCAGCCACATATTTCACTCCTCAAATTCATATACGTTTTAAATTTTCTATGCTTAGGTCATTGCTAGTCATTTTCGATTCAATTTTTTAAATATCTTATGTGTTCTTTCTCTCTTTTCTTTTCTTTGTTTTCTTTTTCCTCTTATTCAATTTTTATTCCGAGTTTCGACTAATTTAAAATTAAATCGTGTCAATTCTTTATTAAAACTCTATTAACAAATATTTCTCCACGTACAAGTTCAAATTCAAATTTTTTATTTAAATATGCTGTTGTATCAAATTGAAAAAGTCATAAATGATTATATGCACACAACATAATTGTAGAGATAGTATATAGTAACATACTTTCATAATCCCTAGATGTTGAACTTACATAGTTACAAACAAATTTGAATTAATATTAATTGTTACTATTTTATTACATTGTCTTGTCTTCTTAAATTGGATATTCTCTCACATGGCTTAATTTTAAGGCCACTTCTTAATGACAAAATCCCTCTCTTGTATGAAGAGTGAGTACTCAACAAAGTTGTAATTTGTCATACTATAGCAATATATATATATATTTCATGGGTAAACAAACAACGGCCGGATGAAATGAAATGAAACTCATAAAATAGTGTAAAGAAAAATAACCAATAAATAGGTGTTTGTTAAGGCTTAGGTGTTGACTTAAATAATTTAGAGAGGAAAAGAGGAGGGTTAGAAAATCAACCTTAATGGTCGGTTCTTGGGGGACCCATTGTTTAATATTCGATTAATCAGAGCCATTGCATTTGATCGAGCTAATGTATGTATATATATATTATATTGTATATATATATATATGACTTTCTTTAAGAGGGAAGAAAATGGTGACGTAGGTGTATAAATATTTTCGGGCTATTTTTTCACTAGCTCATCATCTGGTGTCTTAATATAGAAACCTATTACATTGAAAGAGGAGAATGAATATTCAAATGAGAATCATTAGCAGAAAGTATCCGATTCCCATTAAAATATCATTTTCCCGTATTCTTTCAAGAACTCCAAGAGCCAGGGCCTCAAAACGTGAAGTGACAAATGGCCCGATTAATATGCAGCATCATCATTCAAGATTTTATATACATATATTATTATACAGTATACAATCTGGCTCTTTGGTATCTTAAAAACAATGAAGTATAATAGATGAGAGAGAAAGTAGAGGAAGAAGAGGCGACTTACTGATATATGATGCAGATGCCAGAATATACATATATATGTGTGATGATGATGTGTTGTTCTTGTTATGATAATGACTAAATTAGGGTTTCATTTATTATGTTTTTATCCACTTCTTGTACTTTTTTTTTTTTTTTTTTTTTTTTGGTGAATATCCACTTCTTGTACTTGCATGGCTATCTATCTATCTATATATACAGTTTGATTATATTAATGATACGTACGAGGATAAGCTATCCTTTGTTTTATCTGCAAATTAGTAAATTTTTCTTATGCAAACCTCAATTATTATGCAAGAAAGATAAAGGGTCGTTATGTTAGTTATCTATACATATGAATGCCACCTGTTGCAATACTAAGTGAGAAATTTCAGTATTCTACTGAAATTCAGAAGAAAACAAAAGAGGAAAGGTAGAGAGAGAATGTGTAGAGAAGAGAGAGAAATGAAATTTGTAATCTGATATCTTCTTTATTAATGAGATATTGTAGTTTTTATATTACAAGTCTAATCAGTATTTTAGTATATATAAATATCTATACAAAATATCTCTTAAACTCTTAACACCCCCACCTCAAGATGGAACTGCTAAGAAGTGCAGATCCAATCTTGAACCATCGGTTGAGAAACAAGACCAATTTTAAGACTAAGAAATCTGTGTTGATCAGCTCCCAAAGCTTTAGTCATAATATCAGCAAGTTGCAAAGCAGATTTCACATGAACAGTCTTTATAAAACCAGATTGAACATTTTCCCCGATAAAATGAACATCTATCTTCTGAGATTTGGATCTTAAATGCTTGGTTTTCTCATGAAAACATGGATAATTTGCAATATGTTGAGCAGAAATATTATCACAATATAACGGAATTGGAGTAGGAATGGAAAAACTCAAATCATGAATTAACCGTTCCAACCATACTATCTCATTGGTTGTATAACTCATACTTCGTATTCCGCTTCAGTTGAACTCTTGGAAACCACCTGTTGCTTCTTAGTCTTCCATGATACTAAAGCTTTGCCAAGAAAAATACAATAACCAGATAAGGACCTTCCTGAATCAGCACAAGTACCCCAATCTGCATCACTATAAGCAGAAATCACCGGGTCATTGCAAGTTGGATAAAACAACCCATAATGAAGAGTTCCTTTGAGATACTTTAAAACATGAACAGCAGCAGACAAGTGTGGAGCTCTAGGGTCATGCAAAAACCGACTTAATTGTTGAACCGCATAACCGATATCTGGTCTAGTAAGATTCAAATACAAGAGTTTACCAATTATTTTCCTAAACAACTCAGGATCTTCCAAAGGAACACCTTCCTTTTTACTCAACTGTAAACCCTTGGGTAAAGGAAATTGAGTAGTTGTACATCCTTCCATGTGTGCATCTTTCAACATATCAAGAATATATTTCCTTTGATTCAATAAAATACCGGAACTAGATCTGCTAACTTCAATTCCCAAAAAATATTTAAGACTTCCTAGATCTTTGATGGTAAAAACACTATGCAATGCATCTTTAACTGTCTGAATTATACTACTATTAGTACCAGTATTCAACAAATCATCCACATAAACTACCACCACAGTATAAGAGTGAGCATTCTGCATGATGAATAGAGAGTAATCCTGTTGGGATTGAGTAAAACCAAAATTCAGCAAAAATTTGCATAATTCTTTATTCCAGCATCTAGAAGCCTGTTTAAGTCCATAAATGGATCGTTTCAAGCGACATACTTGACCGGGTAAAGCTTTAGTATAACCTTGGGGTGGCTGCATATACACCTCTTCATCTAAATAACCATGTAAGAAAGCATTGTTAACATCAACCTGTTGTATATCCCAACCAAAAGATGCAGCTAATGCTATCACCACTCTTACAGTTGTAAATTTTGCAACAGGATTGAAAGTATGTTTGTAATCTTTCCCTTCAATCTGTTTATCACCACGAGCCACAATTCCGGCCTTACATCTTTCAATGCTGCCATCAGAATTAAACTTTGTCTTATATACCCACTTTGAACCTATAGTTGTCTTTCCAGGAGGTAAAACAGTAAGTTCCCAAGTACCAGTTTCCTCCATAGCATCAATTTCCTTTTTCATTGCCTCTACCCATTCTGGATGATCCTTAGCTTGATTATAAGTGCTTGGTTCATAAGCGGTTAGCATATTTGCAAGACTATGTAAGCAGTCAAGATGTAAAAAAGAAATAGGAGGTTCAGAATACACATTGAAAGAAGAAGAAGAAGAATGTTGTAAGGAAGAGGGAATATTCAACTGAAATTGATCAAATTTCTGTGGAAGTTTTCTGGTCCTAGTGGAATGTCTAATAGGAATTTGCAAATTAGAGGTGTCAGAAGAAGAATGATCAACTGAATCGAAACAGGAGCAATTGTCATAGGATCAACAAAAGAGGTGGAAGGAGAAGAAGAATCAAGATGTGAGTTATCAAGTGCTTTGGATTAACAAGAGGTAATGAAGGGGAAACATCAATAGGTTTAGAAGATTGGAAAGGAAAAATAGTTTCACAGAACACAACATCCCTACTCGGGATTATCTTATTTGTACTTAAATCATAAAGCTTATAACCTTTTTTAGCATAAGGATATCCAACAAACACACACTTCTTGGCCCCGGGTGCAAACTTATCTCCCAATCGTTGTGTAGAATAACATAAACATCCCAAAACCCTTAAATGAGTATAATCTGGAATCTTGCCAAACAATAATTCATAGGGTGTTTTCCAATTGAGCACAGAACTAGGCATTAAATTGATAAGGTAAGTAGCAGCCAACAAACATTCACCCCAAAACTTCAAAGGCAAAGAAGCATGTAATCTCAAAGTACGAGCAGTGTCCAAAAGATGTTTATGCTTACGTTCAACCCTACCATTCTGTTGAGGATTACCAGGAATACTCCTCCGATGAACAATACCTCTATCAGCAAACAATTTTGCACATGAAGCTTGAAGAATTTTAGTTCCATTATCACTCCTTAGTCTCTTAATCCTTACCCCAAATTGAGTGTCCACATAAACAAAAAATGCAGACAAAATTACGGGAACCTGAGTCTTATCATGAAGCAAAAATGTCCAAGTAATCTGTGTCATATCATCCAAAATAGTAAGAAAATAAGTTGCTTCTGAAAGAGATGGTCTGCTATATTTACCCCAAAGATCCACATGTAACAATTCAAAAGGACAAGCAGCAATAGATTCGGATGCAATAAAAGGAAGTTTATGATGTTTACCCAAAACACATGCTTCACAAGTAAAATCACAGTTATTATTTCCGGAAATAGGAACCGATACATGTGTGAGTTTTCTGGCGGAAATATGTCCCAATCGAGCATGAATAAGCTCAATACTAGGTTTAATAGGTGAAGTAAGAGTATTATGAACAAAAGAATCATTATAGGTAGATTGAACTGGGAAAGAGGAATTGGCCTTACAAGAAATGGGAAAGACAGAAGGAAAAGAACTGAATCTGTAAAGGCCACATTCTCTGATGCCAATGGCTTTGACTTGCTTAGTGACAAGGTCCTGAAAGAAATAGGAATTTTGTTCAAAATGAGCAAACAAATTATTGTGGTCAAGCAATCTTCCAACAGACAACAAATTATGCTTGAAATCTGGGACATAAAGCACATTTTGTAAGGTAAAGTGAGGGGTTAAACATATACTGCCAGCATACAGAACAAATTTAATAGTTCCATCGGGTAAACCAACTTGAACTGGATTTTGAAGCAATGTATATGAATCAAACAAAGCAAGATTGATGGTCATGTGATCTGTAGCACCAGTATCAATAATCCAACATGTATCAACAAACAGATTATCATTAACATCAGCATTAGAAGCAAGATTGATACCTGCAAAATTAACCTCTGAAGACAAAGGATTATCCATGGAAGAATTATTACCCTGCATCAGCTTGACAAAATCATTATACATAGAAGATACAACACTTGGATCCAAAACAGAATTGTTACCAGAAACGGAAGGAAGAACCATAGAACTTGATCCTTTTCTACTATCACCATGAGCTATAGGAGCAGGACCAAGTATTCCAAGATTACTGCTGGTATTAGCTGCAAATCCACCATCGGCTCCTTTCCCTTTCATAATAGTATACCACTCGGGATATCCAATTATCTTGAAACATTGAGCAACACTATGACCTTTCTTCTTGCAATGTGTACACACAACATCGGTTTTAAAACGCTTGTTGTCTTTCTTCTGTTGATATAAAGGTTTTGAAAATATCTTTGGAGTAAAGGAAGCGTTTACATTCAAGGCACTCATTTCAACTGAATTAGAAGATTGATTGAGCTTATGTTGTTGCTCAATCTGTTGTAAAGTATGATACTCTTTATTTATGGTAGGTAAAGGGTCTAAGCTCAACAAATTAGTCTTCACCCGATCATATGCATGATTGAGACCAGAAAGCAACCGCATCGGCTTCCTCCTTTGATCTATCTCAACAATCTTCTTGAGAATTCCACAATTGCAAGATTTCAAAGCACCACAAGTACAATCTGGAAAACCTTCAAGAATCTGTAATTCATCCCATGACCGCTTCAATCTACCATAATATTCAGCTATACTATCATTCTGCTGAAAAGTAGAACTTAAATTTCGATGCAACTCAAACAATTGAGGAGCATTTGTGTGACCAAACCTCTCAACAAGTTCGGACCACAATTCAGCGGAAGAATTAACAAACATAAAACTAGCAGCTAAATTCTTATCCATAGAATTCAAAATCCATGACATAACCATATAATCATCCCTCAACCACTTTTGATAATCGGAATGTTCGGAACCTGAAGAAGGAAGCGTTCCATCAACGAATTGAAGCTTATTTCGTGCTATTAAAGCCATACGCACACTGCGAGACCAATTGACAAAATTCGATCCAGTAAGTATAGTGTTACCAAGTTGCATGCACGGATGATCTCCATTTGAAAGATAGTAAGCATCATTGAAGTTGATGCTATTATTCAATTGTTGAGAAAAATCTTGAGCCATAGCAAAACAAAATGATATCGTTTGATTTAGTGGAAATTAATCGAAGAAGAAAACAGAAGATCAAGAGCTCTAGAAATGAGAAAAGAGAAGAAAGAGAAGAAAGGAAAAAAAATTTCAACCCGAAAATTGCTCTGATACCATGAGGAATTTCAGTATTCTACTGAAATTCAGAAGAAAACAAAAGAGGAAAGGTAGAGAGAGAATGTGTAAAGAAGAGAGAGAAATGAAATTTGTAATCGATAGCTTCTTTATTAATGAGATATTGTAGTTTTTATATTACAAGTCTAATCAGTATTTTAGTATATATAAATATCTATACAAAATATCTCTTAAACTCTTAACACTAAGTCTGCAATATTAATTCCACGCACACATTCTTATTGTCTACTGGAATTCTTATCATCAATACACCCAAGCACAGTACTCTCTTCATGACAGATTTTCTCTTTCAATCGTACGTCAATAATCAAGAAATGATCCAAAAAGAGACTTCAAACTATATTATATATATATATATATATATATATTGTGGCATGGTATATGGTAATTATATGGGTATATGATGAGGCATGGATTACACCTAGCAAGCTAGAATCTGCTGGTAGCACATTGTGATCCAGTTTGTATTATGAGAAGCTTTTATCCGGTGAAGGCAATCACAAATAAATTGTATATATATATATATATATATATAATGGCTACTTTGGGGCAACTTGTCTGCTTGTATATAACCTAGTCATACAGCCACCCAAAGGTGTTGAAAAGTGTTTGGGGACAAATATATTTTATTTGGCAAAAATCTTGAATTTGTTTAGTGTCGTTTGTCATAATATATATTTTCATGAAGTTCTTCTCTTTTTTCTTTCTTTCTTGCTATTTATTGCATTCCAATGTTGACTCCCATTTTTCCCCATCACAAGTCTTTCTTGCTTTAACTTTTTTAGTATTTTATTGTGATTTTTTTATCACCTTATATGTATGTTTATTGCAAATTCAATCTATCTTAGTTTAAAAAAAAGCTGCAAGTTATTCGTTAATTTACGTACAAAGTTAAAAAATTCTTTCTCTAAACCCTAACTCTCCTCCTTCTCCTCTTTTCTCTTCTCTCTATTCCCTTTAGCCGCCCAATTCTCCTTCTTCTCCCCTCTTCTCTTCTTCTTCTTCTTCTTCTCTTTACTGCCAGCGGTCAACTCTATTTCTCTCTGGCCAACGGAGAATTTTAGCTTCAGCTAAAAATTTTCTCTTTGGCTCGAATCATTTTATTTACTGTTTTTTATGGTCTTTTCCCCTTTTTGTAGTAGTTTTTTATTTTGTGTTTTTTCTTTTGTTTTGTTATTTTTCTATTTATTTCTTTGGTATTATTGTTATCTTTTACCTCTCATTTGCATAGTTTTTTACTGGTATTTAAATATCAGTTTTTTCTTCTTTTGTTAGAAGGAAAATTTTTAAAACCCAAACTAGATCTGTACCCTTTGCCCTTTGTTGAAGAAAGAAGGCAAAATCGAAATCTCTTCACAAATGAGGATTGATATTGAGAGCATGAAGACCAAAGATTTAGATAAGATATTTGTAGATTTTCTCTTTCTTGTATTTGTAATTTTATTTACTGTTTTCTCTGACTCACCTAAATTTTTTAGGTTGGTGCTTTCTTGTATTACCGTGAATGATTTTAATCATTCATTTGTGTAATATTTTTATTTTAATGAAAATTGGGTTCATAATAAATTTAAAGTAGCTCCTGCTATTCAGCCGAGAGCCTTGAGCATTGCTCACGAGCAGAATATTAGCTTGAGCCTACCTTTGCACACCTCCGTTACTCTTTAGGATTCACTTATCCAAAAAAAAAAAAAAAAATCTATCTTAGTTTAAATCATCAATCAATTATATATTTGTTTCTCTTTTCCAATCAAACATTGTAAGTAAGAGAAAAATTCAATAATGAATTATGTAGTTTGATATGTTGATCCACCCTACTAATATATATATATATATATATATACTTATTTATATGAAAATTAAATTGAGAGTATATATCTTGATTATAGATATATAAATGAATTATTACATAATATGTCCTAATTCATAGTGTAAGATTTTTGACTAATAAACCTTATGACCTCATGAGTAATCAGTTACGTTGAACACCCTCCACTTCAACCGTAAAAGTCTCAAAAACTTACTCTTTAATATATATATATATATATATATATATATATATATATATCTTCTAATCAAATCATAATCGAACACTAGTAAGTTCTAATTCAATTTTTGTTTTGAATAATATAAAAATGTAAACAAAGAAAAGACACACATATATAAAGTCATTCAATTAATAAATATACACAAATCAATTTAATACGATTAAAAGGATATATAGAACAAAGTTCCGTGATTAAGTAATTAATAATGTGGTCGTCTATAAGTGAAGTAATGGGGGGTGGATTAATTATAGACGTAAATTAAGTTATCCTATTTGTATTATTCTACCAATGCTTGTATTAAATCGACCGTGAATGACCTTATGAACCCTTGGAAGGGTATTCCCAATTAACAACATTAATATTGGCAAACTGTTGACCTTCTTTTCTTTATTTTTTTTTTTTTTTCTCCTTGTCAAACATGGAGTCTCTATAATCAGACTAATCTGGCAATCATGCGCGGGTTATTTGTTACATTCTGCTAATCTTGAGCTATTTTATTTTACAATATTGAATCAATATTGATTTATATATATATATATAGATTTCTAATTTGCTAATAAGTATTGTTATTGTTAAATATTGAACTATGTTTTTGCTAGACTAGTCTAGTTTGAAATTTGTAACATTTATTATTTTCTTGATTCAAATCTTATATAATATTTTAATCATAAATGAAGTCATATTATCAAATTCATGTCTTGAATTAAGGGTAATATATGTGTGTCTATATACATATATTGTAAATAAGTTATAAATTAGAGAATATGTTAATGGAAAATATGGTTAAATTAGAAAAAAGGATAACCTTAATTATCATTGTGGTCCTAATTCGTTGAGAGGTCAAAATAATTTGAATATTTTAATATACTTTGTGGCTCGTATAAAGATGTGAGAGATTGTTTATATATAAGCATAGTCGACTTTTCACATTTTCTCTTACCTCAATTGATATGGTTATTACATGAAATTGAGTAAAATGATTAAAGGACAAAAACTTCATTTTTCATATTTTTGATTAATTTCGAGTAAGAATTTACTTTCCATCATATTTAAAGACATAACCCATAATTAACATCTATCGAATATCATGTATTGTTTCTCTTTAGACATTTTTTTTTGGGGGTTAGTTTTTCCGTTTTCGAAATTGAACCTCATAAGACTTTTATTGTAAGGAAACTCTCTTTATACTTGTATCTTTATAGATAAAATTCGAACTTGAGACTTTGTGTAAAAAAAACCAAACTTTTTCAACTTCAACAAATAAGTGTTGGCGTGTCTCTTTTAGACATTAGGAATCGGTTTTGTTGTTGGGTGAGTCTGGCCCAAATTACTTCAATGTGGTCTCTGGTAAAATAAAATGGATTTCTTATTACTTATATAATTCAGTTTATGGCCCGAATTAGTTTCAGCCCAATTTGGGCTTTTGTGTAATTCAAGAAATAATTGCCATTGACGTAGTTTTTTTTTTTTTTTTTGTTAGTGACTCCAGATCTAATTTTAACAGCCGGAACAGTAATAATGAAAATACCCCCTTCCCTAGTAAGATTATATGAGCAAATGCCTGAACCAAAATATGTTATTGCTATGGGAGCCTGTACAATAACCGGAGGTATGCGTTTGGTAGGAATTCATGAGAGACGACTCTCAAGATTACATCCATAAAAGTTGTACCTAGTATGAGTCGAGCTCAAGTCTTGCCAACTGAGACATTTAAGTATGAAAAGACAAACCAACTAGACTATCACATTTTCACAGTTTTCTTAATTAATTATCCGTATCTAACTTGTCACAAATTACCAACACCTATCGGTATAAGTGTAAAGAGCTAGCTTGATTCTCTAACAACAAGATTTTGAGTTCGAACATTGCATATAAAAAAACAAGTGTAAAAAGAACATCTTCCAATAAGTTCTAACACATCTCGAAAGTTTTATAAAATTGAAACTTTTGTTTCTTAGTTTATTAAGGAATCCTTGAAAATCCCTATCTAATCTAGCAAGAGAATTCCTTCCCTAAGTTCCTTGTTAGAAAAGAAATTTTAGACAAAATGTCACCTGAAGTACGAGAAATCCTTCCTAATTACTTATCTCCCCGTTTAAATGATATTAATTATAGCTTTTTCATGGTTTTCATTGCAAGATTCAGAACTTAATTAAACTATATATAGAATAAGGATTTTGTTTTTCTTGGCAACAAGTTGCATTTTATATATATATATATATATATATTTATTTACAAAAAGATCTGACACAAATCCAACACATGTATTTTCGTGATCAAACTCACGGGCAAAACCGGCACAGCCAACAGAATATTTCTTACCATAAAGTAGTAGTTTTTTTTGTTTTTCTCCGAAATTTGTGTTGAAAAATGGTAGATAAACAGTATTTTCGGCAGAGAGCATGTTTACATGTGCGAGAGGTATTTTTTATTTATATTTCGAGGGTTAAAAAGTATAAAATAAATCGAAAAGTTTTATTACAAACAAGACGAATATTGATGTAAACAATAAATTCAGGAAAAAAAAATTAGAAAAAAAAAATTAATGTAACAAAGTATATTTTTATAACAATTTAATTACAATAGGTCCTATCTTTATGAATCAGTTGATTCGATCTGTCGTGCTTGATATGGATTCAATAGATTTGACATTTTTCGAGGGCCGTTTTGAGCTTGATCTTTAGAATGTACTCGACTTTCGAGAGTCATTCAATCTTTCTTAAAGGAATTTGCCCTCTATTTATAAATAAAGAGGGTGACAATCAATGATTATTAAATTGTCACGTGTCACTTAGATAAATCTTCCAAATCTTTAATTATTAAATTTAATTATATATTTAAATATTTAGATAAAATTTAAGTATCTACGACTGATTCAAAATCGTTCTTTTTTAAATTGAAAATTATTATTACATGCAAAACCATTATATTTACCATCACTTAAGTAAAAAAAGTAATTATTCTTCCTCCTTGTATTCCAAAATATATATATTGTAAAAGCTAAGAGACAAGTAAAATATTAATTATCCAATTACTTTATGATATAAATAAATAAAAAGGAATTTACCAAAATAAATAAATAAATAAATAAAAAGAAAAAAAAAAAAAAAAAGAGAGAAGAAGATTGACAAGTTAGGCCCTAAACTATTTAGTTTTGACAAATTTAATCCTTCATTTGTTTTTTAAGTTTTATGATTTCTTATCTTTTTATTTTTCGCATGTTTTGTTTTTTATAGAGACTAAACATACAATAAATGAAAAGATGAAAGAAATAAAAATTAGAATAAAGAAAGATAAAGTACCAACTTACTAAATATAAATAATTTAATGACAAAACATGCCAATCTTCTAAGACAAAAAAAAAAAGAAGAAAATTAGGGATTATTGACGGAGTAGTATTTTTTTTTTTTTTTTTTTTTTAGGTGGTATCTCAGGCCCTTCCGGCCCAGACTATTCCACCCATGAAGGTCCAAGAGTGCGGGTATACCCGCACTTGCGAATATATTTCGAATTGTGGAACCTCGGTGAATTTTAAACCCTTAACCTTTTGACAAGCCAGGAGGTAAGAGAGAAACTCCTAGACCAATAACTAGAAGAGATTCAAACCTCTCAACCTTTTGGTTGAGAGAGAGACTCCTAAACTATTAGGTTAAGAGAAGAATTGACGGAGTAGTATAGACATCCATTTTGTGAGTGTATATATAAATATATTATCCATATCTAAATTATTTAGGATTGAAGAATATAAACTTTTACTTTATCATATTTGTGGGTTGTGCTAATTACGTTATGCTTACCTTTTATCTTTTTTTTTTTTCATTATTATATTAATTTGAAATATATATATTTTTTAAAAAATTATAATATATAATCAAAATACTTGATAAATTAAATAAAAATACCAAAAAACAAAAATCATGCCAAAGGGAGTATCACTTTATTTCGAGCTATGCTTACTTTGAAAAGTAAAAATATTTTTAAAAATTAATAATAAACATTGCATGTGTTAACCTGGTAGCTTGAAGGAGTTAGTGTGCAGACTCCTAATGCTTTTTCCAAGGCGGATGGTCGAGCTTTCGAATCCCCTTGGAATGGTTAGTGTCATGTTAAAAAGCTTTGGATCGGATTCTCACCCTCGAGTAAGAGTTGAACTCTGCAAGTCTTTACAGACCGAGTCCAGATTAGTTTAATTGAAAATGTGGGGATACCGGACGCACAAGTGGATACCATCAAAATAATAAACATTGCATGTGTTGAACACATCACTAAGAGCCTTTATGGTGTAAGTATGTGGGCCAAGCAGTTCTGAACTGGGCCTCATATGGGCCAACTTTTTACATAATGATATGTTGGCTAAGTACTCTCCATACTGCTCTCAAAATGATTACTTTACCATTTTTTTTTCTAAGTGTCTTAAATGAGTGTAAAATTTTGGAGATATCTGCATACATGAGTTAAAATTTAAATATTTGACTTTGTTTAAGCTTTAAGGCAGTAGAGTTCATTATCAACTTATCTACGTATTGGAGTTATTAGTTTACCATTTTACTGAAATTTACTAACCCATTGGGCGATTTTGCCCCTGAAAAGAAAATAATAATAATATGGATTTTAAAATAATTACCCAGTACTATATATATATATATATATATTTTTTTTTTTTTTTCAAAAACAGAAATCTACTTAAAACTTTTAGGAAACAGGACTTGATTTTTTTTTGCATGAAAATTATAATGTCATAAAAATTTAATTCTGAGTTCCAAAAAAGTAGTCGGTAACACTTACACAAGAAGCCAATTCTTTTATTTCGTTCCCTTTTATAATAATATGTGTTTTTTTTATTACAATATATTTAGTATTATGAGTTATTGTTGTGATTGGAATTCGATGGAAGTTTGCACAATATAACTTTTAGTTGGAAGAAAATTTTATATTAACTTTGTTCAGAACAAGTGAGTAACGTTGTATAACATTAGATTAATTAAACTTGTGCAAGACTGACTACAGTCGGGTCTTTATGGTAATATTTATACCAAGTATTTTCTACACCATAACAACTTATTTAATTCTATTATATGTTATAAATCAAAACATGAATAAAATTTTCAGTTATTATTATTATTACTAAGGAGAAGAAAAGGAGGACAATAGATAAAATGATGCCCATTTTTATGACATAGTTTCTTTTTCCTCTTCTTCCCTTTTTATCCTTTTTTTGAACGTCAAATTCTGTATGTTCTTTTGCTTGCTTGAGTGTTGACATGACAACTAAGAGAATAGTTAAACCAACAGATGAAAAATGGAAAAAAGTTTGAATCTTCAACATTACAACCACTTGAAAAATCAACAGCCAAAATGGAAAAAAAAAAAAAAAAAGAAAAAGAAAAACACAAATAATGCATGCATGTGCATGCATACATATTACTAAAAAGTAAGTAAAGTAAACAAACAACGTAAGCTAAGCACAAATGAAGTCAGAGGGAAGCTTTTTCCCACAAGTGTTGATGAGCAAACTGAGTGAAATGGGAATGTCAAGGTTGATTCCAAGAATGTTGGCTTTCAGTGCTGTACAAAGGCACACAGCAGCTTCAAGATCAAGAAGCCCACCAAGAACTGAGCAACAATGAGCGTCTGGTGGGTTTCCAATGACTGTTCCAATACTGCCATTCAGCAACTTTGCACACACACCTAGCTTCAGTGCATCCCTAGGGCAACTTCCCTTGGTTGCTGGAGTCGGGTTTGGATTCGGGTTCGGGTTTGGCATTGGAATGGTTGGATTTGGTGGGCATGTGTAGCAACCACTACTCACCACAGCAAAGAACAGAAGGTTAACCAATAGTAGGAAAACAAAATTGGATCTTGAATCCATTTCAATTAATGCTTGTTTGCTTTCTTGCTTGGTCTTTTTTCCCCTCCCCTTTATGTGGTTTGATATTTATAGAGCACAAATGGGAGATGGTTGGTTCTCTCTCAGCCATGGGATTTTAATTAAAATGATTGAAATGAGAGAGAGAGAGAGAGATCACGTGCATGTAAATATCTAAAAGCAGCTGGATTTGGATTTGGAATTGGAATTGGATTTGGAAATTGAAAATTATCCATTGGCGACCAAGAGAGAGAGAGAAAGAATCTGATGGTAATATAATATTGAATCTGGATCACAAGAGCAGACAGACCAGTAGCGGTGCAATGGAATCCCGTGACTATCGTAGTCTAGAAATTCGTGTCATTCTTTCTAGTTTCGGATAATACACAGTATTCCCCAGTGTAAAGCTTATGTTTAAGCTATTCTCCTTTGAAATTTTTTAGAATTGGACAAAGACATTGAATAGAACAAAAGTACTTTCGTGGTTTAATTTATAGGTTAATTTAATCATATATAAATTAAATTATATTTTCTTGACATTTTTGTAGAATTTTTTTAAAAGATAATACATAAAAATAATTTATGTGATTAGAACAACAATTTACTCTATGGTCCGAAATATTGATATTTTATTTACATATTATATATATATATATATATATATGTGGAATTTCTGGAAGCTGATAATTGTTAGAGTTTAATTTATTAGGCCTAGTTTATCGGATCAATTGTATTAAACTTAAGATAGTGATAACAAGTCTTAGTAGAAGATTTTGTAGAAGAATACTAATCTTAGTAGGTTTTGAAATTATTGTTTTAACCCTAGTTGTGCCTATAAAAGGAGGCGAATTAGAGTGTTAGAGATAGAATCCGCTTATCCAGGAAAAGACATTAGAGATGCAAATTATAAAATTAGGGCTTGAGTGTAACCCTAATTAGGGCTTGAGTGTAACCCTAATTAGGGTTGAGTCTCCTTTGATTCTTATTATTTACTTTTATTCTTATAATTGCTCGTGTATGATCCTAACAATCGGTATCAAAGCTTTGCATAGTTAGTTAAATAATAGCAATATGTATGTATATATAGTATAATAATAATAAAAAAAGATTTAGGTGTGGTTATAACTTTTTGTAATTCGAAACAAAAGCACCTAGTGAAGACAAATTATTCTTTTCGTATAAGTTAAAGCTAGAATTATTTCAGGGCCAAGTTGTAATATATATAAACATATATAATAAGTGTACTGCAAGCTCCCCCTTCTTCTCCCATCTTCTCTTGTTCTTCTTCTTTGCTAGCCGTCCCCCCCTTTCCCCCGGCCAAGGGAGAATTTTAGCTTCAACTAAAACTTTTCCTTTGCCGGAAGAATTTATTTACTGTTTTTGTAGTTTTCCTTGTTTTGTTTTTTGTTTTATGTTCTGTTTTGTGTATTTTCTATTTATTTATTTGGTATTATTTCTATCTTTTTCATCTCATATGCTTTGTTTCATACCGATATTTAAATATCAGTTTTTTCTTCTTTTTTTAGAAGAAAAAATTTTTAAACCCGGACTAGATCTGGACCCTTTGTTCGTATTCGTATTTAGTTTTCTTTTTAGGTATTCTATGAAATCTTTGGTGCGCACAGGATGGATTGGACTACTGTTGAAGAAAGAAGACATAATCGAACTCTCTTCGCAAATGAGGTTTGAAATTGACAGTATGAAGACTATAGATTTAGACAGAATATCTGTTATTTTTCTTTTTTATGTATCCCTAAATTTATTTAGGGCTTTCTCTGACTCGCCTAAATTTTTTTAGGTTGAGTTTACCCTCTACACCACTTAGTTTTAAGTTGTTGTTTTGTATTTCCGTTAATGATTTTAGTCATTCACTTTGTAATATTTTTATTTTAATGAATATTCCAATTATTATATATATATATATATATATATAAAATAAGTGTACTGCAAGTTCGGAAGTACATAATTATGAATTAAGAGATTCCCAAAGCTATTTAGTGTGAATGTATAATAACAAATAAATGTATAGCTACTTGTATCACAATTAGTGGCAAAAAAGAAAATAATAATAATAATAATAAGTACCTAAAAACTATAATTTTTTTTTTTACTATTTTTTAAGTAGCTATCCAAATACAGTTAGGATAACCCATATATATATTAAAAAAAAAATTAGGAATCATTAATCATTCATGTGGAGGGACAAGGTAGCATCAGTACTAATTGAAAGGTGAGAGAGGACAGTCGGTGGTTCAAATGGAGTCTTTTCATCAGATATAATTGAACTTATGTTCTTATTATTCATAATGTATAGAGCTACACATTATAATTCATCATTTTAAAAATGAGTGTTTATATTTTTTTTTTTTCTTATACCCACTTGGTGTTGGGTTGGATTTCAACCCAAAGTTCCACATGGAAAAAATAGGCAAATGATTGCCTACATATAAGAAATTCTCACCTACTCCATTAGTATGAGGCCTTTTGGGAAAGTCCCAAGAACAAACCCTTGAGGGCTTAGACCCAAAGCGGACAATATCATACTAATGTGGAGTTAGGTGAGGTGCGGTCCAACCCGATAGGAGAACCGGTCCCAACAAGTGGTATCAAAGCCCAAAGTTAAGTGGGTTGCATGTTCGGTGGGGAGGAAGCCCTCTCAATGTTGATGTCCAACGATTATGGTGTCTTGTGTGTCGAAAGTCTTCGGGTATGTTACCCGTGGTGGTTCGGCGGTGCAAGAGGATTTCGTTGGAGGGGAGGATCACGGGTATGTGGTCTTTGGTTTGAGGGGAGGATTGTTGGGTTGGATTTCAACCCAAAGTCTCACATGGAAAAAATAGGCAAAAGATTGCCTACATATAAGAAATTCTCACTTACTCCATTAGTATGAGGCCTTTTGGGATAGTCCCAAGAACAAACCCGTGAGGGCTTAGGCCCAAAACGGACAATATCATACTAATGCTGAGTTAGGTGAGGTGCAGCCCAACCGATAGGAGAATCGGGCCCAACACTTGGGGCGCCCGATTTCTCACCTACCTTATTTGGTGAGACTAATTTGGATTCAGCCTGCGGAGCGCTCGTAGAGTCCAAATCTTACTCGAGGGTGAAAGTATGACCCAAAACTTTTTTAACATGGCGTTAACCACCCCAAAGGGATTCGAAACTTCGATCATCCGCCCTGGAGGAAGCATTAGGAGTCTGCGCACTTTCGTTCTAAATATCGGATGCACATATTATATATTTTTGTTATTTTTTTAATTTATCGTAAATTTTATTTTATTTTACTTAATTTTATATGTTTGATTTATCCATTATAAATATTGTAATATTTAATAAAAAATTTTAGTTGTACATAGTAAATATATCTCTATATATATAAGTATGTTTAATACATGTATATATATATATATATATATATATATATATAAAGGAGAAAAATGATAAATATATAATTTTTCTTTTAATATAATTGAGTTTTATTATAAATTTTGTATACTTTTAAATGTAAATCTTGTTATATTTTTAGTGATATATTTAATATAAATATATTTATAAATGTGTCAAATATCTTGTGAAATTAATTTTATTAATTTTTTTTAAGAAATAGAAGGACTTATACTATTTTGGTGATCCAAAATCAACAATTTATATGAAAAAAAAATTAAGTTCTTTAATTTTATTTTTTTTTAATAATTGTATATAAATTGAGATAAGAGAAAAAAGTGAATTAAAAAAATCTAAGAAAAAAAAACACAAGTTATTAAAAAAGATTTTAAAAAATAAAAATAACTTAATAATTCAACTTAATTATAATAATATTATTAAAAACTTATAATCTTTTTATATATATATATATATATATATATATATATATGGATAACAAAAGATCCATCATTACAAAAAAGAATTTTGAATTTTTACTTTTATTGGCAGGTATACACATGAAAATGTTTCATTAATTTCGATTATATATTTGTAGATTGATGGATGTCAGTATCTTAGAACAAAAGCATACATTATTGAATTCTACAACATTAATGATAATGAAGAGTTATAATTTCCAATCATACTTACACTTTTATTATCCTAAAATAATTTTTTAAAAAATAAAAGTTGAAACGTCCAAATAAATTGAGTTCATTTATATATAAGTTATAAATACAAATAAGAAAATATAAAATTCAGATTGAATTTATTAAATTAGAAGATTTTAATTTGAACTAAAAGATAATAATATAATATATATATATATATATATATATATATTACTCCATCTTTGAACGTAAGAAAAATAAATACAAAAGGACTCCCAAACTTTTACACAAATAACACTTTAACAGAATTAAAATTAAAATCTTATCTAAACAGCTTTTACTATAATAAATATTGTAGGGAATGGTCCAAACCTCCTCCAACCCAAATCAACAGAAAAGGCCCACCTAACTTTACCTTATGTTTAGTCTAATAATTTGACAACGTGTACAGTCTTCTTACTTCCAGGCATGAAAGGCCCAACAATCATACATGCCCCATATTATTTCTCTTATTAATATACTGATATTTTTAAAAAATAAATAAGAAAGTGAAATTTTGTTTAGAAAGAATGTACATTAGAATGTATAGATAAGGATAATATTGTGCTAATATATTTTTGTACATTTTTAATATTATTTTTATATTTATCTGTTATCTTTATAACACCCTTTATAAATTTTAAAAACTTGTAAAATATTAAAATTTATATTTTTTTATCTTTAAAATAATTACCTGAAATTATATTCAAATAGAAAGTAGAAAAAAAGATTGAATAGAAAAAATAGGGAATGACATGATATGTGTTTTTTTAGGGAAGAATGGTAAATGAGTGAGTATGATTTAAGTGCTCTACATATATCAAATCAAAATAATTGGATACAAAGAGGTGGACTACTTTACATGAAATTAGGTGTTAAGCATAATGTTTCACAACTTAAAAAAAAATCTAAAATATTTTAAATTCAAAAATAAAAATATTAACATAATATGGTACTAATATTAAAATTAGAAATATTTAATATTTTATAAATTTATTTAAAATTATCTAAATTATTTAATAGTTAATAATGAATGGTCTTAATTTAATAGAACATAATTTGTACTCACTAGAATTTTTTTTTTTTAAAATAAACGAATTATTCAACAAAATCTATGATATCATTAAAAAACACTTTTGACAAATTTTCGCTACGGAAATCTTTTGTTTGTCATAATGAAAAAATACGTTGTAAATACTATACAAAATTATAAATTCAATGCTTGGTAAGTATATTGTAAAAGTTAGGATGAAACTTTCATTCAATTAAGAGTTAGAATCATTCAAAAAAAAAAAGAGTTAGAATCAACAAATGTAACTTGAATCGAATCCAAATTTATTGAAACATTGACTTCTAATTTAACAAAATCTACTATATCATTAAAAAACATTATAAAAGAATTTGACCTAAGAAATTCTTCACTTGACATATTGAGAAAATACATTATAAATATTATATAAAAGTTTAACACTCGTTATACGTATAATGTAAAAACTAAGGTAAAATCTTCTTCCAATTTAAGATTAAGTTTAACAAATATAACTCTAAAGGCAGATAATCTAACAAAATAATATTCCATGGGACCTCAAAAATTGTGTACGCGACTCTGTTGTCTGATAAGTTCCTTTTCTCATACCGGTCTTCCAAAAAGGACAAATTAAAGAATAAAAAAAAAAACTATGTGCCCAAATATTCTAATGAATCAGAAAAAGTCATATGATCCAACTAATCAAGGAGTCTTTCCAGAAAATTATTATTATATGAGTAAAATATTTTATTAACACCTTTTAAATTACAGAATTTAAGTTTAACACTTAAACTATTTTCGTCGCTCTAGCGACACTCAATCTTTTAAATCATCCAGAACTTTCACTTCCGTCCAGTTTGGTCGTTAGGTCATTAATTTTTCCGCAAATCCCTTTTTTTCACTATGTTGGGCAGAGGCATTTTTGTCAAAAAATTTTAAAAATAAATACAAATTTTTTATAAAGAGTATTTTTATAATTTTCAATAAAAATCCTAAAAGCCCTAAATTTTTTTTTCTCTCTTCTTCTTCTTCATCTCTCTTCTTCTTCTTTCTTCTTTTTCGGTCTTCTTCTGTCTTCTTCTCCTTCTTCTCTTCTTCTTCTTTCTTCTTCTTTCTTCTTCTTCTCTCTTCTTCTTCTTCATTTTCGTCTTCTTCTGTCTTCTTCTTCTTCTCTTCTTCTGTCTTCTTCTTTCTTCTTCTTCTTCTTCTCTTCTTCTTCTTTCTTCTTCTTCTGTCTTTTAATTCTTCTTCTCTACGCACCCTCGATTATATTTCTTCAATTTCAGCAATCGGTCACGGGACTTGGGCTGCGGGGAATCTTTACTCACCCCCAATTATTTTTCTTCAATTTCAGCAATTGGTCACAGGACTTGGGCGGTGGGGAATTGGGGAAATTTGTTTGAAATTGTCCGACATCATCAATGAATCGAAACTTTTTTTTCTTTTTGGTTTTTTTTGTGCAAATTTCAGTGTGAAATTGGAGTTATTATTACTATTAGAAAATGATTTCTTTTTCTTCTTTTCTTTGAGTGAACAAAGGAGAGAAATTTTAGGGCTTTTAGGTTTTTTATTTAAATTACAAAAATACCCTTTATAATAAATTTTGGGAAAAATATTTAAATTTTGAAAAATAAAAAAATTAAATTTTGACAAAAATGTGAATTTTGGAAAAAGTTATAATAAATTTTGGAAGAATATAAATTTAAAATATATAAATTTTGGAAAAAAAATTGAATTTTGAAAAATAAAAAAATTGAATTTTGAAAAGAAATATGAATTTTGGAAGAAGATATAAATTTAAAAGATATAAATTTTGGAAAAATATTTGAATTTTGAAAAATAAAATAAAAAATTGATTTTTGAAAAGAAATGTGAATTTTAGAAGAAGATATAAATTTAAAAGATATAAATTTTGGAAAAAGAAGAGAAGAAGAAGAAAGAAAAAAAACTTAGGGCTTTTAGGGTTTTTTATTGAAAATTACAAAAATACCCTTTATAAAAAATTTGGGTTTATTTTTATAATTTTTGGACAAAAATGCCCCTGCCCAACATAGTGAAAAAAGGGATTTTGCGAAAAAATTATTGACCTAACGGCCAAACTGGACGGAAGTGCAAGTTCTGGACGATTTAAAAGATTGAGTGTTGCTAGGGCGACAAAAATGGTGTAGGTGCTAAACTTTAATTTTAGAATTTAAAAGATGTTAATAAAATACTTTACTCTTATTATATTAAGGAAAGCAAGCAATAATTTTATTTAGGATCTAAAACAGTGTGTATTTTAATAATAATAAGGAAAATTAGTGTGAAAATTAATAATAAACGACAACGTTTGACATGGATGATATGCATATAAAAAATCATACATAATGGTTTTTGGTGGGAGCACACGTAGTAGGTGTTTCTTTGTCTATTCCGTGACACTTCCGGACAATAAGAAACACCAAACGATCACAACATGACAAGATCCATCCAGATTTCTCCAAATCGACTACATTTTTCTTTTCTCTTCTTCAATCATCCAATATACTTTTTGACCTATTCTATATTCCATTTGATATTTTTCACATATTTTTATAATTATTTTATGACTATTACATATTTTTCAATTTTTTTAAAAAGATCGCAATGTCGTAAATAGATATTTGAGTTGAATAATATTATTTGAAGATGACATACGAAGAAGCATTAAGACTTAATTATAGGGCATGATAATGACTATATATGACCATAGAGAGATGGATCAATGGATTGACACCTTGTAATAAAATTTTACCAAGTTGTAATTATTAAGTTACTAGAAACAAACCACATTCTCAAAACAGATGTTTGACAAATTCTTCGATACTTACATATATATATATATATATATATATATATATACTCAAAAATAATGAGGAAAAAGGAAATGTAATAAATCATTCTGTTGGCCCGTTATTCCCATCAAGGTTGGGCTGCCATCACATCTAATTCCACATTAGTATGATATTGTCCGTTTTGGGTCCAAACCCTATGTGGCCTCCCTCCGAACCACACCGCAAGACACCACTATTGTTGGACATCAACATTGAGGGCTTGACTTCTCCCACACCAAACATATGCAACTCACTTAACTTTGGGCTCTGATACCACTTGTTGGGCCCGTTATTCCCATCAAGTTGGGATGTCACTACATCTAACTCCACATTAATATAGATATTGTCCGCTTCGGGTCTAAACCCTCATACTAATAGAGTAGGTGAATCTCTTTATATACTAGACAATTCTTAGCTAATCTTTCAATGGGGACTTGAGTTGACACCCCAACCCCAACACCTTCTATTCCATAGGACAAAAATTCGAAGAACTTATCACAGAGATGAGCTTGATTCAAAAAGGTGAACTTTTACTAAATCATTACAGCAGTTCAACTCAAACATAGTATTGTAGTGGACAATCTCTCACCTTACTGAACCTATACATACATATATATATTTGTTAGAATTGAAGTACATTTTATTTGTGACACATTGTAATTGTGTCTCAAACATAAATATAACAAATTATCACAACATGGTATATATACACCAGAATTCCAATTCTCAACCTCCCGCTCTAATATAATATTAAAGAGTGATAAATTATCACATAATATAAAAGTTTAAGCTGATAGAGTGAGTTAAATTTATTCTCTTTAAGAGGATATATATATATAGATATATATATATATATACAAATCAAGCAAGTAATATATTCCAAGTTCACATGTTCCAAAAATTAAGCCAGATGTTTTTACATGCTGCCAGCTAAACATAATGATGGATCCACCCAACAAAAAAAATATAATAATAAATAAAAAAAAAAAAAAAAACAAAAAAACAAAAAATTCTTTTATTTACCAGTATTGAGGAAGATCAACATCCCATGCACGCTATAAAAACCCCACTTCACACTCCACACTCTCCCACCACCGGAGAGATATAGAAGAATATATCATCATCAGTTCTTCTGCAAGAACATTAATAGAAATATGGCGAGTTCCAAGAGCACTTCAGCAATAGCCCTCTTTCTCCTAGTAAACATTCTTTTCTTCACATTTTCCAGTGCATGCGGTGGCGGTTGCCCTACCCCAAAACCTAAGCCAAAACCAAAGCCAAAGCCAAGCCCAAAGACAGGGAAATGTCCCATTGATGCCCTAAAACTTGGAGTCTGTGCTAATGTTCTTCAAGGATTGCTTAACATAACTATCGGTAAACCTCCGGTGACTCCGTGCTGTACTCTCATCCAAGGTCTTGCCGACGTGGAAGCCTCCATTTGCCTTTGCACTGCCATCAAAGCAAACATCCTCGGCATCAATCTTAACATCCCACTTTCCCTCAGCTTGCTTCTTAACGTCTGCAACAAGAAAGTTCCAAAAGGTTTCCAATGTCCATAGAAGATTTTGACTTTTTTTTTTTTTTTTTGGTTTCCAATCTCCGGTAATAAAGTACGTACGTACAAGGTTGTTTTCTTTGGTATTTGGGCAAAAGTATTTCTATTCGTGGTAAGTCCTCGTTTCCAATATGAATGTGATTTTCTTGTTTTTGTTGTTGTTGTTGTTGTTGTGTGATCTTGTGGGAGTTGATTAATATAAGTAATAAATTTTCACTGTAAAGTGATCCCCTTATTATTGAATCCAGTATCTTTTCATGAGCAGGTTTCTTTCTAATGCATCCAATTGGATTCATGGATAGTCTTCGTGTAATCATTTTTCTTTCTTTCTTCTTTTAATTGATATTTTTCGCTTTAAAATATAAATCAAATTTATCACTTTTAACAATCAAATAGATGTGATGTGGTGATGATTATCAAAAGAAAAAAAAAAAATATGATGTGGTGATTACTACCACAATAATATGTTTTTTTTTTTTTTTCAAGTAATCATTAATTAATACCTACTTACAATGATTATAAAATATTTAAAAACAAAAGAAAAGTATTTATACTTCCTTTAGAATATTATATATATATATATATATATATACATTTCATTTTTAAAGAGCATTATTGATGATTATTAATTTTTACTTGGTTCTTTTTTTTTTTTCCAATTTATCACAAACAAAAAATTTACATAATATAAAAAAACATGTAAATTAACTTGTCTTTTGCTTAAAAAGATTAAAATATTCTTTGTATTTCATTTCTTGAAAAAAAAAATTAATAAGTATGAATAAGAAAGTATTAATTATATGAATACTAATAAAAAATATCAATAAATATAATTTAATTTTTTATTGTTCCGAAAGTATGTTCCATGATATTAAAAGAAAAACAAAATTTAATTATTTAATTTAACAAGATGACAAATAAAAAAAAAAAATTGTATTCTTTTTAAAATGAGAGTAAATGCAAGTCTTCGGTTGATCTCAAAAAAAAAAAAAAAAAAACAAGATGACAAATAAAAAAGAAAATTTTGTATTCTTTTTAAAATGAGAGTAAAGAATCAAGACATATTTACAATTATTTAAAAATTATAAATTTTGCATTAAAAAGAAAAGGAAATTTAAGATTTTCTTACGAATGGTACGAATGTGATACGAATGGTATGTGTATTTGGTAAAATGAGATATTTTTTATTTAAGCATCCGGTATCCGAACTCACACGGGCTGACTAATCCGGATTCGATCCGGGATGCGCTCGCAGAGTCTAACTCTTACTTGAGGGTGAGGATCCGACTCAAAGCTTTTTAACGTGGCGCTAACCACCTCGGAGAATTTGAACCCTCAATCATCCGTCTTGAGGAGAAGTTTTAAGAGTTCGCTTATTAATTCCCTCAATCTGCTGGGTTGGTAAAATGAGATATTAGTTGGACACGATTTTCACCTGGAACCGTATGAAAACGTTACTACCTCAGGAAAAGAATCCCCGTACATTGTATTTTTTTTTAAAAAAATTTTTTATTATTATTATTATTATTATTATTAGTAAATTTATTTATTTATTATTATTATTTTTTGGCGTGTTAGGCTTATGCTACATATCAAAATCTCCAATTCCAAAAAATTGATCTATTTTTGTCTTTAATTAATTAATTAATACCAACCTCATGTTTATTATGAATTTAGTTTTTAATATAAACAATCAAGTGTTACTCAATTACTTAAGTCATCCTACATATAATCGAGAGGTTAGGAGAAATTTTTTTAGATTAATTAAATTATATATATATTTTTAAGCACACGAGGTGTGCTAAAATGTACATCCAGTTGACTAAATCTCATTCGAATTAGATTGATCCTTTGTGGGAGGAAGTTCTAACTCTAAATTTTAAACAATTGCATATTTGTACTTGAGTAGAATTTCAAACCCTATAAAACTCTTTACTAGTTCACCTGCACCTGAAGTTAAATTGACATATATTTTTAATGAATGGAAATTGACATATACTTTAAATAATATATTTGGAGATATCTCCTGCCCAACTTTGCTTTCTTTTATTTATTTATTTATCCTTTTTCTTAAAGGATGAAAATAGTTTCATTTTTGCTTTTCCACTTACTTAATTTGTGCATTTATTTATGGTCATCACAAATCATTTGATTCAATCATTTCACTGAAAGATTTTATTTTAAGTGATAAAATATTACAACATGAATCAAATTACTTAATAGTTTATAAATGATATTTTGTTTTCAGGTGCAAATGGATTGTCCAAATTTTATTAATAAAACTTGATTTTTTTTGACCTAGACTTATAATTGTCTTTTTCACTATATATAAACATAATATTTTTTTGATGTGGTATCTCGGGCACTTTCGACTCAGACTAATCCACCCAGGAAGGCCCAATAGTGCGTGTATACCCGCACTTGAGTAAAGTTTAAACTCTTAAACTCTTGACAAGAGAGGAGGTAAGGGAGAGACTCCTAGACCAGTAGTCGGGAGAGATTTGAATCTTCAACCTTTTGGTTAAGGGAGAGACTCCTAGACCATTAGGCTAGGAGAGGAACTTCATATATAAACATAATATGAATTGGTAGAAACTATTATATTAATATATCAGGCAAATTGGTAAATTCCATCCTTAATTTATATAATTTTTGTTATTTCATCTTTATCTTAATAATTTTGGTAAGTTTCATCCTTTTATAATTAAATTAACGGTCAACTAATTGTCAAAGCTTATAAAAGAAAATTAAATTAAAAGGGTACAAATGGAAAGGAAATTTCCACTTTCCCAATCTTGGTGATGGAAAAAATAAAAAAAAAAACATAAAACAAAAAACAGAAACTTCATATTTTTTTTTAAAATAAGTAAAACATCTATAATAACATAATAATAAATGTATTGGTGATGGGGAATATGTATGTATATATATACTAGTAGTAGTTGAGCCAGATCTCTGCATGTATTAAGGGAAGCCTTGAACCTCTTTATCTCTGTCTACAGATGGATATTATACATACATACATATATATATATATATATATATATATATATATATATATATATATATATATATACATATATATATATATATATATATATATATATATATTTATAACTTGTGACTTTCCGAACGCAGTTTCTACAGACACGCTTGTGGATGGCATCATCGTCTCATATTACTTGTAAGAGTTTAAGCGAGAAATACTAATCCTGGACCGAGCTCATATTTTCTGATGGGCTAACTATTCGACATTGCTGTATATTCATTTGCCCTTGTCCTAAGTACTAGTTGATTCATCAACACTTGTTGGTTCAGCTGAAATCAGCTTGATTGCTCATCTCCAAGGTCTCGAGTTTCTTGCTTATGGAAAGACAGGTATAGAGAGTGAGTTTTTTTTTAAATAGGAGTCCAACACGACTCAAATTCAATTTAATTGGAGTTCAAAGTCACTATCGGATACAGATAAATTAAGGAAAAAAAATTGGTAAAAGTAAAACAGATAGTGTTTATTTCTTGAAAATAAATACAATTTAACTAACGATTTCACGAATACTCTTCTTAATTTAAAGGGGTCCATAGTTTATTAGTATATATATTTCATAATTATTTAACAACTTGCTGAATATTTTCTGATTAAGTTCCTATTCCATTGCAAAATTAGTCAAATAACATTTATTTATTTTCAATAACAATCCATAATTATTTACGCTTTTAGCTATATTGATCTGAAAATCGTAAAGGAAAACATGGATGTACGCTTTTAGCTATATATAGACTAAATGCCTAAAGCGAGGAACTTGTTGAAATCCACAATCACATGCAATGTATCCATACATTCTCAAATTTTGTGCATGTGATGCAACCCACAATCCCAACCGAAAATATGGGCTTTGATATATATATATATATATATATATATATATATATATATATATATATATTTTCTTTTTTTTTCTTTCTTTTTTCTTCGTGAAGATTAATTAGGAAAAAAATGTTATTGGTCTTCCCGACAAGGCCCCATTACTAAACATAGACTATGCATAAAAATGCTATAAAAAAAAAAAAAAAAAAAAAAAAAGACTATGCATAAAAATGCTTCTCCATCTCTTAAAGTTATATTTAATTTTTTTTTTTGACTTCGTATTGAATTTCCTGCTTCAACTAATTAAGATTTTGTTTAAGTTGTGTTTGCAGAGTCTAACTCTTATTTAAGAAAAATATTATTCTAACTCTTACATGACGATCACAATAAATGTCGAGCCTTTAATCTTATATGGTATTTTCAATGTATTTTTTTTTATACCCACTTGAGGCGTCCGGTGTCCCCACCTTATTTGATGAGACTAATCCGGACTCGGCCTGCGAAGCGCTCGCAGAGTTCAACTCTTACTCAAGGGTGAGGGTCCGGCCCAGAGCTTTTTTAACATGACGCTAACCACCCCAGAGGATTCGAAACCTCGACCATCCACCCTAGAGGAAGCATTAGGAGTCCGCGCATCAATTCCCCCAAGCTACTGATTATTTTCAATATATTTTTCATTATATCAAACTAAGAGCTTTTTGAAGTTATATAGTTTAAGTCACTTAGAAAAAATCTCACTCTAACTCTTACATGACGATCACAATAAATATCAAAATTTTAATATCGTATAGTATTGTATTTTTCATTATATCAAGTTAAGAGTTTTTCACATTTATATTGTTATATTGTTAAATTCTATATGAAAGATATCTTTCAATAGAACCAAAATAATTATCAGTAACATCTCCTACAACATTTCTTAAAATGTATTCATTCCAACTTTGATTTTTATCAATCACATTCATTCATACATACTATGTACGTCACTTATCGTATTTTCTAAAAATATTTTATACTTTATATGGCCAAAAAAAAAGGTAATATTTTTCTTTACTATTTTTAATTTTTACCCCGTTTTCAATTTGATGCATATATTATTCGATAGTTGAACCAAGAAAAAACGATAATAATATCTCAATTTGGCAAATATACCTAATTCTTTTAATGTGCCTTAATTTACACAATAATAATATATATATATATATATATATATATATATATATATATATATATATATATATATATATATAAGACAAACTAAAGTACTGAATAAATATATAATAATGTGCCTTCCTCTATGAATGAATGTTAATTAGAAATGTAATATGAATTACTATTGAAATATTGTAGTCTTCAAAAAAAACCAAAAGCCAACTATTATTTACACAAAAACGAGGATATATATATATATATATATATATATATATATATATATATATAAACTGATCAATAACTGTCTAAAATTAATGTCTTCAACGAAGAACGTGGCAAATTGCTTCACGTATTCGTAGTTTTCCAAAATTTCTGCTTGTGATGCAAGCTAAACTATCCCTAGAGGAAAAAGTATGGGAACAATATTTTTTTTTTTTCACAAAAATTATTATTAGTCAAAATAAGTACTCACGTTTTTTTACTATAAAATCCCATCACTTAATCCCTAGTTTACATACCAAAAAACCCTTCATCATTTCCAGTAAACAGTTGAGATCCCGAGATGGCTAGTTCCAAGAGCACCACAACTCTTGCACTTCTTCTTGCCCTAAACCTTGTTTTCTTTTCTCTTGTTAGTGCTTCCGGGGATTGCCCTAAACCAAAACCAAACGAGTTGGCTTCGGCAAAGACTGCCAATAGCTGTCCCATAGATGCCCTAAAATTGGGTGTCTGCGCAAATTTGCTGGGTGGTGCGGTCGGTGCGATCATCGGAACTCCGCCGTCAAAACCATGCTGCACTCTCATTGGAGGCCTTGTAGATCTTGAGGCAGCAGCTTGCCTATGCACTGCCATCAGAGCTAAGGTTTTGGGCATTAACCTTAATGTTCCACTCTCTCTTAGCTTGATTCTTAATGCTTGCGGGAAGAAGGTTCCAGAAGGATTCAAATGTGACTAAATTAATAAACCCTTTAACTTCTTCTTATAATAATTTTAGTACCTATGTCTTTTGTACTACTAGTTAGCTAGCTTAAGAAACAGCCACTCTAGAGAGTGGTAAAGCTAGCCTTTATCCACTTCAATTTCATAATAATTATTGTATGTCCAATTGAAGAATTGGTTGGAATTATAAAAATATTTTATGTTCAAGTAATTAACCAGTCTCAAATTTGCAAAATTTTCATTTAATAAGATAATACATAATACCAACATGTAAACACAACTAAGTTTATAACCATTTCATCCATTACAAAGATTATATATATAATAGTGTAAAATTAAATAATATTTTGATTTTTTTCATCTAAAAAACATTGTATGGTAACACTTTTGGAGTTACCATTCCTAAATCTAACCAAAAGTTATTAATACAATTACATACTCGTAACAAACACATGCACATATATAAAGAATAATTTTATCAATAATTTATTCCCAATAAATTAATGGAGAAATACGAAGATATGTTTTTTTTTATTCCATAGAATCGCTGTAAATTTTTTGTATTCATTCGATTGATTACAATCTTTATTTTATATTTTTTCTCATTGAAGTCGATATACGTAGAATCTGTTGCACCATAGGAATCATATTCTTTCTCATTAAATTCTACATCTATAGAATTGGTTGCACCATAGGAATCAAACTCAATCTTAATAATAATAATAATAATAAATAATAATTCAAATTTCCGTTTTCTTTTTTTTTTATTAACCGGTCAAACGATGTAGGTTTAATTTGCAAATTGCAAAAAAAAAAAAAAAAAAAAAAAAATTTGAATTACTCTGTTTTAGTTTTATATCATTATATTTCAACGTACAATTAATTTATCTTTTAGTCTAAACTCTCAATTATAAATGGTTCTAGCGCTGGGTAAACCCGGTATTATTTCATTGGTTCACAAGTAATTACACTATAAGAAAGAAATGTTGAATTTATCCCAATAAATTATGTAGGCTTATATGTCAATTATATATTTAAGGCTATCACATTTATTAGCCTATTAAAGTGATCTAATAAAATTTAATAGGTTAATATGCATCAAAATAAGTATGAACTCACATACATAGATACTCTTATTCTTAGACTGTGATGGTTGACTAGGAATATTTTATATGTATTGGTTATGGTCCTAAGAGACTATTGAGAGTTTCTATTCTATATCTCGTAAGTAAAACAGAATTCTAGATTCCGATAGATCTCTTGGAAGATCATAATCATTTGTTTACAAAAAGGATTCCAAGAATATTAAGAGTTGAAGATTGTCAAAAGGTTAAAAAGGTTAAAGACTCAAGAATTTCAAAATTACTAAAGAACTTCAAAATAAATTCAATTACGCTTCCTCAAACTTAATTAGTTGATTAATTTCTTCATAATTTGACATATTGTGTCTTGAAATTTGTTTAAGAAATAGATTTATAATCTATATAATTCCAACAAGAAAAAAAATGTACCTCTGCAACAGCATATATATACTTCATCAAGTTAAACCTAGGTGTTTACAATCGTTTTTAAAGTTAGATTATTTGATATTCAAAATCACTATTTCGACTAATTCAAATTCAACTTAAATTATGCTCATAGAGTCTAACATTTGCTTAGGAGAAAGGGCTAAACCCTGATTTTCACATAGAGCTCACAGTAAATGTTGAACTCATGATCTTATATAACATTCATAATATATTTTATGATTATATTTATGCTTTTTACTTAGAAAAACACACATATATCTAGAGTTTGGATATATCCATCCAGTGCATAATGACTCACTGAAGACAGTAGTACTTATGAATAGATCATTACCGGCAAAGGTTCAAATGAAGATTCTTCGAACGGATCCCGTAATAAATTATTAATTCTAATTAATTACAACCTGTGAAAAATCCAAAATTTGAGGTTGCATAAGTCATCAAATAATTCTAAAAAAACATTGAATTAATAATTATTTAATCCCATGATCACATCTTAACATGAAATTGGCCAATTAATCTGATATTTTTATAGTTGAAATTTTTGACTATTTGAGAACCAAATAAAATTCTTTATTAATCACCGCGTTGAGAAAGTTTATTTGACTAATGAAAGTGAAACCCTAGCTATACTTATGGAAGGATATTGAAAATATTTCAACTTAATTATTTAGTATTATCAAAATTTTCAAACTCATGCAATTTTCCACCAATGTATGGTCTTCATTTCATATTTTATCTCGAATTAAATTAATAACCGTTCCATCATGTAAGATCAATTAAATATATGTCCTAAAAATCAGAAGGTTCATACAATAGAACATGGCGATTTGCAATATATAATGTTCCACCTCACATGCCTGTACGTTTTTTTTTTTTTTTTTTCTCCTTCAAAATTTATATATATATATATATATATATATATATGCTTCGGGTGACAGCGCGCTAAATAAAATCCCTTGGCACATGGATTCAAAATGTTTGTTAGTTAAAATATATATATATATTCCCCTAAAATAAAGAAGGAAAAACTCATTTTCACGTACTATAAAAACCCACGTTTTGCAACCTAAATGTATCCCGCAAGCCAGTCTCTGTGCTGAAAAAAACACTCATTAGGGTTTCATCAAAGAGAGAAAGAGAGAAATGGCTTCCAAGAGCACTGCAACCATTGCTCTTTTCTTTGCTCTAAACCTTTTTTTCTTTTCTCTTGTAAGTGCTTGCGACACTTGCCCAAAGCCAAAGCCAAAGCCAAAGCCGAAGCCGAAGCCAAAGCCTGTTGCTTGTCCTCCTCCACCTTACGTTCCTAAAAAGGAAACTTGCACTACTGATACCCTAAAATTGGGTGTGTGTGCAAACTTGCTGGGAGGTTTGGTCGGTGTCGTCATCGGAACGCCGCCATCAAAACAATGCTGCACTCTAATTGAAGGTCTTGCTGACCTTGAAGCTGCCGTTTGTCTATGCACAGCCATTAAAGCCAATGTTTTGGGAATTAACCTTAATGTTCCACTTTCCCTTAGCTTGCTTCTCAATACTTGTGGAAAGAAGGTTCCAGATGGCTTCAAATGTGCCTAAATTATAACTCCTTCATTTTAATTAAATGCATCGCTCTGTGTGTGTGTGTTTTTTTTTTTTTTTTTTTTCCTTGACATTAATTGTACTCCGTCATCTATGGGATAGTGGTAACTTCTTGTTCCCACTTAGTTCACAGTTAAGGCTGCTTTTTTGTTTTTTGTTTTTGTATGACTCTATAATTAAAGCATTAATAAAAATTGCACTAATATTCCTTAAATTATGATTATGTATACGTATATATAGATATATATTTTCTATCATCATCGATAAATAATGTTTTACTCTAATAAAATTGAGATGTCTTCTATAGTAAAAGATTAATATATATATATATTAATGAATATAAATTGTAAAGAATATTGGAAAAAAAATGTATATAATTGATACTAAAGAAGATTTTCCAAAAATGGTAAGTTAAAAAAAAATTAATGGGGTGATATTAATAATAATAGTAGTAGTAAAACCATTGGGAAATGAGTTTGGGTTATGATATAATTAAGGGACAACAGTAAAACTAATTCTTGGGAAAGATAAACAGGAAAGAAAAGAGCTACGACCATGGCCTCAATACATACATAAAGAAAACAGGTCCAGAATTACTTTAGAATGAAGTCGTTGAAAGATATATATATATATATATACTAGAAAAAACACTCCGCCCCAAGGTGCGAGTGAATATAATTTCTGTAATTGAAAAAAATTATCTCTAAAAAAACAACCTCGAATTTTCAAAAAAAAAAAAATCAAACTATAAAAGAGAAGATAAAACATTGTCATTTTTTATATTGAAGATCAAACTAAAAGAATAGAAAACAAAAACAAAAGAATGAAAGCAATAATAATAAGAAAGGAAAAAAAAATTACATAACTTTTAAAATCGAAATAATGAAAATGTTGAATAATAGAACTTGAATTTCTTTAATATGTTTCTCCAATTTTTCTTAACTAATTGAGAAAGAGAAGGGAGAGGGAAACAAATTTATTAAGAAAAAACTACTTATTCTCACCTTAAATAAGTTAGAAAGGGATTTATTTTTATAAAGTTTTTTTAACAAAAAGAAGATGAAAAAGTTAGTAAATGAAAAGACTTAAAGTTATAAAATATATTAATTATTAAGCACACTATATAATATAAAAAAACAATAGATAAGATACACGTATACTAGCTATTAAAATTATTATTATAAACTTATTGAATAGTTAAATAAATGTATGAGATTCAAAACCCTAAATAAAAATTGAAAAAAAAACATTTAAAGCAAATAATTAAAAATATTACTTGTAACTAAAAAAGGAAAAAAAATTTACATATCCCTAAAATCAACATAATAATGTTTATAATTAATTATAATATAAAAAATCAATTCAAATTATTTTACAACTTCTTCAACCCTCATTTTGAAAAAGTTATAAATAAATTATTAAAAAAAATGATTGTATTTTTAACTGAAAAAAAATAATAAAATTGAGATCTACTAAAAATTGGACTATTAAAAATCAAATTGGAGATTTTTTTATAAAAAAAAAAATTAAAAGTTACATAAATAAACAACCAGAATAAAAAATAAAATTATTAATATCATAAAAGATTAAAAAATAAAATAATAAATAAAAAAATTAAAAAAGTTAGGTATTAGAAACATCAACTATTGTAATCATAGAAGATCTATACATATATTTATTTATTTATTTGATATTTATTAAAAAGAGTTAAGAAAATGAAAAGTTTATGCTAAAAAAACTAAAAAAATTTTAATAAGTAAACTAAATTTATAAATAAGATTAAGTAATTAAAAGATATATATATATATATATATATATATATATATAAATATATATATATATATTTATTTATTTGATATTTATTTTAAAAAGAGTTAAGCAAATGAAAGGTTTAGGTAAACTAAAAAGTCTTTTAATAAGTAAATTAAATTCATAATTAAGTAAATAGAAGGTAATATATTTATTTGATATTTATTTTAAAAAGAGTTAAGAAAATGAAAAGTTTTGGTTACAAAAACTAAAAGACTAATAATCTAAATTTATAAATAAAATAAGTTGAAAGATTATATAAAGATAAAAATTAATAAAATTTTAAGAATATTATTTATTATGAATATAGAATTAATATAAGTATTATTTTATTTTTTTTTCTTTATATATTTTGTTCATTGATGTTAAATTTAATAAATATATATTGTATCAACAAAATTTAAATAAATACATAAATATCATTATTCTATTTAATAAATATACGTAATTTGTTAATATAATTTCAAATTAATAGTATATATGTTCAAAACATTTATTTATTTTAAAAACCTTAATTTCAATGCAAATTTTTTTTAAAATTTTATCATCTTAATTTTTACCTACAATTTATTGTTTTATAAAATATAATTTAAAATTTTCATTATATATTTTTTTAAAAAAGATATATGTAAAATTCTAAATAATAAATATCCCTAATTATGAGTTTATTAATTAAAATTTTGATAATTGGCATAATTTTTAAAATTTAAAGAGAAATTAAAATCATGATATGTTTTTTTACCTTTTAAAAAATAAAAATATAAAAATTAAATTTATATAAATGTTTAAGTATAAAGTATAATTGTAGAGTTTTTTTTTTTAATCTTTTAAATGGTTAAAAAAAAAAGGAAAATAGAAAGAGAAATACTGACGGAAAAAAAAACTTTAAAAAAATTTAAAAAATGTAATTATATATATAAGATATAAAAAAAAATAAAGAGGAAGTGAAACGTTAAAAAAAAATCAAGTCAAGAAAAAAAAATTATTAAACATAGAATGAGGCAAAAAGACCAAAGAAGTTTAAATAAATTACAATAACGCCATTATGATTAAAAAAATAATAATAATAAAAAAAAAGACAACAAAATTCAAAAAGTTCAATAAAATTACAATGACATGCATCAGATTTTGTAATCTTATATATATATATATAGAATGCTATTTTTTTTTTTTTGGTAAATGAAATATTATATTGCAATAGGCTCAACAGCCTCATTAGAAACATCAGTCCCTCTCCTGTCACATAAGACTTCGGGGGGATCAAAGTTACATCTAGTTTACCACAAAAATCAGAATGTCTTGCCCATCTAGCCACTTTATGGGCACAAAAATTACAATTGCGATTTACATACTGAATAGACCAAGAAGAATACTTTTGCAAAAAACATCTTCCTCTATCCAGATTACTACGAGCACGCCAATCTGAAAATTGCTCCAGTCCATGGAGTGCCAATATAACCCGCAAAGCGTCACCTTCAAAAAGAGCTTCATAAATCTTTAATTCCTCCGCAATATTAAAAAGCTTGGATAACCATTTTCATCTCCGCGCAAAAAAAAATTTACTAGAAAAAAAGTGATTAACTCAAACTCCTATCACAAGCCTATAATGATTCAGAAGCACCACAGCAGAGACAGCCAATATATAGAATGCTACTTGGACTTAAAAATATAGATTATGTCATACTAAATTATTCTTTGAGGGGCACGTGCTTAATTTGTCTTTTCTTTCCCACTATTTGCACGATAGCTGCTTGACATTAAAGTGAATTTATAATTAGTTTATTAGCCAGATTCTACGCCTGAAAATAGAACCGCATAATTGACTTTGAGATATGCATTACGGACACACACGTACTCGTTAAAGATAAATGAGGAAATTGCCCCGCAAGGGGTGGCTGAGTTGGTGCGGTGGGTTACTTGGGGCGGAACAAGGTTCCGTTTCTTCTTCGCCCGCTTCTCCCGCTGGTCTCACACACAAAGTTTACCTAATGTAGTTTACCTGGCTGGCGTGGTTTGTAGGCTACTGTGCTATGCCCGGGGGTTTACCCAGAGCGCACTCAAAAAATAGCAACTGCGAGTTCCCCCAAAAAAAAAAAAAAAAGATAAATGAGGAAATACTACTACATTCAAAACTATCTCGATCAAGACATGTCATACCTAGGAAAATGACAAAATTTCTAATTAACAGTAGCTTTTTTTGACCCATGTTCAGACAATAATATTATATATAATTTCACATTTTAGATGTAAAAATCTGTTATGCATTATTAGATAAATCTATATGTATTGCACAATTAAAAAGAATAACTAGTCCGAAAGAAAACCATCTCTATAATCTCAAACGTCAAAATTAACTTAGGCTGAGGCCAATAAGTTAGGCATTAATAGAGATGTTGAATTTTCGAGATTAATAATGTGAAATTCTTACTTCTTATATCTAAAATATGTAAAAGGATCTATCACGTTCATAGTTACGTCGCAGACTTAATCGTGATATGTCCAATTGTATATAACCTAAAGTGTGGCAAGTTAAATTGCATTTACACACACACACACAAATATATATATATATATATATATATATATATATGATGTTTTAATTATAAATAAAATTCCTTAAGAAATAAAGTTATACCTCATTAGTATCTAATTCATAGCTTTATATAAATCTTTAACTCTTTAATTTTGCAAAATAATTACTCCTAAAATAAGAGTAAAAATATTAATTATGACATGATTATAATAAGGTTTGGATCGAAATTGGTCCACCTATTAAACCTATTAACCAACCCACTTTTCTTTTCCCATTATTATTCTCATGCCCACAAAGTTTTAATAATTTAATTTTAAATCATATTATCTTGTTTATATGTTATTTATTGTATATGTCTTTTCAATAAGTACACTAGTTTATATTTAATATGTTAACTATATATATATATATAGAGAGAGAGAGATATTTATGAGCTAACGAGTCACGTCCGGTCATGTTCAAATTAAATTTAAATATTTTGTATTAATTAATAATGTGAGGTTCCGTAGATGTAAATTGATATCTACTCTAAAAATGTATTGGTCGATCACAAATTTTCTTAATAAAAATTAATACATTCACAATAATCAATAATTGAAGAATAATACCAGAGATTCGAACTTAAACTCCGATAATAATATTAAATTGAAATAAATTATCACATATTTTAAATTTTTAAACTTTTATAAAAGAGTTAAATTTAAGCAGATAATACAAACACGATTTATTCCTTAAATTGATGGAACAATTTCCCGCAAAAGGATTCAAAAATTGATGAGAGTTGTCAAGCGGCCATTATTGCTGACTACCGCAAATCACTAATTCTTCATTGGAGTCCATACTATTACGCGCATTCCCCCTTTTTTCTCGCTTTTTTTTTTTATTTTTTTCTTTTTCATGAATTGATTTAGTCAAATGATAAGCACCACTTGGTTATATAAACCCAAATTTGCTAACTTTTGAAAATAGGTTGTCATGTAGATTACAGTATCTGCTAAATTATCGTTTTCCCTTATCAATTTCATCATTTTAATTATATAACTCCATAACTTTGACAATTGAAATAATCAATCAAAATCAAGATTTTTTTTTAAAAAAAAAAATTTAAATATCAAGACAAGTTATATTCATAAATAACATCATTAATTCCTTAAGTTTCGAGATAACCTGTTGTCACCTTTGTTAGAGAAATTAAGCATACACAGATCGATCAATATTCCATTAATTATTGCATCTCAAATATTTAATATTATTATATTTGTCAGTTCTATCCCAAGTTGTAAAAGATAAGTTTTATATAAGTCCCAATGGTTAGAAAATTCAGGCAAAGAACATGCAGTTTTGCAATATTAATTCCCAAAACACATGCACGTATCCAAATGCTTGACAAATGCAAATTGCTCGATCTATTATATATTAAAAAATATATACGGGAAGAATAAATAAATGAATAAATAATTCATCTTTCCATACTATAAAAACCCGTGTTCTATTACGAACTAAATCACACCAAAAACACCTTCTTCACCTTCTCTTCATAGTATTATTACTATTATTAGGGTTTTCAGAAAGATGGCGCCAACCAAGAGCACCACAACCCTTGCACTATTTCTTGCCCTAAACCTTCTATTTTTTTCTCTTGTTAGTGCCTGCGGGGATTGCCCACAACCAAAGCCGAAGCCGAAGCCGAAGCCAAAGCCAACTCCTCCTGCTTGTCCTCCTCCACCTCATCATGTTCCTAAAAAGGAAACTTGCCCTACTGATACCCTAAAATTGGGTGTGTGTGCAAACTTGCTCGGAGGTTTGATCGGTGTTGTCATCGGAACGCCGCCATCAAAACAATGCTGCACTCTAATTGAAGGTCTTGCTGACCTTGAAGCTGCCGTTTGTCTATGCACAGCCATTAAAGCCAATGTTTTAGGCATTAACCTTAATGTTCCACTTTCCCTTAGCTTGCTTCTCAATACTTGCGGGAAGAAGGTTCCAGAAGGATTCAAGTGTGCCTAAATATTAATCATATCGCTTTAATAAATTTCTGCTTTATTATTATTATAATTATTATTTTTATTATCTCTCAGTAGTAAAGAGACTAATTTCTCCTTAGTCTCACCTTCACAAATAATGCTTGTATGATGTATTGAATTATTTTTCAATGGTAACAAAGTTTTTTTTTGTAAGATCATATGTTTCTGAAGCCAGTGCATGCATGAAGGAAATTGGATATATGGACAACCTCCTTATTCAAGAAAATATTAAAATTGATGTATCTTTTGGTTAAAAAGATTTAAGTATTTCTGATTTAACTTTTTTTTTCTATAAAAATAATTAATAAATATGAGTTCTAAAATATTAATTATAGAAATATGATAAAATATATATTAATAAATGTATATTAATTTTTTTTAAAAAAAAAGGAAAAATAGAGGGTGTAGTAATTTTTTTTTTTTTTTGGTAAGTAGAGGGTGTAGTAATTAGTCCCATATGAATCAATTAATAATTGACTTCAAGGTTTTGGTCCAGAATACAAAGTACCAGACAACCGAAAATATACTCATATTCCTTTTATCATTGCATGTGATTGGGAGAAAAAATGACAAAATTCGTCATAATTATGTCTTTCTTCCATCTTCTTCTGCCCTTTTTTTATTTATTTATTCATTGGGCAAATATCGTTATTGAATATTTGTTAGCAATGGTAACCTCAATAAATTTCTGTCCGAGAATTCTTCTCATATTTTTTAATTTTATAGGATTTTGGAATATACTTATCTTTTGTCTCTCTGTATATTCTCGTACTATAAAGATCATATATAAAACCTTGTTAAGGGTATTGAAAATGCTCGTAGTTTGTTTTCAGTTGGATTAAATGTATATATAAATATATATATATTACTACTTATGAACATTCATTTCTTTGGGAGTTTGTGCCTTGAGAGTCCCCCCACAATTTCTTTTTACTACTAATTTAGTCCCTTTCACTAAATTCACAGCATAAAAAATAAATATATTAATATTTGGAGTAATATTAAGCATTCATGTATATAATCTCTAAATTAAATTTAGAATAATTTATCAAAAATTTAATTTCCATAAAAATTTTATTCAATTTCAACAAAAAAAAAAAAAAAAGTAATTTAAATTTGAATATTAGAAGACATTCAGAATAATTGTGTCACAAAAAAAAAAAAAAAAAAAAAAATAGTAGTATTCATGGTAGTGTTTCGCCAGTTAAATGATTATATATATATATATATCCAGATTGGGGAATTAATTTCAGAGCAAAAATTATTCGATAAGGACGAGAATTCTGAAGCAGTAGTCATTATTGTACCCTACATTCTAATAACGCCCGTGAAATATAAGCCATCGGATCTCCGACAAGACATCTTCAAAATAATCTTTTTCTTTTTTGGGCTAAATAATTAGAAAATTAAATAATGAACTGCAGACATACTTTAACAAGTAATAAGCTGGCATTCGTTACAACATCAAACTGATTAATTATTTTGATTGATTCGTACATTTTCATTATCACTTTTTCTTTTCTTTTTTTTTTATATTATAAATAATAATGTTCTTTGGCAATATTAGCAATTACTTGAAGTGGAAATATACATAATAAGGGATCTACTTTGATGACCGTAAGGCTTTTATTACGTCATAATCCGGTGGTTATTGTTGGTTGACAAATGAGTTATATATTGTTGTTTTGAAGTAGAGATTTGAAATCATTTACTCAATAACACATTTTAAACTCTAAAATTCACTTGAAATGAATTAAAGTGAAAAATATTATTAAATTATTTTGCAATTGAAGATTGTCTTATGACGTGAATATTATTGATCCATAGCGATGCAGTATGACTAGGTAGGCAATCCCTTGAATCAGTACTGTTGATTCTCTTTCTCTCTCTTTGACTGTCCCATGGGCGATAACCGGTCAATGTAACCACCCCACCTCACCCAGTCTAATCTATTGCACCTGCAGATATATATATATATATATATCCCACTCTCTTTTCCTGCTACCAAACCAGGCACCGAGAACCCATGCCCAACTGAAGTTATTTTTCAAAATATAGCAAATTTTGGAATTGTTCCCAAAATATAATTATTTTTTTACCATTTTCTCAAATATATGGTACTTCTACTTTGGTAAAGTAGAAGTTTATTTTTTTAATAAAATATTCAGTCTCTACTTTGCTAAAGTAGAGGCTCATTGTTTTTCAATCAAATATTTAGAGTTTACTTTCTTCATTTTTTTTTTCTTTTTATATTTTTTTATAATTTTTTAATAATAGTAATTTATAAACATTTTTTTTTATTTATAATTTTTATAATATAGATTATATTTACAAAGTGATGTAAAAATCAATTGAAATTATAATATATTATAATATTAAAATAATATTGTATGTATTTTTGTAAAGTATTTTTTTTTTATTTGTGTTTATATATTCAAGTAATTTTAATTTAAGATTTTTGTTTATATTCTTGAATTAAATAATTTAATAAATTTATATTATATATTTACATAAAAAATATTTTATTCAAATAAAAAAATTATTAAAAAATTGTTCTCCTATATATAATATAACAATCAATATGATCATATAGAAAATAATTATATAGATTTGGCAAACTTATATATTTTTTTATATATATATATATGGTAATGTCCTTTTTTAAACACGAAAGAAAATAAATAAATAAATAAGTATTGTCAATCGCGATTGACAATATTTTTTAAACACAAATCTTAAATTAAAATTATTTTAATATATAAACAAAAAAAAATTACTTTACAAAAATACATACAATATTATTTTAATATTATAATATATTATAATTTCAATTGATTTTTACACCACTTTGTTAAATATAATATAAATATAATATAAATATAATAATAAATATAATCTATATTATAAAAATTATAAATAAAAAAATTTGTTTATAAATTACTATTATTAGAAAATTATTTTGTCAAAATAGATGTACCATATTTCGGAAAGAATTCCAAAATTTGCTATATTTTGATAAATAACTCTGCCGACCTGACCATATATATATCTATAATAATTCATGAAAGATTCAGCATAAGGACGAGGGATATTTATTACGGGACATATATTGCTTGCTTCAAATCATGCATCTTTTTACTTACCAAAAAAAATAAATAAATAAATAAATAAAAAAAAAAAAAAAAAAAAATCATGCATCTTTTTGTGGACCCCAACCCCATCCACATTGTACATTCTGATGGACGCGCCCGTGAAATTTCCAGCGAAGAACATGTTTGTGATACCAATAACCGTAGTATGTATGGTACAAATAATTCTTTAATTTAAATGAAAAAATATGTCTCCAATATATTTTTATATTTTTAGGAAGAGTTTTTCTAAAGAAAAATCTCACATTATTTTATTCAAAACTAATAAATAATACAAATAATTATCAAATATCAAAAGACTCTTTCTCTCTCTTCAATTTTGTTAGTACCCATATAACCACATATAATGCCAACATCCCATGGAAATGGAATGGAGGTTAGTTTGCCAAAACCGTGTAAGATAATTCAACATGTTGGTCGAGTGGAGGAAGAAGACAATAGCCATTGGTCCAAACAGAAAAAGTTGAAACGACGTCAATGGCTCTCTTTAATTATTTAATTAAGCTCGACCTAATACTTCGTTAATCATCTCCAGTTATGTATTACAAGTATATATATATATATATATATATATGAATTCAGAGTTGTTAAAATAATAATTACTTAGTTAAGATTCAATTAGATTAGTCAGATCTAAAACTAACCAAAATTTCGATATAAATAGAGAAATTTTTAACTTCGCACTGTAAAAAAATACATTGTAAATATAACATAAGATCACAAATAATTTAGCAATTATCGTGAACATCATATAAGAGACAATATAATACAGAGATAATGAAAAGGAGACGCTATAGAATTTTTTTTTCTTTTTTCTTTGGTAGACTTTGACAAAGAGGAAGGCAGGTCTATGCGTGTCAACTTCATTTCATACAGTTGTGTCGCATAACAAAAATGATTAACAGAATAATCAACTCTTGAATCAATATTTCACTTTATAAAAGTTAGACTATAAAGAATTCAATTTCCTTAATTAATAGGGGAAAAAGTGAAAAATAGTAAACTCACTAATCCTAAGATAAATATCAATTAGATTTAGGAAAGAAACGTCAAATCAAAGAGACCTAAACCACTAAATTGTTTTAAAGGAAATATATGGAAAAAAAAAAAAAAGAGAGAACATTTTTAGTTTGAAAAAACAAATTAAATAAACATATATACATTAGAAAACTTTATTTAAGTGGATATATTGAGATTATATAAGCTATCAAAGGATATATATTGGTAATTATGCTTAAAATATATATATATATATATATATATATATATATATATTGGTAATTATCAAAAGGAAGAAGATAAATTTCAAGAAGTAGGATAACTAAATAAAGCAAGAATTTTTTTTTTTTAAGTAATAAAGCAAGAACTTATATAGGTTAAAATGGCAAGTTGTAATTCCCCCACATCACATGCATGCACCCCAGCGGTGTTTGCCAAATCTAGAGTTGTGGTGCCAGCTAAAATACCTAGGGGAAATGCATGGGACCAATATGTTTCTATAATATCTATCTTCAATTTAAAATTAATCCAATATATATATATATATATATATATATATATATATATATATATATATACCCTTATTTTTGTACAAAATCTCCGAAAACATCTTTTAAAACACCACTAGCTTCTGTTACATCAATATTTACATATATATTTAATGTAATTACTAATTTTTTAAGTTAATTTAACTGACATATATGTTTTATTTTTATTGATATCAGAATGTACTGAGATGTCCCCTGCTCACTTACTTCTCTCTATAAAACCCCATTGGTTACTACAAATCTAAGGCATCCCAAGAGAAAAAAAACCACCCCACTCCACTATCTTGAGAAGAGTTGGTTAATTTGAGCAATGGCTAATTCAAAGAGCACCAGCACTCTTGCTCTCTTTCTGGCTCTAAACCTTATTTTCTTCACTCTGGTCAGTGCCTGCGGGGATTGTCCAAAGCCAAAACCAAAGCCAAAGCCAAAGCCAAAGCCAGTAGGTTGCCCACCTCCTCCTTATGTCCCTAAAGTAAAGACCACCTGCCCAAGAGACACCATAAAGTTGGGAGTTTGTGCTAATTTGCTCGGTGGATTAATTGGGGCCGTTATTGGATCTCCGCCGAAAACACCATGCTGCACACTACTTGAAGGTCTTGCCGACCTCGAGGCTGCTGTTTGCCTCTGCACCGCCATCAAAGCCAACATTTTGGGGATTAACTTAAACGTCCCACTTTCTCTCAGCTTGCTCCTTAATGTCTGTGAAAAGAAAGCTCCAGAAGGTTTCCTGTGTGCTTAAACCTTAAAATCATCAAAAAAGCAAGGAAAAATAAAATAAAATCTTCCTAATTATTATTCAATCTGCTCGGTCTTCTTCTTTTTTTTTTTTCATTATAGCACTTTTGGATTGTTCATGTTGAGATTCTACGTACAGGGTGGTAACACCTTGTTCCCTCCCTTCTAATTGATGTTTTTATTTCCAGACCAGGTTTGATGGAGTGGTTTCAAATAATTTTTTTTTCCATTTTTTTTTCTTTTTTACGTGTACAATTTACAAGTATTCAGCTCTAAGCTAGAGCTAATATTGTATTCCTTTGAAATATTGGAAATTCAAAACTTTAAATTAATGCATCATTTCAATATTTTCTCTTGCATTAGTATTACTTCTCTGTCCTTTTTTTTTTTTGGATCCGTATATATATATATATATAATTTTGGTAATTTATCCGTGTCTAATAATCATTTTAGCCCCAATTAAATAGCATTTGAACCGCATCAAATTTTTACTGGGAAAAGCTCTCCCTATACTCGTCTCTGTAGAAGCGAGGTTCAATCTCAAAACTTTGCGAATGGTAAACCAACCTCGTCCATTTGGACCAATATATATATATATATAAATGTATAGTTTATATATGGTGACTTTGGACCAAATAATACTTATTTATGCTATTTAGCAAAAAAAAAAAAAAAAGTACTTATTTATGCCATGCATGTTTAAATTAGATATGAGAGAGATATATGTCACCTCTGCTTGATGTGAAATCCATCACTTTAAACAGTGTTCTAGTAGAAAATTATTATTATTATTATTTTTTTTTTTTTTTGGTAAGCGCTAGTAGAAAATTAATTTGTTCTTTAAAAATATATATTATTAATTGTCACTTACCAAAAAAAATATATATATATATATTATTAATTGTTCTCTTTCTTATTATATTACCATCTTATTTTATTTTATTGATATACATAATTATATACAATAATTGAGTTTTTTTTTTTTTATCATGCTCAAATAAGTGATTTAATATAGATTACTTAATTACTTTTTTCATTCTTGTTCATGTCTTAGGATATGAAGCCAAATATATATATATATACACACATTATAAAGCAAAGATGACTTGTAATAAAATTTTAAAAAGTTAAAATTAAAAAAAAAAGAAAAAGAAAAAGAAAATTATAAAGTTTAGCTAATTAACCTAAAAGAAATAGTTTAGCTATATATACATAAAATTTAAATTTACTGAAAAATTGAAGTGTGTAATCCATTCTTTTTGTCTCCCAACTTCAGCATTCCATTATTGACTTGATTTAAAGACAATTTCACATATCAAATTTATCCATTAGAAAATAAGATTGGATTTAAGATTTAATTATTATGACACTACTTTTAAAATTATACATCTTAGTATTGTAAAGTCGTAAAGAATGTAACATTTATAATGCGCGTAAGTTAAAAGATAATACAATTATCAATGGACTTTAAAATGTGCCGACTATAGTAATATTTGTGTGATGATTTCGAGTAAACCTTTTTCAAAAGTAAAAGAATGAATATATTATATATATATATATAGAGAGAGAGAGAGAGAGAGAGAGAAATGATAGTACCACTTGTAATCTTTCTTGGAAGGTTACTACTAGATTCGTTTTGTTCTTCGTGTTCATATTTCTACTAGGAAAAGATGGTAATTTGAAGGAACCCTGTTGGAACTATTCGTTACGGAAGGTTCCATTGAACCAAATTGAAGATGATGAAAATTGGGTAACTTTCAACCCTCCATATATATGTAGCTGAAGGAAAAGTAAAGTTACTTTCATTTCATTTATAATGTAAAAAGCAAAAGATTCCCTCCATCACTATACCTGATTGATTTGAGCTTTCAACACGGCAATGTTTCGGCACAAAATAATCATATTTTTTTTTCTACATGTATATATGCATGCCTTTAGGTTTTTTTTTAACCATTTATGAATGTTATGTTGTACATACATACTTATATTTGTAATTCGATTATCAAAATAATAAGAATATCGATATCTTTACAAAAAAAGTCCTATAGTCAAAACAATAGAATCCTAATGAAAATTTTGCAATTATATCAGTGGGGTTAATTCTTCTACTTCAATTCTTGGTTGGTAGAGCGAGAGAGGGTATATAAAAAATGCAAGTGCATCTTTTTCAGTCGTGAGCTTTTGTCACGACACGAAGATGTCTTAATCCATGGCGAAAGATACAGTGTGTGAATATTGTTACAATCAGTATTTTCTTCCCTTTTATTATATCAATCTTTCATTCCATAAATTCTGCTACCGTGTCAAAAATATCCATGTTTAATTAAACTATACATTTTTTGCCTATCTTTATCTTTGTTTCCAGCATATAGCTAGAGTTGTAGCATTCACCCCACTAAATTATTGACCTAGTTGGTCTTCTGAATCGCTGTACTTATCAGTGGCTCTTGTTTTCCTAGCAAATCTCTAATAAATATAATCATTTTATTATATATTTTTTTTTTTTATATATATATATATATATATATATATATATATATATATATATATATCAAAACCATATCTTTTCAATTAAAATATATACAAACAATTAAATTGTTTTCCACCAAAGTTGTCATGCTATATCAGTAGCCATGTATATTTGACACATGATTTAAAATCGAGTAAGAAACATTAATTTCATATCCACTTGTTCCTCGTCTTTTTCTACAGCTGTTTGCTCCTCAAAGATCTTTTTATTCGAGTCTATCTTAATTATTTAATTTTTTAAAATTTTATTGGATATTATCTTATAGCTAGTTCACAAGAAAAAAGACAACTTTGAAGTACTGAAAATATATAGCACTACCAATATATATATATATATATGGAAAATGTACAAAACAGCTACCCCATTCTTGGCGCTAGTACTGCTTAATTTTCTTTCTTCTTTATTTAATTCGTCGAATACATTTTAAAGGAAAATTTAAAGAAATGCTGCTGAATTTATGCATATATATAACGTTACACATCACCAAGAACATTTTAATTAATAACATGCATGCATGACTCATAGAAATTAAGAAATATATATATGGAAATAAATAAATTATAAGAACATAATGCATCTAATATTAAACAAGAGGAGGACACACAAAACCAGGTGGTGGAGTTAAGCCACAAGTTGCCAGGATTTGAAGTGCAATTGGGATGAAAATATTTAGGTTTAGAAGTTTTATTCTTATAATTGTGCAGAGGCAAATAGCTGCTTCCAGCTCCAGCAAACCTTGAATTACCGGACAACAAAGGTTCTCTATAGGGTCTCCAATCCCGACATGCACTAAGCCACCTAACACGTCCAAACAAAGTCCTAGCTTCAACGCATTGATAGGACACGTTGCATTAGTACTGCCACCTGGCGGTGTTGGTGGCCTCACGCCTGGAGTAGTCCCTCCTCCTCCTCCTCCTCCTCCTCCTCCTCCACCTCCACCTCCACCTCCACCTTCACCAGGAGGTGTGTAGGGTGGGTACGGTGGCAAGATACCACCTCCCGGAGGATTGAGTATAGGAGGCAAGATACCACCGCCGGGAGGGTTTGTGATCGGAGGAAGGATACCTGGAGGTTTGATGATTGGCGGTGGCTTAACAATTGGAGGGAAAGTTATAGGTGGTACTGGTCGAGGATGTGGATGTGGCCTGCCGGGAGGGTGTGGTCTAGGAGTCTTGGGTGGGTGTGGAGTGGGATGATGGTAAGGAGGGCAAGAAGGTGGACAGCAATTTCCGCATGCATAAGCAGTGGGCAATAATATTTCAGCCATTAGCATGCAAAACATGCAAATGAAGAACATTGCAGAAATCTTTGATGAATAAGAAGCCATGGTTATAGGCTGGCGAATTCTCAAAACATAAATGAATGAAATCTCTTTGTTATGATCCTTCGATTTTTATAGCTGAATTTTTTTATGTTCAACCCGTGAATGCTTTATATATATCTATATAATTGTGAGTGTAATCGAATTCTTATAAAAGTCCACCTAGGTTGGGCCATTCGACGTGGATTTCACGAAGAACCCACGTGGTCCCGGATAGAATCTCATCGAAATGCGGCTACGCTCGGGACATGATTTTTAACAAGGAGATTCTCACTAAACTCCACATTAAATGCACCTGACCCGACAAACATTGTTTAAAGTCATCATTTCGGAATTGCCGGGAAAGGTACTACTCCGGGTGTCACCTCCCGATTGGCTGTCCTACTCTATAAAACAGTAACACACAGTCACACACAAACAAGTGAAAGTCGGATACTTAGAATATACTTTAAGTGTTTAGACTCACTCTAATACACTCTCGGTGCTCGGTTTGGTGCTGTCGGAGCACACTTTTCAACCGATCGCCTAACACCCCTTTATTCCTATTTGTAACCGACTTGACGTCAAAGAGCCAACACAGGAAACACACCCCCCCGACACTTGGTTTTTTTTGTAGAACTAGTCAGCAGACCCCAACGACTATGCGTGGAAGGATTAAGAGACATTCCTATCAAATTGATATAATTTTTCATTAATATAGAAGAAACGTTACACGAATAAATGAATAAACATCATTCATAAGTAAACTTAATATCAATTGTTGAAATAAAATACTCAATCTAAAAAATTAAATAAAACTAAAAATAACAATAGAATTATCTCATTTAAACCTATAACACTTCATCCAAAGATCACAAATTTGATTTGCAAAGAAGGTTTAATTTTGTTTTCATTTTTAATTTCACTAACAAACCAAAAGATTTTGAACTTGTCATATCAAAAATCTCAAAAAGTGTGTAAGTTACAAATTCATAAATGCTTTTTGTTGCCATGAAAATTGTGGAAAGTATATGAAATTATGTAGACAAAATACTTAATCTAAATGAGTCAAATAAAACTAAAACACAATCAATACAAACAATCCTCTAAACAACAACAAAATTATCTCATTCAAATCTATAGCACTTCGATATACAATCACAGACTTCATTTGCGAAAAAGAACTTAGATTTCGTCTTTTTTTTTAATAACTAATCAAAAGTTTAAAGAGTGTGTAAGTTATAAACTTGTGAATGCTTTTTGTTGCCATGAAAAAGATCGAAAATATATGGAATTATAGGATGTGGACAGAGTACATGATGATGAAAGATAACAGAGTACATAGCTGCATGGCAAGACCTGACCTAATTGTACAGACGATTCCAAAGAGATGAATATGGAGATGGAGATTGAAGATTTTGGATGTTTACTCATTTTTCGCAAACTTCAATATGCAATCCGTGACCCCTTTTTTTTTCAATCCGTGAATCAGCTAACTCTTTATATATATGCAGTCAGTCAGTCAGTTTGCACAAATTCTTAGGCTTCCATATAAAACCGCACTACTGCTGAGATTTGCCTCTCTAGTTTTCTCTCTCGCCCATTAATTCCTTTTAGCTGCTTTCAATCGATTTCTCTCTGGCAAATTAATTATTGCTGTACTGCTTAATTTCTGTTAATTAATTATTTTGGAACCAGCTTCTATTAGGGTTAAAATTTCTACCTTTTTCTTGTTGAATGGCTATAATAAATATATATATATATATATATATATATATATATATTGCATGCACGTGAACTTTGTCATCTTCTAAGTAGTAACTAAACTAGCTAGAAATAATTATTCGTTGGTCCAAAGGTCTCATATTTTAAACTAGATAGAACTGTAAAATCATACTGGTACTTCATGTTTTTTTTTTGTTTTTTTACTTTCTTGGACAAGTACAATAGTTATATATATATATATAGATATATATATATATATATTATTTGTTATATTGAAGAGAAACTCATATATTCTTTTATTTATTATGATAGAAAATTAATGTGCATTTATTGATATATTTCTATTATATCCCTATAATTAATAGTGTACGATTTATAGTCATCAATTATTCTCATTAAATACTTATCGAAAAGATTATTCTCATTAAAATAAGTAATTTTAGTCTTTTCAACTAAAATGCATATCAATCATTATATTTTTAATAAAGGGTACGATTTTCTTTTTTGAGACAAGTAAAAAACAGATTGAGTAAGTAGTATGACTTGTAAAATATTAATCATAAGTTATTAAGAGAAAAATATCAATAAATACACATTAATTTTCTAATATAACAAGTAAAAAAAAATTATTAATTTCTTCTTATAAGTAAAAACAAAAAAGAACAAAAAAAAGGATATATTTGTAGATGTATAAATTTTATTTATATATTTAAATATATAATTAAATATTATTTATATATTTTAAATATATATTTATATTTATATATTTATATATTAAGATATTAAAATATACACCCTAGTCATTGATTGTCATTCACTTCATCTATAAATAGAGGGCAAATTCCCTCAACAAAAGGTTACACATACACTTATTCACTCACTCACACTCAAGAAGCTGAGAAGTTGAGAGATATTCGAAGGATATCGAACCTCTGTCGAAATCGGCCCTTCCACTCTAAATCCAAATCCATTTTGAAACAAAGTTCAAAGCCCTCGTAAGAAGAAATCAAATTGTTCGATAGATCGAGATCAAGCCCAAAAGCCCTCGATATTGAATCCATTCCGAGATCCAGCCCAAAATGCCCCTCGGAAGAAATCAAAACAATTGGATCGAGACAAGCCCAAAACGCCCCTCGAATCCACGACGGATTGAATCAACAGATCCATAGAGATTGGACTCTGTAAATTTAAATTGTTCATAATTGTTGTATTCAATTATTATATTTCTTGTAATTTTGAATTTTATAAGAAATAAAAGAAATTATTGTCTACAATATTATTAATGAAATATTATAGCATTTAGTTTATTTTTTTTACTATCCATGTCTTTGATCTCTAATTTCTATTTTTCAAATTTTTTTAGTATTCAATTTGTATGGGAGCAAATTATTGGTCCTCTTTAGCCATGTTCCATTAAAATCTAACTGACTGAATAGGGTTAACATTGGGAATTTACTTGTACAATTTCTTAAATTTTACATAATTTTTTTTTTATAGTTCATAACTACGTCTTTAATGATTAAGAAAACATAACCTCACAACCCCCCCAAACGCCTTCTTTGGGTGGCCCCTTCCCCCCTCCCCCAGTTTTATTTTAGCATTTTTTTTTTTTTGTCGTAGTTTACCATCCCTCCCTAGCCCTTACCCATACCCAGACCACACAAAAAAGCAGGCCCCTCCCCCCCGTCATTTTTTTAAAAAAAAAAAAAAAAAAAAAGAAGAAAACATAACCTCACTTATAATTTTTGAAGATCATGAGTGTGAGACAAAAAAAAAAAAAAAAACCTACGTCTTTGATATTGAACCATTGAAGATTCAATCATACTTATTTTGCAAAATATTAAGTTGGAGAAACCCACCATAACAACCCCCACTAAATCACTAACTAATGGAGAAATGTTCTTCAATATATATATATATATATATATATATATTATATATATATATATATATAGGAGAAACCACAAACACCACTCACGCACAACCCCTCCATGCCAAAATCCCCATAATCATATACGATAATGCATGCCATTTATGATAATGCATCAATTATTTTTATAACGTCTTACAATTTTCTATAAATTGGACAAAAAATAAAATCGAGAGAATCAGCTATGACTTATGGGATAAAACTATATATATATATATATATATACAACACCAATTTGATTTGTGTTGTTATTAAAAATTTGCATAAAAATGTTTAGTTTATGTGCACAGACGTTGAGCTTTTTTTTTTATATATATATAAAATTTGTGATTGGTCCACATGTAAGAAAATGTTAAGAGAATAACATTTGGGTCAATTTGTTATTGGCCTTCTTTATATATTTTTCTATGAGTACTTTAATTAGAATAAGTAACAGTTTATTACTATTTAACAAATATTTGGGGAAAAAAAATTTGCTTTAAAAAAGTCTTAACTTTTATTAATTTGCTTAAAATTTTCAACAAATATATAAAAACGTTTTTTTTTTTTGATCACATATAAAAACGTATTTAAAACTAAATATATTGAAATGTTAATATCAAATGTTTTAATGTAAATAATTAACGCTCTAATAGATTTTTTTTTTTTTTTTTTTGGCTTCTCCTTAGCACTAGTTGACTTGATACATAAGTTCGAAAGAAAAACATGCGCATGCACGAATTGTTAGGTTCAGAATTCAATCCAATTTCTAACAACATATTTCATTCCCTAAAAATAGTAAAGAATTTTCTTTGGTCCACTATTCTTCACTCACATCAGGGCCACTTAGATCGGACAACCACCAAAAATTTTCCTCATTTCTTCGTTTAGAGTAAACAGACCAACACCTCCATCCCCCTTCTCTCTCTATCCATTCCAAAAACATACGTAAAACTGATCACCAAAAAGGAACCTGCATTCAGAGAGAGCTTGTAAATATTCATTTCATAAAAAAGAATTGCATTCGATCGATGTTGCCTCATCCTAAATCTTTCTGCTAGTTGATCACCAATTCAATAGGGTATCCCCGGTGTTCAATATATATATATATAATTTGTCAAGAATATATCAATATTTAAGGGGGGGAAAAAAAAAAGTTGCTGCTTCCCTGAAACCAAAGAAGAAGAAGAAGAAGAAATATAAAATAATAATGAGTCAACAAACTCTAAACCAATCCATTGTGGAGGGTACCATTATTTGTTATGCACCAAATATGATTGTAACAAATGGTATTTGGCAAGGCGATAATCCATTAGATTATTCCTTGCCACTTTTCCTTTTGCAGCTGACCTTAATTGTCACCATAACACGGATTCTTGTGTACCTTCTCAAACCTTTCCGGCAGCCTCGTGTTATTTCCGAAATTCTTGTAAGTTTTCTTCTTTTTTTCTTCCTCTTAGGTTCAATCGTGACATATTTGTATATAATGTTGTATGATAAATAATGACAGGGTGGAGTGATACTGGGGCCCTCAGTGTTGGGACAAATCCATTCATTTAGTGCCACGTTGTTCCCATTAAGAAGTGTAATGGTTCTCGAGACAATGGCTAACGTAGGACTTCTTTACTTTCTTTTCCTCGTCGGAGTCGAAATGGATATTGCCGTGATCCGTCGAACCGGGAAGAAAGCCTTCGTGATCGCCATCGCCGGAATGATACTTCCATTTCTCATAGGCGCCGCATTCTCTTTTCTAATGCGGGAAGAATCCCAGGACTTAACACAAGGAACATTCATACTATTCCTCGGCGTTTGTCTCTCAGTCACCGCGTTTCCCGTACTCGCTAGAATCCTCGCAGAACTCAAACTCATAAACACCGACATGGGAAGACTAGCCATGTCATCAGCACTCATTAATGACATGTGCGCCTGGGCTCTACTCGCCCTAGCAATCGCCTTGTCCGAAAACAAAACCATGACGTTAGCGTCCATATGGGTTCTCGTGTCAAGCGTTGCATTCGTCGGATTCTCCGTATTCGTTCTGAGACCGTCGATTTCATGGCTAATAAGACGAACCCCAGAAGGCGAAAGTATAAGTGACTTCCATGTCTGCTTAATTCTCACCGGTGTGATGATATCCGGTTTCATAACGGACGCAATTGGAACCCATTCCGTATTCGGAGCCTTCGTATTCGGACTCATTATTCCAAATGGACCTCTAGGGGTGACCCTTGTAGAGAGGCTTGAGGATTTTGTTTCGGGGCTTTTGCTTCCTCTTTTCTTTGCAACTAGCGGTCTTAAGACCGAAATTCAGACTATTAATGAACCGGCGGCTTGGATTATCCTCAGTGTTATCGGTATTCTTGCTTGTGCTGGGAAAATTGCGGGAACGCTTTTGGCTTCTCTCTATTATAAAATGCCTCTTTCCGAAGGTCTTGCCCTTGGTTTACTCATGAACACTAAAGGGGTCGTCGAGATGATCATTCTCAATGTCGGTGTTGACCAAAAGGTACCATACCTTATAAACCATGTATTTATATATATATATATATTTATATGACTTTATGTACGTAAGCATCTCCTATAACATTTTTTCAAATTTAATTAGTGACACATATTCTATTTGTATCCGTATAGTAGAAAAAAGAAAATTTAATATATCTTTTCAATTCCTTTAACGACAATTAAAACAATTCCATTCCTTATATGAATGCAATTTAGCCTATTGTGGTTATTTGCAGGTTTTAGATGAAAAGACATTTGCAATAATGGTGTTAGTAGCAGTGGCCATGACAACAGTTATCGTACCATCAGTGACACTAATATACAAACCAGCAAGAAGATTCGTACCTTACAAAAGAAGAACAGTTCAACGATCAAAACCAGACGGAGAATTTCGTATCTTGGTCCGCATCCACACTCCTAGAAATGTTCCGACAATAATCAACGTAATCGAAGCATCAAATCCATCCAAAAAATCACCCATTTGCATATACGTTCTCCACCTCGTCGAACTCACCGGCCGAGCATCCGCCATGCTAATTGCACACAATGCTCGTAAATCCAGCCGTCAAGCCGTTAACAGGACACAAGCACAATCCGACCACATCATGAACGCATTCGAAAACTTCGAGCGACACTGCGGTTGCGTAGCTGTACAACCTTTGACCGCCATTTCTCCTTACTCAACCATCCACGAAGATATTTGTCGTTTCGCTGAAGACAAACGTGCGGCTTTTATTATCATTCCTTTCCACAAACAACAAACGGTCGACGGAGGTATGGAAGCCACCAATCCGTCTTTCGGATCGATTAATCAAAATTTACTAGCGAATGCGCCTTGCTCTGTTGGCATCCTCGTGGACAGAGGTTTGACCGGGTCAACGAGGTTAGGGACAGGTCATCCTACACATCATGTTGCTGTATTGTTCTTCGGTGGGCCCGACGACAGAGAAGCACTTGCTTATGGATGGAGGATGAGTGAGCATCCAGTGTCGGATTAACGGTGATCCGATTCCTTTCCTCCGAAGATATTTATTGTGAATCCAAAACGATGACGTCGTCATCGTCGTCTAAACAAGACCAAGGAAATAGTACTACCGCTAACAATGTTGTTGAACCGGGGATGTTGACAGTTGTAACCGATATCGATAGGGAAAAACAGTTAGACGAAGATTACTTACACGAATTCGGATCAAGAATTGCCAACGAGGATTCCGTGGGGTACACGGAAAGGGTGGTGCATAACGGAGAAGAAACGGTGTCGTCTATAAGGACGATGGACACGGTGCATGATTTATTTATAGTTGGAAGAGGACAAGGGATGATATCACCGCCGACAGCTGGACTTACTGACTGGAGTGAGTGCCCCGAGCTCGGTGCAATCGGAGATATTTTAGCATCTTCGGATTTTGCATCGAGTGTTTCGGTACTTGTGGTGCAGCAATACGTGGGCATGGAAGTGCATGGGGATCATGGAGGCGGAAGCAATACTCCGGATAGTCCTAGTGACCATCACATGGATTATTTCGCTTCCGCCAATAAATGGACTCCTCCATCACAGAAAGACCAAACCATATTTCATTCACAGCCTTGACGTGCCTAATTCACGTGGTTTTATTATTATTTTTTTTAATAGTCATTTTTACCAAACAAGAAGGCGTAGTTTAATTAAAAGCCGTCACTTATGATACCGGAACATCATGAGTTCGAAACCTCTAAATTTCACATATATATATTAGGTAGAGATTTGTACCATGATGCTTTTTTCCTCACTTATTCATACATAATTAGGTTGTAATGTTCGGAAATGAGAATTGTTATTCCAAGAATTTTATTAGTCCCCTCGCTTGATGGTGATGGATATTTTTCTTAATTAAGTTCTCTTACAAGTTACTTAGCCACTAAATTAATCATCATCCCCACAAGAAAATGAGTAAAGATCTCTTGTTAAATACTGTTAGGAATTAATCCTTATAACTATCGATGCTCGAAATATTAAACAAGAAATTGCAAGAAACATAAAACAGAAAAGTAATCAACACAAGGATTTTATCGTGGTTCCCAAATCTCACCAACAAGTGAGATATTGGTACATCCACATTGAGCCTCAGTAGATGGCTCACTGCACTATCAAAACAAACGTTTTACAGAGTTGAATTCCTTACAAAAGATCCCTACCAGTACACATCAAAATAACCCTAAAGATTACTGATGAAAAACAAACCAGGGATAGAATGAATCGGACTAAAACCAAACCGTAAATCAAGGAAGGAAACACGACGATCAATGATTTACAACAAGAGTGGGAAGAACCCCGCCCGAAACAACACAAAACCCCTATTCTGGAAACTCGACTAGAGAACACAAGAAGTAGAGAGAAGGATCGATATTCATCTGGATTACAAATTCACATGACTTGTGTATTTGTATAAAAGGGTAAAGAGGGCTTTCAATAGTGGTTGTAGGATTGATCAAATTGAATGGTTCAGATTGCATCCGATGACATTAGAACGGCATTGTTTTGGTTTAACGACAGGGTTGCACCGATGTGCCATCCTACTATCGTTTTGAGCCCGATGTTGTCGTTTTGATTCAATTTCAACATTCTCCACCTTGAATCCAAACACAGCAATAACCCTACAGTGCAGTAAGCTTATATTTAACATCATTGGCTCTTGTACCTGCAGTAAGAAGACAAAAAACAGTTAGTTTATATTGAGCATATTCAGACAGTGTCCGAACTTACTCCGGAGACAATCTTGGTACCAAAATCTGCTGCATTGTCTTCAGTTTTTATCTTTTGAAGATTCACAATTTTGTTCATAATTTTCTCCCCGACAAAATGATACTTAACTTCTATGTGCTTAGTTCTGTCATGAAAGACAGGATTTTTACTTAAGTGTATAGCACTTTGGCTATCACAAAAAACAGTAGCACACTTATCTATCAAGTTAATTTCGAATAACAAACCTTGAAGCCATATTGCCTCTTTAAAAGAATCACACAGGGCAATATATTCTGCTTTAGTAGAGAATAAAGTAACACAGGATTGTAATTGAGATTTCCAACTCACACAACAATTACCAAGCATAAAATAGTAAGCAGTAGTAGACTTTCTGGTGTCTTTTTCCCAGCAAAATCGGAGTCCACAAAACCATACAAATTAAATTTGTCGAATTACATTTGTTAAAACAAAGACCAGCATCAACAGAGGTGTTAATATATCTCAATGTCCATTTTAAAGCAGTCCAATGTTCATAACCATGATTGGACATAAATCCGCTCAACAAAGATATAGCAAAAGATAAATCGGGTCTAGTACTGATCATTGCATACATTATAGAACCTATTCCATTTGCATAAGGTATATCTTCCATTTTAAGCAAATCTAAAGTTGATTTAGGGCACTGAGCTTTACTTAACACGAAATGAGAAGCAATAGGCAAATTCACAGTTTTACTGTTTTTCATGCTGAATTTATCTACAACACTTTCAAGATATGGTTTTTGATGAAGTCTAAGACTTCCTTTATCTCTGTTTCTTTCAATATACATACCAAGGATACGTTTAGCAGATCCTAAATCTTTCATGTCAAATTCTGCACTAAGTTCCTTTTTCAATATGTTGATTCTATCTTTAGTGTTACTAATCAAAAGCATATCATCAACATATAAGAGAACAAATATAGAGTCATTTCCTTCAAACATATAGTAAAGACAGGTATCAAAACTGCTTTTACTGAAACCAATGCTACATATAAAATTATCAAACCTTTTATTCCATTGTCTTGGTGACTGTTTCAAACCATACAAAGATTTATTGAACAAGCAAACAAAATCGGGATGCAAATTATCAATAAAGTCTGGAGGTTGTTTCATATATATTTTCTCTTCCAAATCACTATGCAAGAATGCAGTTTTTACATCCAATTGTTCAAGTTCTAAGTTAAATTGAGTAACAGCTACGAGCATTATTCCGATGGTTTTAAATTTAACTACATGAGAGAAAATTTCATTGAAATCAATACTTTCACGTTGAGTGAATCCTTTTGCAACTAACCTAGCTTTATATCTAGGTGGATCGGAAGGTTTGTCTCCTTCTTTGATTTTGAATAACCATTTACAGTCAACAAGTTTATGGTTTGCAGGTTTAGGAACTAAAGTCCAAGTATTGTTCACATTTAGAGAATTCATTTCATCAAGCATAGCATTTAACCATTTGTCCTTATCCACGGATATACATGCAGATTCATAACTTGTAGGTTCAGTAAATTTAGATTCTTGAGCAGAAATTAATGCAGTAAATACCAAATCAGCATAAGAATATCTAGTTTGTGGCCTAATTTCTCTTCTAGGTCTATCCCTAGCTAGTTGGTAAGATTCTAGTGACTCTTCATGAGATTGTGCTAAGTCTTCTACTAGTTCCTCTTCAGTTTCTATGTTTGGTACAGACTCAGGTTCTAAAGTCTCATGTGTAGGTTAATTGGGCTCCACCTCAAACTGTGTGGAGGTAGTTTGGTCATCTCTCATATTGTCCTCACTAGGAGAGATGCTTTCAGGATTAGTTTGAGTACTAGTTTTACAAGGAAAGCTTGTTTCATCAAATACTACATCCCTGGAAATAATGATCTTAATACCAGCTAACTATCTATCCCATAATCTATACCCCTTTGTACCTGGTTCATACCCTAAGAAAACACACTTTATAGATCTAGGATCTAACTTTCCATTTCTAGTGTGTGCAAAAGCAGTGCAACCAAAAATTCTATTGTGGTTCAAACTAGGTACTTTACCAGTCCACATTTCTTGAGGTGACTTAAAGTCTAAAGCCGATGAAGGGCTTCTATTTATGAGGTAAACAACAGTGTTCAAAGCTTCCCCCCCCCAAAAAAGGCTTGTTTAATCCTGAAGTAAACATAAGGTACCTAACCTTTTCTAGGATAGTCCTATTCAATCTTTCAGCTACCTCATTTTGTTGTGGTGTCATCCTGACTGTTCTATGTCTAAGGATGCCCGAGTTGCTACAAAACCTATCAAAGTCCTCATTACAAAATTCTAATCCTCTGTCAGTTCTAAGTACCTTAACCGAGTTTCCAGTTTGGTTTTCTACTAAGGTTTTCCACTCCTTAAACTTTCCAAAAGTCTCATCTTTGGATTTAAGCAAATAAGTCCACAATTTTCTACTGTAATCATCTACAATAGACAGAAAATACTTACAATTTCCATGAGTACTTATCCTTTCAGGACCCCATAAATCAGCATGCACATAATCTAGTTTATTTTCGGATAAGTGAACACCGGATTTAAAACATAGTCTATGTTGTTTACCTAATACACAGATTTCACAGAAGTCAAGAGAAGGTAAAGCTGACTTACCAAACTGTCCTGCTTTTTCAAGTATTTTCATACCTTTTTGACTCATATGCCACTTAATGGCATTAGTTTGTGAATCAGTAAAGAAGCTGCAATGTTAGTCAAACCGGAATACATTCCACATAGTACATATAGACTATTCTTTTTCTTAGCATCGGCAATTATTTTTCCATTTCTAACAATATCAAGACAATCGGATTTAATCTTATTTTCACATCCCAAATCATCAAGCACACCCACGGAAATCAGATTTCTTTTAAGTTCGGGTATGTGTCTAACATTAGTCAACAAAATCACATTACCATTATCAAGGGTTAAAGAAATATTTCCTATTCCATGTATGATACAGGTGTTATCATTTCCCATGAAAACAGATTCAGTATCAACAACTTTATAATCAGTAAACCATTCCTTGTTAGGACACATATGAAAGGAGCAACCAGAATCAATTATCCATTCATTACGGTTTCTATAAATAGATGAAACAAGTACTTCGAAACATTGTTCTCATTAACGGATGGGGATTTATTACCATTAGACAATTTCTGTTTCTTTAACCATGAATAACAATTCTTTAATAACAATTCTTTCTTAAGTGACCTGGTTTATTGCAATAGTAACATTTTCTCGATTTCTTTAGGTCTGAAATTGTTTTTTCCTTTCTTTTTACCTTTATAAACATTCTGGTGTTTATTTGAGTTCTAATTATCCGATTTAGAGTTCACAAACAATCCGGAATTAGAATTTCTCTTTAGTTTTAATTCTGTTTCCCTTGCCTTAAGTCCAGAAACTACCAAGTCAAAAGAAGGTGTGATTCCAAGTATATTGTACAAAATTTTTCACAACCATATAATCATCGGGCACAGCATTTAGCAAAATAACAGCCAGACTAGTAGAATCTATTTCATGCTCTGTTCTCTTTAATAACAAATTTAACCTCAGTAAATCATCAATATTATCATCAATTGATTTATTCATATTTAATTTAAAGGCAAACAAAGAACATTTCACAAAGGCAATGTTAGTTACGGAAGGTAAAGAATAAAGAGTTTCTAATTTTTCCCCAAAGTTCAAGTGCGATACGCATCGTCGACCTTCCGCAACGGAGTCTGCTAGATTTAAAATGAGCAGGTTATAAGCTTCCTCATCGATTTCTATTTTCTTTGCAAATGTCTCTTTCGGCCATTTCTCCAAGTCTGGTTCCAGTGCATACGAAACCTTGTAATGTGAGAGCAAAGCTCTCATCTTTTTCTTCCAACTCCGAAAATCTATCTTCCCATCGAATTGGGAGATTTCAATTCGGTTGGATCCCATGGCTCAATATGAAAAATTTAAAGTTCTTAAATCGGACACACTAGACCATAAACACGTATACACTAAGACTGCAAATCTTGACTAATGACTATTCACACAAAAATAATCACAATCAAGAAACACACAAGGCAAGTAAAACTTAGGATTCTGAAAATATCCTAGACAAACCATATTTGAGAGAAATACAAAGCTCCGATACCACTGTTAGGAATTAATCCTTATAACGATCGATGCTCAAAAGATTAAACAAGAAATTGCAAGAAACATAAAACAGAAAAGTAATCAACACAAGGATTTTACCGTGGTTCCCAAATCTCACCAACAAGTGAGATATTGGTACATCCATGTTGAGCCTCAGTAGATGGCTCACCGCACTATCAAAACAAACTTTTTACAGAGATGAATTCCTTACAAAAGATCCCTACCAGTACACATCAAAATAACCTTAAAGATTACTAATGAAAAACAAACCAGGGATAGAATGAATCGGACTAAAACCAAACCGTAAATCAAGGAAGGAAACACGACGATCAATGATTTACAACAAGAGTAGGAAGAACCCTGCCTGAAACAACACAAAACCCCTATTCTGGAAACTCGACCAGAGAACACAAGAAATAGAGAGAAGGATCGATATTCATCTGGATTACAAATTCACATGACTTGTGTATTTGTATAAAAGGGTAAAGAGGGCTTTCAATAGTGGTCGTAGGATTGATCAAATTGAATGGTTCGGATTGCATCCGATGACATTAGAACGGCATCGTTTTGGTTTAACGACAGGGTTGCACCGATGTGCCATCCTGCTATCGTTTTGAGCCCGATATTGTCGTTTTGATTCAATTTCAACAAATACAATAATGATTATTGATTTACGTTCGGGTAACATATAATATATATATATATATATATATATATATATATATATAAGAATATAATAATATTAATTTGTGTGGTAACATTCTCTGTAACTATAATAAAAGATTTGATATGCATAAAGTGTTTGTGATATAATAAATAATGACGCAAAATGCACAAACAAACGTTTATTAAATCAATTAAAAATTATTTCCAACATAAATAATTACTAGGAAATACAAGGATGCGGGGAGTGCATACAACAAAGGTTTTTTTTTTATAGTCGGACGAAGAATGAACACACAAATTATCAATCCAAGAAAAATAATTAATTCAAAACCGGCTTAATTTAATTAAACGCATTGAAAACCAGTAGGAACTTTCTTCCCGCAGTAGTTGAGTAGCAAGCTCAAGGAAAGAGGGACATTAAGGTTGATTCCAAGGATGTTGGCCTTAATGGCGGTGCAAAGACAGACGGCAGCTTCAAGATCAGCAAGGCCTTCAATTAGAGGGCAGCATGGAGTCTTCGGTGGCTTTCCGATGACGAGGTGAACCAAATCGTTCAGCAAGTTGGCACAAACTCCGAGTTTCAGTGTGTCTTTAGGGCAAGTAGCCTTGTGGTGGTGGTGGTGGTGGTGGTGGTGGCTTTTCTTGGGTGGTGATGGTGGAGGACATGGAACATTAGTAGAGCTAACCAAAGTGAAGAAAAGAAGGTTTAATGTGAGGAGAAGGGCAGCTGATGATGCAACTGACTTTGAAGCCATTGCTAATAAGGTGTATGACCAAGAAGATTGATGATTGAAATGCTGAATGGTTTCAGGCTTTTTATAGGTGAAGAACAACAAATATGTACATACCCTTTTTCTTTTTTTTTTTTTTTTTTTTTTTTTTTGTGGAAGGAGAACCCCATGTGGTAAGATTGAACAAAAACTAAAAATGATCAAGATATATACCAAGACAAGTTGGAGCTACTGCCTGTTTAAGAATTCTTATATATATTTATATTATGTATAATAATTGACAATGAGGTGAAATCAAGACCCTCGAATAACGTTTTGATGTTGCACAATAAATATATACATATATATATATGGTCGAACCCGCAAATTTATCTTTATCTAAAATTATCTATCTCGTAAACTTATATTATTTTAGGGTTTAGGTTTATGGAGTTTTAAAATACAAAATATTTTAGAAGTACAAGAAAGGGTATTTAACTACCAATAAGCCGTAAATAACTTGAGATGTCATTAAGAATTGAAAAAGAAAAAAGAAATTATCAACTAACATTTGAAAAATAATAATTATAATAAAATTATTATTCATATTATTAGATGCAAATCAAATGTCATTTTAATTTAAATGACAAGTAAAAATGTAATTATTTAAAATAGAGAGTAAAACAACGGAGTATTTAATTTCTCAGATGATTAGTTTCGAAAAAAAAAAATTGTCGAATGATTCAAATATGCATTTATGGGTTTTGTCTTGTATCATAAAAATCAGCTAATAACATATTTTTTTATATATCAGTTTTGGAACATATAGATTTGTTATATAATATATCCTCTAGCAAATTTCTTCTCCATATGTTGCTTTTTGGTGTATTTCGTCCACAATCTTTTTATGTTCGATAAATTTGATCCTTTATTTTATTTTATTTTTTTTAACCAAAAAACATTTTTTAAAAGAAAAAATCAAATAATTTAGGAACTAAATTTACCCAATTTCCCTTATGACCTTCAGATTATAAATGAGAGCTACATTTTTTTGACTCTTTTGCTTTATTTTGATAAGGACGAAATACTAGGAATATATAAATACAGCTGTATCCTAAAAAACATTAATAACAAATTTTCTTATCATTAAGAAGCTAAATAAGAGAGTAATACTTGTTTCCTTATCATTCAATTAGAAAGTTGAGCAAACAAGGAATCAAAAACAATATTTCATAACATTTTTTCTTTCATGGCATGCATAACAATTAACTAAATGAAACTCTTTCTAGCAAAATGACAGACCAATTAGTTTTCCGCTCTTTCATTATCATATATATATATATAATATGTATATATGTATGAGTACCAAAGACCACAACATTACCATTATTATAATTAGCCAAAGCCAAAAGAACAACCTTACATGACTGTGATAAATCACGTAATAACAAAAAGTAACATGCACAATGAAGCAAAAGAATGTCCTCAAAGCTCAAGAGAAAATCATACAACCAAGACGTCAAGGACAACATGATTATATACTATTACTGATTTCAAATTAATCAATGTATAATTAGGCTATTTTATAAAATGGAATATCCAGTGAGTGCAAAATGACAAAATTCAAAAAAATTGTACTCATTAAATTAATTATTGTCTCATACTAACTAATCCAATAACCAGAAGAAAAAAAAAAAAAAAAAATCATTAGCTTTATTTATTTTTTTAAGATCAAGAATGAATGTCGGCATGTACCTTAACGTGCAAAAGTATCAGAGAAGCGCAACCACATGATCCTGTATAAATCTATTGGTCATTCTGTGCTCAATATTTTCTTTTTGTCCGTCTGCATTGTAAAAAGCTGAAGAAATTGCATATGCCTCTAGAAGGTGCTATAGTTGTATTCTCTTATCTCCATTGCATTAACTGTTTGGATCTATTTGTATTTTTCTTCTTCCAAATAGATCCCATCTTGTGATATACACATGTCATGATTGCGGTAAATATACATATATATATATATTTTTATATATATATATATATATATATATATATATATATATATATATATATAGCAGCATGGAAAGATAAAAGAACTTTTTTAACTAATCAGAATCTGTCCTAGGGTTAAAGAACTTAAAGGCTGCTCGGTCCTATAATATGATGGAAGTACTGCTCTTGCAGTGCACATGATTAACGGAGGAATATCCTCCTATAACCCTTCGTTGTGCTTGATTTGTTTATGCATAAAAGGTGGTGAAGTTTTGAGTCCCGTGAATAGGTATTTCAGACCAGAACATGGCAGGCAAAAAACTTGGCTGTCAAAGGAAAGATGAAATTAGAAAGATTCCTTTTAATCACATGAACCTATTCTTGTACCAGCAGATCTTCTACTACAATTGATTTTCTCTAAGTGATGTGTTATTATTAAACAATAGACTCTTTCACCTAGTGATTAAATTCTCAATCAGTAATAAGATGGCACAGGTGTAGCAAGAAACCTCAAAGACGCGAAACAAAAAAAGGAATATTTCTACTGTTACTAGAATAAAATGTATCAAGATGAACTAATCAGTCTTAAAACCCTCAATTCACTTCAAATTAGAAAGCAAGGTTAACATATTCCCTCCCTAGTTAACACCCAGCATAACTGCATAAGCCATTTCAATAAGCAAAACAAAAATTGGAAGGAAAGGAAAAAAAATGATATCATTTTTGAAAGCGATTGCGGCAGGAGTCATAGTTTATGATGAGAAACATACAAAAATATTAAATAAGAGCCAAGCCAAAGCTGTCACCTCAAGGACCTAATTTTAGACAAGTGTACATAATTTGCATCATATGGCTTAACCATCAACCCAGAGGCCAGAGCATTGCCAGTTGACTGCAAACTCCTGACTTTATTCTTCTATGGCTTCTACTTTAGCCACTATTAATATTACCAAATATTCCTGATTACAAATAATAAATGGTAACAAGACTTTCCCAATTCCCTTTTACGGGGTGATGCTTATCTTGAAGGATGTCTTAGAACAAGATTCAGCAAGGGGTGAAGTTTATGAATATTGACTTTTCAGGGTGAAACGATGAAACTAACTTCCACAGAGAAGAGGGCTCCAAAACACTCTGACCTACAGGATAGTGCTTTAAGGTAAGAGCTGAAAAGATGTCATAAATCGAAATGGTACTTTTTTTTCAGCCAGATTATTAGTACTGGTTCTGTACTCTTGTTGTATTAAGGGTAGCAATACACACTAGATCAGCATCTTTTAGCCTGCACTAATATTTTAGACAGAAGCAAGAATCTTCGGGTTGAAAGTTAAAATTCAACATTGAAGAAAACATAAGGAAAATATCCATTTTTCTAGTTCTCCCCACTTTTCCCCTCTGTGAAAACGACTGTAGGATGCCAGAGGCTATTTTCACAAATTAATGCACCTAGTGGATCAAATCAAATGCATGTGCCCTAGTGCCATTAAAGAAGTGACTATCATAGAGGAGAGCAAAAGCAGTATGTTATTTTACACCCTTGGTAAAAAAAAAAAAAAAAAAAAAAAAAAAAAATTAATATAAAAAATAAAATAAAAAGAGAACATTTTCTTAATTATGAAACTGTCTAAAAGAGTCCTTGATCAAATTATCTTTAAAAATTGATGAGTTCGTGAGGAGAAAGAAATAAGGATAATATTGGAAGAAACAAAATGCAATGAATACTAAACCAATGCCAGAACACAACTTTTATTAAGATAAGAATTCCCCGTTCTCCTTGAGAAGGAAAGGTTAGCAGTGTATAACTTTTGAAAACAAAACTAATCAAATGAAAAAGATTTTTTTTCCTCCAAACAAATGATGGTAGATTTCTTGTTCTTTCCTGACACCTTCAATACAAGCATCATTGAAGCAACATGTAACATAAATGTGCTATTCAACATCAGGATTGGGACTCAGATCCAACCACAAAACAGTAGCGCAACTCTGGGGCTCATAGTAAGGACAAGTTTCCCAGTATGTTCTAACTATTAAAAACAAATAAATAAATAGATAGATACACTTACGCAGCAAAATAACAATCACCGAAAGCATTCAGAAGAACAATCAAGAGGGCTCCGGACAAGGATTCAGTGGATGTGGCGTCCCTACATGGAAGTAACATAATCTAACATTTTGTACTTAGTGCTTCAAGAGGTTGTAAGAAAATTTCAATATCAATAATTAAAAATCAAGTAATCAAGCATGACAATCCGCATGCATTAAACCAGATTCAGACTAACCTAAAATGCACAGATTATATTTTTAAAATGTAAAGAAAATAAATAAAAGGTACCAAAAACACCTCAAGATCCAGCATCAAAGGGAAACTGGAGAAACTAGAAAGAGAAGCCCTATCAAAGATTAACACTCATTGAGAAATAACATGTTCTCAACAAACAACTTATTGTCCTCTTATAACCCAAAAGAATCCCACCCCATAAAACAATAAAAAAATAATAATTAAAGCCCAAGCAAAGTGAGGGAATTCTGAGATATAGTTGTCCAGGGTAGAAGCCCAGATTTTCAGATAATATACTAAGACATTCAATCTCCTCTTCTGAATCAGGTAATGGAGTTTGATTTACAAAATTTTGTTCAAGTCCATGTAAGTGCACTTGTCTTGCACTAATATGTATTTGCATTTTCTCATTTATGACTGTGTAGCAGCTGTAGATACGGAAGTGGATTAGCCTTTGGTTAAAAAATAATAACAATAAAGGAAAAAAAAATCCAGCATATATGGCTTTAAGAAAATTAAAATTCAGCTATTCAATCAGGGATGTTACAGTTCACCATCAGTATTTTCATACACTTTATTGAAATATCGGACAACAAAAAAGTAAACAAATAACTCATTTGCACCTCTAGGTGAACCAGATAACTAAGGTTCTTCACCAAGCTCCACTCTTAGGTTGTCATATGGATAGACCTTTGGCACCTGGTGAAAGACCAAAAGATTTCATATCTATTAAAGGAAAGCCAAATAAACTACAAGATAGTTGGACAATAGCAAATTAAGCAACTACATTTCTCACACAGCATTAAGTGATCGTTCTTTAAATTCCATTCTCCAATTTTTAGTACATGAACAACAGGCCTACAAACTTTTGACACATCAAATGCACCTGTCTAAATATTCTAGTAATAGAAGGAAAAAATATCAAAATAAATAATCTCGTGTAGTCTTGGAAAGTATAGAATGATACCTTGTGTTGTACATACCAAGTTATGTCTATCTAAATGAGATTGTAGCATTAAACCTCAAATCATTAGGTAAAATTTTCTACTTTAAAGATAGGCACACCCTTAACATTCCATCAGAAAGAGATTCCACGTTTTCTTTAACATCTCACTCTACATTTCTCAAGAGTACCAGTACCACCTCCCTTGCAGATGCCCTTCCACTCTCTTTGCACTCCTCCCCACCTGTTCCTCTCCCTCTCTCCCCTATCTACGTTCACTTTACTTGTATCAATAGCCCATCTCCCCCTCTCCTTTCCAAACCAAACCTTACCACCACCCCCAAAGCCCACCCTCTTCCTCCTTCACCTTTGTTAAGTGAAGTGTCAAGTCCACAAACACGCAAATGGTAAAACATATGAAGCTAGTAAATAGCTATGGATTATATTAAATGATCCACAAATAATTAAACACAAGCCATCTTAGGTATAATATTCTTCATTCTATAGGACCAATTCAGTCCTTGAGTAATTATTTCACTCTCTAACGCCTCTTCAGATCTATTAAGATTAATGCTATAATCAAGGTCTTCAAGTAAGAGAAAAAGAGAGAGCAATGTGGAAACGTTCTCACTGCCTCTTACAAATGATATATATTCAACAAGTGGATTCGAGTGAGAAAGTTGAATGATTCAAATAAAAACTAACCTATGCAACTTAACTGATGATCTAAGTAAAAATTAATCTATCCAAAGGATGACATAATCAACAAAGATTTTCCTAAAGGACACTTGACGCTCCAGAAAATATTAAAATAATGCAACATCTTTACTAGGGCCAAGAAATTTACAAGATTACTATCATTTCTATGTAGATCTTCATTTCAATATATATATATATATATATATATATATATATATAAATAAAAAAAATAAAAAATAAAAAGAAGTTAATCTGGCATGTATACAACAAGATATCAAATGATCAACCAAGTATACTGCACCAGCAATGATGACAAACTATGACAACCTAATTCTTCTTGGATAGCATAAAAAACCATTGTTGTAAAGAAGAAATATAAGAAAAAGACGAAGATGTATTCAAGAAAGTAAAACAAGAACTAAATCAAAGCAACCCTCTAATATTTCTGCGTATCAATCAATGATACATCTCCAAAAATATAAGTGTGTCGAGAGAGATGATTGAAACAACCATATCCAAAAGTAGCTAAAATTATAAAATATTCTTCACTATAGATTACTGTAGCTTTGTACTCAGATCACCCTCCAACCCAAATCAATTTATTACAAGAAATGACACTTGTTCACTCACATTCATAACATAATATGAAAATAAAGGAAAAGGTTTACTTGATCATAGCAAATGAAGAAGAAAAAGAGCAGCAGAACTTGTAAAACATGAGCTACTTTTAATATTTTCCTTTCAGGTGCACCATTGAAACCTACATGTCCATTAGCCACTAGTGAACTTTACATTCTTGTCTCACAAACCAGCTAGACATATCCATTGTAGAAGGTTCTAAAAAAGAGTTTCCTTTTACAAGATCTTAACCAGGTCATGTTGAACTAGCAATAGCTTTGGTCACCACAGCTAAAATTTAAGAAAACTTGAGTCACCTAAGATAATTGTTAAAAAAATTAAAATATCATATCTACGTACATATGGCACCTTTAAAATGCTAGTTCGTAAAGAACATGAAACTTTAGCAGAAGTTCCTCAAACTAGGATCTGGATCAATGATGAACTTAAATTTTTGAAACTGCAGATTCATAAGTTGGTCATTATACATTATATTAAATGTCGGGCAAAAGAATAATATTGAACCATTCTTTTACTGCACCAAAATGAAGAGAAAGCATTGCACACTTTTTGACTAGAGAACATCCCATTAAATTCAATCACTAGAATCTCAAACTACAAAAGGCATCAGACAACGATAACCTTCAGACACAGTATATGACCTGGATAGTAAATAAATTAAATGCATTCAGATCAAAATAACAATGTATGTTCAAAATATGGAAAAATAAAGTGTAAGAGGCTCAAAATCTCTGGACTTACATAAGGGATTTTCGAAGCTTTGTCATTCCAAGCAGCTACAAGCCCAAGTGTAGCAAAAAAACCTAATCCTCCAGCCCACCAAGCCAGCGCTTCATACTGAAATCAATAAGAAGAAAACAAAATTATCTCGTATCTGATTGAGCCCTAAAGACGTGTCACAAATTCAAAATTTTCATTCCCATTTCAAATGAATGTCTTAAAACAATCCAGTTGTATATATAAAATAAAATAACGAAACAAATGAGTAAGTTTGTCAAAAATAATTTCACCTTTCCAACAGTATTAGCAATTCTGTCAATACAAGGTTCTGGAAATGGAGTCCCGTTGTCCCACATCAACTCGTCATTCACAGGCAGCTAAAATTAGATAAAGGGAAAAAAAAAAACAACAAGGCAATTATTTTCACTGTGGGTTCAATTTTTCAGAAATAAAAAAATAAATGCAGCTTGAATATGAAAAAAATGAAGAAAAGAATTACGGGTTTGTCAGGGACGATGTGTTTGCCGACCGGGAGCCCCATGCCAGATCGAAGGCGAAGGGAGGAACTAACAGAGCGGGAAACAACAGTGTTTCCACCCATAATCCGAGACGCTACGTGGCTCAATCTGCCGGCCATCTCGTGCCGATCGGAATTTCTAGCTCTGAAGTATCTTTGTGCTGCCGAAACTCTCAGAATCAGAAGTCGAAGTTTTGCTCAAATCAATTTTTCTTCCACCCACTCTCTCTGATATACAGACATCATAGAACGACGTCGTTCCATCACTCCAATAACTATTTTAGGATATTTTGAATTCTTTTTAAGAATATTGTGAAAATGTTTAGAAACATAAATTAATTGTTTATATGTTAATAGTAATAATATAGATGTATATATAATATAAATAAAAATCAACTAATTAATAACATTTTTTTATATAAAAATACATTCGAAATTTCAAAAGTATTTAACAAAAATTAGAGTTTTTTTTTTTTTTTTTTTGGGGGAAAAAAATTGTTCTTTTATCTTTTAAAACTTATTTTGAAAAAAAAAAATTAATTCATTTTTCTTGGTTTTTAAACACTAATAAATTTTTATCTTTATTAAATTTTCATGTATTAATTATATTCTTAATATTTAATTATAAGAATTATTTTTCTAAATATTCAAAATTTTAAAATTATAATTATTTTTCATCTTTAATTTTTTATCAATTGATGAATTGTTTCTAAATAAGCTTTCCTTACATTTGTTTTTTAACCTTCTATATCAATAAAACTTAATTCCTTTCACTTACATACAACCTAAAAAAACCTATCCAACTTCAATGATAATTAATTTTTTTATTTTTATAAGTGAATTTCATTAAAATAAAATATTACACACTGAATAATTTTATCATTTAGAGTAATAAAATAAAACACCAATCTAAAACACAAAATTCAATTGCATAGAGAATTTGATTTTGCCGTTTTCCTTCAACCGCAATCTAATTCATCTTTGAGTGTATAAAAAATTTTAAAAAATGCCTTAAAAAGAAGACAAAAATCAAACAAATACCCATATTTAAATGACAGAATTTGAAGAACTTTTCTTTTAAAAGAAAAAAAAATGATATCTAGATATTAATGGAGAACCTATGCATTGATAAGTAAAAAATAAAGCAAGAAAATTAAAGAAGAAAAAAAGAATATATTTAAAAATATTAAAAAAAAAAAAAAAAAAAAAAAAAAAAAAAAAAAAAGAAAAAAAAAAAAAAAAGAGAGAGAAAGACGAAGAGAAGATTGATCTCCATTAAGAGGGAGATTTACAAAAGCTAAAAAACTCTCCCTATGCTGGGAGGAGAAAGTTGGAGTTGAAGAGCGATGGCCGCACTAGAGAGAAGGAAATTGTTTTAATAAATAGAAAATCTTTGCTCGATATAGTTAAAACTCATTTAAAAAAATATTTAAATAAAATATAAAGTTAGATGAACAATAATTTTCTTTTCTAATGAAAACTTTTGAATTTATTGCACATGTTATACAGTGGAAGTAAGTAAGTAATAACACAAAAAATGTAAATCAAGAAGACATCTTCATAAACCCCCTCAAGAAACCACACTTTTAATAGTTCAAATGTCCAACTGCTTTTGCACTTCCAAAATGGCCATAGCAGAGTTCTTAAGTTGGTTAGCTTCCATATCAGTCAATTCCACATTAGTCACACCCAAAACTCCACTCCTTCCAAGCATAGCAGGTAAGCTCAGAAACACATCTCCACAATTAATCCCATACATACCGTTTGCAAGAACTGAGACAGGGTGAATCCTTCTCTGATCTCTCAGTAATGTTCGAGCCAAATTCGCAGCCGAGTAACCAATTGCCCAAGATGTGTAACCTTTAAGACTAATCACCTCGTATGCACCTTGTACAACTTCTTTCCGGATCTGTTCAAGTGTTTCTTTCTCGTACACAATCTGCTGTTTGTCTAAAAAGCTCAGAAATGGTACTCCACCTACGTTTATGCTTGACCATAGTGCCACTGAACTGTCCCCATGCTCCCCAATTATGTATGCCTGGTGTTTAGTTAGATAATGTAATGTTACTTTTCAGATTAAGAAAAGAAGAATCACTTCTCTGCCATTTACCCAACTTTCAACAACAATAACAACAAATTGAACATATGGTGATATTAATGATATAATGCTTCTCAAGCAGAATTCCCACAATTTTTTATATATATATATATATATATATATCTATATGCTGCTAAGGCAGACTAGTATATATTGATATTAATGGTATATAGAAAAGAAGGGATCCTACCATTCTTATATACTTCCAATTCACTCCTTAAAATTTAGGATTTCCGTTAAGGCTGCTCTAGTACTAATGACTCAGATTTGCGAATTCACAATGCAACTATGGAACTAACACTGTACTCGCTATAAAAAAAGATATCTCAAATTTTTTATGAATATCTAAACTTATTCTTAATTCATATATATATATATATATATACACAATTCTTTACACATAATAATTAGACGTTCCCTAAGCATAATGATTACATGCTAAATTAAACTTTCAATGATAAGTATTAACAAAAGTCAAAATTATAATGCAAAACATAAAAAAACTCTCAAGAGAGTAGGGGTCTAATTTTGCCTTTTATTAATACTATTATTAAAAAATTTCTATGTGTAATTACTTATACATAAAAAATCATCCTCAAAATACATTAAAAATAAATTATTTATGAGCATTTTTTATATACTTTCAACCTAAGACTGAGACGTGTGTAAAACAAATTGGACTAAATCTTACAATTTTCCATTATTAAAAAAGCCAAATAATAGCAGTTTGATGACCAGTCACACTCACATAGACTCCATATGATATGAGGTAGACAACCAAAAATATGTCCATTGGTCAATAAAATGAGCATTGATAACCTATCATGTACTACTAGATTATTTTATCAGCTAGCTACTTAACCAATTACAAAGGTAGAACAACAGTGGGCTAAAATTATGCAGACATTATTAAAATAATCAACAACATGAATCATCTCGAAATGTTTGATCAGAATCATCAGATTGTGAAGCCAAAAGAAATTGTTCTTAATTGAAAGAATATATATTATATAAAGAATGAGAGGATAATTAATTTTAGATCTGAACTTGCCTGGACGTCTTGGGCATTGACATCAAGATGATCTGCTAACAAGAACCGAAACCTTGAAGAGTCCAGATTTGTACCTGAACCAATAACTCTGTTCACCGGGAACCCAGAAAGTTTCCAGGCGACATAGGTAAGAATATCGACGGGATTAGAAACGATCATAAGTATACACTCAGGGGAATACTTAACCAGCGGCGGAATAATAGCCTTAAACAGAGTCAAGTTCCTCTGTATAAGATTCAGCCTACTCTCACCAGCAATTTGTCGAGCACCTGCTGTGACAATGCAAAGATCGGAACCAGCAGTAACGGAGTAGTCAACAGAAGCGAGGATTTTAGTCCTGGGAAGAAAAGCAGCGGCGTGTTGAAGATCAAGCATTTCTCCGCGGAGTTTGTCAGCCTTGGCGTCAACAAGGGCAAGTTCGTCAGCCAAGTCTTGGGTTAGGATAGTTTGAGCGATAGCCATACCGACGTTTCCGGCGCCGATGACGGAAACCTTAGTGTGGCGTTTAGTGGGCGATGGAGGGGCTGCATTCAGAATGGGTTTGAAGAAAACTTTCGATATGTCGAGACCTCCTGGGCCGAGAGTTGAGGAAGATTCGCTCTTCTGCATATTTGTGAAAATTGGTTGATTTCTTTTCTGTTCTTTTCTTACTGTGTTTTTTGGATGGAGGAAGATGGAATGTGGGAGGAGTTATATAGCACGGAGGAAGGGACAAAGAGAGAACTTTTGGAAAGAATAGGGGAAATATTATTTGGTTCTTTCAACGGTCAGCGGACGTGTGAAGACTTTTTGGAAAGAATAACATGAAAATTAAGATCTGATTTTTTTTTTTTTTTATACTTTTATCCTTCTCGAAAATATCATTTTCACCTAGTTTTTTTTTTTTTTTTTGTGAATTCACCTAGTTTTTAATAATTAATACTCAGTAACTGTTTTTTTATAAAATAATAATAATGAATAAAAAGTTATTTACATTTTTTAAATATTAAAAAAGTAATAAATTTTATTTTTACTTTTTTTATAATATTAAATCTATCAATTAACATACATTTCCTTATCGAAATTTTATGAATTTTGAATATTATTTAATTAATTAAGAAAATAAATAAAATGAAAACGCAAAATTAACAACATCAATTAATAAAAAAAAAAAAAGTGTTGTAGATATATAAATTTTATTTATATATTTAAATATATAATTAAATATTTAAATATATAATTAAATATTTAAATATATATTTTAAATATATATTTATATTTATATATTTTATATATTAAGATATTAAAAAATTCACTCCTTAGATGAGTGACACGTGACAACATCATAGTCACTGATTATCACCCACTTCCTCTATAAATAGAGGGCAAATTCCCTCAACAAAAGGTTATAGATACACACTACTCACACTCACCCACTCAAGAAGCTGTAAAGTTGAGAGATATTCGAAGGATACCGAACTTCTATCGAAATCGGTCCTTCATCTCAAAGCCCAAATCCATTCCGAGACAAAGTCCTAAAGCCCTCGGAAGAAGAAAATCAAATTGTTCGATAGATCGAGATCAAGCCCAAAAGCCCTCGATATCAAATCAATTCCGAGATCCAGCCCAAAACGCCCCTCGAAAGAAATCAAAACAATTGGATCGAGACAAGCCCAAAACGCCTCTCGAATCCACGACGGATTGAATCAACGGATCCATAGAGATTGGACCCTTGTAAATTTATTATTATATAATTGTTGTATTAAATTATTATATTTCTTGTAATTCCGATTTTACAGGAAATAAAGAAATTTTAATTATCTACAATTTTGGCACGCCCAGTGGGACCATCTCTACCGTTCATCTCTTTCCTTCAAAATACTGTTGAAATGGAGTCCAAGAACGACAATATCAACAAAGGTGATTCAAGCAATGTCGCTACAAGCGCAAGCGTTGGTGGATCGACGTTCGAAGCTTACGTTGGTCCTACCACACGAAGCAAAGGAAGAGTGTTTGCTGATTTACGGAAGAGATCGATTGGCGACACATCCCAAAAAAAGGTAATCCTTGTTTTGATGCTTCAACGCAGGATCAACTCCAAGGCGTTGTAGGAGGAATAGTTAGAAAGAAGTTTGCGATGCTGGAGAACAAGTATGGTGAAAACAAGGTAGAATCGGAAGATGAAGATTCCTCTGCGGATTCCATAGGTGCTGTCCAGAAAGATCAAACGAGCAGCGATGATGATCTCGAAGATACCTCTGCCAACACCTCTATCATGCCCGTTATGATGGTGGACGCATCAACCATAGAAGAGCAATTGGTGAACCTGACGAAGTTGGTGGAAGGCCTCGCGATGTAGACATCAAAACAAGATCGCATCATCAATCAATTATTGAGTAACAAAGGTGAGTCCAAACCAAAGCACCAGACCCAAAAAGGCGTCGCAAGAAGCAAACAAAGGTGTTGCCTTCAAGCAACGGGAAGGATCAAGTAGTATGTTAGCGGATTCGAAACCGCCGGACAAGAAAAGACCTTTCATGTTTCGTCAGACGGACTCATTCCTATTGATGAACTCTCGAATTTCATCGAAGGAACGATAAAGGATAAGTATCATGGAAGTTCAAAATCTTCCTTCGCAAATTCAAAGCTATATTCAAGGAGAATTGGCAATCCGAAAATGCCTATGGGCTATCAACCTCCAAAAACAACTACGCGATGTCGGTAAAGGTAATCCTAAGCAACATGTTGCTCATTTTGTTGAAACATGCGGCAATGCGAGAACGGAAGGTGATCTCTTGGTCAAACAGTTCGTCAGATCTCTCAAAGGAAACGCATTTGACTGGTACACTGACTTGGCTCCTGGATCGATCAACAATTGGAATCAACTTGAAACAGAATTCATAAACCGCTTCTACAAGCACCCGAAGAACTGTAAGTATCTTGGAGTTAAGTCACGCCAAGCAATGGAAAGACGAGTCTGTCGTCGATTACATCAATCGATGGAGGAGTCTGAACCTAAATTGCAGAGATCAATTATGTCAAAAATCTGCGATCGAGATGTGCATCCAAGGAATGCAATGGAACCTTCAATACATTTTGAAAGGAATTCAACCAAAAACATTTGAAGAATTAGCTACGCGCGGACGAGATATGGAGCTAAGTATTATAGTCAATCAAAAGTTTGAAATTCATGTTGAACAACAACAACATCAAAATAGGGGCATTGTTTCCTCAAAATCATTTGAAGATGAAGAGTCAACTTCAAATGTCAACGATGCTTGAATCAAATCACCGGCGCTCCTCCTAGACGTACGAGGTTAAACCGCAAGTTACTCCTTGATATGAGTCTAAACTATCTACAAATTCGAAGAAGACTCCTTGATACGAGTATAAACTGTCTGCAAAGTTAAAGAAGCCTCCATGATACGAGTGTAAACCGTCCGCAAAGTTGAAGAAGACTCCTTGATACGAGTGTAAATTGTCCGCAAAGTTGAAGAAGACTCCTTGATACGAGTGTAAACTGTCTACAAAGTTGAAAAGTCCTCATTGATATGAATGTAAACTGTCTGCAAAGTTGAAGAAGACTCCTTGATACGAGTGTAAACTGTCTACAAAGTTGAAAAGTCCTCATTGACACGAGTGTAAACTGTTTGCAAAGTTGAAGAAGACTCCTTGACACGAGTGTAAACTGTCTGCAAAGTTGAAGAAGACTCCTTGACACGAGTGTAAACCCCCCCCCAAAATTGAAGAAGACTCCTGTACAGTGTAAACTGTCCGCAAAGTTGAAGAAGACTTCTTGACACGAGTGTAAACTGTCTGCAAAGTTGAAGAAGACTCTTTGATACGAGTATAAACCGTAAAGTTGAAGAAGACTCCTTGATACGAGTGTAAACTGCCTACAAAGTTGAAAAGTCCTCATTGATACGAATGTAACTGTCTGCAAAGTTGAAGAAGACTCCTTGATACGAGTGTAAACTGTCTACAAAGTTGAAAAGTCCTCATTGACACGAGTGTAAACTGTTTACAAAGTTGAAGAAGACTCCTTGTAAAACGCTGCAAAGAAGAAGACCTTTGACACGAGTGTAAACCGTCCGCAAAGTTGAAGAAGACTTCTTGACACGAGTGTAAATTGTTTGCAAAGGAAGAAGACTCTTTGATAAGGGTTATAAACTGTAAAGTTGAAGAAGACTCCTTGAAAGTATAAACCGTGCTGCGAATTTGAAGAACGCTCCTCCTTGACGCATGAGTTAAAAGCCGCATGTTACTCCTTTAATGCATGAGTTTAAATCGCAACTTTGAACTACGTTCGACTTGATTCTTTTGCGAGGATACGTAGGCAACTTAGATAAATTCTAAGTCATAGCCAAAAAAAAAATTATTGCAGTGAAATAAAAAAAAAAAACAAGGGTAAAGAAAAATTGCAAGTACTAAAATAAAAAATTTTTTAAAAAAAAAATGCAAAAAAAAAAAAAAAAAAAAAAAAAAAAATAAAAAAAAGCCGTACAAAAAAAAAACTGAATAAATAAATATTGAAAAGAAAGAACAAAAAAAAAAAGAAAAAAAAAAAAAAAAAAAAAAAAAAAAAAAAAAAACCGCAAGACAAAGTTGTCAAAAAAGAGAAATTTTATTGATTTCAATTCTTTTAAACAATATATGTTTACAAGATTAATAAACAATAAGGGGTAGAAATTAATCTATCTACAAAGTTGTGTGCAAGATTTCTTAAATCAATGTTGACAAAGTTGATGATGAATCCTTCAAATAGACATTTAGAAAGTTGGAAATCATTCTCCAAGTTGATATCGCAAAGTTGTTGACGACGCAAAGTTGTTGACGAAGATGGTAAACCACAATGTTGAGGCAATAGACAACAATGTTGATGGCGGCGATACACAACAATTTTGCTTATAAGGATAAACAACAACTTTGTTGGCGACGATGAGCAGTAACTTTGTTGGCGACGATGAGCAGCAACATTGATGGAGACGATGAGCAAGCAACATTGATGGAGACGATGAGCAGCAACGAGGATGGCGACAATTAAGCAACAATTGTTGATGGCGGTAGCATTGGTAGATGATTATAAACTTACCGTCGTCAAAGATGATGGTGAAGGTATATCCAACCCCATTGATTGAGGTGTTGTCCACTGACGATAAGCTTAAAGAGCCTTAAATAAAAAATAAAAAAATCAAGCTTGAAGTTTTGAATGTTTTGGGATGTCGGTATGTTGATGTTGAGATCCCTATTTGAATTGCTACCAGGGACATCTGCAAGTACTCTTGCCCATTGCTCTGCTCGATCATCATTTTTCGTCGATATCATAAGCATTTTTTTTTATTTCAGCATAATGGGAGAGAGGATAACTGAATATATCCGGTAGAATATTTTCTTTGCATGTGCTTCATGGTGAAATTGGTGATAGACAGAAGAAGGCTGCCGAAGCTGAAAAGAAAGGAAAACGGTGTTTTGTTTGGTTATGCTTGCGAATTCATCTTCTTTATCTTTTGGAGCAGTTGATTTTGATGTCGAGTGAATGAAATGTCAATTCCTAATTTCCTACAATTACCTTCAACAATCCTTGGATAATCGCAACGGGATGAGCGCTCGTTCCTCCAGTCAGCCATAATTTTTCATTTCGTCACCAATCATATAATTCTCGATCACTTGATTTCGAGCATCATGAGCATGCATAAGGTGATTGTAATCGTCAGTAAGTGCTAGAAACGTGATGCTTAGGGAATGGACATTGAAATCAATGTTTGTTCCGGCACCAAAGCTAACATTGCAAGATGATAAACATAACCTGCAATCCGAGCAAAACATTACCATATTACCCGGAAATATTGCCTAACATCATGAAGGCACAAAGAAAAGCACTCTAATGAATATATTTCACGGTACGCGCTTTGAGTGATACGTTTCACCAACACGAGGGGCAGGTATCGTGATGACGCTACGAAAATTGTAGACTGGATATTGCCCTCGGGAGATGTTGTTGACGCTATTGAAATTGATCGAACAATAATGTTGATTCAAAAGCTTTCCGTGCAGTTGAGCAATTTTGTTTTGCAATTGGTGAAGAAGCATCACAAGAAGATGTGAAAATTCTATTGATGGCAAATCCTCTGCTGAAGCACCTAGAGCCCTCTTATTTTCATATTGAGCATCAAAAAAGACTTGGCATGGTTATGATAGACACCTGTTAAAAAAAAACGAAAAGAAAAGAGAGCAAGCAAATGATGAAGAATGTCTTGCATGTAAGCTTTGGTTGACACTTGTTCAATGATTTACTAAGGCATGGAGAATTGAGAAATATATAATGTGGAGGATGGTGATGCTGCTTGTCAACATTTCTAAAGCATTGTATTATTGTCTCCAAAGTGGTGAGTTGAGGTATTGGAATTTGTACCATATGTATGATGGAAGATTATGGTGGAGCTTCAAAATCAAATGCCCGTGTGCAAAGGTTTTCCTCTTAAGCTGGATGCTTAATTAGAACAACAAAAGAACATTTTGTTGTTCTAACCAGTACTTCAAACCTTGCGAGTCCAAGGATCAGGAAAATCGAAGAAGACCTCAAGTATGATCAAAGATAATCAATTTTTTATCTGCAAAAAAAAAAAAAAAAAAAAACGTTAGAAAATAAATGAATAAATCGTTTCTTTGAAAATTTGAGACTTGAATGTTTTCAGCAGAAAGAGTCAAACTGGGGTTCTCCAAAAATCTTGAAGAAGATTTGAAGACATTGACTTGAATCATGAAAGGATGGAGGGTGCTTTATATAGACCTCTCAAAGTTATAAAGAGTCTTAATATGATTATATTCCACAATCATATTTATCTTGAGTTAAATCAAATTAACTCAAATATTTGATTCAAAATATATATATATATATATATATATATATATATATATATATATATATATACAAGATTTTTTGAATATATATATATAAAGATTAAATTCCCATACAAACCTTCACGCTCCGGGAACAAGTCCCAAAAAGGGGCAATTTGTAGATATATAAATGTTATTTATATATTTAAATATATAATTAAATATTATTTATATATTTTAAATATATATTTATATTTATATATTTTATATATTAAGATATTAAAATATTCACCCTTTTAGGTGAGTGGCACCGGGGCAAAATCATAGTCACTGATTATCACTCACTTCATCTATAAATAGATGGCAAATTCCCTCAACAAAAGGTTACAGACACACACTACTCACACTCACTCACTCAAGAAGCTGTGAAGTTGAGAGATATTCGAAAGATACCGAACTTCTGTCGAAATCGGCCCTTCCTCTCAAAGTCCAAATCCATTCCGAGACAAAGTCCTAAAGCCCTCGGAAGAAGAAAATCAAATTGTTCGATAGATCGAGATCAAGCCCAAATTCCCTCGACATCGAATCCATTCCGAGATCAAGCCCAAAAGCCCTCGACATCGAATCCATTCTGAGATCCAGCCCAAAACGCCCCTCGAATCCACGACGGATTGAATCAACGGATCCATAGAGATGGAACCCTTGTAAATTTATTATTATATAATTGTTGTATTCAATTATTATATTTCTTGTAATTCCGATTTTACAGGAAATAAAGAAATTTTAATTGTCTACAAGTGTATCAATCAATTAGATGATAACACATCACAATCTCATGATCACATATTTATCTATAAATAAAAGATCAAGAAAAACATTCAGAGTTGGTGGATTAGAGGTGGATATAGAGAAGAAAATAAATTTTGACGATTCATTTGGGGTCAAGAGTTTAAGGAGTAAGTGCATCCTTCCTTCGAGATCAAGCTCAAAAGTCAAATCCGAGATCAAAGTCCACATACCCTCGGAGAAATCAAATCAAATACAAATGGATTGAGATCAAACCCAAAGGCCATTAAAGTTCAAATCTATTTCGAGATCAAACTCACGACCCTCGGATCCATGATGAAAATAATCAGTAGAGATATATAAAGATTGAAGTCAATATTAAAAATATATTTATTATTATTTTGGAGATGATAAAAAATTTATTGTTTACCCTCTTATTTAACATTAAAAATTTAAAGTATGTTAAAAATAAAATTATTTCAAAATTTTAAAATATAAAATAAAATGGAAGAATATATTAAAAAAGCAAAGCAGTTGCACGAAAGAAGAATGTGTTCCGGGAACACTGAAATGGAAGCCTTTTGTTTCTAGAATGCCATTGAATATGGATTGTGGGATGGCAAAAGGAATTCCCAGAAAATTTGCGTGCAGAGCACTCTCCATCACCATCACGTGCCTAGTCAGAAACCCCCGTACCGTACTCCCAAACTTTGACAAAAATCCCCTCCTTTTTTCCCCTTTTCCCTCTCTTTTTGGCAAAAATTCCATATAAAAAATTGAAAATTCAAATCTCACTAGAAATTTGTAAGAATACAATAATAATAATAATGTTTAAAAAAAAATTAAAAAAAATAATAGTTATAATTTGAAGAACATAAATTTTTTTTTTCATATTAAAAAATTAATTTTTAATACTATTAATTAAAAAAAAAAATCCGGCGTGCGTTTAGTATGACGATCAATAGTTGAAACTCCCTCCGAAAAATGAGGGCTCTCTCTGCCAGGTTCAGTGGCGGCGGCGGACTCTAGGGTTTCTCGTATATGAGTATTGGTTTGGAGGTAGGGCATCGGTACAGCGGTAACATCTAAAGGTGACGAACAGGAACGGCTATGGATGAATCAATCCTCAGCAAACTTGGTAGGGTGACCATTGGCACGGAAGGCTCCTTAAGTATCCCGCCGGATGATGAGGATATCCGGGACGGACTGCAGGAATGTAGCTTGAGTGTTGTTGCCTATGTACCGAAGGGGAAGGATATAAACCATTCGGGATTTAAGGCGGCAATGCGCCGTTCATGGCATTGTGAGATCTCTTCGATGCAACACTTGGGAGCCAATCCGTTCCAGTTATTCCTCGAGAATAACGAAGCTGTGGAATCGGTCCTACAAGATGGACCATGGAATTTTGAAAACCACTTAGTGTTGGTGCGGGCATGGAAAGGGACAGATACATTGGATGCATACGATTTTTCTATAGAGAATTTTTGGACCCATGTCGTGGGATTGCCTCGATTCCGCTACACCAGATGGGTGTGGTGTGGTAAGCGTCCAAACTCCTCAAGACTTGCACGCACGTCCAGATACGTGAGGAACTTCGCCGGGGGGTTAAATTCTTCCGGATTCGCACGGGGGTTGTCCTTGGGGAACCCCTACGTCGTTGTCTGCGTATGACTACCCCGGATGGGGTCATGCATATGGCTTTGATTAAGTATGAAAGACTTCCCACATTTTGTTTTTTCTGTGGTACAATAGGGCATCGGTATCGTGTGTGTACCCATAATACCGAGAACATACCCGTCGCGGATATGAATTTTGGGCCGTGGCTTGGGGGAGTAGACCACGTGGCCTCCGGCTTGATTGCAAATGCTCCGAACCGCAAAACGGATGAAAGTGAGGATAGGATGGATTCATTTACCGCAGGGCGCTATCAGGGGGGTGATTTCGCCATCCCGGGGTAAGGCCACACTTCGTACATATGGTACTGGGTTACCTCAAGGCTCTTCCTCCATTTATCCTTCTGGCGGTTTGCAAACCTGTGCTAAGACTTCTTCCAAGCCCATTACACCACAGAAACGTTCCGCGGAAGCATTAAGGGAGGATGAGAACGACACCACACATCACTTGGTTATGAAAAAACTTAAATTCCCGGCGGTGGAGGCTGCAGAGCAGCCCCGCCGTCATCAATGAGTTGCCCGGCGTGGAATTGCCGAGGGTTGGGTTCCCCTCGGGCAATTCACGAACTTAAGAACCTAGTTCGGACGGAGAATCCGGACATTCCGTTTCTCATGGAGACTAGATTATCGAAACAAAAAATGCGGGCGTTACGACCGAGTATTGGGTTCCAAAACGGATTAGTAGTGGGGAGAACGGGATTTGGAGGTGGTCCGGCACTCTTGTGGCATGACGATATGGACATTTCCGTCCTATCATACTCGGTAGGCCACGTTAGTGTCTGTATCCGCCGATGGAAATTGGGTGCCGTGGGGTTTCTTACTGGTTTCTATGGAAACCCGGAAACAAGCATGCGACATCACTCCCGGGAATTGTTAAGGAGATTGTTCCCTGGACCAAACTTACCTTGGATTGTCCTAGGGGACTTCAATGAAGTCCTTATGCCTAGTGATATTCAAGGCGAGACGGGATCGTCCTCAAAGTCGGATGTTGAAATTTCGGGATGTTATTACCCAGCTCGGACGACTCGAAGTGAAGGGGGGGGGGCCTTTCTTTACTTGGAGCAATAAGAGAAAGGGGGCGAACCTTACTTGGTGTCGGTTGGATAGAGTTTTTGTTACTTCATCTAGTTTGGAACTAGCAGACCAGGTCTCCTCCCGGACAATTGCTACATCAACGTCGGACCACCGTGCGGTACTAGCAACTCTTAGTTGTCCTCATTTGTGGGGGAGTCGGGAGCGCCCACAGTCCCGAGAACCGAGGTATGGTGGTTTAAAGATACCGAATGTACGGAGATGGTCCGACGACTTTGGACTCCGGCGTGACCTCTCTTCACGGTTTCAACGCGCAGATGTCAGTTTAAGCTTAACATGCTATCATGGGGCAAGAAGAAGAAAGGCGATCTACCCGTAAAGATCAAGGCTGCGAGGGGAGGCAGTTGAGCGTTTGATGGATAGTGGCCACCCTATTGGTGCACTCGAGGAAGCCTTTGCGAACCGGACGCTCTCCTCGGCATAGAGAAAGATCATTGGCAAATTCATTCTAAATCCCACCGGCTACGTGATGGTGACCGGAATACCTCATATTTCCACCATCATGCATCGTCCCGAAATAGGAGGAACCATATTCACTCTATTGTTAATGGCCAAGGTGCTCGGGTAACATCTTCCAAGGATATCACTAAGGTTGCTCTCTCCTTTTTCTCGATCTCTTTACATCACCGGTGGAAACCAGGCCGATTTCAAGTCATTTTTGATGGTACCTACTTTCCCTCACTATCACAACACGATCAAACTTGTCTACTAGTACCCTTTACGCGGGAGGAGGTGTACACAGCTTTTATGGAGATGCACCCTTCTAAGTCCCCGGGGCCGGATGGCATCCATGCGGCTTTTTACCAATCCTATTGGCACATCATTGGTGATGATGTTACATCCATGGTTTTGAACTGCTTGCAAGGGAATATGGACATCAAGGAGATCAATAAAACATGCATTGTGCTTATCCCAAAAATTAAAGGTCCGACAACTATGGGAGATTTTCGTCCGATTAGTTTGTGTAACGTTGTTTACAAGGCAATTTCTAAAGTTATTGTGAACCGCATGAAACCTTTCCTCTCTAAACTAATTGACCCCTGCGCAAAGTGCCTTTGTAAGTGGGCGGCTTATTACCGATAACATTATAGTGGCGACTGAAGGCATACATTGGTTGAAACAAGGACTGGGGGGTCGTACGAAAAATATGTTTGCAGTGAAGGCGGACATGTCCAAAGCATATGATCGCATTGAATGGAGGTACTTAGGCTGGATTTTGAAGAAAATGGCGTTCCCGGAGTCTCTTCACAAGTTGATAATGACATGTGTATCTACAGTATCGTTTCAAATTTCAATCAACGGGAGATTATCATCGAGTTTTCAACCTTCACGTGGCCTCCGACAAGGGGACCCCTTGTCACCCTATTTATTCATCCTTTGTGCGGAAGGCTTCTCTAGCTTAATTCAAAAGGCGAAGGACGATGGAAAGGTTTACAAAAACGGTCTCGTTATGGCCCGATTATCTCCCACAGTTTCTTTGCGGATGACTGTCTTCTTTTTATGGAAGATCACTATCGGAGTATTGGAGTATTGAGGGGCATTTTTGATCAATACGGAGCCGCGTCAGGACAACAAATCAATCCACAAAAATCCACTGTATGTTTCTCCAAATTTATGCCGGACCAACGACAGGAGGAAATTCTACAGGCACTAAACATGCAACACAGGCACCGGGAGTGGACACTATCTTGGTATGCCTTTTGTGATGGGTTATTCAAAAAAAGAACTCTTCTCCTTTCTCACAAATAGAATGTGGAAGAAGGCACATGGCTGGAAAGAAAAGTTTCTTTCGCGGGGTGGGAAGGAAGTGTTAATCAAGGCTGTTCTCCAATCTATTCCAACTTATATTATGTCCTTATACTACCTTCCGAAATCTACTGTGACTGGCATTACCAAAGTAATCGGACAATTTTGGTGGCGGGCGGGATCAAAGGACGGAATGAGTTGGATACCTTGGGCAACAATCTGCAAGAAAAAGAGAGATGGGGGTCCGGGGTTTAAGGAGCTGGATTTGTTTAATCATGCCTTGTTAGCAAAGCAAGGATGGAGACTCTTAGAAAACCCAAATTCCCTTTCCGCCCGGGTCCTGCGACACAAATATTTTGCTTCCGGTGATTTCCTGGAAGCTAAATTGGGAAGTCGTCCTTCCTTCCTTTGGCGATCATTGTTGGTAGGAAGGGAACTTTTAAGCAAGGGATTACGGTGGAGAGTTGGCAATGGGAAATCGATCAAGGCTTTTACTGATCCTTGGCTTAATATGACGACGGGATTCCGGCCACTCACCACATCGCTTTTCTTACAAAACCAACTCCTTGTTGCAGATCTTATTGAGAGTGGAACTTGGAAGAAGGATATAGTGAACACTCTCTTCTTGAAGAGGGATGCCGACCCGATTCTTGCTATTCCTATCTGCCGGACTGGAGGGAAGGACCGAGTGATTTGGCATTATACACCTACGGGTAACTTTACAGTTGCTTCCGCTTATAGCCTTGCAGTTCACATACGTGATTCTATGCGAGGATTACCTTCTTCATCAAGCCTGGTTTCAGCCTGGAATATTATTTGGGAGCTTGCTGTGCCGCCCAAAGTTCGGCACTATGTTTGGAGACTATGCCATAATTCGCTTCCCAGAAACGGAACCTTGTTCGACGACATCTACCTGGGTCTGCCGGTTGTGTCGGATGCGGAGCCGAGGTGGAGGATGATCACCACATACTGTTTACATGTCCTCATGCTAGGTCGGTCCGGTATGCTGCTAATTTACCCTCTTCCATTGTATTCCTGCGGGCTAGCAGCTGGCTAGATTACCTCCATCCGGTTTCGAGTATGAGATTGTGGAGAGTGGGATTACTGCTAAAGTGGTAATGGTGTTGTGGGCCATTTGGTACTCCCGAAATGAGTACATCTTTCAGGGGAAGAATACTTCACCCTATACCACGACACAACGAGGTCTTGCGCCCTCCAAGATTCTCTCTTCGCGAGGAGCGGCTCCTAGGCGGTGGCGTCTTCATCCCCCCCCGGTCTGAGTGGTCTCCTCCACTTACGGGATGGTCAAAATTAAATGTCGATGCAGCTTTTAAGGAAGGAACATCAAGTTATGGTTTTGTCTTAAGGGATGAATGTGGGGGGGTGCTTTTTACGGGGGCCGGTCCTCTCCCGGCAATTGCTAACGCAACTCATGCGGAACTTATGGCTATCTGGTATAGTTTTGCTGGGATCTTACCACTTTTCTCTGGTAACTTGCTTATAGAATCGACTGTCAAGTCATTACACGACAACTTAAGTGTTCAACCCCAAATATGACGGAGCTTGGAGCAATTGTTGAAGAACTCCAACGACGTTTTCTCTCTTTTGAAGCGAATATACGTATCTCTCATTGTCCCCGTAATGCTAATAGAGCTGCCCATTTGTTGGCCAGTTATGGCACTAGCTTAGATTCTGACATAGTATGGTTTAAAACTGCCCCTCCCCAGGTGCAACATGTACTGCAAGCCGAATGGATTTCTTAATAAAGTTACTAGCTCTTTGCCCTCAAAAAAAAAAAAAAACGACAGTCCGCGGTTTAACAACAGCATACCATGGGCAGCCTTTTTTTTTTTTTTTAAAAAAAAATTTTGCATAAAAAGACTGAAAATATTTCCGTCGTTTGACGGAAAATGTACCCAAAAATGTCTTGGACAAATTAATCTATTCATTTTTTTTATTTATTTGTGACATAAATAAAAAAATTAATAATTTATTTTACTTGACATATTAAAATATTATTTAACTTTATTTTTTTCTATGAATAATAAATAATATGAATTATAAAATATTAATGTTGATAAAAAGATAATAAATATTAATACACTTTGATTTCTACTTGCTAAAAAATGTAATTTAATTTTCTAATGTGTCAATTAAAAACACTTTAATTTCTTATCAATATGACAAAAAATAAATGAATAATATAAAAAATATACTGATGAAATGTTAAGGTAAAATATAAATTAGTCTATAAAAATACTTTTTCAAAGTAGGTTAATTAAATTCTCCATTGTCAAAAATAAGACATAATTCTTTTTGACAAAATGTAGTCAAATATTGAAAAGTAGTGATTTTTTACTAATTAATAAATCAATTCCAGAAAACTGATTAAAAGTCCTTTGAATATTTCAAATGGAAGCATAAAAGGAATTCAAATATATAAATAATTTGTTTAAGTCAATCATGCAATTTCCAATACTTTGTTTTTGATAATAAGTTATTAACAATTTCACTATATATATAAAAAAAGTTATGAATTAGTAATTTTAAAAGCTTATAATATTATAAGAGGTCACTATAAAAAAATATCATCTTAATTTTTATAAGCTTACAATTCGTGAGCTTATATAATATTTACAAGAGGAGATCCATTCAAAATTTCACTATAGACACAAAAATTTTATTTAAATACATATAATTAAATTTATATTAAAAATATTGAAAGATTTTCTCTTGGATGAGCGAAATATGACAAATTAATAGTTATTGATGATCACTCTCTTCATCTATAAATAGAGATCAATAGAAGCATTCGGATGATGTGAAATCAGGGGAGAAATCAGAGGTGAAATAGTGGTGGATTAGAGAGAAGAAAAGAAACTCGAGACAGGCGGATCTAGATCAAGTTCACGGCCCTTGGATCCACGATGAAAAGAATCAGTAGAAAAATTCAAATATTCAAACTCAAAATCAAATATATATTATTATCTTGTGACATATATATTTTTGATTATTTATTTTACAGATGATAATCGAAATTTTATTGTTCACATTCACATTTTAAATATATTTTCTATTAGTACTAGTTTTAAAAATATAAATACTTTGTTTACTGATTAAATTATTATAAAAATAGAATAAAATAAAACAGAAAGAAAAAATTAATATTTGTACTCACACAAAAAAAAAAAAAATTTTTTTTTTTTTGGAAATTTGAGATATTTTTAACTCTATTTTGTCTTGAATTTATAATCTTTAGAAATTATACGTGAGATTGCTACTAATAAACTATACCTCTTTTACAATAATAATAATAATAATAATACTTATGTTATGTTTTTTTTTTTTTTTTTTTTTTACTTATGTTATGTTTTTATTTACTTACAAAAAATGTGAATATTAATTTTATTTAGAAATATTGTAGATATATAAATATTATTTATATATTTAAATATATAAATATTATTTATATATTTAAATATATAATTAAATATTATTTATATATTTTAAATATATATTTATATTTATATATTTTATATATTAAGATATTAAAATATTTACCCCTTAGATGAGTGACACATGACAGCTTCATAGTCATTGATTGTCACTAATTTCATCTATAAATAGAGGTCAAATTCCCTCAAGAAAAGAGTTACACAGACACACACTACTCACACTCACTCACTCAAGAAGCCGTGAAGTTGAGAGATATTCGAAGGATACCGAACCTCTGTCGAAATCGGCCCTTCCTCTCAAAGCCCAAATCCATTCCGAGACAAAGTCCAAAGACCTCGGAAGAAGAAATCAAATTGTTCTATAGATCGAGATCAAGCCCAAAAGTCCTCGACATCGAATCCATTCCGAGATCCAGTCCAAAATGCCCCTCGGAAGAAATCAAAACAATTGGATCGAGACAAGCCCAAAACGCCCCTCGAATCCACGACGGATTGAATTAAAGGATCCATAGAGATTGGACCCTGTAAATTTAATTTTATATAATTGTTGTATTCAGTTCATTATTTATTGTAATTTCGAATTTTACAGGAAATAAAATAAATTTTAATTGTCTATAAATACAGAGGCAAATTGTTGAAAATAGTCTCTAAACTATGAATGTTTGGTGAAATTGGTCCTTCAATTAAATTTTTTTGTAGAATTGATTCATATACTATATAAATATTGTGAGATTGATCCTTCTATCCAAAAAAATATTAAAACAATCATTAAGTAAAAAAAAATATATATATGTTAGTATATTATTTTAATATACTTAATAAAAAATTTCTAGAATTGTATTATGTCAATTTATATAATTATTCTAAAATACAAGTTGTGTTAAGATTTATGTAGTTGAAGGCATTCTAATTGTTCCAACCCAAATTGAATCTAAACCTTCATTTTTCTCCAATTCTTTTTCCATCTTTCCAATACTCTTATTTTTTTATTATTAGTTTGTATAGCAGAATCCCTAAACCGATAAAGAAATCATTCTCAATCCCAAAATTCTTGTACTAATACCTACTTCCATCCATTGTTAGGGAGACTGAAAAATGGCTCCTCATAATGCAATAAACGAATTTATCTTCATCAAATTATTGAATTGAATATATATGTTGGTATCAAATCCGACGCATTTTTCGTAACATGATTATTTGTACAGTATGCCATGTTGAAATTAATGAAATTTGAAAAAAAAACAATTTAGAATTGGATTTTCTCCGGGTTTAAACTCTATTGACGATGATAAGTCGGACACATTATTTTCGATGTCATTCAAAATAAAACACGAATCATAAGTCAGAAGACCAATGACAAGAGCTACAGATGTATAATTTGGGATATTAAAAGAAAATTTATATATATATAACATAACAAACCTATTGCTTTTTATTATGGAAAAAAAACACACACACACACATGGGATTGAATTTTTGCTTATAAAGAAGGAAAGTTGTTAAGGTATTTGTATTATATTGACATAAATGGGTTTGATTTTTTTATTATTATTATTAACTTAAACTTGTATTTTAATAGATTTTTTAGAAAAATGATCAATCTCACATTATTTACATAATATATGAACTATTAAAGAATTTCACTAAAAACACATAATTTAGGACTATTTTTGACTTTTTTTTATTAAGTATATTAAAACAATAAAATAAATTAAATGTCCTTGATTTTTTTTTTTTTTTTTTTAATCTAACGGGTATTTTGATCAATTTTTTGACCGGCAAATCTCACAATATGACATATAAAATATAGTATAGTGACCATTTCATCAAATTTAATTTATATTTTTGCCGAAAAGCCCCCCATATATATATATATATATATATATATATATATATATATAAATGAGATTATTAGATCACTGCATTGATTAAAAGCAAGCGTAAGCAATAGAATCGAAGAATTTTCAGAGGCGGAGATATGGAAGCCTTGACGGATCTAGAGAGAGTACAAACACGGATTCTCAAAAGAATATCGGACCTCGAACTCTCTCTTTTACCCGACCAATTCTCTAACTCCATCACTCTATCCTCTGCTTCCGAGTCTTCCCTCCCAGACGCTTCCACCACTGAAGGCCGCCTCTCTGCCATCCTCCGTGTTAAAGGCGCCGAAGACTTTATCTTCAAACGAGTCCCCTCCGATTACTATAATTGGAGCCTTGAAGCTCGCCGGGACGTCCTCGCTGCCGCCTCCGTCGATCATCTTTGCAAGAGCATTGTATTGGTATAACGATTTGTATTCATTTCCTTTTTATTCCACTGGACGCTGTAGTAATAGTAATTAAATTGATTATATTTGCCGTCTTAATTGAATTTTTCAGTTTAGTAATTTTGTTTAGCTACATTGTTTTTATTTGCAATTATTTTGCAACTCTGCTCATACTTTTACAAGTTCATATATATAATATGGATTAATAAACACTACTTGTAGTAGTTTGGTTTAGATTTTAGGAAACTAATGTGATGAATAAATAGTTTTCTAACCACTTTTTAGTGTGTTAATTAGAAAATTTTTTTTTTGGTAATTAGAATTTTAATTTTTAACTATGGAAATATTATCAAATTTAGTTTTCTGTCAAAACTTAAAATACTTGTTCAAATAGACCGTGATTAATAATGAAAATGTAATATTAATTTTAAAACTAAAGCACCAATAACCCATAACAGGCTTGTGATGTCACTAGGAAGGTAGGTTGTGAGAAAAAACTTCGGTAAACATGGTATAATATCTGCAAATTACACTAAGAAAAAACACTGATTGAATCCCTTCACGGTTCTGGTGATGGATCTCAAAAAACAGAAACAACTGGTTATGACAGACCAAGATAAGTATTACGATTATAGTTAAGAGGGAGAAGCTGATGTCTAGATTGGGGCAGTTATACTTTTAATGGCTGCAAATCAATTGAATGGGTTGAAATATAATGGGGTCTCTTAGGATTATAGGTAAGAGGGAGAAGCTGATGTCTCATGAACACTATCAAATTTTCACGTAAGAGGTAATAGTTTATTATGCAGATTTATCTTGTAAGCAGGGAGGGTTCCTTGATCAACTTGTAATAAGAATTCATTTTCTGGTTCTAATGTTTCTGGAGCAATGTCATTTTCACCTTCTGAAGGGCATAATGAGTATACTTGATGTGAACAGAGTTAGTATATCAAAGCGACAATGTTCTTAAACACTAGAAAAGCTAAAAACTTATTCAAATTCTGAACTTGTCATTCCACAGAAAGGATAGTGTGTTAACAGGGCTGGATTGTGCTAAAATAGTTCATTCTTTGAGGTTTATAGGTTTTTTTTGTATATAGGACATCCAGAATAAGGCACAGATCATTGGTGTTGTTTCTCTATTAGTTTTGAGTACCTAAGTGATCTTTCTACTATAACAATGAGAAAGATGTTTGGAGGCGTATTTTCCCTCTAAAACATTTCATTTGGTATAATCACTATTCATTTTTATGACAATGGACACAATATTTGTTCGCAACTCCTTATTTATCAGAAGCAGAGGTGTGATGAAATCTTCATCAGAGTGAAACCACTCATCTACCAAAAAGAGGAGGAAAAATGAAAATCTCTTCTCAGGGTGCCTTTCTCTACTTAATATTCTGCTTTGCTCCTCTATGTCCTTCGCCTAAGTCAAGGTTAAATCCTATTCACCAGACTTGAGAATAATCCTGGTTCTCATATTCTCACTTCATTGAAAGATGTCTAGCCTCCTCTTGCAAAATTAATTCTTTCAATAATCAGGATCCTATATGCAAATAATATTATAGTCACAAGACATATTTTCTATTTTTCTTGTTTCATATTAAGAAATTAACTGTCCATACTTATCTCCAAAAGGCGTGTTTGTCACCCTGTCCATCGCATATACACATTCTTGCGTGTGCATATATATATATATATATATATATATATATATATATATATATATATCCATGCACACTTGAGTAGAAAGATTCTTGTTTTGCTCATACATGCTTCACTTTGGTTTTTCTTTAATGCAAAGGTTTTTAATTATACAGGTAAATACTCAAGCTGCAGCAAATGTCACTGATTGCAGTGATCCAAACAATTCAAAGTATTATGTTGTTGTTGTGCAGGTGAGTTAATGATATATGTTAACTTTTCCAAATCACGTACACTCTAAATGACAGGATGAAACAGCTGGCATTTAGATAACTTCGATGTTAAGCTTTTTGTGATTCCAGTATTCTGCTCGATTTAATGCCGAGACTGTGAAGAACTTCCTGTATGCTCTCAACAATGGCAAGATACCAAAAAAGAAATTTAACAGTAAGTTAGAATTTACTATATTATAAGAAATTATTAAAAGATTTCCTGTTGTTCAAAAACTTATGGTCTACATACTTTCTAAGTAGCTTCCCTATTTATCAATGTCTTGGACTAAGCATATTTTCTATGAAATATTTTGGAATGACACTTTTACAGAAAGTTGTATGATCCAGATAAACTAGAAAGATCAAATTATATTTTAGAAAGTTATAAAGACCAGTAGTTTTTTGTGCATGCTCAACCATTAGATACAGATTTCTTGTCATGGTTGGTTGGAAAGACATGGCAAGCAGATTACATCTCATAATATTTGACATTTTTCTGAACCAATCAAACTGCAGGGGATAAGGGGTTATGCTAACTATTATATATTTCCCCCCACTTTTGCTATTTTGATAAATTGAACAAAAGATGGGTGTGTCTTTTACTATGTTCCATTGACATCTGCAACAACACCAAATTTGTTGATACATTTTTCTACTTTTTCTCTTATCCTGGAAGCCTATTTGTTCACATAATATTAAATTTTCCTTCTTCTGAATGCTGCTAGAATGTTTAAGAGTTCCTCTGAAATCTTCTTGTTACTTCACAGAGAAATTTATAGTTTAAATATTCTGCAATAGTATTTTCCTCTCCGCATAATATATTAGATTTTGGCATATTTCATGCAGTGAGACTTGCTCCAGAGGAGGCATCGGCAAAGCTGACGGGCTATGTACACAATGCAGTGACATGTATTGGAATGAAAACAGATATTCCGGTAATTTTAACTTTCTATCTTTTCAAATTTATTTTGTTGAAAATTGATGATCCATTCTGTTAATAATTGTTTATGATCCACCGAGTTTGGAGCATCTTTTATTGGTGTTCAATTCATCACGAGACATTTTCTCATTTATGATTCTAGTGCAAACTTTTACGTTGGTATTGAACTCTGAATCAAATTATTTCTAATCATTTGAAGGATTAAAAACCAAAAACAGAACTACTGCTTCTAAACTTTAACTATTTACATAAACAACTTTGTGAATTGTTTTAGTGATTTCAGCATTTCACTAAACAAAGCACATGCAAATTGTCATTATTCATGCAGTACCAGCATAGTTTTCTATGCTGTTTGATATAGCTTGAGAAGTTCGGGCCTTACTTTGGTCGTTTTCCTCTTTCTGGCTCACTATGATTGGTACCATAATATACACACATAAAGGCCCCCCCTGCTGATTATGCTTTTGTATTGGTGATGGAAACATTTGGTGTGAATTTCATCCTTCCTCATATAAACTGACTCCTGCCATTAATTGTGCCAGCTGTGGTGTTTCCCACTGTCCTGAAATATCCAATCTGGCCAAAAAGTCCTACTGTTCCCAAAAGTATCAGTTGGGGATTGATCCTGCAAATTTAATATAGATATCTGCTGCATCTACCATTTTTCTGATGATTCTTTGCCGTGGAGAAACTTTTGAATCCCGAAACTGAGAAATACTTCCAGTGGTTCTGTGCTGAGTACAAAAATTTTGGCATTCTATTTCAATTATACATGCGCAAACTTATTTCCTTCACTCAACTGTAGTTTTGAATCTCCATTTATGTCTATCATGTACTAGGCATCATATCAATTTGTGTAGACCTTTTCTTATTTTTGGTTGGTGGGGCCTTGTGCATAGAACATCTTGTTACTTGATTGTTTGTATGGAAAGTGAATGCGCCTTTTCAAGCTTCTGAAGCATTTGTTTTTTTTTTTTCTTGGCCGCAAGAACATTTCTGTTTGTTGTTCTAGTCATAAGGCTAAATTATGACATCAGAAATAATTATTTGTTGTGAATGTTTCCACCATCAAATTTAGTCAGTGAAATACCTCCTCTGAAAGTTTCGTAATTTTGACAAAAACTCTATTGAAATGTTCCAGGTGATTCTGGATGAAGCAATCGCAAAGCTGAATCCTGATTTCTTCTGGTTAGGAGGTGGTGAGATTGATTTAAAACTTGGAATACGAACTTCTGAGTTCATCAATGCTGTAAAGCCATTCATTGTTAACTGCAGTGGTAGTTAAATTGTCTGTCCCCCAACTCTAACTAATACTATCAAGCGATTTGGAAGGACAACACTGGTGGAGCCACTAATGTAGAGGTTGTCTGCTGCAACTCCCTGTGGTCAATTTTCTGGCGTCGTGTTCAGTTCCAGACGCGAAACTAAGCTTTCATTAGTCACCGTGGTGATAAATAAATATAATACTCCTAAGCTATGTCTAGTGCGAGCTTTCCAAATTCTTTTCACGAACACCACTACTTTTACTCCATTGATAGTTACACCAAGTGTACTCATTTCTTTTTTTAAGATGCCAGAGAACAATATAATGATGGTACTTTTCTGTAGATTCAAGCATCTTTCATGTTACTTCTTAAAGCTGGACCAGGGATTTGCATGTTTCTCGGCATTTACTCCAATTTCCATTTTTTTCTTTGTTTAAATTGTAAGCGCCTCGAAATTATGATCCCTTTTGATCCTAAGTTATAAGTTAGATAATTACACTTTCTTTTTTTTTTTTTTTTTTTTTTTTTTTTTTGTACCATCATAAATGCCAAAAAAAATAAAGCACTCTTCATCTATGATCTATTCATTTCAGTTTTAACTCTGTGACCATTTCATTAAAATCATATTGTTTTATTTTTAATTTAACAAAGCAAAAGAAAGATAGAAAAGCTCACGAATTTGAACAAACATACATACATGTGGTTTTAAAGGAGAACTAATAGTAACTAAAAGTTATACACAAATTTGAACAAACATATACTTAAAAGTTTTTGCACGTGAAGTTTTCTAACAAAATAAGGTTTTTCTTTTTGCCATCTTCATCTATATTATTATTTAAATATAGTTAGCTCGTACCTTAGATATGGTTGGACACGTACTAGCTAGTCACCCAGTCTGGGATATGCAATTGATCACGGCAGTGCATGCACCAATCCTCGCCCCTCTATATAAATGAGATTGTCGATGAAACCTTTTTCATAAAAAAGAAAAAACCATCCCATAAATTTCCCTTTTTTTAAATTATTGTTTCGATTAATTTAGATTACATCCATAAAATTTTACTATTATTCATAGGAAGAATTAATTTAGTTTGTAAGTAGTGTTCAACAAATGTCAAACTCATAACCTTTATGAATGTTGAATGCATTTCATTCGATATAAAATCTTGAGGACATACTTACAAGAGTGTGCATAGCTCCTTGCTGCACATATATATATATATATATATATATATATATATATATATATATATATATATATATATATTTTTTTTTTGAAATTTTCAAACTCAACTTGTAATGCTAAAGTTACTGCCATCAAACATTAACAATATATATAGCATAGAATAGAAACTTAAATTATTACATTTCTGAATTCTTGATAAAATCTAAAGCATGCACTAAAAACCCAGATAAAGTTTTAGTGGTATACAAACATAGAGATTCTTTTCTTTAATAAAAAAAAAAAAAAAAAAAAAAAGGAAAGGGAACTGGTATTTATGAGATGGATATGTTTAGGGTTCAACAGAATTATCCCTCTGAGAAAGGTAGGAAAATAAATTCCCACAAAAGGGAAAACTAAGTACCACCAGCACACATGCCATATCGAAGAGACAATTATATATGTATATATATTATATATATGGTGTACACATTTAGGGTTTCCTGTTGTTGTGAATGGGTGGTTTACGATGGGGCTGTGCATAATCCATGACATCTATATCTTCTCCTCCCATGCCATCATTTTCTTCACCTCCTATACTTTCCTCTGCATTGTCGTCTTCTGATTTCAATATTCTCACTTGCCTCCCCTTTTCCTACATAATTTAATTATAATATATATTCATGCTGAAGTTAGGTTAATTATTACCAATATATATATATATAAAGTGCAAGATGGGAGGGACGACATAGAAGCAGCAGAAAGTTAAGGGCCAATGAGATATATATATATATTTCTGTCACTACCCATAAAATTAGTCATTTTAGCCTATTTTATTATAATATTTCATGGCTTTGTTTTTTTTTTCTAACTCTCATACTAACTAGTTTTTTTTTGCGAACGTTTTGATACTTTCGATAATATTTTTCTAATTTTGACCAAGTTTGTAATCATTCGTTAACATGTTTCCTCACAGTTTTTGACTTGTCTGACTTTATTAGAATAAATATGAATTAGTTATAATGTCCTAACTTTGACTTTGATTATAAAATAGTCAAAATATGATTAAAATGATTAAAATGGGGTGTAAAAATAAGTACGACAAGTGAAAAATGTTAGGAGATTTACCTCAATTTTTATCATATCATGCATAACCCTTGTTGCAGGTGGCAATGCCACGTTCTTTCCTGAAACTAAATATATATAATCAGCAGATACTATTAAAAATTATGATAACTATTATCAATTAATAACAACACACACACATATATATATATATTATATTATATGTAGCTTCTTGTACCTTTATTAATTTTTTCGTTCCTTCCATCTATTTCTTCAGAAATTTTCTCCTTCATTTTGTTTTCCACACAGGAATAACTTGCTAAGGTTGTTGTCGTAATAAAATTTCCCTTCACTCTTGAATATTCATCCATTATTGCAGGCTTAGTCTCCTACGTATATACGTACAGCCATCCCCAAGACAAACAATTAACAAATAATAATCACATTTATATATATATATATATATATATATATATATTTATATATATATATTTATATACACGCCCTAATTTCTATCTAATTTTATAATTATCACGTACCTTGGCAGCTGAAGAAAACTGAAGCGACCCACCAATTCCTTGGACTTGATGAAGAGGTCGAGCAGCACTGCATGCATGCAGAGAAAAACAAAGGAGGAGATAATGAACTATCATCAGATACATTTTTTTTTTTTTTTTTGAGGGTTTGATTGTTAAGATTATATATATATATTTTAGTCGTTGATGAGAAACTAATTGTGTGAAGAGATGTAGAGAGAGAGAGAGAGAGCTAGCAACAATATATATATATAGTAAGAAATTAAGAGGCCAGAAATGGGGAGCATTGAATGCAGGGTAGTGATAGAACATGCAAGTGCCTGGAGTTCTCTTATTTTCCTGAACATGGAAAAACAAATTCAAGATATTGAGCAGTCTCACCATGTCCCCCTCCCTTCCGTCTCTCCCTTTTTTCTTTTAAACAAACCTGGGCCCTATACATATAAACATACCTAAATGCATTGGATTGGATGAATTTAATTACTTTATGCTATCATATAATATATATATATATATATATATATATATATATATATATATATATATATATTCACAAGGGTTTGTACATGTAAAAAAATAAAATTTAACCTAGTATGCATTGACAGCTGGTAAAAGGATTTGAAATTTGATTCGAACTGAACTCGTGTCATTAAGATTTGGATTTAAGATTTGTTATAGTTTTTATTTAGGTCGGTTCTATATTTATATATATATATATATATATATATATATGTGTATACTAGCTAGTGCATGGCCAAATGCATTTTTATCTTTTAACTCCTTGTCGAGTTTGAGAAAGGGATTGCTGCAGGTTTTTTTTTTTTTTTTTTTTTATATATATATTTGCAATTTATGGTGACTCGATTTATTAATGGTTTTGGAAAGACAAATATAGATGGAGAAATGACACAACTTGGCTGTCTTATGTCCTTGATGTTGGCTCTTCTCTTCTCTATCAGACAATAAGCCAATGAATGCGCAAATTGATATCTTAACGTTTAGATAATATTGGTATATATGCCCCAAGAAACCAAACCAGTTTCGGCGATTGGGAAAATATGTACATAAATATATATGTACATAAATATATATATATATATATTATATATATATATATATATGCGTCTGTGTGTGTGTTATAACGTAGTAGTATACTTTTGTGTTCTACAACATGTCCATACACAACCGGACCCGTAAGCCCAAGCCCGCGATTATGGGCTGCAAACACCCACAATCAACTACTTGGTGTTGTCTTTATTGCACCAAAAGGGATACCCCGAGTTGACTATGAGTACCTAGGCTCATTCTTATATACCATTACACATTTACTTACCATTTCGATGTATGACGGGGTATCACATTCACCCCCACTTAAGGCCTAGTGTCCTCGTTAGGGCCCAACCAAACATAATTGGACTCAACCCAAGATCAACCAGTGGACGTCCGGGATTCTAGAGGTGGCCCCCACCCCTCGGGTGTAGCACTTAGTTCCCATAGTTCGGGATGGCTACCCGCTCCGATACCAATCGGCCACGACTTGGACCCGCAGGCCCAAAACGCGACTATGGGGCCCCGGCAACACCCACAATCAACTACTTGGTGTTGTCCTCACCGCACCAAAAAGGATACCTCGAGTTGACTATGAGTACATAGGTCCATTCTTATATATCATTACACATTTACTTATCATTTCGATGTGAGACGGGGTATCACATATTCGAATGTATTTTCTAGGGTTTGTTGAGAATGTGGGATTAGTCCTTGTTTGTTTTACAATGGTTATGTTAAAGCTAGGATTTTGTCTTGGATTTTTTTAATTAAATTTTGACTATCTATAAAATGTATGTATGTATTGTTATTGATTTAAAGATTATGATCCTAATGAATTTTGATTAATGAATTATATGGTCATAAAAAAAAACTTATAATCAAGATTAGGAGTAAAAATTTATAGAATTTGGTATTTTATATATAAAAATTACCAATGTGATAGGACATGAATGTTGGTTATATGAGTGGTGCAAAATAGATTGAATACTAAAAATACCCCTTGTTTTTACTCTTTATATTTGTTATTTTCAATTTTGTCAATTATTCTTAAATCACAAAATATTCCATCAAGAGATTTAACATATATTTCATTTGAAAAGCTAATTATTAGGTTAAAAGAGAGAAGTTTGATAAATGCTTTTGTCATATGCATTCATGTCTCTTTGGTTGATCTGATCAAAATTTGTAGTCAATAATATACCTAACTGATGATAGAGGGATCGATGTGGTTGTTGAAGAACCATATGTTTTATATTTTCTTGGATGCCATGAAAGCTTTTCATGATTGATGAATTTTGTTTATGGTATGACACAGAGCTATCTTATCTTGAATAGATCTTAATTACGAACATAGACTTTAAACTAAGAGATCAGTTCTCTATATATTAATTAAAGTACAGAATTTATAAGATTTAATTATATGTAAATATATTAAGGTATGTGTGTATATATATATATATATAAGTATGTATGTATGTATAGAAAGTGCAAAGAATCTTTAGGATGCATGGAAGTTGATAAAAGGGTTGCAGCAAAGGAACAGGTAGGGCCAATGGGAAGTGGGAAAATTGGGACCTCACAAAGAAGAAAAGGAAATATAAGGGAGACAAGCTTACATGGCCAAACCGCCATTTGCACCACCGGGTAAAGACATTAGAAGGCATGGAGAACCCCACCGTCGGTATACACTTGTGCACGCTCCGTCCATGTGCCACTGCCATGTGACACCCCCCTCCCTCTCCTATATTGCCACATGAAACTATACATTATATATATATATATATATATATATATATATATATATATATATATATGTTTGTGTGTGTATTGGATTTTTTTTTTTTTTTTTCCTTTTTACTATCTTCCTTATATGGAATTTTTGAAACAAGTGGGAAATATTTGATAATATAATAAGTTTAACAACAAGTGTAAGAAGAATTATTATGTACATGTGTTTTCCATAATTATTCTTTTATAAAGAAAATATGGTAAAAAAATAATAGATTTTTCTACGTAATTTTTTTTTTGTTAGAATATCTAAATATAATAAGGGTTGAATTTATGATTTAAAGAAACCCTAATAAGACAAACGAAGAGGGCTTCCTTTATGTACATATTGAAAACATAATCCAAGACAAGAATTATAAAGGAAATAGAGAAGAAAAATCATTGTTGTGAATGTTGTAAAAGTTTAAAAGAGAATATAATAATAATAAAATAAAATAGAGTTTGATAAATATTCAATTTTTATGTTAATTTGAAGTTAAGATTATTTAATCTAATAATATACATTATTTTAAATCTAGACAAAACCTGCTTTATATGAATTTACATTTTAAAAAAAAGAAAGAAAGAAAGAAAGATTTAACGTAGATCGATCCATATATATATATATATATATATAGTTAGAAAATGATGTAATGAGTAGTACTAAATGAATTTTAAATGTTTGTTTTAGGATCCTTTTGCAAAAAATAAATAAATAAATAAAAAATGGCAATCACGATGAATTCTATATTATTTAGATTTTTTTTTTTTCTTTTAGATATATGATATATTTATTTTTAAATATTTAAATATTTTTTTTATATATTTAATTAATAATACGAAACAACGTAGCACAACTAATAAGTATTGGAGTCTTCTTTCGGTAGCATCTAGGCGGCAGCGTGATGGGGGTACTAACGCATGTTGTGAGAACAGGCGTTAGGACACCTTCATTTTTCTTCAGGAAACTGCCACTAGCCCAGACCCACATTTATTTCCACGAAGTTAATAAATTTTTTTTCCTCCTCTTCTCTTCTTTCTTCTTCTTCTTTTTCCTTCCTTATTCTTCTTGTTAGTATGGCTAGATATTCCAATTATTTCGAATATCGCCGATTTCATTAAAGTAACTCTGGAGTTTAGATATTGAAAATGATCAATATATTACTTGGTCAGAATTATTTAAAATCCATGTTGTGGCATGTCAAGTCTTAGTCCATATAATTCCTCTAGATGTAGTTCAAAGCTCCTTCCTTCAAGACACCAATCCCATTCATGTGTTGATGCCATTGTTTTACAATGAATTTATGGCATAATCGTTTAGGTTATCTAGACACTTCTCCCCACTCTCTTCAACAATAACATTTAATTTGTTATACTACATTTCCTCGCTAAATGCTTTTTTTCTCTCTATCTCTATATATATGCGACTCTATCTTTTCTCTCTCTCTATCTTAGACATTGATCTCCAATCCTTATTATTCCGTTTCGACTATGAGGGTATATTAGAGAATTCTATATTATTTAGATTTATTTATCTTTTATCTTTTATATATTTTATATTATTATTTGATCAATAATACAAAACATGGCATATTTCTATCAGATACTATGTTTAACTCTTCAAAATTTGACCTCATACAATGAACTTTGTTTCTCCAGCAACTCCTCATTTCTTGTACTAAATAAAACTTCTGTACGTATATAATATATACCTATATGTAGAGAGAGAGAGGAAGTGTCACTTTTACCAAGTTTTCGGATTTGTTACATTTGATAAATGGCTAATAATATGAGTTAAGTTAGTTGATACGTCTTATCAACTCTAGTAAGATTAAGTGGAAGATACCTTACTAGAGATAAAGGTTTTAAATTTTAAACAATGACATCCGAAATCCCAAAAGAGTTCCATAATAATCCACCATGGTTAAACTAACTCCAGAAGCTTTAGTGGATGTCTTTGTAATCACCTTTGTATTATTGTTATTGCGAATATCGTCCCTATTACAAAGAAGAATGTGTTGAATTCATTAAATGTTTGTACCAGCCGTTGGTGGTGTAGTTTCGAAGATTAAAAGAAACTCTATACACAGATGCGTACTTTACATGATTATATAACTTGAGAAATTGAAATGAAGTTTATGCAGCGGCTGGCAGAAATGGAAGTCACTGCAGAATCTTGCCTCCAAAAGTGTTCTCTCCGCTGAAAGTAATGTAGAGAAACCCATCTTCGTCCCTTTTTTCTTCATAAATGGCAGACATAATCGCCCCTGCCACAAAACATTTACACCAAGCTGCATTATTAACTGGTTCCGCTCTAAAAGGGTTAAACCTAAGTTTGGCCAAATTTATTTGTCAAATTACACACCTAGCTCATACTTCAAAACCATTGCACAAAATAGCCAACGCAGAGAGTCGCGTCTTTAAACAAGTCGCAATCCGAGAATGCAACTTACTAAAAAAAAAAGTCGCCCCAATGCTACTTCACATTTCCATTAATGGAAAGTTGCATTAAAATGCAAACCGTATAAATTTCACAATAAGTGAAACGACGTCAAAAAAAAAAATTTTTATGTAAATGAACGGTGTCGTTTGGGGTCTTTGGTTGGAGATGTCACTCAATATTAATTTAAAACGGCGTCGTTTTGTGAAGTTGCATTTACAAAATGCAACTTGGAAATTTCACAACTAAATGAAACCGCAGACCCATTTTCTCCATTTCCCCCTTTTTTTCTTTCCATCTCCCGTAATCGAATTTCTTTTCTTTTTTTTCTTTCTTTTCTTTCGCCCATCATCTCCATGTCGTTTTTTCCATTTCTACATCAAGGTCTCAATTTTCCATCTCAATATAAACTAAAATCAAATTACAATGTAAAATAACTATCTCGGATACACCCGGGAAAATTGAGACCTTGATGTAGAGATGAAAAAACGACATGGAGATGATGGGCAAGAAAGAAAGCGAGATGGAAAGAAAAAAGGGGAAATGGAGAAGATGAGTCCTTTGTTCAAAACGACATCGTTTTGATTGTACAAAAGCGTAGTTTCATTTAGGGAAATTTACCAAAGTTGCAATTTGCAAATGCAACTTCACAAAACGACGCCGTTAAATTAATATTGAAGTGGCATATGCTAAACGCAAACCCAACAAAGGCAACCGCTTCATTTACATAAACGATGTTGTTTACCTATGTGAAATTTATATAGAAGTTGCATTTTAAAATGCAACTTTCCATTAATGGAAAGGTGAAGTAGCAATTTGGAGATTAGACTTCTATTTTTAGTAAGTTGCATTCCTAGAATGCGACTTCGTTAAAGAAGATCTTGTGATGAAACCATTTTGTGCAATGGTTTTGAAGTATGGGTCGTGTGTAATTTGACAAAAAAGGCCAGAACCAGCTCTAAAATATGCATATGAATAGGTATAGGAATAGAAAAGTGAATTTTTTAACAACTTTTGCTTGTTATAAAGAATCAGTTTCTTTCCAAAAATTACAACCTCAGGTTAGGATCTTGGTCAAAATGTGTACCTGTTGGTGGCAGCACGTTGTCAACAAAAACAAAAATTGCTTTCTCTGAGCTTAGTTTGATTCTTTTACGAATCACATAGACAAACTGACCAACAGTTAAATCAGCTGGAACAAGGTACCTGCAATTTCCCAATTTTACATCCCTCTTATAAAACGTAGTTATTACTAAGTTCATTTCATTTGCAGAAAATATGCAAACACAATAGATATTGATTAAAGAAAAATAAAAGGCATCAACCTCAATGCATTCAACCCAACACTAATTCCTTAGGCTAAAACAAAGTAAACACTAGCCAAACTGGACAAAGGGTTAGATTATCATAGATAAGGAGAGGTACCAATCAACTTCATTAGACTCAAGACACTAGTAGGTTCTACTATTAGTCCAATTACAGAAAAGAAAGCAAATGGCCACAATTAAACAAATAAAAGGCCAAGCAGATGGCAACACACTATGAAGAGAAGAATTTGAACCATTAATTCTCAATCCTTAACAAGTTTAGGTACTGCATATGATCCATGGAGCCCAAGAATATATCTTCCTAATCAAGAAATGCCTTCAAATAATAATATATCAGAAAGAAAAATGAGTGCAGATGCAGATTTAAGAGTGTAAATGTCAGGATTTCCAGGACCAAATTATTCAGAGTCACCAAAACAAATAACACGGGAAAAAGTGAAAATGAACACAAGGAACAACGTATATTGAATTAGTACTACAAACGTGGAACTCCAGTTCAATGCCAGTATGTACTGGGTTTAGGTAAGCCTAAACTCAATCTGACAATTCATCAAATAGAATAAAGATAATTATTCTATTTTTCTCCCTTCTTAATAGTTGCATATGAAATATCTATTTGTCCATGCATTATGCAACTAAGCACCAACCAATGTTTGGAGTTTCCTTAAAAGTATCGTGAAGCTCTATTCCAATTATTCATCTAATTCAATGAATCATGCTTAAAAAGCTCCTAAAAATGTGAAATTTGTTTATTTCACTAATACACAACACTGCAAAAACTTGATAGAGAAATACGTACTTTTTCTTATCAATATTTGGTATATCGCTTTTCTCTGCCTTCTCCACAATCACCTGTCAATCCAAAAACAGCATATGAGTTAAGAATGACAAAGAGAACTGCAGCATTTGCAGCAATATGAGTTAAAAGTTACTTGCAAATATATGTATTTGAAGTGCAACATCTAAAAATGTAAAAATGCACAAAATAGAATCCAATTCTTAAATTTGAATTTCTTTCAGATGATCCACTAAAAGAAAAAAGTGCATCTACAACTTCAGTATCTGAGTTTTAGATTATATAATAAAATTGGATTGATTTAAGAACTACTCTTCTCGTTAACCCCATTTGAAGATATTCTTTTAGGCAGTTATAGTTTCCATTCACATCTAGGCCTACAATTGAGTACAAAAAGTGGAATAAAAAGTAAACAATGCATCTTAGGAACTATTAATATAGAAAAACTTTTCTATAGAAACTTTATTTTCTAAATTGTCAAGGAAAATGTACTAGTTTATCCAGCAGGCATGACAAAGATGAATTGCTTCCTCTAAAAAAGAAGTGAGTTAAGATTAAGAATACTCCAACAGGGACAACTAAATGTCTCAAACAGCAATTTCTTTTAGTCTTATCTATTATGACAGTTCAACCAAAGAACATTCAGAGAGAGCAGTTTCTATAGTAAATATTAACAACTTCCTTCGCATAATCCCTAAACTTCCATACAGTTCCAATTTCCAATCTAATAGGCGCCACATAAAGAAAAATGAAAGATGTTTGGTACAGAGGTTGAAATATTTTCAAACGCTTTCCTCTGTTCAATAAATACATCCTGAAAGAAGTTTTACATATAGGTTGAAATATTTCTGGCATACAAAACTTATTTTCATGTGCAGATACTACTTGCTAGCAGTTGCAAAGAAATGTGTATTGCCAACAAAATAAGCGCAGTGGAAACAGTGGCAAGTAATTAATTCAAATGATTCATTCACATGCAATTGGTAAACCATCAGCATTCTTGACATTAAACTCCTTTATGGAGCTTCAATCTGAAAGAAAGAAGGGGAAAAAAAAAAAAAAAAGAAAAGAGATGATTCATCCAAATGCAACTGCTATATGAGAAAAGGATTTGATCCTCACTGGAACTCTATCAGGGTATTTGTCTCTAATCCTTGCAGCCTCAGCACGCCTTTTTTCTGGATAGATACATAAAGAAAACATATAAGCCTTTCAGGAAAGGTACTATCTGGCTTACAACATAACTCAAAACAAAAGGGCCAGAAAGTACCAAAATCATGTTCTTGCTTGAAAGAACTCTTTGCCATTCCGCCTGAATAATACAATCAAACATGAAACAAATAAATAACTCGTATCGAACCCGCCTGTTTAACAAAAATTCAATTTCACCTTTTCCGGGAGATTTTAATTATTGAAAAATCTCTTGGTGAGAATATATTCTAATTCTGTAGCCCGGGAATATTCTCACCGCAACAAGAATTTTTCAGTAACAAAAACAGTAATTGCCTATAGTTTTTTATTGAAAAGATAAAAAAACTTCCAAGATACATCATCAATACACACAAAGTTTAGTCTGACATAAAACTCATAAAAGAAAGAGCAATCCAGTTGTTATTTTACCATCCCAAAAGAAACCTCCCCAGAAATTCAGTGAAAGAAGCACCATCAATTAAGCAAATTAACACATATAATCCAATAAAAAACGATAAAACATGACAAGATAATCATTGTGAAAATTTAATCAAGAAAACAACCCCAAATTAATCGAAGGATCAAACCTTTTTTTCCTGATTGTCAAGAGAGATGAGATTGAAATGAAAAAAAAAAAAAAGAGAAACAAAAAGCAAAGCGACCAAACAATAAATGGATTAGAAGAAGCAAATGAATGAATAATGAGCTTGCTTTTAGCCTTGTTTTATACAACTATTAGACTCCCCTTCCCTATAAATTATCCTTGGAACCCTAATTTAAAATCATTATCCAACTCGATTTTTTAAAAATTTGAGGAAGGGAAACTATCGCATATCGTAGCTTGTTAATGAAGCCACGTCGACCACGATTTTTTTATCTTCTAAGTTTTTTATTCTCCTTTCGGATAAATAAATAAATAATAATTTAAGATTTTTTTTTTTGAAAGGAAGAAATATTTAATTTAAAATATCAATTTTGTTATAAAACTATAGTTAACAAAAAGGAAATTAGAACAAAATGTAAGATAGAGATCAAAGGGAAGAGAGCATTCTTCTTTTGTATATTTCATATATATATTGTACCAAATCATATAAACTACCCTCTATTTATAGGGATGATATATGTGTAACTTATATATATATATACATACAAACATAACTCTTCATAATTGTAAAGAAGTTACATAAGTTATTACATTAAGATTATATGGAAGTAGTAGAGGTAGTGAAAATACTGGAGCTTTAAAACTATGAACATACAAATATAATGAAATTCATAAAAAATTTCATATTATTATTTCTTTTAATCTTTTTAAATTTTTTTTTTTTTTTTTTGTCTTATGCTTGATTTTTTTCCCTTTGACTTCTTAGTGTTTTTTGTTTAATTTTTTTGACTTTTCATTTCTTTCAATTTGTATTATTTTTTTTTATCTTATTTTATACTTAATGACTTTTAATTTTTTTTCATATCCTTTTAGTTTTTTTTTTCTTTTTTATTTTTCACTTTCCTTATATTTATCTCATTTGTATTAATTTTTTATTTTTTAAAAAAAAAATATATCTAACAAAAGTGGGAGAACTTTTTTTTTTCTTTGACTAAATAGAATCTATATAAGTTGAAGTTTAGAGTTCATATCATTTTATTAGTAATTATTTTAATATATTTATAATTAATTATGATTGTCTTGTACTTTAATTTTATTTTTAATTTAATTCTTATATTTTTATCGTGTTTAAATATTTAATAAAAATTATTTTTATTATTGTAGTAGATAATTTTTTTAAAAAATTAAGAATTAAAAATTAAAATTTGCACCTCCGAATCATCACATACCCGTAGCCTCCCTCCGGAACACACCGCAAGACACCACCATTGTTGGATATCACATTGAGGGCTTGACTTCTCCCACACCGAACATATGCAACTCACTTAACCTTGGGCTTTGATACCACTTGTTGGGCCCGATTCTCCCATCAGGTTGGGCCGCCTCATACTAATGGAATATGTGGAACTCCTATATATATAGGTAACTATTGATAATCTATCGATGTGGGACGGGTTGACACTTCAACCCCAATATATATATATATATTATTTTCTTATGGCATGAGAAATTGTCCTAGAATAGTCTCACTTATAGCCAACTTCTTTTAAGGTATATCTACACTAAGATAAATTAGTTCTCATCTCAGTCAAGTAAGTCTTTTATGAAAGATAAATTTTGATTCCAAATTTTAAAAGATTGTATATATGAGCACAAGTTAAATCTTGTCATCTCACTTAAGTCAAATGAACTTTTTACCAATTCATATACGTTTTAAAATTGAAAATTTAAAAATACTACAAATTGAAATGTTCAAAAATACATTTTTTCTAACACATATAATACTTATAATTATAAAACGAAATATTTTGAATGAATTACAATGTGAGACGACTTAGGTAATATTTACTAAAATAGAGGCATCTCTTATCACATAATAGTAATAATAACAATAATCTCAAAACACAAGTAAACTGGTAAGGAGTTCTCCTGGATTAAATGTGAGGTTGAGAATTCGAACTTCAACTCATATGTATAGCTGTTTAAAATTTGAGTTATAGCTTCCTCTCTCTAACTCAAACATAAATTAATTTAAATATAAATTGATTTAAAGGTGTCTTCTATAATTTTTGATCTATTTAGTTCACTACTACCCTTAGCAAAAATAAATAAAAGTGTATTTAGCTTCACAGTTAATAGATTACCGTTTAAGGACCAAGAAGCAAATTCGAAAAAAAAAAAAAAGAAAAAAAAAAAGATGGAAGAGGAAAACGGGAAAAGCCCATGGACGTAACATATTCAAACTACTTCCTTTACGGGCTATACCAACATTTCTTGTTTAGCCCAGACAAACTTTTCATTTTTTTTGGGCTTTTTTGTATTACTTAAAATAGTTCTACCAAAACTATTGTCATTGAGAGATTACTCCTTTTATAGATTTTAATTTTTTTAAAAAAAAAAAAAAAAACAAAATTGAAGAAAAGGTAAATAATAATTGTAAGGGTGCATTTGGGTAGATATTTTGTAAAAAAATAATAATAATAATAATTCACTACTTACGAAATTGGAGGGAACCTTTTTGTGATTTTAAAATTTTTTGAAAAAAAAAATTATGTTTTGTATATAATTCACAATATATATATGTGTGTGTGTGTGTGTATGTGTGTGAGAGGAGATTCAAAATATAAAAGCATATCAAGAATTTTTTGTATATTACTATTGGATCACATGACAATTAAATTTGTAATTTATAGTAATTTAATGTTCTCAAACTAGGGATTTCTTATTACATTTTCAATTATCATATCTATTACACCTATACAAATATATAAGTACTATTGAATTTACCCAAAAAAAAATAATATATAAGTACTATTGAAATGATTTTGAATAAATTATTTAAAATAGAGAAAATATTATTTTTTTTAGTTAGACTATCTAGTATTCGGAGTCATCACGATTCTCACTAATTCAAATTTGGTTTGGATTGCGCCCATAGAGTCAAACTCTTTACTCGGGGGAAAGCCTCACTCTTCTTACGTGGTGTTCACAGGGTGTCGAACCCTCGATCTCGTGTAGCACAGAGGAAATATGATATGTGTCGGTGTTATGCTAATTCATTAGGCAAGCCCAAGGTATAGAAGAATGTAGTTTGTGAGTTGTGACACCACCATGGATGGCTATAATTCTTCCCAAAGTAATCTAAACAAAATTTGTTGATCGGTACTGTTGCAATTGCATGGTGACGGGTTGTTGCTGGAATCCAACTCTTCTTGTCTAAGGATTAGGGGTACATAGAATAGTAACTAATGGATTATATAATATATATATATATATATATATATATATATATATATATATATATATATATATATGTGTGTGTGTGTGTGTGTATAATATATATATACATATAATTATTGGATTCTCATTTTCTTTTCAATCAACAAAAGAGTTATTTCCATCAAAATTTGCAAAAATTCTACTGTGGAGGAAGGTATTTTTAACATTTAAAATTAATTTTATTCATTTACTCATATTTTATGAAGTTTTCGTTTATCAAATTTATTCAATTCCTAATATTTTTCCTCCTAGATAAGTAAATAAGAGTTTAATTAATATATAAGTAAATTAATGAAATTATAAATGATAAAAATGTATCCACAAAACTTGCACATGGTAAATTTTGATAAATCTGACCAAAGAACCTTATGGATAAAAATAATATGAGAACTAAAATAACTAATTTTTTATAAAATTACATATGTAATCCTTCTTTGTATTTTTTATTTTAATATGTTTTTACGTATTTAGTCTCTAATCTTTCAAATATTTTTTTTTTTTTTTTTGTAGGAAAGAGAAATAGAGTTTCATTTATTTAAGGAGAGAAAGAAGTTGGGAATACAGAGTAGCTCTCAATGAGAGCAAAATAGTCGGAACACATTTGTCCGTGGTACATAGTACCAGACAGATCTTTATTGAAAGCATCTAAAGTAAAAGTTGGAGGTTGACAAAAGACAGTCCGATTCGCTTGTTCTGCATTTCCATATGTTGCAAGTAAATCACCAAGTGCATTTGCCTCACAGGTACTTACTCATTCCTTTCAAATATTATTAGAATTTCTTAATTAGCAATACTTCCAAACGTGTAAAAGATGTTAAAAATGGTGGTGGAGAAATCTAATCAATCTGAAATTATTGTGTGAAATTTTGAGTGACCTTTTGTTAATGGTACTTGGAGTTCTTTTATGGCTATTTCCTAATTGCTATCCTAAAAAGGTACAGCTCAAAAGAAAAAAAAAAACCATGCATGTCTTCTATTCCAACATTTTCGTCCATTTTTTGGACTGTACCATAACAACCCCTTGGTTGTAGAAAAATCTATGGTTTTTTAGTATGATTTTATCACCACTTCTTTAAATCTCAAGTTGAGGGGATAGTAGCTCTTTAAAACTTAGTTAAAGTTTAACTCATACAAAATATTTATTGAGTTTCGACAAAGATTAGTCTAAATGTGAGCTTATGTCGCGATTATGGACATTTCGACATTTATAATGAACTGTTTCACGTTGCCTTTCTCATACGAAAAAAATATTTCAAATTGATAATAAATATATAAACTCATTCATATATATCATTACATATTTTTATATAATAATCATGTAGGATAAAGTATTATACTTATCTAGAGTATCTCGTGTTATAAGTGAAAATTTATTCTTTCTTGACTCGATTCATTATAAATTACTAGTTTTAAGTAATTAATTTATATATATATATATATATATATATACACACACACTATACTACTTTTGTTTTTCACATTTCATGAGAAAAAAGAAAATTGTAAAATTACTTTTTTCATTTGTTAGTATATATTTTTATTGTTTAATACAAGTATTAAATGACATTAATCAAAAGTCTCAAAAAATGATTAGTTCATAAATAATATACATCTTAACTAACTTCATTATACAAATTGAATACATTAAATATTGTACTAATTTAATAATAATAATAATAATAATAATAAAATAATCAAAGCCAACGTTGTGAGTTATGAATTTTTATTTTTTTTAAAAAAAATGTCTTTATTTAATTATTTCTTATACATTATATCTATATATATATATATATATATATATATATATATATATATAATATTTTTATACGGACGTGATTTTTAGGAGGGGGTGGAGTAAAATCTAATTCAAAATTTGGGTATCCATAAATAATCAAATAATTAGGATTTATAGAGTAGTTTCCAAGAATTACACATAAAGTTAATAGTTGGATTAATAGGTTATTACACAGCATTATCTTTTAAGATTAGACACTTCATCTCTAAGGCCCCACAAATTTCTTTTTTAATAAAATAAAATTGTGGGGCTCAAGAAATTATAAAAAAAAAATTTGGTTTTTGTTTTAATTTGAGTTATTTTCATTTTTTAACTCATAATCTCCATAATACGACTATAAACGAAGCTACCGCTTATTATCAGCCTTAACTTGCATATATATATATATATATATATATATATATATATAGTAACGATAAATACTGAAAAACACTATTTTACTATTGCTTACTAATATGTTAATCCAAGTAGAAATAATTGGATTTTTTAAAAAAAATTAAATTAAATTTAAAATTCAAATTTTATATGTTTAAAAGAGTTTTATTTTAAAAAATAAATTCAACATAACTCCCATTTCAAATTATCTAAGACTTAAATGTAAACAAAAAAAAAATGAAAAAAAGTAAGTTCTTAGTTTAATATAATGAGAAAGTCATGTAAATGCTACAAGAGATTCATTATTCGACACTTATTATAAGCATCATTTAAAAGTCAGGGGTAAGACTTTCTCCCGAGTAAGATCTAAATTAAAAAATTAAAAAAAAAAAAAAAAAAAACCTGAAAAAGCAGCACTTCACGATTGAATGATAAAAAAAATTAAGGCTGATTAGCTTTCTTTCTTCCTTTTTTTTTTTTTTTTTGGTGAATAGCTTTCTTTCTTCCTTCCAGACTCAAAATCCGCCTTTGCATTACTTGATTTTTAGGTGTCTTGTAATGAGAGGAAAGCACATGCATGTAGGGTCCGCTTTCATCTAAAAAATTCACCATTAAAATACTATCTTTTGTAAAATACAATAATTAAATAATTAGCTTATAAAAAAAAATAATTAAATAATTAATACAAAATATATCATTTAATATAATGTGAATATAGTTCTCATATGACTCAATTTAAAAAAATTTTGAACAATTATTAAATAAAAATTAATTTTTTTTTTTTTTTTTGCTTAATAACGCGTTGTTTAAGCTATGTAGTGCATATATATATATATATATATACGAAAACCCTAAACTAACTAACTTAAAGGTAGAAGAAGTGGACAAAGTTATAGACAAAAGTAGGCATGAAGCAAAGCTCTTTTTCTTTTTCTTTTTTTTCTTGACAAGTGAAATGACAAAAGACACCCCCAAAATAAAGCTAATACTATGGTCATGATAATGGAAGAGTCATATATATATATCTATATATTTATGTGGGAAATTGTTAGCCTTTTTCCTTACCACATGGGGTCTAAACTCTAAAATTATATATTTAAACCATAACATAACCTCCTCTCATGACATGTTCAAATTGTGTTTTCACCAAACACAACTCATCCTAAGTATACTAATTAATACCTAATAAGGTTTTTTTTTTTTTTTTTGTTTCTCTCTCTCTAATGTTTCTTTTTGGTCCAAAATGTAGCCATTAGTGATGTATGTGTGAGACTTTATTTGTCACACACAAAAATGAAAATCCAATCATTTATAATAGTAATAATAATGTGCACATGAAAGGTCAAACCATTACAATATTATATATACACACATATTTATTTATAAGTATTTCAATATAATTCAAATCTATAGTGTTATAAGTGACATTATTTACTTATAATCAGCTAATAAAACATGTTATAAATATAATTTATGATCAAGATGGCTAGATAAAATAAATAATATCATTTTCTTGTATTATATACAAATTAAGATCTTTATGGTTTGTGAGAAATTATTCAAACTTGATTTTTATGATTTTTTAAAAATAATGTTTCACAAAATTTGATAAGTAATATGGATTTAAACGCATTAGTTGCAAAATTAAAATAATTAAAAATATAGTTAATAAATTTTGTCATGAGTGGACTTTGAAAAATTAAGCTTAAAAAAAAAAAAAAAACCCATCTTATTTATTTATTTATTTTATTAAAATGACTTCCATAACACAACCAATTATACAAGCTCTAGTCATAGACTCATAATGAATACTAAAAACAATTCCACCTAAAAGACCATTTTTATATAAAAGTCTTCCTATTGGTAGGGCCGTGTTGGTTTAACTTCTAAATTTTTTTTTGTTGAAAATTAATTCACCAATATTACAAGTACTATTTTAGTTTTGAAATATATACATATTCTTAATAAAATAATATTATTACATGTCGAGATAGTATAAATTAAATGACAAATGTCTGATTCTTGAAATCTCTTTGTGGCATTTTGTGTTGTTGTGCGTTTATTTGTCATTTAGTTTATACTATCTCGACATATAATAATACTATTTAGTAGTAAGAATTAGTAATTACTATACGTAAAGAAAAAATGTCTCGCTCCAATTATTAACATAAGGTTCATAACAAATGTCATATTTTAAAATTTTGTGTAGAATTTACAAACATTTTACCAATTATAATAAGTTATAATTAAGCATATTATTGAAATGGTGGTTTTTTTTGGTGAATATTATTGAAATGGTGGTTGGTGCGAAGAGTTAAATGCCAAAACAAAATGTCAGAATAAGCTAAAGTTGATATTTGGGGCCAACTTATTTAAGAAAAACGGAAAGGGGGAAAAAAAATAAAAATAATAATAAATAAATAAAAGGGAGAGAGTTCGTACATAGCGGTCACTGTATTACTATGATCATAGAATCTTTAATGTATATAAATGCCAAAACACGTTTGTATTAGCTGCCAATTGTGTTTGGTAGCTTATATATTTTAAGTTTTATATTTTGACTTACAAACAAAAAAAAAATATTTTATTATAAGTTCGTGAAATATATTATATATATATATATATAAGTTATATGAATTTAATATAATTTGTCCAAACCATTATCCCACCAAAAAAACATTTTTTTTAAAAAAAATTCTTTTTTGGTGAATATTTTTTTAAAAAAATTGTTAGATATCAAGTCACACAATTGATAATTGACTATTGAAGAAGTTAAATGTAAACATTTTGAACTAATATATATATATATATATATATATATAATATATATATATATATATATATATATATTTATGAATATATTATCCGTTTTAGCATACTTTAATTGGATCTTACAGGTTCAAAATATATTATTGAGTAAAAAGTTTTGGGTTTATATTTAATAACTGTCTAGTGATCTTTTAAACAAATAATATGAGACTTGAGGTTACAAAACAAATAATATTTTAATTTTTTTTTTTAAGAAATTAAAAAGAAAAGAATAGTTTTTTACACGACTTGTCCTAATAGCTTGTTTCTATATAATTTACTAACCAACCATCTCTTTTTTATACATGTTTCTATTTTCAAATATATATTAAATAATTAAAAAGACTTAACTCAATTTGGTAACTCCATCACTTATGACATAAAAAGTCATGAATTCGAGACATGATAAAAATTAGAATTTTTTAAAACAAACATATATATATATATTAAATAAAAATTTGACCAAAAATATGATTTTGTTGTAAATGATTAATAACAATCTAATATAAAAATGCAACAAAGCAAAATCATAAAAAATTATTTTTATATCGCTCGTTTAAAAGATTGATTGAAAAGTTATTAAGTGAGATTTAAATCTCTTTGCTCAATTAACACGTTTTAAACCTTTAAAATTTACTTAAAATAACTCAAGATAAACAATTATCATTATTATATTTATAATAAAAATAATATAATTGTCTTAAAATTATATTTTTAAAAAGATTCACGTAGTATTGTTATATTTATCGCAACATTATTATTGACTCACATAAGTTGAATGATTGAATATATGAAGGTTAACTCAAAATAATAAACTTTATTTTTTAAAGAATTTTTTATTATTATTATGTTTTGAAGAAAATATAATCTTAATATTATGTAGACCTCAAATTAATAAAAATACCAAATTGGATGGAAGGAATTGAATGATGAAGGAAGCAAAGTGAAAAAACAAGGGAAAAAGGAAAGAAGAGGAGACAAAAACCAGACATAATAATGATGGCAATAGTATTTTCTTTTTTCCTTCTTTAAAAAACACTTTAACTCAAATCTTGTCATTTTAGAAAGCTACTGTTCCAACTACTAACAAACGACCAAACTCAAAGCTTGGAGATTTGTGTTCCTCAAAACTGTTTTTTCTGCCCCATGTAAATAAATTCTTTAAAACTTCCAGGGGTAATTTTGTCATATCAACCTGCATTTGTTATAGAACCTGCCTGATTTTACATATATATATATACATATTCATTTCATTTGCAATTATGCATCCAATGTAAGGAAAACAAAATGTTATCTAAATTAAAAATAAAGAGATTAAAATTATTAATTTTTTCAAATTTAATTTAATTAAGACAATGAACACTAGAAAATAAATCAAGTGAAAGATGGATATTGAGCAAGGAGCCCTCCAAATAAGGGTAGAGAGATGAAGCTATTAACTTAACACAATGAGAAAGAGTATTGTAAATACTACACGAGATTAAGAGTTTGACACTCGCTCCGAGTTCTATGTAAAAGTTAGGGTGAGACCTTCTCCCGAGTTAGAGTTGAACTCTCTAGAGCACAACTCGTATCAAATTTAGATTAGTCGAAGTTGTGATGACTCAGAAAACTAGATGGTTTAACAAAAAAAAAAAAAAGCAATGAGATGAGGCCAAAAAAATAATGATTTGACCAAAATGACCTTCGTGAGTAAAAACCCAAGTAGATTAAATAAAAAGAGAACTGAACAACTTTTACAAAGTGAATGCTATATGAGGTCGAGAGTTTGACACTTCTATGAGCGCTATGTAAAAAGTCGGGATGATATCTTTTTCGATTAAAAATTAAACTTTATGTGTATAATTCGAGTTGAATCTAGATTAATTAGAGTTTTGATAATTATAAAAACTAAATAATTTTTTTATTAAAAAAAAAAGAGCAGAGAGATGAGGCCAAAAAAATAGTGATTTGACCAAAATGCCCTTCTTGAGTAAGAACCCCCAATATATTAAAAATAAAAGAAAAAGGGGAACAGAACAGCTTTTACAAAGGGAAAGAAGCCAAGAGGTGAATCATCATCATGATGACCATACTTTTTTACCGCTTTTACTATCTCCACACCTTTCCAGCAGGCACAGTTGCCCTTTAATTAAAAAGAAAAGGAGTGCGGTAAATCCAATCAACAGTAATAATAACTAATAGAAGATATCCCGGTTTCGCCGGTCGCCGCCAATTTGTAATTACAGTATTTCTTTTTTCTTTTTACTTTTTAATGACTTTGAAAGCTACTAGTAATGTCTTTCCTTGAATCTCGCGCCCAGCTCCAGACCTCGATTTTTATTCAGTCGTACAGGGAAGTTGGAATTTTTAAGTTTTTAACGTAAACTCTTGTTAATTTGCACTTTTAGTCCATCAATTTTACTTTAACTGCAAATTCTTCTTCTTGTTTTTTTTTATAAGTACTTTTTCAGCTTAAACCTTAATTGGACTCTTTTCATATATCTATTTTTGTTTGGTTTTGACATATCGTCTTTTTCTTTTTACCTTTAGTAGGAATATTGTAAATATATATACATATATTCTTTTTTCCTTCTTTTTAAATAATTTATATATAATAATCATTTTAATTCACAATTAATCTTAATGCAAGAAAACTATTGACTTTTTTTTTTTTTTTTTTTTTTTAACATACACTACAAAAAGAAACAAATTACAACATTACAGTTGATGTTGGCGAAAATCAAAAGGGTGGTGGCACTTATGTAATGAAGTGTGAGATGGTGGGCCATTTGGGGCTTTCTCTATGTAAACTGTTGATTAAGCGAATGATATCTGTAATGATAAATTTGAAACATGAATTTATTTTAATTATACTTTTGGATACTTAAGTTAGCAAAATGAATACATAAATTAGAAAGATATTTGGATGAGTCTCTAAGTATACTTACGTGTAAATTTAATAATAGAATTTGATAAAGAAATAATGTCTATGTGTATGTAGCTCCGATATCATAGTAGACATGATCTCCAACACTATGTTATTACTCAATACCTTTATCAGCAACATTAAAAGTTAGTATAGTTCAATTATATAATCATTAAATGTGCACGACAGGTTCTATTTCGAGTAATGACCAATGATGGTCCATACACCGATGTGAAACCTAATGTCAAATACCCGGTTGGAGTAATAGAGTCTCGAGTGCCAAAATTTCATTGATAATGTGGCTATTTAGAGTTGAAGTAACCTTTGATCGAGTTTACTTTGTATGCCATGTAGACCAAAAGTGAGCTCGAAGATTATGTTGAACTTCGATTACCTCAAAATTATTTTAATAATATTTCAAGTTCTTAATTGATAATGATTAAATGCACATGAGAGACTCTATTTCGAGTAATGACCAATGAAGGACTATACTCTAGTACACAGTCAAAGTGATAGAGTTCCATATGTTAATAATCCGCTGGTAACTTGACTAGATGAAGTCGAAGTAACCTTTGACCAGAGTTTAATTACTTAGTGCGCTATGTAGATCAAAAGTGGGTTTAGAAGATTGATTTGAACTTTGATCTCCACAAAAGCTTTTAACTATACTTTACATTCTAAATTTAGAATGATTAAATGTGCATGAGAGACCCTATTATGAGTAATAACCGATGAAAGTCATCACACCAAGTGTCGATACTTCGCTGATAATGTTGCTAGATGGAGTCAAAGTTTACTTTGACCAAGTTTACTTTGTGTGCCATGTAGATAAAAAATGGGTTTAAAAGATTGATCTTAACTTCAATCTCTTCAATAAGTTTTAATTATAGTTTAAATTCATAATTAGGAATGAGTAAACGTGCATGAGAGGCTCTACTCCGAGTAATGGTTGATGAAAGACCACACACCAAGGTCCAATACCTAATGGAAGTGACTCTATACTTCGTTTTTTTTTTTTTTGGTACCCACTTGGGGCACTCGGTGTCCTCACCTTTTCGGTGAGACTAATCCGGACTCAGCCTGCGGAGCGCTCACAGAGTTCAACTCTTACTCGAGGGTTAGGGCCTAGCCCAGAGCTTTTAACATGACGCTAATCACCCAGGGGATTCGAACCCTCGATCATTCGCCCTGGAGGAAGTATTAAGAGTCCGCTTACCAACTTCTTCAAACTACCGGGTTGACTCTATACTTTGTTGATGATATGGATAGATGAAGTAAAAAATAAACTTTAATTGAGTTTACTTTGCATGTCACATAGATCACAATTTTGTCTAAAAGATCGATTTAGAGTTAGATCTATTTAACAATTTCAATTATAATTTAAATTTCAAAATGAATTTTTTATTTTAAAAAATGAATTAAAATTGATCTTCAAACCTTTTGAATTATTTATAACATTTTATTCAAGTTACTAATATATGTGACATATTATTTTCTTAATAATTTAATTATATAGAATATTTTAAAATATACTTACAAAAAAAAAAAAAGAATATTTTAAAATATGTTATTAACCCCGACATTGACGTAATAGTTGAATCACTTAACTGAAAATATCACAACCTCAAACGACTTGCTTGTATTTTGTTTAGTCATTTTTGGCTTCAAAAATATTATTTAAAAAAAAACAATGATTAAAAATTGATTTATTGCAGAAAAGTAATTCGAAAACATTAATTATATTTTCTTTCATATTGAATTATAAAAAAATTTAATTTTTAAAGTGCTTATATTTTTAAAATTCAAATAAAATATATATTTTTTTAATTTTAATTTGTAATTTTTAAGTAGGTTTCCCATTTTTTTTATTTTTTTATTTTTTTGTATAAATAGAAAGAAATGAAAAAAATAAAAAGATTATTTTTTTTTCTACGGTCAAATATGATAATGACTTGTGAGGCGGTGTGGGGTCAGAGGTCTGTGGGCCTGTTTGGGTGGGCCTTGACCTCTGCAAATGAAGGAAGAGGGTTGGGGTCCACAAGTTAAACCCTTCTTCAAAAAAAAAAAAAAGAAAAAAATTAGCAGCAGTGAAAGACAATAAACAGTTTATTCACAGGGACAATGGTGGTGTACCATTACACACAAAAGACCAACACTTGGAAATGGGAAAATATCAATAGTTATATAGAGAGAGAGAGAGGGACAGAAGGAGATAGGGACTGGAGAGAGAGAGAGAGAAAAGAGAAGAGAGAGGAGAGAGAGAGAGGGAGAGGACTTGAGAGGGGGCAACTTTATTGCCTTTTTCATGATGCACGCATCCATGGCAGAACAGAGAGAGGGGTACACAGTACTACTGCTAGGACACATACAGGGGTAGTGTAGTAGGACAAGAAAAGAAAAAGAAAGGAGGAGAAGAAAACTAAGAACTCTATCTATCTTAAGGCTAGTATAGTAGTAGTCTGTATTGCCAGGAAATTGGGCAGAAGAGGAGGGGAAATTGTAGAGTGAAAAAAAACAGAGAAGGAAGAAGGAGATGGAGCCCTATTGGTGATATGGAGCTCAAAAGGAAGAGAAAAGACTGGTTGGATGAACAGCTTCGTATTTGCGGGCTAATGGGTCTCTTTAGAGATTCTTGGCTGCTATCTTGAATTTTTTTTTTTTTTTTTTTAGTTCAGAAGAAAGAAGAGATTGGAAAGATTAATTGTTCTTACAAATCTAGGAACAGGGTAAGCTCATCTTGATGCAGCAGGCAAGTGAAGAGATTATTTTTCTTTCCTCTATTTTGTGGGTTTTCTTTTACATTATTTATGGAGCTGATTTCTTGTTTTTTCTTTGAATTTCAGATGTTAGGAATGCAGTATAATAGTAATTTGCAAGCAAAAGGTGTTCTGGATGTTAACTGTTTTACTTCTGCAATCTCGTCTTCTTCTCCCGAAGTGAAGTGTAATAAAAAAGATGGAAGCTTTGCCGGGAATGAGCCCGTCTCTGTGTTAGATACTAGGAGTCCAAGCCCTTCCACTTCTACCTCAACACTTTCTTCATCCTTTGGTGACACAAATTGTCGTGGGAATGGCGAAAATATTAATACGGCCAACCTGGTTGTGGGTTCTGAGAAAGGCAACCCAAGAGGAACCATTTCGGTGAGTGGCCCGACCACCACCACTGCTACTATTACCGGCGAGGAAGTTGGTGTCCCTAAAGAGGAATGGGTGGCTGAAATGCAGGATATTCCTCCCGGTTTGGAGTTGAATCAGGTAATGCCAGAGAAGTTTAATCTTGGGCTAGAAGATTGGGAGAGTTTGTTGTCTGAATCTGCCGGTCAGGACCCGTCTCTTCTTCGCTGGATTTCCGGCGATGCCGAAGATTCATCCATGAATATGAAGCAACTGTTACCCGGGACGAACTCAAATAATGAGATTGGAGATAATGTGGGTTATGTTGGATTTGAGGAGGCTTTGGCTGCAGGCGGTTCTGCTTGTGTGGGTGATATGCTGACAAATTCAAATACTCCTGCTGTAGGGCTTTCCGGCTTTGGGTTTTCTCTCGCCGGCAATTACGGGAAGGTAGATTGTGGTTCAAATTCTCTGGGCTTGACTTACGGCTATGGCAACCCACAGAACCAAAATTTGTCTTCGGCCGGAAATACTTCGTTTTGTTTGCCTTCTGGTCTTAATATTGCTCAGCAACAGCAACCGGTCCAATGTGCCGCTGGCATAGAACAGAAGCCACATGTTTTCAACGCTCAGTGTACAACGAACCAGCTTCAAGTGCAGCAGAATGCTCCAAATCTGCTTCTTCTGAACTCGTTAATGTTTGGTACTCATGAAGACCAACCACAACCTAAGCGGCACAATCCCGGAATTATGAACCCACCAAGTTCAGTTTGGCAGACTCCGAAGATCCCATTTCTTGATCCGGGTAATGAGTTTCTGCTAAGGAAGCAACATGTTTCCCAGATTCAGCAGCTAGGTTTCGGTCAACAACTGAATTTGTTACCTCAGCAGAAACCGTTGATGGTGCCCAAGCAGGAAAGGATTGACGACAATGGTGGGAATCATCCCATGTTGTCAATCCACCATCAGCAGCAACAACAACAGGTTGTATATGACCAACTTTATAAGGCCACGGAGTTGATTCTGGCCGGAAATTTCTCCCACGCGCAAGGGATATTGGCGCGGCTCAATCACCTACTTTCCCCTGTTGTTAAGCCTTTCCAGAGGGCTGCTTTTTACTTCAAAGAAGCTCTGCAGTTTTCCTTGCAGATGTCTAATTCAGCAGCCCTTTCTCCTCCTGGGCTTAGAACTCCTACCCCATTTGACGGTATGTTCAAGATGGGAGCTTATAAAATGCTTTCTGAAGTTTCACCTATTCTCCATTTTATGAATTTTACCTCAAATCAGGCTCTTCTTGAAGCTCTTGATAATGCAGTAAACATTCACATCATAGACTTTGATATTGGTTTTGGTGCTCAATGGTCTTCATTTATGCAAGAACTTCCCAGAAGGAATAAAGAGTCAGTTTCTTTAAAGATTACTGCTTTTGCCTCTCCATCAACTCACCACTCATTTGACATTAGCCTTATGCATGAGAGTTTATCCCAGTTTGCCAATGATGTTGGTGTTAGGTTTGAGCTTGAATTGGTGAACTTCGATTCATTTGACCCTAGTACTTATGCTGTATCATCTTTCCGGTGCTCTGAAAGTGAAGTTATAGCTGTGAATTTCCCTATCTGGTCCATTGCTAGTCGGCCATCAGTGCTTCCTTCACTTCTCTGTTTCCTGAAGCAACTTTCACCAAAAATTGTAGTATTGTTGGATCGTGGCTGTGAAAGATTTGACCTTCCTCCAACCCATCACCTACTTCATGCCCTCCAATACTATGAAGTACTCTTGAACTCCATTGATGCTGCAAACATGTCAGCAGATGCTGTTGGGAAGATTGAGAAGTTCTTATTACAACCTAGGATCGAAAACATTGTCTCGGGCCGCATCAATTCGCCTAACCACATGCCAACATGGACAAACCTCTTTGCATCCGCAGGTTTTTCATCTGTGCCACTTAGTAACCTATCTGAAGCACAGGCTAAATACATGGTGATGAAAACTCAAGTTAATGGATTTCATGTCGAGAAACGCCAGGCATCCCTTGTTTTGTGTTGGCAGCGTAGGGAGCTCTTATCTGCATCAGTTTGGAGGTTTTGATGAGCTTTAAGAAGAAGATTTATAAAAAGTCCAGAGGCCTCTGTGTACTTGCTTGCAAAGGTTCTGAACTAACTCTTTTTAAGCTTTAGAAATGATGTCTTTAAGGCAATAAATTGTGAATTGCATTGGTACTTTTCAATTCTGCCTTATCTGTGAGTTTAAATATTTTGTAATGTTTCCTGCTTTGCATGTCTCTCTTTGAGTAGAAGTAGTAGTATTTTCTATCAAGACTGAATCCTCTACTTGCAATTGGCCTCCTTTTCCTAACTCATCAAAAAATGTTAGTAGTTCACTTATTTGTAATTGGGAATCCTACTGCACTTGTAGTTGTTCTGTGTTAGTAATTCGAAATCTAGTTTCTTGAATTTGTGTTTATTTTTATGGATTTTTTTTGAAGTTTATCGTTACAATTCAATACTATTATTGCCTTATATATATAGATATTATATGAATGTAGTGACATCTATACTCTTTCGGTATCTACTACCATCAAATGCTGCAGAAATTTGACTCTGGGTCTGGAATGCAGCATATCCATATAAACTATAATAACATTTTTTGGCTAAAATACCAAGATGAGGGTTAGTCAAGGTTAGCAGTTGAGATGTTTGCAAAGGTTAAGGTATCTGTTAGACATGTCCGATGTCAAACAAAGCCCTTCATAGAAATTATCCTTATTCCCACTTAACAAAACTCGAAACTCTAGTCTTCTTTGTTGCATTCCTCTGTTTTTATGAAGAGGTTATATATATATATATATATATATGTATACCATCAAGCTCTGCATTGAATAATGATACTGCATTTTTCACTCTCATTCACAACATCACTCTTGCTCATGAACAGGTGACTCCATACTAGTTTTAGTTTCAGATTTCTGGGTTCAAAAACTTTCTTTTTGATGTCAAACTGTTGATATATACATATGCTGTTAGATTTGTGTTACTGGAGAGAAAATCTACAAAGATCCAAACTTTGGGTATTCTTTCATACTTTGTCTTGGTTTTAATGGTGTCTTTTTCATTTATAGCTATTCTTCAGGATTATATATATATACATATGTAGAAGTTCTTGTTATAGAATTCTTAAAAACATCAAACTGTTTTTTTATGGTTTTAGTATTATTGGTCTATAATGTATAAACTAAATGGTATAATAATAATAATAATAATTCATACGTAGTTGTTAATTGTCTTTTGTTAGTTCATTGAACTGTGTTTATTGGTTGATGACTATGACCACATGGGGTTTGCAATTGAACATTTGTCTCCTTTTCATTTAAATTTTTTTTTTAACATTTCTTATTAGGTTTAAATACAAAGTCATAGTTTTTATAATAATAATAATAATAAAGTAAACGGCTGTGAAATTCATGCTAGGAGACCTCATTATTGTTCTCAAGTAATTGTGTTAATGGAGACAATCATCTGTGTGATGGTCCACAGTAATCATTCTCCTTTTTTTTTGTTAGGGTTTAAACTAATTAATTCATATGAGACTTTTGTCTTTCCAAACAAACATGACATTCAAGAAGTGTTCATTTTTATTTTTCTTTTTAAATTTTGTTTGGAGAATTGAAAAATCTCTTTGGAATTGTACTTTGTTTGTCGTTTCCAGTGGTACCATACTGTGGTTTCATATATATATATGTATCTATATTGTTGAAATGACTTGAAGCTTTAGTGTATATCTGTCATGATATTCATTATGGTGATGTTTATTTTTTTTTGTTTCCCCTAGCTTTCTAGGCTTGCAAATTTGTCTGTGTGTGGATCAAAATCATGTCCTTAGTTCTTTGAATTTTCAAAACTTGTGATTTTGGCAAATAAAAAACAAAATAAAAATAAAAATAAAAATTCAGTCCTTGTGATGTTGATTCTTGAACCCTTTTGAATGAGAGAGAGAGGCAGGGAAGAAAATCACAAGAAAGACAGAAAAAAGGTGTAATTTCAATTGGTAAGTGTGTTGTGGTCGAGTGGTCAACAAACACACTTTCAACTTTCTAACCTGAAGGTTATGGAGTTCAACACCCAATTCAACCTTAGTGCTGTTAACTGAGCAATTATGCTCTATTTAAAAAAGGAATTTTTTTAGAGCCCAATCATGTATGGGGAATAGCTATATATATGATCTATACAGTGGGTTGTCCTTTGGGGTGCACAAGTGGTCCAATGACTCTAACCTTTATCAAATTAATTGGTGCTTTATAAATAGTAATAACAACACATTTTCTTTGATTACATTTTGACCATATTTACTTCTGCTTAAATAATCATCACTTCATAAAGAAATATATGGTTGTATATGTGAGTATGAGTTTTAATTTGTAATTAAGTGTCTTAAATAAGTTTTAAATTATGGGAAGATACAAGATACCTTTTAAGTTGATATGCATTTAGACTAATTTTCGTTCGAGGTACGTATGCGAGTTGAGATTTGAATTATCGATTTCAATTAAGCTAAAAAAATTCTTTATTAGTTTACCTGCGTTTTTGGGATTTTAAAATCAATTGTGAGGTGCATTTTAAGTGTTAGAGCGCTACCAACACTTATTGGTTTAAGTAGAAGGAACTTGATTTTTTATCTGTAAGGTTTCAAATTCGAATTTTTCTTATTGAAAGATAGGTGTAGAGAGAGTTTTTCTAAATAGAGAGAAGTTCAATATGGTTATTGAAAATGGATAAATTACAAAACAAAAATAAAAATAAAGTGTTAGAGCGCTGTTATAACAATAATTACCGTTATTATTAATGTTTTTAATTTGTCACTTTAAAAAATTAGGGTAATAAATTATTAGTACATAGCAACAACATCAGCATCAATGTTTCTATTTCTTTTATGCGAATAGGAAACTTTTTGTTTCCTTTTAATTTTTGATACTACACTATGAAAGTTTTGTCAGATATAATTTTTAAAGGGGACGATTTGAAATGGTGGAAGGGCCGGCCATGGTATTCATTAGCATTACAGTTTGTGGGGTTGATTGTGTTAGCCCGAGCTTTGGGATAACATACATAATATATATAATATATTTTAATGTTAGCCTGAGCTTTGGGATAAACATAATATATATATATATATATATATATATATATATATATATATATATATATATATATATATATATATATATATATAATCATAGCAAACATTCATTCCCATCCTTCTCAAACAGTGTGATTTAAAAGAAAAAAGAAAAGAAATCTAGCACTCGATTTAAAATCTTATCTAGAGACATGCTTGTTGTTGGAGTGATATATATATATATATATATATATATATATATATATATATAATATATATATTTGTTTATGCAAGAAGTATTTTAGATGATTCTCAAATTATAAGAGGATACCTTTAAATTAAATTAACATCTAGATTAATTTTCGTTCGAATCAGATTAGTTCTTTGCATGAGAAAGTTTTGATCTTAAATTTTAAACAGCTACGTATATGAGTGTGAGTTTGAACCTCAAACTCACTTAAGTTATGAGAGTTTTTTATTAGCTCACTTACACCTTAGAGTTTCTATATATATGCGCATTAGAATTCTGACTTATACCAGTTTGTTTTTATATATATATAATTTGATGAAAAAAGATATTTTTGTTCAATTAAAAATAAAATACGTGGTTTAAAATGATGAATTTTCCAAACGTGGTTTATTTATTACATAACTTGCTGGTCCTGGTGGTGGATGGGGTCAAATTGGCATTGTTATTTGTTATGGCTGTGGAAGAAACTTAGAAAATCCCATTCCCTGCCGAGCCGACCACAAGTCTTTGATCAGAAATGTGTAATTTTTTAAAATAAAAAGAAGGGTAGTCTCGAGATCTACAAAAACCTGTATTATGATTGCGATTTGTGCCTGCCTGCTTAGTACTGCTAACCTCAGAGGACCCCCAATTCTAAGTAGAGAGAGATGTCAGCAGTTTTTTTTTTTTTCTTTTTTTTTTTTTTTTTTGCATTGTCTCAATTCTAAGCTGACCAATGAAATTTTAAAAAAAAAAAAAAAAAAAAAATAAGATTGTATGATATATATATATATATATATATATATATATATATATATATTATAGGTAAGTTACAAAAGAAAATTTTCATGCATTGACTATCATCCATTGGGGGGTTTAAGAAAGTATATATATATATATATATATATTAAAGCATTAAGAAAGTAATTTCACATTGTAAGTGAGTTATTAAAATATGTAACTATTTAAAATTTATGATAAATTCTGTTAAAGATGTTTTTTATAGGTGATAAATTCTGTTAAAGATGTTTCTTATAGTTAAAGATCCATCTAAAGATACGAGATGATCTCGTCATCTAAAAAAAAGTATAAGGTTTATTAATATTCTATTTTGAATTAACAACAATTTTAAAGTTATTATTTTAAATTGAATTCTATGTATATAATTAAGTCAGTGTTTGAATGCGTTGCATATCTTGGTTCAAATTCTTTACCATCATTTGGTGTTTGAAGTTGAGATATTATATTTGATTAAACATCTAAAAAATCAAAAAGATAATTATTGTTATATAAAGTCATAAATTTTTATGGATATGAATGTGGAAAAAGATAACTACTTAGAGGAAACTTGAGGGCTACACATAAGTGTCATTCACTTCTCATCCAGTCGGCAATTGCCCGGATGTTGTAAGTGTGTGAGATCCACTTATGATGTAGCTTCAAGAGTCCTCTTGTGCTATGTTGCGTCCGACTCCTAATGTGTGGATTTTCCGGTATTTTTCCCGATTTAATTATCAAAAGAAAAACCAGTTGAAATCCCCCTTCAGGGAGTCCTACATCGGGACTTGAGAAAACTTGAGGGCTACACATAAGTGCCCTCCACTTCTCATCCAGTCAGCAATTGCCCGGATGTTGTAAGTGTGTGAAATTCACTTATGATGTGGCTTCAAGAGTCCTCTTGTGTTTTGTTGCGTCCGGCTCCCGATGTGTGGATTCTTTGGTATTTTCTCCGATTTAATTAGCCTTTTATGGATGTTTTTTTTTTCTTTTTTTTTCCTGAGATTTTATCCATCTCAGCGTAAATAAAACGCAGCCAAATTCTTTTTATTTTTAGAATACAAATCCATTGAAAGCAAAAACAAATCGAGATAATGAGGGTTTTTTATGTTTGTTTGCTATGTATTCCCATCATTCTAATTAGAAGTTAATGGGGAGTAGTAGGAAAAACAAAGTAGCAATAATGCTCTTAATTACTTATACTTTTTATCTTATCGTATTGAACCAAATGTACTTTATAATCCCCACAATCTCTATTAGCTGACTAGGAGGAATTGATCTAGTTCTTTTGGGCGAATCCTTTTAGCATTTAATGCTCTCAATCAAATGTACTTTCTATCTTTTTGTATTGAATCAAATGTATTTTATCCCCTCAGTCTTTATTACCTGACTAGGAAGAATTAACCTAGTCCTTTGGGCGAATCCCTTTAACATGCCATCAATCACACGTTCTTTTTATCTTATTGTACTATTTATATTGAGTCAAATATACTTTATCCCCCCAGTCTAAGAGAAATTGGCCTAATCCTTCTAAGCAAGCAAAGTCAAGGCCGAAGTTGTGGGTGAGGTCTAGGTCAATTGGCTAGTGGATTAATAAATATATAAACCCTCATTAAATAATTAAAATTTACAAAATTACAAAATTGTTATAAATAACCTAATACTATTGTCCGCTTTGACCGTTTTAGGTAGACCTTATGAGTTTAAAAAACATCATTGAATAAATGGTTTCGGACTAATCATATTGAAAACGTGTTAGAAATAGCTCAATGATATTGTTCGTTTTAACCCACTTCAGGTGAGCCTCACAGATTTAAAACACGTCTTTAAGTAAAGAGTTTTAAATCTCTACTTAGTAACCACTCAATAATCTCTTAGGCAAGCTATATGAGATTCCGAGTCGCAACAAAAATTATTATTATTTGTTTAGGGTCAGTTTCAGACCACAATATCTTGACATTTTAAAAAATAAACAACCCTCAACAGGCCCATATCTACTTTGGTTTGCAGGCTACCAATAAGGGATCCAATTTCACAAAAGTGAAAATTACATAAATGGGCCTGCCTCTGAGTTAGAGCCCAATCTAAAGAGAGTTGAATTTTTTTTTTTAAAAAAATTACTAAAGTCGGTCCCACATTTCTTCCTGCGCAAGAACTTTGCAGTCTTGGACAAGAAGTCAACCATCAATAGGAACCTTTATAAATCCCCAATTACTTCTATTATCTTCTTCCCTAAAACCCTAGAAAAATGAAGAAACATTAGAAGGAAAAGGATAAAAACAATTACCAAACGATTTCCATTTCGTCATAAGCATATAAGCAGGAAGCATATCTTCCAATGGGATTAATCAAGAGCACCTTCTCATTCATGGTTGGCACTGGTTTTGGAGTCTATTTAGCCCAGAACTACAACGTTCCCAATGTTCAGAAGCTCTTCAATACTGCCCTTTTAATCGGCAAGCACATTGAAGAAAATTATCGGAAGCCCAAGAAGCGAGATAGTGACGAGTGAAATCCTGTGTCTGGGCGCTTTCCAATTCTCATTAGGATGTTTGATTTTTTTTTTTTTTTTTTTTTTAAATTGTTTGTTTCCGGAATACTTTGGTTTAGTTCAAGTGTGATTAGGGGAAGTAAGGGTAATTTTGTGGTTGATTGGCACACTTCATATTTCTATTGAGAAGGATTATTGTTCATGGAAATATCCATTATTTTGACAATAGAAAATATTAAAGATGATTAGTTTATCTCTTTTGTGTTCACTAGGCTTGATGAAACTTACTTTTCTTCCAATCTCATGGTTTTTTCTACTTTGGCAAGGGTGAACTCTAACTCCTTCCATTTTATTGGAAACTGCATTAAACTTGATGAACTGGATTGGATAAGCTCCATATATCTATGTGTTTTTTTTTTTTTTTTTTAAAAATTTTTTTTACTAAAGGATTGTAGGAAATCACCTCCCTACAACACAAATGTCAGGAGAATTTAAATTTTTCATAAATTTACTTGAAATTAAAAGACTTTGCTCCTCAAATCACCAAATGTCAGATAATTCATCAGGGGACAGGTTCTGAAATTTGGTGAGGTTAATTGCTTAATTCATGTATATAGTGTGTCGAATTTCTTTTTGTTTTTTATGCCTGCCTTGCATCATGGACTTACTTGTATATAAACATGGTTCCCATTCCAGCATTACTTTTGAGAATTTGTAAGAAAGCATCTTTGTCTCCTGTGATAGGCATGGGGATTGGATTTTACATCTATACTTAATACTTTCATGAACTAAATTTTAATTGGTGCCTTTAATCTGAATTCTGTAGATGAAGAGGTTGCCAGTTCAGTAATTTTGCATATTCTTTGCCTCAGATCGGCACTTTTTCCTTTTTGTTTGAAGGGGGTTCATTAATTTCCTTGCTATCTGGTGATTTTAGATTTAATCAGGGCTATCCCAACCACATGCATTAGTAATCTGGGGAAAGGTTTTTGTATATTCTACCTTCCAAGATACAAAAGCAGCTATCCTGAAGTTTTCAAATTTCTCTTTAGAGAATTCTACTCAAGGTACCGTCTCATCTTTTAGAGTTTTTTTTTTTTTTCTGCATTATAGTTAATTCGATTCTGCATCTGTTTGTATTTCTGTAAAGTTGATGTGACAGGGAAATCAAGGGTTGAGTATCTATAGCTATTACAGGGCAAAGATTTTAGCTAATTTGATTACCTTTTGTGCATTTTTTTCCAGATGGTATTATTTGAGCACTGTTAAGTTTTATTTGTTGGCTTTTGCTTGTCTGTGATGTATAACAATCAGTAAGATGCCAAAGGAAGTTGGATTTTCGCAAAATATTTTCTGGATTTCACATTCATATACTTACTCGCTGTAATTAGACATAACAGAAGTATATGTACAGAGCAGGCTTTTTATCCTTAGTATTGTAGTTATCTGGTTTGAAGCCGCCTATCTCCATCTCCAAGCATTGAATTCTTATCAGTCGATTGTCAGGTACAAGTCTGGTGAACTACTTGATGTTGTGCCATCATTTGTGTCTGAAGATTTGTATTGTGGGAACTCTTTCTGTTTGCTTAACATTCGCCAGCCATCAATGTGTCGACATTGTTCTGGATCTGAACTTGGAAGCGGTTGCTGTTCAAGGATCTCCAGTATCTTTTGTGTCTTACCAAGAAGCAGAACAGCATTTCGGACTCCTTCTGCCCGTTCTTCAATGCCTCTTTGATGACATAGTGCAGATATAACATGCTGTAAGTTTGTCAGACAAGCCCCAATTATCTCAGTTATCATGGTAGATAATCTTTCAAACATCCTCTCACCGATCTCATTGTCTCTTGTATCAGAATTCTGCAGAAGAGTTTGACATATTCTATACATAGAGTTAGCAGCCAACACATTGAGGGGCCACTGTGAAGGAGTGTCCCTTAAACAACTGATCGTATCTTTATTCCTGAACTCCATGAACCTCTGCTTTGCTGTGTTGCCTAGTTCTTGAAGTATTTCTTTGGTGCTTTTCCCTTGGGTAGCTATCATACGGAGATCCACATCTAGCCACTTGTAGTGGAGATCAACTCCTAACCAGACTATTTCAGCTGCCTTCCTGATGTTTAGCAAGTCTCCTTTCAAATCCAGGTTGTCATCTATAATTCTGATGTACAGCAGTGCTTCGTGTACGCATTGTATCAACTGTTTAACTGAAAGGAGATCAGTGTCGGAAATTGCAACTGCAATGCTTGTTAGTGTCACCACAGGAAGAGCCCAGCAATTGGGAGGCTCTTCAGATTCTAGTGGTGGAAGAAGGTCACTGTCGAAATTTCTAACTCCCTCAAAATGCTGCGTGCCTTTCAGTTTCTCCAACATTTGTATGAGATGTTTTGGTTGCTTCTTTCCACCAATCTTCATCCAGTAACCAACAGGATCACAGTTCCTTTTCAGCATCATATCAATCAAGAGTTCCTCTCCTTCGAGGTGCATAACGTAAGAGCTTAAATGCTTACTTGTTTTGGACTGTGAGTCTGGCTCCAAATCACGGGTAGACACAGCATTGTTGCATGTAAACGACATGATCAGTTTCTTGAAGTTCTGAAAACTTATTAGAAGTCGAATTACAAAAAATACAGAAACAAATCTGATTAGCTTGCTCATCAACACCGTTCCAATCTGCATCCCACTACAGAGGTTCAGAACTTTCTCCTTTGTGCTGTGTGCAAGTTTTCTACAATGCCGACCATAGATTCTAAAACGCAAGGGGCACTCTTTCCACTGATGGAGGTTCTTAATCCAGTAATCCTCAACTTGTAACCTAAATTTGAAGGCCTCAAATGCTAGTTTTGGACAGTTGAAATGGATTACTGCAAACCACCTGGAAGCCGGGGCAACAGTTCCTACTACAACTGCAATTGCTTGAGTAATGAGAATTAAAGTTGTAGACCACTTGTAATCAGACTCTCCTGCACAAAACTTGAAGGCCCCCGGCATCATATAAGAACGGAGTATCGCTTCAGCCAATATAGCCATGCTCAGTAGGCAGAATGCTCCTGAGGCAGTGCACGTTGCCAAGCGTGCTGACACAAACTGTGGGTTGCAGGTATGTGCCATCATCCAAAACTTACTCAGATCTTCTCTCAGTCTATGAGACACATTATTGGATAAGCATCTATTTGCTTGGTAATTGCATTGTTTTGTTGCTAATTTATGCTTTTTCTTATACTTCTTGTCAAAGAAACTCTTTATATTGGGAACTGTCAGAGCTGAAGAAATCATGAGGGCTAACAAAACAACCATGAGGAGCATAGTAACTACATACTCTTTCCAGAAGATGTAAATAACTCCAGTGCCTAATTGGATGCAAATGTTCACTATAACAGTAACAACATAGATGCCCAAAGCCATTAAGTTCATAATCATTTCTTTAGTGTCCACAGTTCCTATAGAAGGCAGGAAATTAGACATTACCGTACAGATGAAAACCGTACTGCTGAGCTTTGCTAGCTGATCCTGCCTCTGCGGCATGGATGTGTTCAAATCAACTGACAGTTTGGTTGCCACAGCCAAAAGAGTGAGTGTTGTTGCATTAATGGAGAAGAACTTGCAAGGAAACCAGAATTTACGGTAACGCATGCTGTTGAAGACATCAGCAGCCATGGCAATTGCACAAGCTGCCGACGCCGCTACTATATAGATGCCTATCCATGGCATCGGCTCGTTGAACTTGGAATTATCTAGGTTACCATCCACAGTACATCCAATTTTTCCCATATTTTTGGGCAAATGATTCACTGATGCTGGGAAGCGATCATGAGAATAATCATCAATACTTGTTCAGTAATCCCATCTTGAGCTTTTTCTAGGTGTTTCTTGGACATGCGCCTTTGCTTTAGCTGATGTTCTTGTTACGCTGCTGCTGGGATCAGAGAAGACATGATTGGTTGTACTTTTAGGAGTAGTTGAGCTTTTTATTATTACACTTTCTCCTTCGGTCAATACGGGAAAAAAAATACAGAAAATTAATGTATTCCGAAAAGTGTATGCATCATTAATTATGTCCTTACGTTTGAATTCGTCATCCTTTGGATACTGAAGAATTGGATAGATTAAAACAGAAGAAAAAGAAGGAAAAAAAAAAAGAAAGAAGGAATACTTTATATATTATTGATATGGTGCGACACAGATAATCTCAACTGCAATATTTTATTGTTCAATAAATAATTCATATATTACGTTTTCTGACTAATACTTGAATGATTAGAATATTAAGTTGGATTTGAATTTTTATTAAATAACTGTGTTCAAACAAATTGAAGGATGCTATTTTTTTTTTCTTTATTATTTTTATAAAATTTTTTGTGTATAATGTTATTTACTTAGAAAAAAAAAAAGGGAAAAAAAATCACATTTGGTGGCCTTAGATTTCTTTGATTTGAAAGTCAATATTGGCGACTTTGAACATTTGTTAAAATTAGGAACCATTCATGGAGTCCCACGAGGCAAGAAAATTGACGAGAAAAATAAGTTTAGATTGTAATAACTCACTTCGGTAATTTTGACTGCGTCAAAAATAAATAAATAAATAAATAAATAAATATATACATATTCTGTAAAGGTCTAATTAATAAAAACATGAGTTAACTAAACCAGAGTTTAAAGCCCTTGACAGATTACAGAACAAACAAAAATTTCTACACTGTTATTCTAAAAAGTACTTTATACTTGTAGTAAATCATTTCCATCAAGAAATTTTCTGTCTCACCAATCAGAAGCTTCTCTCTATCTCCAATGACACCATAATTAATTATAAGAGATAAATAAAAGTATATATAGCAAATAATGTAAAAAGACTATTCTACCCTTATAAGGAATAATATATAAAAAACTAATATATATACTCTTACATCCCTCAAATTCACGATGTGGTTGCAAGGAGTATCGAAAGTTTATCAACAAAGAAGCGAAATCGTGAGACAGTGTGAGACTTTGTGAAAGATATAAAAGGCAATCTAATCGTGCCACGCTCTAGTGCATATCCAGTAATATGACAATCAATCTCAATGTACTTAGTCCGTTCATGAAAGATTGAATTCCGACTAATGTGAATGACACTCTTCTTGTCACAATAAAGTAGAGTAGGAGTAGTAATGTGGACTCTCATATTTTCCAAAAGCCAATGCAACCAAACAATCTCATTCGTGGTAGTGACCATTGAACGATACTCAGCCTTTGTGGAGGATTGAGAATTAATTCTTCATGAAATAAGTGAACTACCTAAGAATATGCAAAAGCTAGTAGTGGACTTACGATCATTCGGATCACCAACCCAATCAACATCGGAATATGCATATAGATTAAAAAATGAATCATAGGGAAACACAAGACTATGATAAATAATACCATGTAGATATGTAAAATACAAAGAACAACAACCCAATGAACTGTGGTGGGAGATGCAACAAATTGATTGACAATGTGGACAATATAAGTAATATCCGATCGAGTAATAGTGAGATAGACTAAGCTACCAACCAAAGTTTGGTACAGAGTAGGATCCGGATAATGGAGTACTGTTTGTATGACCATATCGAACATTAAGTTCCAAAGTATCCGTCAATAGTCCAAGTATCCATCAATCGAGCTAGGTTAAAAATATCTTCTATGTACTTGGATTGGGACAAAAGATAACCTTTTGAATAAAGAGCAACCTCAATACCTAAGAAATAACGCAAGAGACCTAAATCTTTCATGTCAAATTAGTTAGCCAACTCAACTTTCGGTTTTGCAATACCAAGAACATTATTACCGGTAATAATTATGTCATCAATGTAAAGTGAAAGAAGAATATGATCAGCAAATGTAAACTTAACAAAAAGAGCTGAATCATGAGCACTAGAGAAAAAACCAAGAGAACTAACCAGAGTAGAAAATCTCTCAAACCAAGCATGAGGAGCTTGTTTGAGACCATACAATGGTTGTTTAAGTCTCCAAACTTCATGCGGATTATAAGATGTAAACTTCACAAAAAGAGCTGGATCATGAGCACTAGAGGAAAAACCAAGAGAACTAACCACAATAGAAAATCCTTCAAACCAAGCACGAGAAACTTGTTTGAGACCATACAATGCCTTTTTAAGTCTGCAAACTTCATGCGGATTATGAGATACACCGGAAGGAGATACCCAGAGCCGTGAAGAGGGTCTCGGGGGTCCTAAGGCGAAAATTTTTTGGGGGCCTTTTTAGTTATTAATTTTTCTAGCCTTTTGAGATGCAAAATCATTTATTCTATCTTTACAATCAATATATTCCAACATTTTATTTTCAATAGATAAAATAGCTAATTCATTTAATCTATTTTGTGTCATGGTTGATCTTAAATATGATTTGATTAATTTTAATTTAGAAAAACTTCTTTCAGTGCTAGCAACAGTTACAAGTATTGTTAATAATATTCTATATGCAATATATGTATTTGGAAAACAATCTAATACTTTAACATTATTTAATATATCTATAGGAGTATTAATTTCTTTTGTTAAAACTTCTTTCAATATTTTTAATTCTAAAAATAAATCAAATCCATCAATATCGGAATAATCATTGAATTTTAAATGACTTTCAAGATTAATGCAGCATTTTTTTTAATGTTTCTTCATTCATAGTTTTGAATTTTTGTAAATCAAATAAAAATCCAAAATCATTTTCATATTCTAATAAGTGTTCAAATGTAGTTTCAAGTGAACATATTGATTTATCAACAATATATAAAAAATATTCAATACGAAAAGAATCTTCAAGAGAATGCATTGTCTCATTATAATTATTATTATTATCATCAAATTGTCTTTTTTTTTGTTGTAAATTATGTGTTTTTCACGAAATTTATGTTCAATATCCATTTCAATAGCCATTGATTTAGCAGATTCAAAATCATTCTCCCTATAATTTTTAAAACAACTAATTAGACCTTTTAGTTGATCTATAGCTACATCTATATGCATTTCTTTAGAGTGTAAACTTTTACTCACAATATTAACAACAAATAATATGTCATAACAAATATTCATTCATAACAAAAATTCAAAATTCTCAATCTCATAAGTTGCTAAACACATAGCTTCACTTTTTATTTTTAGGATCTTCACTACTATTTAAAAATTGAAACAAAGCATCTCTTATTTTAGGAGCTTGGAATTTTATGGCCTTAACTCTTTCAATTCTACTTTCCCACCGTGTTTGAGATAAAGATTTAATGGATAATTTACATACATTATCTTGTAAAATTTTCCATCTTTTAGTTGAAGAAGCAAATAAAGAATAAATCCTTTGAAGAACTCCAAAAAAAGTAATAGCTCTAGGACAAGAATTAGCCATATCACATAAAACTAAATTTAAGTTATGACAACCACATGATGTATAAAAAGCTCTAGGATTTATGTCTAATAATCTTTTTTGTACTCCTTGATTCTTACCTTTCATATTAGATACATTATCATAACCTTGGCCTCTTATATCATTAATATTAAGTTCATACTTTTTTAAAATATAAATAAGTTCATCAAAAATATCTTTACCAGTTGTATCATCAATTTTTATAAACTCTATAAAGTACTCATTGATTTTTATAGGACTAACTAAAACATCAACACACCTTAAAATAAGTGTTATTTGTTCTTGGTGACTTATATCGGGGGGTGCAATCAAGAATTATATAAAAATATTTGACTTCCTTAACCTTTTTAATAATGATATTTCTTATTTGTGAAGCTAATAAATCTATTATTTCATTTTGTATAGTGTTACTCAAATAATGATTATGAAAAATACCATCTTTGATGCGTCAAACATGATCTTGCATAATAAGATCGAATTCTGCTATCATTTCAATTAAACTTAAAAAATTTCCATTATTTTTCTCATATAATTTTTCGTTTGTTCCACGAAAACCAAGATTATTTTTAGAAAGGTGTTTTACTATAGCTATAATCCTTACTAAAACTTTTTCCCAATGATCTTTTTCTTTATTAATTTGTTCTTGTAAATCTTTATCAATGGTATTATTATTTTTTAATCTTGTTTCTAATTCAATCCAATAGCTCATGTTAGTAATATGTTCTTGACTTGTTTCATGACATTTAAGTTTTGAACTATGATTCTTCCAATCCCTAGTGCCTTGATTAATGAATTGATTAATTATACCTTTTGAATCAAACAACTTGCAACAAAAACAATAAACTTTATCTAAATATTTTGAATATACTAGCCATCGTCTATCATGTATTTCTCCATTAGATAATCTATGTTTGTAAAATAATGAAGAGAAATGTTTATTATCTTTATCTTTTGGAAATTGTATATCTTTATATCTTATTGGACCTTTTTCTATAATCAAGTCTCTAAATTTTGTATTAATAATATTTCAATTTCCGGGATCATAAATACTTTCATTAATTTCATTTCTACTATCTAATTTTTCTTTTTCTAAATATTCATCATTTATATATAAAATTGAGATAAAAAGAAGAAATTGAGAAGGCAAAAAAACTTTAAAATTACTTAAAATATAATAAGCAATCGAAAAATATCAAAAGATAGGAAAAATAAGGGACATATATGTAATAATGAATAAGTATAAGGGTATTTGTGGAATAAAAAAGTATAGGGATATTTATGAAACAATGAATAAGTATATGGACATTTATGGAATAAAAAATGTAGGGTATTTATGTAATAATGAATAAATATAAGTACAATTATGGAATAAAAAGTATAGGAATTAAAATTAAAATAACGTGAAAATAAAAATTTAAAAACCCTAAATATCACTACATTTATATATTTTTTCATTAGTAAAGATGTAATTTTTTATATGTAAGATATGAAAGTTTAAATTAATTTACTTCTTACCCTTACTAGTTCCTTCCTTAAGCTATATTGCACAGTAGAATAATTAGTGAATTTGATCATAAATAAATTTATGTTTAACAAGTTTAGTTTTAAAATATATTTTTTCACTTTTAAAGTCCCAAATTTTTTTATTTAAGAAAAATAATATTATTTTTCACAAATTTCATCATTTTTTTAAAAAAAATTATGATTTTTATGATTTTAGTTGATTAAATAAAGGATAATTAAGTCATTTTATATTATTTACCAAAAAAAAAAAGTCATTTTATATAAAATATATGCAAATTTAGAGTAAAGAAGAATTGTACACAAAATATTACTGAAATAGTATATAAAAAAAAAATATATATATATATATATAAATATATTTTATGATATTTTTTTTATTTAGTAAACCACGAAAGTGGATTTTTCTAAAAAATAAAAACGCACATACATCTTTTTCATTCCCCCCCAAAAAAACCAAATATATAATCATAGAAATCCTCCAAGTCAAATGCTTTCAAGATCTCTTTTGGGAAAAAAAAAAAAAAAAAAAAAAAAAGAAAGAAACTCCAAACTTATAATTTTTTCTTAAAAAAAAATAAATTCGATAAGTGAGGTGAATTTGTGATGATATATAGAATTTGTCTAGATACTCATAATCAACTCGATATATTCTTTTGGTACAGTGATGACAATACTAAATAGTTGATCATAGGTATTATTAAGCCTATAATTGTCGCACTAACTTGCAGTCATGAGTCGTAACATTCTAAAAATTGCATAAATAAAAAATAATTTATGGAATAGTTGTATTTATACTAAATAGTTGTATTTATTTATGGAATTTTGTTTACTAAAAAAAATAAAAAATTTCATGTTTTGTTGGAACAAACATGATTTTTGTCTCCAATTTTTTGTTCGAAGAGAGGAAGGTTGGCACGAGTTTCTCTCTATGTGATGATGTGTTACTTAAACGGAGGACGCATTTGTGATGACGTGTTACTTAAAGCGTGTTACAGTAACATTATATGTCCTCGTATCGGGCTTCTTCTCACATAAGAAAACTCGGTAATTCTCTGCACAATTTTGCAGTGCAACAAATGCAGCTGCAATCACCAAAAACATCAGAAATAAAATTGGCAATATGGCTACCGTGCTAGCCAAGCAAACAGAGCCGCGTAGAGGGTCTCGGGGGCCTAAGGCCAAAATTTTTTGAGACTTTTTTAGTTATTTATCTTTTTAGCCTTTAGAGATATAAAATCATTTATTATATCTTTACAATCAATATATCCTAACATTTCATTTTTAATAGATAAAAAAGTTAATTCATTTAATCTATTTTGTCATGGTTGATCTTAAATAGGATTTAATTAAATTTAATTTAGAAAAACTTCTTTCGGCACTAGCAGCAACTACAAGTATTGAATTTTGAATGACTTTCAACATTAATACAATATTTTTTTAATGTTTCTTTATTCATAGTTTTGATTTTTTGTAAATCAAATAAAAAACCAAAAATATTTTCATATTCTAATAAGTGTTCATATATAGTTTCAAGTGACATATTTTTGTCTTTCTCTCTCGGTTATTATTATTATTATCTAATAAATCAATATTATTTTTTAATTCATGTTCTACCTTGATTATATGAGTTTCTCAATTATTCTTTTCTTTTTTTAATTCTTCAAAACTAGAATCGTATTTTTTATTTGATATTATAATACAAACTAAACAATAAAAAGTTTTAACACACTCTTAAAAAAAAACTAAATAAAAAAATACAAAAAAATAAAAATAAGACGAGTGAAAGAGAATCCAATATCAATCAATAACAAACAAAATTAACAAAATAGTAATATATTCTATAAAAAATAAAAAAGATAAAACATGTTTAAACTTGAAGATAAAACTTCTTTTCCGGAGATAATGTCTTTTTGCTTTTAAGTTTGAAATTCAAGATTTGAATAATCGATTTACTAAATATGTGGAAGTCGGTTTTGGAATATCGGGATAATATATAATTTTGTTCGATTTTGGAAGATTACAATAATATATTTTTGGAAGATATACTCAATATTTAAATTATTTAAAAGTACTCAAGAGTTGTTTGTATTCTTTGAAAGTAATTGAAAATGTTAGATTATTTTTTATTCAACATAAAGACTCTCTATATATATATATAATAATTTTTTTTTTTTTAAAAAAATACCAACGGTTTAAAATGCAGTTGTTATAAGATATGAAATGTAAAATAATATTAATAAGGAGAGAGAATTTTTCATATTTTTATGTTCCTTGGAAATATAATAAGATAAAGACTCTCTATGTATAATAAAAAAAATTAAAAAATACCAACAATTTAGAATGTAGTTGTTATAAGATGGGAAAGGTAAAATAATATTAATAAGGAGAGATAATTTTTTATGTTTTTATCGAAATATAATATTGTTTAAATAAGCATATTTTCAATAAATAACATTGATAACTTTAGATAATAGTTATTTTCTTAGAAAAAACTAATTAAAAATTAATTTTTTTAGTAAATTGGGGTCTCTTGTCGATGCGAGGCCTAAGTCGCCTGAGGCTCTACACGGCTATGCAAGCAAACAGACCCAGAAAAGACCATAATCCAGCAAACGTATTTCCTGCAAACAAAGAGAGTTTTGCAAACACGTGATTCAGCTGCTGGTCAACATGCAATATTGGCAGCTGAATTATATATTTTGGGAGGGGAATAAGCTTGCCGATCCAGAAAAAAAAAATATATATATATATATATATATTACACTTAGAGAAAATCATGATGGAAATCTAGAGGCCCTATCTTTTTTCCGACAAGCTTTTAAAGAACATAAAGCAGACAAAACCATGATGGAAATGAATAGTGATTTTTTTTTTTGTTTACTAGAAAAACAAGTGATGCACTTATAAATTCAAGGCCTTGTACTAGTTACTTTCCTTAAATAAATAAAGATTTCTCCTTATTATAAAATAAAAATCCATGTAGAAATTTCGTGGCAATATATAAGTATAAAAGTTTTAACATTAATTTACTTCTTTACCCTTACCCTTATAGGATGACATATAGGGGGTAATCAATAATTTCCTAAGCATATTTTCTTTGAGAAACAAAAAGACTAGAAGAATTGTAAGTAACATATATGCCCAAAAAATAACTAAGAGAATTTAATCTTTCACAGTAAATTTAGAAGTGTGTGTTGACATAATAGTTTTACGAAGTGCATCATAAGAAGTAACAAGAATAATATCATCCACATAAAAAAGAATATAAATCATGTTATCACCGTTATGATAAATAAATAAAGAATGATAAGAAAGATTGTGAAAAACTCAAACTAGCCACAAAATCAGCAAAATGTTGATACCAAGTACGAGGAGTTTGCTTTAGAAATAGTGCTGTAAATCCATTATAAAACAATGAAATCTATACGTGACCAAAGAGTGGGATCAGTGTCCCGAAGAGAGGGTTCTAAGACATGGATGACAAAAGGAAGAATATGATTAAGAACTTGATATGTTTTAGCATGAATTTTAAAAAGTTCCGACCAAGCAATATATTCACCATGTTCCATATCAAGGGTGATTGGAATAAAATTTTTGAGATTCGAAATGGTTAGAGCGGGATGAGGAAGAATTGAATTAGATTTTTGGTCACGTTTGGATGGACTAGCCATTGGAGAAAAAAAAGGACACGAAAAAGTAAAGAAAAAAATATTCCTCAATTCGGAAGCTCCGATACCATGTAAGAAACATTGGTCGTGTCATGTTTTGTATTATTGATGAAATATATAGACAAAGTATAAAGTTACATAATCTATAACTAAAAGGAATAAGATATCTAAAAAAAAAAAAAAAAAACCTCAATTCATAAGCTTTGATACCATGCAACCTCACTTATGAAACCTCACTTATGACCCCTCACTTATGAAATTTTTTTTCCCACTTTTTTATCTTAATTTATATATTTATATTAATATTTTTAGTTTTAATATTATTTATATTTTGAAATTATTATTATTATTTTTTCTTTTCGCTTTCTTCTTTTATTTCAACTTATATTGTTTTGTTTTTTAATTAAAAATAAATTATTTAACAAAAAAATTTTATATTTCTAATTTTGTTTTATCCTTTAAATATACATAGATTATTCATTTTGAATCTTAAAACTTATATAAGCAACAATGATTATATTTTTTTTATAATTATAATATTCACTTAGTGAGTTTGTAACTTAAAAAAATTATTGTGCTTTTTATTACAATTTAAGTTAGCGTATTCTAATAATTATAACAAAAATAATATAATTTATTTTGTATACATATTTATATTAAATTAATTTATTATTAAAAAATAATAAAAATTGCATTTAAAGTATAAAAGTATATAACAATATCAAAGTCAAATATCAATACAATTAAATAGTTAAATATGAAATTAATTTTAAGATCAATTAATATATTTATACCAATCTTACATACATATTTTTAAAATTTTATTGTACATTAAAAAAAAAATTATATATTTATCATTTTCTCTAATAAATATATACTTATTATATATATTCATTATATGCATATATAATATTTTTATAAAATATTAAATTATTTGTATAAAAAATATATATAATATATGCTCGAGCAGGATGTATATCTAATATATATATATATTCTTCTTTATATCTTCATCGTTTTTTTTTTTTTTTTTCCCCGAAAATTTCCAACTGAAGTACTTATAATGAAGGATATGTGTAATAAAGAAATAAAGAAATAAAGAAATAAATAAAAGTAAAAAGTTTTTGTATCTCTAATCCGAATGTTGGATTTCCCATAACTTTCCCAGAATTTGCTTACCGGCAATATGCTGACGTGTAATAAATGACCGGCAAAAGCCAGCGTGGCATGGACATTTCGCTTTAAAGGTTCAAATAGTTCATTGATCTGTTTATTAGTTATAGCATCTTATTGGCTGCACCCTTTTCAGTTCCTCCGGTAGTCGGTTACATCCCATTATAAACTATAATTTCTCTTCGTTGACTTCCTTTCCTTCCCCCAAAAAAATCTTACATCATCTTAGAAATTATTATTAATTAATAATAATTTTTTATAAAAAATGTAAAGATAATAGTAATAATAATCTTTTATTACAAAATAAATTTCAATTTTAATTAATTATATATATTTAAAAGAGTAAATTGTCAATTATATAAAAAAAAATTTATTTTTATAAATTTAGTCCTAATTTTTTTTAAAATGTTACATACTTTTTTACCTAATAAAAATAAGATTATTATTTTCAAATTAATTTTAAATGAATTGATTTTATATTTTTATCTATTTTAAAATATATTTAAAATCAAAAGTAATTAATTTTTGATTTTTTTTGGTACATAATTGATATATTTATCAAATTTAAAGAATTTTTATTTTTTTGTCACAATTATTATAATTGAAGATTGGTTACAATTTGAATTTATAAAAAAATGAAAATAATCCAAGAATTATAAATAGTTAATGAACTAAATTCAAAAAAAAATTATAATAATAATGTAGAAAAATATTGGGAGTTGAATTGGGCTGTGAGGGAGAGATATTTAAGTCAATTTTTTTTTTCTTTCTCCTATTATTAAGTTTCTAAAACCAGTTGGCCGATGAGTCACGTTACCGGATGAAGCGGTAAAAGGTTCAAAAAGTTCAGGTCCTTGGTCGGTATCCATGGTTCTGTTCATTAACTCACTTCACTTTCCTATTAAACATACTAATAAAATAAATTATTGGACTACCGTCCCCCCCACACACACACACAAAAAATAAAATAAAATAAAATAAATAAAGAAAAAAAAGTAAAAGAAACTACATCTCCACCTAACCCTTCTCCCAAAACAAGATAAAAGAAACTACGTCCTCACCAAACCCCACACCCAAATTTTTTTTTTTTTTTTTTTTTTAAAAAAAGTGAAAATTAAATTTTAATGTGGTTCAAATTAAAATTAAAATTCAACATACTTTTATCCGATTTGAGTCATCTCTAATCAACTATTAGACCAAAATTAGAAATTTAATTTAAATATTAATTTTAATTCGTATCCGATTGTCCATTTTGGGCTTCAAATTAGAGTCAAATCACGTTAAATCTTTCTTATTGGAGTAAATTCTCTATATATCTATCACATTATAGACAGAGTTTGAATATGAGACCTGACAGAGTTTGAACATGAGACCTGATAGAGTTTGAATATGTTTTTTTGTGTATAATTTAAGGGTAAACTTGAATCCTACAACTTAAATAACCCTTAAGTGTCGGGTCACTAACTGTTTTTATTTGCTTTTATTTCCATTTTAGGAATGATATTTCAGCTGTTTTTTTTTTAAAGAAAAAAAAAAACTTAAATAACCCTTATTCCCCATATTATGACAAGGGTGTTGGTCCATAAAATCTCCATTGGATCCATTGGATCCATTTGGATCAAATTTTATTTTATTTTATTTTTAAAATTATATTTTAATTTTGACGAAAAAGTAAATGATATGTGTTTTTTTAAAATTAAAATTTTAATTTTCAAATAAATAAATAAGTCAAAATTCTAAAAAGTAAAATTTTTGAAAAAAAAAGAAGAGAAAAACTTCTTGTCCCAAATGCACCCTTAACTATTATGACGAAACTTGCCAAAGTTGTGGAATCCTTGTACTGAATCAAATTCTTCATACTTCTTAATGCTTCAACCCACACACACATATTATATATATATATTCAAAAATTGACAGTGAATTTTGAGACGAAAGTTGTAATTCTAAATTACAGTGGCAATATTTGTCCTCCTCGGGCTCGTACCGGGCTTCTTCTTCTCCTGTGAGAAAACTCTGTAATTCTCTGCAGAATTGTGAAGTACAACAAATGCAGCAATTCAGCTGCTGCAATCACCAAAAACACCAGAAACAAAATTGGCCTAATCGAATCAGGGAACAATATGGACACCGTGCTAGCCAAGCAAACAGAGCCAGAAAAAACCATAATCCAGGAAACGTATTTCCTGACACGAATTCGATAGCGAAGATTGGACGAGAATCTCTGTTCAACGTTGTATCCCAAATAGTATAGTAGCAAACAAATTATCCCGATCGAAGTTACAGAAGGATGGGTATCGAAAGGAGTTAGTTGTTTCCCCTGATATTTCAGCTGCAAGAATTCAAGAATGGAAGTGAAAAGAAACGCGAATGAAGGAACGGGGTGTGGGTGTGGGATGTTCAAAGAATTCGAAATGAAGAAAACATGATTGAAATATTGATTGTTGAGGAGAAATTGGGCTGTTCTGATGTTTACCGCAGCCATTGACGGAGGAGGAGCAGAGATTAATTGGGAAAAAGGTAAAGATAGAAAGAAACGGGACTCTCTGTCTCTCTGCTATGTGTCGTCTCCTCCCAAGTAAAGAAGTAGTAAGAGAATTTATATATATATATATATATATATATATATATTGCGTGAGTGTCATAATCGACCATATTAAAAGGACAAAAATTAGTTCTTAAAATCTTTTATTTATATATATATACATAGTAGTACATAATTTTCTGCTAAAAGACATTTTTTCAATTTTCCCGGTGATCGGTGGACTATATATATGAACCTTGCAAAAACGGATCGCTGAAAGACATTTTTTCAGCTACGCAGTTAGCATTTAGCAAAGCTCTCTAAGTCATCGGTACCGACTTAACGCGTAGGCCTCAGATGTCGCTCAAAAAAGGAATGTTTCTCTGCGGCTTGGTGTACACTATAATAATATTCCATTTCATTACATTAATATTCTTTTTAATTTTCAAAAAATATAAAAAATGAATAAATTTTGTTTTGACATAGAATTTCACATCCTTCACTTACACACACTATCTATAAAATAATAATATTTCTTTAACAACACGTTTGATTGTAAAAAATTGGTTGCCACTGAAATTGACGGGGGAGAGAGATAAATGGCGAACAGGACGAATTTCTACAAAAATATCCTTCCTATATTTACAACAAATATTTCAATCTAAATTCAGTAATTCAGGATCTCAGAGGTATTATTGAATTAAATAATATTTCGCCACTATTCCTATAGTTGGGGATATTTGAAATTATTATTATTTCTTACAATATTGTAAATTCTGGCAAATTTAAAGTGAACTTCATTTTAAATTATTAAGTAAATGATATTAAACTCTTACTTAACCCGCTTAGTAATATATATATACACATATTCTGTAAAGGTCTAATTAATATAAATGAGAGTTAACTAAACCACAGTTTAAAGCCCTTGGCGGATTATAGAACAAAAGAAAATTTTCTGCATTGTTATTCTAAAAAATACTTAAAACTTGAAGTAAATCAATTTTATATTTTCCACCACATTTCGATCAAGAAATATTCTGTCTCACCAAGCAGGAGCTCTCTCTCTCTCTAACGGCACCACATCGAATCTTATTGATCATAACATGTGATACTTGGTATATATATATTAATATCCTTCTACATTAATCTTATTATCTTAAATAAAATATCACATTCAAATTTATAATTTATATTTAAATATATATTAATAAAAATAATAATAAGTTTAAATATTGAATAGTCTAATTTTAAATATTCATGTGATACTTATTTTACATAGTAAATATAAGTTAAAAAAAAAAAAAAAAAGCAAAGAGAGTTTTGCAAATACGTGAATATCATCCACGTAGAAATTTTGTGGCAATATATAAGTATAAAAGTTTATTATTAATTTACTTATTTGCCCTTGCTATTTCCTTCGCTGAGCTATATTTCACCGTGGCCTGCGAGCCAGCATGCAGGGACAATTGAGACAATTAACAAAAGGGGCCGGTCCCATTACATTAATAATCCTTGTAATGGCAAATAATTCTATAAAGTGTTCAAAAAATCAAATTGAGTTGATAGAATAGGTCACCTTTCAGATATCAATTTTAAAAAAAAAAAAAAAAAAAAAATTCCATACAAAAATCAGCAAACATTGCACAACGAAAATGAAAATTATATATATAATTAAAGAAGCAGTAAAGAAGAATTATATATATATTTATATATTATGCGCGAGTGTCTTAATCAACCATGGTTCGTCAAATATTTATACATATATGTTAAACTGATAAATATTTATACATATATATAATATTATTAATATCCATCTGCATTAATTTTTTTTTTCCCTTAAAAGGGGTGTTGTATTAGAAACACAAAGGAATATACATGCTACTCAGTAGCAATACAAAAACAAGGTATCTCCTACCTACCAAAAGTATGAATCAATTCATAAGTTTTCCTAAGAATCCACTCAGCTGCGGTGAGGGCATCCGGTGGCTCTATATTCCGAAATAACAATTTGTTTCTCCACATCCAAAGTGCTAACACTCCTTCCCGAAATACGTATTTCCAATTTTTGTTATCCTCATGAAGCTGTCGGTCTCGACAAATGGTTGCCATCACCCACTGTTTAGTGGTTGTTACCTTCCAAAAAAGGTCTTGTGGTGTTCTAGGTAATAACAACTTCCAAATGTGGCGAGCAAGCCTGCAATCCCTCATTGCATGTAAGGAAGACTCAACAGCTTCATCACATAAATCACATCGGGGGCTTTCTCGTATCGTCCTCTCCCATAGCAGCGAATTTGTCTTCAGTCGATCATGTGATATCTGCCATAGAAGTAATGACCCCCTGGTTGGGCCTTTGAAACTCCACAAATTCTTCCAATTGAAATCTGGGTGTTGGGTTGTTGGTGTTAGCATCTCGTATGCTGATCCGAAGGTGAAGTTACCTTTGGAGGAGTCATTCCACCATAAATTTGTATCAATGTTCCCCTCATCGGTCCGACGGAGTCCTCGCTCTAGCAATTGGTATCCGAATTCCAGGCCCCACCCCACCACAGATTTTGTAGTCGGATTCTGTCCAGCAGTCTCACTTTGCAGCAGACCATACTTCGCATTCACAATCCGGGCCCATAGTTCCGTTGGTTTCTTTAGAAGCCGCCAAGCAAGTTTGGCCAAGGTTACTTGATTGACAGCCTTTAGCGGCCCGAGACCTAACCCTCCCTGCTGCTTTGGTTGACATATAGTGCCCCATGCCACGGAGTGAACCGAGGTGTTGTGCTCTTGTCTCCCCATAAGAATCTTCGGTTGGCCCGTTCCAAGAGCTGAATTGTCTTGCTACGCAATCGACAGGTGTTCATAACATACAAAGGGATGGCAGAGTTGATTGATTGGATGAGAACCAATCTAGCAGCTTGGGACAATAGTTGGCTCTTCCATCCACTCGGCTTGCTATTAACCCTATCAATCAAATAATTAAACTGATGACTTTGCATCCTACCATGGATCAAGGGAACACCGAGATACTTTCCTAAGTCCCCTGTGGATGGTATCCCAAAACTCAAAGTAATGCTTTGAATCAGGCTGAGAGGAGTATTAGGCGAGTACCATATCTTGGATTTACTCCCATTGACTCGCTGTCCCGATTCCCCACAAAAGGTCTGTAGAATATCGTGCATGATCCTAGCTTGTCGGTTGGACGCCTCCCCAAATAAGAGTAAATCATCGGCGAAGAAGAGATGTGAAACTCGCGGTCCCAACCTCCCCGTTCTGCAGGGTTTCCACTTGTCCTCATGAACTGCAGCCTGTATACGTTGCCCCAAAACCTCCATACAGAGAACAAAGAGATATGGTGATAGGGGGTCTCCTTGTCGGAGTCCTCTTTCCGGGTGAAACTCATCGAGTCAAGATCCGTTCCACACCACTGCCATTCGAGTAGATTCCGGACAACTGGAAATAATTTTAATCAAAGCCTCACCAAATCCGACTTGCTTTAAGACCGCTTGTAGAAAACCCCAATCAACTCTATCATATGCCTTCTCTAGATCGATCTTAACCACCATGGATCCCTTTTTACCCTTTCGTCAACGCAGTGAATGGATAAGTTCTTGAGTGATGACGATGTTATCCGAGGTTTGTCTACCCGGAATAAAACTCGATTGCCACTCCCCCATCAAATCGCTAATGATATTCTTCACCCTGTTAGCAATGACCTTGCTGATGATTTTGACTATCACGTTACTCAAGCAAATGGGGCGAAATTGAGAGATATTTTCTGGCTGCTCCTGTTTCGGTATTAAGCAGATGACCGACTTGTTCATATTTTCGGGCACAACTCCCATATGAAACACTTCAAGTACAAAAGTTGTAACAAAATCTCCAACCTAGCCCCAAAATTTTTGGTAAAAGCAAGTCGGGATCCCATCGGGTCCCCGTGCCTTATTTGCTCCAAGATTAAAGACTGCCATCTTAACTTCATATGCAGTAACTTCACGGTTAAGCCACCAGAGAGCGTTCCTTCCGAGTTTTGGAAAGTTCCAAGACTGTGGGTAGAAAGTCACATCTGGATCCTTGGTGTATATATTGATATAGAAACCCCTAGCCGATTCCTTAGTTCCCTATCATCTGAACACCGGACACCTTCCCGATTCTTAAGTTGTAGAATTGCACGTTTCCTGCGTCTCGACGAGGCGCATGCATGAAAATATTTAGTGTTTCGTTCTCCATGCAGGATCCAATTACTACGTGACTGTTGCTTCCAGTAATGCTCCTCCCGATCTAGAATTTCATGCAATTCACTTTGTAACCGTTTCTCCAATTTATACAAGGACTTCGGGTGCCTCCCCATCATAGCCGCTTGAACCCCCATAAGTCTAGCTTTGCACCGTTTTTTCCTCCAAAAGATGTTGCCGAATTCCATCTTATTCCATTCCCAAATCCGACGCTTAAAAGATTCCAAATTACCAAAGAGGTCGCATGGTTCCTTTGTCCGGAACTTTTCTACCATGGATTTAAACTCTGGATGAAGGAACCATGCCTCAAGAAATCTGAAGCCTGTGTATTTATCACCCCCACCTTACGACTATCTTCGAGCAAAAGTGGATGATGATCCGATGTAGCCCTCATAAGATGACGCACCACCGTTTCAGAAAAGAGCTGAAGCCACATCATATTGCCCCATGCCCAGTCAATCCGCTCCCGAATATTAGCACTCCCTACACGTCCATTACTCCATGTAAACCTAGGACCATTAAAACCAAGATCAACAAAGTTGCAAGAGCCGATTGCATCCCTTAGTTTTAATGCTAAGTTTTGATTAACTGGCCTGCCTCCTTTCTTGTCGCCGCTCTCCATCGGTTTTAATGCATTTATCTTTTTTTAGTAGTGTTGAATAATTTCTAGAAAAAGCTACCTCTTCAAAGTTCAGCACATGAAACCTTTTGGTTTGACGGCTATACATACATACTTATATTTGGTCTTTATAAGAAAACTAAACATATAATTATAAGAACCCTCCAATTCAAATGCTTAGGGTCTCTTTTGAACCTTTTTTTTTTTCCCCCAAACTTTTATTTGTTTTATTTATTTAAAAAATAAAATTTTTGAAAATATTAATTAAAATTTTAATATATACACTTATGTGTGTGTATATATATATTCTTGTTTGTACTTTCATCATTTAAAAAAAAAAAAAAAAATTCCAACAGAAATACTTAAAATGAAGGATATGTGTAATAAAGAAATAAGTAAATAAAAGTAAAAAAGTTTTTGTATGTCTAATCCGAATGTCGGATGTTTCCCATAAGTTTCCCATAATTTGCTCACCGGCAATATGCTGACGTGTAATAAATAACCGGCCTAAGGAAGCCGTGACATGGACCTCTTTTAAAAGGTTCAAACAGTTCATTGGTCTATTTATTGGTTATAGCATCTTATTGGCTGTTCCATTTTCAGTAGTCGGTTAAATCCCACTATAAACTATAATTTCTCTTCGTTCACTTCCTTCCCTTCCCCCCAAAAATCTTACCATCATCTTAGAAGTAGAAAGTGAATTCTACAAGAGGAGTTAGGGTGAGTCTTCCCGAGTAAGATTATGTTAAAATATTTCAATTTCTTTTAAAGTGTTATATTTATTTTATATGTATTTTTATTTAATATTTTATAATTTATACTTATTAATTTTTTAAAAATATTTTAATTTATATATAAATTTCAGGTATTAAAAAAAAAATACCATAATAGTATAACGTGTAATTTATAATACAAATTGTCAAAATGTAGTAGTAATAATTATTTATTTCAGACAGTTAACTATATATATTTCTTTAAATTAGTCCTAAATTTTTAATTTTAAATAAATTGATCTTTTTTATCTATTTTTTATTTCTATAAATTGGTCTTTCTATTAAAATTAACAATTATATGATCAAATTTTGGCACATTAACTATACATGCATTAATTTTTTTTTTGTCATTTTGTGTTTTTCTAATACAATTATTATAATTAAAGATATTTTATTTTGTTAAAATGTTAAATTTAAAATATAAATAATGACATAAAAATAATTATATCTAAAGGTGAGAAAGACATAAAAATGAAAAAAAAAAAATCTTTAAATTTAATAGTGTTGTATTCTTTAAATTTAAATTTAATACAACACAAGAAAAAAAAAAGAAGAATATTTATCAATTTTGAAAAAATAAACAACCATTCAATTTATTTGAAATTAAAGATTTAAGATGAATTCCAAAAATTATAAATCCAATTTTTCTTTTAATAAGAATGTAGAAAAATATAAAGAGTTGAACTGGGTTGTGACTGGAGAGATATTTAGTCTAATTTTTTTTTTTTTTCCTCCTATTAAACTACTAAAACCGGTTGGCCGATGAGTCACGTTACCGGATGAATCGGTAAAAGGTTCAAAAAGTTCAGGTCCTGGTTCGGTGGGTTTATTCCCAAAATGGTGCAAATTTTGATATTATTCCCAAAATATGGTTGTTTTTTGAGCAATTTTCCAAAATAGGGTACCTCTACTTTGGCAAAGTAGAGGCTGAATATTTTATTAAAAAAAATGGAGCCTTATCCAAAGTAGAGGCTTATTTTTTTATTTAATAAAATATTTAAATATAATTTCTTATTTTTTTAAAGTTATTTATAAATTTTAATTTTATCATTTTCTAATAATATTAATTTATAAACATTTTTTAATATAATTTTCATAATATAGAATATATTTATTATTAATTATTATCATTATACTTATATTATATTTAACAAAGTGATATAAAAATTAATTGAAATTATAATATATTATAATATTAAAATAATATTTTATGTAATTATGTGAAGTAGTTTTTTTTATTTGTGTTTATATAATAAATTAATTTTAATTTAAGATTTTTTTTTTATATTTTTGAATTAAGTAATTTAATAAATTTATATTATATATTGACATAAAAAATATTTTATATATTTGATGATTTTTTTTTTTAAAAAAAAATCTAATATGACATGAAATAACAAGTCATTAATAATTTTTTAAAAAATCGTTCCACACTTGAATAACAAAAAATTCTTATATTTTTACTTTTTTAACACTTTCAACTAATTATTATTATTTATTTGAAAACTTATATTTATGTTCTTTAAGTAAATAATTTAATAAATTTATATTATATATTTACATAAAAAATATTTTACTTAAATAAAAAATATTAAAATTATTTTCATATATATATATATATAATAACCACTAATTGAAGAATATATATACATACATATACACAATACTTTTTTTTATTTGATGAATGAAAAAAGAATAATGTGAAATGACAATTCTATGTATATATAAAAAAAAGCAACTATCCAGCTTATATTTTAATATAAAATTTTTTATAAGAAATAAAAAAATTTTATGACATATATACTTAAATAAAAATTTATCTTAATAAAATTTTAGTTTATATCTACATTATAATGGAGATAAAATTTTAGTTTATTATATATTTTATATCAAATAAATACTATGAATATGTGGAAAAAAAAGTAAATATAAACTTTTATAATGGAGATAAAAATGTAATACATTATAAAGTAATTAAAAAAATACTAACACAAAAAATACAATAATTATTTATGTTGGTTACAATCATGACCGGATGTTCTACATCTTCCTGGCCTAGAAGGTGGCCGCAAACGATGTCTATCTCGCAAATCCATCATATCATAAGTACGTCGCACTGCACAACATCGTGATCTTCAACATCGATTAATAGTCCCCTCATGCCCACGTGTCACATACATTTGATCAAATGAATATCTTCCGGGGTAATATGAATTTGACCGATTCGGGTGATCGATATATATATGTCAGGTATGGAAATGAAAGCATTTCCATATGAAGTAGAACCCGCAACCGCGTAAAATCGACGAGGGTGACATACTAATAGGGATAGAAGAAGATCGTCGTAAAGCTGCCCCCTGATGGCATCGACGATGGTCTATACTCTTGCCCAAATACACCAAATTGTGTTGATGGTGTGACCGATGAAGATTGCATTGTACTAGACACATGAATATAAAGATAAATCTTAAATTAAAATTAATTGAATATATAAACACAAATAAAAAAAATTACTTCACATAATTACATAAAATATTATTTTAATATTATAATATATTATAATTTCAATTAATTTTTATATCACTTTGTTAAATATAATATAAGTATAATGATAATAATTAATAATAAATATATTCTATATTATGAAAATTATATCAAAAAATATTTATAAATTAATATTATTAGAAGATGATAAAATTAAAATTTATAAATAACTTTAAAAAAATAAGAAATTATATTTAAATATTTTATTAAAAAAAAATAAGCATCTACTTTGGCAAAGTAGAGGCTGAATATTATATTAAAAAAAATTGAGCCTCTACTTTGCCAAAGTAGAGGTACCCCATTTTAGGAAGTTGCTCAAAAAACAATCTCATTTTGAGAATAATATCAAAATTTGCACCATTTTGGGAATAAACCCTGGTTCGGTACCCATGGTTCTCTTCAATAACGGATTTCTGACTAATAAAAAAAAAGGTTTACAGCAAAGAAAATTAATTATTGAACTACTAAAATTACATGAGACCACATCTCCAACAACCCCTTAAAAAGAAAAAAAAAAAAAAAAACTTCCGTTTGACCCTACAAGAACTTGAGTTGCAATTTCGGGTTCGGTTTGATCAAAATTTTGTTTTTTCTTAATTGTATTTTAATTTTGACGAAAAAGTAAATTATATGTTTTTTTTTAAAATTTAAAATTTAATTTTGGAATAAATAAGGCAAAATCCTAAAAAGTAAAATGTTTAAAAAAATAAAAAATAAAAATAAAATCTTCTTGTCCGAAATGCACTATTATGGTGAAACTTGACAAAGTTGTGGAATCCTTGGACTGCATGCCCTGATTTTATAGTTTATAAACCTCGTAATGCTTCATCAAATTATATTTCCCAAACTTCATCATACACATGACTTATACATCTTACTCATTATTCAAAAATACGAACAATATCATATATATATACTCATAACTCAAAACCCATCAATTTAAATCATAACATATCATATACATATATATATATATATATATATTCAATAATTGACAGTGAATTTTGAGAGGAAAGTTATAATTCAAAATTACAGTGGCAATATTTGTCCTCGTACCGGGCTTCTTCTTCTCCTGTGAGAAAACTCGGGAATTCTGTGCACAATTCCGCAGTACAACGAATGCAGCAATTCTGCTGCTGCAATCACGAAAAACATCAGAAACAAAATTGGCCTAATCCAATCCGGGAACAATATGGATACCGTGCTAGCCAAGCAAACAGACCCAAAAAAAACCATAATCCAGCAAACATATTTTCTGACACGAATTCGATAGCGAAGATTGGACGAGAATCTCTTTTCAACGTTGTATCCCAAACAGTATAGGATCAAACAAACTATCCCGACAGAAGTTACAAAGGGATGTGTATCGAAAGGAGTTTGTTGTTCCCCTTGATATTTCAGCTGCAAGAATTCAAGAATGGAAGTGAAAAGAAACGCGAATGAAGGAACGGGGTGTTGGTGTGGGATGTTCAAAGAATTCGAAATAAACCCGCGAAATGAAATGAAGAAAACATCATTGAAATATTGATTGTTGAGGAGAAATTGGGTTGTTCTGATGTTCACCGCAGCCATTGATTCGACGTCGGAGGAGCAGAGGGCAAAGCTAGAAAGAAACGGGACTCACTGTCTCTCTGCTTTGTGTCGTCTCCTCCCGAGTAAAGAAGCAGTAAGAGAATTATATATATATATATTAGTATGCGTGAGTGTCATATCATAAACCACCATGAAGAAAAAATAGTTCTTGAAATCTTTATACAAAAAGTGGGAACGACATTTACCAATTTTCCCTCTCGCAAAAAGTGATCGATGGACTATATGAACCTTTTAAGGTCACCTGTGTCGAATTAACGCGTAAAGCCTCACATATGGCTAAAAGGAATGTTTCTCTGCGGCGTGGTGTACGCCATTATCATATTCCATTTCATTACATTAATATTTGATAAATGTCAAGAATACTTAAAAGTAATTTCGTTTTATTAAATTATTCTTTTTTATTTTGTTTAATCATAGACAATAAAATCTAAAATTTTGAAAACTAAAAAATAAACATATTATTTGATTCCTATTTCTCAATAAAATATAATTATTATTTCTTTAAGTAATTGGTTGAATTTTATCCAAACAAATTATGTTTTGTAATTTTAATCGTAAAATATTATTTTTCATTTTGTTAAGTTTCAAACTTTTATCAAGACAAATAAAATTTTTTTTTTTGGATTTCGTTAATTTTTTTAAAAATTTAACAGCTTTTGTGTCATTTAGTAAATTAAAAAAAATTATAATCAAGTCATTATATATATATATATATATTTATTTATTTATTTTTTCTTAATATTTCATAGATATCTAATAAATGTTATAATCATTTTTTACTCTAAATTTATATATATTTCATATATAATTGTGAACAATATTTTTTTTTTCTTTTTGATTATTATTATCTACAAAATAAATAATCAAAAATATATATGCCACAAGATAATATATATTTGATATTGAGCTCGAATCTTTATATTTCTCTGCCGATTCTTTTCGTCGTGGATCCGAAGGCATTTTGGGCTTGTCTCGATCCAATGAATTTTGATTTCTTCCGAGGGGTGATTTGATTTCTCCGATGGTCTTTGGAGTTGATCTCGGGATGGATTTGACTTCTCGAGAGCCTTGGGCTTGATCTCAAAGGAGGGTGCGCCAGAAATTATGGATGATCCCCAAAAGGAATCGTCGGAGTTTCTTTTCTTCTCTGTCACTACCGATTTTACCTCCGATTTTCACCTCTCTTGAATGCTTCTCAAGGTCTCTATTTATAGATAAAGAGAGTGACAATCAATGACTATTATTTTGTCATGTGTCATTCATCCAAGAGCAAAATCTTTCAATATCTTCAAATTTATTTAAATATATAAATAAAATTTCAGTGTCTACAATAATAACTTAATTATAATTCTTTTATTCATAAAAAAAAAACTTAATTATAGTTCTTTTGATGAACTAAAATCAAATAAATTATTATAAAAAAAAAGTCTGAAAAAAACTAAATTTATCAAACATTTGAAACCAAATTCATCACTAACTATTTATTTGTTAATGACAATTCTATTTGGGTCTGACTGAAAAAATTGGTACAGGACGGGGAGAGGGAGATAAATGGCGAACAGGACGAATTTCTACAAAAATCCTTCCTATACTTACAACAAAGATTTCAATCTAAATTCAGTAATTCAGAATCTCAGAGGTATTGAATTAAATAATTTAGTTCAAATGATCATCTTTTCTTCTTAAAATTAACCTAAAAAATTTCAGCTTACAACGTCGTTACCGGAAACGTCCCTGCATCCGATGTTCCATTCCCTGTCGATAGTAACGTGAACCGGAAGCGCCACCGCGAACGGACTCAACGGCCGGTTAGAAGCCATGACATTGACGAGAAAGATGGGCCTATGTCTCACCAAGACTATATTGAAAAAAGAAGGTTAAATTTATTTATTTTTTATTTTTTTAATTAAGAAGATATTTTTCGTTTGGGATTATGAATTAATTTTGGGACCAACAGGAAGGAGGTTGATTCAGCACCGGCTTATAAAGAATTAACTGCTGATGTGTTGGTATGGGGAATTATATAATCTATGCTTATATGTTGCTTTAAAAATTTAAGTTGTACTACTACATTTTGGAAACTATTATAAAATCTTACTGGAGTTACTCACTTACATTACAGGGTACTTCGGATTCTGCTTTGCATTTGGTAGCCTATGACAGTAAGCTTTGCTCAAATGTGGGGTTTTCATTTTGATTGATAATTTGAAGATTATATGCAAGTACATTTGTTAAACCTCAGTATTCTTGTCTTGTCTTGTCCATGATTTGGCATTGACTAATTACTTCAACTATTATTATTATTTTTTTAAAAAAATAAAAAATTCAAGATTTAGTTTTTAGTATACATATGCTAATTCTGTTTACACTAATGTATCAATGAGGAAGAATCCTTTATCCAACATTATTCCTACTTATTATTTCTTTGCCTTTTTCATATTTATGAGAGATATTGACTGCAAAAAATAATTTTGTTATCTTTTGCTTGAACTAAGATTATCTAAGAAGGGAGGTTGTGTTTAAGTTACCATAACCTCCTGGGCTCCGAAAAATAAGAGAAGTTATATTAAAGTGCAGTTGCCTCTGGACTTGGCCTTACTTATGCTATTTTTTTTTGTCGTGAAAATGCAGGTGATTCAGATGATTTATATGATGCTGAACAGAAGCCTAATCTTTGCAGTTTAACCAAACCGCTTGATTCATTTGTGGAGAACAACCTAAGTCCTCCAACGTCAGGTCTATTGCTGGATTCCTATAAGTTTTGACTAGTTTGAAGTTAACAGCCTCTTCTATAACATTTAAGATTATGCAAGGTTAGGAGCTTGTGAAGGGAATGCAAATCACTTTCTCTAATATTATTAGGTTTTTTGAATTTCTGTTAAAGTGTAGGTTGTCGGAGACAGTTAAGGCAAAATCATTTGTATAATAATTCTAGAGGAAAGTAACGAAAAACTGGACTAGGATAGGAATTGTTTTGCAGTATTTTAAGGAACATTGTACTAATGTGCATAAATTGCTTAAAATCAGTTTGGGCCAGTAGGTTATTGTCTTTTCTATCTTCCCTGTAGAAATTCTTGTGATTTACTTTCTATTTAAGTGGCCACCTTCAGACTGGATTCAGTATCCATATACTCGTTAACCCAAGGTAATTGCCCTGCGCATTTCCCCCTATTTTGGGTTTCTGGGGTGACAACAATAGGCAGAAATACTAAACATACTTCCATTTATCAACATCAGAAAAATTTTTGTTTTTTCATGGAGATTTTGACATGGAACCCTTTACCTGAAATTCTAGATGGAATGAAGGATAACCTATGATTTCTATATGCATTTGATCTCTTTGAGTATTTTTTCAATCTTCTAGTTTCTTATTTTTCCAGCCAGCACAAACAACACTGATGGAGTTAAGAGCCAATATGAACAGAGATATCCTGTTCCTGGTGAACCTGTTTGTGTTGTATGTGGGAAATATGGGGAGTATATATGTGCTGAGGTGAGCATTTGCATCTGCTTATTTACCTGTGCTTTGTTTTGCACTACATTTTTTTTTTGTGTGGCCTGTGGTGATCTGATCTGGCACATTTGTAGACAGATGATGACATATGTAGTATGGAGTGCAAATCCAAGCTTATGCAGGTGCTTCATGCTTTTCCTTCTTAAAATTGATATGGAGATTTGCGAGTGGAATTTGTTTCCAAGTTTCAGTGTCCACAATTTCAGGTTTCCTTAAGCAGTAGTATCACTAATGATCCCTCTGCTAGAGATAGTACCTCTTTTGAAGTGCCTGAATCTATCACCTCCATGAATGTACCTGAATCTGGTGGGGACACTTGGGACTATGACCGTAATTTCTTGTCCAAGGAGAGAACTAGTCTCTGCACTTATGAATGGTACATCTTTGACTTTCACCTCATATTGATTCAAGATATCAAGTAGATGTTGATTCATGGGCATAGGAAGAAATATATCAGACCTATTGCATGTATCTCTACTACTTTAGGATTAGAAAAGACACATGAAAACAGACACACACTCATTCACCTCCATTTTCAAAGATCATGATGGTTGTGTTCTTTTAGCTGGAAATGTCTAAGGCCTGGGCACCTTGCTGAAGATTGTTTGGTGACAACCACTAAAGACCAATTCGCTTCATTTGGTGAGGGATGTAACAAGGTAGTTGTGTCTTTTACTTTTAATGAATATTTGGAGACATTCTAGTTGCTGCCTCATGCTATGATTCAGCTCATAACATTTAATTTGTTGAATAGGTGTTATTATCCGAAAACAAATCAAGCTCAATATCCAGAGATCTTCTTGAATTATATAAAAGGTTTCATCATTTCTATCAGACTTGTTTGCTCATACTATGATTACATCATGGAATATGATGTTAAAACACCCCTTGATTAGATATTAATCCTTCTCCACTACCCCCCACACCACAGTTCTGGAGCAAATTTATGTGATTAGTTGATGTAAACATCTATCAGTACTGGAATTTGAATATGTTTAAATCCCACCATTTTGTTCCATTTTGTTCTGGTTTTCAGGGAGTTAGTTTTCTTTGTTGTAGACTAAGTAATATTCAGAATTAAATTGCTATCACCTTTCTGGTCTTGCATAATTTGCAGATGTCATCGTATTGGAAAAAATCTATCAACCGCAAAGTGCAGTGTTTGCCGTTGTACAACTTCTTTAGCTACATGTCTAACCTGCAGTAATGCCTTCTGCGACAGGTATGCATAATCAACTACATTACAATTATTTATCTGGCTTACATTATCTGTTGAATAACACAGTTTTACTTTATGACGAAATCTCTTCTAGTTCTAGTTATTTATGTATAATGTTTGTCAGTTGTGAGGTTTTTTCAATATCTGCATCCTTTTACCTTCTATAATAGCATAAATTTGGTTCGGGTTTAACTTCTATTCCTTTTGTCCTAAAATACGTACCCTTGTTTATAATTTGGTTTGTCCTATATTTATTTGTTCTGTTTCTAAATCAAGGTCACATTTGAAACATTTTTTCCTATTTCATGAAGTTAGTGAGAGTATAATTTATGAGATATTTGTTTCCTATTTCAATTTTTTAATTATATTTCCTTAATATGTGGACCAAGTTAAAATAGGACAAGTGTATTTGGGATAGAGGGAGTAGAAGGTATCTTGCCTTACTAATTTGTTTAAAACATAATGTTCGATTTTGCCTTTTGTTTTGGGGAGAGTGGAAAATCCTTTCTTCTGCACGATTAGTTGATAAAAAGTTAATGAGCTAAACCATTTTGGCACAGGTCTTGTTCCATAAAGCATTAATAACAAGAATTAAAACTGATATTCTTTCTTTTGGGATGACAGAGTTCTGTTCTTCTTGTTTCCTTTTAATTGATAGCAAACGTCTAATCTGGGTGTGCTGGATGCTTTCTAGATTGAAGTGTATTGACCATTTAACAAACTTTGTAATTGTGGATGTATTGTCTTTTCTTATAAGGCGTCATCTAGTTAAATACTGGGAATTTACCACTAACAGGGAATGTTGTTCATGATAATCCCAGTGCAGGTCATCTGAGGGAGCACATCCAAGCACACAGCTCCCATAAACAGTACTATTCCTATATGCTTAAGCGTTTGGTGAGGGTTTATTTTCCATGCTTGACTTTTGGGTTTCTCGATGCAATCTGCACATAGATACTGCTATGCTTCTTTTAGATACTTGTCATGGAAACTATCATGATATTAAATATACTCATAAAATTTTTATGCCAGTGGTTCTGAGGAAATATCCTAGAATCAGCATCTTGGGAAGGGGATGAACGGTTGTGGTGATATTGATAAACTTTCTGCAAGTAAAATTTTTACTGATTTTCACACCACAGGGAACCAAAGATAACAGTGTTAAGCTGACATTCTTCTTTATTGTCTTGAGAATGTTGGCAAAGGACATATGAGCTAAGCTTCGTGTAATTAACTAAGCTTCTATTAGAGGCCAAATTTGAAAAATTACACATTTTATTTCTTGCTTAGTTTGATTTGATTCTCTCTATATTTTGAGATTTTGATTTTTCTTTCTTCTAATGCCTGATTGTACAAACCTGTGTTTGAAATATAGGTCAAATGCTGCAAATCAACATGCAAGGTGACTGATATTACCGAGCTTTTAGCTTGCCATTATTGTTTGAACAAAGCTTTTGACAAGTTCTATGATATGTACAGTGCAACATGGTGAGTGCATTGGAGGCTGTCAACATCTTTAACTCATACATCTTCATATGAATAGAAAGTAGAATATATTTTTAATTTCACATGACTTTATACTCTTTATATTTCTATTTTAAAATGTTATTATAGATGTAACTGGAATTTGATGATCCAAATCTTAGTTAAACATAAAAGTAAAAGTTAGAAGGGATTCAATAGATATTAATATTAGTTCCTTTCCATTGTATTATTTATGTGTTATTTTAAGACGACAATTAAAAAGGGAAGCTCTTAAATTGGCAAGGAAGGAGAAAAGTATGAGAAACTGATGACTGGCATGGTTAGAGAATGGGATAGAGGAAAGATGTGAAAACAATGTGTGCGTGTTTCAAAAGATAATGGAGGAACTAGGGATGTTTTGGCCATTGGTAATTGAAATAGTCATGGGTTTGGGTAGTTGTAAAAAGATCCACTGATATATTGTTTAGTTTCTTTTATGCGGTTTTGGCTATTCCTAATGGTAGAGAATAAATCATATGAAGTTATTTTATTCCATTAATATACTGCGTATACACTTTCAGGAAAGCTGCTGGTTTTGCTATTATCTGGGGTTCCATCTGTTGCGAGGATCATTTTGAATGGTAAGTATGTAGTTGTATATCTAAGTACTATGATTATCCCAGCTTAACCATTAGTTGTTGATTGGCCAGGCACAGAATAAATTGCTCAAGTGCAAATGTTGAAGATAGTGCCTACATCATCAAGAACCATTTTCAAAGTCAGGTAATTAGTGACTTCATCTTTTGAAATGGTGCTTTAATAAGTTAACTATCTGTGAGGGCATAGTTTGTTCTGGTAGCTATGTTATGATTCTCTATTACATTATCCTCTGTACTTGACACTCTGTTATTACACAATGGAAGGATAGTATTTGCCAATTTCTCTCAAAACATTAATATATTCTTTTTAGATGTAGTAGAAATGTTTATACTTTGTTTTTTTTCTAAATATATATATATATATATATATATATTATATTTTCTAATAAAATGGAACTCAAATCTACTAAATAAATGGGGGAAATGAAGCTTTAACAGTATTTTCATACAAATAAATTTAGAAATAATACATTTGAAGTACAAGTCTATATTGAAAGTCTGAACACTATCCTCCAACATTCTTTGAGGAAAATTTTTAAAGTTCATATTAAATATAAAGAATCATATTTACATTCTCTTGAATTTATTAAAACTTAAAGTGCAAGTTGTTGGTAAAACGTTAACTCAAAAAATATGTTCTCCAAACATTATGCATTATAGAGGAGTCATTTTCTTGACACATTGGTATTATTTCAAGTGCAAGTTAAATATTATTAGAATTAACTTAATGTTAGAAATACATTTAAATTCCTGGTCTATTATCATTAAAAATACATGTAGTCAGTAAAATTTTATTTATATATATATAATTTTTGTACTTATATATTTTAATATATATATAATTTTTGTACTTATATATTTTAAATATATATATTTAAATTTTTGGATAGTTATTAAAAATTCACCTCATAATTATAATCTTGAAGAGATGTAGATCTAAGACATACATACATAGAAGTTTTAAGATATCGAATTTTTTATGTATCCGGCTCTTTCTCTCCATCTTTTTTAAATTCTTATTTTGCCTTTGCCTTGATATTAAGTCAAGATTCTATTCAAAGTTGATATCAGTCATAAAATCAAGTTTAAAACCTCAGAATTATATCATCTATTTTGAGATTAAACCAAAATTTATCGAACTTAAGTAAAAAATCTTCGAAGTGATGAAGGATTGAATTAATATATCAGTAGATAAAACTATTAAAAATTTGCGTTTACAATATTAATATGGATATAATTTTATAAAATATCTTTTTATTTTTTTAATAAAATCTAAGTAATAGAATTATTTAACAAATATTTAAGATGGGTGCAAGAAAAAATTATTAAATTGCTTTTACATGAGATGATTAATATATATAACAAATATTTAAATTTAATTAGAACATTTAACTTTTTTGAGTCGGCTAAAAAGTTTTATAATTTTAAAAATATATATTAATTGATAAGTTTGGATAATTTGGAAAAGAAAATACTATTAATAAACGTAATTTTAGGCAATCGCATTTTACTGTACCAACAGAATCTTTGTTAATTTTTTTTTTGGTCAAAAATCTCCAAAAATCATGGGAGGTCATGGCGGTCTCGATATTCTGCCTCAGAAACGGTGGAATGTTTACAATTACGAGAAGGGCGAAAAAGTCCGGCGGGATGAGGAGGCAGCCGCAAAAGTGAGGCGCCTGAGTTTTGCCTCGAAAAGCTTCGGCAGGCTCGCGCGGCTATAGTAAGTTCTTCGGCGAGATGAGGTTAGCTTGATATATGGCATTGGTAAGTTGTTCAGTTGCTCGATTAGCTGCCTGCTTGCTGATGAATTGGACTTGATTATAGTTTTGGGTATTTGGAGCTTTTCTACTCTGGACTTGGCCTTACTTTTTGCTTTTTACTTTGTCGTGAAAATGCAGGTGATTCAGATGATGCTGAACGGAAGCTTAACCTAATCCTTGCAGTTTTACCAAACCGCTTGATTCATTTTGTTGAGAACAACTTGTGTCCTCCTACGTCAGGTCTATTGCTGAATTCCTCTTTAAGTTTTGACTAGTTTGTAGTTTGTGAATGTTATTACTTATTTAGGTTTTTGGAATTGCTGTTAAGTGTAGGTTATTGGCGACAGGTTAAGTCACAATCGTTTGTATAATAGTTCTAGAGGAAATTAACGGAAAATTGGACTAGGATAGCAATTGTTTTGCAGTACTTTAAGGAACTACATTGTACTAATGTGCATAAATTGCTTAAGATGAATCGGGGCCAGTAGGTTATTGTGTTTTCTTTCTTCCCTGTAGAAAATTTTCTTGTGATTTACTTTCTATTTAAGTGAAGACTAGCATCAATATGCATATAATACTCGTTAGCCCAAGATAATTGTTATGTGCATTTCCCCTATTTTGGGTTTATGGGTGATGACAGCAATAGGCAGAAATACTCAGAAAAAGTAAAGAAAGGATCTGGTAATAGTTGGATTGAGTTATAGTCACCCTCCAATTAGTATATCTTTTATAAAATAATAAAAGTAAATAAAAAAAGAAAATTAACATTTTTAATGAATAAAATAAAAAAGTATTTATAACTACTTTTTGATGTAAACAATAAATTAATTATAAAAGATAGAAATACAAAGAGAAAATGATCAATTCAAGGTTGGGGAAATCCAAGCAGCAGGGGACATAAAACTAATAGAAGGATCAAGTACAAAATGATGCTCCCAACTTCTATCTTCTATATGAAAGACTCCCATATCTTTAGCTTCGTGAGGGTGTAATTCAGTGTAGTCTGAATGAGTTGTGTATTCATCTGTGTAGTAAATGCAGTTAGATTTGCAATTTGGAACAGAAGAAGCTGATATGCATACAGAGTTATTAGGACCCAAAAATAATATATCATCCTTCTCCAAATTTTTTATTTCAATCCATTCTCCTCTCCCATTGTTTGGATCCGACTCATTCAATTTCAGCTTATAAATCTTGAAATCGATTGTATTCAATCGATTTGCACTCCTATTAAAATCCTCATAATAATAAATCCTTCGAATTAATAACATGTTTCCATTTGAAGATTCAACTAAGTATGGCTTGAAACAATACCTATCATAAAAATCATTTATTTTAATCCACATTTCACTTGATGTAAAATATTCGTTCTCCTCTTTTTCCTCTTCGTCTTCTTCATTGTCACTTAATTCATCAGTAAAATATAGAAAATTATGTCGATTATAATTTATTCCATATAATGAACCTCTGTGAAAAAGAATGTCACTAAATGTCGGAATCCCACGGTTGAATACATTGGATACGCCCAAATTCCATTTCCTTTGTCCAGATTTTAACCAACTTAGCTTATGTTTTACATCATAAATTACTGCCACAATATAATCATCCGGGTACAGAAAAGGGTCGCATGATAAAATTACTTTGTGAATTTGAAACTCATTTAAAATCTTGAAATTCGGTTCATATTCTCTTATTCTTTGATAAATTTCCAAATTGTTCCTGAGGGGTGGGAGTTGTATAGTACCACCAGAAAAAGGATTAAATAATGTTATATATAAATCTTTGGTGATAGAATCTTCGTCAGGAATAGCCAAGCAACCATGAGAAGCTCCGCACCACAGTTTTCTATACGGAACTGAAAATCGATAATTGTAAATTTTACCTTCAGAAACGCTATACAAAGCTCGCTGGTTTGGATTATCGGCCACCGGAATGTGTAACAAAGGTGGCTCTTTAAATTGCTGTTGACGGCGACGTTTCTGTTTCTGCTCTTGCGTAACAAAATACCATGATTTGCACACACCTCCGAATCGTATGTAATCTTGAAGCAGACTTACTTTATCCAAAATATCAATTAGAAGGTCAATCGGCAAATCTGCCCAATTATTCTGAAGAGATGAATTGTTGTTTTCAGAAGAAGCCATTGTTGGTATACCTTTCTTTCAACTAACAAAGAATGGGTAAGAAAGAGGTCTATATATATATATAGGCATATTTACTAATTTCCGATTCAAGGAAGGAAATAGTAAATCTAATTAGAATAGGAATGAAATTCAAGAAACGTGATAAATAAATAAAACGAAATTCAAAGGGATTTGAATTTTAATTAAATATATATTCTTTCCTTTTTTTTTTTAAAAAAAAGCAATAAATAAATAAATAAAGTTTATATTAAATTCTCAAAGATTATTATCTTAAAATTATTCCCACTTACTTTAAATTTTGTAAGAGAGAATCAAAATTTCTCCAATCACTATATGTCTGTCTTCTTATTAAGATTTTTTAAAAAAATTCAATTCCATTAAATCAAACACTAAGTTATATATTTAAAATGTAAATATTAATAATTTATCCTTCATTATTTTATAAATTCCTATATCTCCAATAAAATACATATAATATAATAAAAGGGTAGAGTTCTAACCTTTTTCAATAATAATTACTTGAGGTGGTGTACTTGGATGTAACACTTTTCACAATAATTGCACACTTGTACCAACAAATAACCTAACAATAGCAAATTTGATGTAACATTTTTCACAATAATTGTACACATGTACCAACAAATAACCTAACAATAATAGTAAATCGCTCTTCAATTTACATGAACCAAACTAATCTTACTCTGTCTCAGAGGGAACAACAAATAAATAAGAAATACCAAATACAAAAGAGATAGCTTGGGAAATGAATATATAATCTTATATCATCTTATGCGATATGTGCTCTTTCTAAAGTTAGGGTATCATCAACTAACAATTGATATAACTGCAACAAACTAAGCTAGTAAGCAACTCTAATCTTTAACCTTCCTGTCATCTTTACCATTTATTAAAGATTTTGAAAAAATAAAAAATTGAAAAAGAATGCATTCCAAATATCTGATGTTGCAATATTATTAAAAAAAATTTATATACAGTAAACAAAACAACTGCTTTTTGCAAATACAAGATTCATCGTAAAGGCTCCTGAATTGAAATTGGACTTCGAATAATTGGTACCATTCAAACTTGACTTCTACAAATATTTTTCCACATTCACTAATATAAAACCAGCACAAGGGGCATCATCATACACAGCCATCAACAGTTTCATAAATTAAACTAAAACATCATATTCATCATCAATTTTTATTACACAAAACACTTGAGGAATTAAACTAAAACAAGTTTTGCCATGGATTTTCCCCATCAGTAACTTTTATTACATAACACAATTTAACTAATCCCTATTTCTATTCCTATTCCTCTCCTTTCTTTCCCTAGCTCTTTCATACATTTCTTGAACTTGTGGATGGTAAATACCACGGTGTTCCAGCATCAACTCTATGGTCTCGAATCTTCGGTTACAGCCTCCAACAGTGCAAAATACCTGACAATTACCATGGAACTGTTCTTGGTGATCCAGCATTGCATGATGGGTTAATAATTCATCATTACACACATTGCAAATTCCATTGATATGTTCAGTCCTTCTTTCATCTTCTATTAGACCCTTTCTTCCTGACTGATCAGATGACCTCTGGTTCCTATTTTTTCCCTGTAAAAACAAACACAAAAAGATGATTAAATTAAGAGTGCCATTGGCATTTAATATTAAATCAAACAATTCATAGGAGACTACCATTTCTGTTTTCTTTTCTTTCCTTTCCTTACATTTGAATATATATATATATATATACACAGAAAGACTTCTTCACTCCAAGTGTGAATCAACTAAACTAAACCTGCTCATCACTCCAACAACTTACTAGTCAACTAAACTGCTCACCCTCTTCATGCATGAATCTTTTTCTCATTTCATTTTTACACATTTCAAGGTAAATAAAGAAAAGGTTCTTCAATGAAATAAGATGTCCAACAGATTTTACGTAACCTCTAATAAATAGATCATGCTAATAAAACATCAAAGAAAAGAAGACGGAGACGAGGATTCATAGAGCAGAAGAAGCAAATTTGGATCAATTTTCAACACCAAGTTCTGTTTCACTAGATAGCACAACAATATAAACATTAACAGAATGTCCAAGGATTGCATAAGGGTATATAATACCTTGGACTCAGAAAGCTCTTCAAACTGTTTCATCCAATTCTGTTTCCATCAATCCCATTAATTTTATTCCATAATAAATCATGAAAACCTTACAAAAAGAAACTGATGATGAAACGTAACGAGATGAACCTTTGAGAAGAAAGAAGAAGTAAGATTGAGACTCTGAAAGTCATCGAAAGCACCTGAAGTAAAAAAAAAATTCTTTCTTTTTTATCAGAATGGAAACATATTATATATAAAAGAAATATTGTAGAGAAAGTAGTGGTGGGTGGGGCCAAAGCTCCACTTACATCGAAAACAGCAACAGAGGGCGATAACAACAAAGACACATCTGAAGACAGAAACATAAGATGATCTGAATTCTGAACTGAGTCAGTTGAATGAAAATCATGACATTGTGAGGTTGATATAGTCCATAAGAGCCAACATGAAAATGTAAAAGCAGATCCATGAGCCAGAATAGTAGTATTCATGCATGAAGCCATAAAGGAAAGGGAAGGAAAGGAAAAACTGAGCGTAATATGAAGTAGCAAACGTGCAATCCCCTAAATATATATGTATGTATTGGAGTTTCCACTGACTGAGAACACAACGAAATGAACAGATAGAAGATGTGATAACAACATGTGCGAGCGAAAGAGAACACAAAAGGAGGGGAGACGATTGAATTTGAGAAGAGCCAACCACCACAGTAAGTAAATCTGTGAGTGTCTACAGTATCTAAAGAGAAAAAAAATTGATACGACCGTGAGAGAGTAAATTTTCAGTACTCTGTTGAAGGTGTTCGAAATGTTTATTGACTTGAGTAGTGATATACATGATATCTTCTTTTATCTGAAGAAGTTCTTGAGGAACCCATCGAAGAACTTTGTGAAAAATACCCAAAATGGTTGGAAGAAAACTGTGCCCCTTTCTTGGCTACCCTGCAGAGCGTGTTGGATTTGGGGGTTTTAGTAGTGTTTACGGTTTTGATTTTAGAATATTAGCAAATGACCATGTATAATGTGTAGAATTATGATAAAGTCTCCATAAAATTTATCAAAATTGAATTACTTCCTCAGTTGAGACAACAGCTTCATTGCAGAGTTCTAAAATTTGGTTGGGTTTGAATTGTCACAGATGTGTATTTTTCAGCAGTCCTCAATAAATTTTATGGGAATTTTGAGTTAATAAATGATGCCCACAATGTGTTTGTTGAAACTCCTGAACCAAGGTTAGTTTTCTTGGAATTCTTTGATTTCTAGTTATGTTGGTTCATTCTGGGATGTTTACTGAAGTTCTGAACTTGTTTCTCTAGCTGGCTGGAAAAGTCTTGTATCTGTGCAGATGCATATTCATTTACAGCTGCTTTATTTGCTTGTGGACGTCTGAGTTTACTGCACATGGGAAAATCAATCCGTTCCAAAATTCTGATGCTCGGCATTGCGTGCAGCGTTTTTGTTGCAAAAATTGCCTAATTGACATGTATGGAAAATGTGGCGCAGTTTAAGAATTGACCAGAGCATTCAGTGAAATATTTGAAAAGGACACCATTTCTTGGATTTCAATCATGGCAGCCAATGCTAGAAATGGAAGGCTCGAACAAGCGCTAAGATTTTTGCAGGACATGCCCGACCCTGTCCTTTTTGTGTGCGGGGGGTTCATTAATTTCCTTGCTATCATCTGGTGATTTTAGAATTAATCAGGATAATCTCAACCACATGCATTGATAATTGGGGGAAAGGTTTTTGTAAATTCTACCTTCCAAGATACAAAATTGAGTAGGCTACTAGTGAAAGAAGCTGTCCTGAAGTTTTCGAATTGCTGTTTAGAGAATTCTGCTCAATGTACCGTCTCATCTTATAGAGATTCATTATCCACGTCGTAGTAATATTTATCTTGGTTTTTTTTCTGCATTAAAATTAATTCAATTCTGCATCTGTTTGTATTTCTGCAAAGTTGATGGACACTCAAATTAAGGGTCTGAGAGTGCCTACAGCTATTACAGAGCAGCAAAGATTTAGCTAATTTGATTAGATGCCAAAGGAAGTTGGATTTTCGCAAAACAGTTTCTGGATTTCACAGTCATATACTTACTCGCTGTAATTTGACATAGTGGCGTCTTTAACAGAAGTATATGTACAGAGCAGGCTTTTTATGTCAATACGATAAAAAATTACAAAAAATTAATTATGTCATTACATTTGAATTCGTCATCCTTTGGATACTGAAGAATTGGATAGATTAAAGTAGAAGAAAAAAAAAAAAAAAAGAAAGGAAAAAAAAAAAAAAAAAAAAAAGAATACTTTATATATTATTGAGAGGGTGCGACAGAGATAATCTCACTACATTGTTTTTTTTTTTTTTTTTTTTTTTTTTTTTTTGTTGAAAGGATATTTAGCATCTTCATTACTTTCAGAAAAAACTTCCTCCACATTGTTTTATTGTTCTTGTATGGCGGAGATTTGTCAGTAAATAATTCATATATTAGGCTTTCTGACTAATACTTGAATTATTACAATATTAAATTGGATTTGAGTTTTTATTAAATAACTGTGTCCAAACAAATTGAAGGATGCTATTTTTTTTTCCCTTGCATTATTTTTATTAAATATATTGTGTGTACAAGTTTTTTTTTTTTTTTTTTTTTTTTGGTATGAATGTACAAGTGTTATATAAACCAGAAATGTTAATTCACAAAAAAAAAAAAAAAAAAATTACATCTGAGCTTTTCTAGTGGTCTTAGATTTCTTCTCTTTTGAATTGAAAAGTCGAGATTGACTACTTTGAACATTTGTTGCTTCATTAAATAAACCCAACAATATCTTGTATAATTATTAATATAAGAAATCATAATATTTGGAATCATTTTTTGTGGTAATAGGAGAAGGGCCTCACACATCAGAATGAATCAAGTCAAATGGTGCAACAAACAAAGACGTACAATTAAAATGTAAAGCAAAAAATTTTACCAGTTTACAATCACTACAATTAGAAATATCACAAGTTTTTAAATTTTTCAAAGAACCTTGAGAAACTAAATATCTTAGTCAATAAACTTGAAACATGGCATAATCTAGAATGCCACAAGTAAAAAGGAGGAGAATAAGCATTTAAACGAAAAGAGACAAATCGATACCCGATGCAACTACATATGGAACTCGAAGCTCATCCAAGACATATAATCCCCCCGCTTATGGCCTGCCCAAATCAGCATATGAGATTGAGAATCTTGCACATCACAAGAAATAGAAGAAAAAAAAAAGAATAACTAGAATCACAAAGTTGACTCACATAGACAAGATTCATTGTAAGTTTTGGAATGTAATAAAAATTTTAGAGAGATAAATGAGGGATGCATACGGAACCAACATCTACTAAAGGCATATGAGTGCCACTTGCAGTCATAACGAAGTAGGGGGACATTGTGACATAGATACAAAGGATGATGAAGAATGTGTCATATGATTAGATGCACTAGAATCTAAGAGCCACAAGGAAAAAGCATATCTGTAGAATTAATGGAATTCAAACCCGATGAAGATGGAGCATACATAGCATATGGTTGTGATGATCGCTGGGTAGCGAGGAACTATTGAAATTGCTCTACAAGAGATGTCATCTAGGGATCTAAAGATGGTGCCACTTCAGGAACAATAGCTGCAGTATTAGATTGTGGTCGCTAATAAGGTCATTGATGAGATGGACAATTAGGACGCCAATGTGACTGGGTGGTAGTAGACGCCATTGAGGCTGTGTCGATGAAGGTTATTGATATGTTGAAGCTCTAGATACAATTTAGGACATTGAGCTTTTCCAATGTCCTTTATTCTTACAATAGTGGCATTCATCATCGTCAACTTGTCCAGGTGGTTTAGACTGATGTTTTAGAATATGCTTACTAGGAATAGTGAGAACAGATTCATCAAAAAAAAAAAAAAAAGGAATAGTGAGAACAGATGGAGTAGATGTTGCGGAAGAGCATTTTCCTACTTTTGTATTAAGGCGTGTCTCTTCGGCATATGCAACATGATTTTTATCTTTATCATTTGCAGGTTTGCTCAATACATGAGTAACATAATTCCACATACGTTTACCTTTCAAAAAATTTCTCATCACATAACTCCAATATGGATATTTGGTTCCATTTAATTTAACATTAATAGATTGCAGTGAATCATCCCTTTCAAGCAACAATTATCAAATAACAAACGAGTCTCAAAATATTAAAAGATAAAGGAAATCAAACAAAGTAAACAAAAATTGCAAGTAAACGAACCTCTAAAAAAGTGCGAATTGACGAAATCCCTCAACCATTCAAAGTCTGCCTATCAAAACTACTGCGCAAGAAAACCTAAATTAGTGCAAAAAAAAATCCCAAGATGTGCGGTATAAATTCCCAAAAAGATGACTGGAATGTAGATTCTCATATCGATTTTAATCAAACATCTCATAACCTAACTCTGATACCGTGTGAGAATTGAAGAGGTTAAAAGAATGAAACAATAACTAGTGTTTCATAATAATTACAATATTGAAATAAGAGTATATATAGGAAACAATGTAAAAAAAGACTAAAAAAGATAATTTTACGCTTATAAGGAATAATGAATAACAAAATTAATATATACTTTAACAAAAATTAGAAATCATTTGCAGGATGAAAAAAATAAGTTTAGATTGTAATAATCTCGGGTAATTTTGATTGCGTGAAAAATAAATAAATAAATGTATATATATATATACATATTCTATAAAGGTCTAATTAATATTGACAAGAGGATATTTTGGAAATGTTTAGAGGGGAAAAGAGAAAGAGAAAGAGAAAGAGAGAGCTAATAAAATTGATTTTTTATTTTGGTATTAACTGAATATTGTTATCATGTGAACATACATATATACTGCAATAATATAGAACTAGAAACTTCTATAATGCTAACTTGGCACTACTCCTTCCAGCTTAGCTATCCAATCCCCCCCCCCCCTCAAGGTGGGAATGGTCTGAGTATCATATAGTCCCAACTTGGACAGATGTGTCTCAAACTGTACTGAAGGCAGAGACTTAGTAAAAATATCAGCCAATTGATTTTGAGTAGGCAAATAAGTGAGCTGCAATAAACCTTCTAGCACCTTATCTCTAGTGAAATGACAGTTAATTTCTATGTGTTTAGTCCTTTCATGAAAGACTGGATTCCTTGCTATATGTAAGGTTGACTGATTATCACAATGTAATGTGATAGGTGGCAAGTTAGTCACTCCCATGTTCTCCAATAATCGAACAACCCAAGTAACCTCATAAGTTGTTGCAATCATAGCTCTATACTCAGCTTCTGCAGAAGACTTGGAAACAGTTCTTTCTTGGACTTCCAAGAAATAGGGGAGCCACCAAAGAGATGAACATAGCCAGTAATAGAAGGTCTTGAATCTGGACAAGCTGCCCAATTTGAATATGAGAATGTTTGTAAGCATAACTTATCCGATGCTTTGAGTAAAATCCCTTGTCCATATATGTGAGCAAGATACCTTAGAGTATGATGTAAAGAAGTAACATGAGGTTTTTGTGGGCATTGCAAGAATTGACTAAGAGTTTGTACTGAATAAGAGATATCCGACCTGGTATTGTGTCAAAAAATTCAATTTCCCAACCAACGATCTATATTTCTCAACATTTGGAAACATATCACCTTCAGATGCTGACAACTTGACATCCAAAGGAAGAGGAGTAATAGCTTTCTTACAGATTGGTAGGGTTTTAGAATTACACGATTGTCGTCAAATCGGCCAAGATTAATTCAATTAAATCAATGAGCAGTTTAGGGTGTTCACCGAGTAGTTTCCCTAAGAAACCTAATCGAAATCAATTAATAAGAGAATAAAACAATAAAAGAGGGATTTTTAGATTGGGAAATTGTAGAAAATAATTAACTAATAAGAAAAACAAGTATCAAATTTAAATATTTCAGTCTTAGGGTAATGATTCAATCCAAGTTCTTCCTCGTTCCTTAATGAATTTCCGAATTAATAAATCAATTCCTTGATTGAATACTAAATGGGATCCCTAATTAGCATTCGTATCACCTACTAACAATCAACTAGAATTCGATTAAACAACAAAATGATATCATAGACGATCGCCCAATCAATCAATCCAAGTTTAATCTAAGAACCGTGATAATATCAAGGCAATTCGTCAATCAACAAAATTGAAGTCAATTGCAAATATTAAAATCTCAACTTAATCCAATTAACAATCATCAAAAGAATCAAGTAAAAACACCTCTTCAATATTTAGTCAATCGATCTAAAATTTGAATTGTTAAAGTATTGAATTTAAAATTGGAAATTAGCTTAGAACCCGGAATTTGTGTAGATTATGAACTCGGAACTTGTCTTGGAATCATTCCCCGTACTGAATTGAAGCTTAGGCGGCCATCGCGATCTCCATCTCTCTTCTCTTTCTAAATCTTGTAAACTTCGTAAAGAAAAGAATGTAGAGTATGCCTATTTATAAAGTTTTTCCTAACTTCTCAAAATCCTAATAGAATAATAACTTCTTACTAACTTCTCATCGGAATCCTAATAGAATAATAATAAATAAATAAAATCCTAATTAAAATAGGATATAATTATCTCTCTCTAATAACTAATAAAATAATAATAAAGATAAGATAATTTGATTTTATCTTCAAATATCTTGGGAATTGTTGATAATCATCCGTTCAAATTTTAACTCTTCCTCTCAAAGACATCTTTGAAATAATTGATGACTAAAAATAAGTCTTTTAGTCAAATTCTGTTTGATCTTTGACTTTCCACCACTATCATCAAAACAAACATAAATTCCACAAATTAACCCGATATTTAATCAAAATGTAAGGGAATTAAATATAATAATTATGAAAATTTATGACTTATCACGGACATAAAAACCACAATCCTGTAAAAGCTCTCTGGTGAATTTCTTTTAATTGAGAATAATCCCTTCTGAAGTATAACCAACCTCAATACCAAGGAAATAGTTGAGATTTCCTATGTCTTTGATACTAAACTCCTAATATAAGTGTACCTTATGAGTTTCTAACCTACTGAGATAAGTCCCAGTTAGGATCACATCATCAACATAAACAACTGCAATGTTAATGTGTGAACCTTCTTTGAGTATAAACACGCTATAATTGTTTTTGGATTGAATAAACCCATGTCTTTCCAATGAACTCACAAATTTCTCATGCCACTGTCTAGATGCCTATTTGAGTCCATAAATAGACTTGGTAAGTCCACATCGCTCTTGCCTTCTACCTTGGTTTTGTAGATGATGGGCTCATGCAAATCCTTGCAATATAGATGGTCCTCCATCATCGGCTTCCAATATGAGTAATTGTTGGCCGTGAGCTTGAACATGTCTCCATCATGAGTGACGTTATCCTCCATCTTGAACTGCACGAGCTAATGATGCCTTCAAATGAACCCGGCTCCGATACCACTGTTGAGCTTTCCCTACTTTGTGAAGTTAAGATGGGCACTTAGAAAACAAAGATAATAATGAAGCTCAAGAGTTTATAATTCTCCAATATGGAGATTCTTCCACTATACAAAAGAATACAAGGATTACAAGAATGTGTTTACTAAACTACCTCACAATATAGTGGATCACCTAGGCTTGAGGATTAAGATAACTCTCAAGCTTACTTCTCTCTCAAAGAGGATATCTCTCACTCAAAGTGGTGAATCTCTCTTAATTTGGATGGATGTTGGGAATGAAAGTCTCACCTCTATTTATACTACTCCACATCCTTAATGAATGGTGGAGATTTATTTGATCGAAGGGTGGAGATTAGTTCTCTAGAATTCTCCACACCTCTCTTCACATTCTAGGAAGCTCTTCTCCCTTTCATATCATTTCATTCCCTTCCACAAGATTCCACAAGGCTCCACATATCTCTGAAGTACTCTAGAGAATTTCACAAGCTTCTAGATAATTCTACACTTCTCTAGAAAATTCTCAATTTTTTTCTAGAATTTTTCTTATTAAGGAAGGATCCCAACAAAAAGATCATATTGAATTGATCAAATATGTCATCTTTCATATATAAAATTTTCACGAATAAAAGAAAACAAAAATCATTCATAATTCTTTATTTAGTTTTTTTTTGCTTTGTTTTTAAAATTTCCGGCAAATCGTCGTTATTCCCGTTATTCCCGTTATTCTTAGTTTTTTTTTTCTCTAGTTCACAGTCTTTTGTTGAAAGAAAGGAAGTTTCGCATGAGTTTCCTCGATATGATGACGTGTACTAAGCGGAGGCCGCATTGTAAGACCCCGACATGTGGGACCGGGAAAATCAAGCGTCACATGGACCTTTGTAAGTCCCTCAGGAGTCAATAGTCGGTTATATCCCACTAGTTCTCCAGTCCTTTTAATTGAACTGTTTTCCTTACTCCAAAACAAAAGTTCCAATTCATCATCAGAAGAAAAAAAAAAAACAAAAAGACAAAACAAAAGATTCCATACTCTTTTCGTATATATATACAATATAAAATGACATTCTCGAAGATTAAAATAAAAATAAAAAGATATTTTATTATTTTGGAATTGATAAGTAAAAGATAAAAAGAGTAAGTTAATTCTAAAATATTATTTTTTATAGCAAAATGTAAAAAGAAAAAGAATAACAAATCTTTTACCACAAAAAGAAATTTCAATTTTAAATATATGTATATATATATATAGAAAGTAGCCTTAAGTCTCGCATTAGAAAAACGCATTGTGAATATTATATGAGATTGAATGTTTGACATTCACTATAAAATTAAAGTCAATTTATATTAAAAATAGTAGTTGTTTGATAAGTTCAAATTAATTATTCTCTTTGGAAATTCGTCTTTAAAAACTTTACAAGTAAGTAAATTTTATATTTTTATCCGAAAATCTCTGAACAATAAATTCGATTGTCATCAAAGTAGGTGAAAGGAATCTAACAAAGGAATCTGACAGGCACCAACAATGGGCGATACCTAGGATAATGATTTGATGATTTTGGAAGATCTACTTATTAAAGTTAGGGTTTTGATTCTACAAGATTTTGGACCAATTTCTTTTTAAAAGAATAATTAATTTATGTTCTTGCCTACTATTCTTATCTTATATTTTAATTATTGAACTCTTTTTGTTATAAAAAGTTTTTATCTACCTTTCTTTTACTTTGTACTCTTTCATCTTTATTATCTAATATATCTCATTTTACCAAAAAATATGTAATAAGTTGATGAAGAAATTAGAAGCAAGTATAATATATATATATATATATATATATATATATATATATATATATATATATATATATCCATCTCATTACCTTCTTCGTAATTTAGGTGCGACCTCCGAGTTTGAGTGTTATACGAGATTTTTATTTGACATATATTTTGAAGATCTTAATCTCAAATGCTATCATATATGGATTAATAGAAGTAGCAAATTATACATATCAAAATGATTTATTTTTGGATGTCAATGTGATATACTATTCCACATTGTAAATAAATAAATTTTAAAAAAAATGTAATATGTAATAAACAGAAAGAGGCAAAGGCAGTTCTACAAATACGTGGACATCATCATCTATGTGGAAATTTGTTTCTATATATAAAAGTTTGAACATTAATTTACTTATTAACCCTTACTATTTCCTTCGTTGAGCTATATTTCACCGTCCACTAGGCCAACATGCAGGGACAATTCAGACAATTGACAAAAGGGAACGGAGTGCCATTACATGTATCTTTGTTGGTGGCCTAGTGGCAAATCAATCTATGAAGTGTACGTTTCTCCAAAAAGGGATCAGTACAGTTGTCCTTTTGCTTTTGCAAAACTAGGCGTGCATATTCATAGCATAGTATTATTTATAATAGTTTATATATATTGCACAAAAAATAAAAGTATAAAAGCTATATCTACTTCTATATGTAAATATATTTATTTATGAAATTTTGTTCCAATAAAACATGATTTAGTATACCAATTTATTTATTATAGAAAATGTTTTTTAATTACAAGTACTATTAAGAATTTAAATGTATATATACACTATATATATATATATATATATTTCTTTGTACTTTCATTTTTTTTTTAAAATAAATTAGAAGTACTTGAAATGAAGGATATGTGTAATAAAGAAATAAATAAATAAAAGTTAAAGTTAAAGTTAAAGTTAAGTCTTCTCTTGATATAATGAAAAAACGTATTATTGATATTACATAAAATCGAAAGTTTGATAAGCAAAGAATATCAAATGGTGAAAATAAAAAAATAAAAGTAAAATTTTATGAAGTTTCCCATGATTTGCTTATGGTCTATATGATGATAGGGCCAAGCAAGCGTGTCATCATAGATGGATCTTTTAAAATACTTCATTGGTATGTTTATTAGTTATAACATTGAAAGAAAACGTATTTTTAATATTTTAAGTAATGGAGAGTTTGACATTAAATATATATATATAAAATATATATATATATATATATTCATGTACATACTCCTTTTGCTTATATAAATTTAACTGTTAATTTAAAAAATTATCTGAAACTGGATGAATTCAAAAAATTATAAATTGTTAATCAACTAAAACAAAAAAAAAATTATGCGTCCAATTAAACTACTAAAGCCGCTTAGCCGATGAGTCAGTTCAGGTCTTCTAATCTGCACGTGCTTCTCCTTTCTTCATTTTTTTTTATTTTTTATTTTTTGGCTTATCTCGTAACCTTCGCTTTTGACCCTACAAGAACTGGAGTTGCATTAACTTGTAAAAAAGGAACTTGAGTTGCCATTTTGGGCAAAATGTCTTTTTATTTTTATTTGAAACCGAGATAAAAACCTCACAAAAAAAAAAAAATTGATATTTTTTAGATTAGGTGCAGGAAAACTACAAAATCCTTCTAACAGCTCATGCTGAACTGTTGGCAATATGGCGAAGTTTCGAAGTGATCATGGAGAAGTTCCTTGAATCTGATTGCCAGGTGGTGGTCACACAACTGAATCGACAAGGGCTGGACTTTTCACCTATTGGTGGTCAGTGTTAAGTTTTGTCCCAGAGGTGCTAATAAAGCTGCTCATGGGTTAAACATTTACGTGGCTTTCACCATGTATTCATCTTATGATTATGTAATTATATGAGTTATTGTATTGAATATATCCTTGAAAAATTCTTTATTAAGTAAACATATGACCAAATTTAAAAAAAAAAAAAAAAAAAAAAATTTGTCAGAAGAATAAAGTTATGTAATAGTAAATAATTATACGATAAAAGTTATAATAAAGCTGTCTTTAATCAAATATTGCTGTAAGTTAGATATTCAATTTAAACATTAATTTTAATATGTTAAAACGTAATAAAACTATTTAATAGTTTGTTTATGAATTTATAAAAGAGAGTTGATTATAGATTGTACCAAAATTTTCTTTTGCTAAATATAAATATGTATATATATATATATTATTATAAAACTTTCTTAATTTGTGTGTTTGTATGTCTTTGTGCATAATTTAAGACTATTCCCATATTATGACTTGAGTGTTGGTCGATAAAATCTCAATTGTCTCAATTTTTTTTTTTTTTAAAAAAAAAAAATTAAATGTCAAATTTTACAGTTAAATATTAAAAATTTAATTTTAAAACAAATAAATAAATTAATAAATTAAAAAAAAAAAAATTGTCCAAATGCACTGTTTACTATTATGGTGAAAAATTATTAAGTTGTGTAATCCTTGGATTGAATCGAATTCTTCATACTTAAATGCCCTGATTTTTATAATTTATAAACTTCTTAATGCGTCATCAAAACTTATCGAAATAAAATAAATAATGCTTCATCAAATTATATTTCCAAAATTTGATCATACACATAATATAAATTCAATTAATTAAACATTGTACACATAATTCAAAAGCACAAAATTTATATTATAACAACAATAAAATATTATATAATTCAAAATTCATGGCTTTAAATTATAACAACGTAAAATATAACAGACAGTAAATATATATATAACAGAGAGTGAATTTTGAGCCGAAAGTTATAATTCAAAATTACAGTGGCAATATTGGTCGTCGTACCGGACTTCTTCTTCTTCTCCTGTGAGAAAACTCGGTAATTCTGTGCACAATTCCGCAGTACAACGCATGCAGCAATTCAGCTGCTGCAATCACCAAAAACATCAGAAACAAAATTGGCCTAATCCAATCCGGGAAAAATATGGATACCGTGCTAGCAGAGCAAACAGACCCAGAAAAAGCCATAATCCACCAAACGTATTTCCTGACACGAATTCGATAGCGAAGATTGGACGAGAATCTCTCTGCAACAACGTTATATCCCAAACAGTATAGTAACAAACAAACTATCCAACAGAAGTTACAAAGGGATGGGTATCGAATGGAGTTTGTTGTTTCCCCTGATATTTCAGCTGCAAGAAACCAAGAATGGAAGTGAAAAGAAACTTGAATGAAGCAATGGGGTGTGGGTGTCGGATTGGATTTGGGATGTTCAAAGAATTTGAAATGAACCTGCGAAATGAAATGAAGGAAAAACCATTGAAATATTGATTGTGGAGGAGAAATTGGATAATTCTGATGTTTACTGGAACCATTGATTTGGAACGTCGGAGGAGCAGAGAATAACTGGGAAAAATGCAAAGATAGAAAGAAACGGGACTTTCTGTATCTGCTCTGTGTAGTCTCCTGAGTAAAGAGACTGCATTAAGGAAAGCGCTTCTATTTGGAAAGTACTCCTGTATTTATAAGGTTCAAACTCAGAGGGAATCAAAGCACTGTACGAATATGTGTTTTTTTTTTTTTTTTTTCCTGTACGAATATGTGTTAATGACAGTAAATATGCAAAAAGTGATTGGTAGACGATAAGATTCTTTTAAGGTCTACCAGTTGGATTTATTTTAATAAATTATGTGAGTTTATGTGTCAATTATATATTTAAGATTATCATATTTTATTAAGCCATATTAAAGTGATCTAATAAAGTTTATTGAATTAATATGCATAAAAAATAAGTATGTGCCACATATGCAGAAACCCTTATTCCTAGACTGTGATGAGTTAGTTAGGAATAATATATATTATATTAGTTATGGTCCCGGGAGACTACCGAGAGTTGTCTATTCTATATCTCATCAGTAGAACGGATCCTAGACTCCGATAGAACTCTTGGAAGATCATAGCCCTTGTTCTTCATACAAGATTCCAAAAATATCAAGAACATCAAGATTACTAAAAGATTTAGATCTTGAAGATTAATTCAGGTACGCTTCCGCAAACTTATTGGTTGATTAATTCCTTGATAATCCGACATATTGGGTCTTGGATTTGTTTAAATAATAGATTTGTAATCTATATATTATTTCCAACGAGTGGTATCAGAGCCTACTTATGTTAGATTATTAAGGAATTATTGAGGAATCAAATTACTTCGGTTAAAGATGAAAACTTTTTAGTTTTCAATTCGATTCAGTTTTGATAAAGTCAATTTATAAAATTGATTTTTTGAGATCTTTGCTTTTTCTTGAAAATTCAGAATTAAAGAATTCAGTTTTGATCAAGAATTTGCCTCTTAAGGTGTAAAAAGATAAAGTTATACGGTGACTGTTATTTCTATGATTTTTCATGTGGAATTTTTTGTTATATATATACAGTTGTTTATTTATTACAATGGCAGTAGCCATGGCCATGGTGGATATTGTAGAAAATATACCAGTATTGGCTATCCTCTTCGTTACAATTTAATGGAGGATTTTTCGTTTTTTTTGAATATCAATTTATATACTGTATATAATATTTTTTGTTTTGATGCGGGATTCTTTAAAAGAAAAAAAAAAAAAGCGGCAGGTTGCAACAGCTAGGGTTTGAACCCAAGCTTGTGCGCAGAAGGGGAATGTTATTATACCACTAGACCGCTGATGCATGCTTCAATTGACAATTCTATTCATTCGGATTTCATATATATTTTAAATATACTAGATTATTCTGTTATATGAGTTAGAGCATGCAAAAGTATGCTTTTCTTTTCTGTGGTTTTGATTATAGATGTCTATTTGGTTAATGTATATGCTATTTCTGAAACATATCATATATTATGTACATGCAGTATATATATATATATCTATTTCAGTTTCAGATTTTGTTTCAGCGCCACAATTATGTATATATGAATATGCAGCTATATATTTATAGGTGACTTGATTTAAGTTTATATATGGTATTTTTTTTTTTGGTAAACGGGCTTTTAGCCTTCAGCTTCATTCAACACAAAACCATCATCCAAAATAACAGCAGATTCACTCATTCCGACAAAAACAGAAACAGGAATGAGAGAAGGAGGAAGATAACCTACAAAATTAGACATAGCAGCCCACTTAGCAAGATTATGGGCAACAAAATTAAACTCCCTAGAAATATACTTAACCTCCCAACAAGGTTTGGACAACGGAAACCGATAGCCACGATCAACCATGGGAGATGCCCTCCAATCTACCTGTGTTGTGTCACCTTTAAGGGAAAGAACCACCCCCAACGCATCACCTTCGACAACTAGCTTCGTAGAGTTTAGGTCATCTCCAACTTGAAAAGCAAGCAGGAAGGCTTGCAATTCAGCAGCAAAAACGGTAGTAAGAGAACTACTAGAAACCCAAGCACCCAAGGGTTTACCAAGAAAGTCACGGAGCACACAAACAGACCACGCCAAACCCTTGTGAATTGCAGCATCCACATTGAACTTACACCAACCAGCCGGAGGAGGTTCCCATTTTCCTAAAAAATTAGAGAACCCCTCCTTACGCCTATTAAGGCTCGCAAACCAGTAGGCCTTCGCCATGGAATTGACTTGCCCGAAAATAACTTCCCAAGTCGGAATATCAGTACCATGCAAGGCTTCATTCCTAATCCTCCGGATAGTCTCCCAGCTGACAACTACGAATTGCATAAATTCCTCTTTATCAATACCCTGGACAAAAGCTTTCGAATTAGGACGAAAAAACTTCTTCAACCAAACTAATAGATTGGAGCCAATCAAGCAAATCAATTCTCAATTGCCACATAGAATTCGCCCAGACAGCTACGATGAGAGGGCATGCAGTGAATAGGTGGCTGATTGATTCTTCACCAGCCCCGCATAAAATGCAGCTAGTATCCGCCAGATGAAGACAAGACTTCAGACGATCACGAGTAGGGAGTGTATTCGTGACCATCTTCCGGACCGGAAGAGTATGTCTGGGGTGTAAATTAGCATTCCATAAATGCTTCCAAATAAGATCGGGAGAACCGTCGGAAGAACCGAGATGCAATAGCTGGATTTCTTTATGAGCCGAACTCACCGAGAATCTACCCGACGTAGAGGCAGCCCGGACTATGGTGTCATGTTCCCGATTAGCAGGAATACAAGTACTCAAAATAGCATCCTTGATATCAGTCGGGAAGAGGGACTGAACAAGGGGAATATCCCACTTCCTCAAATCAATATCCATTAGATCCCTTACCAAAAATATATAATTCGGCCAACAAGCAGGCCTCGACAATTTAAAACCCGCAATGGAGGGAATCCAAGGAGTATCAAAAATTGGCAGAGATGAATTAAAACCAATCTTATAGCAAAGATTACGGGCTATAATATCTCTGCATTTCCACACCCCCTGCATAATCCAGGAAGCATCGGAGGGGCATTTAAGAAGGTCCAGCGATTTTCTCCCCCTCAAATATTTGGCCCGGATCAAATTAACCCGGATCCCATCATTAGAAGTAACCAATTTCCACCCTACTTTAGAGATAAACGCTTGATTAATGTGATAGAACTTTCTAAATCCGAGACCACCATCATTCTTAGGTAAACACAACTGAGCCCAAGCCTTCAAATATAAGTGTTTATTACCATCCATAGGAAATCCCCAAAAGAAATCCCTTGACAAATTGTCAAGTTTAGCAGTAAGGACCTTGGGCCGGAGAAAAACCTGCATCGAATGTTGCGGAGTAGACTCAACAACACTCTTAATCAAAACCAGTCTACCCGCCTGAGAGAGGCACTTCCCACGCCACCCACACAACTTTTCCTTCAATTTCTCTACCAATCCATTAAACGCCACTTTCTTGGAAGGTCCTTTACAAAAAGCATGTCCCAAGTATAACTGTTGATGATTGCACTCATTCATTTTAAGAATCGACAAATTTTATTCTTGGTAGCCAATGGAGTATCCTTGCTGAAATGGATTAAGGATTTACCCCAATTGACACATTGTCCGGACCAACCACAAAATAATTGAATGAGACCCAACAATCTTTCTGCTTCCACAACCTGTCGCTCTACAAAAGAAGGTAGCATCATCTGCATAGAGCAGGTGAGAAATAGGAGGACATGAACGACCAATTTTAATACCTTTAATGGAAGAATCAGATTCAGCTCTCATAAGAAGCCGAGACAGCAGATCAATGAACAAAGTAAAAAGCGAGGGAGAAAGAGGATCCCCTTGTCTTAGACCCCGCGAAGCACGAAATCTTCCATATGTACTGCCATTTACCAAAAGAGAGAAAGAAGTCGTTGAGATACAAGCCATAATCGGATTAATAAACTTCTGAGGCAGTCCGTGCAACCGTAGAATACTCTTCAACACATCCCACTCCACTTTATCATAAGCCTTTGCGAGATCGATCTTAACAGCCATCAAATGAAGATTACCCTTCTTCTTGTTGATATGATTCATAATCTCATGACACACAATGACACTATCCGACATACATCTCCCTGGAACAAACGCACTTTGAAAGGGAGAAACCATTTTGTCCAAAAACGGTTTCAAACGGTTCGCTAAAATTTTGGTGATGATTTTATAAATCACATTGCACAAAGAGATTGGTCTAAAATGATCAACTGAATTCGGATTCTCCTTCTTTGGAATTAAAGTGATAAGAGTATGATTCAAAGGCTGAATTAGACATTCATGAATAAAGAAGAATTGGACAGCTTTCACAACCTTTGCCTTAACAATCTCCCAAAGTATACTTTAAAGAAAATGGGAGAAAGTCCGTCCGGCCCCGGACTCTTCCCATTCCGCATAGAAAAGACAACGCCATGAATCTCCTCATAAGATGGGACAGAAACTAACCCAAGAGTTTCAGCTGTGGAAAGGGAAGGAGTGATGAGACCCTCAAGATCCTGCGGGAAAATAGGATTAGCCGAAGAAAACAGATGTTGATAATAATTCACAAACACGTCCCCTATTTCTTCAAATGAGGACACCGCCACATTATCACTATTCAAGATGAGGTCAATATGATTAAAACGTCGACGGATAATAGTTGAAAGATGAAAAAGCTTAGTATTCCGATCCCCTTCACTCAACCATTTTTCTTTAGATTTTTCTTTCCACAAAACCTCTTCCTTCCGTAATAATAGATCCAATTCAATTTGCAGCTCCTTCTCCTTAACCACAGAGGAGTCAGTCAAAGGAGAGTTTTGGATGAGATCAATATTCCCACGCACCGTGGAGATATTGTCTTGAACTTTCCCAAAAACCAGCTTATTCCATTTCAAGCAGAGCAACCTTAGTATTTCCGAAACAACAAACAATTTGATAAAGAGGAGAGCCACCGACAGGCGGGCTCCACGCCGACCGAATGATGTCAAAAGAGGATTGTTCTATGGTCCACATCCCTTCAAAGCGAAATGGGCGTGGACGGAAAATAGAGCTTCCTTTTAATCTCAACAACAAAGGTTTATGATCTGACCGAGCAGCCGTGAGGTGAAAAATCGTAGCATCCGGGAAGAGGGTCCTCCAACTATCATTGCCAAACCCCCTATCCAGTCGAGCCCGAATATTAGCCTGGCCCGCACGACCATTGTTCCAAGTGAATGGACATCCATTAAACCCGAGATCAATCAAGCCAAAATCAGTAATGATACCATTCAAACCACCGGAACCGGATGAAGTGACCAACCTCCCTCCAAATTTGTCCTCCGGCGATAATACAGTATTAAAATCTCCCATAATTAGCCAAGCACCATTGAAAGCAGACCCGACATCCCGCAAGGCATCCCAAAAAAACCGACGAAAGGAAGGAGATGGAGGACCATAAACACCTGTAAATAACCAAGGGGTACCCGAGGGATTCAGAGAAATCAAAGCACTAATCGGATTTTGGTTAGCAACCAAAACAGTCACATTAACATGGCTCGTCCATAAGAGCCCCACACCACCGGAACTACCTATAGCAGGAACAAATTCGCAATTCGAGAAACCGAGAGAATTAGAGAGGGAAGAGAAACGAGCAGAAGAAGAGATTTTAATTTCAGAGAGAAAGAGAAGAAGAGGATTATGCATCGAAAGAAGACCTTTCAACGCACGTATTGCCTTGGGCTGTGAGAGCCCACGACAGTTCCAAACAAGAAGGCTCATTGAGAGGTAGGGGACAAGTTAAGGCCCGCCTCCTCGGCCAAGAGAGAAACATTGGAGATAGAACCGGAAGGGATAACAGTAAGAGAATCACCAACATAATGTGTAGGAAGGATGGGAGAGCGACGAGCCGGACGTTTAATATGTATAATACGACGAGGTAGAGGAGAGATGACCGGGGGAAGGGAGGGGACATGAGGAGGAGAGGGCGGGGGGGAAGGAGGTTCCTCAACTAAATAAGGAAGAGGGGGAATGGATTTGATGAGAATAGGAGATAAAGACAATTGATCAAACTCGGAGGAAATATCATGCGAAGGGGAGCCGGCTTAGGACGTTTAGAAACAGTAATGAAGGGAGAAGGGGCACGCTTCAAAAGCATGCGGTCAAAATGGGGGATAGGAGTATTAAGGGAGGAGGTTGAACTAAAGTTGGTAGAATCACGCAGAGGAAAAGGAGAGTCGGGCATAGAATGATCTTGGAAAGAACCCGGAGCTATCCGAACTTGCAGAGGAGGACCGAGAGGTGATAAATGCTTACTCAAGGAGTGGACCCCACCAGCAGGAGAAGGAGACTCGAGAGTAATTGAGACAAGGGAGTCACTGGGGGAATGATTGTTAGGTTGGGGGACCAGAATAGACGAACAACTAGAAGAGTTAATACACGAAGGGGATAAGGGAATGAATGGGGAATGATGGGCAACATGAATAGAGTTATGAGTGGGAGGTGGGGGAATATTCTCCTTATCAGCCACAGACACACCCACAGAAACCTTCGATACCAAAGGAGCTCCGAAATTTGTAGAAAAGAAACCCACACGAAGCCAAGGGCCATACGCCCTATCTGGAACCAGGGGACCAAAAGGAGAGGGAGGTAGATCAGTAGAACACACGGACTCCACATGCCAAAGGGACCCACATCTGTAACAAAAATCAGCCAAGCGTTCAAAGCGAAACCGAATCCGGATTCTAGATTTCCCTTCACGTTCGAGGTAGAAGCCAGTTGGAAATGGGCGGAAGACAGAGAGCTGAACTCTAATTCGAAGAGAGCTAGGCAAACCACGGCGACTACCCACCAACTCATCCCACTCACGAAGGAACCCACATAGTTCCCTATCATTCTCGCATTCTCGACATTGATCTTATTAGGGGGGAGATTTAACGCATGAACCCAGAAAGATACCGAATCAAACTCCAAATCCTCAAAGCAACACAATCGGAATCCCAACGACAGAAGAGTAGTAAACTGCCCCGAAAGTTCCAAGGTCCAGATCTAAGAACAAGGTTCAAATCGTTCAGTGAGGAAAAACTACAAACAAACATACCACCCTTGAGGTCCTCAATAACAACCGTATCTTCCAACCTCCAGGCAGATATTAGCACAGATCTAATAGCTTTGAAATTAAACTTTCTCTCATGGAGCAGCTTACCGGCTAATCTATACTGGGCAGCAGACCCAGATTCAGTCACATTCGAAGACAATGAAAAGGAGTTACCTTTTGGATTTGAGGAAGCCTTCCCACGAGGAAACCCGGGAGAGAGATAAGAAGTACAAAGGAACAAAAGAAGTACAGAGGAACAGGCTCTACTGTAGCAGAGAGAGGAACAGGCTCTACTGTAGCAGAGAGAGGAACAGAAGACAAACATTTATTATACTTTCACCTTGAGTTTATATATGGTATTGATGGCTTAATGCTCCACCTTATATATATAGTATTTTTTTTTATATGTATATATAGATAGATAAACTTTTATCATTCAATATGATAAATTCACTATTTTATCATTTATAAGATGGTGGAACCCATATTACATGAGTACTATACTTTATTTTAAGAGTTTTTCCCAAAATTGGCCATGTTTTAAAAAGTCATTCCGTGTTTGGCCATGTTTTTGAAACTATTTCCCAATCTGGCCATAACTCATTCTGTGAATGAGTTATATTGGGTCCCACTGACAAAAAAATTTTATTTCCTCTATCCTCATTTTTCTCTTTCCTCTCCTTCTCTCTCCTCTCCTTTCCGTCAATAATTGAGGGTCCGTTTCTTTTTTTTTTTTTTTTTTTTAATATATATATATATATATATATATATATATATGTATTTTAATACTATGACTCATTCTAGGAATGAGTCATAGTTTGAAAATTTCAGATCCCTTTTAAACTGAAATGAACTTCAATTTCTCTCCATAAAATTCTCTCCAAAATTTCTCTCTCCAAAATTTCTCTCCAAATTTTTTCTCTCAAGATCTACCCAAGGAATTTCAACCACATTGTAAGTATAACTACCAAATTTTAACATTTTATTTAATTGCAAAATATATATCATCTTTTTATATGATATGACTTATTTTAATAATTATTAGGGTTTATGACTCAAGTTGGGCAAATATTGACTTTTATTGTATTTTTAATGAATTGTTTCTTGTACATATCAAATATTTATGATTGATTGTATTATATTTAGATTTTTAGTGGTGATTTCTTTAGGGTTAGGGTTTTTTATTTGTGTTTATCTATGTATTTATTTACATAATATATATCATCTTTTTATATGATTTTTTTTTAGGGTTTATGACTCAAGTTGGGCAAATCTTGACTTTTATTATATTTTTAATGAATTTTTTCTTGTACATATCAATTATAATTAGATTTTTAGGTGGTGATTTCTTTAGGTTTAGAGTTTTTTAGTTGTGTTTATATATGAAAATTTTTAATATATTGATTTTTTTTTTTTGCAATTTTTAGATGGCATTATTGGAGGAACCAATTAGACTAAACTTCTTTTGGGATTCTAGTATTCTTTACGATGGAAATGGAAATCCATATTTTGAAGGGTCAACAAAAAAATCATGGGTGTTTAGGAGACAAGTGTCTTATTCTGATATTGTTCAAAAGGTTTGCAACTATAGAGGTATTGATATGACAACAACGAACTTAAAGTTCATACTACGCTTTTCGGGTGTTGTAAGAGGTTGTTCATTTGTCCAATACAATGTCATTGATGTCACAGATGAGGAAGATATGGAACATATTTAGTCTATACCAAGTGACTTCAAGATTGTGGGTGTTAGTGTTTTGGTTCAAGAAGTTCACATCGATCCTCCTTCTTCACCAATTATTCATGGATCGCCAACACATGTGGTGCAATCAAATACGATGCAAAACAATACATGTGTTGACAATGATTTCACATTTCCAATACCAACCAACTTGTCAATTCCAAACAATATTTCATTCAATCCATATGATACAAGGGCGAATGAGATAGCTTCTTTGACTAGTAGTAACTCATGTTCAACAACATTGGGGGCATCAAATGCTTCAAGACCATATCAAGCAACGACGAATGCAACGACACATATAAATTTGAATGTAAATCCCATGACATCTCAACAATCAACAGATGATGATCCCATATTTATGGATTGTTTAGGGGCAACTTCGGATTTTGATGGGGAACCCGATAGTGATGGACCAAATGATGATGGATGTGATTTAGACAATGAAGACAACCAGAATAATGTCAATCCACAATGTTCAAATCCTACTTCATCATTTCATTCATATCCATGTTATAGTGAACAATCTTGTAGTTGTAATAAATGGTCGATATTTGGAATACCTTGTTCTCATGTATTTGCAGTATGTCGACATCGTGGATGAGATCCAACTTCATTTGTTATGTCATTTTACTCAAGCTCTAATTACAAGTTGATTTACAAGGCAAATTTTTATCTTGTTGCAAATGAAGAACTGTGGAATGAAGCCCCATTTGTACTTCACCGCAATAAACATAATATGAAGAGTGGTGGTCCGGGTCGTTTACGCTCCAGGAGGTATCGAGGTTCAATGGATTCAAGAAATCCGGATTCTCCTCCAAGATGTGGTAATTGTCATATGTCAGGTCATAATAGAAGAACTTGTGGCATCGACTCAAACCGAACTACCGATTGTTGATTGTTTAGCATGTATTTCAATATACTTTTTCATACATTATAAACAGACTCATTATTGTATTTTGATTTTATTTATAGAGCATGGACTCATTTTGGAATATATATCGAATTGATGTGTTTTTTTCTATAATATTTTGGTTTATATGTTGGAATTGTATTGTTGATGTGTTGTAAGAATGAGTCGTAGCATTATCTACTGCCCAAAATAAAATTTTGAGACAAGAATGAGAAGAATGCTATGACTCATTCTCTGTATGAGTCATAGAATTCTCTACTGCCCAAAATAAAATTTTGAGACAAGGCAGAGAAGAATGCTATGACTCATTCTCTGTATGAGTCATAGAATTCTATACTGCCCAAAATAAAATTTTGAGATAAGGCAGAGAAGTATGCTATGACTCATTCTCTGTATGAGTCATAAAATTCTATACCGCCCAAAATAAAAATTTGAGACACAACACGAGAAGAATGCTATGACTCATTCTCTGTATGAGTCATAGAATTCTATACTGCCCAAAATAATATTTTGAGACAAGGCAGAGAAGTATGCTATGACTCATTCTCTGTATGAGTCATAGAATTCTATACCGCCCAAAATAAAAATTTGAGACACGACACAGAAGAATGCTATGACTCATTCTCTATATGAGTCATAGAATTCTATACTGCCCAAAATAAAATTTTGAGACAAGGCAGAGAAGTATGTTATGACTCATTCTCTGTATGAGTCATAGAATTTTATACTGCCCAAAATAAAAATTTGAGACACGACACAGAAGAATGCTATGACTCATTCTATGTATGAGTCATAGAATTCTATACTGCCCAAAATAAAATTTTGAGACAAGGCAGAGAAGAAATTTTGGAGAGAAAATTTTAGGGAGAGAAATTGAAGTTCATTTCAGTTTAAAAGGGGATATGAAATTTTCAAACTATGACTCATTCTTAGAATGAGTCATAGTATTAAAATATATATATATATATATATATATATATATATATATATATAAATATATATATATATATATATATATATATATATATATACAAAAAAAAAAAAAAAAAAAAAAAACAACCCGTCAATTATTGCTGGAAATGAGAGGAGAGAGAAGGAGAGGAAAGAGAAAATGAAGAGAGATGAAATAAAATTTTTTTGTCGGTGGGACCCAATATAACTCATTCACAGAATGAATTATGGCCAGATTGGGAAATAGTTTCAAAAACATGGCCAAACACGGAGTGACTTTTTAAAACATGGCCAGTTTTGAGAAAAACTCTTATTTTAAAGTATACATACATTATTTATTTTGAGATAAAGAATTTGGTTTATATTTTCTTTCCTTTGGTAAATTTATTTGGAACATTTTCTTATTGGGTTTTATTTTATTCATGCAATTAGAGTTTTGTCATGGATAATTTAAAACACTGTAGAAATTAAAGTGTTGTAATTATACTTTTGTATAATTAAGAAAAAGTTAGACAATGAGTTTTTTATTAAATCTAATTTCTTTACTAGAAAAGGCTGAAACAATTATGATTTTTATTGAATCTTGTTTCTATAAAGTATCGGGATAATGAACACATCAAGGCATCAAGGAGTACTTATTGAAACATTCATCTTACTTTGGAATTAAAAGAACTAAAGTTAAAGATTTTGAGGGATTGCTTGTGTGTTTGGTATTTAATCTCTCTTTTACAATAATTCAGTCAACTTAAGGACAGTTATAAGTTATAACTGTTTAAAGGAGAAATTGACATTTAATGAGTTAATTTCATATTTTGTTTGGGAAGAAGAGAGATAAAGTAGATGAATTTTTAGTACTCATTGGAATTTACCGGTAATGGTAAAGGAAAGAAAATAAAGAATATAAAGAAGTTCGGGCTTTGGACCACATAAGAAGTAAGAAAAGGGAACAAATTAAACTAAAGAATTTTCTTGCTATTTTTGTGGAAAGACTTTGGATACGTCAAAGAGTGAATACGTCAAATATCATACTTGATATTCAAATAAGGGGTTGTCTAATTACTGAAAATCCAGTGATGGTGAAAGATACATCGACTATGGTGAATGGACAACAGTTAAAGTTGAGGCAATAAGGACTTTTATGGTATCCTTTGAGAATGAAAATTATTTGGATTTAAAAGAGACTTATATGGTACCGTCTTTAGATGAAATTTTGTTTTTGTTTTTGTAATTGACAAATTTGGTTATTCTTGTTCATTTAGAAATAGATAATTTAGTCTCTTTTGTTAATTCAAGATTTGATGATTTGCATTTGTTGAATCTAATTGCATCATCTAATGAACATTCAAGAAGGAGAAAGAATAAAGTAATGCACATGATTAAGAATTGTGTTACATTAACACGATATTAAACAATTTATTGGAATCATCTTTGATGGTTTTGATTCTATTGTGCATGTTTAGTTATTCTATGATTTAGAATAATCAAGATTATGGGTTGGTTGTGTATACCCATTTACGGCCCCTTTTTTTAAAGGAATAAAGTTTATCTTTTTTTTGGTAATCCCGATTATTAATTTATGGAAATTTTAAAGTTTGATATGTTTTGGCTTTGCATAAAATCATGATTCTTGATTTATAATGCATGACATTTTGTTTATCTTTTGTATCTTAATTCTACTACATGATACTTAAACTCTTTTCATGGTAATTGTAAATCATGAATCTTGATTTAGTTTTTGAATCTTAATTATGTTTTATTTTGAAATAAATAAATTGTGGGAAAATAAGGGTGTGGACCCCACATATATCATGTTTGAATTAATTTCAACATTATATTATGATTTTATGCATTATATATATTTGGACTGTTTTTGTGATATATTATATATATTCTTGAATTCAGTTAAGTTACTTATACTTTTAGATTGATTAATTGAAACTTAAATGCTGCCAAAGTAGCTTTTTGTGTAAATTAATTGATTAAATAATATAAGGTTGGTCATGTGTGTTTGAGTTTCGTGCGAATAGTAATTGGCCCAAAGGAAAGTTATTGTTTGGCAGAAATTTGAACATGCATGTGGTCATATCATTTTGACAAAATATTATGGGACCTTGGTTAAATTCAATTTTGGTTAGGTTACTTATATTTTATATTGATTGATTGATTGAAACTTAATGTCGCCAAAGTGACTTATGTGAAAATTGATCAGTCATTAAATATAAGGATAGTTATTTGTGGATAATTTCTCATGCGGATAATGATTGGCCTAAAGGAAAGTTGTTATTTGACAGAGATTTTAGACATAGTGTGGTAATAAATATGTGACAATTATTGGGTTGTTCTTCCATGTGAATAATTAGTCGGTCCAAAGAAAGGCTTATTGTTTGACAGGAATTTATTGTCAGTATTTGATTACTACGTTGAGAGTACCACTTACAAAATGACATTTCTGTCCAAAGACTAAATCTCAATGTTGTGTTAGGTATCTTGTGATGGGTTTTACCAATTTTGAATTATCTTGGTCAATTTTATTTGGATAAGTATTGTGAGTTTAATTTTATTTTTATTTTTAAAATGTTTGTTCTCTATTTAGTTAATGTTTTTGTTGCTTCAGTATCTGCCAATATTAATTTTGTGTTTGTACTAAATGGTGCAAATTTTATTTAAAGATTTGGAAAGATATATTTTCATATATATCGTAATTGCATAAATCTTAACCATGCTATTCGGATTGAGAAACCACTTATTGTTATAGATTTTAATTTCTCTGGTAATAGGAGAAATTGGAAACAGTGGGAGTATTCAAATTGCATGAGTTTATGGTCATATAATATGCAATTTCAAAATACATTTGGGGTATTATGTTTAAAGAATTTATTCTACACAATTATTTGGTGACAAATGAAGTCCAAGTGGGAGAATTATTGGATTTATTTATTAAATAAATAAATTATGTGGACTTATTTGTCAATTATTGTGTACTGAAGACTTAAAGACTACAATAATGTGATATCAATTATTGTGTACTAAAGAGATTTCTTTGAATCTCAAGTTTCTATGAGAGATAAATGTATCTCAATGAATGCCCCAATAAAGTGATTTCTTTAAAGCTAAAGAAATTTAAAAGATTTCTTATGCTTCAGTTATAGAAAGTTTTAAGTATACTAAGTTTGTATGCGTTTGGATATTGCATACATTATTAAAGTATATAACAGATATTTAAGAGATCCTTGAATGGATTCTGAAAGCACTTAAACATTTATGTGATATTTTAGGAGAACAAGATATTATACACTCACATACAAGAAATCGAATCGGTGGGAGATCATCGGGTATTTCGATTCCGATTTCATGGGATGCCAAGATAGTTATAGATTTACTTCTAACTATATCCATCTTATTTATTGGAAGAGTAATTTCTTCAGAGAGTGTTAAGCAAAACACTCATAACTCTTTCACTTTGGTAATTAAGTATAACATATTGTATGGCATCCAATCATGAAATATAGCTAAGGACTATTGTCACTAAATTGAGGAATTGAGAATTTTGGATAGTATCTAAAGACCATTAAAGTTATTTTGTGACAATAATTTGGTTGTGCTATATTCTAATATATATTAGAGTGGTTTGATGTTTATAGTATATATTGAGACAAACTCTATGGTTGTGGATCCATTAATTAAAGTCTTACCACCCAAGGTCTTTTATGAGTATATTACTCATATATGTGTTATATGCAGTTTTGATAGGATATATCATTTTAGTGGGAGTTTGTGTAATAATTATAGACATGTATTACAGATTTGATGTTTATTACTGCAGTATTTAAAGTATTAAGTAAGTTTTTACACTCTATTTCTATTCAATATGATCTCATTAAAGAATAAGAAAGAGACCAGTTGAAAATTGGCATGTGGAGATCACATTGCATGTAATTTTCATGCTACATACCATACTTATCCATGTCGTTCGGTTACATTGATGTACGTGATCATTGTTGGGTTTAGTTACGTTTTTTTTTGTAATGAATGCCCCTTTGGTCCTATGTTGATGTGATTGATGGACCGGATTGGTTAATGATGTGTATAGTAATGATAGCAAAAGATTGAGTACTTATAAAGATTAATGATGCATAATTGTTTGTGACACATTAAGCCCAAGTGGGAGATTGTTGGATTTATTTTAATAAATCATGTGGGTTTATGTGTCAATTATGTATTTAAGACTATCATATTTTATTAAGCCCTATTAAAGTGATGTAATAAAGTATATTGAGTTAATATGCATCAAGAATAAGTATGAACCCACATATGTAGAAACTCTTATTCCTAGACTGTGATGGGTTAGTTAGGAATAATATATATTATATGGTTATGGTCCCCGGGAGACTACCGAGAGTTGTCTATTCTATATCCCGTCAGTAGAACAGATCCCTAGACTCCGATAGAACTCTTGGAAGATCATAGCCCGTGTTCTTCATACAGGATTCCAAGAATATCAAGAACATCAAGATTACTAAAAGATTTAGATCTTGTAGATTAATTCATGTTGCTTCCGCAAACTTATTGGTTGATTAATTCCTTGATAATCCGACATATTGAGTCTTGGATTTGTTTAAAGAATAGATTTGTAATCTATATATTATTTCCAACACTACCCAGTCAGCAACGCTCTAAGTTACCGGTATCGAAACGCGTAAGGCTTCAGATGTGGCTAAAAAGGAATACTTCCTTCAATTACATTTCATTACAATAATATTTGACAAATGTCAAGAATTACTGAAATTAATTTCTTTTATTAAATTACTCTTTTTATTTTATTTAATCATAGACAATAAAATATAAACTTTTTTAAAATTAAAAAAATTTCTAAAAGAAAATTAAAAATAAACATATTATTTGACTTTACTATTTCTCAATAAAATATAAATTAAAATTTAAAAAATTTAAAAAATAAAATAAAAATTAACATAAATTACAATTAATGCTACTACACTAAAAAAAACTTTAAATAGATATAGGAGAGATAAATATATAAAATAAAATAAAAAGATAATTAAAAAATTTGAATAAAATTACAAAAATAATGTCATTAGAAAGTTGTAATCTTACATATATATTAGGGTATACATTTCGCCCCGAGGTGCGAAATGTATATATTGCAATTTTTTTAAGTTATATTTCTTTTAATAGAAGAAAACAATTATTTATGATCATTGACTTATCCAAATCAATATTAATTTTGAAAATTAATAATAGTGTTTTCATAAAAATAAAAAATAAAAAAATAATTATGTATCATTATTCAAGAAAATTTTTGATTTTTTAGTAAGTCATGGTTGACTCACCCTTTCCTAGTCATTGAAGATCATAAGAAGAAATTTGAAGTATAAAAATTTATGATTTTTCCAATTATGTAATATATGAATTTTATTGGGGTCTCTTTCTTAATTTATCATCCAATGCCAAATTATATTATCTAATTTTTAATTTATCGATTATGATAAATTATTAATTTAAAATTTTTAAATATTAAAAATAAAAAATTTAAATTGAAAATTTTTGTGATAGATAAGATATTTATATAAATAAAAACTTGTAATTTAAAACTATAAAATGATATTTAAAATAATAACAATAATGAATATATAATTATTCAATTGTTTCTTAATAATTAATTTATATTTAACCTTGGGAAAATATCTGTACTCCTAAACAGGTGAGAGGTTTGGGCATTCGGAGAGCAAGAGATATGGATGTTGCTTTTATTACTAAGTTGGGTTGGAAGCTTTGTTCGGAGCCGAATAGCATTTGGGTTCAACTTGTCGGATCTAAATATTTGAGAGGTAGACGGGTGATTGATTTCCAGAAAACCGTAGGCGCATCTTCCTGGATTTGGCAAGGTAATAGGAGTTGTAAACCATCTTTGGATAAGGGACTATGCTATCAAGTGGGTCAACACTCCTTGATTAGTATCCGGAATGATCCTTGGCTCCCGGATCTTCCCGAGTTCAAGCTGCCGACCGATATCCAAATTCCGGAACAGTTTGAGTGGGTTTCGGACATTTTGAATGAGGATAAATCTGGTTGGAATGTGAGCCTTATTCAGTCTATATTCCCCTATAATGTGGGTAAACTTATTCTAAGTTTACCTATTTCTCTTGGGGAACAAGATGAGTTTGTTTGGTGTCCCTCTAAGTCGGGGAAATTTACTGTCCGATCTGCTTACCGAACAAACAATTGCTCGCGTTTTAGTTGTGCTTTGCAAGACTGGACAAGAGGTTATGGAATTTTCTATGGCAATCGGGTTTGCACGAGCGTCATAAAATTCTTATTTGGAAAATTCTGAACAGAGCTCTACCGACCAAAGATAGGATTAAAGAGGTTATTCCTTTGCCCGACTTAACCTGCTTTTTATGTAATGCTTCAGTGGAAAATGTTGATCACTTTATGTTTGATTGTCCTGTTACTGCTACTTGCTAGATTTTATCTCCATGGCAGATTAGTATTGCTCACTATAAACATCTGGGGTTTTGAAATGGTTGTCCATTTTGCTTGATGAGAAAAATCAATTTTCTATGGAGCAGAAGGATAAAAGATGGATGCTGCATTTTGGAGTGGTTATGTTTGAACAGGTTTGGTTGATCGAAACAAGGTTCGGCTAGGGGGGCAGCTACCTGCATGGGATGAGGTGGCTCAGACGGTCCTAAAATTGAGCAAACAGTATTGGTCGGCAGCTGAACAGAGGACTCTCCTTCGACATCGCATCACTGCTCCTACTGGTTGGTCTCCCCCTGCCTTAGGTGGTTTTAAATTTAATTTTGATGTCTCCTTGATGAACAATGATGCTACTTCTGCTGTGGTTCCGAGAAATCACGATGGTGAGGTACTTGGGGCTTGAACCAACCACTTTTTCTCCTGTAACCCGTTTTGTGCGGAGATGGAAGCGGCTGTCCAAGCCTTTGGTATTGCTAAAGATCTTAGGATGAAGGTTGCTCTTTTTGAAGGGGATGCTCTTCAAGTTATCTTTTCACTCCATGGCCTGGAACAGTTCTCGGACTGGCGTGCCCATTCTAATATTGATCGCGGAAGGCGTTTTTTGCGTAACAATCTTGGTTGATCTATTAATTTTGTAAATGTAATTTTTGTGCCCACAATCTTGCTTCTTGGGCTAGGCTTTCTTCTGTTTCTGGTAAAGTTGATATAACCAAACTTCCCCCCTGGAATCCTGTGTGACCGGGGGTACTGGTGTTCTTGATGTGGCTGATGATTCCGATGAAATATAATTCTCCATTTTCCAAAAAAAAAAAAGAAAAAAATTATATTTAACCTATTAACCATATTAAAAAAAAAATTAATTTATCATCTAGTGGTTTTCTATACATTATTTTATAATATAATGTTATTATATATAGATATAATGATGAATTGAATCGAATAATTTTTTTTTTTAAAAAAAAAAACTAAAACAAAAGGAATAAAAAAATTTAGGAAACTTAAAAAACTGGACAAATATATGAAATTTAATAAGAAAGATAGTATGCTTTTGGATATGTAATTTTAAAAAATTATATATCAATCACAATAAAAAAAAAGCAAAAGAAAAAATTACTGAAATATAATTATTATTTTGAATAATAACCTTGTACCTTCGAAAAAACTAATTATACAAATTAAACTTTAAAAATAATCGAAAAATATACGAAGAATCCATTATTATATAGAAAATAGTATAATACAAAAAATTAGAGAATATCAAAAGTTTAGATACCATCAAAATTTAATAAATTAAAAAATATATATAAATAAAACTAATTATTTTTTTAAAAAAATAATAATAGAATACCAACTATTTAAGAATATTAAACGTAATAATAATATAAATACAAAGAATTGTATATAGAAATTAAATAGAAAAAAAAATATAGAATATCAATAATATGAGAAGATCAAAAGTTTAAATAAAATAAAATTTTAATGATTTAATAGAAGATTAAAGAAATTAACAAAAATTATAATTAATGTTAAAAATAAATTTAAATATATATAGGAAGATAAATATATAAAATAAGATAAAAAGATAAAATAATAATAATAATTTGAATAAAATTACAAAAAAATATGTTATTAAAAAGTTGTAATTTTATATATAAGATATAAAAGATACAATCAGTTTCCAGAGGAAATTAACGAAAAAATTATCTAGGATAGAAATTGTTTTATAGTATTTTAAGGAACATTGTACTAATGTGCATAAATTGCTTAAAATCTGTTCAGGCCAGTGGATTATATTCCTTTCTATCTTTCGTATAGAAATTAATCAACATTGGAAATCTTTTTGTTTTTTTGGTGGAGATTTAGACTTGAAACCTTTTACCTGAAATTCTACATGGAATGCAGGATATAAGATAGTGTTAATGTTGAGTTTGCTCCTTTCTAAATCTCACATGAGATTATGAAGAAAAAAGAGAATGAAGTTTTTCTTATAAAAAGTGAATGAATCTGTTTAGGTTTGATGTATCCAATTAAAAGAGTCTAAGTCTTACTCGAGGGAAGACCTCACATCTGTTTCTTAAATAATGTTCACAACGAGTGTGGAACCCTCAACATCTTCTCATTGTACCAAGCTAAGGGTTTCCCCACATGCCGTTGTTGAATGCAATAGTGAAGCACCAAATTTGATCAAGAAATGTTGTGTCTTACCAAGCACGAAATTTACCTCTTAAATAGAATCTTAAATTGTAAGGTAAAATTCATGTGGAATTTATATTAATAGAAGTAATAATAATTTTAAATATTGTTTGATTTAATTTTGGATATTAATATGATATTTATTTTACAATGTAAATATAAATAGAATAAGTATAAAGGTATTTATGGAATAAAAAGTATAGGAACAGTTATGTAATAATGATAAGTATAAGGGTATTTATAGAATAAAAAGTATAAGAATTAAAATTAAAACAAATTGAAAATAAAAAATAAAATTACTGAAAATCACCACATTTGTATCATTAGCCATTAGAAAAGATGTAATTTTTTATATTATAAGATATGAAAATTTAATATTAGTTTACTTCTTACCCTTACTAGTTCCTTTTTCACCGTGCACTGCGAGCCAAAAATTGAGCCACCATGCACTCTGAGCCACCTTACAAAAAGTTTTAATTTTTTTTTAAAAAAAGGAAGCTCCAAACTTTGATATTTTAAAAATAATAATAATAATAATAATCATTTAAAAAATAAAATTTTTAATAGATTAATTAAAATATTTAATATTTAATTATAATATTTTTAAATTTTTTTAAAAGATACAATAAATTAAAATTTTCATAAGAATTTAAATAATATAAATTTAAAAAATTGGTCGTATTGTATTTATTTATGGAATTTTGTTCCAACAAAACATGAATTAGTTTTTAGTATACATATATGCTAATGTATCAATGAGGAAGAATCCTTTATCCAACATTATTCCTACTTATTATTATCAACCTGTTTCCACCTACGTCAGGTCTATAGGCAGAAATACTGAGAAAAGTAAAGAAAGGATCTGGTAATAGTTGGATTGAGTTATAGTCACCCTCCTCAGATTAGTATGTCTTTTTATAAAAGAATAAAAGTAAAAAAACATTAAAAAAAGAAAATTAACATTCTTGATGAATAAAATAAAAAAGTATTTATAGCTGAGTTTTGATGCAAAGAATAAATTAATTATAAAAGATAGAAATTCAAAGAGAAAATGATCAATTCAAGGTTGGGGAAATCAACAACAGGAGACATAGAACTAATAGAAAGGAGTACAAAATATGCTCCCAACTTCTATCTTCTATATGAAAGACCCCATATCTTTAGCTTCATGAGGGCGTAATTCGGTGTAGTCTGAATGAGTTGTGTATTCATCTGTGTAGTAAATCGAGTTGGGTTTGCAATTTGGAACAGAAGAGGCTGGTATGCATACAGAGTTGTTAGGACCCAAAAATAATACATCATCCTTCTCCAAATTTTTTATCTCATTCCACTCTCCTCTCCCATTGTCCGGATCCGACTCATCCAATTTCAGCTTATAAATCTTGAAATCGATTGTATTCAATCGATCTGCGCTCCTATTAAAATCCTCATAATAGTAAATCCTTCGAATTAATAACATGTTTCCATTTGAAGATTCAACTAAGTATGACTTGAAACAATACCTATCATAAAAGTCATTTACTTTAATCCACATTTCACTTGATGTAAAATATTCGTTTCTCCTCCTTTTCCTCTTCGTCTTCTTCATTGTCACTTAATTCATCAGTAAAATATAAAAAATTATGTCGATTATAATTTATTCCATATAATAAACCTCTGTGAAAAAGAATGTCACTAAATGTCGGAATCCCACGGTTGAATACATTGGATACGCCCAAATTCCATTTCCTTTGTCCAGATTTTAACCAACTTAGCTTATGTTTTACATCATAAATTACTGCCACAATATAATCATCCGGGTACAAAAAAGGGTCGCATGATAAAATTACTTTGTGAATTTGAAACTCATTTAAAATCTTGAAATCCGGTTCGTATTCTCTTATTCTTTGATAAATTTCCAAATTGTTCCTGAGGGGTGGGAGTTTTATAGTACCACCGGAAAAAGGATTAAATAATGTTATATATAAATCTTTGGTGATAGAATCTTCGTTAGGAATAGCCAAGCAACCATGAGAAGCTCCGCACCACAGTTTTCTATATGGAACTAAAAATCGATAATTGTAAATTTTATCTTCAGAAACGCTATACAAAGCCCGCTGGTTTGGATTATCGGCCACCGGAGTGTGTAACAAAGGTGGCTCTTTAAATTGCCGTTGACGGCAACGCTTCTGTTTCTGCTCTTGCGTAACAAAATACCATGATTTGCACACACTTCCGAATCGTATGTAATCTTGAAGCAGACTTACTTTATCCAAAATATCGATTAGAAGTTCAATCGGTAAATCTGCCCAATTGTTATTTTCAGAAGAAGCCATTGTTGGTATACCTTTCTTTCAACTAACAAATAATGGGTAAGAAAGAGGCCTATATATATAGGCATATTTACTAATTTTTGTTTCAAGAAAGGAAATTGTAAATCTAATTAGAATAGGAATGAAATTCAAGAAACGTGATAAATAAATAAATAAATAGAAAGAAATTCAAAGGGATTAGGAGTTTTAATTAAATATATATTCTAATCCTATGGTGACACAAAGAGGTTGTTTTGTTTTTTCTGAAAAAAAAATTAAAAAAATATATATTAGATATACATGTCGCACATATATTATAATAATTTTCTAATTTATAATCTTCTACCTCTTTTTATTATGACTAGATGGTGATTAATATTTAACTATAATAATCTATAATTTTCTATATATTTTTATGTTATTTTATTCAAATATACAACGATTTAGTATTCTCTACTTAATTTTTATAGTATTTTTCAATACTTTACCACCTTTTAAAATGTTATAATAAATTTAAACAAACTGTAGAGGAATTCAAATGGTTTTGCAATAGGTAAACAATCTTTTTTTTAAATGGAAAATAATTTTATGAAACTATTACAATTTGAAAATATCAATGATATTGTAACTAATAGGTAATGTTTGGAACATTATGAGTGACAAAATAGTAAAATATTAAAAATAATAAAAAAAAATATAAATTAATTAAGTTGAAAGGTTAAATAAAGGTAAAGGTTTTAATAAAATTTAAAAATATTATTTGTTATTAGTATAATTTTTTTTTAAATCTTAAAAAAAAGTAATTTTTTATTAAAGTTCAAGTTGTAAATTTTTTTTCATTAATTTATCAATTTTTTTTCTTTATAAATTATATATAAATATTTTAATATTCAAAATATATTATTTAATTATAAATACTAATAAAAGACGGAAAAATATCAAAAGTAAAAAAATATAAAAAAAAATTATAAAAAGTTATTATACATACATGTTTAATTAAAAATAAAAAAAAAAAATCATCATAATTACGAGGAAAATAAAATCTTGAATATAATAAGATATATATTTTTTCAATTCTATAATTAAGTATAAGATTTGATTATTTTTATGGAATATATGAGTATCTAAGCCTACTAAAATCAATTAGTGGACAAGTAAGTAATAAGGCCTAATATTTATCAAAAAAAAAAGTAATAAGGCCTAATTTTTTATTAATAAAGGAAAAAGGAAAAGAACAATCCTCAAAATTGTTAAACGTAATTTTAGGCAGTCGTCGATACAATTCGACTCTTATAAATAGATGTTATTCAAAATTCAATTCGTCATCCTTCTCAAAGATAAAAGTATTAAACAATCTTCCACAATTTGAAAATTAGGGCTTCTATCTACTGTGCCAAACAGGTTAAAAATCCCCAAAAATCATGGGAGGTCATGGCGGTCTCAATATTCTACCTCAGAAACGGTGGAACGTTTACAATTACGACAACCGCGAAAAGGTCCGGCGGGATGAGGAGGCAGCCGCAAAAGAAGAGCAGCTCAAACGCGAGCAATCTAGAAAGAGGGACGCTGAGTTTCGCCTCGGAAAGCTCCGGCAGGCTCGCGGCTTATCTACTGCATCAGCTTCTGTGCACAGTCAAGACGTAGGGGAAGTCACTGCAGCATCGTCATCTTCGGTAGAATTGAAATCGGAGAATGATTCCAAGCATATTAATTTGTTTGAAGGAATTAGAATTTTTGATCCGATTGTGGAAATTAGGGATGAGAAAAAGGAAAAGGAAAAGTACAAGAACAAAAAAATGAAAAAAGAGGCGCCGCCTAGGGTTGTCACTGCCGAGGATGAGAAGTATAGGTTAGGGTATGGTGTGGCTGGAAAAGGCGTGAAATTGCCTTGGTATATGGATAAATTGCACAGCGATGATGCAGATGAAAAGAGAGATTTTGATGGTAATGATGATTCTGATTGCGAGTTGGAATTCGGAAGGATGAGTCGAAGTGGTGCTAGTAACGAAGCAAAGAAGAAAAAGACCTTACAGGAGTTGAGGGAGGAGAGGTTGAAAAGAGAGAGAAAGGAAAGTGAAAGAGAAAAGGCATTGCTCATGGAGAAGTCAAGGAAAGATAGAGGGTTTTCAATTCGTAGATGAGGTTAGCTTGATATATAGAAAGTTCATCAGTTGCTCGATTAGCTACTTGCTTGCTGATGAATTGGACTTGATTATAGTTTTGGGTATTTGGAGCTTTTCTATTCTGGAATCTTTTGAAGTTCAAATCGATGAATAGAAGTTATCTTCTTTAACGAAAGTTTAAATGCAACTTGGTTTCTAAGCTAGATGATACCTTTTCTATTATGCTTTAAAAATGTACAAGGGTATGACTTGATAAATGGTCGGTAATTTCTTCACATCATTATGCTACCTTAAGCAAATTCATTTATTTATTTTGACATCAAGGGCAATCTTCTGGCTGTCCACAAAGGAGGAGTTAAAAAACTATTAGATGCATCAACCCGCAAATTGTGTTGGCTATGGGAAATTGTTTCTTTGTTATAATTTTATTGTGAAATGTGGTTCAGTGATTCCCTTTACATGCTGACTGGATGATTCACACTGATGTTACTTCATTCTAGATTAAGGTGTAGCAAATGGTATACATGTTGGATTACTATTCTTTTACCAGATTATTCTTTAGATTCTAATCATCGGAGTATCTGTATAAGCTGCCATCATCACGCTCCTAATGTATTGATATCAGAAGTCTCAACATCTAAAGGATATGGTTATATAGGTTGTCTCAATGGACCAGTGAGGATAATTAAACAAATGAAGTTTGCTTAATTCTGTTATTACATTACCAAACTGAGGACTAAGTCCCGAGTACATATTGCCCACAAAGTTTCAAGTGATGTTTGTCTATATATAAGTAAAATGTATCCTATGAGTGTGTCTCCTCATTTTTTGATTATGCTGTAGAAGCTATTACTCTTTATAATACTTGTTGATCAGTTCATGGATGCTGACACAAATTGTTAGTTGCCAAAGACTCCTCTTTTTCATTAGAGTTGGCTGAGTTCACATGAAATTAATATAAAGATCATTTCAATCACTATAATGTCACTGTTCTTATATTTGGGTCCAATTTCAATTCTGGATTTGATGATTTATGCAATTACAATGTTCATCTCAAACATGCAAGGAACAAAACTGTTATATGTTTGTTGTGCTTTTGTTGTATCAATTTGGTCTACTTTAGTTAATAGTTTAGATGTGGCAGGATGTGAATGATGGACATTGTTGAAGGATTCTGATAAAAAGGAGAAGTGTTGTTACTATTGGAGTCGTCGTTACTATGCAGTCATGGATTTTCTACAGTGTGTTATTGGAAGGGCTACCATCTATTTTGCAGTACAAGTTTGCACTAATCTGATGTTAATGACTTCTTTGAATTCTGATGAAATCATGAGCTTGTACCTGTCAATGATATATAAGAACCTGTACAAATGGAGGCAACAGAAAAGACTTAAAATGCTATGGACGGTGTTGTGATGATCATTGATGATCAACTCTTCTGATCAACTCTTCAGCTGCTTGCCTCATATTATTCTTGTTTCTGATGTGTTTGGATTTTGTTGATCAGATGTGGAGATTTATTTCCTCTCACGGGTGCAGTTTTTACTAGTTGGGCAATGGAGGGGAATGCATACAAACCCTTAGCCTTAGCAGTGTAAAATGTAAATCTTGTGAATTTTCACATACAAACAAGTACATATTATATGAAAAACAAGAATGCTTGAAATGTTTCAACATTATGCAAATAGGTCAGCCAGAAAATATGACAGCAGCTATTTACATGCTATTGTTTCTGGATTTTGTTGGTCATTGGTTCTGGAATGTAGGCTGCTCCTTTTCTGCCAAATTAATGTTTGTAATTGGTAATTGTAATTGATATCTACATTGGCTTTATAGTTCATGACTAACTAATTTTCTATGAAATCTTTACCAGCAGATATCAAACTCTCTGGCTGCTATGCTTTGCTGCCTGAGGATCCAAAATATCCTTGATGATTTATGAAATGTTTGAAATTTACCAAGAAGTAGGTGTTAGATCACTTTATTGATCTGAAATTACATGGCAGAATAAGGGGGAAAAAAATTCCTCATGTTTTTAGGACAATAATAAATCTAATTAGCTTAGCTGGTATCCAAACAAAAAGTAAATTAAGCCTTAATACCTGTCCTGATGAAGTAGAAAATTATATTCTCCATACACAAACTTGACTCCTTATATCTCAAACCTTATCTACTAAACTAAAATATATAAACTCCAATTAGTGCGATGCAGAATATAAAGAAACCAAAATTGTGTGTCAAAACTGAGGAATCTAGAATGGTGAAACCTGGAGAACAAGCTCTTTTACATGTTGCAAATTTGACACTTCCTTCGGTAATGCTGATGCTCTGAAACATTTCTTTTGCATGAGGTTTTGTTTTCAAGTAAGTATCAAAAAATTCTGAATGAAAAGTTGTGTGTTTTACCAGTTTCAGGTGGTAGTGGTGAAGGTCAACCTGGGTTGTGCTTACTGCTTGTGGAGAGTTTACCGAATTGTTTCGAAGATTAATGGCAAGTTTCTTCTTTTGCCTTTTTTTTTTTTTTTTTTTTTTTTGTGAATTATTTGCTTTAAGAGGGACTAATTAAAAAAAATAGAGCAATTGTTCTTATGCATGAAACTTTGCGTTGTAGGATTGAGAGAGTACACAATAGATGTAAGCAATAAAGAAGTGATTGCTAAGGGAGATATCAAATTTCATCCGAATATCTGAGAATTGTTCAAAGGAAAAAGCATGGTGGAAAGCAAAACTTCAATTTCCTGCATAATATAGAAGCTGGAAGTACTGAATGTTATTATATGTACTGAAAGATCCTTGTTAACATTGATAACTCTATGAATTGAACTCCTTACGTTATTTTCTTTACCTGAATAATAACAATTTTATATTATATAGTACATCACCTCATCATCATCAATCAAGATTTGTGACATTAGGAATGACCATCCTAAGTATTCCATTTTTCATCTCTGCTTTAACTTCATCAACTTTATTGAATTCTGGGTTGAATTCAAGACTTCCCCCATAATCTCTCCCACATTCTTCATCCTCACGTTCGATCTCTCCTCTCCCTGCAAAAAACACCGTGTTTTTCTCTACCCATACCCTGAATCCATCTTCACCGACCCCAGGCAGAGTTACTCGAACAAGAACACCGTTCCCGTCCTTCAATTCGTCTACTGCTATCACGTCTTTTGGACCCCTTAATTGAAACGGGTTCTCCATCTTTAACTCTTCTGGCGAGCCCTTCACAATTACTGTCAAAATCAAAGCTTCAAAGTTAACGAATTTACAACTGAGATTGGTAAAAGAGTATTAATAAGATTAAAAATAAAAAAATAAAGTTTTTAACGGGTTGTAGAAAATACGTGGAGGATCGCAATCGCTGCCCCTTTTGTCTTTGACCTGAGAATCAGATTCCGACGAGGTCGTCGGAGAAGAAGAGAAGCGAGAAGCAGTGAGAAGACTGATGGGTGATCCTCCGAGGGATTTCCTGCATAAATTGGAGGAAGTTGCGGTGGCTATGGCTTTTCTCAGGGCAAACGCCATTTGCTTTTTTCCCTTAGCTGTGGGGTCGGCGGAAGGAGAAGGGTTTTCTGCGGATTTAAATAATGGTTCGGAAATTTAGCCTTATCACTTTAGTTCCTTAAAGCACGAAAGCTTTTGTATGTAATTTACTGATATATATTCACCTTTGAGACCAAAAAAAAAAATCAATTAAAAGAATATAAGTCTTTCTTGTGCTAGATAGCCTAAATAAGAACAAGCTTTAGCTTGACGAAAATAATTTAATGTGACTTATAAATTTGGATTCACTCATCGAGAGAGAGGAAAAAAAAAAAAAAAAAAAGAGTTATAAATTTGGATTCAGTATTCAAATATGCAGTTATTAGATGAAAACTTATCGCTAAGGAAAAAAACACAAACATTTGTTCTTTTTCTTCATTGAACAAACAGTGCTCTCTTATCCTTTCATTTCATATCTCCAGCTTTCCTTTATTTAGTGACAAAAACTCAAGAACATCCTAAAGCTAACATCAAACCAAAAAAGAACAAAGAACACCCAAACAGCTCTTTTGCATTAGCAGATATATATTTCAGTCAACTTGGACTTGGAAAACATCTTTCCTCTCTTCTTCTTTCACTCTAGGCACTGTTACTTTGAGAACTCCATTTTTCATTTCTGCTTTGATCTCATCAAACTTGTACAAGTTTGTGGGCAAATCGAGCCTGCTCGAGTACCTTCGTCCGTATTCCCTCATCTTCTGATTCTTTTTGCCCCTCTCCTTTGATTACCAGTGTGTTCTGCTCCACGCAAACCTTCACATTTTCTTTGTCCACTCCAGGCATGTCCATTCTGATGTACAGACCATTCTCGTCCTCCCTCACATCCCACCCTCTACTTCCTCCCATTCCTCGGTTGCCCACAAATGGGTTGTCCATGAACCGATCCATCATGTTCAACAGCTGACTTACGCTCCTTGGCGGTGAAAATGGATCTAGAACATCTGAGATGCAGAGAATTCCGTTCGATTAGAAATCAGCTACCGTTACAACTTTCAAGATAAATTTAAAACACTTCTATACAAAAAAGGGGGGGAAAAAAGTAAAAAAGTATAGTGTCTCAATTAAAATTGGGAAATTCATGGAAATTGACATAAATAATACTGAAAAAAAAAAAAAACAGAGTTTTTCTGCTCATTAATTAATTAATATCCCTCACCGTATTCTGAATTCTGGTCCTATTTCTTCAGTTATTTAAGGGAGAAGTATCTTATTACCTGAGAAGAAACTAGGAAAAGCGTCACGTCGTCGAGAAACGCCACGATCACGGCGGTCGATGTCCACACCGCGCTCACCCTCGTCGTAGCTAGTCATCTGAGTGTTAGTATTGAAAGACCTCACTGTCGAGGGAGCCGCGGCTACTGGGCGAAGAAAACTTCCATTGTTGAGAAGCCTGTTGATGAGCGAAGATAAAGCTGTGGCCCTTCGAACAGCTACTGATGAAGCCATTATTCTGATTCCTGTTCTAACTTCTAATCAAATAAGCTTTTTGCTTTTTGAGGTAGGGTTTGGATATAATCGGCGGTTACTGTTTTTGTCTTTGAGGTTGATTGACGGTGGCGGAAGAAAGCGGAGTTTGGGTGGTTTATAAAGATGGTCTTGATTTGGAGAAGGGGGAAATGGATTGGATTCTTCTGGAAACGGTGGGAGGCTTCTTTGTTGTGTAGAAGCTTCCAGAGGTAAGCTTTTACATCTAGCTGAAGTTTCCAGAGGCAAATTCCTTAGCTGGGTTTCTCTCTCTTTAATACTTTTTTAACATTTTTTTTTAACAAAAACACTAATTTTAAACTTTCTATTTTCACAAATAGTTTTATTTCCCCTCCTTTTTCAAGGCATAGGATTATTTCAATAGTTTGCATATAGGGTCCTATCATTCCCAACTCGAACCAAATTAATTTGGATGTAACAAAATTATCTTTTACATCTGGAATCCATCTAGGACTTCTTTTTTTCTTTTTTTTTTTTTTTTCAAAAAGTATCCTAGATGGATCTCAAACTATAAAAGGCACCTCTAAATCAAATTCACATCCAGATTATCTCATTTGAATCGGGTTGATCCCTTGCGCGGGGGAAGCTCCGATCAATTTTAAACAGCAACTTGTTTTCTTTCAATCTAATTAAACATTACCTTAATATTTATTAATTGATCTAAATATAGATTAAATTTACTTTAATTTTTTTATTTTTTTATTTTTACTTTTATCTATTATAATATTTTGATAGAATAGCATTTGCTTGATAAAATGGAAAATGAAATAGTGTATTAAAGAAAATATCATAATTTTTTTCAAAAAGAATTGTTTTAACGAAAAAGTATAAAAGAGGAACTCCATTTTCATGTATGGGTTACAATTTGATACAGCCCCTTTTTTTTTTTTTTTTGTTAGTCTAGTTTTATGAAACATATGCTTCAAATAAGTTACATTATCAAATCTACTCTTACTAGTAAAATAAATAAATTTATTTTGAAAATTTAGAATGCAAAACATATAAAATATTTAAAAATAAGAGACAAAATGTTATAGCTTTTTTTTTTTTTTGGTAAGCACAAAATGTTATAGCTTTAAGAATTTAAATTTATATATAATTGATATTAAGAACAGATTTTTAAAATATAGACTCATAAACTATGATATATATGAATAAAAAATTGTATTGTAATCATATAAATATATAGAATGTGCATCATATATTGATTAATAAGCGCAGACGAGAAAGGTTCCATCGAGTTTACAGTAGAATAACATGCTCATGAAAGAAACAGAGAAAGAAAATCAGAAGAAAGACCTATAGACCCACTGAGAGTTTTCCCATTTTTGAAATTTCAAGCTCCATGGACACAAGTGGGGGGAAACAAGGGCAGAAAAGGGGAAAAAAGGTACCTTGAAGGACCGAATATGAAATGAAGACTTACGTCCTCCTCAACATGTAACCCAAAATGACACCCAGCAAACCAAAGACTATGACAACTACTACTGAAACACCTCCATGACTTTTCTTGCTGCCATGCCTCAAGCTTTCCTATAAAACATGACACAAAATGTCCATTCATCATATTTCCATTAGATAAAATAATAACCGAAATTAATTGTTAACAGGATCTCAGACCTTAGAAAATTATCCATTTGAATAACAATAACAGTAATGTGATTTGTTACAAATTTGTCCTTCAGAGTAACGAAAAGAGTTGCTACAGTACATTTTCCTATAATGATCATGTGATAAATTCTATTCTGAACATTCAATTAACTAATCATTACAATCTATAGCTTGTACTGAAACTTTCTGTTAGATAAGAATTCTATCATTGGAACAAATTCACGTAGTGTCAAGTGCCAAGAGAAAGAAATTTGGCTCTCTAGCCTTATGAATCTTTGTAATGGGAAATTTTAAAGGGGAAAAAATTTGTATAATCACAAAGCTTAGTGGCTTGCCTATAATGGATCAGATAAAGAAACAAAAAATGTTACACCTGATAGAAAAAAGTAAATCATATAGGAAATATTGATGTTAAAGACCATTATAGACAAAGAAATGAGCGATAAAGAAAAATAAACAGAAAACATACCAATTCTCGGCGAAGTTTCTTACTTTCTTGAATTGCACTAGCTTTCTCCTCAGTTAACTTAGATATAAGAGATCTAGCCTGGAGAATAGCAAAGAATAAACGAATCATCAGTTAATCCATTAAGCAAATTATTGGAAGAGAGAAAAACTCATATTCATGATGAAGAAAAGAATGCAAAGAATCTCAAGACATGAGAACAAGGAACACACACAGGAATTGAAAGACTGGCAAAAGGGTACCTACCATCTTAGATCAAGTCTAGCAAAACCTAAGTCTATATCCACCAGTATCAAATATGCAGAGATATACTGCTCTTTCTAGATAAATGATGTGTTAGAATACTAGTCTTTCCCGGAAAAAGGAATGATATCACTACCTCAGAATGCCAAATTCACCCCTTGCATAACTTGGTTGCTCCAAAAATAAATGCCATCAGGTTAATGTGACCAAACTGGGGAGAAAGTGTCTTCCCATGAATAGACCGCATTGTCACGCAAATAACTAATGGCAGTGGCAAAATATATCTACCCATACCAGTAGTAATTGACCAGACATTACACATAAGAAAAGAACAAGAACAATAAATATCAGCGCAGAAGGGGAAAGTTGTTTGCAATCTATGAATTAATAAACCACTGCCAATAGCTGAGTTCCTATTCATAGCAAATGCTTGGATTTAGACACCATATAGCCTCTTAACATATCAGTAAAAGGATATATCATTTAAGTCCAATTAAATGCTGATATTAATTTGGGTAACCAATAACGTATTATTGTCTGCAATAAGAGGCTAAACATCTAGATCAAAATTACACAAGATAGAAGGGGGCAAAAAAAAAAAAAAAAAAAAAAACTAACCTCTAGAGATTTGTCGAAGCTATCAACAAATTTCTTTGAGATCTAAAAAATGCGAACAAGAAGTTAGTAAAACATGACCTCTTGTCGTAAGTTGGCTGGTCAAAAATTCAGAAAGACTGTAAGGAAATGAACATTAATAAGTTAAATGCACTACCTGAGAATTTAATAATCCATCTCCAGTCATGAAGACCCTAGGTGATAGACCCTCATCAGGTTCCTCTAGAACTGGTGATGGAGGTTGAGGAGGAGATACATAAAGAACTTTGAGTTTTCGCTCTTCAACAACATGTCCTGCCTCTTTGTCGAACTGTCAAGACACCAATGACAAAAGTTTTACAGTGAAAAAACTAAATGTGGAACCTTTTGTAATCTGCCTCCTTTCGAAGTGATTATGATTGATTAATACACCATAAAGAAGCTATAAGTCAGAAAAGGACACTCTTCTTAATTGGGTAAGATAAAAAAGGTTAAATAAACAAATAACTACCATTTCTGAAGTTACATCTTTTGCAGATGTTCCTGGACTTGCAACTACACTCTGAAGCAGAAACTTGTCTCTGCATTGCATATCTGGAGGAGCTTCCTTCTGTGCTTGCATTGTAACTATAGAAAAAAAAAAAATTAAATATCTCAAATATATGCCAGTATAAAGCCCACCACTTCCTCACACCCAAAATAGCAGGAAAAACTGAATTGAATCATTGTTCAGCTCAAAGCTACAATAGCTACAGTGTACATAATTATTTAAATATGAATTCAGGAACGCAAAAGATAGATGTAATTCCAAGATTATGTTCTTAAACTCACATTCCTCTTATGATGAGGTTCATGTTACTCCACTTCTTTGTGATATTTTGTTTTCCATTTCTCAAATGGTGGAAGAGTGAATAATGACATATATAATGTTAGTTTATTGAAGATTCGTATCCTTTCTGAATTAAAGAAACTATTAAATATTTTGTCCAAAAAGTTTCTGTTTCTTGTACATAATCTTATCAATAAAATTTCCAGAATAGTTACCAAATATCTCCAAAACAAATATATACACACACATTTAAACATTCTTCAAACCAACCTGTAAAAGTGGTGATCTCTACAACCTTATATACTGATGCCTACAGAGGTCACTAGCATCTACAACGATAATTTCATGAATCAAAACAAAACAAGAATATTGAATCGGATCTCCTTATAAGTATCAGAACATAAGAAGAAGAATCAGATAACTTCGTTACGAAATAAAAATAACTACCTATAACATCACATGTCGATCTGGGCAATACAAAGCCAGTGTTCGGTCGGACGCAATACTTCTTGGGGTTTGTAGTTTTAACCTAAACATTAACAAACAAACAAAAAAAAAAAAAACCAAGGTAAACTTACATAGTTCAGATGATGCATAAAATCACTCGTTAGAAAGGGGGAAAAGACCTACATTATTCTACAGATTTAATCTCGACAAAAATTAAGAAACCCAATTAACGAACAAAATTGGGGAAAATTCAAAAAACATTAGTTACCTTGAACGCCACATGGTTTTCCGTTTTATTTGACAGTTGAAACGAACAGGAGATCTGCTTCTTCAGCTCAACTAAAGAAAACAAAAATCATACATAATTACAAACCAAATATAAAATAAAATACAATTAAAAAAAAGAACAACGGAGAGAAACTTACAAGGGAATTTGAGTTCCAGAGGTTCAATACTGAGAAGCGAGTCTTGAGATGTCATTTTCTTATTCAAAAGTTCTTTTTAAAAATCTATTTTCTGCGAAAACCAAAAGGAATCAATGGCGAAAAGATTCCATCAAAAAGGAAAGATGATAAACCTTTTTCTTCTTTCTATAGTTTTCAGAATTCCGGGAAGGCAGCGGTGATCCGAACAATTCTCAAGGCGGAGGGAAAAGTGGATGGGTGATTTTTGTAATCTCTGTTCAAATAACTTTTTCTTACTCAAAATTATAAACGGAAAATTCGAGGATAACTTGAAAATTAAAGCAAAAATATATATATATATATATATATATCAATAATGACGCAGACTAAGCATCCAATAAATAGATTTTTAGGGTACTAATTAAATTACCTCTTGCTGACAATAATTATTATGACTAATGACAAGAACAAAATCGAGGTGTATGTTTGGATTAGAGAAAAGGAAAATGGTTCGTAAAAACAAAATGATTGGTCATAAATTATAAATATACATTAAAATCCTCGAAAAATTGTTCTTTTTTTCCTTTTTAAAGTAATATTTGTAAAATCAAGTTTTTGTTGGTTTAAGAAAGGTATTTAAAAGTGATATTGCTCCTACATATTACTGTGTGTCTGCTGGTGTGTTTATGATGGCTGATTAGATAACTTCTTATATAATTATTCCTTTTGTTCTTTTTTTTTTCCCCTTTAAAAAATTGAGAAAAATCTCAATTTTTTTTTTTTATTATTTTTTTCGTGTATGAGAGAATTTGAGCTTAATTAATTTGGAGTCGAATCGCGTCGGACTCTATTAGAAGAAAACTCTTCTCCACTCTACACTTGTCTCTCCATACGGGATGTTTGAACTCAATATCTTAGTGAACTCATTTTACTTGGACCAACATGTATTTGTAAAATCTCAAATTTTTTATTCATTCTTTAAATCTCCCTTAAAAATTCCTATCCTCCACCACATTACTAAAAAAAAATATAGAAAAAAAAAAAAAAAAAAAAAAAAAAAAAAAAAAAAAAAAAATAGCAGGGTTGTTACCGGGGTTTACCCGGCTGGCGTGGTTTGCAAGCTATTGCGCTAGTCCGGGCCCACAGCGCACTCAAAGAGAGCAGGCGCGGGTTCCCCGTCAAACACAAAAAAAAAAAAAAAAAAAAGAAAAAAAAATCAATAAATGTTACTTATAATTTTCTAATATTATAAATAAAAATATAAATTACTAACATCTATTGATTTAAGTGAAAAAAGATTAATTCATCATATACAAGATTTCGAATTTAAATTTTGTCTATAAAGAAATAGTCTTCATATATGAATAAATATTACTTATGAAATAGGGGCCCACTTTCTTTCTTTTTTTTTTTTTTTTTTGGTTAGTGAAATGTATATTAAAAGGGACTAAAAAAAAAGAAGAAAAAATAAAACGAGAGACTAAGAAAAACAAGAGAAGAAAAAAATAAAACGAGTGGTTCCTTTCCTACATATCCTCAAGCCAAGAATCGAGGGGAGGTGGAAATGAACTGGGCCACAAAAAAGAGAACTAAACGCCCATTTCGCAATGTTATGAGCAATAGAATTACAAGAGCGACGAATAAAAGATAAAAATCAAAAACTTATGCCTGCAAGTAAAGTTTTGACAGAATCAATACACTTTTTTGCCTTTCAATCTTCAAACTGGGTAAGTCCGTTGAAAGCCAACATGACATTAGCAGCATCTCCTTCAATGGTGACTCTCTCAAGTTTCATCTCGTCCGCAATCTTAAGGGCTTAGAGCGCCGCTTCAGCCTCTGCTCAATAAGGATTATCAGACTGTAAGTGGGAACTCCAAGCCCCTAGTATGTGACCAAATTCATTTCGAAGCACAACACCAACTGCAGCATCCCCAATTTTAAACGCAACATCAAAGCTCAATTTCAATTCACCAATTATGGGGCGTTGCCATTTGTTAATCAAGCTTCTAGTTGATTCTTTCTTTTTCCTCGATTTCTTTCGAAGAGTGCATCTCCAGTATTTAATGGTAAGTTGGTTGACCAATTTGGAAATTTCATTCCAACAAGGGGGGTCATGTCCCTTCTAGATCTTATTCCTGGTTAACCACAATTGCTCAAAAGAGGTAATTAAAAACTAACGCATTTTCATTTTCTCCGGCTGCTCCAAGGGGAAGGGGATGTCATCTCCCAATATAAGGTAAACCCAATCCTCTACTAGCAGATGTTGGAAGGATTCAATTCCGACTTGCCACATAGAATTCCACCATAGCATCTTGGTTATGGGGCAATCAAACAGAATGTGATGCAGGTTCTCTTCTCCACCTTTGCACAAATAGCGAGGCTTTGTTGGGTACTTCAATGGCCTTACTGATACGCTCTAAGGTAGGAATTTCATTGTTGAGGATTCTCCAAAGTAGCGTTGAGTGTCTATTGTGGAGGTCCAAATTCCAAATTAGGTTCCATTTCTTCCTTTCCTCTATCTTCGTGGATATGCCTTGTTGTTGAATTAGTAATTTGTAGGATGATTTGACTGAGAATTTCCCTATCAAGGAGGGAGTCCAAACCAAACTGTCATGCCCCTCTTCCAAAATAGGGGTTCGAATAATCACTCTGCTTATGTGTGGGGGGGAAGATTGCCTCTATCTTGTTTTTGTCCCAAGATTACTCGTTGTCTATCATTTATTCTCTCACAAATAGCAAGTTGTGTGGAATATCAACGTCTTCGGATATCCGAAAGTCGGGCAAAGAGTGTAACCGGGGGTCGCGTCTATGATCCGTTTACTAATATGCTAAATTTTTTTAAAAATGTAGCATATTAGTAAATTAAATGTAGTATATTTACCTAGAAATTACACACACGTATGCTAAGATAGCTAGAATGAGCATACACACACAAACACACAGTACTATTCCCCAATTTAGAGTTTTTTTTATCAAAATAGTGTCCTCCTTAAAAAACTTCCAAAAATATATTTAACCTATTTTACAAATTAGTGTGGGTGTACATTAAATTACTTATTTGAAAAAAAAAAAAATGTATTAAATTAATGAAAAATTATATATAAATAATATTGTTTATAAGTTAAAATTATTAAAAAATTATTATTTATAAGACAACTCAAATTAATTTGAAAAATTAGTAAAAAAAGCAACCATATTTTAGAAATATTTAAAAAAAAAAAAAAACACTATTTTGGTTAAGAACTCCCCCCTTTCCCCTTGGAAAACTAAAAGTCTCGTGACGTCGGTTTCGGATAACGCATTTATTTTCGGCGGCTTATTTGTTCTCTTCAAAACTAAAAGCCTCGTGACATGTTCTGGGACGACGCTTGGCTTGGGTCACAACAAAATCTTTAAATTTAGTTTTAATTTTTCACTTTCTTGATAGCTTTCTTTCACCCTCTCAACCCAAGCCACCATCTCCTTTAGACCCGCCCATACGAGCATGACCGACTCCAGCACTTCCTCTGTCCGCGGCTGGTCACTTACCACGGTGTCGCCTGCAAACGCCGGTGGTCGCACCATCGTCCAACAGGAAGTCTTCCCCGAGTTTCGAGAACATCCCGGTTTTCAACATCCGGAATGGAGACACTAGCGACGCCGCCCCCCATCCTCGTTCGCCCCACCATCCCCACCTCCTACCACCGGGTCCCCATCGGTGGACTCGACCACTCCGACGCCATCACATCTGTTTAGGTGTTCATCAAGTGCGCTGACGTACAGCTGCAGGTCGCCCCCATCTACAACATGGCACCTTCATTGAGGAGGAAAGTCGCCATCTGCATTGGCGTATCAAGGGCGTAATGACCGCTTACTACCACATGAGCCCAACGGACCTAATCGAGGACGAGATGGCGCCGGCAATGGTAAAATCCACCAAGGTAGCGGACGGTATGATCACCTACACGTTGATTGCTCCGAACGACATGCCCGGGAGGGCATCATTTATCGACCCGTTGAACCTTACCGACGTGGAGACGGCGGTGATAGCAACTCTGCTATCCAGCAACATCGGCACACTTCCTATCCAAGGCTACTCCCTCATGATGACAGGTCACAATTACCCGAGCGAGGCAGGAAGCCGGTCCCGGAGGGCCTACGCTATCATTGAGAAGCAGTTCCGGAGGTCAGCTGCCGTCAGGGAGTGTTAAACCTACATAATAATTTCTGTTATGATTTGTATTTTCTCACACTCCATACGTGTCTATACTATAGTGGATGAACTCTTTGTATTGTGCCACGTTACTTTTCTTCGATATACCCAATGCTATATATAGGCACTGATGTACTGTATATAAACACAAGATATGATCATTAAATGATAGAGAATAGAAATACAATTTATACTGTCTCTCTCTGTGTATATTTTTGATTTTGTATCGGAGCATTAAAAAGCCGTGAATGGCGTCTGGTTTCTCGAGAGAACAACTCAACTTTGAGTTCTTCTTTTCCAAATCTTCCGTCTGTAAATCAACCACTAGCAGTTAAACTTGATGAGAACAACTTTATTGTTTGGCAAAATCAACTCCTTAATATTATCATTGCAAACGGATTAGAAGGATTCATCAATGGATCCGGACCATGTCCTTCAAAATTTTCGGATGATCAATCTACAACAATAAACCCAGATTATACAGTTTGGCAAAGGTACAATCGTCTCCTTATGAGTTGGATATATGCATCTCTTAATGAATCTATGCTTGGACAAATTGTTGGCTACACTTCTGCGTATGAGATTTGGCAGGCTTTAGCACAAATTTTTGATGCTTCCTCTTTTGCTCGCTTGACGGAACTAAGAACCCAATTGCAGAACACACGAAAGGATGGGTTAAGCGCCATCACTTACATACAAAAGTTTAGATCTTTGTGTAACAGTCTTGCAGCTGCAGGTAATCCTGTGAGTTACAATGATCAGTTGATTTACTTATTTAATGGACTCGGTCGAGAGTACAATGCATTTGTCTCACCAATACAAGCCGGATCCGAGAAACCACCGATTGAAGAAGTTTTTTCTCTTCTACTTGCTTATGATGCACGATTGGATAGGCAAACAACTGTTGACACTTTGAACTCCTCTATTCAAGTTAACATTACAAATCTCAATTCTACAACCAGTCCTTTTCCTCAAAAATCCAAACAATATCGACCGCCTCTCAATCCCCATTTTCTAACTCAAAGACAATCACCTCGACCTCAAATCCATAATTCATATCCTTCTTCGTTTCGACCAAATTCAGTTCAAAGTTCCCAAGGCTTCCGTCCTCCTCGTCCTCGCTGCCAAATTTGTCAGAAACCTGGGCATACAACAAATATTTGCTATCACCGTGCAAATCTTCAATACTAGCCTTCTCCTCCACCATCACGTTCATTTCATGCTAATCTCTCTCAACACTCATCCAACATTCCTACTGCTCCTCCATCTGTTTCTCCTGGTTCTTCATCACATCATACCACAGATCCAAACTGGTATTTAGACTCGGGAGCATCACATCATTTCACTCCAGACTACAACCTTCTTGAATCTGCTCAACCACTTTCAGGTAGTGACCAAATCACGGTTGGTAATGGTAAGAATATTCCTATTTCCCATGTTGGATCTGCTTCTATTTCTTCCGCATCTCCTTCTCCTATTCGTCTTACACATGTCTTTCATTCTCCTTTTATCACTAAAAATCTTCTTAGTGTCTCACGTCTTTGTCATGATAATAACGCATTTGTTGAATTCTATCCATCTTATTTTTTGGTTAAACATTAGGTACACAACCAAATTCTACTCCGGGGCGTACTTGATAATGGCATCTATCGCCTCTGTCCATCCATCGTCAACAACTCTCCTCCATTCCAGCTTTATTTCTCTTCTACAAATTCAACTCATGAGCTGTGGCACTCCCGTCCTGGCCATCCTTCACCAACAATCGTTAATTCAATTTTGTCTAATTGTCATATCTCAGTATCTAAGAAACTTTCTTCTTCTCTATGTCGATCGTGTCAATTGTCTAAGTCTCATCAACTCCCTTTCCCACTTTCTATGTCTCGTGCATCTATTCCCTTTGAACTACTTCACATGGATGTATGGGGTCCTTCCCCAACTGTGGCTATTACTGGTGATAAGTATTTTGTGTTAATTGTTGATGATTATTCTCGTTTTACTTGGCTTTACTTACTTAAGTCTAAGGATGAAGTCTTTAATAAATTCATTCTCTTCCAACGTATGATTTTTACACAATTTCATGGTCACATTAAACGTGTTCGATCAGATTGGGGAGGTGAATTTCGTCCCTTATCTTCCTTTTTGTCCAAATTGGGTATCATTCATGAGCTGTCTTGTCCCCATACATCTCAGCAAAATGGGAGAGTAGAAAGAAAGCATAGACATGTAGTTGAAACTGGATTGGCACTCTTATCTCATGCATTCATGCCACTTAAGTTTTGGCCTTACGCTTTTTCCACCGCCACGTATCTCATCAATAGACAACCTACAAAAGTGCTAGACATGGTTGCTCCTTACACTCTCCTTTATAACAAACCACCCTCCTATTCTTATCTCCGTATCTTTGGTTCTGAATGCTACCCTTTTCTTCGTCCCTATAATTCCCATAAACTTGATTTTCGTTCTCATTCCTGTATTTTTCTTGGTTATAGCAGTCAACACAAGGGTTACTTATGTTTTCGTCGTGATACAAATCGAATTTATATCACCGGACATGTCGTTTTCAATGAAACTTCCTTTCCTTTTCAAACTCCTGTATCTTCAAGCCCTAATTTTAATTCCACTCCAACTCTAACTTCTCTTCCTTCAATTATGGTTTCTCCTACTCATTCATCCGAAATTTCCTCCTCATCTCTATCAATATCTCCTCCTCCTTCTTCTCCGCATATTTCTCCCTCTCTCCTCCGCCCTTCTTCTCCTTTATCACATTCCTATTCTCCATCTTCTGATCACTCCATATCTCCTGTCCAACCTACACAACAGTCCACTAACAGTATTCCTTCCGCTCGGCCTCATCCTGGACATCATGTGATCACTCGAGCTAAAGTCGGTATCTTTAAACCGAAGATTTTTTTCTCTGTTGTTGCAGGTATTCCAGTCGAACCATCTTCTTATTTTGAGGCGTCTAAGTGTCAGCAATGGCGAGATGCTATGCTTGCTGAATATCAAGCCTTGCAATCTCAAGGCACATGGGATCTTGTTCCTCGTCCTTATGGTTCGAAAATCATTGGGTGTAAATGGGTTTATAGTATCAAATTGAAACCTGATGGCACTGTAGATCGATACAAGGCCCGCCTTGTAGCCAAGGGCTTTCATCAAACCGCGGGAATTGATCTTTAGGAGACTTTCTCTCCAGTTATTAAACCTGCCACCATCCGTTTGATTCTAAGTCTTGCCACTACTTTCAATTGGCCAATCACCCAATTGGATGTCCAAAACGCTTTCCTCCATGGTGATCTTACGGAGGAGGTCTTTATGGTACAACTGCAGGGTTTCACGGATGCTGCATTTCCTAATCATGTTTGTCGTCTCAAGAAGTCCCTCTATGGACTCAAACAATCTCCAAGAGCATGGTTCACCAAGTTGATTTCAGCTTTAATATCTTGACAGCTCCCAATTTATTTACCGAAAGTCTACTGCAGTTCTTTTCCTCCTGGTTTATGTCGATGACATTATTCTCACTGGGTCTTCTTCTTCAGTTATTACCTCCTTTATGCAGTATCTTCGGTCTCAATTTGCTATCAAAGATCTTGGGCATCGAAGTTCATAGATCTTCTGCTGGTCCTCACCTTACTCAGGCGAAATATATCAGAGATCTTCTCACCAAAACTGGTCTTCTTCACTCAAAACTTGTAGCTACTCCTATGGCGGTTGGGTCCTTGTCTCTTTTTTATGGTGTTCCACTTTCTGATGCGACTCCTTATCGCCAAATTGTGGGAGATTTGCAATATTGTACCTTTACACGGTCGGACATCTCTTTTGTTGTTAACAAACTTTGTCAATTTCTTCATGCCCCTACCTCAACACATATGCAAGCTGCTAAAACGGTGCTTCGCTACCTCATCGGTACAGGAAATCTGGGTCTCTTTATTCAGCCAAATCAAGATCATGTTCTTCACTGTTACACAGATGCAGATTGGGCATCTTCTCCCGATGATCAAAGAAGTACAAGTGCCTATTGCACGTTCCTTGGGAGCAACCTTATATCTTGGTCTTCTACCAAGCAGAAAGTGGTATCTCGATCTAGCACGGAGTCCGAGTATAGAGCCTTAGCAAATGGTGTTTTTGAACTCACATGGTTACAAATGCTTCTAAGTGAATTGTTTTTACCCTCTGCGATTTCTCCTATTCTTTACTGCGACAATGTCAGTACTATTCAACTTGCCTCCAACCCAGTGTTTCATGCTCGAACAAAGCATATTGAAATTGACTACCATTTTGTTAGAGAGAAGGTTCTTCGTCATTCTCTTCATGTAGTGCACACACTGTCGCAATCTCGGTTGGCCGATTTCCTTACCAAGCCGTTGAGTTCATCTCATTTCCAGAATTTAAGAACCAAACTCTCGGTGCTTCCTTGCCCCTTGAGTTTGAGGGGGATGTTAAACCTACAAAATAATTTCTGTTATGATTTGTATTTTCTCACACTCCATACGTGTCTATACTATAGTGGATGAACTCTCTGTATTGTGCCACGTTACTTTTCTTCGATATACCCAATGTTATATGTAGACACCGATGTACTGTATATAAACACAAGATATGATCATTAGATGATAGAGAATTGAAATATAATTTTTACTGTCTCTCTGTGTATATTTTTTATTAGGAGTGGTTCTCCACAGATCCGACCGTCATCCAGGATGCCTGCTGGCACAAGTTGGGCCACCCTGTGAGACCGACCATCAAGGAGGAGCTGGCAACCTCCCATAATGTTGCCAATATGTTGAGAAAAGTCGGGGCCGACTCGGTAGCATGTAGGCTCCCTGTATTGGAGTCGTCGTTGAGGTCTGCCAACAGCTATGCGAATCTCATTGCTACCATTGACCCGTTCTTCAAGATGTTTGATGGGCCCATGAAGGCCGATGTGCTGCGTGATATAATCGACTACATCAAGGCATGGCCAAGGGGTGAATGTTGGATTTATTTTAATAAATCATGTGGGCTTTCGTGTCATTTAGTATTAAGTGCTATTATATTTTATATGGCCCTATTAAAAGTGATCTAATTATGTTAAATGGGTTAATGCATCGGAAATACTTATGTAGATACCCTAATACCAAGTCTGTGATGGGTTAGCTAGGGATTGATATATATTTTATTGGTTATGGTTCCCGAGAGAGTATTGTGAGTTTCTATTCTATATCCCATCAATAGAACGGAACCCTAGCTCCAATAATATTTCTCGGAAGACTTTAATCGCGCTTCGCAGTTTTGATCGGAAAGGTGTCTTCCGGGATCCTTAAAGGCTAAGAAGGTTTTGAATTTACGGGATGGAATCAGGTACGCTTCCGCAATTAGTTAAGTTATTCTTAATAATTTAACATATAGATCTTGGAAAGTATGTTTATTTCATTCTAACAAGTGGTATCGGAGCTTATATGTTGGGTTATTAAGAATTTTTTATATATGATCCATATTCTTTTTGAAAAGATTAAACCTTTTAGGGTTTATCAATATGGATCCGAGGTGTAATTTTTTTTTGAAATTTATTCTATATATGTATGTATGCGGCTGTTTCTGGAAATATTGGTTATTTATGCATTTATGTATGTATGCGGCTGTTTCCGAAATGTTGGTAATATATATATATATATATATATATATATATATATATATATATATATATATGCGGCAATTTTATATATGTATATATAATGATTGGATAAATGTTGTTGGCATTTTATATATCGATGGTTGTTTCCTATCTGAAAATTTTGGTTAATATACTGTTGGATAAATTTTGGTTAACTTTGTTGGCTTTCGGCACTTTTTGGATTATTATGATGTTATGTATATATATGCATGTTTTATGTATGTATATTTTATATATACAGTGGGCTTTATGTGTTATTTATGCAGTGGGTTTTATGTTTAATCTCTGCAGTGGGCCCAAATAAATAATATATGTATATATATATGAATTTTATATTAATTTTGTTAATTCCAGTATAGTGATTTTTCCATAAATGGATATTTTTTTATTATTATATATTATATAATATAAAGTTCAGTTGAAATTCAAATTTTGGTTTATGGTACTTGTATTTTTGAATTAATTAATTGAAACTTAAAGTCGCCAAAGTGACCTCTTTTGTGTAAATTATTTAATTTGAAATATAAGGACGGTTGTATGTGGTTAATTTTTCATGCGAACGATGATTGGCCCAAAGGAAAGTTGTTGTTTGGCAGAATTTTTTAAACACACTGTGATAATAAATATGTGGCAATTATTTGGTTATTTCTTCCATGTGAATAATTAGTCGGTCCAAAAAAAGGCTTTTTATTTGACAGGAATTTATTGTCAATATTTGATTATTACATTGAGAGTACCACTTGCAAATTAACATTTCTGTCCAAAGACTAAATATCAATGTTGTGCTAGGTATCTTGTGATGGGATTTATTATTTCACCATTATTTGAATTACTTCAGTTTTGGTATTTGGATATTTATTGTGAGCTTGTTAATTTTATTATTTTATTCTCTATTCAGTTCACAATTCTGCAGCTTCAATATCTGCTACCATCAATGGTATACCAACATTGACTGGTACAAACTTCAAATCTTGGAAAGAAAATATTATGATCGTTCTTGGTTGCCAAGATCTAGACCTTGCTTTTCGGATTGAGCGACCACGTGATATTACGGATTCTAGTTCCTCCGATGAAAAGAGGAATTGGGAAATGTGGGAGCGCTCAAATTGCATAAGTCTCTTGATCATGAAATAAGCAATTCCGGAAAAATTCAGAGACACTATGTCTAATCGGGATGATGCCAAAATGTTCCTTACAGAACTTGAAGAGAATTTTGCAAAAAAACGAAAAGCTGAAACAAGTACATTGCTTTCAAGTCTTGTTTCTATGAGGTATAAAGGTAATGGGAACATGAGAGAGTACATAATGGAAATGTCTCATCTTGCCTCAAAATTAAAGGCATTAAAGTTAGAGCTTTCGAGGAGTTACTCGTGCATTTGGTGTTAATCTCTCTTCCATCACAGTTCAATCATTTTAAGATCGGTTATAAATCCCAAAAGGAGAAGTGGACTCTTAATGAGCTCATTTCTCATTGTGTTCAAGAGGAAGAGAGATTAAAGCATGATAAGGTGGAAAGTGCTCATCCGGCAATGACTCATAAGAATAAAGGAAAGAAAAGAAAGAATCCTAATGAAGGTGCGGGCTCTAGACCACAAAAGAAACAAGAGAAGGAAAAAAATGAAGAAAAATTTACTTGGTTTTTTTCTGTGGAAAGACTTCTCATATGAAGAAAGATTGTACTAAATATCACGCTTGGCGTTTAAAGAAAGGATAGTCATTTCTTTTTGTATGTTCTGAAGTTAATTTAATTTAAGTACCTAGACACACTTGGTGGTTAGATTCTGGTGCTACTACTCACATAAGTGTGTCAATGCGGGGTTGCTGAACTGCCAAAAACCAACCGAGGGTGAACAATACATTTATGTTGGTGATGGAACCGTTGAAGTTATGGCAATAAGGACTTTTAGGTTATTTTTTGAGAATGACAATTTTTTGGATTTGAAAGAGACTTTTGTTGTACCGTCATTTAGACGGAATTTGGTTTCTATTTCTTTATTGGACAAATTTGGTTATTCTTGTTCTTTTGGAGATGGAAAGTTTAGTCTTTTTCTTAATTCCGAAATTATTGGTTCCGGTTCTCTATCTACTCATGATAACCTATATTTATTGCATACAGTTGGTTCATCTAATGAATCTTTGCATATTGCTTTCAGAGGTACTAAAAGAAAATTAACCGATGAAAATTCTGATTTACTATGGCATAAGCGTTTAGGACATATATCTAAACAAAGAATTGAAAGGGCTTATGAAAGATGGAATCCTTGATACACTTGATTTGTCAAAATTTGAAATTTGTGTCGAGTGTATTAAAGGAAAGGCAACAAATAAAAGGAGATTAAATGCGAGAAAGATCGAAAGACGTCTTAGAACTAATTCATACGGATATATGTGGACCTTTTCCAACACATGCATGGAATGGTCAAAGATATTTTATCTTGTTCATAGATGATTACTCACGTTATGGATACATTTATCTCATTCATGAGAAGTCTGAGGCTCTAAACATGTTCAAAATTTTTAAGGCCGAAGTTGAAAATCAACTTGGCAAAAGAATTAAGAATGTGAGATCTGACCGTGGTGGAGAATACTATGGTAGATTTGACGGATCTAGTGAACAACGTAAAGGGCCATTTGCCAAATTCTTAGAGGAATGTGGTATTGTTCCACAGTACACCATGCCAGGAAGTCCTAACATGAATGGTGTTGCTTTGAAAGAAGGAACAGAACATTAAAGGACATGGTAAGGAGTATGATGGCTCATACTAACTTACCGGATTTACTCTGGGGAGAGGCATTAAAGACCGCAACCTATATTCTTAATAGAGTTCCAACAAAATCAACAACTACAACCCCTTATGAATTATGGACTTCTAAGAAACCAAGCATTAAACATCTTTGTATATGGGGTTGTCCAGCTGAGGCAAGGCCTTATAGGCCTAATGAAAGAAAACTGTACTCAAGAACATTGAGTTGTTATTTTGTTGGTTATTCGGAACAATCACGGGGGTATAAATTTTATGATCCCACAAACAAATCTTTTTTGGAGACGGGAAATGCTCATTTTCTTGAGGATATTGAGCTTGAGGGGAGGAAAGATAAGGATTTTGTTTTTGAAGAGAATAATGAGGATTTTATTTCTCTTCCTTCAATTGTTATTAATGATGATCATATTGATCAAGTTATTTCGGAAACTCCAGACAATGTTCATGAAACAATTGAAGTACAACAAGATAATAATAATATTCTCCCCATTCAAAATCATAATGAGGAACAAGCTCAACCTCAAGAACAAATGTCATTAAGGAGATCTACTAGAGAGAGGAGAAAAGCAATTTCGGATGACTATGTCATTTTTCTCCAAGAACTTGATAAAGACATTGGAACAATGGAGGATGGTCCTATCAACTTCCATGATGCCATTGAAAGTTCTAATTCTCGAAAGTGGATAGATGCCATGAATGATGAAATTAAGTCAATGAAAGACAATGATGTTTGGGATCTTGTCCCATTACCTGAAGGTATGAAACCCATTGGTTGCAAATGGATATTTAAGACTAAAAGAGATTCAAAAGGTAATGTGGAAAGATATAAGGCTCGTCTTGTCGCTAAAGGATTCACTCAAAAGGAAGGCATTGATTACAAAGAAACTTTCTCTCCGGTATCTTGAAAGATTCTTTTAGGATTATAATGGCACTTGTAGCACACTTTGATATTGAGTTACATCAAATGGATGTTAAGACAGCGTTTCTAAATGGTGACATTGAAGAAACAATTTATATGGAGCAACCTGAAAGCTTAAATTCGAGAAATCGGATCAAATGGTTTATAAACTAAAGAAATCCATTTATGGACTCAAGCAAGCTTCTCGTCAATGGTATTACAAATTTCATCAAGTTGTCATCTCGTTTGGTTTTGAGATGAATTTAATGGATGATTGCGTATACCATAAGTTCGGTGGGAGTAAGTACATTTTTCTAGTACTATATGTTGATGATATATTACTTGCCCGAACCGATATACATCTATTGCATGAAACTAAGAAATTTCTATCGACTATCTTTGATATGAAAGATCTTGGTGATGCGTCTTTTGTGTTAGGAATACGGATACATCGAGATCGTTCTCGAAGTATTCTTGGGTTATCACAAAAGAGTTATATCGAAAGAATTTTGAAGAGATTTGGCATGAAAGATTGCAAATCACTTGATACCCCCTGTTGCTAAAGGAGATAAATTTTGTCTCAAACAATGTCCCAAGAATGATCTTGAAACTTAAGAAATGCAAAAGATTCCTTATGCTTCGGCGATTGGAAGTTTGATGTATGCTCAAGTTTATGACGCGTCCAGATATTGCGTACATTCTTGGAGTTTTGGGCAGATATTTGAACAATCCTAGAATGGATCATTGGGCAGCCAAAAGGGTTATGCGATACCTTGAGAGAACAAAAGAGTATATGCTCACATACAAGCGATCGAATCGGTAGGAGATCATTGGGTATTCGATTCCGATTTTGCTGGATGTAAAGATAGTTTTAAATCCACTTCAGGCTATATATTTATTTGCTTGCTGGAGGAGCAATTTCTTGGAAGAGTGTTAAACAATCACTCATTGCTCCTTCTACCATGGCAGCAGAATTCATAGCTTGTTATGAGGCATCCAACCATGGAATATGGCTAAAGAACTTTGTCACTGGGCTGCGAATTGTAAATGGCATTGAAAGACCATTAAAGTTATTCGTGACAATAACTCAAGAGGTGTTGTATTCCAATAAAAATAGGAGCACATCAAAGTCAAAACATATTGACATCAAGTTCCTAGTTGTTAAAGAAAGAGTTCAGAGTGGTTTGATATCTATAGAACATATTAGGACAAACTCCATGATTGCGGATCCGCTAACGAAAGCTTTGTTACCCAAGGTCTTTCATGAGCATGTTGCTCATATGGGTATATGTTTGATTGATGATATGCTTTGGTTTAGTGGGAGTTTGTATTCTTTCTATAGAAATATTTCGGATTTAGAGTTTCATGATGTTTTTGAGAATTATTACAGATGTATTAAGTTTTGCATATTTATAAACACTCTGTTTACATTTGGAATGATCTCATTAAAGAATAATGAGGACCATTTGAAAAATTGGCATGTGGAGATCACATTTCATGTATTTTTCATGCTACATACCATACTTGATCCATGTCATTCAATTATATTGATGTACGTAATCATTGTTGGGTTTAATTGCGATATTGTGATGAATGCCCCTTTGGTTCTATATTGATGTGATTGATGGACCGGATTGATTGAGGATGCATACGGAAATAATAGCAAATGATTGAGTACTCTTAAAGATTAATAATACATAATCGGTTGTGACACATTAGCCCAAGTGGGGAGATTGTTGGATTTATTTTAATAAATCATGTGGGCTTTCGTGTCATTTATGTATTAAGTGCTATTATATTTTATAAGGCCCTATTAAAAGTGATCTAATTATGTTAAATGGGTTAATGCATCGGAAATAAGTATGGGCTCACTTATGTAGATACTCTAATTCCTAGTCTGTGATGGGTTAGCTAGGGATTGATATATATTTTATTGGTTATGGTCCCCGAGAGAGTATTGTGAGTTTCTATTCTATATCCCGTCAATAGAACGGAACCCTAGCTCCAATAATATTTCTCGGAAGACTTTAATCGCTTCGACAGTTTTGATCGGAAAGGTGTCTTTTGGTATCCTTAAAGGCTAAGAAGGTTTTGAATTTACGGGATGGAATCAGGTACGCTTCCGCAATTAGTTAAGTTATTCTTAATAATTTAACATATAGATCTTGGAAAGTATATTTATTTCATTCTAACAGTGAAGTCAAGCAGACCCCTCCCCCATTCATGTCATAGAGTGCTAACACAAGGGAGAAGGTTGTAGCCTGGCTGGACACCCTTCTGAATAGGAATGTCCAGAAGGTGGCATTCTGTTTCGGGTTCTACTGTGCTCTGTCTAAGCAGAATGCAACCCTATCGAGTGGCCCCAAATTGGACACTCTCAAGATGTCCTACTCCCTCAGCAAGCTGAAGAACCAGTGCATGGCATCCTGTGTTGAGGGGAGCCTGGCCTACCAGGACTATTCTGCTGCCAGGTTCCAGAAGAGGTAAACTGGGGTGTACATTGCCCCAAATCTTCAGTTTTCTGAGTAATCTTTTAAGAGAAGGATATAAAAGAGTCTAGGTAACTAACGATTATAGGAGTAGATTTAAATGAATCCTCCAGAACCAGACGCCGACCATTAATAGCTGCTCTTCTGATTTGCCGATGAAAAAACAAGGAAATGAAAAACCTTAATTAAATGAAATACGAATCTCTGTCGCTGTGTTTCTGGCATTCATTATTCCTTTGCCATTGTTGACGATGGTAACAAAAATATATATATATATATATATATATATATATATATATATATATAATATTAAAACTTGGTTTTTTTTTTTTTTGGCTGGGTTTTTGGTTTCTAATTAATTGCATTAGAATTGTTTGATAAATTGCTCAAATGAAGACAATTCATTTTAAGGACGGTTGTCAATCCTACTTACGTTAAATTAGATTATGAGCCATGATTCCAATTTGATTGGGCACAAAAGTAGTTATCGGACACATAAAAGAAATGAATAAATGAATTGAATAATTCAATTAGTAAATTGTTCTTTACAATGAAGTTTGGTGGCAAATTCTTTATCAAATTACTACTTTCATAACTTTCCAAATTGGGTAAAGCTGAAGATTCTCTTGAGTCAATTTGTTGAGTTCCTTTTAAGCTCTTTCATATGATCTGTAAGGCTTTGTAAGACCTAGTTTGGAGCAAAGAATTTCCAGTTTGATCATCAAAAAAAAAAAAAAAAAAAGCGAAGTAGAAAAGTGAAAAAAAAGAATTCAATTATTTAAACATATTTTTACCAATTTTGTATCGTCAAGTGCAGATTCCAACTTCTCAAATTTCTGGGGCAAAAAAAAAAAAAAAAAAAAAATTGATGAACACGGTAATGAAATATATATATATATATAGATAGATAGATAGATAGATTTCTGGTTGAGAACTCACTGTTTTTGCATCTGTAAGTAGAGCTTCAAATGCTTCAATTTTCTGTATAGGTTGATCACTGGGAAAGCTTGTTTCTTTCCTTATGGCAGCAGCTTCACGCTCATCTTCAGATGCTGCTGGCATTGCCTACATAAACAGACATTGTCATAATATATATATATATATAAAGAAGAAAAAAAAACAATTGATACAGAACGCATTATCAAAACCTGTAGCAATCCATTGATCTCAGGATCATTCCAAGGTCCTTTATCACTAAACAAGCAACCGCCAGTATCAGAACATGTACAGCTCCCACCAAAAAAATCAGGAAGATTACTGCAATAGAATACAACTAATATGCATCACTCTCAAGCAATTTTCAATTTTCAACTGTCAAACAAACATTAAAAAAAAAATAAAAAAAAAAGAAAGAAAAAAACATGCATATTTCGGATCCATAATAGACAAAAGGGCTAAAAATGAAAGAAAGAAAGAAAGAAATGGCGTTATTTTTACAGCACCTTGGATCAATAACTTCAACTAGATTACTTAGGTAGTTACTTCCCAGAACCTGAAAATTCCATCCTTGACAGTGTTCGCATTAATTAAGTCGTTTCATTTTTCTCAGAAGTACGTAGTTCTTGTTCTTGTTGTTGATGAACCAAATAACATCAAAAGTTTAAAACAAGGAATGTGAAGAAAGGATCAGGAGTAAGTAGTATATATACAGAGATGTATATATATATGGCATGCTCACTTTTATCTTTGAAAGCGTCCTAGGTTCAAGAAATGCCTTTATAGCTGTCCAAAGAACCTTAAATGCAGATCCAGCATTGATTATGAACAGCTGATTGAGTGTCTGAAAAGCATTAATTATAAGATGGATTGAAAACTCGGAATTGTAAGATGGAATTATATATATGTGTATATATATATATATATATGTCAATGCCATGCCATACCTCAGGATAATAATTACTGTCAATCTTTTGAATTTCCATGAAGATGTATCTTGCTGGCTTCGAGAAGTTAGAAGCTCCCTAGTAGAAGCAGTACTTGTATAAATATCTATCAAGTTTCACAGAAAAGACAAAAAACTAGAGAAAGGAAAGGAAAAGAAAATTTTGCAAATCTTTACCACGTCTTTTACATCAAGAATACTCGTTGTAGAAGCTATATGGTGCTTTGCAGCAAGTGAACAAGCAGGGTATCTCCAGTTCAAAGTTCTCTCCTGTTCCGATACATGATGTTTCACAAATCTCTCAATAGTAGTTATCTGAAGGAGTGCATTAACATCCACATTACCAATTCTTTCTATATAAACTGGTCTTCCGTATCTATCTACTCCATGAAATCCGTGGGGATAGCACCTTTTAACTTCATCGTATTCATCAAAACTAAACTCCTGCAGAATGTTGTGAAAAGAATCAATAGATTTGAGTTTTGAAAAAGCCATAAGACTATTCCAGCAAGAATTAGGACAACAACCCGAAATTTCCAGAAAATCATATGTAACCTGTTTTTAAGAATTTATCTAACATAACATTCATCAAACATGAGAAAATTCTGATTTTACCTTGCTAATCACATCAACACCGTATTCCTCTCTCCATTTAATGTAATTCAGAAACATTTCTTTAGCTTTAGTTAGATCAAAATCTCTCATTCTAAGAAACCTGCAATCATCAGGAAAAATAGTGCTATAATGAATTCTGAACATTATAATGAAACTCATTATTATCAAGGAAGAAGAGAAGCAGCAGCAGACCTTAAAAGAGTATGATAATCGTAGTGTTTATTCCCCTGCTGTGATTGACTCTCATATAAAAGCATTTCACGGAATGAATCTACGAGTTCTTGATCTTTAGAATCATTACGAATTTCTTCAAGAACATCTTTTGTTGATGGACTCTTCCTCAGTTTAAAAGAATCCCTAAACTTAGTTGAATAAGACAACATTTTCTTGAACTTATTTCTTGATTCAATTGATCCCTTGTGGTTCTTCTTCAGCAGAGAAGGTAAAGAATGCCAATGAGATTCAATTGGAGGATGAATGATTTTGGAATTCTTTTTAGCAAACTGTGGCTCTGTGGTGTCAGGTGGTGATTGGCTGCTCCTTCCAAGTCCACCACCGGATGTAATTACTATTTCCTTAAACAATTCCTTTGGTTTCTGCATGTCCACTGTAAAGAAACAACATACATTATTATTCTTCTGCAAATGATCACATAAAATACATTCCTTTTATATATATATTAGCCAATATAAATTGCAGTATACTATTTGTATAAACAATGTGTAGATTCAATCTCAATCAAAGACAGGATTTTTTTTAAAAAAAAAAAAAAAAAAAAAAAAAAAAATGGAGAAAGCTAAAACAAACCCCATATGGAGAAATAACAATCAATCAAGAAAGGGAAAATCTTGGTGTGGTGTTCTTACAGATGAAGATTTGATGAATTTATTTTAATTTATAGAGTAGAAATGAACAGAAGAAAGTAAGAAGATTATGAGAATTGAGAATGAAGAAGAAAATAAGATACGCAAAGCAAAAAGGCTTTTGTTGATCTCTGTCCTCTCATGAGGGCATGGAATAATTTTCGAAGCTTTGAATGGTAAGAAACCCGCCAAAGGTATTGTGAATATAAACGGCAAGTTGCTTAAAATGGAAGGCAAAATTGATATTTGTTTTAAATTATAAAAATATATATTATTATTTTAATTTTTCTAAATAAAATTTAAAAAATATTCAGTCATACATGACAATTGTTCGGAAATATTAATGTTACATTTTATATTACACTAATATAAATATGACAAATGTTATTATTTTATTAATATTTAATTTAATTTTTTTAATAAAAATTTAAAATATGATAATATTTGTTGGGGTTAGAGTTTATTCTCATCAAGAAACTGATTTGACTCAAATCGGGATCAATATGGTATATCTTCCTTAAAAGTATTGCACAAGACATATCCAATACACATTGTGTTTTAAGTAATATATGTGTATATATGTACTGAGAGAGCGATTTCGCGCTCCCCTCTACACATGATTGGTGGGTTCCAACTTCCTGCAAAAAGGCTAAGGGTGGGTTCGGCTCGCTTCTTCAATGATTAAGAGTGAACGAGAAAAGATGAAAGGATCCGGTGTTAGAAAAAAAGCACCGCTTATGATTATTCCAGTAACTCCAGGGAGTTTGGGTGAGATACCCGAGACATTTGGGTTTAGTATAATCATTGAACGCTCCCCCCCCCTTTACTTTTTTGCGTGGATCTTAGCATAGGACACATCCTGCCAACCTCTGAAGGGTTTTTGAAAACCGCCCGAGGAAATATATTCCTAGTGATTCTCCCCGAGAGTTAAGCAAGGATAACGAGACATTTGTAGTGTTTTTAGGATTTCTCTGAGCTCTATCAGCTCTTACATTGCGAGCGTGAGTTACCATATATATTTAGAGGGAGATCCAAACGGGGAGGTTGAGTGGAGTCGGGTACCTTTCCGCCTCTCTCCCCTCTAATTCATTTAAAAAAATGTTTCCCAAATCTATACCAGTTCCAAATGTTCCACCGAGTCCCACACATGATTAAATACATTTAATACTAAATACTTGAGGTTGTATGATATTTCCTTCACTTGTCAAAGATCAGTCATTGTTTTTAGTTGTTGTTCTTGTAGTCACCAACCAAACTTCGGGAGCCTATTCGAAATCTAGTCGATCCCTCGTGACATCCACTTCGATTCCCTAACTTACGTGAACTTTTCATGATTTCAATGCTTCTCAATAACACATATCTACAACCATTAAAGCTAACATTAAGTCTTTGGTTTAGTAAAAAACCGGGGGCCCCCCCCCCCCAACAACTCTCCGGTGCGTTCCTCCTCCTGGGGGGGGGCTCTTGGGGGGCCCTCCTCCTGGGGGGTCTCCTACATCAAAACCCCGCGGGCGCGGCGGGGGCCCCATCTTCTTTTCTTTTTCTTTTTTAAAAAAAAAAAAAAAAAAGGGTTTCTATATTTTGGGTCTTTTAAGGTTCATATAGCCTGTTTTAAGAATACAATTGGGCCAAACGAGAAGAACTATAACAAAAATACATTTCGTTACGATAGTTCACACCACATACTTGATTCATTGTGAGCTCTAATTTAACAATAATAAAATATATCTAAATAAAAATATCCTCCTTTATATAAAAAAAACAATAATAAAAATTAAAAAAAAAAAAAAACAAAGACAAATTAAAAGACTGGTTTTTTTTTTTTTTTTTTAGCTTCATTTCATTTCAATACTAAGGACAAAGGTTGTCATTTTCGAAGAAAAAAAAAGGAAAAGCTGTCGACCAAATATTCTTTAATCTTCCATACACAAAAGAAATGGTCGAACCACTTGGTTTTCTAATAGCCATTAATTTTTTTCCATGGCTGTGAGATTCTCCTCAAACGTAAGAAGAAAACACATGCACGTAACCATGATGGTGGAAGCAGATGCTTCACGCCAAACTTTTTTGTGTGTATAATTACGAGTTTTATATTTATTGTGTATTAAAAATATAAATTTAATTCTTGTTTTACAATAATTTATCATTCTTTAAATAATATGTATTAAGAAAATAAATGTACATCTCTATCAATTTTAAACTCTTAGAGTATGTGATAATTTATCACTTTTTAAGATGATATTATGGACTATTATTAAATAAATGTTGTTATTTATATATATATAACTCAAAGTCAATATTTATTTAAATTTTTTTAACAAAAAAATAAAAATAAAAAATCCCATATATATATATAATTTTTTAACACAAAATTTAATATCAATTCATTTTGCTATTGGGACAAAGAATTGTCTTACATAAACAAATAATTAAATAAATAATCATAATTCACAGGTTGACAGTCTTTTTTCCTTTTTTGTTTCTTTCTTTATTTCAAATGCCAATAAATTCTTGGTTTGTCTTTTTATACAAATGAACAATAATATAAAATAAGAAATAAAAATAAAAATGATTTTCAAATTTTTTCCAACAATAGGATAAGGTTGCCTTGTCTGGTAATGCCAAAGCAGCTTTTTCCTTCAGTGTAAATAGTACAACTATGAAACTTGTGTTATATTTTTTTTAAAATGTAAATTTTTAAATTTTTATAATTAATATAATATTTGACAACTTTAAATTGGGGACATTGTATAATTCTAAAATAAAAATCCGCATTTAAAAAAACATTAAATAGTCAAACTGGGTTGGCGGAGTGGCGGAAGGCCCTCACAACCAAACAACTACAGTTCGACACCCTATTTCTTAATTACCCATGTATTAGAAAACAAATTAAATAAAAAGAAAAATGCAAAAGAACTTGGAAGAATAGTCCAATTGTCGGAAAGCAGAGGTGGCGAAAGAGAAAATCAGGAGAAGTAGGTCCCACTAAGCCTCTCGTGCAGAAATTGGGGCCCACTTTTATTTTTCATTTTTAAATGTAATATATTAGTAAATTAAATGCTAGGAAGTATCTAGAAAGTACACACACGTATGCCAGACAGCTAGCGATGAGCAAACACAGTACTATTCCTCATTTTTAGAGCGATAAACAAACTAAATTATTCGTGAACAAAACTCGTTCGCGCTTGTTCGTTTATTAAACAAACCGAATTCAAACAAATTTTTAAGTTCGATTAATTTTTTAGCCTACTCAAATACTGTTCGTGAACATAATCGAACGTTCGCGAATAAATTAAAAATATTTATGTATATTATATATTATACATTATTAAAAAAAAAACTACTAAGTTTGACTCATATACCCTTTTTTTCATTATCTTCTCTCTCTTTTTACAATTATAATTTACAAACCCTAGTAGTATGGCTGACGGCGGCTCCTTCTCAAAAATTATTCAAGAATCTTCTTCAAAGTGTTGCTACATTTGAGTTGTTCATAATTGTTGTTGAGTGGATCTTCTTAACCCATTAACATTCAAAGGTAAATTAGCAGACTTTTCTTTCTATTTTCCTTTTTGTATTTTCCATTTCCATTAACATTCAATGTTGCTTGTGCTTGTTAAAGTTCCCGAACAGATTTTAAAACTTAAATTAAAAAAAAAAAAAGTCTTCAAATGCTTATTGTATTTAATTTATGAAGAATATCAGTATGAAAATTTTTTTATAAGATTTTTTAATTTATTGAATGGTTAAACAATTAAATTATATAAATTCTTGTTATTTTAGAAATTTGAAGCCTTGAAAAAAATTTAATATTTTTATTATTTCTTTTAAATATTTGAATAAGTTAAATTCGAGCTCGAGTAAGCTCGAAAATTAAACAAGTGAACTCAAGCTCAAACTCGAGCTATATGAACAAATAATCGAACGAACTCGAACAAAATTTTTTGTTTGAAACATTAAATGAACTTACTCGAACAATGCTCAAAAAAATTAAACAAACAATCTCAAACTTCCGATGTTTAGTTCGACTCAACTCGTTTAAAGTTCTACCCCTTTCCCCTTGAAAACTAAAAGCTTACTGACGTCAGTTTCAAATAAAGCAATTCATTTTCGACGTCTTATTTCTTCTCTTCAAACTAATTAGAAATATATATATATTTAAAATTAATATATAATATCGCTTGTTTAAAAGATTTTTAAACTATTCTTAAGTATAACTAAAAATTTTTTACTCAATAACATATTTTAACACGTGTGAGGCCCACTTCAAGGTAGACAATAAAATCGGATATTTGTGACACATTATCAGCAGGATTCTTGCGATGAAAGAGTATGTTGTATCTTGTAATATGAAGTTTCACATGCTTGTCTAAAATATATCTGACCGATTATTACTTAAAAATATATATATATTAACTGGTTTTTTTTTTTTTTTATGAGTTTAGAAAAGGTAAAAGCTACTCGTGAGATTTTACTTGCAAATCCGATATTCCGTAAGGCATCCACAGCTGTACGTGCAATTAACACCAAACAGTAAATTTATTGCTCATTCATTATGAAGAGTAGACTTGAATGAATCCTTCAGAACCAGACGCCGACCATTAATAGCTGCTCTTCGGCTTCTGATTTGCCGATGAAAAAATAAGGTAATAAAAACCTTAATTAAATGAAATACGAATCTCTGTGCTGTGTTTCTGGCATTCATTATTCCTTTACTGTTGTTGACGATCGTATCAAAAAAAAATTGCATTTGTACTGTTTGATAAATTGCTCGAATGAAGACAATTAATTCATTTTGACGGAGGTGGTTCTTTAACTTCTTTTCCGTCTTGCCGGCGTTTACTTATGCCTTTGTAACGGTGTCGTTCAGAATCAGAGAGGGTAATGGGGGGAAAATGGAGATTCGTTGCTTTATCCAGGGTTTACCGTGGCTTCACTTTTATTCCACGAAAAGGAGTCAGAATTTATGATGGCTTCTGGCGTGGGCTTGGTACAATTCTTCTCCTGGAGTGGCCGCTATTATTAAATTTAAAGACGTGAGTGACACAGGGGTTGACTCGGTGGATTCAGGATTTGGTCCTCCATCTCATTATTCTTGGGTTAAAATTTGTAGGTGAGGAAATATGAGAAGGAAAGAAAAATTGAGTTATTACCAAAATTAGTTTTTAAAAACACTTCGATAATTTTTATTATTATTTTTGAAAAAATTTGAAATATTTTCGTCTTTATCATATCTCAAACTCATAATTTCATAAGATCATAAATGAGAGCTACCAATTAAGGTATACTTGCTTCACAACATATAGAGTGTATATTTTGTTAAACTACATTTTATTTTATTTTTGATAAAATATTAAAATTTATTTTAATAAAATAAACTTTATTTTTTTATTAAAAAATATTCAAAACCCTCAAAAGAATATAATTTTTTTTTAAAAAAAAATCACTTAATACATCATAAATAATAATTTTATTATTTATTTATAATTCCAATAATACAATTTTTCTTTATAATATTATAGAATAAAAAAAAAATTACTCGCTTAAGTACTTTAAAAAATAAAACTTCTTAAGTTCAAAGAACTTTCCAGTAAATTTACATGTGCTTCATTCCCATATGATATTATTTACACTGCATTTCTTGCTTCTCATTCTTGCTTTATTCCCAATCTCTGTACATCAAAAAAAAAAAAAAAAAAAAAAAAATCCTAAAGTTAATAAAACTATACAAAGAGAATTTCGAAGACTCTATAGAAGCTAAAAAATGCAGTGTAAATAATCCCAGCATTTTGACTTTTAAACAAAAGTCAAAGGTCAACTCGGGAGTTGACTTTTTAAAAAACTTGTTTGGAAATATTCCCCAGATCCCTCAGCTATGGTTGAACTTCAGCCGTTCAAGCTCTCCCACAAAGATGCGCACTTCCTCCGCGCAAAACCAACTCTCCCCTTTTCCAAATCGTAAACAACTTCAAAACCCTGTTGCTGATAATTCCCCAGTAATCCGGCAGGGCCACCGGACTCCTCTTGATCTCCGCCGTTCATCAGCATCATACACCCAACTTTCCTTTTTCTCTTCGTCTTCCCATCTTCTCCGCCGTCCACAAACTCGTAGAAGTAATTTCTCTTCGGCATAGCCACGCTTGAATTCCCTCCAAAATGTAAAAACATTTCCGGCGCATTAATTTTATCATCAAAATAATAACAAGGTCCGAGTCCTGTCCGATCCTCGACGGCTTTAGCCCTTTTGTAAATTGACCCGACCCGGTTATCGAACTCAGTCACCACCGAATTATAGAATCCTTTGGGTAACATAGTAAACGTCGTTCCCGAATCCACCACCATTCCGCCGTTTCCTCTCCGATCAACTCTTCTCAGATTTTCTGGCGCCTGAATTTTCTTCTTCCCTATAGAAACTCCCTCCAGCCCAACGCAGTAGAAATAGGGATGTTTAGGATTCTTAAGCATTGGGGTGTAGGCAAATCCACCGCCTCGGACTGACTCAGTTTGCTTTTCCTTGTTTTCACCCACCGAACTGTATCGACCAAGAATGAGTGGACTCGGCATGCGCACACGGGTTGTATCGAAGGAATGAGAAATCAGACAGTAAGAAAAATGGTTACCTATATCGGGAGCAGAGTTCGCTAGCTGAGCCGGCAAAGATAGTTTTCCCCGGCCAAAGCCGGCAACACCGATGGGCTCACCCAGAGTACTGTGAGCGCAGCCAAAGGTGAAATCTTTTAGTACCAAAGAAGGAGAAGACAGAGACAGAGATAAACTATCCGTATAAAGATCAGCAACTAAGCTTCCATCACCATAAGCATAATAAAAAGGTGGGCATTTGAATTTCTTGCAATCTGAAGTTTCAATATCTTCCAAAGGGCATTTAGCGATGGCGCAGAGATCAGAGGAAGGAAGAGAAGAGTGAACAGAGGAGCAAGCACGTGACTTGCAAGTGACAGGAGTAGCAGAGGTGAGATTAAGAGGGTATGGATAAGGAATAGTTTTGGGATTGTACTTGCCTTCGCAGAGAATACAGCTGAAAGGGTGACAGGGGAGCCATACGACGTCGCTCCCAGTATCCATGTACAGAGAAATCGACTGGGAACCGAGGGAAAAAGAGAGGGTGTAATCGCTGCCCGGATTAAGTGGAAGAGAAACATGGCGGTGTGAGTGTGACCGTTGCCGGTGGCGTTGGAAGCGGGTGGCGGAGTGGGCGGAGGTGGATTTGAGAAGGTGAGGAGTGGAATTGAATTGGGATGTGGAAAGGGAGTGTGATAAAGGAAGAATTAGAACTGAAGCATGGGAGTGGAAGATCATTTGCAGAAGAAAGATTATACTGATGAAACAGAGAGAAACAGAGGAAGAAGAAGAAGAAGAAGAAGAAGAAGAAGCCATCAAAATGAAAAAAAAAAACAGAGAGGATTTTCAAAAGTTGAGGGATTTTCTATTTACAGAAGTATGTGATCAGGGAGTACTGTATTTCCATAGCTTTATAGGTGGTGAGTGATGAAGACATACATACATATACATATATATATACGGTGGGAAAAAATTTGTGGGTAAAATGCAGAGGGTGGGGAGGGAGAAGGGGACGAAGTTTCTGGCAGAACAGAACAGAACAGGGGGAGGCTGGCTGGTTTGGAACTTCGGTGTGCTTTTTAGAATTTTGATTTGATCACTCCAATGAGTTTTCCTCTTTTTTTCATTTCCCAAGATGTGGCCATTTTTGTTAGGGAGTAAAATTATGAACATCAAATGTAAATAGTTAAAATATTAATTTCTCCAAAAAAAAAAAATGTCTAAGATTTATAATCTAATTTAGGAAGGTAAAATAGTTATAAGATGAAATTGAATTTTTTTTTTTGTTTATTTTGTTTTTTCCTTTAACATATCTAAACAAACAAATTGTCTTTATTTTTCATATTGAAAAGTTGATTTGATAGTTTGTTTTGCTTGTGACATAAAGTGTCATAAATAGTCTCGAGCTACACTTTTAAGTTATATTAATATTTAAATTAATTTTTTATTTGAATTGAGAAGATTTTTTTGTAGAGAAAAATCTTAATTGAAATTTTAAATAAATATATACATAATTACAACTTTATTTATACAATAGAGAACTTGTAGTTAGATAATTAAAAGGTAATTGATTGTATTGAGTTGAAAAAGATTAAATTTGGAGTTAAAGTATTGAATTGAATAGGTATGATTGGAAACAGAATTCTGAAATTGAATTGACCAGTCACAATTTAATAAGAACAATAAATTTTGATTAAGAAAGCATTAGAAAATGGGTATTCTCCACGAGGTTTAAGAGTGTTCTTTTCTTTCTTTCTGCCCCATCTCACTTTCAAAGTTAATAACGTCAAACTTCAAAGGTCAAAACTTTCATTATCGCATTGAAACCCCCTAATTAAATTGATCCATTTATTATTATTTTTTTTTATAAACAAATTGATCCATTTATTATGGGCAAATTGGTATAAATAGTCCCCAAACTATGAAGGTTTGGTGACATTGGTCTCCAAACTATTTTTTTGGTGGGATTGATCCTCAAACTATAAAAATATTGTAATATTGGTCCTTCCGTTAAAAATTCAGTTAAATAACCGTTAAGTTTAAAAAAAAAAAAAAAAAAACTCAATGGGCATTTATGTCATTACACTATTTAAATATAAGACAAATTGGTATAAATAGTCCTCAAACTATAGACTTTTAGTGATATTGGTCCATAAATTATTTTTTTGGTGGGATTGGTCCCTAAACTATGAAAAAATTGTGGTATTGGTCCTTCCATTAAAAATTATATTAAATCACAAGTTAAGTTTAAAAAAAAAAATTAATAACATATATCATTTTTAAAAAATATAAACAATTAATATATTATTTGTATGCCCAAAATATTAATGCGTAAATCATTGATAATTATTAAAAATTATTTTTATAACTCAAAATATCAACAAAAGAAAAAAAAAAGAAATACACAAAATAAACATTATTTTACATTTTCTAAAACTTTATTGCAGATTACATGAATAAATTATATATTATATATTTTATATCAATTTTTCTTATTTTATTTCTTAGTTTGTGCTTTGTAAAAGTATATTTGTCTTTTTCATTTTTTTGGGGGGATTTTTAGATGAAATTAGAGTAGAAAAAATAGTCAAAAGTTTTATATGATAACAATTTCAACATTTTACAATAAAAAAAAATTCTTATTCAAAGAAAAAATCTTGAAGAATGTCAATAAATTAAAGTTTACAAACTCTACTATTATTTAAATTTTTATTTTTAAACTTAACTTGTGATTTAATATAACTTTTAATGGATTGACCAATATCACAATTTTTTCATAGTTTGGGGACCAATCCCACCAAAAAAATAATTTGGGGACCAATGTTACCAAAAGTCTATAATTCGGGGACTATTTATACCAATTTATCTTATATTTAAATAGTGTAATGACATAAATGCCCATGAAATTTTTTTTTTTTTTTTTATAAACTTAACGGTGATTTACCGAAATTTTAATGAAGGACCAATGTCACAATTTTTTTATAATTTGGGGACCAATCCCACCAAAAAAATAGTTTGGGGACTAATATCACCAAACCTTCATAGTTTGGGGACTATTTATACCAATTTGCCTTTATTATGTACATATATAATATTCAATAAATAGATCTGATCTTTAAGGTAATATATGGATATTTTCAATTTTTTCTTTAAACAATGTTCCGAAATCACTCTTTTGAGTATGTGAGGTGCTGCAATGAGGAAAAGTCCATGTAGGTTGCTGAAGGATCCTGGGTAGATGTTACATGATGGGCTCACTAGGTCTCCGATAAACTTTACCCGACACCCGCCGGCGATTACAAGTATTATGCAGATGATATGATCTTTAACATAAAAAGATACATTCAATACAACACATTAATGCATTTGACTCGACAAATACTATTGGAGCCACAATTTTAAACCGTAGAGCAAGGTATACAATCCAAGTGTAATCCTCTCGTAGACCAAGACTTCAAATATAACAAGTAGCTCACACACTACACATTGACAAATGAAATTCGGATATCATAAATTAATCTAAGTGTTTCTGTTACCTTTTCTTTAGAGAATCAAGAGGATATCCTTCCTCTCTTAGTTCCCTATAAACCCCGTAAATTAAATTGATCCATTTATTGTGTGCATATATATATATATATATATATTCAATAAATATATTTGATCTTTAAGTAATATTTGGATATTTTCAATCTCATAATAACATTCTTTTTAAACTATCTTATATCTAAAATCACTATTTTAAATTTTAAGTAATATAAATTAAATTTTTTTTTATTTATAAAAATCAATTCGAAATATTTTTTCAAAATCTAATTCTTGTTCGAGAGACCAAGAACATTTTGATATATACTTCAGTCTCAAAATATCCGTGCCAAATTTGTATTAACTTTTTTCTTTAAAAAAAAAAGAAAAAGAAAGAAAAGAAGAGTGAAAAAGAACATGGATTACAAAATATTTTTTTTTTTTCATCAGTAAATGGATTACAAAATACATACTAGGTAATGAAAGATTTGGTCAATTTTGAGTCCTGATATTTTGGGAGTTCTTCATAAGTCATCTTTCATACAATAATGTCCACAAAGGTTAGTAATAGTACTGCTATTACCTCAGCCAAATCAGACTTTGACTACGTCTAAATAAACTAAGTATAATTGAGTACAATTATTGAGATAAGCTGATGTAATTGAGTATTAAGCAACTTCACTTTGGGACAAAGTCTTCTTCTCTCTCTCTCTCTATCTATATATATTGAGCATATAAAGTTTGATATTCTTAAAGATTTTTATTTATCTTGATGCTTGAGGGTGCAATTGGCTTTATATATATATATATAAATACTTATGTAAGTTATAAACTTTAATTGTGAGTGTAAGAAATATAATTCTAGTGTAATAAATGACGTAAGTCTTTCGACTTAACCATGTAAATCTTCTGTTTCTTCTATTCTTGTTGTTTATTTTGGATCTTATAGTTAGTTGTGTGTTTGTGTTTCGATCCCAACAATATATATCTTACGAAATCTTTTAAAATATTTTGACTCTTATATATACACTAAATAAGAGATAAAAGAAAGATATTTTTTGGTTCAAATAGTTAGCTTTAAATGCACAATTTAAATTAGTGCAAACAATAATTTCAAACAAAGTAAAGAATGATTAATATATATATATATATATATATATATATATATATATATATATATATGTATGTATATTAGCCAAATTTTTGTGTTAGATTAGATGTATTTAGAAAATCCAAACCCAAATCTAACTAATGAAGCTAATCTTTTACCTTTTTTAAAAAAAAATTAAAAAAAGATGATTTTATTTTTGAAGCAATCCCAAACGAATCCCTGGAGTGGTGGAGTGGTACTCTCTCTCTCTCTCTTGGGAAGGAAGAAGGATAGAGATACTTTGGGGTTAGAGATTTCAATAAGGTACAGCTCATCACGGACTTACCAGCTCATCCCTGATTACGACGTTTTACACCAAACCCTCCACGTCATCTTTATTTCTTTTTTGCAGTACTTCCTGCCAGTGTGGCAGAGTTCACTGTGGGTCCCACACACTCGTATTTATCTTTATATTATTATATAAAATTAAAATAATATAAATTTTTTTTCTAGACCTTCAATTTTTTTTTAATTTAATTTAAAGAGAATCAATTTTTTTTTAAAAAAAACTAAATAATATATTTTCACCCAAAAAAGGCCCCACATTTAAAAATATAAATGAATAAATAAATAAATTTTCGGATTATTCTATGGGGCTCATCTTTGTGCCTAACAAGAGCCGAAAAAGTCCCAATTTTGGCAGACATTTCACACTTCTACTCAGTCACCTACCACAACACGACAAAGCCATTCCTCCTCTCATATATATATATTTTATTTTATTTTTTTAAATAAAAGGATATTTCTTCCCACTTAATAACGCCATTGAGTATCCATAATTTAGGAAGAAGAAGATGAGGTTAGGTTAAATAATAATTAAGTACAATAAACATATCAAAAGAAACTTAATTAAGAGGTTGTCACTCTTTTTTTTTTTGTTAGACCATTTGGTATCCGGAGTCATCATAATTTCGACTAATCCATATTTGGTTCGGGTTGCGCATGCAAAGTCTAACTCTTACTCGAGGGAATGTCTTACCCTAACTCTTAAATGACGCTCACAGCGAGTGTCGAACTCTCAACTTCTTATAACATTTATAATGCGCTTTCCTATTATGTCAAACTAAAGGCTTAAGAGGTTGCCACTTTAGTCGTTGATCAAAATTAATATAACTAAGATTATATTTAAGTAATCATTATTTATGGACTAAGTTTAAAAAAATGATTGTGTTTGGACAGAAATCTGATAAGAAAAGATAATCGTATGGAAGTATGATTTATTGAACAACATTATTCTAATTTATGTTATTAGTTTTTATAATTAAAATATTGTCACATCAATATTATTTAAATAATTGAATAATTATGTTATTATTATACCCCTATATATATATATATTTTTTTTTTTTTCAAGGACACTAAATATCTTAGATGAGTCTGAATTATGGAACAACTCCTTTAAGTTATGTCCATATCTAAATTAGTTTCTCTTTGAGCCGAGTTGATAAAGAGTAAACTCTCGTCCCAAATTTCAAATAATTGTGTATATATATATATAATTTGAACCTACAATTTTATTTAAATTTGGAGAACTAATTACCGACTCCCAAAATACAAATGCTATAACATAATATTTTGGAAATATACATAGAGACAACTTACTCAAAATTCGTGAGATATTTGGGTAGGGTTTAGGAGGATTTGTTAAAATTTTGGTGTACGAATGGGGACAGCATAGAATAGAATCCATTTCAATATAGGTATGTACAATTTTTTTTTTCCCAATTTAATATGTGCAAAGAGGACATATTACAAGTGGGTGGTATTTGTAGGGCAAAAATTTGGAACTTCTTGGAGGGAGGGACTTTAAAAGTATGGGAAAAAAAAAAATGAAAATGGATGTTTGTTAAAGGCTAAATTCCTAATCATGATTCCCGTACCTTAAATAAAAACACCAAGAAAAGTCAAATATCTCTTCTTTCCTTCCCATCCCATCCCATATCATTTTTTTTTTCTTTATACCCACTTGGGCGCCTGGTGTCATCACCTTATTTTGGTGAGACTAATTTGGACTTGACCCACGGAGCGCTCGCAGAGTTCAACTCTTACTCGATGGTGAGGGTCTAGTCCAGAGCTTTTTTAACATGACGCTAACCATTCCAGGAGATTTGAAACCTCGACTATCTGCCCTGAATGAAGCATTAGGAGTCCGCACACCAACTCCCCCAAGCTACCGGATTCCATCTCATATCTTTTCATTACTTAATTATTACTTTTATCATTATATTATAAAAAGAAAAAAAAAAGAAAATTTGACCAATTTGGTGACCCCTTTTAATATTTAATTCACTAATAAAATTTATTTATTGATAAAGCCTTTTTCAACTAAATTTTCTTTTATAAATTTGTAATTTTTTTTTTTTTTTTTTTTTTTATAAATTTGTAATGTTAAAAGAACTTAAAAATTTAGTATAATTGTCAAAAAGATATATAATCACGAGATGTAACATGGTGATTACTCATTTTATTTATTAATCATAAAATTGAAAATTTGAATTACAAAGTCTATATAAAATTGAGAATTTGAATTACGCCTATAAAACTTGAAAGAAATGTTTAAAACCACAATATATCTTGACCCAAGCATAAAACCACAAGCTTCTTTATTCTTCAATCCCACTTACTAGAAAAGGAATATATATATATATCGTTCTTGGTTTTCCTTTATCTTAGATTAATTTAAAGAAGTTGGTATTGAACATAAACTAATAGAACTAGAAGTTGGTGAATACTATAAACTAATTGAACCAATAAACAAGAACCAAGCTTTTCATACTTTAATGATGCCTAACAATAGTTTTATTTAATCCTTAATACTAACAACTATTCCTTAAACCCCACAAGCAATCACTCCTAAGAATTAGATGCATAAAAATGTGTGAATGTAATAATAGTGTAAGAATGCCAATTATTTTGTAGGTAATAACTAAATTGGTTGTATAGCTAATTGCCAAGGTCTCCAAAATTGCCTAACAAAGCAACAAGACCTTCTTGCCACTCATTGTTGTTTAAATATAGTAATCAGGTAGGTTTGGTTCATTTATAAAGTGTCAGACTAATGATTCAATCCAATAATTGCACAATTATGAGAACTCTTATGATTTAAAGTTATAACATTTTTGCTTATAAATAATATTACTTACGCCTAATATTTGTTTGAATGACAAGGAGTGAACATGTTATGGAGAATACATATCTATATTATGATTAATTCCCTTAAACGTTAGGTAAGTATATTTCTTATAGGATTAAGTTCTTAAATTTAAACAGCTACAAATATGAGTACAAATTTGATCCTACAACCTCATTTAAGTAAGAAGAGTTATTTACTGATTAATCTACGTCTTGGGTTGAATAAGAACACTTTTGGATAACCATATAAATCAAACAAATTAAGGCTAAATTTCACACACACACACACAAAGAGAACCATGCAAATTCAGCATTGAATTATTATTATAATTATTAACTTCAACTGCATCAAATTTTGAAGCTTTCACTCACGGGAATGTCTTGCTAGCTGTGACCTGCTAAGAGCTAGCTAACACCGAGGATTCTCATTTCACATTTTTACTTATAACTAACAGCTAATCTTCACAAGAAACTGAACAATCAGCCTCTCAGAAACATTTGTCCTCTCATGAAAAAGTTATGGAAAACCACATACTGTGATGCATGGCATTTATTTCTTGATGCTAATGTAAGCTCAAAGATGAGATGTACTATCATTTTATAGCTAACTTTGATTGGTCATAATTGTGCGGCTAATGTGTAGAAAGGTTAAAAGAACCTAAATAGGAAATCTGAAAGATGCAAAAGATGTCTGCTATCTCAGCCAAAAATGGATGAAATTGCATCATCTGCTAGTTTGTTTCAAACAGCAATACATTCTTAGGAAATGAAGACCATACTCAGCTGAAGCATTTAGACATGGCAGGCAGCATGAAGAACATTCTGAGATTATTAAATATTACAATTATTCTCCCTGAGCTATCTTTTAGGAACTATCAAAGGAACCAATAGTGCAATCCCATTATTTATCAAATGAATATGATCCACATAACTTTCCAGAAAATTATGTTTCCCTGTAGTTAACAGCTGAGTATTTTTGCCCATAACATGTTTCATGTTTTATAAACAAAATTTTTTAATCAAGTCCATGAATCATGACACAGCAAAACTTTCAAAATAAGAAATAATGGAGAAGAAATAAACATGCCTGCAGCTAAAAATGATGTACAGTCTATTTCTAGATGACCCTGAAAGTTTTGTGCAACTTTCCAAGTAGTTCATGAGCAAAACAATCAAATGGTGGGTTAGTTCATTTGGTGGTTAAGTCTTTTCATAGCCATTGAAATGCTCCCATCCATCAATTCCAACCTAACACCATTCTGTGGTCAAATCAGCATTATTTGGTCCTTTTTTTGTCATTTCAGGACATTAGGCAACAAACTTGCAGACAAAAAGTTCATTCAACCCAAAAAAAGACAGGTTTAAATGTTCAGTAACACTACCTCTATATGGTACTTCAAAGTCTCAATAGTAATTGTACTCTTCTATACCAAGAATGGATCTGTCTGTTTTCATTTATCATTGCCAGTTAAATCTGATTTCTATTAACTGTGTAGAACAAAGAAGTGATAAAAGTGAAAAAATTACTCCTTTTGGCCAAAACTAAATGTTATCTAAAATAAACATATTGTTCCTATAAAGTACCACAAATAATCTCCTTATTAAAAGGGGTTCATTTCCACTAACTTCCAACACTAATCACATTATTGAAGATACTCAGATGATTTACTTACTATGGTACTTATATCTAAAGTTGACATTCAATCTTGGATGGAGGGAGCACTTTTTAGAAGCTGTGCAGCAAGTATACTACAAGAGTTGCATTAGAACAATGACTCATATCACCAAATTTAACAGTCATAAAGGACTTTACAGTGTAATTTTGAAGATGGAACATATAACTGTATGGAAATGACAATAAAGCTCAAAGATACAAAGAAAATGTTTTGTTTATGTTATCTACAAAACGGAATTCTCTGAAAAATTTGTTATATTTGTAGTTTCAAATGAAGTGTCACAGTTTTTTGTGTAATCCTAGTTGAAGCTAGAGATAAAAAAAAAAAATGAAGAAAAAAAGAACAAGATCAATTTCTATATAAGATTCTCTATTTTCATTATATTACTTATGTTGTGTATTCCTTTAATATAATGTTTAGTAAAATGGTCACATAATAGTGTTAACAAATGTTTATTTCACTTCACCATGTTACACTTGAAAAATCAAATCTTGTTGGGTAAATGAGTTGGAGACAGTGGCTTTATTTTCTCCAATAATTTTTCAGCTTCAATAAATCCACCGAGTGGTCCCAGAGATGAGTACTTTATTGCCTTCCAACTGTTTCAAGTCCTCAAATGTTAGACCAAATAATGTTATTCTTGGGGATTACATTTTTGTTAGAGAAGATGCAAAACTAACAGTTCCAAGGTTATGGCAAAAATCCAGAAATGAGAAACTCACCTTGGTATAAAGGGAAGTGCAAAGCAATGAAGGTGGAGATGATCCACACTGTTAAAAGGAGGTTGATGAAATCCAAATCTGGTTTTCAGAAAGATTATGTTAAAAAAAAAAAAGGCACTTCTCTTTAATATATAATCCTACTTGTAATGAAAATAAAGCTTACAATCAAACTCTAATTTGATCAAACAGTAGAGAAAATCATGAAAGGGGTAGCCAGGCCTACATATTTGACTGGGAATCGATGAGAATTCTTACTAAGTCAACTGTTCTTTATAATAAATAGGTCAACTAATAATAAAACTATAATACATACATTCCTTTTGCTAAAGTAAACATTTAATTGTTAGAAAACAAAAAGACAATGAAGACAAAAAAAGAGGTACTCTTTAAAAACCATTGCTCTTACTCAATATGAGGAGATATACATCAATACAACATCAAAGATCCGTACCAGAAAGATTACTTATAAGATGAACAAACAAACTTTTATCTGCAAACTGCACCCATTTTGAATCCGGCTATGCAGCTGACAAATATCATCAGCATTCAAGAGAAGAAAGAAACAACTGAGAAATAATATCCTATCATGCTTATCATGTAAACAAACAGAGGGATATCCATGCCATTGTACATAAAATGGCATTGGACTACTGGTTTTGCTATTTCTTCCCTTCAAATTCATTTGACCAAGGCATTCAAAGTTGATGGCAAGTGAGTAGCATTAGGAGAAAGGAATGAAGAGAGTATTAGGTCAAGAAAACAATTTGGAGGTCCATCAATTCATTCTCATTTTTACATCTCGTGGAGTATAATGCACAGTGATTGAATCCTTGTTGGATTCAGCACATCTTTTGTTTTGTTGTCATATGATTTCACATGAATATAGGTCCCCCCAAGAAGAGTCTACCCATATATGTATTCAGGAGTCTACAAAAAAGAAAACAACAGAAGAACATTTTCCCTTTCTTCTAAAACAATGAGTATCCTGTGCCCTAAAATAATTTGTTGCCCATTTTCTAAAATTTCATTCTGGAGTAAGCTTCATGTGGGAGATATCAAGAATTAATCAGCCAATCTCAAATTGAAAAACATACCTGTATTTCTTGGAGTTGGGTGCTTCCCTCTGTAAAAGACTTTGCCCCACATCTAGCATGTGGCTCACTGTTTCAAGGTAATTGAAGGTCAGAAAAGAGGTGAGGAAAAATTCATACCTATTATCCCAAGGTAATGATTTCTTTTTAAAATTGTAACGGAATGGAAAGACTGTCTACCTAATGAATAGTCTTCTTCTCTCCTCTGAAGATTTTTAACTGTTGGAATGTGCTGTATTGGAATTACAAGGTAATGCCTATTGAATGTTCAATTAGAATACTATCAATCATTATAACAAGAAATCTTTCTAAACCCATTCATGAAGAGAAAGAAGTCATTCGATGGAAACTGAATGTCAGGTAACAAAATAATGTTGTTCAATTTGAAAAATTATGCATAAATGTTGAAACTGGCAGAACTCCAATATAGCACAAATATGCATCCATCTAGTATAGACACCTATCTGCAACATGGGGAAGCATTTTCTGTCTGAACATATGACTTCCCAGAATTACTCATATAAACAAGAAGAGGAAGGAATAACTAATGCTACTGTACAAAGAAATGAGGAAACTTTTTCAATCCCAAGGCCATGCTTCAGTTAAAGACAAGCCTGCAAACCCCCGAAAAGGACTGTTCCCTATCAGTTGCAAAACTTCATCATATCAATTTTTGGTAGTTCAAGTATTCACAATTGTGTCGATAGTCACAGTATTATAATTTATGGAAAAAGGGATACTAAAAGTTTAATTTCTAATGATATCTTTCTGATAAAAATGGAGGTATAAAATATATGATGATGGTACCTATCCCAAGAAGACCTCATTTTATACCTCACTAAATTCCGGATGAAAAACTTGGAAACAAAATGAAAGACACTGCATCATTACATCAGGCCACTGCTCCATCCTTCTACAGACACTTGAAGCTCACCTTTTTAAATTGCTACAAAACCACTAACCAAAAAGCAGACTTCAATCAGAGAAGCCCAAAAAGCAGATATATTCTGATGGTTATTTAAATGATTACTTGTACAAATATTTTCTGTCTAAAGAGAACAATGTTGAGTGAAAACCTTAGCATCGTCCCTGAATTACATCACAATTTTTTGGTTTTACTTTGACTTGTAAAAATAAGAATATTGGTTTCAGAGGAAGATATAGGTCAGTGAGGCGTTGTTGAACAGGCTATGTTAAGATCACTATTGCGATGCACTGCTATACACTTACATATACACATATAAGGTTCAATCAAGAACCATATCAATTTCATCAAAAGTTAGATAAGACTTGCCTTCTTATGGTCCTATTGATACCCATTTTTTCTTTTGTTTTTTTCTTTTTATTCTGATTTAAGCCTTTAATATTTCTGATGCAAAAGAAGTAAGCAACTTAGAGCAACCAACACACTTCCAAAATCAGTTTTATCAACCATCAGTTTGAGTACCTGAACAATCATAACCAGAAAAGAAAATGCCATCTTCAGACAAAAAATTGAAATAAATTACCTTTACCAAACAAAGAAAGTTTATTTTCTCCACTTAAATCCCCAAAGTTGCTGATTTATTATTATTATTATTATTAAATTTTAAAAAGATCCAAGATTACCAAAATAAAAAATAATTCAATACTCATCCCGTGGTCAAATCGATCAACTCGGTTCACCAATTAGTTAAATGTAGCCATCGAAACAAGCAAATCAATAGAAAAGAGAGTATTATCAACAATTCACATAACTTTATTTTCTAAACAAACTTCACCCCATCGCTATCTGGATCACTAACAAAATTTTAAAAAATTATATATGAGAAACTGAAAAAGATTGATTCTTGAAACCTGAACGCAGAAGGGTTTATATCTTGAAATGCAACCACTTTATCATCCTGCAAAAGAATCAAACAACAATTGTTGACATACTGGCAGAAAACTATCAAAATTATTAATTAGCTGTCATATGAATGGATTAAAAGAAAAAAACACAAAAAGAGTAGAGAGGGTTTATGTACAGAGTGGAGGAGATTAGTGGAGGCAGAAGATCGGGCAATCTGGCAGAAAATGCAGGCCGATGAAGCTCCTCCTCCCCTCATCGTTAACCTCATATAACTCCCCACGCTTGCCTACACAATCTGTAATAGAATTCCAAGAACATTTTCTTTTTTGGAAAAAAAAAATGGTCAATTTAGTCCTAGATCTTTTTATTTTTTACAGTTTGGTCCGGGTAATGATTTTATAAAAAAAGGTTTAGGACTAAATGATTTTATAATTAATTGATACAAAGATATATTATACCAATATTATTAAAATAAATGATAAGATTGTATAAAAAAATTAAATACGGATAAAATCATAAAAATTATATGATTTATAAAATAATTTTTGCTAATTTACTTTAAAAAAGTTTGAAAACATTTTATTTTAACAAATAAGAGGAGGATTTCTCAAAAAAACAAATAATAGGGAAAAAAAAAATTAATAGAAAAATTGACATGTTTAGTGCATAAACTATTTATATTTGACAAATTTGATCCTTCATCGTTTTATTTATTACATGCCTGAAATGTTAAATAGCATAGCAAGAACCATCAAAACATATGGAAGGTAAACTGAGACATGTGGTGGAGCGATATAACTCTTTCTCCCTTAACCAATGATCCAAGTTTCAAATTTTAGTTTGGGTATGAAAAAATGTTAAATCCTCCGACCAACTATCTCACTCAATGAGGTGCCTACAAATCGGCGAGCGAGATTAGTCCGGCCGTGAAATGACTTGAAAGTGTCGTGCCACCCCTCAGTGACAGGATCCACCCAGGACACCCGTGCGATAAAAAAAAAAAAAAAAAAAAAAAAAAAAAAACATATGGAAGGTAAGACAGTGAAATTTATATTAGGGTAATAGTTCTGCATAGATTTGTCTTCAAAATAATTATTTTCATTTAAAAATAATATAAATACTTCAGATAAAATCAGAAAGAAAGAAAGAAGAAAGAGAGAAAACCTCCATTCATCTGATTTCTTATGCTGGAAAACAAAATGTGCTAGGGTTTTTTTTTTTTTTTTTACATGTCATGGAAAAAGAATCTAACCCTTCCTGTTCCGAGGTATTATTATAAGACACAATTATTACAAGTTCTCCCTCAGAAAAATGTCTTTCAGAAAAAAACAATAGGACACATTGGTTCTCTGAAAATTGCATTCGGATTTTGTCTATATGACTTGAAGGCCCTCGCAGACACGAAGAACACAAGCAAAAAAATTGAAGAGGTGTTACCCTAATTGGTATTCTTCTATTCCTTTTAATTCGCTTTGGCAAGTTTCAATCTCATGATGTTCTGTGTGCTTCCTGTGGTATAACTAGTTCTCCATAATCATCAACAGTAACCTGTTAAAGGAGGATCAAGCATTGTTACTCCATGGACGATAAGTATAATAACAAAAATGAGAGAATTAAGGAATAGAAGATGATTGAGAGTTACCTCGTATTGATTGCCACCGTAAGTGTATTCAACATACAACTGCATTTTCTCTCCTGGACAAGGATCGAAGAAGCCCATGATTCCCGATTTCTTTATCCCTTCGTGTAGCTGCAGGAACATGTCAAGAGTTTCATCACACGAGCATAAGGATTCACAGCAGATCATGTAATTTTTGAACCAGCATTGCTCAATTAGGTTAAACCAGTTGTGAATATTCGTAATATCATTATACAGATAATTATTGATGAAGTAAAAATTATATATATTATTAGAGTCAAAAAGTTCATAGGAAAACAAACCTTAAGTTGCCCAGACTCCGTAACCAGAAAATTGAGAGGAAGAGTAACATCAGCGATTTGTGAAGCAATGCCATCTTTTGTTTCTTCAGATTGATTTTTGTTTCTCAAAGCTTTAACGCTTCCATAAATTGCTTTTGTGATTACTAAGCCGCCAGTTTCTAGCTGTTTGCTTCTTTTCCTATTGGCTACATTTTCTAACAACTTTTGAGCTTTCTCTGCTGCTGCTCTTTCCTCCCGAACCTATCCAGAAGAAAAAAAAAAATCAGAAAGGGTTTGAAAACAGTTTTATAATAACATAATGGTATTCAGATAGGACAGCAAACAGAGAAAATATGCAGCATACTCCATTCAAGATATAACCATAATTCACATTGAAAATGATTGTTGATGTTAACATCTACTTACTGAAGTTACTTACTTTCAGAAACTATAAACCATTCCAGACAACTTTCAAATTTTTGGCATAAAATTCTGAAAAACGCCCCCAATAGTAAATCAAGAAGATGCAAAATGTGACTTAAGACTGTCATGTTGGCAAGAACCAAGATAAGATATATACCTTTGCTTGGACCTTGTCAATATTCTCTAACATCCTCTGCTTTTCTCGTCTCAAATAATAAGGTTTGAAAGCATAATTCTGCAATTAAACAGAAAAAAATGATTAGTGAAGTGAATTTACGGATGAAACAAAAACAACCCTTTGGAAGTCACTAACGAATAAGTAGTAACATACAAAAGGTAAACAGATACCAGAACAGAATAAAGAGCCCTAACTCAATATATCACCTACATTATTCATCCAATATCCAGTCAGTATCGAACTCCCTAAATCGTACCCTAATCTTCAAAGCCGATACCTCATATGCTTAACATGGAAATTGGCAGCTCTTGCTATAGGAGTAAAGGAAGAATCTAAGGATGATGGATCAAATTATGGAGGGAAAGATTGAATTCATTATGAGAAGAAATAAACACCAGATATTACCTCGTGCAATTTTGTAAAGACAACAGTTGAACTCATTCAATAGATTTCTAAATTAATTTTTTACTAGAGTAAAGATCTGATGCCTAGGTGAACTTGAGAATTAAAGATGAAAAAGAGAGGTCTTTTCTCATTTTTACAGGATTCTCAGATTGAAAAAGAACATATGCATGTTCATCCAAATCTTAATTTTTGAATATTCAAAATGGATTGTTAAAATAAGCCTATGATGTTCAGCTTAAAAACAAGTTTCTTTTTTCAAATAACTTTCTTCTCCAAGATCAATAAAAGAACAAAATCTTCCAATATTACATTCCATTTCCCAGATACGGCTAACTAAAAAAATTTATTGAACATAGATAGTGATGAATATCTTCAAACACTTACATGGGTATACCAGGCAACCACAAATCAGATTTTAGTAGCATAAACATAAATATTACTCATGCAGACAATCACCATAGTTGACAGCATGCTTCAACAGCAATTTCATAACTGAACATAGTGATTGTTGGGGAAAAAAACTATGGAAGAATCATGTGCCAAAAATAGAATAATCAATGTAATCAAGTTTATAAATAGACTAGAGGCCCAACCTTGAGTACAAAGAAAAGTGATGTTGGAATAATGAACGCTCCACAAGCAAAGACAGGAGACAAATGCCTTGAAAGCAATATCTGTTGGGAAAAAGGAAAAAAAAAAAAATATAAATTTGACGCATCAAACCCAGTGCCAGTTGTATAAGACAGTTGATGCAAGGACTATGAATGAGGCAATCTCAGGCACCTGTAAAACTAGCTTATCATCACAAACGAATGGAGTCAATGATAGCACTATTAATTAGGAACGGTGACCTTGTTAAGATTTAGCTGAATTACATCTAAGTTTGCTTAATAAGTGTTATATGATATCATGATCCAATATAGCGCCAAGGTTTTAAACACTGGTCAGCAGAACAAGCAGATTAGAGAGAGTTGACAGGTTCGAGAAATATCACAGATAATGCATGTTTAAGTTTTTTTTCTTTTACAATAACCTAATTAACACATGCATATCTCTATTTCAGTGCACTCACTTTTATTTTATTTTTTCTTTTAAAAGGAAAAAACCTCTAGTTTAGTACTTCTAAGTTAAGGTTTCATTTTTTTTATCACGTATTAAGTGCCCAACATAATTTAAATCAAGAAAATGCTAAAAGTGCATGTAACCAAAAAAAAAATTATGCATGGGCAAAATGAATTTAATGACAGTTCAATAATGCACTTACAGGAACAATAAACTTTTGGCCTCCCCGATGCAATTCAAATTTCCAAAAAATTCCCTATCAACCAGAAAAAAACTGTCAGGTTTCAAGATACAGATAAGTCCCTCACAAAATATATATATATATATATATATATATATATATATATATATATATATATATAAATGCAACTGACTCATAATGTATGTAGATACCTGAATTCCAATTGTATACAGCATGCGAACAGTACTGAAGTTGGATACTTTTCTACCACCTCCTATTTCAAGTTCAAGGGCTCCACTGTAGAAGCAGATTCAAATATCACAACCAAACATGAGGGAGGGGTTTTCCAACAAATAGGAGACTTAAAGTGGGCATGCATGCATATTTAGCAGAATACTGAATAAATAAGAAGCAAATTATTATGTCTTTAGCCACCTGTACATGCTTAGTAGGCTGGACAATGAAAATTTTCAATTTATCTTCTCTTTCATTTGCTTCTTGTCACTGTCCAATTATAGCATTCACTTATAATGCACGGAATGAGACATATTCTAATAAACCAAGGAAAATAACATGATCTCTCAATAAACCAACACCAAAATTTGCCAAAATAAGAATGTCTAACAAATAAAAGGATTCCTGAGTTTCCTATTCTAAATATAAACCTTTATCCAGGATGTTTTAGATGCAATGAAATGAACAATATGTTAAGTGGTGGTCCAGGTCCACATACATATTAGAGAATAAGGTCAGAAAGTGTTCTCCTGAAAGGCAAATCAGGAAGTACTAGGGACAAACCTTCCTACTTTGCCTGCAATACGCCCATGAGATTTTGAAGAGAACCGGCGTGTACAATGAGCTGTCACGCCAAAGGCACCAACACCAATCTACATGAAAAATTAATAATAAAAATAACAACAACAATGAGGTAAAAAAGTGAAAGTATCTATAAAACCCAAAAAAGCACGGCAAATACTTTCGGAGGAATTGCATAAAACTTCATGATGTTGATCACTTCTATATCTGTGTTTAACTATTTGAGGCCTACACATTTTTAGTATAAAAAAAAATGGATACCAAAATGAAATTCCAGAGGTTCAAGAGAACTCTTTTTATTGAAGATAGACAAACTTTCAAATTAACTTTCTAGTTATCTTCAGATGAATATACAGATACAGTTTATACATTTGCATAGTGGTGGGATTCTGTGCACATTCAGTAATTTCTTCTAATCTAAAACCACAAAGATATTACTCTATGGCACTTTATATTAAGTAAACCACTTTTGGTTAAATTTTATTGTTCTAATCATATATAAGAATTACATTTAGGAAGATGAAGTGCTACCTTAATCTCTCCTGAAGCAGATATCTTTTCTTCTTTCATTTGCCATCCAACAGCAACAGATGTGTCCTCACCTAATGCAAGTTGTATCTGAAAGAGTGGGGGGAATCAGTAATACTTGAATACAAACTGGCAGCAATATTAGAAATAAATATTATGTAAATAGAATATTTACATTCCCATTAGTTGTCTCAGAGAGTTGACGAGCCCAAGTGTTAGATAGATTAATTGAGCCATCCTTTAAAGACATGGCAAGACCCATTGTTGCAGAAGAGTTTTGAGAGAGCTGACTGAAGATAGAGAGTACAATCGTATCATTTCAAGTTGCATAACAATTTGCAGAAAAACAGGATAGCAAGAAAACAAAAATCATACTGAGACATTTGGACCCCTATTAATGCACGTAAACCCGTAGAAGCCATGAATTCCATAGAAGATACTGGAGATATTTGATGTCTAAAGGCAAAAGATGCTGCACCACTACCAGCAGCTCCATGAACTGCCATGTTCCCACCAATGGCAATAACATTTTGTTTCGATATTTGAGACTGAAGTTCACTTGCCATAGCCATTCTGCATTCAGTTAGCATCCATGAACAGAAATGTGATGATAGCTAAATTATATGCCAGAACTTTCTAAAATAAGACCTGTCCTTGAAAAGGTATCTTATGTGCAAGATTTTTTTTGGATATTTTCAACTTTCAGAATGCGGAGTACTTTAACAATAGAACAAGATGCATTTTACAGAGAGTAATGAAATCATCCAAAAAAGACCCATGGTCTTAGATCTTAATTTCCACAAACTAATAGTTTAAATCTTTAAAAAACACACAAATTTTCCCATCAAATGGACCAACATTAAATGTGGGAGAGAGAAAGGAGAACTAAGTTACCCTTTCATAATGCCACCACCCCTTAGAAACTGTGGGAAGGACAGATTTGCAAGAATTGAACCAGAAGGCCGGAAATGAGCAAAGATCTTTTCTTCTTCCTTTTTCCGTCTTAGTCTCTCAAGCTCTTCTTTAATCTCAGCAACCTTATCGAGTTTTGGCCCAAGTTCTAAACCAGAAGTTAACCCTTCCATGCCATACAGATCATATATCTGCCTTTTCTTCTCATCAGTTAAAATTTCATAGGCTTCACATATCCGCTGAAAGTTCTCTGTCGCAATACCTTTCATCTGAAAAGTTTTCAAAACATTAAATGACACAATTGATGTTAAGCTACACAAAATCTAGCCCATCCACACACTTGGTCCACAAAGAGAAGTCAGGGAACTAAGGATAAACACTGAAACAAGAGAACCCGGATTCCAATGCAAGCAAGTACTTTCAATTTATCAAGAAAACATAAAAAAAATGAAAAGTCAGATCTTGCGAAGATAAGACTAAAAACAGGAAAAGAAGATCAACTTAGGCCAGAAACTGCCAGAAAGACTGAAGTAATGATGAACAAACCAAAACGAGCTAGTTTATTAAAGCCATAGAATGAGGTATCAAATTGAATTAAGAATTTATTAGAGTTGAGCAACAGAGAATGAATCTAATTCTCAAATTAGTTGGCCACCAGCATGAGGAAAACTCCAAAGAAACAACAGTTCCACCTAAGTCCATCTTCTTATGTCTCTGAAGCTACCTTCAACATTTTCTATAATTCAGCTACTCCTAATATAGTTAGCTCAGAACAAAAGAAAGAAAGCAGAAATAAGTTTAGCTAAAGCATAAAAGACAATAGATTTCTTTCTTTCTTTTTTTTTTTTTTTTTTGTGATAATTTAAAAGGCAATAGAATAGAATTATAAATGAGGTAATTTGCATTTCTTTAATTTATATATGGTACTGCAGAGAATTTCAGGTTGCCTGAAAGAGAACATGCTTCTACAATTTTCCACATGTTATATCACAAATTTTCCCAGTAAAAGGCTGAAAATATGAATGTAATATGTATGTATATACATATATATATATCAAGAACCCACTCTGCTTAACAATCAAAATGGTGGCTTATTTAGTTATCTTTCACCAGCAATAGTGATCAATAGTTAAAACACAGAAATCTTCTACTGAACTAAACACTGCAGAACCAAGAAGTCGGAATAATAAAAGGGTAAAAAAAAAGGAAGCAGTACATCAGCAGCCTGATACTTATCAGGATGGTAGACTTGTGCCCATTGACGATAAGCCCTTCTAATTTCTTCATCAGAGGCTTCCGGAGAAATGTGAAGTAATGCATAAAGCTCTCTGTTGGAAGGTTCTTCTTCTGCTTCTTTCATTGCTCTTCAATTTTCAGTCAATTTCAGGGAAGGTAGCAAAAAAAAAAAAAAAAGGTTTTAAGGGTTTAGGAAAATCCCCGAAAGATTAAATCCTTTTAAATGTGAATATCTTTTAGCAGAGCGGATTGCGGCAGTCTAAGCTTTCTCCTGAATTGCATTGTAACTGTTTGATGAAAGTCTCGTCTGAATTTCAATTGAACTTCTTGAAATTTTGAAGAAAGTCTGCGTTGAGTCCAAGTCAATCAATGCTTTTATTTATTTTGGGTGTAAAAAAACAAGGGAAATAAGCCGAACAATATGTAAGATCTTAGATCAATTTTTTAAAAATAAAATTCAATTTTAAAATTTATATATCGTTAGGTTTAAAATGTGTTTTGAACCTCCCTAATATTATCCATTTTAATCCTCATAAATTAAAAATAATTTTAAATTGATCAATTAATCTCTTATATAAACAACGTAAGATTTTTTTTTTAGAAAAAACAATGTAAGATTTAAGTCACAAATATATAAAATTACTATTTTAATTTCACAACTATCTTATTTTATCTTCCTTGATTTTGTACAACTTCATGTTCTAACTACTTTTAATCAAATTTGTAAATTTTCCCATAGTCAGCGTGAATATTTTTTTATCTTAAAGTTCTAAGCAAAAATCACAAACTAATATAATTTTTTTAACAAGTGCCATAAAAAAATTTACAATTTTAAAGACAAATTAATAAATTTAGTTTCTTAATTTTATATAATTTTATTCATATTTAAAACCTATTATACTATTTTATCAAGATTCACAATCACTAAACAAAAATATAAACACTTGAGCATAATTTGTTGCACGTTAAGATATTATTTGTGAACCCAAGACACAAGTAAAAAGCTCGTTGATTTAAGAGAGATCATGAATTCAAATCTCGACTCTTAATATTTAGAGTCAAATCTTTCTCCGCAAAGAAACATGACTTTTTTAAGTCCAAGAAATGGTAAGCATTTTTATTTATTTGTGACTCTTAAAAAGAGAAGGTTAAATAATACTTCAATATACATATATAGGCAATTAATGGCTAACATTTGGAAGCAAGAGAGGTCAACAAACTTCCATTGTGATGTTTTATGTTCTTCAAAACCCCAAATTGTCTTTGCTGAACTACTATCATCGACTATTTTGTCAATAAAACACATAACTGATATCGAGGTTATTACCACTAGATAATGGATCAAATGATGCTTTAACTTCAGCTGAAGTAAACCCACCATTTCCTACTGCCACAGCCTTCTCCAATAGTTTTACTCCTTGCTTCCAATATCTTTCTTCTGCATTGCATAAAACAGAGCCCCCCCAAAATAAAAATTTTAAAAATGAAGCTCCTCTATAAGCCCTCCAATAACATCAACTCTTATTTCCAAAATTGTCACACATACCTGGTCCTGTTGAAAACTCTATGGTGCCATCAGCATCCATTGTCCAATCTATCCAAAGTGCAAATCCATGGCACACTCCAGATTCTGTGAATTCAACCTGCAATTTTCGGTAGTATTCATGATAAATCTATCACCATCTCTGTCTCTGAGTCACTGTAAAAGAAGATCTGGTTCTAAATGGTAATAATTTGTAATACCTGAGCTGTGCCTGAGCAAGGACTCATTACTGCTAAGAAGTTGTACTCCATGATAGAGACCACATTGCTGAGTTTCTGAAACGTGTGGCATAAAACAACTGATGTAAGAAAAAACCCAAATACTACAAAACATGGTTGAGTTTCTTCCTCATAAAGAGAGGATAGGTTGTTTACCTTATTTTCACCACACTGCCAAATAGAATAGGTCAGGCACGGTCCATCTTGATCTGAGGGCAAATCACCACATGCTCCTAAAGTAGAATTGACAACTGAATGATCAAAACCTTCAATGTCCTTCAGGCAACGGCGACTTCTCCAAAGATCCTTAACAAGTTTGAATTTGCAGCTCATCACTATATATTCTCACAAGGTATCACTGAAATATAAAGCAGAGGATACAACAAATGATAACCTTACTGGAAGAGACATTGCACAAGCTTTCAGTGTTCCTCTACAAGGCAGTATGGTTACATCATTGGATAGAATAGGATCCAGCAATGTTCTTTGTTTCCTGTAGAAATAAAGAGGCACAAAAATTTTACATTGATTTCAGAAGTTCAGACGAAGGGAATGGTTAAAGGAATAAAAATTTTATGAACCAGAAATATTAATATTTCTACTTTTGGTGGTAAAGATATACATAAACATGTCATGATATCAAATACACCTAGAAGAAATATAAATGTTTTTAGTTTCTTCTCTCTTAAAAACTCCATAGAGATATATGGTGCAAATAAAAATATGGGAAAATGTATGATTACCAAAATCGCAGATTTTGCCAAGGAAGTATAGAATCACTTCCATAATAGAATGGTTCCCCAATCAATAAATCAACCTGCAGATTTTGAATAAATATTCAGTGTTTAACATTCAACTCCAAAAAGTCAAAAGTGGGCTGGAAAAAGAAGATAAGCAATATAATGGCCAATGAAACACATTATATATGGATATATACATATATTTGGTTCTATCAGGAAATTATGCAAAATCCAACTCCAAACCTTTCTCTGCATAGTATCCTGCAAGGTCAATTGACAGTTCCTTTTCTTTGTAACTTCCACACGGTCCATTGAGTAACCATTGGCAGAAGCAACAGTTTGCAAATAGTTTGCACCATTTTCTCTTAATCCCGGGAAAAATGATATCACATGTGACATTTTAGAAAGATTGGCCACAGCAACAGCCGAGAAAACACTATCATCCAAAATTACACACATAGATGAAGCCTTCCGCTTTAACTGTAGGAATAAAACTAATGTCAGACCATGAAGATTGACTGAATATTAGGTAAACAGAAAATATAACAATATTATTCTCTAGAAACATGGAAGGGGAAAGACAATAGAAGAGGATTGAAACATTTACCAACCATGTCATTAACAAAAAGCCACTGTAAAAGATAAAAGCAACAAATAAGAATCCAAATCATAAGCAACACAGAAGGGTGGAAGGATGAATCATCTCAGGCACTTTCAATGTGTTCCAGCTAAATGTGTTCACTCAAGATATAGAATATACATTTTCTTTTGGGTTTATGACACCTTTCAATGTGACAAAGAATGCAATGACAAGATAAATTGGTTTATGAGGTGAAAAAGGATATGAGATCAAGCCAGCAAATATATATTCCAGAAAGCATGTCTTCCTTAAAGGTAAAAGTTTATTGTTAATCCACCATAGCCCATAATCAAGAAGAAAGACACATTTTTGCCCACCAAAATCAGGAAGAAAATTTGGCTTGCATGTAGGATAAACTTTCTGCTTTCTTCAACAATATCCATTGATAATCAATTTACAGGGCGCAAATTATAAAAAGATCAGTTACTTTTTCATAAAGTGTCCTTTCAATAAAGAAGAATTCAAGTATTTGTGTGCAGATATTTATGTTGAAAATTTTTCATTGTAGTTGACTTAATTAGCTTCTGTGTGAATGTTCGAGGAGAAACAATAACCATTTTTACTAAGAAAAGAAAAAAGAACTTCTAATAATATTTCTTTCAATGACAAGAAAAATGAATTATGACAACCCCATCAGCAGGGAACTGCTTAAATTGCTTTCTTCAGGCTGAAATAAAAGTATTAGAAACTATTGGCTGAACAAACATATGTATAACTTACAGCATCCTCAATTGCTTTAAGCATTGAAAATCGCCAATTCCTATCTCCATATATTGCACTCCTTTCTGGAGATATAAAGATATGATTTTCTTGGGGAGGAAGCTCACAGTTCCGGACCATATTTTCCTGGGATGATGTGCAAACTCTGTAAGAGAAGCTAGTTTCAGTATGAGCTGCATGTAAGTGAACATCTTGATCCTTGTACACAGAGAAACCTTGATCAGGCAGAAACCAAACACATTGCTTCCAATGGTCACACCAGTCCCCAATACCTAGAAAGACATAAAGTTAGTCCAACAAAGGATTTCTCAAGCCATATAAGCCTATATTGATCACTTGACAAAACTCTTGCAGATGATTGCTTATTCTATTTAGTTATTGGAGTTGACCAGCAATTAAGTATTTCCAATATGGGGTTAAAACAAATCTATGCAGAACTGTTACTCCTGATATAAATTTCACTGACTTATTTCCATATGTTATGATGGCTCTTGCCATGCAATTTAACATCTATGCATAATTTTTCTTTGGTCATTGCTTCAGTCAGCAAAACTCGTTATTAACAATCAATTTTTCCAAGTTCCCTTTATTTAACAGCTAATACAAAAGGAGGCACAAGAAAAAGGAACCTGTTGGTTCATGAACAAAACTGGCTATTCAGCCCAAAAAACTTTGAAACCTCATTTTAGGGGGCAATTTACCAAATCTAGGATCTTAACAAAGAACATAATTCCAAATTTTAAGTTCATATCAAACTATTACATATAAACTACTTTCAAAATGCTGGAAAATACAATTACTTAGAGCTTAATCCTACAACACTGACCTAATTAGATAATAATTATATAATAAGGAAATTAGATAATTCTGGTATTCTAAAGTTTGAATCCAGGGAAGAAAAAATATATATATACAACAAGAAGGAAGGGCAGCATAATGAAGATATTTATTGGGTCATATAAACTTGAACTTTGTAACTCTCTGCATGCCACTTTGAAAATATTTATCAAATTCAAAAGCCAAAGATTTAAGTAACTACATATTCAATGAATGTTGGAGCTTCCAAAAGAAAATATCTCAAGCTTGTCATTGTTATGAAAATTAAAAATTGGCATGGCTTGACTTACCAGGAAAAGATGAAGTGGACTCAGTCATACTGGAGCTAACCCATTTTGGCCCAGTGCAGTAAAACGATGTCCCTTCCTTGTCAAGTTGAAGCAACCACCTAGAGTAGAATCAAAGTATTAGGAACTTGAGCTAGAACATGAAGGCAGATGTTTTTCAGATTTTTTTTTTTAAATAATAATTATATTAATGAAATGCATACCATGAGATTATAGCATGAACTCTACCATTATCAGTGGCCTTTATATGAATATCTGTTTCCCCATAACTATCTGGCCTTTTCCAAAAGTCAAAATCAAAAACTTTGAACGGTTCTGACAACTGAATAGAATGTTAATCTATAACCAACTTAAAACAATATGTCAGAGTAAGGAATAGCCTCAGAATTTTGTAGTTACCAGTTTAATTTCTTCTTTTATTGCATCACAATGCATGGCGAACTGCTGCTGTTTGATGCACAAAACTCCATCCATCCCATCTGGAACAAGACAGACACCATCTAATGCTTCTACTTCATTAGGAAATAAACCTTGCAACTTCATTAAGTATGAGCTATCAACAAGCTGAAGGAAACAGAAAATAATATACGTCATTAATCTGCAAGTATAGAGAATAATTTTATGCAATCTTTAGTAATGGAAACAAAAGTGAATCCTCTGACACTTGTGTAAGTGCACAGGTACAATGTAGAATTTCCACAGTGAGAATCAAATAATTCACTATGTTAAATAATTTACTGTATATGAGTGAAGCCTCAAAATAATGTTCTTTCTATGTTGATCGAAGATTGTGCAGTAGATCTGGCAATGAAGAAAGGACAATAAAAGTTTCACAATGACTAAACCAAAGGACAGATACCTGACCGTAAATTGTTGCTCGATAAGGTATTGTTTGTGGATTTTCCACCAATAGCTTGTCATGTGCATGCTGTAAAGTTGGAATCAACCCTTCACCCAACAACTCTGAGTCCAGAATCTCGCTGACCTGAAGTAAGATGCTATCTTAGATAAGCAACAGATAGTACATCATGAGCAAGCAAAAGATCAAATGCAGCAGTCCACTGGCTACTAATAATAAGCCATAGCTGCAAATATGCATAAACAACACAAGATATTGCACAAAAGGGTTCTGGTTTTCCTCACAACCTATGTATACTTTGACTAGTTGATGCAAAACATGCTTATCTAAGAACTTGAAAAGTTCTAACTCAAGCAATGAATTTACTCTCTAGAATTAGAAATTCTATTTTATGAATTGATAGCTATTACAGTTTAATCTAAATAAGTTTAGGAGTCTTAAAAGGTCAGTGGTTTTCTGTAATTTCTGGGTCTAATTATAGTTCACAGTAATTACCAGTATAGTTGATTTTTAAGCCTTTTTCGTTGTAAGCTTAGGGAATTCCATTCATGAGTCTAGTCCTAGTAAATCTTGGAGTTGGTTAAAGTCCTAGATGTGACTCCTAGTGTTTATCTTTCGCTCTTGTATGAAACTAATAGTTCTCTTTCTTATTATTATCCTAATTTCATTTTTCTGTTATCAAATCATACTTATATTCTAACTACTGCAATATAATTATACTTCCTCTATTCTGACAGAGTTTTCACTATTTGAAGTTTTTTCACTTCAGAAATACTTGTCATTTTACTACAAATACTTGAGTCTATGGCTTGCAATTTTCCCCTCTGATCCCCTCAAAAAAGCTAATCCATTATAGGTGAAAATATGAGGCAAAAAGAAAAAAATAGCAAGCATATCTATAGGGAATTCAGTACCCTATTGCTGATTTTAAACAGCTTGTTTATTCTAACTGCTGTACATACCTCAATCAGTAACATATAGTTCAAAGGAATAGAAAACCACAGCCCATTAAATGCACTTTATATGAACGATTAGATTGTACTGATTGATTCTCCCCAGAATTTTGCAATTCTGTAATAAAACGCATTAATGATTTATGGGACACTTCAATAAGACATAAAAGGTCTAAAAGAGAAACCACTTAGATGCATATCACAAAGACATCCATACTTACTAGAATATCAGCTCTTGAAGTGATATCTACACCAACTTCTAATTCATCTGATCGCTTATTGATGACACGTATTTTCTTGTCCATACCATTGGCACGCAGAACTTTGCGCATCAGCTTCACCATGGGAAGGTACGATTCACATGATGTTACCATTCCCCGTGAACTAGAACCTGTTGATGAATCACCAAGACCCATAGCCCTTGCTGCCATCATCGATAGTAAACCAGTCCCAGCACTGCAAAGTAATTTTAGCACCAGAGCCCTCAAAATCAAATAGCTTTCACATTGTCATTAGAAAAATGGCGGAGAATTAGTAATTTTAGACAGGCTTAACATGATGAAACAAATGAGGCGTAGAAATGTAAAATAATACAGGTAACAGCCACCTAAGGCTCCTTTTATCATAGTAGTAAGAGCCAACATTTTCCAAAACTTATCAGACTCCATAGCCATAAACAATATGCTAAAGTTTTTCACCATTTTTCTTTTCTTTTTCAATTTCATAGCAATAACTAGTAATGCTGGAGGGTACAAAGTCCAGAAAGCAGTGGAAAGGCGGAAAAACACACACACACAAAAAAAAAAAAAAAAAAAATAGAAAAGAAGAAGAAGAAGAAAGAAAGAAAGAAATGGAGAGGAGATAAAGTGTAATTACCATACCCAATATCAAGAACATGGCAAGGCTTAGTTATAGTCTTATCAATGGCTTGACGGAAAGCTTTGTTTCTGCAAGAATCATTGAGCATGTCGAGATAAGAAGTGTTGGCCAAAAGGGGAGTTTGTGAAAATAGTTCGGGAGCTTCATTCTCCTCTTCGATGACAACCCATTCTGAGTTTCCCGTAAGTGGATCAGTCTTAAGCTGAAAAATGCGGCCGGATGCCATAGTTCTGAGCTTGATAGAGTTGCAGTGAGTGATGGACGGAAGTTCAACTCTACGGACGGCGAAGGGGCGAAGTAGAAGACCGGAGAATAGGGGTTTAAGGTGCAGCATCGAGCTGTTTGGCAGAACAGCAGAATTCTTTTTGTTAAACAAAATAAATAAATAAATAAATGACGTCCGTTTGTTTTAGGAAAACAATTATTTTAATTTTGAAATTTTAATGATCAGCTGGTTTGCCCGAGAGGTTAAGGGGGAAGACTTAAGATCTTCTGCACATAAGTGCGCATGGGTTCGAACCCCATAGCCAGCAATTATTTTTAAGTAATATCTTTAAAACCATTAAAGCTTTTGGGCTCTTTTGCCATTTCAGTAAAAGTGTGTGTAAAATCTTATAAAACTTTGTTAATAATAATAAAAACTTAAAAAAAAATATTTTATTATTTTGTGAAAGAAGTTTAGTTGATTTAAATAATATCCAAAATTAAGCATTTGGCTTAGAGAAAATGCATTGTTAATGTTATACGAGATTGAGAGTTCAACATTCATTACTAATGTCATGTAAGAGCCATATATAACCATAAGTGGTCATGAATTTATGACCTTCAAAAATCATAAATGAAACGATTACTAACTAAGTAAGCTACGGGTGCCTTTTTTACAACTATAAAAGATTATACACTCAACAAAAAATAATAATAAAAAATAAATTAAATAAAATTACGATTTTAAATTTTTTTAAAATTTGAAAATCAAAATTTACCCATATTTGTCTATTTCGATGTCTTCTTAAAAGAAAGAAAGGAAAAAGATATGATTTGCCTCCATAGCCATCACTAATCGTACTGTGTATAATAATAATACTTCCAGTTTGATATAAAATAAAAGAAAAAAATCTCATGTAAAGGCAAAAAAGGAAGATTCAAAGAAATTTCATGGTAAGAGCCAAAAACCCCACAAGAAAATGTCCTAATCCTTGGATTGAATGTCCCATACAAAAACTATATCTTTCTCATCATCAAATAATGCCCAGCTCGTACAGTTTGTTTTCTTTCTCACTTTCTTGTACAATTCTAGTTGTTTAAAAGGTTATATTTCATTTTCATACCCATTTTATCCAAATAATGTAACATTATTCTTTTTTTGAATTTTATTTTAATCCATTATTTTTGTCGTCGACAAATTTATAAGAAATCTATGGGAGGAGACGTGCTCTATATTGTACATGGCTAAAAATACAACATAACATTATTTCAATGTGACTCGAAATCAAGAAGTCTTATTCGAGAAGCTGAGTGGAGACACCTAATGGCTGAAAATACGGCACAACATTGTCTCTAACGTGAGTCAAATCCAAAAACATTTAATCGAGAAGTCGCGTGGAGACACAATGAGTTACACAATGAGTTACAACAACTGGGCTATCATCTTTTTTCAATTTTTTCTCTTTATTTGGATCTTTTAAAATATATTTCTACTTACGATATTTTGTTAATGTTGTCAGAACTAAAATTCATGACCCCTTAGTTAGGTACACTTTATTGTCATTTTTTTTAAACTCCTATTATTAGTAACGCATACATGCATACATATATATATATATATATAATTCATCAAAAAAAAAAAATATATATATATATATATACATATATATATATATATTAAAATCAAGATAATATTTTATATTTATAAATAAATTTTTTCAATGCTTATTTTTATTTTATTGTATGGATATTATAATATCAAAAATCACTATAAAAATATAATTAATTTGATACTGAATCGAATCAAATTCTTTAATTTAAGCTTGTTTTTATGTAGAATTTAATTTAAAAAACTTTACTTAGGAAACCTCCCAACTTACATTATTACATTATAAACATATCCTTATCTTTTATGTTGAATGTTTGGGAGTATACGTGGAGTTCAATACTAAATTGTAAGAAAATATATAGTATTCGGATAAGTTTTTTAAAGCTATAGTGTTTACCATGTGTATATATAAATAATTATATCATTATTTTCTTTATCTAGAAATATATATATATATATATATGCTTATAAAAAATAAAAAAAAAATAAATATATATATTATATGTTTCTCGTTGTCTTTTCTTTTTTTTTTTTTTTTTTTTTTTTTTGTTTTGACCAACAATAGTTATTCTTCTTAAAACATTTCATTATACTCCACGTAGAATGATTCGTGATTTTAAAAATATACATATATATATTAAATATCAAATATATATGCAAATGTAAATAAGAAAGGATAAAATAATACTAAAGTGACAAAAATTCTTGGTCGTCCTCTTTATCCTTTTTCTTTGCTGTAAAGAAAGAAAAGTGGAAAATATAAGATGGAATATAATATATATATATATATATATATATATATAAGATGGCCATGCTTTAAAGTTAAAGTAGTGGTGATAATTAAATATGGCCCAACAAATTTTATTTTACCAACCGAGTTTAATTATTTTTTAATTATATTTCAAGTTTAAACTTTGTAAATATATATATATATATTTTTTGAAATTTCATTAAAAAAAAAACTTGAAAATTCTAAAAGATAGTTTTAGTTGACTATGAGAAGAGATGAATTTAATTCTAAACAAATTTATGTTTGACAAGTTAAGTTTTAAAATATTTTTTTCGCTTTTAAAGTTTCAAATTCTTTTACTTAATAAAATTAAGGTTTTTTCATGGATTTCATCAAATTTTTTTAAAGTTTAACAACTTGTGTGATTTTATGAAATATCTATAAATTTAGAGTAAAAAAAAATGTTACACTTATTCACAAAATATTACCGAAAGAATAAACAAAAATATATAAAAATATATTTCATGTAAAATAACTTGATTACCCTTTTCTTTATTCATTAAACCACACATACTGTTAATTTTGTAAAAATTTTGACGAAATATACTTAATTAAAAAAGTTTATGACTTTAAAAGTGAAATATATATATATATATATATATATATATATTGAAACTAAACTTGTCACAAATATAAATTTATTTGAGGTCAAATTCACCAATTACTCTGAGTATCAATATAGAAATTTATTTTTATATAACATATTAAATTTTTATATGTTATAAATTGTTTAATAATATTTCAACTTGTTCTACTTAATAAGTCGACAATCGATTTCTTATACCAGCAATAGGAAATTTTAAATAACAATATAATTATATATATATATATATATATATATATATATATATATATATTACCATGTTTGAGATATTGGAGTGATAGTGAGAGTTTTAAAACTAAAAACGGACAAAAAATTATCAGGTTTGTTGTAATTTTGCTTTTTCTCAACTCTCTCTCTTTCCTTCTTTGATTTACAAGAGAGGGAAAAAGTAATATAATATAACAAAGCAAAAGAGTAACAGAAACTTTCTTGGATCGATCTTTGAAGAAAAAATCAAATGGCTGTTCTTCACTTAGCTCTTTTGGCAAAGTTCAATCTCATGGGGACGACAAATCATATGATAAGTCTAACTCCATTTTTAACGAGCTTGTTATGGCCATTTATGCTCAAAGTGTTCTTCAGTTTCAGACCACTCCGCGAAGCATTATACGACACCGCTTACGGAGTAAGGCTCTTCATTTTCCAAATGGGTCAGATTGTATTCGGTTCCGAACAGGAGCCATTATTAGTTAATACTACTACTCCGGAGACGGCGGCGCCGGGAACAGGAATCCCTACTCAGCAAGGGATGATGAGGTGGGAACGAGCTCTCCGGTTAGTTTACGAAAGGTTAACTCGTAGTAGACATCCACAGTTTGCAGAATCCGATGAGGAAAGTCTTCGTGCTCTCTCTGTCCTTGCTCTCTGAAAAAAATGGAAAAAATCAGCTGACTCTCTCTCTCTAGCTAACGATGTAAGCATTATTATTATTATTATTTTCTTCTCATTTTGTAATATTATTATTGTTACTATTTTAGGTTAAAATCCATGTTTAATGCTCCATATATATATATATATTGTATGAATTATAATACACACATAATATATATATATATATATATATATATATATAATCAGAAGAATGTGAATCTAGTTAGGTTTATGATAAATATCTTGGCAAAAGAACTAACTAGAATCATCTAAAGTTAAATTTAATTCTTAAACTATTTAAGTTTGACAATTTTATTTTATTTTTGTCGTTTTATATTCTTTTAATTATATATACATAGTTTAGCAAAATAATTATACACAAAAAAAAGAGGTAACATATAATTATGAAAAAATCTATTTTTTATTTGATATTTTGACTTAATTCCTTAACTCCTCTATGGTCAATTGAATTTTTTTATTTTAAGAACTGAGTGTAATTCCTATAGTTTTTTTTTAAAAAAAATTTTAACTTCTATCACGTCTCGAACTCATGACCTCTCATGTCATAAGTGAAGATGCTACCAACTGAGTTACACATTCTTGACATAATTCTATAGTTGTATATTTAAATTCGATTTGTAAAATATCAATTATTTACTGAAAAGAATATTTTGACAACGTGTATTTAAACCTATATTTATATTTTATATATATATATATATATATATATATATATATATATATATTTTGTATATCTTAAAGTTCAGATATTGTAATTGGGAGGGACATTAGTTTGTTCTCACATCGTAAAGTAGAATAATATACATCTTTTCCTTTTTTTTACTAATGTACTATATATATAACAAGATGCAGCGTTAAATATATATATATATATATATATACGGATTAATTTTAGATCAGTTCTAGAGCAACTAATGTATATGGTATTTTTTTAATATATATATAACATTTTTCTGAGTTTGTCTTTTAAAAATACGTTTAATGTGCATTTGAGTAAGTTTTAAAAAGAAAAAAATAAATAAATAAACATGAGTGAAAATAGTGAACGGAAATTTTGTTTTTGTTTTGTTTTGTTTTTTTTTATGACGTGGGAACCCGCAGCCGTTACTCTTTGAGTGTGCTTTGGATAAACCTCGGGCATAGCACAATAACCTACAAACTATGTCAGCCGGATAAGCGACACTGGGTAAACCCTGTGTAATAGGCTTGACCAAGAAGGTGTTGATAGAACGGAAAATTTGTTAAAGGTTACAAAGAATTTTAGTTTTAAAATTTTTATTAATACACTTAAAAATTTTAATTTTTAGATAATAAACAAGATAAGCAAAGTTTTTAAAAAAAAAAGGATGGTAAGTAAATAAAATACATATATTGTTGGATGATAGAAAAATAGTGAAAAATTTTGGAAAAAAAAAAAAAGAAGTTAACACTTCTCTTTAATTTGGTTAGTACTTGGATAATAGAAAAATAGATAAAATTATAGGATAATTGGTAGTTTATACACTTTTAAGTGGTGAAAAGAAAAACTGTCTTTTTTTTTTTTTAATTATAAATACATAAAGAAAGTGATAAAAATTATTATTCTTATTTTTTTGTAGGATTTTGTTTTAAAAAGTTTTTTAGCCACGTACACTTTCAGATTTACCACCCCATTCTGTAGGGGTTAGATATTCATCAAAATTTCCTTCTATTAAAAAAAAAAAGAAAGATATATTAATATTTTTAATGTTTCAAATATATATCATGTATTTTTTTCTTCAAGTTTTTTATTTTTATATTTTTAATTCAAGAACCACCAATATATTGAGAACAAAAAAATTAATATGATTAAAATAAATTATGAATTATTAATAATAAGTGTATATATAAGTCATAAAATCTTACACGTTTACTTAATTATTCTACTAGAATGTTCTCAGTTTTGTAATATATATAAGTTTGAATTTTTAAATAAGTAAACAAATGATGGTCAAAAAAAAAAAAAAAAAAAAAACAAGATGATGGTCAAAGTTTAAAAAAAAAAAAAAAAAAACCAATTTACATATATAATAAAAATATAAGTCATTAAATTTTTAGTTAAAAAATATTTTTTTAAATTTAGGCTGACATATTTCCATGATTCCACAGTTAACATGAAACATAAAAAAATAAAAAAAATTAAAATTTTGGTTGGGTAATCTTTTATAGCAGTATTATATGGCATCCACTTCATCATCTTTAAACTTTCAGAGTTCAATAAGATTTTGTTCCTAAACATGATTGAGTAACCATTGGCAGAAGCAACAGCCGAGAAAACACTATCATCCAAAATTACACACATGGATGAAGCCTTCAACTTTAACTGCAGGAATAAAACTAATGTCAGACCATGAGGATTGACTGAATATTAGGATAACAGAAAATATAACAATAGAAGACGATTGAAACATTTACCAACCATGTCATTAACAAAAATGCCACTGTAATAGAATCCAAACCATAAGCAACACAAAAGGGTGGAAGGATGAATCATCTCAGGCATTGTCATTGTGTTCCAGCTAAATGTGTTCACATCAAGATATAGAATATTGTTGCAGTTGAAAGAGCTTGAGTGGGAGAGAAGAGAGGATTACGGTGAAGAGTTTGAGAGAATGAGAGAAAGAGAGAGAGAAAGAATGAAGAGGAATTAATGTTGGTATATTTCATATCCACTATTAATTACAATTAAGTCTTTATATAGACTTTTACAATATTTCTTCTTAAACGAAAATATCTATCACTAAGAGATATTTCGTAATTAGAAATATCTATAACAAACCTTCCCCCTAGAATTGAACTTGTCCTCAAGTTCAAATCAAAATACAACAAATTCAAACTAACCCCAAAATACAACAAATTCAAACAAACCCCAAAATATAGCAAATTTCAAATTCAAACAAAACAACAAACAAAACTTCAATTCTGATTATGCAGACAGAACAAAATCTGGGAATCTTTGTTCAAAAACTTCAGCCGCCTCCCAAGTTGCTTCCTCCACTGGACACCCTTCCCACTTTACCGGATATTGAACTTGAACTTTATTTTGGAACTAGATCACTCTTCTATCTAAAATGGTTGTGGGTTTAATCATATTTTCCACATGTTTACCCATCCATCCCGGGATATGAATTGCACTAGGTAAATAACCGTAGAATGGTTTCAATTGAGATATATGGAATACATCATGTATTTGAGCTTCCTTAGGTAACTTCAACTTATAAGCCACCTTCTCAATTGCTGATACAGCCTGAAAAGGACAAAAAAACTTATGCGCCAACTTCTGGTTGCTTCTTTGCTACAAAGAATTTTTTCTATAAGGTTGTAACTTCAACCAAACCCAATCACCAACCTGCAGAACCCTTCCAGTTCTCTTCTTATCACTTTGTTGCTTCATTCTTGCTTGTGCTCTAGTCAAATTCTGCTTTAATTGAATAATCATATTCTCCCTCCTTTGCAAACTTCTATCCACTTCAGCAACTAAAGATTCCCCAGGTAGGTATGGCAAATGAAGAGGTGGAGGTTGATTATATACAACTTCATAGGGAGTGAATTGAGTTGATGTATGGAAGTGAGTATTATACCACCATTCCGCTAAGGGCAACCATTTAATCCATTCTTTTGGATTTTCTCCACACATACACCTTAGATACATTTCCAAACACCTATTGACAACTTCGGTTTGCCCCCATCTCTGTGGGTGATAAGGGAAGACACTGCAATTCAAGACCATGTAACAAAAATAACCCTTGCAGAATTGACTCAAAAAAGCGCATCTCTATCACTCACAATACTTCTTGGCCATCCATGAAGTTTAAACACATTATCCAAGTACAATTGTGCCACTTGAAGAGCAGTATATGGGTGTGACAACCCTATGAAGTGAGCACTCTTGCTCAATCTATCAACAACTACCAATATCACATCATGATTTCCAGATTTAGGTAAACCCGAGATAAAGTCCATAGAAATATCGACCCAAACTTCATTTAGAATAGGTAAAGGCTGCAACAATCTAGGAGAAGCTATAGGTTCATATTTAGAAGCTTCGCAATTCTTACATTTCCTAACAAACTGCCTTACTGCTTTAGTTAATCCCTTCCAATAAAACAATTGTTTTAACCTTTTAACAGTTAAATCTCTTCCGGAATAACCACCTTCGGGGCTAGCATGCTGCCATTGTATGAGCAAAGACCTCAAATGATTGTCAAGTCCTATCACAATCCTTCCTTTTTTTCTTAATAAATCTCCTTTAAGACAATAAGAAGGAAATTGTTCTCCCAGTTCCAGCTTTTGAATAACCCCTATCAAAAATTGATCTAAAACATAACTTGCCTTAATTCTTTCTTCTAAGTCGGAAGAAACCGTAGATAGTGTCATACTCATAAGCTCAGCACCATTGACTCTTGAAAGAGCATCTGCTGCAACATTTTCTTTACCAGCTTTATATATTATTTCATAGTCAAATCCCATCAACTTAGATAACCAAAATTGCTTGAAATGGTGTAGATATCTTATGTTGTAGTAGCCATTTAAAACTCTTATGATCTGTCCATATCACAAAGTGATTTCCCATCAAATATTGTTCCCATTTTTGCACAACGAATACTATAGCCAATAATTCTTTTTCATATACGGAAAGTTTTTGCCATTTAGGACCAAAGGGACTTGCTGATATAAGCCAAAGGATGCCCATTCTGCAGCAAAACAACTCCTATTCCCCCCTTGGAAGCATCCGTTTCAATCTCAAAAGGAATGTCAAAATTAGGTATGGCCAGGACAGGAGCAGTGATCAATGCTTCCTTAAGTAAATCAAAGGCTAGCTGAGCTTCCTTTCCCCACTCAAAAGCCCCTTTTTTCAAGCAAGTCTGTCAAGGTTTTACTAATCACTACATACCCTCTTATAAACTTCCTATAATACCCAGCCAATCCTAAGAAACTCCTCAATTCCTTCACGAAGTAGGAGTAGGCCACCGCTAAATAGCCAACACTTTACTTGGATCGGTTTCAACCCTTGTGCAGAGATAAAATGTCCCAAATACTCAACCCGATCAAGTAGCAAAGACACATTTGCTATTTTTAGCAAACATTTGATGCTACAACATTAGTTGAAAAACTGCAGTTAAATGCATCCAATGATCAGCCTTAGTTTTGCTATACACCAATATATCATCAAAGAAAATCAACACACATTTCCTTATCAAAGGTTTAAACACTTGATTCATCCAGTTTTGGAATGAAGCTGGTGCATTAGTGAGTCCAAAAGGCATTACCAAAAATTCGTAGTGATCTGTATGAGTTTTAAAAGCCGTTTTGTAAACATCTGCAGCTGCCATCCTTAATTGATGATACTCGGATCCGAGATCAATCTTGCTGAAAATAGTAGCCCCTGAAAGTTCATCAATATGCTCTTCAATCACTGGTATAGGAAATTTATTCTTAATAGTCTGCTGGTTTAACTTCCTATAATCCACACACAACCTCCAACTACCATCTTTCTTCCCAACCAATACTACAGGGGAAGCATAAGGACTATTGTTGTGCTGAATTATCCCCTTTTCTTCTATTTCTGTAATCAACCCCTCAATCACATCCCTCTGCTTTAAAGGATACCTATAAGGCCTAATATTCACAGGCTTAGCATCCGAAAAGGTATTGTATGATCAAATACTCCTCTTGCAGGGGGCAAACAAGATGGTTCTGTAAAAATCTTTTGAAACTTATGTTTTAGATCCTGAATTTCTTGAGGTTCCTCTACTGGTTTCTGGATACATCACACTACGAAGTTTCATGACATTCTATTGCAGGATTCATTTCAAGTAAGCAAAACTGAATAGAATTGTCCAATAATTTTGATGAAATATCTCCTTCAGCAATTTTGCTTTTCTTGGGAACAATTCCATGAACACCGACCAATCCCTTATTCCTCCTAAATTTCATTATCATTTTGCTAAAATCCCACTGGATTTCCCCTAAAGTACTCAACCATTGTATGTCTAACACCATATCACAACTTCCTAATGGAATGAGCATCACATCGGTGGAAAAATGCTGCTCAAGTATCTTCCAAGAAAATCCTTTACACATATATTGACAAGCAATTTTATTCCCATCCGCTACAGAAATAGCCAAAGGAGAAATTTGTTCAACTTCAAAACCCAAGCTTTTAGCATTTTCTAGATCAAGGAAGTTATGAGTACTACCGGAATCTATCAAAATATGCAAAGGTTTCTTTCTAACCATACCGACTACTCTCATAGTTTGATAATTCTGCCCACCAACTAAAGCATGAAGTGAAATGCAAGCTTCTTCAACATTAGAAGTGCCCTCATCCTCCTGGATATCCCTTTCAATCCCCAAATCTGGAGGTAACAATACCTGCTCACCATTTACCTCCTCAACTTCACCCAAAAATTCAACTGTGAACAACTGTGGTTCCCTAAAACGACATTTATGGCCTTTTTCAAAATGTGCATCTCAATAAAAACATATTCCCATAGCTATCTTCTCAGCCCTCACACCAGCAGGAATATATTTGAAGTTCTTAGTTGTAACAATAGGTTTATGCATTGGCTGAACTGTATTTTTGTTAGGATAGGTAGATACAGGCTTTGGAGAAGAAAAAGGCAGCCGAGGAAGTTTATGATTAGGTAAAATATGATTAGGCATTGGCGGAAGGGCAGGCAATTTTGAAATATCATTTTGATGATTTAAGTTCAATGATGGCTGAAAATTTCTATGGAGTCTTGAATTAAGAGAGTCCTCCTGTAATCTAGCATAATGCATAACAGAAGCAACAAAAACAGGTTTAAAAGCCTTAACGAAAGGCTTAACAGCAGGTTTTAACCCCCCAACAAAACATTCAACCACAAATTCATTAGTTAACCGATGACCTCTCTGAAGCATCGGGGATCTATAGTTCTCAAATTCATCCAAATAAGACTCTAGATCAGCAGTTTGTTGCAGTTTACTAAATTTTTCTATAGCATTATCCGATGAATCATCTCTAAATCTAGCTAACAAATCCACAACAAAATCAACCCAAGCAACATTTCTATTCATAGCTAGATAACCGGAAATCCAACATTCAACCTTATCACACATGTAAAGGAAAGCAAGATCTACCTGCTGATCTTCCGGAATTTTGCGAGAGGACGAAGTACAGGTTGCATCTCTTAATCCACTCCCGAACATGCGTACCATCAAAACGAGGGAACTCAACTTTAGGAGTAAATCCAATTGATTTTTGTTGCTACTCACCACTCCGTAAGTTAGAATTGATGTTTTCCTGAGGGAAATTCGTTTCATCACGACTCCATTTGGCTCTTAATTCCATCATCATCGAAGCCAATTCATCAATCTTCTGGTTTGTCGACTCAATTTTGTCGTCCATGGCCTGAATTCTTCCTTCCATTGATGTAATCCTTTGAGCGTGATTCCTGAGCGCCGATTTGTTGAAGAAAACTCTTAAAAAAAAGGAAAAATAAATAAATAAATAAATGTGGTCCAAAACGTTAATTGCTCCGATACCAATGTTGCAGTTGAAAGAGCTTGAGTGGGAGAGAAGAGAGGATTACAGTGAATAGTTTGAGAGAATGAGAGAAAGAGAGAGAAAGAATGAAGAGGAATTAATGTTGGTATATTTCATATCCACTATCAATTACAATTAAGTCTTTATATAGACTTTTACAATATTTCTTCTTAAAAGAAAATATCTATCACTAAGAGATATTTCGTAATTAGAAATATCTATAACAAATATACATTTTCTTTTGGGTTTATGACACCTTTCAATGTGACAATGGATGCAATAACAAGATAAATTGGTTTATGAGCTGAAAAAGGATATGAGATCAAGCCAGCAGATATCGGGAAGAAAATTTGGGTTGCATGTATTATCAACTTTCTACTTTCTTCAACAATCTCCATTGAAGATCTGCTTTCTTTTGATGACAAGAAAAATAAATTATGAGACAACCACATCGGCAGGGAACCGCTTAACTTGCTTTCTTCAAGGTTGCAATAAAATATCAAAAACTATTGGCTGAATAAACATATGCATAACTTACAACATCCTCAATTGCTTTAAGCATTGAAAATCGCCAATTCCTATCTCCATATATTGCACTCCTTTCTGGAGATATAAAAATATGATTTTCTTGGGAAGGAAGCACACAGTTCCCGACCATATTTTCCTGAGGTGATGTGCAAACTCTGTAAGAGAAACTAGTTTCAGTATGAACTGCATGTAAGTGAACATCTTGATCCTTGCACACAGAGAAACCTTTATCCGGTAGAAACAAAACACATTGCTTCCAATAGTCACACCAATCCCCAATACCTAGAAAGACATAAAGTTAGTCCGGCAAAGGATTCCTCAAGTCACATAAGCCTATATTGATCACTTGACAAAAATCTTGCGTGATATTGCTTATTCTATTTAGTTATAGGAATTGACCAGCAATTAAGTATTTACAATATGGGGTTTACATAAATCTATGCAGATCTATTTACAAAGAACATAATTCCAAAGGTTAAGTTCATATAAAAAACTATTATATACAAACTACTTTAAAGAATGCTGGAAAATACAATTGTTGCACGATAAGGTATTGTTTGTGGATTTTCCACCAATAGCTTGTCATGCGCATGCTGTAAAGTTAGATAAGCAACAAATAGTAAGATTAACATCATGAGCAAGCAAACGATCGAAGCAGCATTCCACTGGCTACTAATAATAAGCCATAGCAGCAAATATGCATAAACAACTCAAGATATTGCACAAAAGGATTCTTGTTTTCCTCACAGCCTATGTATACCTTGACTAGTTGATGCAAAACATGCAAGTGTCCAAGAACTTGAAAAGTTCTAACTTGAGCAGTGAATTTATTTTTTTTTTAGAGAAAAATAAAGTTTTTTTGACGAATTTTGTCAAAAAACTTAGAAAATTAATTGTTTATATTGTTTAATTAACTTATGTTGACGAAGAATGTCACCTACAATATTGTCAAGGAGAATACGACATATCGTTTGATAAAGGCATTATCAAACATGTATGAGAGAAGCCATCAATATCAAAGAGGGTATTTATAATTCATCAATTAGTTAATGCGAAAGGTGTAAGAAGGTGCTAGTGTTACAAATCATGACAATAAATTTAATTCTTTACTGTCAAGATTAGTATCAGTATCTATGTTGCTTGATAGTTGGTCAGGAACTGTCATGGTGGTAGTCTACTTTGGGACTACAAAATTGACTTCCAAAGGAATTAGGGATTTAATTCTTAGTGAGAGATGTTAGTAGGAGGGGCATTTTGGTGCATCCTTTCATGCCTCTATTTGAAAGGATTTGATGCAAAATTTCATAGGAAAATTTTTTGGCAAAGTTGATCTAGTAGATGATGAAGCTTTAGACATCACATACATGAAAGATATAAACCTTATAAAATAATTATCATTATTAATTATTTTAATAATTACTATTTCTTTTAATTTATAATTCCATTTATATTAACTAAACAATTATATAATAAGATATTAAAATAGACACTAGACTATTAAATTTGATGAACTTAAATTAAATTATATAATAAAATTTAAGACTTCTCTTTCATTAATTTATTTTTCCCACAAAAAAAAAAAAAAAATTTGCCTTAAATATATATATAAAACATTGAAAAAGTGGGTTGCCCATAACCATAATTGTTTATAAAATGATTTTATGTTTAAAGTTTAAAATAAATAAAGAATAAAGAAAAAAAAAAGGATAAAAAATTGAAAACTAAATCAACTAAATTTTTAAATATAATTCTTTAATTCAAACTCGAGCAACATAAAATCCTGATTAAAATTTAATTTTAATTGTAATATCACAATAGTACCAATTTACACATTCAAATTGAAATTTTCTTCCCCAATTCAGGATTCACAAAATTCAAAATTTTCGATGTCATTGAAATTTTACACATTTTTTGGAAAATTTTTGTACAAGGAAATAAGAGGAATAGTACAGCATGTAAGCTCTCGAAACATCAGTTGGTAATGGCGGTGTCTGGCGCTTTTTAGCGCATCGTTAATGCTTGCCATGGCCAGAACATCTAGGTCTTTTAGTAATGGATTACATACTTCCCTTCTTTTCAAGTGAAAGTTCGAATCCAATGCCTTTTCCACTTTTTATACTTATTTGCATTGAAATAATCAATCTTTACTTTTTGCTTGCAATTTTTGGTACAGACAAAGTGTGAGGAAAAAGGAGACTCATTCATGATTGTTATCGAAAAAGAAAATGAGAATTCTACTTGTAAAATGTGAAATTGAGAAAAGGGTGGTTTTGGTTACTAGGGCTTTTTTTTTTTGGATAAATTTGGTTACTAGAGCTGTTATTGGATTGCAGGTAGTCCACATTAATTTCACTCTCATTTAATGTTCTCAACTACACTAAAGTGATGGAATTCAATTCTTTGCAGCTAATACTGGTCCCATCCCATGGCTTCTCTTCTTTGAGGTAACTGTTGCAAGCCGTGTGTATACTTTGCTATTTAAATTTTCTTTACATTTTTCTTTCTTTTCAGGCATTCATTGCTGCAGCCCATTTCCAAATGAAATGAAATTCTTCAAGCAATTAAGATATAAAACCCTTTTTGTAAAATGTGTTTTTTGCTCTATTTGGTTTGAATCTTGAAAACCCATTGATATTTTTTTCGGTCTCTGATGCTCTTCTACAGTAGCTCATAAAGCCAGTTAGTTTTTCCAGGAAGCATTTATATATTTGTTTTATTCCTTTCATGAGAAACAAGATGACCCCATTGAACTGCTTATCTAAAAGTTATTTTGGGTGGGAATAGGAATAAATTGACAAATAAGTGGAAGCTTTGAATGTTTTGTTGAGTTTCAAGGAAGTGGGGGAATAATGAAGAGTTTAATTGTAGATGAAGCTGGAAAGAGAACTTCAGGGAAACAAAATGGAGGATCTCAAGCGTGTGCACATAATTCTGTTCAACACAGGCGTTCGAAGAGGTTACACTTTTATCCTTCCAAGTAATATTAAATTTTGCTTGTAGTGTTTCCTCAGGAGAAAGGAAAAGAAAAGGAAAGAAAGAGAGAATTGCTATATATGTGATCCTGAATTTAAGTGAATAATTGGCTTAATTCTAGGGTATTGAAGGAACTTAAGTGACAGTATTTCCTTTAGTTTCTTCTTATGGCATGGTTTTCTTTTTCTTTCTTTATATAGCATGATATTTTACCAAAGGATGCAGTTTGTGTCTTTTTCAGTACTTTTTTGGCCCTCCATTTGAGCTAAGAAGTGAGCAAGTTGTTGTCTCCTCTTGTACTTTTTTGGCAATTAAGAATATGTCAAAATGAAATGAGTTTCCCCTTCTCTTGCAGTTAAATTAATCATCTTATTATTAAGTAATTGAAACTATAATTTTTTTTTTATATCATACTTCTCCTTCTTGAAAATGAAGGCAACACAGGGTTTTGATAATAACTTTTAGAGCTGGATGTAGTTCAGGGTGACTAGGAGAGATATAAATTGCAGTATTCTGTTTTTTAATAGTCTTTCCTCAGGTATAGGGCAAAGTCTGTGACCAGTGGTGGCATTACTTCAAGTGCTCTCACCCCTCAGCTTTTGTTATGTTTTGTGTCTTGTATTATATGAGAGAAAACAAAAGGAAGGGAATTTTCTTTGCATTTGTTTGTGGCTAGGAAACAAAAATCTCAAGATAGGTCAAGAAAAAGTTGGAAGGCCAAACAAATTCTTCTCAATTTGGAATGCAGAAATGAAGCCAAGAAGAACATTAATTCGCTAAAACCTTCATCCTTCTGCCTCCTATTTCTTATCTCTTCTTTCTGCACCATCCTAGCCTGCTGGACTGGCAGAAGCAATAAGCAATTGTTATTAACTAAACTGCATATTATGATATGGTTCATGATGGAAGAATTATAAAGAATAAACTTAAATTTTGGACTTATCACAATGTGAAGCTTAACTGTTTTGAGCTAGTATGTTATTTTCTTAGGTTTTTGGATGTTGTACTCCAATTTCCTTTAATTGAATGTGTCCTTTTCCCCTTTCAAGTAGATTGATACATTTGCTTTTGCAGTGCTTCTGACAAGAACTTGAATGTTTCAAAGGAGAGAGATTCCCCTTGCAAGTGGAGGAATATAAATGAATCACCAGTAAGAAGAATTCTCTTATTTGATTCCTTCTTAAGTGCAGTTTGAGGGCTATCAAGTTCAATTTTTGTTCTAATTCAAAGGCATAGGACATTATAAGTTCCAGAGCCCTTATAATTTTATCACTGCATCAACAGGATTTGCTGCCTCAAACAAGAAGTAGCAAGGCAAGTCCACTCCATGTGTCTGTTGTTGGTGTTAATAAAGATGCCATTTCAAACCACAGAGCCTCCCTGGAAAAAGATGTAAGGAGAGAATAACTTATATCCTTCTCTATTTAAATCCTTCAAGTGATCATGAAATATCTATACATGTGCTGAGTTCTAGTTGAAACATGTTTTGTTCAACACCTTTTTCTTATTCTACATTTGTGCTTTTCAATAATAAATGAAACACTTGCAGATTGAACAATTACAATTGCAGTTACAGCAAGAGAGATCTATGCGTGTGGTGCTTGAGAGAGCTATGGGAAGAGCCTCCAGTACACTCTCTCCAGGACATCGCCATTTTGCTAGTCAGGTAATTTATGAAAACTGTACATATGGTTATGTCTCACTTTTATTCCCTGAATAGTTGTAGAAATTAAATGTGGAAAACCAATTTTACTGATAATCATCAAACATTTGTAACTGTAGCATGATAGCAAAAGAAAGCTTTTTGCAACTTTATCTGCAAAATGTTGAAACTTGTATCATTGATCTTTGAATTCATAATTATTACACGGGCTGATATAGTTCCATGATTCCACAGTTAATATTATGCATGAAACATAAAAAATTATAAAACCAATCAAATTTGGCTATGGTAATCTTTCATAGAAATATTATATGAGATCCACTTCATCATCTTTGAACTTTCAGTGTTCAATATTTCTGCCTGAACATGATTGACATTTTCCATATTGACCAAAACTATGTGGTATCTGCTTCATATTGGAGGGGGAGGGGTTAAGACTTAAGATGAGGATTTAATGCAAGCAGAAGAAAAGGTTTACATGGTTAGTACATGAAAGCTCGGGTAGAATAGTCATTAATTCTCAGTGAAACTTAATTTGTTTTAAGTAAGTGCCTATCTTTACCATCAACTGTATTGAGTTGCAAGCAACTGATGGTAACTTGAAAAATTCAGCTAGCTCTGGATTATTTCCTAGGAGACACTGCTTGAATTCCACAATCTGTTTATTTTATCTAGTTTTTGTAGCAATTGTGGTTTTGGTGGCTGTACACCTTGCAAAAACAGCATTGAATAGGATATTTGACCTCATCCAATGTGTTTTTCCAATAGCTGATGGTTACACTACATCAATTTATTATTGCTAATAAATCATGTATTTTTAATTTAGGTATTGAGTTCTGTCTGTATGGAATAATAAAAAGCAAATTATTGTTCATTTTAGGCAAAGGTGTTGGTCTCTGAGATTGAATTACTAGAAGAAGAGGTTGCAAACCGTGAGCAGCATGTTCTAACTCTATATAGGAGCATTTTTGAACAATGCATTAGCAGGTCATCTTCTGAGCAAAGCTCTGTGGCGACTTCACCTGCACATGTAAAGAATGAAACAAGGAAACATCCAAGTATCATTTCAAGTGCTTTTTGTTCATCAAAGAAGTTTCCTCTACGAACCTTTCAAGCCCTTGCTTCTTTAAATGACACGGGGAAAAGAGACTTGTTGCATTATAAGACTAGACATGCTTCTCTTTTTAGTGGTAAAGCCAATATCCACTTTGAGAAAAGTTGCATGGAGAATGCTAAGGTAAGCTTTCCATACTCTATCTAAATCCGTTTTTCTCAAGTAGTTTATGTTACTTTTACATCTATTCATTTAAAATTGATTTGATTCCTTCTCTTTGACTATTCACACAAGTCGTTAAATAATTGGAATAACCCCTGCTCTAGAAGTTATGCCTAATTTTGTGTACATCTCACTATCAATTAACTTAATATTTTCCTTGTAGATTTGATTAAATCGACGTAAATTGTCACTTGCTCTATAAGGTTAAGCCTATTAAGGTGACACACTCCCTTAGGTGTGAGTTGATCTCTAATTTTCTTAAGACACGCACAGTAATTAACAAATGGGTGGTTTGAACTCAGGACCTCTCACAATATCACTTTAAGTCAAGTTAAATTTTCAACTACTTTAAAAGTTTAAGCTCATAGAAAAGGGTTACGTTTATCTTCTTAATAATGATTTTCGTAATTGGTACCTTGAAGGGTGACCTCAATCCTGAGTTAATATTGAACTCCCAATTTGAGCCTGTTCACTGTTCTTGGAAATCTTTAAAGATGGGACTGAAGTCTTGATCTCATTCTCTTCAAAAGATTAGGCATTTCAGTAACTGGAATTTGATTTAACAATGAGTGAAATTGCATTTCACACTCTAAAAATTGGCATAATTAGAATTAACTTGTGATGAGTGCTCACAGTAACATGAATTTGTTTCCTCATTCCCAGCTTTGCTTTTTTCTCACTATTCAAATTACTAACAAAAAATCAGTTCAAAATCTGAACAATGGCATTTCCTCAAGTGCAGTCATGGTTGCAATCATCTCCAGAGGTTCAAGAACAGCCACAAATAATGAGGAAGACCTCTATGCTCCGAACTCTTAAGGACCATCTCAATCAGTGTCCAAGTAAGTTGTCAGAGGAAATGGTCAGATGTATGGCTGCTGTTTACTGCTGGCTCCGTAGTACAGCATCTGCAAATGCAGAGCAAAACCGATCACCTTTGCTGTCAAGATCATCCACTAATGTTGTACTACCACGAAAGAGTATAGGAGAGGAGAGAGAGTGGTCTAGCAGATCCACAGTTGAAATATCTTCAATATCAACTGATAATAGTAACTTTTCTCATGCATCATGTGCTATCAATAATTACAGGTGCTTCTCTATTTACTTTTGGTTTTCATGGGATGATATTTGAATCTTGTTTCATGATTGGTTGTGTTGAACTGGGGAGAATTTTCACCACTATGCTAGAGGGAATAATCATATTATAGTAGTACTTCATTGATCATGCCTTGCATTTGCGGGTTTAATCATGTATTGTACTGAAACAGATTTTATGAACAATTATGTCTTGAATTCCTAGTGAGAATGAATAGAAACACTTAATTACATGATATCACCATTCTTCACACTCTGTTGACTATATCAGTTACTATTCTGCTCTAAGTGACTATCAAGCAATCAACTGAATAGGAGCTGAAAGTTTGGAGATTATGGACAAATCAAGAGATTTAAGGTGGATAATCTTAATTTTCATTGCTTAGTGGCAATGAGGGATTCCCAAAAGTACATTTTTATCTATAACTTTCTTTTTATACCATTCTACTTTTATCTCTGTGTAAGGAAATATATATATATATATACATATATATATCATTCTCTTAGGAGATATTGTCCTACCTATGAGAAAATGAACTGAAACGGAAATATTATTTAAATAGAATGTGTTTGTTTCTCTTATATGCATCTTCCTTAACAAGTTCGATACAACATGAATGTATTTTACCTTGAGTAATTTAACATATGATAATTTTCAAATTGTAGACTATTAGTGGAACAACTGGAAAGAGTGAGCATTGATCAAATGGAGGGTGATGCTCAGTTAGCATTTTGGATCAATATCCACAATTCCTTGGTTATGCATGTAAGTAAATGTAAAACTTGTAAATCTAATGCCCTCTAGACTACTTATCTTTTGAAGTATCTTTGTTTGACAAACTCTCTGTTTCACCTATGGAGGCATATCTGGCATATGGGATACCACACAGCTCTATCAGAAGGTTAGCTTTGTTCCACAAGGTAGTAAAAAATAATAACTTTTTTTGCAATTTTATTGTTATTCTGTGGAGAACTATCATTTTGCATATAGAAAATATGTTTGTTTATATGTGATAATTCTCCAAAAATTCTGTTTCCTTTCTGGATGACTATTGGTTTCTCATTGTGTAGTACAGGCTGCTTATAATATTGGTGGGAAAGCCATTAGTGCAGATGCAATTGAGCAGTCAGTATTTTGCTTCCGCACACCTCGAGGAGGAAAGGTGTGTCAATCATAACTTATATAGTGCTTTCATACATTGTAATTGTATTGACTTCTTACTTAGAAGGACTAGATTCTATTAGTCCTTTACATACAGGCAAAGTAAACATGTGAAAAGTGACATAATTTTCATAGTTGATTTATTATTCTATACTCATTTTAGCGTACCATCTGAGAAAGATCACCTTGACAAAATATCACAAACACATTTTCCATTTGGAAAAAACTGTAATTGATCCTCTGTGTATTATTGCACCTGTTACAGTGGCTGGAGACTATTCTATCAACTGCTTTAAGAAAAAAATCTGGAGAAGAAAGACAATACATTAGTTCAAAGTTTGGACTCCGAAATTCCCAGCCTCTTGTCTGCTTTACCCTTTGTACAGGAGCCGTTTCTGATCCCATGGTATACCTCCTTGCTTCTGCCATAAGTCCTTTCATTATGAAAATGTAAGAATAACACATCATTGTTCTCTCTCTCTTCTTTGTAGCTGAGAGTATATACAGCAACAAGTATAAGAGATGAACTAGAAGCAGCCAAAAGGGATTTTCTTCAAGCTAACATAATAGTGAAGAAATCGAAAAAAGTGTTTCTCCCCAAGGTGCTGGAAAGATACATGAAAGAAGCCAGTATTCCAGCTGATGATCTTCTGAAGTGGATTACTGAAAATGTTGACAAAAAGCTTCACGATTCAATCAAGAAATGCATCGATCATTCTGCTAACAAGAAAGCATCCCAAATCATTGAATGGTTACCATACAGTTCAAGATTCAGGTATGTATTCTCAAAAGATTTAACTGAGAAGCCATGGTGGGTGTAAAAAAAAGGCCAAAATTGTCTTTTTACATTCATTGTTTGTACATGATGGGATGATTTTCTCCTGCTTACGTCAATTATTAACTCTCTGATCTTGATTAAAAAAAAAATATATATATATATTTGTAAAAGCCAGTTTTAGAGACCTGTTTCCCTTGAAAATTTCATAGCAAAAGGGGCATTTCAGTCTGGTATTTTACCAAGACAGATGTAATTATTATGTAGATATTTTGTTCCTCGTTATATTTCAGCTAAATTTGCTTTGTTCTGATGGTGGAATGAATGTAATAATCCCAGTTGTTTAACTTGTCCTTAGGTTTTCAATATTTTGATAACTCAAAATTAATTTTTTTTTTTTTTTAAAATTGGAAAAATAGTATTTGAAGATAAATTTATAATAAATGCATAATTATATTTTTATTGTTGAAATGTGACAAGATAAAACATAATATTGATAATAATTTCAATTATATTTTTAAATTTTTGGTTAGTGTAATTACTTGGCTTTCACATACGATATACTTTCCAATATATCTCTAAATAATAATACTAGAAAGTCAGGCGAAATTTCTTTTTTTTAAAAAAAAGAAAAAGAAAAAAGAAATTGGATAAATATAAAAATATATCATATTAAAACTTTGTTTAATGTAATGAGAAAGCTCTATGAATGTATAATAGAGTGAATGTATAATAGAGTAATTAGTGAATTTGGTGCCAAATAAATTTATTTTTAATAATTTTAGTTTGAGATTTTTTTTAAAGTCTTAAACTTTTTTAAATATTTTAAAATTTATATAATTTAATTAAATTATTTTACATTAAAAATAAATTTTTAGTAAAACTTAATAGAATTTGCCATAATTTTATTTTGATCTGAATTTATTTTGATATATTTTATAATTGTTTTATGGTACTACTATAATTTTAATCTTTTTAGTATATGTATAAATTATATTTTAAGGGAATTTTTTTTAAAAAAAGGAAAAATAATAATAATTTTTTTTTAAAGAGTAAAACTAATATTTATGGATAGATTAAAAAATAAATAAAAAGTACAGGATACGCTCCAAATTGTGTTTTCTCAGTTCGTATGACTAGGTTGTCCCCATTCCAATTATTTTGCGAAATTGTTTTTATATTCCCCACATATATTATCTATATTTTTGTGATTTTATTATTAATAATAAAATTATTGTGACCTGAATCTCACATAGCTCCTCCCCCAGTGGGATTATCATTTGTATATCATCTTTTTTCCGCTTTTTTTTTTTTTTTTTTGGGTATCTTCTATTTATTATACTTTTAATTTTTTTTTTGTCTTCTCACTTTCTCTTTATCTCAATTTAAATATATATTTTAAAAATTAATATAATTTTAAATATATATATATATATAACAAGCCATGAAATGGACATGCATTATCTGGTGATACTTGCGGGAAGGAATCATTGAAAATTAATGAAATAAAGAAGAAAAAGATTCTTTTCTTTGGTCTTTTTGCTTTAGATAGATACTAAATAAGGATGAATAATTTGAAAGCTTGCCTAATACTACTTACTAAATCTGGTAAAAGGATTATACATAAAATTATATATTATTTTAATTAATTATTTATTTATTTATTTATTACCTTTTTGTCTAAAATATAAAAATAATTACACAATTTTGAAAAAAAAAGAGAAAGAAATACGGTAGTAGTCATGAAAATTAAACAATGGATTAGGTGTGGACAAAAAGGACTAAAAATTTTTTCAAACTTTTGTAATAGTTATAATTATTTTTATGTTTTTATTAGATATTTTGAATTTAAAATTTAATAAAATAAATATCTTTTAATCATAATAATTTTATCCAAAAATGATAAGATATTAGTTAATTTTAATAAAAATATGAAAATTAAAAATAGATAAAGAATAAATTTATTTAAAACATTCATTTTTTTTAAAAAAAAAATATTAAATTGAATTAGAAAATTTGTTTTATTTTATGTATTATTATTTTATTGCAAAATAAAATTATGTACATAATTTTTTTTTTTCTTAAGCATCCGGTATCCGAACCCACACAGACCGATTAATCCGGATTCAGCCTGGGGTGCGCTCACAGAGTCCAACTCTTACTCGAGGGTGAGGCTTGACCCAAAATTTTTTAACGTGACGCTAACCACCTAGGGAATTCGAACCTCGACAATCCACCTTGAGGAGAACCATTAACAGTCGCTATAAATGAAGGCTGTCACGTCAATCTAATCACCATGGATCACTCCAAAATCACTCTATCTTTACCAACACCGAACACCAGTATGATTTCATTGGCTCTCGCTTTGCATTAAACCAATTAAAAGTCCACACGTCACGCAGATTCTTTCGCGTTCTTACCCGTCGGATTCCTTCTAATTTTTACCTTTATTTTTTCTACTTTGATCACAATCGTACATTTTCTCTGTCCGTCTTAAAACATCTGAAAAACACACGAACTAGTCTTATCATAGTCCCTCACTCTTTTTTCTTCGTTTTCTCACTCATTTCTTCTCTCTCTGTATCTATAATTTATGTGTATATAGGCGTACTCTTTTTTAGGAATTGGAACAGCTTCATTGAGTTGATTTTTGGGCTCTCCGAAGGCGACCGGAAGAGGTGCGATTGGCGTTTGGTTGGTCAGAATTAGGGTTTTTAGTGTGAGAGGAAAGGGGGGAGAAAAGTGAAACCCTAGGTTTGTTTGTAATTGTTATGAAGCAGAAGACTTTTGTTGGGAGAGGTGATCAAGGTTGAGGATTTCAACTCCGGATGGAGGGAGGTAGCGTCTCTAGACTTACTTCTTCTGGTACTCTTCATTTCCTCTTACGGGTGTGTGAAAGTTATTTTTTATTTTATTATTTTTTTTATTAAAGAAAATTATTTCATTTTGCGTACCCACATGTATTTGTAGTCAAGAAAGGAAGTGAATTAAGGGTAAATTTTGGGGTGATACTTTTTTTGGTTTTGTGTTGAATGGTGGCTTTGGTCGAAGGAAAAGCTGTTCTTCTAGTTCTTTTGGATTGTACGGAAATTATTTTCCTTTTTTTTTTTTCCGACAGGACATGAATGAATTGATTTGCAGACCTGGTGTTCTCTATTTTCTTTTAGTTTCAATTCTGGTTGCAATACACAAGAAGGAATTTATGTGTAATCATAAGTGCGTTTTTTGTTGTTTTGGATTGTAAGGGAGCATATATATTTTTTTTTTTTTTTTTTTGGCGGTGTTGGTTATTAGTTTATGCAGACATATATGGGGTTTGGGGAACTAGTCCATTTAACTGGGATTTCATGTTGGTGATTTTGTTGTGTACAAATCTACTCATCTCTCTCTATTAATCTAAGGTAAAAAGATGGTTAAAGGAGGAGTCTGTTGTCAATAAGATCAGGTCAGGTGAATGAATATAATAACTCAGTAGCAATTTTGATAAGACAAGCGCCCCTCCTCCCCCAAATAAAAAAGGAGATAATAAGTCTTTTTTCTTTGGCCACCATTGATGCATGAATGATTTTATGAGGAGATGTTATGGTGATATCATTGATTTTTTTTTTTTTTTTTTAATCTTTAGAAGAACCCTGGTTATTGCAGTTTGTTAAAGGTTAATTAACTTAGTTTTACTACAATCAAGTGTAGCTATGAATAAGCTAAGGGTATTCATTTATTTATTTCATAGTCTTGTTGACTCAAGGTTGGACTTGAGCTACAACACCTGTTACTTTGGCAAAGGTCATAGCTTCTATTCTTTCTTCAGCCCTTCAATACTGAAAAAAGGGTCTGTAATTAGTATTTTCTTTTAGAATTTTTATTTCCAGTATTATTTTGAAAAGAAAGAGTACCAAGTTGAGAAATTTTCAGGAACTCTCTTTTCAGTTTTAATTTTTAAAACTGAAAATTCATGATATCAAAAAATTTCTGAGAGTAGAAATTTTTGTGAGTGGAATGTCTTCCCCAATCCATTCTGTAAAGCATACCAAATCTGATCATAAGAAGAGAAAAAAAGGAAAGGAGGAAAGATTGAACCTAAGAACCTCTTCCTCAATCTGGATGGAGGAGCAGAAGTTTACAGATCTTATTCTAGAGAGATGTGCTCGGGGCTTTTCTTTGTTGCATGCTTTTCTTCTTCTGGTCATTTAATGATGTAACAGCGAAAAAATTGAATCATCTTTTGTTCCTTTTTTGTGAAATTTGTTGAATTCTGATGATGTATCTTCATTTAAGAAGATGAAATCATTATTGAAACAGGTGAGCACGAAAATGTAACTACAACTCTTGGTATGCAGTGTAAAACCTAGACATTTGTTAATATATTTCTCTGTGATTAAGTAGGAATGTTGGTTTTTTTTTTTTTTTTTTTGTTTTTTATTTTTTATTCTTTACCCCTTCTGATTTATGCATTTGATTGTAGGATCTTCTCTTATGATATTGTCATTAATTTTCTTTATTGTTTTCCTTAAAGTGAAGTTTTCTTTTCTTTCCTTTCCCTTAAATGGACATATTTGAGGTCCTTTTGAGGAATCAGAATATCATGATTCAAAGAACCTTAGAATATGTTGAGATTTATTATTATTATTATTATTATTATTATTATTTTAAAATTTTTATTCTCGACATTCTTTTGGAGGAAAGGGAAATGGCTTGTTTAATGTTTAGTTTAGTGGTATTTCTTGATTGGCAGTGACATGGAATGATCTGTTTTGTTTTGTCTATTTGTCCCCTATTTGGGCTTTAGCTTCCTGGTTTTTTAACTTGCACAAAAGATAGAAGGGCAATACACTTTAGGCATAGTTTCTTGAATTAGTGAATATCACAATGTGAGTTGTTCTTTCCTAAAATAAAATTCCTTCATTTATTTTTAATCTTTTCACATTTCTCTCATGAGTTACTAAGAAAAGTAATTTCAAGTTAATGTGTGTTCAGGATTTTTTATGAATTTATTCTCCTAATGCTCCAGGTAGAGTCTGAATGAAATGAAACAATTTTCTACCATCAGATACTCTGCAGTTATGTTTCCTTAACTTTGGTTTATCTTGCCTTTTTTTTTTTTTCTAGTGATACACCAATGGACAATGATGACAATGATTATCAAGGCCATGGTCTTCACTTAGCTAGTGAAGAAAGCTCCAAAATTTCTCCCGTTCTTCGTCCATATGCTCTTCCCAAGTTTGATTTTGACGAAGGACATCTAAGATTTGATAGTTTGGTAGAAAACGAGGTTTTTCTTGGTATTCCAAGTCAGGAAGATAATCAGTGGATTGAGGATTTTTCTCGGGGAAGTAGTGGAATAGAATTCAGTTCAAGTGCAGCAGATTCTTGCTCCATACCAAGGCATAATGTCTGGTCTGAGGCAACGTCATCTGAATCTGTTGAAATGTTATTAAAGTCTGTTGGACAGGAAGAAATTGTTGCAGGAGAATCCATTGTTAAGGAATCAGACACTGGAGATGTATTACCTAGCTTAACTGAACCAATGGATCACAACTTGAGGCAGGATGATATAGCTGATGAAGTTAAAGATCATAATTCTGATTTACCCCCTACTGAGGTTTTGGGAAGTTTTACATCTTTAGACCAGAATCCGGAAGCTGGTAGCGTTCAGTCTAATTACGCTTCACAATCTCAAGAGGTTGATTTGTCAGCTTATGGATATTCAAGTGGTATTGATAAAAAAGGTAGCATTGGCACTGAAGAGAACTTGCATGTTGAGTTGAAGTTTAATGAGGTCAATGTAGAGGAGGATAACACTGCAGCGGTTGAATCTCTGAATAATAAAACTCAAGAAGATTCTTCCATTTCCGTGGTAGAAACTGGTAGTAGAGAACGTTCTTTGCCTAATAGTATGATAGGTGCTTCTCAGCTGAATGTTGAGGATAAGATAAGTAATGTTTCTCAAGAAAGTATAGGCTATTTACCGGAGGAGCTCTCTAAAGTTGGGGATCACAATGTGCATGGGAAATTTTTTGCAGAAGATGATGGGAAATCGAGTAAAATAACTGCTGAAGATTCTGTGACTAATATCCATTCTGTGATTCATGTAGCTTCAGAGGTGGAAGACATAGTAAAATCTGCAAGTGGAACGACTAATGCAGATATTCTGGAATCTCCAAGTTTGCCAATGGAGGGCAACATTAACTTATGCTCTGTGGAGGAACATTCTTCTGGACTTGCTCAGAGCAGCAGATCTACTATCTGTGTGACCGGGGGCACGGAGCATGCATTACAGTCTGAAAGTGAGAATTTGTTATCTGGGAGGTCGTCTGCATCCCCTCAAGATGCTGGTGATGGTAGCAGTAGTGGGCCGACCAAGGGGGTTTGCGAAACTGATTCTTGTGCTTTTGAATCTCATCTAAATAAGGAACCTGTGCAGGGTGCTTATATTGATAAGAAAGATGATGATCTTGAAAGTAGTGCCAAGGTTTGTACAGATACTACAGTAGTTCTTACAGATGCATCATCTGCAGTTCAAATTGAGTCAACTGAACATGGGAATGATAATGGAGGTGATAATGTTTTTATCCCACAGGAATCTGTTCCTATTGGATCTGTGGTAGCAGAAGTTACAACTGAGAATTCTAAGCCTGTTGATGGTGCTGCTGAAATCCGTAATGACAGCCCAAAAGCTGCAGATCATGTCTTACCCACTGAGCCAGCTGTTTCTTTAGATAGCTGCGTAGTACTCTCTTCAGAGAAGGATATTAATGACGGCAGTAAGAATGTTACACTTCAGGAAAGAGATGGGAGGAATGTTGGTTCTGATCTAGATAATATGCCATCTGAAACTGCTGGATCATATGATGTTGGAAACAAGATTCCATTTTCATCTTTGGGTGAAGTTGCAGAGGGAAGTGTTGGGAAAACTCCTGAGTCACCGATTGATGCTGCAGATGGAAACAAAACTGGTATCTTAACCAGCAATATTTTTTCAATTTGATTGTGCCTGGTTTTATGTAGTTCTTTAGTCCTTAAGTTTAAAATTTCTTTGTTTTTATTTGTAGCTTCAAATGCTAAGACAGAAGAGGCAGGATCACATGAGACAGTTGATGATGTTCCTTCACATCCTGTAGTTGGTGCTACTACAGACAAAGTTATTAACCAGAAAGAGGGCTTGAAGCCAGAACTGTCTGGAGCAGAAACATTAAATTCCATTGATAAGGATGGTATTGTTGTTCAAGGCCCCATAGATGCTAGTATATCTAGAGATGCAGCAATGAAGCAGTTTTCTGAACCTGCAGTTGAAAAAGGTGGATTAGAAGATAACACTGCAGTAGTATCAGAAAATATTAACCAATCAGTGGATTTGGTAAAATCATCTGATAAAGCAATCCATGCAGAGAAAGCAGTTGCTGAAGTAGGTCATGAACGATCTGAGAAAACAGAATCAGCCTCTTTTGAATCTGATCCTGATCTAAGCAAGAGTGATACCACAAAAGGAACTGATCTCCCAATGAGTAAGGATGCTATAGCAGCAAAAGATCATGGATTACAATCTTTATCAGGTGCAGATTGGATCAGATTTTATATTCTTGAACAATTTTATCATTTGTGAATTCGGTAATGAAGTGTCTTCTCTTAAGAATGTACATAGCATGTGATAATTAACTATGTTTTAGTTGTTCTGCACTGGTATTTTTGAGTCATTATCTATATTGGATGGAAGTTCCTTGCAACACCAACAATTTTAAAGGAATTCTTTCTCTAATCGTCTGCTACATTTTCCTAAGAAGAACTATCCATCTTAGGAAAAAGATAATAGGCCCTAGACAATAAACAATAAACAAGGAAGGGGGTTAACAGAAAAAGCACAGTTTAAGGTCTAATCCTATTACTTTCTGGCTTTCATATGAGTAAGGGCTGTTTTCATTAACTCGAATCTTTGGTGAAGGGGCTCACCCTCTGCCAAACTTGTTTTGACAGGCTTTGCAATTTCCTTATGTGTTTGCACTTTATCTTCTTGTCATGGGCCAAATGGACAATTACTTGTGATCTTGCGAGCTATTTCTCCCCCAAGGAAAAAGTGTAGTAAAAGAAAATGCGTTATATTCACTGCTTATGTCAAGTGTTGAGAAGTACATTTTTTTTTAATTAATTATTATTTTCCGGGGCTGTTTTTGTTTCTTGATAAAACCTATTAAATCAAAGCCTTCCTCAGTAATATCACCAACTTTTCATGTTTGGAGTCATTTTCTGAGAGACGTATTTTCAAGGTCTAATTTTTTGACCCGTCAAGGTTTTTCTTTGAGTTTGATCTTCAGATGCTTCTGTATTGATGAATAGATCAGCACTAGGGAAAACTGAGGATTTCTAAAGCATTTAAGTTAACATTGAAATTTAATAATGGATTTGGGTTTGTGCAAATGTGTGGTGAGAATATGAACTATCTGTATCTTTCTCAAAATGTGTGCTGTAAAATTTTGTTCGGAAGTGATAGAGAAATGCTAGCATTAACTACCAGCACGTTTATATTCATCTTTTTCAGTTTAGAGTTCTCACTCCCTGGGGTTAAATTTAAGTAATTGATTCTCATATATGGGTGGTAGACTTTTAGAACTGTCCTATGGATTTTAGACCTCTTCCTCCCCCCATTTAATTATTAATTTAAATCTATTATTGCATTTATTTTATTCATTTAGTGTCTTTGAAAAGGCCACTTTGTCAAATATTTATGTCCTTAAAATGTGATGGTATTTCCATCTTTGCAGGTGGTGGCATTTCTTCTACTCTCGATCAATCTGATCCTGGTTCTGCTTCTATCGTGAATGCTACTGCGCTCTCACAAAGTGCAACCAAGAAACAAGGTTGTAGAGTTGAAGGCTTGACTGCAAATGTCCCTCCTTCTGATGGTGCAGAAGGGGTTGATAATGCCTCTTCAATTCTCATGCCTGTGAAAGGTGTTATTGAGGAGGATAGGAGTTTTACTTTTGATGTGAGTCCTGTGGCTGGTCTTACTGAAGGAGAAACTGCTAAGGGTTGGAAAACTTTTTCCAGCAATGAAGTTGCCAAAAGATCCACGGTAATCCTTGCCTTGTTAATTGCTGAACCATGTTTTTTGTATTGTGCTTCACTGTAGTACTTTCTAGTTCTTTTTTCAACTGATGCTTGACATGTGTATATTGAAGCTTGTTGAAGGTTCTCCTTCAACATCTGGTGGTGGCCTAATAGATCCCTTGACACCAGAGGTTTCTCATGGAAGTGCACAGAAACCTGGTAATAGAGCTGTTTCAGGGGGTCCAAAAGTTGCCTCTGAGAGGAAAACTAGGCGTGGCTCTGGACGATCAGCAAAAGAAAATGCTAGAAAGCATGTGAAGGAAACAGTTCCTGTTAAACAAGCAGAAAAAGGGGATTCATCAGGTGCATTCTATAGCCCCTCAGGGACTGGTAAGCTGATGCCAGTAGAATTAGGCAATGTTGAACGCAGTGGAGCAAAGCCAAGTGGTGTTGTTTCTAATTCTGTATCGAGTCTTCCAGATTTGAACACATCTACTCCACCATCTGTTTTGTTTCATCAGCCTTTTACAGATATGCAGCAAGTGCAACTACGAGCTCAAATTTTTGTATATGGATCCCTAATGTAAGTTCATGCTATAGTTTCAAAATCAATAGAAAGCAGAAGTTGGTTATGAGGTACACATGTTGATGGTTTCATTAGTTTACATTTTCGGCAAATTTAACTGAAAGTCATACAATATAGGCATATAAATGTAACCCTTTACCGTGTTTGTTGAGTTTAAGAAAAAATGTAAAAATGCATATCAGATTTCATTTGTATTCCTCATATTTTTGGTGTGCAAGAGGTTTTAATATTGCTAAAGTAGAAATGCCTATTCTTGGATTCACCTTCATTCTCTTTTAACTGTCATTCTACCATTATGTTTGTACTGCCTTACTGTTAAACCATACAACAACTTGCTAAAGAATATACTGTTAAACCACCAGGTTAGTTAAACTATTGACAGGTTAGAAAGTAATAAATCCAAAACATAAATGCATGACGTTTATGTTGGCCTTCTTTATGTTGACGTTTTCAAAAAGTGTGGCTCATCTTAAATTAATCTATCATGCATGAGTTCTTGATTGGTGTCCATTATCTGGTAGTCAATCTTATTTTGTTTGAGGTGGTTTTTATGCAGACAAGGTGTAGCACCTGATGAGGCTTGTATGGCTTCAGCCTTTGGCCTATCTGGTTAGTATAGCATTTAATCTTTATTCTTTCTTCTATGATTTAATTGCATTGTTTAATATGTCAACACCTTTTCTTCTACAGATGGAGGGAGGAGTACTTGGGAGTCTGCATGGCGTACCTGTGGGGAGAGGCTCCATGTTCAGAAACCGCATGCAAGCAGTGCTGAGACTCCAGTACAATCACGTTCAGGTACTTAAAAAGGTGGCTTAAGTCTTTCTGAAGGCATTGTTATTAATATATGTCTCTTGTCATTGAAAACACAGGTGTTAAAGCTTCAGATCAGGCTAATAAACAGGGTTCGTCTCAAAATAAAGTTAGAGGAAGCAGCAAAAGTACCTCCTCACCAGCTGTTAATCCCATGATTCCTCTTTCCTCACCTTTGTGGAATGTACCCACACCCACATGTGATACTCTGCCAACTAATAACTTGGCTAGAGGTACCGTTCTTGATTACCAGGCACTTTCTCCCATACATGCTTATCAGACCCCAGCTATGAGGAACTTTACTGGGCATACAACTTCATGGGCATCACAGGCCCCCTTTTCAGTTCCGTGGGTTGCTCCACAAAGCTCTCCCTTTGATATCAGTGCTCATTTTCCTGCATTACCTGCCACGGAAACAGTGAAAGTCAATGCTGTCAAAGAATCTTCTGCCGCAACATCATCTATAGCAAGGCATACATCTCCTATCCCTGGTGTTGGTGATCCTAACATACCTCCAGCCACTTTGATGCATGACACTAAAAAGGCAGCAGTTTCACATACACCGCATAGTGTTGATCCAAAATCTAAAAAGAGGAAAAAAGTTTCTGCTAGTGAGGATCTTGGGCAGGCTGCTTTGCCTGTGAGTCAGATTGTACCAATTCCTGCTACTGTAAGAAATACTCCATTTGCAAACAAGGGACCTGTACCTGATGATCTTGGGCCAGCCCCTCTGCTTGCTCGAAATCAGGGAGAGTTGGCATCAGTTTCTGCTGCCAGTGTTCAATTTTCTACCTCAGTTGCCATTGCAAGTCCTTCTAGTTCTGCTTTCAAGAGCAATTCAGACAAATTTATAAGAGTAGTATCTCCCATTTCTTCCAATGATCTCTCAAAAGGTGTGAATCAGACAGTGGAGAAGAGGTTTTTGCTTCCAGAGGATATTGCAAAAGTTGCAGAAGCTAAGCTACAAGCTGAGGATGCTGCTGCTCATGCTTCTGTTGCAGTTACTCACTGTCAGAGTGTGTGGTCTGAATTAGACAAACAAAAGAGTTCTGGTTTGGTGTCAGATGTAGAAGCTAAGTTAGCATCTGCTGCCATTGCTATTGCTGCTGCCACTTCTGTTGCAAAGGCAGCAGCAGCAGCAGCCAAGGTTGCATCAAATGCTGCTATGCAAGCAAAACAGATGGCTGATGAGGCACTGATCCTTACTGGAACTTTAAATCCTGTTCCAAATGATCCTATTCCTCTTCCTGGTTTTATGAATGGCATGGGTGGTGCCACTCCTGCATCTATACTGAAGGCAGGGGATGGAAATAGTGGTTCCAGTTCAATTATTGTAGCTGCTCGGGAAGCTTCTAGGAGGAGAATGGAGGCTGCTTCAGCTGCATCAAGGCATGCTGAAAATTTGGATGCTATAGTGAAGGCTGCTGAACTGGCAGCAGATGCTGTATCACAAGCAGGGAAAATTGTTGCTCTAAGTGAGCCCTTGCCTCTGAGCAAGTTAGTGGAGGTAGGTCCAGAGGGATATTGGAAAGTTACTGAAAAGCCACCTGGTCAGGATGTGAATTCAAATAATGTGACCGGACATACTTCAAATAATGCTGAGGAAGTTCCTGGTGTTATTGAGGAGAAGTTGAGACCATCAGATAAAGAGGTGCATACTACAGATCATGATACATTATCTTTTCCTATAGAGTCATCTAAGAATTCAGTGGGAGGCCTTGGCAGTGCAGATGAGCGCATTCCGGCTTCTGTTTGTCGTGGTGATAAGGATTTAAGAGGTGCAAAGAGTCGCAGAACATCTGACTCGAGTAAAACTATTAGTGTTGTTCCTGAATCAGAGATTGGATCGAGATCTGCTGAGCATGAGAATGTGGTCGGCACCTCAAATGATAATACTATAACAGAAAATTGCGCTGTTGAGGTAATGCAAATTGTTTTGAGGATTTTTCTTTTTTTTGGGGGGGTGGGGGATTATTACTGCTATTCTCTGTTAGTTAATATTCTTTACAAAACTAACAACAATTCTCTTTGTAACAACAATTTTCTTTCTTGTGTATAGGGCATTTATTTTGTTGCATTTGGATTGTATTTTATCATCTTTGACTCCATATCTTGATTAACTTCTCTGTTTTAGGTTTTCAAAGATAATGGTGACTTTGGGGCATGGTTTCCTGCCAGTGTGTTGAATTTGAAGGATGGAAAAGCGTTTGTTTGCTATGCTGATCTCGAGTCAGATGAAGGTGAGCTATTAATGGCTTTTAGCATGTTAACATAAATGTGAGTAAAATAGAGCTTTTATGTATTTATGTCTTTAATGCGGAATCGTTTGTCCATATTCCTGCTAAACTTGTGAAGTAGATAATTCTAATTTTTAAATTTTCACGATGTGGCTGGGCATTAAAGATATAATCTCAGGATGCCTCACCCTTATATGTTGATTATGAATTAGTTCCAACCTTAATATGTAATATTGCTGGATTTTTTGAATGACATAGTTTTTACAAGGCATATTTAGCTGGTCATGCTCAGGCTTTCTGAAGCATGGGTCACAATGCTCAACTGCTAGGTTCAAATACAGAGTGCTCCTATGCATATGAATTGATAGTGTGGTTCATGATTTATCTTTAAATCCGACTGGAATTTTGTTATGAATTCTACTCCTATGTTTTTTATGTAGGATCCTCTTGCAGATTGTGGGCTCATGCCTTTCTTCCCTGGTTCTCTTAGAAAATGAGTCCTCATGTATGAACTTGTATTTTGGGAATGATTCTTCTTTCCCCTTTTCTCTAGGCAACAACTCAGCACTCCCAAAGCCAATGTTCTATGATTAGCAACACTGTCTAAGCAATCTGTTTGAAATTCTAGATTACGAGTCAGGCCTTTCCTATGCTTTCATATTTTAAATAGTCCAAAGCTTGTTTGAAATTAATACAGTCCTAAGGTGAAAGCAATTTATGCAAGTTGATTAGTTTGTGGTTGATAATCTTTACCCTAGGAATTCGAGCTTTATGGAAGTTTCATTGCTGTTGAACATGGGTCCCTCATGGATTTCCCTTATATCGCCCTTTATGTTATGATCTGGCTGTATCATTCTATAAATGCATCTTGACATGTTCTTCTGGACTTTTGCTATTTTGTAAAATAATTCTTGGCTATCTGATCTTGAGCTAGTGTAATGTTTTAAGAATAATGAAGAAGAAATTTACTGTGATATGCTAATATCCTTCTTCTAATGTAACTTTCATGTCTCATGGGTCAGGAAAGTTGAAAGAGTGGATACCTCTGGAAGCACATGGCAGCAAACCACCAATAATACGTCTTGCCCATACTACTAGTATAATGTTTGAGGGAACAAGGAAGAGACGCAGAGCTGCTGCTAAAGATAAAACTTGGTCTGTTGGAGATGGAGTTGATGTATGGATGGAGAACTGGTAAATACTTCCTCTTATCTGTTCTCTTTCTTCAATTTCTTTATTCTTTCTATAGTCCATAATTAACTATTCTGTCTTTTCCTATGCTCAGGCACATTACTGCAATTTTTGTTGTTAGTTGACTAGCTATTTGGTATATAGTATCTAATATAATAATCCATTGATTAGAAATTTGGTGTTCTAATTGTAGCTTTTTCTAAAACATTGTTTGTTACTGTTCTGTTTCTTTCTTTCTTTACATCACATGTGATAACTCTCTCGTTTCATTAACTAATTTGTTCTATATTCTTCATGCATGAAAGGACATACAACCAGCACAGATTAGGTGAAAATTATGAGAACTAGAATGCTTGTTTGTGGAAAGGGATAAGGAAGTTGGTCAATATATTTGTACCACTTCATATGTAGGGAAAAGAATATTGGTCCAAGAAACTAATTATAGAAGTCCATGTGCCTAGAAAACATAGAAACTGAATTTGTGCCCTGTGCTTATACTGATGAATGATGCAAATCTGTGGAGACTACTGCTACTAAGTTACATTTCATTATGAAGTTATTGTCTATGTGTGGAATTATTAATTGAAGTTTGTGAGAGTTCTTTAATTTTTCTATAAAAAGACTGTCAAATGCACCCTTAAAGTTTTGCATCTGTATTTGACTGTGTTTTTTTTTTTTTAATACTTAAGCACTAAGGTAAGGCTTGTCCCGTTTATCTCAAATTTTTATGTGTTGTGTAGCTGGCGCGAAGGAGTCATTGTAGAAAAGAACAATAAGGATGAGTCGGAAATAAGTGTTCACTTCCCAGGTACTTGAGCATAAAATCCTCTATGCCTTACAATGTACTTTACTGTTCTGGAAATAATGGATCTTAAATTTTGATTGCAGTTCAAGGGAAAATATCTGTTGTAAAAGTGTGGCATCTCCGCTCAACACGTACATGGAAGAATGGGGACTGGATTGAGTTGCCAAGTGCTGGACAAGACCACTCTTCCCAGGTTCCATAATAGCACCAAATATCAAAGTTGAGAGATCTCATTATGTTTATGTTACTTATTCTTGTAGTTCTGTTTATCTGTTTCTCAGGGTGATACCCCTCAACAGAAACGGGTAAAGATGGGCAGTCCTGCCATTGAGGGGAAAGGGAAGGGCAAGGTGGCAAACAATGTAGATATTTCTGAAGCTGGGAAAACTGAAGAGTCATTGTTGCTCCCTCTATCTGCTGCAGATAAAGTTTTTAACATTGGTAATGCCAAGAATGACAAGCAGCCAGAGACTCTTAGGACTATGAGATCTGGTTTACAGAAAGAAGGTTCAAAAGTTATTTTCGGGGTTCCTAAACCTGGGAAGAAAAGGAAGTTTATGGAAGTCAGCAAACATTATACTTCTGATCGTAGTACCAAGAATAATGTGTCCACTGATTCAGACAAATTTGCAAAGTATTTGATGCCTCAAGGATCAGGGGCTCGTGCATGGAAAAATAGCTCTAAAATTGATCCAAAGGAAAAGCAAGCAACTGAATCTAAACCAAAAGCTTTTAAGTCTGGAAAACCTCCAAGTGTGTCTACCAGAACATTACCTCGGAAAGAGAACTTGCTGGTATCTTCAGTTTCTGCTCCAAGGAATGCTGATTTGACTGACAATGTGACAGGGAATTTTACCAGCAATGACAAGAACGACCTAGATGAGCAGAATTTGGGGGAGTTTGTATCCTCTTCTACTGTTAAGGAGGGAGCTGAGCCAATATTGTCATCTTCACAAGCTCCTATCTCAAATGTTCCTAAGAAAATGGCTGCACCTAATGTCAAATCTGAGCGGGTTAAGAGGATGAAAGTTGCACCGGCTGGCGGGAAGTCATCTAAAGTTGAAGAGAAGGAAAAATCAGTACCTGAAGTAGTAGAACCCCGCAGGTCAAATCGCAGGATTCAGCCAACTTCAAGAGTAAGTATAAAAGTCTCTCATCCATTTTTAAAGGTTTTTTTTTTAATGCATCAAACTACTTCTGGTCTACAAGCTAAAGGTGCTTTTAGGTTTTCTAAAATTGAGATGGCAATGAATTTTCGTCTGTCTCAAAATTCAAGCTTTCTAGGTTAGCTGTTTGAAACCTGTAGATGGGCTTGTTCTTCAAGATCCACAGATTCTAATATACATATGGGATTGATACAATATACTCCCTTAGTCATAAATATCCTGCCTAACATATTTTTTCTGCTCTTATTTTGCTTGTCAATCTTGTAAATTGATGAGAAAATGACTCAATTGTTTTTTACCCGTTTTAAACCCTTACATGAAAATTAAATGAACACACATACATTTCCAATTACCATTTCATAGACTTGGCAAAAGTTGTATACCTCATGTTTTTTTTGGTATTCCTCCTCTCTCTGCAGCTATTGGAAGGATTACAAAGCTCACTTATCATCTCCAAGATTCCATCTGCTTCACATGACAAAAGTCACAGAAACCAAAACAAGGGTGCTCCTAAAGGTAACAAAACCCTCCCTGAGGTTTAAGTAATACATTTTTGGGGAGCATAAAGTGCTGCAGTAATTAGAGCTTTCTTATTTATTTTGTTGTAGGAAATAACTGATTGATGCCTCATTCTGTCATGGATCAGTGTGGAAGTAGACATGGAAGGCATTGTGTGAACTGTATATTAATCATAAGATGCAAACCTGCGGATGGAAAATTCTGTCTTCCTGGTGCTTTAGCTGTAAAATCTAGGCAGTAAATGTTCATATCGATTTTAGCTTCTTACAGAAATTTTAGTTGTACTCTTGATAGGCTGTATATTGGACATCTAATGTACTGGCAGGAAATTTTCCAATGATGAATTATACCATTTTGCAGCCCTAGGGGATTTTGTTGTAATCCCATTGACTTTCCTTTGAATGAGATTCCAGTGTTTGAGGGCCATTACCATTTTCTGCTCAGTTCTTCCTCGTTTTCTTAGCCAGATCAATTGCTCCAGCAGTATCATTGAAAATCATAAAATTGATGCATATCATTAACTTTCAACTGACAAAGAAAAAATAATTACACAGGATAAGTAAAACTTCTTCAATTCAACCCTCAAATTTCTTCAATTACTCGTGGCCGTGGACTCTAAATATGAATCAGAAGTCCACTGGTCGTGTAAAAGGACATAAAATTCTCTCTATATAATAACTATCGCTCTCCACCTTATGGATCGCCAAATAGAGAGAAGACTATAATGCGAGTGAGAATTCATTCTCAATGAAACGTGGTTAAATATGCATTTGAGTACAACAGCTGAAGCTAGCACCATTTTGGGGCCAGGTAACTGTCAAAGGTTCGGGTGTGAGCTAAAAAGTATTTCACATTTCTGCTACAGACTACAAACTAAGCTTTGATATGAATAGCAGAAGACACGGAGACAGGTTTGCTATACATGAGCTGATGATGATTCCCAGTGACCCATGTGTTAAAAGACGTGTAATGCGGGTTTTTTAAGACTACTCAATCAGATGTGTGTTCTTCTATGGTCATGTTTCTGTTCTGTTGAGGCCTTTGTCCACCTTGCAGCTTGTTACTACTAATGTTGTTGTATTGGTTTTTGGACTTGATTGCAGAAACAATAGGAATGTTACCTGAATTCTGATCATCAGGATGATACTTGGGGACGTTTGTGAGGTTAGAAGGTCTTTGACAAATACAGGGGGAGGGATATTCATGGAACTCTCCACGTCCCGGTTTGATCTCTTCTGGTTCTCCTATGAATCCTCTTTGGCAAGATTTGACCTTCTTGGCAAAAGTACCCCAGTCCATCTTATCTCGTGCCATGAACAAAGCGCTGAGCCTTTTTGCATTCGGTCTGATGGTTCGCTTGTGTCCCATGTACCTCCTTTGAGATGAAAAGACACAGAAAGTTAAGATTTTATAACACAATTATGAAATTTGATAATTGCTGATGAAGTTACAGTAATACAACAAAAGTTATAGGAAATTTTTTTTCACACAATGCAACAGCACTTATGTCAGTAAATCATCTCACAATCATTAGTAATCATTCTCATTGGTGCATAAAATCCCTTTTCTTCATACTCATTATTTTTGTTTGTGAAAGAAAAAACTCTGATATTGATAAATACTGTCAGCAACCACAGGTAAAGAGGTTGCTCAGGAAACAGAGTACATACATTTCAAGAGAACTCATTAACTAAAAATGGGGATCAAGAAGCATAATTGCAGATATATTAATGTTTAAATCAGCTCATACACAAAACAGAGCACGCAACAGATCATTTGTATTTCCTAAAATACAAGTTGATCCCTGGAAGTCAATCAGGCAACTGAGATAAAGCAATCAGATTTAACCTCTTTTTTTTCTCCCTTAAAATCAAGATTAATCATGTATTGAGTAAGGGAACTTCAAGAATTCACAATAACTTGTGCATACATATAAGTTACCACAGGCAGTAAAACATATTAATATAGAATATAATATAGGATAGCATGGTAAATTTTTAGATTCAAACACTCCTTAATTTTCATCTATGTCAAAAGTGGACAATTCTATCTCATTCTATCAGAATGTCTGCAACTTTAACCCTTTCTGAAAATGTATTTTTTGTACTATGGGGTTGTATCCCCTGGGGTTGCTCAAACTTCGAACAATAATTATCCTTCAGATAATTGGAAGTCAACACAAAATGTTACAGGTTTGAACAATGCAAAATTGATGCTTTACTAAATAAATTCAGATAAAAAAGATTCATCAGTTAGTTGCACCACTATGAGATTCTCGTATAAACGCAAGACTTAACAAGAGAATCTAAGAGTCAAGTAGCTATCATCTTTAGTTACTAACAAAAATTCCTACAGGTCAGCCAATAAAAAATATGCAGGACTCCAAATCCCATAATTCCTATAGGTAACAAGTGGAACAGATACTTTTCTACATGCAAGCTGATACTTCATTTGTCAGAAATTGAATCTCAACTTCTTAAAAACATTCTATTATATAAAGTTCCATAAATAAAATCCTGAATTCAAGGGATTTATATTCGAAAAACGCAAGGGTTCTACCACTAACTTCATAACAATAACTATAATAATAACAATAATAATGAATGAGATAATTATTATCAAAGGCTCTCCTTATTTTTCATACCATGTCAAGAGAGAATAACCAATTTTGGATGGAAAATGTAATTTGCAAAGGTATAACCATGAGAGATAAAATATTTTACCTTCGACCAGCTAAGATCTTTGCCATGTTTCCATTATTATTTGTGACAAAAACATCACTGTCTTCACAAACAATGTAGTCAATGGCAGCCAAGCGAGATGAGAAGGGAAGAAAAGGTTCCAACTCTTCTGCAGCAAGCAACTCCTTTGTGTAAAAGTTCGGAAAGAGCTCTCTTAGGGGTCTTAAAGTTTCTTCTCCACCATATACTTCACCAGATGCCACATAAAGAAAAGTATCATTCCTGAACCCAAGTGCCCGGAGCATCAAACCCACCTCGTGAGGAGTCAAAGGGCATTTTCCTCGTGTCCGCTCCTCATCAGGGCTTAACTCCTGCAGCAGTAACACAATATTTCCATAAGAAAATGTTTCAGCTTCAGATTATAGCATGGAGAAAAATAAATCCCAGTTTTACAGCAAATGGGTCACCATTAATTGTTGATTTACTAAGTTATAGGCCACATAAGAGAGCATTCAATCCCAAAAGGCTATATAAGTTGATCAGTTTCAGCCAATGCCAATAGCCAGGTTGGAGAATGTCGGAATGATGGCCAGACAGCTCAACATTCTAGAAGATTGATGTGCCTCCTTTGTCATAGTTCAAAATTTTAAAACTGAACATCGTTTGACTGAAGTTTTGAACAACACATAATTAAACAAGTAAACCATTAACGTACAGAGATCTGCACATTTGAATATCTCAGCAAAATATGTAGCTAGTTTTCAGTTGTAAAAACATTCCCCTATGAAGGAGGCTACCAACTACGACCAAAGAGGGTTGAATAATGTAATAATTTCTCTGTTTTTTTTAATGCTGAAATCATAGGACGAGTTGAGTCTTTTTTCTTGTCTCTCTAAGATATGTGCACATACACACATGATTATGCATATTTTTCTTCATGCACTTCCAATTGGAGAATCTCTCTTCCTTGTTTTCATCTCTATTTATCACATATTCCACTCAAAATATTTTTCATAATTGTACGAGTATAAAACAGAATCACTAAAAAGACAAGGCCTTAACTTTTGACATTATCCACAGGAACTTGACATGACTTGAGAGTTTCATACTAATGCTACATTATGCATGTATTCAACCAGTCAGTAAATTGTTACCTCTAAAGGAAAGAAGTTGCATGAGGTGCAGGGCTAAGGGATATTGAACAACAGAATTTGTGAACTAAGTGAATATGTGAGATGAACAAAAGGTCTATATGAGAGATAATAAAGGATTGCAATCTCACAGGTAATGTTTCCCATCGTTTTCTTATCTCTCCCAGCTCATATCTTTCCTTTTCTCCTCCACCATAGTAACAACCCGAAAATGCAAGCATATCTGGTTCAAACCTGGAAAAATTTTAAGCAATAAAAATGTAATTCAAGGATTAGGAAATAAACAAAATAGAATGCTTGATGGAATTTATCAGGCCACATTGCTGTTTGTAAATTTATCATACAGTTATCTAATATGTGAATGTATTTCTTGAGTATTATATACTCAAAAAAGAAAAAAAGGAACAACACCAAAAGAGCAACAAAAATACTCATACTGATGGCAGTTTTCATTGAACTGTTTGCATTCTGCTTTCGCATAGACACTCTTTTATTTCAAGAAGGCACTTATGAGGGGATGAGGCGCCTGCAGTTACAATCCCTTTCCTCAAGCTCAATAATTGGGTAGTCTCAAGTACTTGAAAATACTTCAGTTATTATGAAGATTTCTTGAATTTTAGCAGTGGATAGATTTTCTTGCGAACATTGTTTAACAAAGTAAAGAGTTGGGATAAAACATGGTTCAGAAAACCAGTGGAAGAATTTTCAAACATATCTGTACCTCAAAATGAACAAGCATCTCATAATGTTTTGTAGCCTCTCATGAGCATAAAAAAATTGAATTAAAACACTATCTCAATAAAATTTTACTCATTTTCTCCCAATTCAGGCTTATGTTCCAACACTAGAGAAGAAAAATTCCGTCCCTTCAATCCAATTACGTCAACCTCATTGCACTCAAAATGGCTTACTCAAAAAACAAAAAAGCTGACAATGTTAGTAATGTCTTAGAATGTCAACTATATCTAATTAACTCGGAGTTCTTATTAGCATATACTGGCAAGCAATGGCAACTCCAGAATGATCTATTACAATGTTCAAATAAACAACAACTCCCATGAAAAGCATAATGAAAAAGAGGGCAAGACAAAAGTGGTGGCAGCCATTGTCAATGGCTATTACATAAAAATTATATTTAGTCTATCAACATTTAAGCAAACAATCCAAAAATACTCAACAGTCAGGAAGAAAGACAAACCTCAAATGAATTGCAATAAAACGTTTGGCCATCTTTCGCATTCTGTTCACAAGTTTCTGCCCCAGATTCCTTATTGGTTTTGTAAATCTTAAAGCATGATAATTTACACGGCAACGTAGCTTTTGTAGCTCTTCATCAAGGTCATTAGCGAGCCTGTAATCGAACTTTGTCAATTGAACAACCTACAATCAATTCGGTTCACAAATTAGCAGTTATTTAACTCATAGATGTATATAAACTTTCCAAACTTCCTAGATCTTTAGCAAGTGTAACAAAGAGGCTAAAATCACTATGAAAAAGCCATTTTACAAATAGGAAAGCGTGTTTTTCAGCTTTGGTATTCATAGAAGCACATACATGGATCACAACCATCACGTGAATTTGTATCTACATAAAATTACTCATTCTGTGCATGGGCATTGATGTCTTATGTTTCATAAACATGAAGGTTGTGGTGGTTATGGATACTACTTACACGTCTTCTCAATAGTATAGGAAGTACTTGGTCAAGATAATATGCAGGTTCAGATTTTCTGGGTACACGCATTGTATATGGAGGTTTCTCCATTGATCTCATCATCCTTTCTGGGACTCTTTTAATAATTGTCACATCCTTTGCAAGGAAAGAAATGAACCAGTTGACATCAAAAATGTTGAGAAAGTCACTGCAAGAATCAAACTTTCAAATAAGAAGACTGCTTGCTATTGTGTATATCATTGCCAACCAAATAAAAACATGCAGTTCAAAAATGGTATCAAGTGTGGTGCAGTCAGAACACTCCAAATTAAATCTCACCTATCGTCCTTCCAGAAAGAATGATGATCCAATTCTGGTACTACCAAAGTTGCATTAAGAATTCGTGCAACAACTACTGCATCAGTTATCTAAAATGGTTTTAAAAAAATGATTACTTAGTGAAAAAACAAAAATTCAAAGGAGGTTCAGAAATTACAAAAGGTTGAGACTTTAACAAAGGACATGAAACAAACTTACTCCAGTTCTTTGTTGATTGAGTCCCCCACTAGTGGCAATAAGTAAATAACCATTTGAAGAGTGCTCAGGCACTGCAGCTATAATTCAGATAAAGGAACATTACAACTGCAATATACACAAAACCAAAAGCAACGTACTGGGTTGCAAACAATAAACACCTAAATGAGGTAGGGAAGGATTGTGCCAAATTTATAAAGGGGATGAAGTTAAATATTAGGAAGATGACATCATGTATCTTCTCATTAATCAATTAGAGATCAAATATGATGATGAGCAGGAAACAGAAAACAAAAAGAACAATCTAGTTCCCTGAAAATGTAGTAACATCAGCATGCACTAGATCAATGAATATTATCGCCATAGCAAATTTTGGGTAAAGCAATATAGACAACTATAGTTCTGATCATGAATTCTTCAAAGCACACAAGCATGGATGTGAAAACTTACGAGAGAAATGAGGACCTCTTCCACTGCAGCCATAGTACATGTTTGAAAACTTTGATTTCCAAATATCAATAGATGCCTGACCTCCACCATTCTGTTTAGTAGTGTAAAAAGAAAATGAAGAAAACTAAATGATACTCATGAATTTGAAGCTCCAAATAATAAGAACCATACGTCTGACTGTCTATTCAAAAAAAGTGACAAGGATAACAACAAAGGTGACTGAAAATAGTTTGTCTGCCTTTGATGCAGCTCCCGGCCCACAACAGCATACAAGGAGAAATAATACATCTCGATAGATTTAGATTTGTGATTTATATAAGGGAAGAAGAATGCTAAGATGTGACTCCATATAATTTCACTAGAATAGAAACTGCAGAAGAAATTCAATTTGCTTAAAAATAAGTTTTGTTATATAATTACAAATAGTCTTCAAGGTCCAACATATGGAAAACAGGGCCTTCAGAAATTTATCATTGCTGAACTTTCATCAATAATAACAGAGTTACGAAATGTTTTTAGAAAACAAATATATATAGTGTAGTTGAAGCTTGCTGGCATTAATTAAAACACCTACTAGTTAAGGCAACATCCATTGTTTATCCGCAAATAGAACTCTACATTAGAAGTGGATGAAACTCTTAACAATTACTTTTCTTTATTTTCTGATTACACTTACATTCACTTAGATTCTACTCGATTTGGAAGGACAATATGTTCCTTTCAATATTACTAATACACTTGTAATGCAGACTACTTTAGTGCTCCTCTTTCTTATTTCCTATTTTGATATAAAATACTTGAGCATCCTCTACATGAAGCAAACATGGTAACACTGAGGACAAGGGAATAAAGAGCTTAAGAAAATGAACCATAGAAGCCAAAAAAGGGGACAGTTTTTCATTCAAGCAATATTCCATTATATAAAAGCTAGTTAATAGGATGTCATGGTTTAGTTTGCTCACGTAATTCTTACACAAAAATAACAATAATCCGTATCAGTGCCAAAGGAAAAGCAAAGGGTAAAGGGAACAGGAACTATAATTTTGAAAATAAATTCAAATCATGTACAGCAGAAAGAAGCCATAAAAACAAGGTATAATGCACCAGTCTATAATAAAGATCTCCGAAATAAAAATTACCATAGAGCAAGAAACATATTATATATACAGCTAGAAATGCAAAACATACAATCCAATAATCTTAAACCTTCTTGTCGTTTTCTTCATACTAATGAACTACCATAAACATCCTTTTCCATGGCTTCATCCCCAATTGGAGCTAACTCTCACCTACTCTATGCTCTAAAACATGTAGCTAAAATGCTGAATCCTATCATAGTGCTGAATCACTAAAGATAATTTAAAGTATAAATCAAACGTCTGATGGTGCTTAATGACAGAATAATGTAAATAATTCCCTAAAATAAAGGGAAAATCAGCACCTCAGACAGAAATGACACTTAAAACTCACTTCAATTTCTCCACCCTTGAACCATATTTCATCCTAACCCAAAAATAGGGGGGAAAAAAAGGCAATAAAAATGCTCAAAGAAGGAGGGTTCATTACGGAATTTAAAACGTACCAGTTTATGGTAGAGTGAACGCTTAACAAGTCTCTGAGAGTACCATTCAAGATCAGAAGCCAAGTGGCCAGTGAAAAGAGAAATTAACCCGACTGCGAAAAGCATAGCCCCGCAAACCTTGACTGACCACGAGATCTTGGGAGGCCTTGTTGCTGTGACCGGAGAAGCACCATTTTTCGAGAATAGCCATCTCCAAAAGGAACATTGCTGTTGCTGTTGCTGTTGTGTTTTCGGCTTCTGCTGCTTATTATTATCGCATAAAAAAGCCAGATTATTAATCAACAGATCCCCACTATGCTTCCATGCCTTATTGGCCACACCCATAGCTTCTTCTTCTGTTATTATTATTATTTCTACATTCAATTTCACTTGAAACTGCCCCTTTTCTCATAGTATGGTTTTGGTAACATTAACCATCTAACTCTGCAGTCTGCACTGCAACAATACTTCCCTTTTCCCTATCTGACTCTTACCCTTTCCCTTCTCTCTCTCTCTCTCTCTCTCTCTCTTGCCCCTCCTTTCTTTGTTTATAGAAGTATCTAGATGAGAAAGAAAGAAAGAAATGTGGGAACCAAAACAAAAACCCACACAATTTAGGTCCGATTAAATGGCTCTTCTTGTATCTTTTTCTCAATTTATGGGGTCTTTTGATGAGATTCTCATAATGGGGTTCCACTGTAGTGTGCTTGAAATGTGGGTCAGTGACTGAACCACTGTTGAACTTCTTTTCAAGGAAGGTGAAAGAAAACCCTGTAAAAAAAATGGTATAAAAGAAAAAAGAAAGGGAAAAAGGAAGAATTTGTTGAGTGTACAGCGACAATGGGAAAAAAAAAAAAAAAAACAAGGAGTGAAATTGATACGAATAAAGCAAAATTCAAGAAAACCTGTAAAGAAGAATTTTTTGGGGACAGACAGAAATGGAGATTGGAGATTGGGAAATGGAATTTTAAGAAAGAGGACGATAAATGGAGAAAAATGAAAAACGTAAACGGCGGTTATAAGCATTGTCTGGAACTGTGTGAAAGAAAGAAAATACACTATGAAAGGGTTAAACTGAGATTCCACATTTCGAGAAAATTAAGAATATTGAGATTCATTAATTTCTCAATTTAGATTGGTAGATTAGATAGGTTTCCAAAATCAATTCATGTCATTTTCCTCATTGTCACAAACATAATTTTGGTTGTACTTTTGTGTTCTAAAATTAAAATTGTATTTAATGTATATATATTTCCAAAACAAAAACTACTCAATTTTTTTTTTTTCATAAGGATCTCGTATCCGAACTCACACGGGCTCAGCCCATGCAACACTAAGTCAACCAACAATTGATAAAACTACTCAATTTTTATTTTTAAAACATTTTCACTTCTATTATATTTTAAACTCATGACATCTATAAGACATCTTGACAATCAATTATTAAAATGATATTTTTAAAAATAAAAAAAAATACTTTTCTTTGGAGGGGTGGTAAATTATAACCTCATAATGTTAGGATCAAAAGAAGGCTGTAATCGGAGCAAGTGTTTGTCACCTTTTGTCCCATTGGTGTTTCTTGACCCACAAAAATGTGGTACCTTCTTTTATTTAACTTTCTTCTCTTTTTTTTTCTTTTTTTTTTTTTTTTTTTTTTTATGCTTCCGTATTTAAATTGTATTTTAAGAATCTAATTTTTATTTATAGAAAAAATTTCATCCAACATTTAAATAACCCAAACAATGAATATAAAATTCATAATCTCATATAATACTATTTAAACTTTTAAATAATTACTCTTTCTTAAATATATAAAATTAGATGATATTTTAATAAAAATACACTTAATTTTTTTTTTAAAAAAAAGTTATGTAGAAATAAGATTTTTATTGAGGTTGATAAACCAAATGGCCCACTATTAAATATGACTTATGCATCTGCATACATTATACATACCTGCTACTGCAAAAACCACGACAATCAAATTTCCCTGACAATCCACCCACCCACCCACCCATAATAGCATTTACTTATACACATAATATACATACATACACTACACATATGTATGTATATATATTACTTTTCATTTAAAAAAAAAAAAAAAAATATTACTTTTCATTTGATAAAATTTATCACTTCTAGTTGGATTTACACATATGAAATTTTTTATCATACAAAAATTGCACTAATGAATTCTAAAGTTTGAGAATTGTTAGAACTTCACTTCTCACAATAAAAAAAATGCATTATAAATGTTACACGAGATCACGAGTTCAATATTAATAAACCCTTCATCTAACAATAGTTAAATTATACAGAAATAACTCACGTCGAATTTAAATTAGTTGTTAAGGATTATTATGCTATAAATGACACATAACATGTATCTATTTCATCTAACATTATATGTCATGTTATTTTGGTTTCATAAAAAAAAGAGAAGAAATATTTGTTACTAAATGTATTTTTTAGACTTTTAAAAAAATATTAAAATTGATAAAACTCTATCAAGATAAGATTATATATATTTTTAATTATTTGTCACTTAAAAATATATACATTTTTTATTAAGAGCAAAAAGTTATTTTAAATATAAAATTACAAAGTTTTTGAATACAATATTGTAATTTTTATAATCTGTTTGGCCTTTTAGTAATTATATTATTTGTTATGCTTATAACGTTTAATTTTCTTTCCTTAAGTTCAATTTGTATTGTTTTTTTTTTTAATTAAAATAATAATCTATCAAACAAAGAATCTAAAGAATTAATTGTAAGATGAATTAATATATTTAAATTTTAAAATTTAAAAATATTTATTTTTTTCTTTATATATATATATATATATATTTATTCCATAAACAATATATTATTTATTTGTATAAAAAAATTTAAAATATAACAAGTATATAATAAGTCAGAAAAAATTGAATTCACACTAAATTTTTTTAAAAAAAATTATAATATATGTACCCGCACATATATAGAATATGATTTATATGTAAGTATATAAATCATAATATATGATTTGTAATATATGATTTATATATCAATTGTTGGTTGGTTCAGTGGCGCATGAGGCTGAGCTTGGTAGAGGAACCATGGTTTGATCCCACAATCATAATTGAGATGAGTTTAAAGTCATAATCTCTAGATATGTATATGATTTATATCTATTGTATAATATTATAGTTTCTATTATAATGACATGTTTGTAAAAAAAAAAAATTTAGGATTATTTGTCAATTTATTTTTACTTTAATCTTTATTTTATTTTTTTCTTTTTAAAAAATTGAAATATTTTCATATCTAACTTATTCTTTTATAATTTACTCTTATTATAATTTTTTTTTAACTTTTTGATTTTTGACTAATTTTATTGTCATTTTTATTTTTATTTTTTTGTATTTTTAACAAACTAAAAGAAAACTTGAAAATTTTTATTTCTACAATAATAATTGTAATATTTTAACTAAAATTTATTTTAGAGAAAGATTAAGTTTAATGTTTATAAACTATTTTCTCTTTAATTTATATTAATAACCTTTTGTTATACCAAACAAATTTTTAATTTTTAAAAAGTAAGGAAAAAAAATTATACTAATAAAAAAAATAATAATAATAGTAATAATAATTAATTTTATTCTAATAACAAATAATACTTATGAACGTTATTATGTTTATTTAACCTTTCAACTTAATTAATTTTATGAGAAAAAAAAGAAGAAGTAAAGTTTACTTCTTTTTTTTTGGAAAAAAAAAACTTAATTTTATATTCTTTATTATTTTTAATATTTTACTATTTTGTCACTTATAATGTTTCAATAATTATATATTAGTCACAATGTCATGATAAAATAAGACATTTTTAAATTGTAATAATTTTGGTCCAATCATTTTCCAGCCAAAAAATGATGGTTTTCCTATTACAAAGTCATTTGAATTCTTTTGCGATTTATTAAAATTTATTAGAACATTTAAAAATGTAATAAAATAGTATAAAATATTGTAGAAATTAGTAAAGAATATTAAAAAGTTGTACATTAGAGTAAAATAACATAAAAGTATATAGAAAATTATAGATTGTTATAGTTAAGTTTTAATGAGATCAAATTGACATTAGTCATCAATAGAAAGATAGAAAATTATAAATAAAGAGTTAACCATTATTATAAATCAATTAAAGAAATAATAGTGAATAAAAAAATTATTATAATATATGCATCTTACAATTAACTGCGAAATGTATATCTAATATATATATATATATATTTTCGCGTGGTTTAGAGGTACAACAATTTCCCATGATATTTTGGAGCCTTCAATTTTTGCTGAAAACAATGACAAACACTAAATAGGAGGTCAGAATATCATGAACCATATTAATAATTGTGAGACCCAGCCCTAAGGAGGGGTAAATAAGGAATTTCACAAGTTTTTTTATTATATAAGTATTTTAATTATATCATTTTATGTTATCGGAGTTGGGTGAGGAATGAAATTAGGGTTTTAAGAAAATAATATGTAGCGACGGTTTTAGATTTAAAAAAAAAAAAAAAAAAAAAAAAAAAAATAAAAAATTTTAATTTAGAGTTAGCGAGTCGGAATTAAGACATTGATTTGGGTGATATTGATTGGAATTACCAGAGGTGAGGTGAGTAAATATCAAATTAATAATTTTACGTTTTTATGTAGATACTGGGATTATTATTTTATAATATGATTTTAATATCGTTGAATTATAAGGATTTGCTTAGTTACTGTTTATATCAATTAGATTTTAAAATACAAAGAAATTCTTTTTTCTTTTTGAAACCCGATTTCTGGGGTTTTTTGTTTCAAGCGTTTATAAAATTTATTTTTATTTAATTCCTGAATTTTATAAGTTTGGGATAATACATAAATCGATTTCCGGAATTTTATTTTCAGTTTATTAGCATTTATTTATTTAGCTATTTTATTTAATTATTTTGATATAGAAATAAAAGTTTTGATTTTGGACGATTTCGGAAGTTGAGAATTGATTTCACAAGATTTAAAAAAGAATAAATTAATTATTTGGATATTTAATTTATTTCAATCATTTGAAAATCTTTTTCTGATGTTTTGTATATATATGTATTACATACTTTTCCTTCTCAGTGTGTATATATATGTATTGTTTTTTTTTTAAGAATTTATTTGATTACAGAAGATCAATTATTTTTATATATGTGTGTGTATATTGCGTTTATTTTATTCAATTAGTGTCCAAATTCTGACTTTGATTTTATTATGTTGCTTATTTATTATTTCAGTATGCTCTAAAGAAAAGAAAAGTTTTGGCTCAAGTTAGTTAGAAATGAGTTGGGGGAACATGTTCCAAATTTATAAGTTCTGAACCCATTGAGCATGGTGAAAAAGCTTCACTGTTATAAGGCCTACCTAGCGGGATAAACATTTAGGATCGATATCGATTAAAACCAACGAATGACTATGTTTGCTTGAGCCTTATAAAAAGAAAAGTGAAATTGAATTTAATTCTATCTTTTCTGTTTGAAAGAATGTAATGCAATGGAGAAAGTTTTTGATTGTCTTTGAAAGTTATTTGTTACTTTGACTTCCGTAAATATCTTCTAAGTGTTTGTGACTCTGTTTTGTAATATTTTGAGTATGATATGATTTTGAAGCTTCTCAAATAAAACTCCGTTTATTCACTGGGCTTTTTAGCTCATCACCTCCCTTAAATGTTTTTTTTTTTTACGGATGACGAATAAGAAGATATGTGAGGAACCTTGGTCTCAATAGTTAAGATGAAACTTAGAGGATGTAGCCATGTTACGTCATCGGATTTGGGAATTTTCTAATTTTTAAATTAGGCCCGGATTTGGGGCGTGACAATAATAATTCCAAAATTTTCTCAATAAAAAAAAATTGTTTACTTTAAATAAATTATGCATAAATTTATAATACAAATAACATTAAATAAGTATCAGCTAGTAATAAATCATACCTCAAAAAACAAAAAATGTTAAATCTACACAAGTTAGTCAACCCTTATCATCATCTAAGGAGAAATATGCAAAATGTAAGTTAGATAGATAATAAAAACATTATTAAATAAAATATAAAAATATTTTTTTTATAAAAAAAATATATATATCCTTTGATTTGCTTTTTTAATAAAAAATAATTAATAAGTATAAGTGATCAAATTTATATAGTACAATGTAAAAACATAAATAAATACATTTTAATTTTTTTTAATGTGACAAGCGAAAAAAAAAATTTATTTCCTCCCAATATAATAACTAAAAAGAAAAAAAAAATGAACGAAGTAATATATAATAGTATATTAAAACTTAAGGGTTTTAAAAAAAAAAGCTATTGCCTAAAACTTCAAATACTTGAAAACATAGCTACACAATAATTTATTATAAGTAGTTGTTTAATAAATTTAAATGGAAATTTTTATTTTGTAATTTTTTTTTTCGAGTTAGAAATATTTGTCAAAAGTACTAGCAAAAATAATATAACTCAATTGATAAAATATATTTTTTAAATTTATAATTCTATAATTAAAAAGTTATAAATTCTTATTTAACAATATATATTCAAATTATACTTATAAACATAAATAAAGCAAATTAAATTTTATTATAAATTCTTAATCAAATTAGTCCCAAAAAATAAACTCAAACACCTATATAATTAATCCATATAATCATGTCTATATAACTCTCATTCTTATCTATTTAAACGTTACGTTTTTAGATAAATTTTAATTATAAATAACAATTTTAAGTCATACTTATATTTAAATTAATTTTATTCAAATCAAATATATGTGTTAAAAAAAAGTAAATTTTAACAACTATATATATATATATATATATATATAAATCTATCATATATCAAATGGTGAGTTTGACCTTTGATTTTGATGTTATTAGTCCTTTTTTGGTTGATATAACAGAAAGATGGCTTTATTTAAAGAAGCAAATTTGCCTTTCTAAAAGTGTTTATGCTTGTGACCATAATGAACAACAACAACTTCAAGAGGGACCTTCAAAATGATTGATTGATTGATTGATTCATTCATTCATTAATTATATAATTATATATATATATATATATATATACATTTATTTTTTTTTTTTGGAGTCTCTAATGGTTCAATAAAGTTGTTTCTGGGAGAAAGAAAGTCATCGAGTGATTTCCTTTCTTCTGCCTTTACCTTCGTTGACTGACCAAACCAAAATTTGATTTGGTGGCCTCAAGTGTTATTTCTATCCATTTTGTCCATTTATGTCTCAATCTTTCTTATTAATATATAAAGTGTAGTTGAATTCAATAAGCATGGAATTGAATTATATATTTTGCAGAACAACTTTTTCTAATATATATATTGGAAGGGAAATTTTCTCTGAAAACACAATAAATACGTTTAAGGGAGGAAATGCATATTTAATAGATCATGATATTTAATAGCCTGCCTAATTTAAGGAGACTCTCTGACTTTGCCTTGAGTTTGAGGCGACTAAGCTCCTCGATTGAGATATATGGAAATAGTCAACCCTGGAAAAAGATATCATTTTTTTCTAAAAGTGCTTAAATAGTATCGATGATTGGACATCATTAAATGTTTATAGTATATATGAAGAAGGAAGGCAATCATTACTCCCCTTTTTATGATTGTCAATCTTAACGGTTAGAGGGTTATGTCATGTGGCATTAGGGTAGCAATCCCAATGAATTTCTCTGTAACAAAAAATATGAAGATGAATTTCAGTCAGACAAGTGATTATAATTCTAAAACTCTCTTATCTTTCTCACTTACATTCTTTATAAACAATTCCTCTATTTTCCTATCTTACCCCATCTTTTTTATAGTTTCTAACTTGATTGGCCAGAGGGTGATTTTGGAGATTACCAATCAAAATAGACACTCGATTTTTTTTTTTTTTATACATTGAGAGAGAGAATCGTACACGTAAAAAAAAGAGACAACATATACGAACGATATACCTATTTATGTTGTAACGACAAAAGAAAAATAAATAAATCGTATAGGTTAAAAAGAAAAAAAAAAAAATTTAGGTAATTGGATCTGATTTTCTCACAGACAAGGTACTGATATTGATTCAGTTTAATAGCAATATGAGGGGACACCCAAATTTAATCTACCAGTCATTTACCCATTAGGTCCACATGTATCTTCTTTATATATATATACACATATCATCCAACAATCATGCAAAACAAAATAGAATTTTCACAAAAAGTTTTGCCTACTTCAAAATAACACTATTTTTTTATATTTATATTTGAAGTTTTTACTTAGATTAATTCATATTCAATTTAGATTGCGTATTGCGTATACAAAATCTAGCGCTTACTCGAAAAATGCTTACTCTGCCTCTTACAATGAACATTAAACTTGTTACTTCGGGATAACATTAACAAAACACTTACTTGTATGTGCCTCTTTTTTTCTTGTCACATTTGAAAATTAATGTGCATTTATTAATGTTTTTTTTCTTATATCTTTATATATATATATAGTTAATGTTTTACAATTCATACTTATTAATTATTTAATGACATTAAATAAAGTCAAAAATGTCAAGAAAGTGTGTAACTCGGTTGGTAAGCAGTCTCACTTATGACTCGGAGGTCATGAGTTCGAGACACATTAGATGTTAGGATTTCTAAAAAAAAAATCCAAAATTACTACTATTAAGAATAAATATTAAGGGGAAACAAAATTTTATTGGATTTGATAAGGTAACACAAATAAAAGAAAATGGTAAGGAGTTCTCCTAGTTTAAGTGAGGTTAGAGGTTCAAACCCCTTCCGTATGTGCCTGTTTAAAATTTGGGGCGGACTTAGTCCGCAAGGGATCAACCCCGGCCCTAACGGGAATTTAGTATAGAGATGTGAAAATTACACCACACAATGACCTAAACTAAAACTCAAAAAAAAAAAAGGAAAAAAAAATGGACAGAGTTTTCGACTAGCGATCTCTTGATAAAAGACCTTAGAATTGGTGGCAAAATCACAAATTTCATCGGATTAAGATAGATTGGGTTTCAGGATTTGTTGAAACCCAAATTAAGCCTTTTGGGTTCATCTTAATTATCAATTTGGGCCCGTAATGAAAACTGTGAGCACCATTTTGGGCTTTTGGTTTCTGATGGGTAATAAAGAGGAGCCCATTTTAGAAATAAATATTTCTACAGAGTATATATATTTGAAAGGATTTATTTATTTATTTTAAACTGACAATCCGTTAGTTCAATAAGTTTGATTCCCTAAACAAGCACTCAAATTTGAAATTTTTGTATTAAAAAAATAAGCGTTAAGGGGAGAGGTTCTTTCTAAAACGGAGTTTGATAATGTAACTTGATTTTGAATTAGTCGAGACTCAAAGTTGTTATAGAAAACAAAAAGGTGTTTTTTTTTAAAGGAATCAACAACTCGTTTTTTCAAGTGAAATGAGTTCTCTTTTCCTTATATAAAGTCTTAGAGTATGAACTTTTGGTTTTTTGGTATTAAAAATCATATTGAATCAACGTTAAATAGAGTGAGTTTGAAACTTGAATTGATTGACAACCCCCAACCTTTAGCTTGAGAGCATGAAAATCTCGAACTTGCCCACAACTCATTTGACCTTAGAGTATGAACTTTATATAAGTGAAAAGATGTGTTAAAAGATGAGTGTTATGAACTTTAAAGTTTTCTCTAAAAAAAAAAAAAAGAAAAATAAATTCAACACGACTTGATTCTTAAATAGTCAAGATCCAAAATAGATATTTGATATTATGAAATTAAAGATAAAAAATGTAACTTTTTTTTGCTACTTTGATCTTCTTGAGCAAATAGTTTTGACGAAATGATAACATATATCTAGATATACTTACACATTTTTCTTTTTTCCATTTGAATGTGTCCAAATATAAATATAAATATATATATATATATATATTCCGAAGCATGCATTGTTTATATCTTTGCCGGCTTAAAAAATTGAAGGAAAATATAGATATTATCAACACAATGCAGTTAGAGTATTAAACCTTTATAAGGGTGGTTCTTCTTGTTTTTGGAATTTAAGAAAATAGCCAAATATATACAGAACATTCATTTTTTCCAAGAAATTTAAATTATTGTGGCAATATTTTTTATCAGAAGACATGTCAAAAAGGATGATCCTACAATTATTTTAAATAGTAGTTTTTTTTTATTATTTTAATATCTATTGAAAAAAGTAAAATTAAAAAATATTTTAATTTTTTAATAAAAAAAATCAATTATGTTATTTTTTGAAAGGTATGATATATTTATTTATTTATAACAAGTAAATAAAAAAAGAACAATGAGTAATATAAAATTTTGTTGAGAAAAAAAAATGTTAACGACTAAAATTATAATTTCCCCTATAATAATTTAACGAATTAAAATATATATTTATATAAAGATAAGATAAACTATATTTGTATATATTTTATACAATCTATGTAAATTATTAATTTCAAAATTTTAATTGTAAAAGAAAGGAAGAAACTATTTAATACTGAATTGATTAATTCCTTTGACATGTGTTATTTGTATAACAAGTGTTTGCACTAATAATTCTTGGAATATTAAATACAGATATTAATATTAAAATACTTTGTGTGTTTGGTGTGGGAAATGGTTTATATATATATATATTTTTTATATATATATATATATATCTATAGTGCTATACCAATCAAACTACTTTGTGTAGCATGGTTGACATGACAAGTTCTTATTTATTTATTTTTTTTTTATAAGTGATTATTCATTATATTAAAAATCCTATAAAATGAAAAACTTTAGTCGTATCAATAAATACTAACGTAAAATTTTTCAAACTTAATTTAGAAAAAAGAGTTCGAATAAATTCAAAAATACTATAATAGAAAAACTTCATAAAATATAAATCTTTAGTCTCCAATTTCAAACCATTCAAAAAGTTCGATTTTGTCTTCTTTCTTCAACAAAGTTAATCCATAATACGAACAAATAGATACCTAAAAAGAAATCTAATACAAACGAGAGCTCGTTTAATTTTTTTTTTTTTCTTCTAACAAAAGAAGGAAAAAATCGATATTTAAATATCAAGAGGAAAAATACATATGAGATGAAAAAGATAATAATAATACCAAAGAAATAAATAGATAAATAAACAAAACAAAAAAAAAAAAAAAAAAACAAAAACTACAGCAAAAAAAAAAAAAAAAAAAAAAAAAAAAAAAAAAAAAAAAGTAAATAAAATTATTCCGGCCAAGGGAAAAGTTTTAGCCGAAGCTAAAATTCTCCTTTGGCCAGGGAGAAAGAGTGTTGGCAGTTGGCAGCAAAGAGAAGAAAAATAGAAGAGGGGGAGAAGAGGGAGAGTTGGGCGGCTGCGGCAAGTTCTTATTTTGTTGTTTAGAGAAAAAATATCATACATGTCAAAATTTCAGTATAAATAATAAATAAAATTTTGAGTTTGAATATTATGAATTTTAAAAAAATATTATTTATAAAAAAATAAAATTTAATTTAATGATAGATTAATCGAGATTTAAAATAATTATTTTTATATAAACATAAGCATAAGATTGTTGAACAAATATAAGTTGGGGTCATTGTCTGCTCTTCAATAATATAAGTTAGTTTCCATCAATGGAAACCGAAACTAAAGATGACTTTTTGGACACGTAAATACATAATGTCTCTCTCTCTCCCTCTCTAAAGATATTAGGCAAATGCAAATTATATTTGATTGATACAAATATAAGGAGTTTGATTAAAGTAATTTTTCTAATTATTAATGTTTTTATGTTTGAAAATTTTTAATATAATAATTAGATATTCTATTTTCATACATTTATCAATTATTATATCTTAAAAGACTTAAATCATAAACCATAATTACAGATTAAAATTTTCATGGATATGATGATCACTAAAATTAAGTGCTTATTAAACAAAGTCTAACATAGTACATAAAATTAAATCTAGGCAGCAAAATAAACATTTATTGTCTGAAAAAATTATGTCAATTAATTTTTATTTTAGTTGTTTTAAAGTATTTATACTTATAAAAATTAATAATACATCTATTATTTTTTCCTTCCTAATAATTCATTAAACCCTATTTTGAAGATATATTAATTTAAATTTTGTTCAAATTATACCACTAGTTTCTACTCTTGCTCGAAAGAAATTTAACTCTAACTCTTATATGATACTCATATCCAGTATTGAACTTGTAATTTTATATAATATTTACAATACATTTATCGGTTATACCCATTAATATATATATATATATATATATATATATATATTAATAGAACCATAACAACATTTTCGAATTCCAAACAAAATAGTCGAAGCATTATAACTCTTAATTTGATGTCATCAGAGATGGAATGATGCATTAGTTTGATTATCTGCATTAATAATAGTGCTTATTATTGGATTTTAGCTGAAGATGACGTCATTCTCATCTAATTTTTGGTCAACAAACAAAGAAAAGTCCAACTGCTATCTCTAATTCTTCACCATTTTTAATCAGAATTCTCAATTCACCAATCCCACTTTTCTTTTTCCACCACAAAAATAATACTCCTCTGTTCTTCATAACTATTGTTCATATAAGATTTTATACTATTTTAATATATATATATATATATATATATATATATATATCAAAAGAAAATTTTATTATTGACAAATAAAAAAAAAAGGAGAATTATGTGTTTATCATATATGCATAGATACAAGTCAAGATGTGTATATATATATATATATATATATATGTATGAAAATTTGAAGTTTTTCTTTCCTTTTAATATAATTTGAAATTATAATTTTTAAAATAATAAATAAGACATTTCGTATTATATATATATATATATATATATATATATATATATATATATATATATGTAGATGTTTAAAAAATAAACTCAGAAAATCAGTTGTTCACCCACCATTACACCATCAAAAGTCAGAATCTAAATTGAAAAGGGGAACACGAAAGAATCTTCCTAACTTTCCCCTTAATTTTCTTGTTCATTGATCTTATCTATTTTTATTTTTATTTTATTTTTTTTTTTTTTGATTTCAACTGTATGGATCATTCGTCGTTAGATGCAATGAAAATCCTCTGATAAAAACAATGTTTTTTTTTTTCTTCTTCTTAATTTTCCTTGTCTCATAATAATAAATCTTCCTCGCTCTGTTGTCTCGAATTGAATGAAAAAACCAAAAAAAAAAAAGAAAAGAATTAAAAAGGAACAAACAACTAACCATGTTGCCGTTGTTATTCAGTTATAGAAGCTTCCCCTCTTTCTTCATCTTCCTCCTTTTTCTTCCTTCTCTTCCCGCCAGAATTCTGCAGCAAGAGGAGTACTCTTTAACTGAAATAACCGTCGATTCACAGAGAGGCAACAATCTCACCAAGTCCACGTGGCGCAATTTTATTAGGTTATTGGATGCTGAAAAGGGCAGCCATGTCAGTGGTATGTCAGAGCTGAAGAAGTATTTCCAACGATTCGGATACCTCATGCCTTCTTCGTTGGACGGAAATTTGACGGATTTATTCGATGAAGATTTGGAGTCCGCCCTGCTTAAGTACCAAAAAAATCTCGGTTTACAGGCCACCGGAAAACTTGATTACGATACAATAAAAGTAATCACGTCTCCGAGGTGCGGTGTCAGTGATAAAAATAGTGATAATACAACGGTTTCTCATCATAGCTTACAAGCAAAAGTTCATTACGCTTATTTTTACGGCGAACCGAGGTGGAACAGAGCATCTCCTATGATTCTAACATACGCCTTCTCTCCAGCAAACATGATCGATTACATAAGTTTACCGGAAATAAAGGCGGTTTTCGAACGGGCTTTCGCACGATGGTCGTCGGTGATTCCGGTGAATTTCACTGAAGCCGACGATTACTCGATAGCGGACATCAAAATCGGATTCTACAAAGGCGATCACGGCGACGGCGAACCGTTCGACGGAGTATTAGGAGTTTTAGCGCACGCGTTCTCGCCGGAAAACGGGAGGTTTCACCTGGACGCGGCGGAAACGTGGGCAGTAGATTTCAAAGAACAGAGGTCAAAGGCGGCCGTGGATTTGGAATCGGTGGCGACTCATGAGATAGGGCATGTACTGGGATTGGCTCACTCCTCGGTCAAGGAAGCAGTGATGTATCCAAATTTGAGTCCGAGATCAAAGAAAGTGGACCTGAAAATTGATGACGTGGAAGGTATACAAGCCTTGTACGGGTCAAATCCTAATTTCAAGCTCAGTTCTTTATACGAGTCAGATATTTCATCAAGTTGGAGCATTTTCATAGAAAGTAGAACAAAAACAATTACAAAGTGGTGGACGACTTTTTTAATTACCATACTTGTTTTTATATTTTCTTTGTGAATATGATCATTACCAACCTTTTCTTTAGAATTTTTCATTTTCATTTTACCCTGATTCTTTTTTTAATAAAATTAAAGTGAAAAGGAAGTAAAGAACTTTCTTTTTGCATTGTAGACTTCTTATACTAAAGAATCCATCATTCTTCTTATGTTCCTAAATTGAGTTGAAAGACATTCTTTTATATATATATATATTTATGAAGGATTTGATTCTGATAAGTAAATATTTAGATATTAGTTGTATGAAATGTCAATGATAAAAATATTACGTGAAATTATTGATTTTTCTTTTATTATATTTATATATAAAGCATATTTGAGGGTGACAATTAATGAGTGGAGGTGTTTGGAAATTATTTTACTACTAAAATTGAATGGTGGAGATGATCAACCAAAATATATAAGGCTAGAATCCAATACATTATTATTTTCTAGTGGGGCAATCATGATAGCAACTTCAAGATAAACTTAGTAGTAAATTCAGAAATGATTTGCAATTTAATATCTATTGGAATGTTGTGAGTTTAAATTATAAAAATATAAAATTAGCTTTAGGTTTACATGTAGAAGGTAAGGGGAGAATTAAGTAGGAAATTAGATTTTCTTTCTTTTTTATATAATATATATATATATATATATATATATATATTTGAAAATTTTAATATCTAGTATACTCCCTAACTCATGACCTTTATGATCATAAGTGAGGTTGCTACCACTTGAAATATACACTTCTTGACATATATTTCATAAATATATATACATATATTTATATACTTAATTGGTTGTTTTGTGTTTTTTAGAAGATAGAACAATCAAATTTGGATGGAGGGCAAACACCATACCTTTTTTCTTGATATAATTTTTATTTTATACATAATTCAGAGTTATGACATTTATGTTTATAGATGGGATTGTTTATCACTAATTTTTCGAAACTCCAAAACTCTTAGTCATGTGTTCAATATTTTTGATAAATCATAAGTCAAAATCTTCAAATTTGTTTTGAGTACTTGTTTGTAAATTTTTAACGAATTATCTTCTAATTATTTTATTATTATTTTTTTTTGAGAAATTATTATTTTATTCATATTCTATTAAAAATTCACCATATAAAATTAACTTTATAATAAAATTTGTCTAAAATGACCAATTCTATAACTTAAGGACTATATTATTAAACTTTAAGTTAAAAAGCGAAAAAAGAAAATCGTTTACCTTTTTTTTTTTTTTTTTGAATTAAATTTTCTCTTAAAATTTTGACAAATAATAAATAATTTGTACCACAAAATATTTCTTCATTGTGGAATTAATTTAGAATAAAATAATGATAAAGGAACTGAGGAAGTAATTTAATTTTGACAAACTTTAGGGAGTTTATCACAATTCTACACATTTTACATGGTCGTTTGCTAATATTCTAAAGTCTAAAACCATAAACCCTAAAACCCCCAAATCCAACTCTACTGTTATAAGGTAGCCAAAAGAGTGAGAAATCAAATTCTCCGCTTTCTTGATCCGTTAACAATGGCTTCAAAATGTAGTAGAATTCTCAACAGAGCTTCGATTACATCCCTGAAATCGGCTATCAAGAATTCATCGTCATCATCATCTTCTTCTTCTACTTGTTTTTCTTCAGCTTCTGCAAGCAGATCGACGCCAACGTCTTTTTCCCAATTCACTAAATCCACTTCATCTCCAGTTCGTCGTTTCTCCCTCTCTAGGTCAGTCTCGTTTCTGAATTGTTTTGTAGTTTGTTGCTGACTGTATTTCAAATTCGAGTTTTTTTCTGGCTAAGAATTTTGAATGAAAAATGAAAAATAAACAGGACTCCTTCAGAATTGGGATGTGTGCAGTCAATGTTGCCACTTCACAGTGCGGTGGCGACTGCGAGGATGACTTCATGCCTGAGCTCAACATGTTGCAGAGCTCTTTCACAGGGTACACTCTGCTGCACCTCTCCAGACCTCTAGTCTTCTTAATTGTATGTTTATTTATTTATTTTATTTTTAAATTTAAATTCCTATTCTTGGTATTCTATTAGGCTTATGGCTGAAGAACTTTTTCTTAGTTTAGTTGCTGATTTTCTTTTCTCTCCTTCACTTTTACCACTTTTAGCCTTTTGGAGCATAGAAATATATTCTCTTTCACTTTCACAAACAGCGTAATGACTTTCTTTTTATGAAAGTAGATAACTTGGATTTAGAGGCATATACTTTAAGTTGCAACAGTGGGATGGTCCATTTTCAATCTGTTCATTTCTTTTTTCCTTTTTTTTCCCACTTTTCCTTTGTACTTGGTGTTAGAAGACAAGAATTCAATTTTAATTGGTTCAGATATTATACTGTTTTATAATCTCTATTACCTTTTTATTATAGCTTTCTCATGTATGATTACATATGATGTAGGCTATTTATATGATGCTCTATATGGTGATTCCTGTATGATTTAGCTGCATCAAAGAGAAAGGGATCTAGGACTTGTAACAGAGAGCTTAGGTCTATTGTCATATTAAAACAAATGATGTTAAATGCATTTCATGTCTTATTATTGTTACATGTAAATCTTAATCATGGTGGTGTACTATCATTACATGTGTCTGGTTTTAGTTTCTTCTAGTTTTCAGTAGTCTTCAAAGATCATTAATTGTGTTTTCTTATTCAAATCAAGTCACATTATCCTTCTTGGTTACTTATATCTCTATCGTTTATATTGTAAGTACCAGAAAGTATTTGTATGTTTATTTAATTGGTATTCTTGTTTTAGGGTGTGGCTTGACCTATGATTTCATGTGTATGCACATGTAAAGATTGCAACTTATGGAGGAAGTTACTTTTACTAGAATATTTTAACATGACATGAGAGAAAAGGATTACCACTAACAAACTTAAACAATGTCTCTTATCATTTTCAAGCCTTAAATTTCTAAGAGATGAACTTCGTTAGTTGTTTAAGTTAGAGTTTATTTGGGAAACTACTTTTTTTAATAAAACTTGTTTACCTGATGTTGTAACTAACAATGATTATTACTAATAAAAGATGTTATAACTTCAAACTACTTGGCCTATGTCCTTCTATTGTTTTCTATTATTAGTTTCTTTCTAATATTCAAGACCTCCCTAAGAAAAAAGTGGCCATTTTCATTTTTGGGCCAGAAGTATTTATCTACTATCTGACTAGAATATTTGGTTCCTGCAGGCACATGAGTTTCCAAATGCTTGAAAGAAATATACTGCCATTTTACAAGGTCTTGCAATTATGACTTCAATCCATTACTTATAAGTACGTAGATTTGGTTAAGTAGTGAAAGGGTATTGGTTATATACTTCGATGCCAAAACAAGAATATCTGCTCCCTATAAATTTAACTAGGCTGATAATTTCTCAAGGTTTTAAATTTCCTAGTTCTGAACATAGGACTCGTAAAATATTTCTTTAATTTATCCTTACCAGGTAGTTTTATATGAGGAGTTGAATTCATGTTTTTTTTAGTTTCTTGGATTACCAATTTTTCACTTGATTAACTAGCTTTTTTATGATTTAGATTTCTTTTCCCTAGGACTCCAATTGTGATTATTTGCAGGATTTTTGCTAATAGTTGACATCAATCTTTTGAAGTGATTCTTAAGAAAGTTTCTTCCTTTTTTTTTCATCTATGCTTTTGATTTTCTCTCTCCCCTTCATCTGGCTGCACTAAGCTTTAGGGTAAATAATAAGTATATATATATATATATCTACTGAAAAAACTATGTACGACCACTTTTTCGGTGTTAAGTTCTGTAATAGAAGTAATTGAAGGAAAGTCTGTTCAACTGTATGAGATTTGTCCACAACCATTTTATTTTCATCAATGCTATCTTAATGTTGTCCAATGGTCTTTCCTGAAATAGGTTAATGAAGACCAGATAGACATCAGAATTGTTCATTGTGTACCATTTCTTAAATTTTTGTTAAATCAGATACTCTATTGGCTAATTTATTTACTCCTTTTATAGCTAGTAAAACAATTTTTAATCTACAATTGGCTGGATCTAGTAACTAGTGCATTTCTTCATGAAATAATAATATTGTGCATTTGTTTGATAAGAATTTTATGGTAACCAGAATTTTCCTTTTCCCAGATGAATATGATGGAACGTGAAACATTTTTGCTGTATGGAGGTGGGCTCCATTACCGGCTCAAATTAATTTAGTTTGCGAGGATTTTTTCCATTATAATTATATCACATCTTGAGATGCATTTAATTGATGTTTAGTGGAGGGGAAGGAACATGCATAGTTAATTGGGTGATTGTTTTAGCTGCTTGTACATTTTGCTGGGAAGTAGAAATGTTCTGATCAATATATATATAAATCGGTGACAATTTTCTTGCATTGAACTTTCTCTTTAATATATCTGGCTGATCCAATGGTATTCTGATACGAGTCATTTTCTTCTTTTTGGCTTTTGAAATAGAGATGGGCATGTCTATCCCAAGGTGACTTCAATTGCTGACCAATCATATAAGAGAGCATCAGCCTTTTGTTTTTGTGAATGGACCGGCGAGTTTTGCTTGTATTTTCTGCAAAATTCTTTTGGATATTTATAATAAAGATTGCTTAAACTTTGCAAAGGAATGATAGATTTTATTCCTTTTGTACTAAGCCAATACTGAATTTTGTCCGTGGCTAATTGACCTCAATTTTTACTATATCTGAATATATCCAATGAATTTGAAGAATCCACTTTTTTACGAACGGATACAAGCATGCCTAAGTTTGTGATATGACACTTCTAAATATAGCAGATAATTTTTTCTTAATACTTTTTCATTATCATGAAGAATGTTTCAGAGAACATGATGGAGATTGTGCATGCAAATAAGCCAAGAAGAAATAGAAAGAGAATCTGTTTCACAAAGCTCTTTGATGTGTTCCTCAAGAACTTCTTCAGATGAAAGCTGCTGCTACTGCTGCAGCATAAGTGTCTCTATTTCCTAAGACAATCACCCGCATGATTTAATAATAGAAAAAATAAAACTTAAATTCTGATTAAATGAAAAAGAAGATATCATGTATATCACTATTTAAGTCAATAAACATTTCGAACACCTTCAACAGCAGCAGCTGGGATGTAACATTTTTCAGAATAATTGCACACATGTACCAGCAAATAACCTAACAATAATAGTAAATTGCTCTTCAATTCACATGAACCAAACTAATCTTACTCTGTCTCAGAGGGAACAACAAATAAATAAGAAATACCAAATACAAAAGAGAGAGCCTGGGAAATGAGATATAATCTTATATCATCTTAAAGGATATGTGCTCTTTCTAAAGTTAGGGTTGATTAAATATGTATGCCTCTCATCAATTAACAAATTGATATAACTGCAACAAACTATGCTGGTAAGCAACTCTAACCTTTAACCTTACTGTAAAATTATTAAAGATTTATATACAGACAGGTTTATGCCACAGTGTTTTTAGATCAGCAAACAAAACAACTGTAACATAGCTTTTTGCAAATACAAAATTCATCGTAAAGGCTCCTGAATTGACATTGGACTTGGAATAATTGGTAGCATTCAAACTTGACTTCTACAAATATTTTTCCACATTCACTAATATAAAAACCAGCACAAGGGGCATCATCATACACAGCCATCAACAGTTTCATAAATTAAACTAAAACATCATATTCATCAGCAATTTTTATTACCCAAAACATTTTAGTAATTAAACTAAAACTAAGTTTTGCTATGAATTTTCCCCATCACTAACTTTTATTACATAACACAATTTAACTAATCCCTATTCCTCTCATTTCTTTCCTGTCAAACATTTCTTGAATTTGTGGATGGTAAATACCAAGGTGTTCCAACATCAACTCTATCGTCTCAAATCTTCTGTTACACCCTCCAGCACTAACACTTGGAAATTAGAATGGAACTGTTCTTGGCAATCCAGCATTGCATGATGTGTTGATAATTCATCCTTACACACATTGCAGATTCCACTGATATGTTCAAACCCCTTTCATCTTCAATTGAACCCTTTCTTCCTGACTGATCAGATGACCTTTGGTTCCTATTTTTTCTCTGCAAAAACAAAGGCAAAAAGATGATTTATAAATTAAGAGTGTCATTGGCATTTAATATTAAATCAAATATTTCGTAGGAGACTACCATTTCTGTTTTCTTTCCTTTCCTTATAAAATCTTTTCCTTACATTTGAATATATATATACATGAAAAGACTTGTTCAAGTATGAATCAACTAAACTAAAACTGCTCATCACTCCAACAACTTATTAGTCAACTAAACTGCTCACCATATTCATGCATGAATCTTTTTCTCATTTGATTTTTACACATTTCAAGGTAAATAAAGAAAAGTTTCTTCAATCAAATAAGATGTCATAACAGATTTCAGGCAAGCTCTAATAAATAAATCATGCCAATAAAACATCAAAGAAAAGAAGACGGAGAGGAGGAATTCATAGAGTAGAAGAAACAAATTTGGATCAATTTTCAACACCAAGTTCTGTTTCACTAGATAGCACACAATATAAACATTAACAGAATAATCAAATTATCCAAAAGATGCTAAATGTCAAGGATTGCATAAGGACTCCAATTGTGATTATTTGTAGGATTTTTAGTTGACATCAATCTTTTGAAGTGATTCTTAAGAAAGTTTCTTCCTTTTTTTTTCATCTATGCTTTTGATTCTTAACCTGCTTGATCCTTCTATTTGGGGAGACAGGGAAGGGGGATAATAGGTGGTTTGTTTGTACTGCCGTTGGTTTATATAACCTTATGCAATCCTTGACAAACAAACCACCTATTATCCCCCTTCCCTCTCTCTTAAAAATTCTCTCTCTAGAAAAAATACTCTCTCCCCTCCCTCATGGAGGTGGATCGAGCACTAACATTTCCAACATAGGATTTTGAATACCAACAAAGGAACACAAAAAAACAGAAAGGGATGGACACCGCAACAGCTGAGACGGAAACGGTACCCCAAGGCCCTTCTTGTGGTGACTTGGTCATGTATGATGGTCCACCTACGAATGCTTGGGGTCATCGTACCTTTGCGGAAGCAACAAATAAATCTCCCCCCCCACCTAACGGTTACTATATGGGGGAAGATGATGACATGGAGTTTGATGACATTGAAGATCCGTGTGCGGAATCCGGAGACTCCGATGGTGCTAGCAGCGGGAACTCTCCAGTGGCGCACATCACGGCCGAGAAGTATCACAGTTTGTTTAAGCCATGGCGTGGAGCATTAGTGCTTAAACTATTGGGAAAGAGTGTGAGTTACCGAGTTATGGAACAGAGAACATCGGATCTATGGCGTCTAGAGCGTGGGTGTGAACTCATCGACTTGGAACATGGCTACTATCCGGCCCGGTTTTTCACTAGGATGGACTATTATAAAGTTCCGGAAGGAGGTCCATGGATTATTATGGGTCACTATCTCAGTGTGACCAAGTGGAGGCCAAACTTCCGACCATCCACAGAAACTATCCAATCGACCCTAGTATGGGTAAGATTTCCGGAACCGCCACTTGAGCTGTTCGATGAGGAGGTGCTATTTTCCCTCGGAAATGCTGTAGGGAAAGCCGTTAAGGTGGATGAAACAACCCTCACAGCCTCGAGAGGGAAGTATGCTCGGGTCCGTGTTGAAATCAATCTAGCGGCCCCCTTGGTGCCTTTCATCATTGTGCTGGGGTGTAAGCAAAGAGTGGAGTATGAGGGTTTGTTCTTGATTTGTTTTGATTGTGGGAAGTACGGGCACCGTCCGGAGGAGTGCCCGACATCGGGGAAGAAAAAAGCAGTATCGGAAGAAGTGCCGCCAGCTCGGACAAATGGTAGCGGGGATAGCCCATTTGGGCCGTGGATGCTGCCTAAAAATAAGTACCGCCGACAACAGAAACAACTAGCGAACCGACAGCCTGCGGCAGCGGCGGTGGCTGGACATGGTAACAGAGAAACAGGAACTCAAACTAGGGTTGGGGGTGCTGGGCCTGTAGCCCATCAAGACCAAAATGACATGGGTCCAGTTGGGCCTGAGTACAACACTAACCCCTCGGTCCAGGGGAAGGCACGGGCCGATCAGGCAAGAAAGGGAGTTGGGCCCCATAGGTCCAGGTTTTCAGTGTTGGAGGGTGTGGACCAAGAGGTGGACTGGGCCGACAAGATAACCGCCATAAAGCAGAAAATTCAAAACACCCCTGGGCCCGGTAGGGCTGGCCCATCGGTGGCAGCCCATGAGAAGCCCAAGTTAAAGACAAACAAGCAGGCCCAACATGATTCTTTTATGGACCAACAGGGGAAGAACCAACAACATGGTAGCCCAGCCCAATCTGTTTCAAGGCCCAAGAAGACACAAATTCAACATAAAGCAAGCTCTACGTATCAACCGTGTGAAACTCAAAGTAGGAAGCCTCTTTTGGAATTTTCCAACAATTTAACAATAAAGAATGGAGACGGCAAGGTAATGGAGCGAGGAGAGTCTTCTTCTAAGAAAATATCTACTGTAGTAATGGGGAATCATTTGGGTTCCAACGAGATGGAGGTGGAACCTCAAGTCTCTGTCTAATTATTTTATTTTTATTTTTATTTTTATTTTTATTTTTTTTGTTTTTATGTTTTGCCCACATATATTAGTATGGAATTGTAGGGGTGCCGGATCGGCAAACTTTTTGCGTCATCTTTTTTTGCTTATACGAAAACACTCTTGTGATATTTTGGTGTTATTGGAAACGAGAGTAAACAGTTCCTTTATTCATTCTATTTTGTCCAAGTCTCATTTTACTCATTTTACTGCCTCGGAAGCTGTGGGTTTTTCAGGGGGAATTTGGGTGTTGTGGAACTCGACAGTGGCTGATGTAGAAGTTATTTCAATTGATGATCGGGTGATAAATTGTTTTGTTTCTAGTGTCAATCAACCTAGTTGGCTTTTTTCTCGCTATTTACGCATCACCAAATCCATGTTTACGGGGTTATTTATGGGAGTATCTCTCTGTGATTGGGACTGGTTTGGATATTCCCTGGTTGCTTATGGGAGATTTCAATCAGATAACCGATGGCCATGAGAAGAGGGGTGGAGGCCCGTTGCGGATCGGTGGCATGCGGAAACTCCAGCACATGATAGACTCATGCGCACTGCTTGGACTTGGGCTTTGATGGACCGTGTTTTACATGGTCAAACATGAGAAAGGGAATCGCGAATATACAAGGCAGGCTGGATCGGAGTTATGGGAATCAATTGTGGGTTGAGCTATTCCCGGAAGCTAGAGTGTCACATCTACCGAGGACTCGATCGGACCATCACCCGATTTTTCTGTCTTCCCCAAGGGGTGATATGCAATCACGAAAACAACCATTTCGGATTCTCACAAGCATGGTACTTGCACCACTCCTTTCAGGCGTTGGTTCAAGAAGCTTGGACTTCGCATCCCTCAAATATCAATACAAGTATGGATATTTTCAGATGCAAGGCTCAAATTTGGAATCGAACAGTCTTTGGGAATATCTTTGATAGGAAGTTTCGGTGCTTAGCACGCTTAGGAGGCATCCAACAAATTCTGGGCAGCCGGCAGTCTAGGTACCTGAATAATTTGGAACAAAAATTAAGGGACGAGCTACAGGAAATCCTCCTGCAGGAAGAAGTGTATTGGAGACAGAAATCTAGAATTCAGTGGCTCAAGGCGGGAGAGAGAAACACGAAGTATTTCCATCTATCTACAATCTCTCGACGTAAGAAAAATACTATTAGGCTTAAAAGCAGTGTGGACGGTTGGTGTAATAATGGCGGCAAGCTCAAGGATATATGGGTCCAACGTTTTACGGAACCGTATACAAATGAACCATGCAAGACAAGCAGACCCCAATCATTGGAATTTCCCCAAGATCTCTCACTCTGACTGATCATGGTTAAACAGGGGGGTTACATATGTGGAAATAAAAAAGGCTGTATTCCGGATGGGGCCCGAGAAAGCCCCGGGTCCGGATGGTTTTCCACCGGGTTTTTTCCAACGATATTGGGATATTGTTGGTGAATCTATTGTGTTGTTTGTGGAGGAGGCGTTTCGGAAGAGTTCAATACCGCCAACAATGAACCAGTCTCTCATTTGCCTTATTCCGAAAACCGAGCACCCGGAGGTACTATCCCAATTTCGTCCCATTTCCCTATGTAATGTGGTTGTTAAGGTGGTTTCGAAAGTGTTGGCAAACCGTCTGCAGTCGGTTATGCCACATTTAACAGGAAAGGCCCAGTCGAGCTTCATCCCGGGCGGATTAACAACGGACAATATTATTGTTTCTCAAGAAGTGATCCATACTATACGGAACAAAAAGGGTAAGAACGCTGGTATGGTGATGAAACTTGATCTTGAGAAAGCCTATGATAGAGTTAATTGGAATTTTCTGGAACAAGTGTTGTTGGTGACGGGCTTTAAGGCTCCTTTGCGGAACTTGATTATGGATATTACCACCTCGGCGACCTTGCATGTGTGCTGGAATGGAGAGATTTTAGAGGGTTTTCGACCATCTCGGGGACTCCGACAGGGCGACCCATTGTCACCATATCTCTTTGTGCTCTGTATGGAGACTTTGGGACAACAGATTGAGAGGACGGTTAGTGAGAAAAGATGGATGCCGGTTCGACTGTCTAAGACGGGACAACCAATCTCTCACCTATTTTTTGCTGATGATCTTCTTCTCTTTGGAACAGTATCTTTCTCCCAAGCCCGAGTTATGGAGCACTTAGTACAGTCCTTTTGTGAAACATCGGGACAGAGGGTGAATAAAGACAAATCCAATATTTGGTTCTCACAACATGTTCCGTGTTATCTCCGAAATTCGATATGCTTGAGCCTTGGAGTAAGGGCATCGTCGGGATTGGGAATGTATTTGGGTGCACCTATCATACAAGGAAGGACTAGGAAGACCGATTATCTCTATCTGGTTCGGAAGGTCGGGAAAAAACTGTCGGCTTGGAAATTGAGGAACCTATCTAAGGCGGCACGAACACTATTGATAAAGACTACTTTGTGCGCTATTCCCCTTTATATCATGCAATCCGCACTACCGCCCGTAGGCATAGTTGATGAGGTAGTGAAACTGTGTAGACGTTTTTTCTGGGGTGAGGAGGAAGGTATCCAAAAAATGCACACCGTTCGTTGGGGAAAAATCTGCGAACCACAGTCCATTGGGGGACTGGGGCTCCCTGATTTAAGACTCACCAACAAAATATTCCTGGCGAAGCTTGGATGGAGGTGCTTGGACAAACCAGAAGCGTTAAGTAGTTGTATCCTGCGAGAAAAGTATGGAGGCTGGCTTTCTATGACCTCTAACTCGAAACTACAACGTTGTTCGCCAGTGTGGCGCGGAATTAAGGATGCTATGGGCATTCTGGTCGCCGGTATCAAGTGGACAGTGTATAACGGTCACACAACACGGTTCCGGTCCGATGCGTGGTTACTAGACAAGCCTCTCCATCAGTATAGTTGCATCACTTTGGAGGAGGCAGATTTTGCGCTGACTGTCCGAAATCTTTGGTTGGAAACTGGATGGGATTTTCAACGGTTGAGAGGAGCTCTACCAGTCCGGATCTTAGAGCAGTTGGCTTCCGTGGACTTGAGTGGTGAAGATGTGCGGGAGGACTACCCTTTGTGGACAGGTACTAGCACGGGAAAATTCTCAACGATATCGGCTAGGAGGCTTGCTACCTTACACCTCGAGAATGTCTCGGGGTTCAACTGGAATGATTTATGGACTTTTAGGGGACCCTCTCGTCCCTCCTTTACTATTTGGGCGGCTCTTCACAAAGCCCTTCCCACTCTGCATATGCTATGGAGGCGAAAGATTGCCTCTTCGCCGGTATGTGATCGATGTCATATTGACTGTCAGACGACGTTACATGCTCTTCGGGATTGCCCGGAAATCAAAGCAGCCTGGAAATTGGTTGTTCCTCGTGAACTATGGCGACATTTTTGCGAGACCCACTAGTTTGGTTCAATGGGTTAGTCAGAACTTGACACCCCAAACTTCTGTTACAACTGGAATGCATCATTGGCACTATGTTTTTAGACAATCTGTTCATGTTATTTGGGTGAATCACACTCGTAGGACTCATCTTTCTAATTTTTTGCATGATCATCGAACACTTGCAGTAAGGTGTCTCCAAGATTCAGTGGACCTCCTTACAGCATGGGCTTAGTTTTGATTATTTGCTTAGACAAAAGGCTTACAATACTTGTATAGCTTGACCTCACCTCACACTGTGTGTCTTTGTACTTCTTTGGGTTCTCCCCGTTATATATCTATATACAGGATCCGAGGCCCAAAAAAAAAAAAAAAAAAAAAAAAACAAAAGAGGGTGGGCTTCTCCTCTTTCGTTTTGTGGACCCGTGCCCCTTAACCCGCTTGATCCTTCTATTTGGGGAGACAGGGAAGGGGGATAATAGGTGGTTTGTTTGTACTGCTTGTTGGTTTTTTCCTTTTCTGTGTATGTTCTTTTATGGATCTTTTATTGCAGTGAAAGTCATCATTCAAAAGCAAAAAAAAATAAAAAAAAAGAAAAAGAAGAAGAGTGGGGCCGTCGAGGGTGGTGCAGTGGCAAGAGCCCACCTCCCCAAACACCCAAGTCCCCTCTCCCATGTTAAAAAAAAAAAAAAAAAAAAAAAAGAAGAGAGTGGGGCCAAAGATCCACTTACATCGAAAGGGCAATCCTAAATTGAGTTGAAGAGATGGTCAATCTGATGAGAGAAACAGAGCCAACACAAGGTCAAAAAGAAGTGGGAGAAGTGTGAATTTGAGAACAAGTAAGTCTGATGAGAGAGGGTAAATTTCCGAGTTATTTCGTAAACCCGATGATAACATATGAACTTAACTTTTATTTTCTGAAAATGAAAAAACCGAATCGATTTAAAGGGGCAGCAGGTACATGCGTGAGTTTCATAATCGAAAGTCAAAAGAAGAGGAATCAAATGAACAAATGAACATATTTGGTTAATGAATATGATTGAATTGACCTACCAAATATATATATATAGATATATTATATAATACATATTTACCTAAAAATTTAACTAAATTTTATATTGATGAAAAAAATAATTGTTTTCAAATTAGATATTCTTATATAACTTTGATATTCTAATTATTTTTATTTTTCTAACTTTATCCTTTTCGTTAAATTTATAAAAAAATTTCAATCCTTTTAGTCATGTCTAAAAAAATCTTAAAATAGATACATATTTACTTCTCATGTCAAAATAAAATTTTATAAATTTTAATAAGGAAAATAAAAATAATTAGAATATCAAGTTGTAAACTATGAGTAATAATTACTCTTCCACTAGCACTAAATACAAATTCTAAAGTAATTGTAGAGGTAGGAATAATTAGTGATGTATTAGAATCCTGTTATAAAACTATTGTTAACAAAAGCAATATAGAACAAAATGTAAGATATAAATCAAATGAAAAGAAGAGGAAGAGAGATCCTTGTATATTTCATATATCTTCTTGTATATTCATCTCACTACAAAACTACACATTTCACCCCTATTTATAGGGATGAAGAGGTAGTAGAGATAATGTAAATAATAACAATAATGGAGTTAATTAGGTATGAAGATAGTGAAAGTAATTAGGTATGAAGATAGTGAAAGTAATTAGGTATGGAAATAGTGAAAGTAATTAGGTATGGAAATAGTGAAAGTAATGGAGATAATTTAGGTATGGAGATAGTGAAGGTGATGAAGATATTGAAGGTAGTTGACATACAAATATTCATAATACTCCCCTTTTTTTGTATGTCCATTGTACAATAAATATGTCTCATACTTCCATTCAATGTGATGAATCTTCAGGGTTCACTTCTCCTTGGATGTCCATTACATAAAGAATATGCCTCATTAAAAACCTTATCGAGTAAAAACCCAGGGGGAAAAAATTTCGATTAAGGGAAAAAGAGTACAATATTCTTTTATGTACGTACAACTTCAACTCCATTATTTACGACTTCTATGTCGTGATCCAACTGCTTCATCATCGATTTCGTTACCATCACATTGATTTTATTGTCTTCCACAAGAAGAATCTTAGGTTTTAAGGATGATTTTTTTACTGCGAAAAGCTGTTGCTAGAGGAACATTCCGAACTCGTTCGATTGTAGTAATAATTCCGTCGTGCGCGCAGTGAGAAACAGTAATTTCTGAATTACGCCTCCTTCATTGGTCATTCTCGAGGAATATGAAGAATCCATACATCGGCGGATATTAATCTCAACACTCCCCCTGTTGAGATGAACTCTTGAAATCTTTGAACCGACGCAAACCAATTTTATATCTCAATTTCTCAAAGGTTGCAGTCGGAAGAGCCTTAGTGAATAAATCTGCAAGATTATCACATGACCGGATTTGAAGTACATCAATATCACTCTTCTTTTGAAGTTCATGAGTAAAGAAAAATTTGGGTGAAATGTGTTTTGTCCTATCTCCTTTGATATACCCTCCTTTCAATTGAGCTATACAAGCTGCATTATCTTCATATAGAGGAGTTGGAATCTCACTTCTAGGAGATAAACCACAACTCTCTCTAATATAATGTATTATTGACCTCAACCATACACATTTTCGACTTGCTTCATGAATGGCTATTATCTCAAGCATGATTAGAAGAAGTTGTTGCTATAGTTTGCTTTGTAGAGCGCCATGATATAGCAGTATTGCCATATGTAAATAAATAGCCAGTTTGAGAACGTGCCTTATGCGGATCGGAAAGATAACCGGCATCCGCATACCCAATTAATATTGAATCATTTTTATTTGAATAAAATAATCCGAGGTCAATAGTTCCTTGGAGGTATCTAAGGACATGTTTAACACCATTCCAATGTCGTCGTGTTGGTGAAGAACTAAATCTTGCCAATAGATTTATAGCACATGCTATATTAGGTCGAGTGCTATTTGCTAGATACATTAATGCACCAATAACACTTAAATATGGTACTTCAGGACCAAGTAGTTCTTCATCATTTTCTTGAGGTCTAAAAATATCTTTATTTACATCTAGTGACCTCACGACCATTGGAATACTTAATGGATATGCTTTGTCCATGAAAAATCTTTTCAAAACCTTAGATGTATATGTTGACTGATGGAAAAAAATTCCATCTTTCACATGTTCAATTTGAAGCCCAAGACAAAACTTGGTTTTCCCAAAATCTTTAACTTCAAATTCTCGCTTCAAACATTCTATAGCTTCTCGGAGCTCTTCTGGAGTTCGATGAGATTAATATCGTCAACATATATAGCAAGAATCACAAAATCAAAATCTGATTTCTTAATAAATACGCATGGACAGAGTTGGTCATTTTTATATCCCGAATTCAATAAGAATTCACTAAGGCGATTGTACCACATGCGTCCGGATTGTTTAAGCCCATATAATGATTTTCGTAAATTTTCGGAATAATTCTCACAAGGGCCATTAGAAGCCTTTGGTAATTTTAATCCTTCAGGGATTTTCATATAAATTTCCTTTTCAAGGCTTCCATATAGATAAGCTGTAACAACATCCATTAGACGCATATCCACCTTTTCATGAACTGCCAAACTTATAAGATATCGGAGTGTAATAACATCAATAACGGGTGAATAAGTTTGATCATAATCAATTCCTGGCTTTTGTGAAAAGCCTTGTGCGACGAGTCATGCTTTATATCTTACGACTTCATTATTCTCATTTCATTTTCGCACAAACACTCATTTATAACCAACATGTTTTACACCATCTGGCGTTTGGACTACAGGTCCAAAAACTTCTCGCTTTGCAAGAGAATTTAACTCCGATTGAATCGCATCTTTCCATTGATGCCAATCAATTCTATGCCGACATTCTTCAACCGATGAAGGATCTAAATCCTCATTATCCTTGACAATATCAAGGGCTACATTATATGCAAAAGCATTATCAATAGAAATTTTACTTCGATCCCAACTTTTATTCGAAGTTGTATAATTAATAGAGATTTCTGAATTCTCTTCATCATTTGTAGTTGGAATCTTTTCATCGGTTGTCCCTTGGTTTTCATCATGATCTTCTGGATCATTTAATCCTCTTTTCTTTCGAGGATTTTTATTTTTAGAACCAAGGGGTCGGCCACGCTTCTGGCGTGCCTTTGATTCAACAACTATAGGAATTACTTTTTGTTCTTCAGGAACTTCTATTCGTATAGGAGCATCTATAGCTGGAATATGCGATTTAGTGACTCTTCTGGAGTCAGCAAAAGAATCTGGCAGTTGATTTGCAATTTGTTGCAAATGAATTATCTTTTGAACTTCCAGTTCACTCACATTTGTGCGTGGATCTAAATGATTCAATGATGTTCTCCACGCAAGTTCAATTTTATGTCATTTATTCTCTCCCCCTAATTTGGGAAACAAATTCTCATCAAAATGGCAATCAACAAATCTTGCTGTAAAAACGTCCACTGTCAAAGGTTCAAGATACCTTATAATAGACGGGGAGTCATACCCAACATATATCCCCAATCTTCTTTGAGGACCCATTTTTGTTCGTTGGGTTGGTTCAATAGGAACATATACAACACACCCAAAAATTCTCAAATAAGAAATATTAGGCTCTGAACCAAAAGCCAACTGTAGTGGAGAAAATTTATGATAACTCGATGGCCTTAAACGCACAAGTGTTGCAGCATGTAAAATAGCATGCCCCCAAGCTGCTGTAGGGAGATTTATTTTCATCAATAACGGTCTAGCAATTAATTGTAGCCTTTTGATAAATGATTCAGCTAGACCATTCTGTGTGTGAACATGAGCTACGAGGATGTTCCACAATTATGCCAATCGACATGCAATAAGAATCAAATGTATGCGAAGAAAATTCACCAAGCATTATCTAGACGAATTCGTTTAATAGGATAATCAGGAAATTGCGCTCTCAAGAGAATTATTAGGGTAAGTAATCTCGCAAACGCCAAGGTTGCGAGTAGATAATAAACAAACATGCGACCATCGGGTCGATGCATCAATCAAAACCATAAAATATCGAAATTGCCCACAATGTGGACTAATCGGTCCACATATATCTCCATGAATCCGTTCTAGAAATGTAGGACTTTCAACTCCTACTTTTAATGGTGATGGTCTTATAATCAATTTCCCTTTGGAACATGCAACACAAGAAAGCTTATCAGCAGTCAAAACCCTTTGATTCTTCAAAGGATGACCGTGCATTGTCTCGATAATTTTTCGCATCATAATTGATCCCGGATGACCCAATCGATCATGCCAAATTTTAAAAATAGCGGGATTAATAAACTTCGGGTTTACTAAATGATGCGCCTCAATGTCATTAATTTTAGCATAATATAGGCCATAGGATAAAGATGGTAGCTTTTCCAACAAATGCTTATTACCGGAGGTCATTTTCGTAATAGCCAAATATTCATGACCGTTATCTTCCATAGTCTCAATATGATATCCATTATGTCGGATATCCTTAAAACTCAATAGATTTCTTCGAGACTTTGAGGAAAATAGTGCTTTATCAATAGCAATCATAGTTCCTCCCGGTAATATTATATTAGCTCTTCCGGAGCCTTCAATAAGTTTTACACTACCATTTATTGTGGTAACACTTGTTTCTCCCACATTCAAATGAGAAAAATATTTCTCGTATTTCAGTATGGTGTGTGTAGTTCCACTGTCAATTAGACATACACTTTCAATGTCATCATTCAACCCATAAAAGGGGACCATAGCCATTTGGTAATCTCACAAACTTTGGGTTGTGAGTTAATAATATTCAATGTAAATAATCTCACAAACTTCTGGTTGTGAATTAAGCAAATAATCTCACAAACTTCTGATTGTGAGTTAATAATAAGCAATCATAAGACCATCATAATAATAACAAAATATTTATAAACAATAACATTAAATATAAGATAACTAAAATATTAAATAACAAAAGATAATATATTACATAAATATATAATATATAATATAATGTTCTAATTCTTTTGGCCACTTCGGGTAGTCATCATCATTTTTAGCACATGAATTATCATCCCGATAATTACGATTATAAGAGCCAAATTTATCACGAGTATATATTCATGATCATATTTATAACCACGACCACGATCTCTTCTGGGATCATGAGTTATAACATCATTCACTTCTGGGAATGGAATAGAACTCGTTAGTCAAGTATCGTGATTTTCATCAACAACTCATTGTTTTGTTGGATTTAAAATCTTGCAATTTCAGGTGCAACCAATTATACCGTGTTTTAGGGAGGACGACCATCTTCCGGTGGTCGAACCTTTCTTTCAAAATTTTCCCACAAAACAAGGGGATCTTTCACGGTAAGATATTTTCTTTTCAAATCATCATGAAGATGATGACGGAGATCGCAAATTCAAGTTTAGTAAGATTTGTCATAATGGTAAATAACGTACCTTATAATTCTTCAAATAAACTTCAAAAACACTTTACTCGGTAGTAGAGCCTCTAGTCTCAGTTGGTTAGAGACTCGTGCTGATAACGTGTTATAAAACTATTGTTAACAAAAGCAATATAGAACAAAATGTAAGATATAAATCAAATGAAAAGAAGAGGAAGAGAGATCCTTGTATATTTCATATATCTTCTTGTATATTCATCTTACTACAAAACTACACATTTCACCCCTATTTATAGGGATGAAGAGGTAGTAGAGATAATGTAAATAATAACAATAATGGAGTTAATTAGGTATGAAGATAGTGAAAGTAATTAGGTATGGAGATAGTGAAAGTAATTAGGTATGGAAATAGTGAAAGTAATTAGGTATGGAAATAGTGAAAGTAATGGAGATAATTTAGGTATGGAGATAGTGAAGGTGATGAAGATATTGAAGGTAGTTGATATACAAATATTCATAATAAATCCAACTTAATGGTGCATTAGATTGAAAATAATCCATGGGAAAGAAGGCTATAGGACAAAAATGGCACACCTCAATGAAATCTTTTATTTCCTTCTCACACCGAAAATTTAACGTGGTTCACCCTTGAATATGGGCTATGTCCACGTGACCAACTCCGAATAATTTATCCACTAATAAAATATTAGTAAGCTTACAAGTGAGAGACTTTCCCATAAACTTTCTAGGGGGTAAATCCTGAAAAAATGAGATAAACAAAAAATAATGGTATTATAGCGTGTCTCAAAACTTCACTATTTTGTTACTCTCCGAATATTTCTCTCACTACAAATTTCCTTGAAACAAGGATGCTTCGGAAACACATTCCCTAATCTCCCCAATAACCAAAGAGGATTCAAGAGTATCCTAAAAAAAAAAAAAAAAAAGAAAAAAACAAAGAAATGGAGAAAGAGGGAGTAGAAGAAAGAAAAGCCTTGAGTTTGAGATGATGGTGTTGTAGACAATAATTTCTTTTATTTCCTATAAAATTCAAAATTACAAGAGATAATGAATTGAATACAACAATTATATAACAATTTAAATTACAAGGGTCCGATCTCTATGGATCCGTTTGATTCGATCCGTCGTGGATTCGAGGGGCGTTTTGGGCTTGTCTCGATCTAATTGATTTGTTTTCTTCCGAGGGGTCCAAATTAAGGGCCTTTGAGCTTGATCTCGATCCGTCAAATAATTTGATTTCTTCTTCCGAGGGCTTTGAACTTTGTCTCAAAATGAATTTGGAGAGGAAGAGCCGATCTCGGCGAGGTTTCGGTATCCTTCGAATATCTCTCAACTTCTCAGCTTCTTGAGTGAGTGAGTGATTGTATGAGTGTGTATGTGTAACCTGGGAATTTGTCTTCTATTTATAGATAAAGTGAGTGATAATCAATGACTATGAAGTTGACACGTATCATTCATATAAGAGAGTGAATTTTCTAAAAAAAATAAATATATAAATAAAATTTATATATCTACAAGTGCATGTAAAATGGGAAAGAACAAAAATGGCACACCTCAATGAAATCTTTGTCTTCTTCTTCCCTTTTTTTTTTCTTTAAACGCCCACTGAGGCCGCCACATCAGAAGTACTGAAAACCTCTGTCATGTGGACCCCAAAGGAAAAATAACTTCTTAATTAAAAATAATAATAATAATAAAAAGTTAACCTTCTTTTTTCAATGTGGTCTGGGTGAGTCATAGGGCCCATCCTTGTCGTCAACATGATCATTGATTCTAACCTGCAGTTGAGTCCGTTCGCTGTGGCGCTTCCGGTTCACATAACTAACCAAGGGGAATGGCACATCCGGACGGAGGGACGTTTAGGTTAATTTTAAGAAGTAAAGATGAGATCATTTGAACTAATTTATTTAATTCAATACCTCTGAGATTCTGCATTTTTGAATTTATATTGAAATCTTTGTTGTAAGTATAGGAAGGATTTTTTTGTAGAAATTGGTGTCTGCCATTTGTCTTCCTCTCCCTGTGGTGTACCAATTTTTTCAGTCAAATGCAAACAAAATTGTTATTAAAGAAATAAAATAACGCAGAGAGATGTGGGGGTTGAAGTGTCTAACTCAAGTCTCACATTAAACAATTAGACAATAATTACTTAGAATATAAAATATTCTACTTAACTCATTATAGTATGAAAACTTTTAAGAAAGATTTCAAAGATAAAATCGTAAAGATTTAACTCAAACCAGATAATAACAATAGAAAATTCTAACTTTTGCTTTCCAAAAAAACAAAAACCATAATGTTTTATAAATTGGAAACACGGAATAAAAGGGCCCCAAGTATCGGGTAAGTTTCCTAATCAGTTTCCTAATCAATTTCACTAAGCTCCCAATACTACTTTTTTTTTTTTTTTTTTTTGATGAATGGGATCTCTCAATGCTACTTAACTCTCTGGAGGATCAGCTATTTTTCCTCTAAAAGCTGAACCTCCTTAGATCAGAGAGAAGAGTTCCATTTCTTTCTAGCTTTGCCTTTTTCCCCAGTTATTCTCCGCTCCTCCTCCGTCGAATCAATAGCTGCGGTGAACATCAGAATGCTCCAATTTCTCCTCCACAATCAATATTTCAATCATGTTTGCTTCATTTCATTTCGCGGGTTCATTTGGAATTCTTTGAACATCCCAAATCCAATCCCACACCCACACCCACTCTCCATTGCTTCATTCGCGTTTCTTTTCACTTCCATTCTTGGTTTCTTGCAGCTGAAATATCAGGGAAAACAACAATCTCCATTCGATACGCATCCTTTTGTAACTTATGTCGGGATTGTTTGTTTGCTCCTACGCTGTTTCGCATACAACGTTGAACTGAGATTCTCGTCCAATCTTCGCCTCCGGAAATACGTTTGCTGGATTATGATTTTTTCTGGGTCTGTTTGCTTGGCTAGTACGGTATCCATATTGTTCCCGGATTGGATTAGGCCAATTTTGTTTCTGATGTTTTTCGTGATTGCAGCAGGTGAATTGCTGCATTGGTTGTACTGCGGAATGGTGCACAAAATTACCGAGTTTTATCACAGGAGAAGAAGAAGCACAGTAGGAGGACCAATATTGCCACAGTGATTTGAATTATAACTTTCGTCTCAAAACTGACGTCGGCTGTTTTCTGAGTGTGCTCATCATCGTCGGATTTGTCCCTTTACACCTCCTCCCTACTTCTATTAAGGAGGTCGACTTTCCGGACTAGCTAGATCTGTTTCCCTGTTGTTTCTTGCTTTGCTTTTTTTCGGCTCGGCTCGGCTGTATTTCATTTCTGCCTGTTTAGGACTCTTGCAATATATAACCCACATATATATATATATATATAGGAGCCATGAATTAAAATCCAAACTCAACCTGACATGTCTTCCTCCCAAACCCATGAATCAAGGCAAGAATATCAGAATCAATCCGTTATTGAAGATTCTCAATTAAGTTCCTGTAGTAGTGTAGTCCCTTTTGCAGATGAATTTGTTAACTAATGGTATAAGTGTGTGGAGGCTACTCGTCATTATTATTTATTATGCTCAACGATTTCCAAGCATTCCACATCTTTGTCCAAACCGAAGTGGTTTGATGTAATTTTAGCAGTTCAATAGTTAATTTTCTTTGAATTTTTTTTTTTAATATCAGAGTGAAGTGAACGATGGGATGGACATGCAATCCGTTATTGAAGAGAGAGAACCATGGGGGACTAGGGCCTCAACTTTTTTATTTTGATTAATTTTCTTTGAAATGTGAATATATATATATATATTCATCAAAAAAAAATATATATATATATATTTTTTTTTAAATATGGCTAAGATCGGCATGCGAGAACCATGGACGTACACTTTGTTGAAAATACATATTTGATCCATTTCCGACCAAAGGAAAAAAAAAAAAAAGTTACAACACTATAAAATTTTAAACCTTTTTTTATTTAACCTCAACTTTTTATTTTGCATTTTAGCTTTTTATATATAAAAAAACTTTTGTCAGAATTTTTTTTTTTTTTTTTAAAATGAAAGTACAAAGAAGAATAATATATATAACTGTATATATTAAATTAATCCACCAATTCATGTTTTGTTGGAACAAAGTTCCACAAATAAATATAATACAAGCATTTTTATTTTAAATCTAAAAATTAATTTATAACTATTCTAACTCTATTAAATAAGATAGAAATATTAAGACTTCTTATATAATATTAGAAAGAATAAATTGATGACCAAAAAAACAAGGACAAAATATCATTTTTTTTGTAAATTTGTGAAAATTTTATATATTAAAGATGACATATTTGATCAATTCAATTTATAGAATGATTTGTCAGTACAAAGATTATTGATATAATCACAGCAGAAATTTAAAAACCTTAAAAAGACCAAAATTCTCTGATATAAAAACAGTAAGCATAAACCAAATAAATCAAATCAACACAAACAATTTTACTCCTCAAATCAAGAAGTAAAAACTACAAGACTCATAGGCCACTTAAATCACATCCACTATAATCAAAATGTTCTCTCTAACAAAGTAGAGAGCAATACAAGACAACTCATCAAAATATCAACACAAATCTTGGAACAAACACAAGCCAAAGAGAGGAACAAATCAAATCATGAACTCAAGAAAATACTCACTACACTAGTTTCAATTTTAACACAAAATATCTCTTTATAAAGCTCCAAATCTGATCTCTACCGTTCCGAATTTTCTTCTTGGACTGATGAACAACATACCCAAATTTGAAGTCTGATCCAACAGTTGAATAGTGAGAAAACTTCCAAAAACATTGGCTGTTCGTCCAGAAGTTTTCTGCTGTTTTCCCCTCTCTTCTCTCCTGTCTTTTTTTTTTTTTTTTTTTTTTGGTTTTAGTGTATTAATGAACAAAAAATCAGATCTACACCAGGTTAAGCATAAGCCTAACTATACAGCTAATTAAGCATCCCTTGCCCAGGCCGAAAGAAGTGCCAGTGAATTTTGGAGACTTCTTTCGGCTAGGGCTGCAGGTTGTCTTTGCTGCCTTTTTCTTAACCAGAATTAAGTATGGTTTTTCTTAATTATTTGGGCCAAGATAAAGCCTAATAGTAAAACTCATAAAAACATGGGCCTCACCAAATCAGAGGTCCAAAACCAAACAACCGTCACCTTTTGTTTATTGTCTCAAGTGTCCCTGCATGGTGGCTCACAGTGCACCGCGAAATACATGGCTCCTAATTTTAACAAATGTTCTGTAAGACCTTCACTATTGCAACTCGACCACGCCATATGGGTATTATTATACTTATAGATTATATTTATTAATTATTATTATACTTATATTTTATTTAATCAAAGTGATTTAAAAATTAATTGAAATTATAATATATTATAGTATTAAAATAATATTGTATGCATTTTTGTAAGTTTTTTTTTTTACTTGTTTTTATATGTTCAAGTAATTTTAATTTAAAATTTGTGTTTATATTTTTCAATTAAGTAATTTAATAAATTTATATTATATATTTACATAAAAAATAGAAGAGACTGTTAAATGTTAAATGTTATAGAAGAGGCTGTTAACAACAAACTAGTCAAAACATAGAGGAATCCAGCAATAGACCTGACATAGGAGGACACAGGTTGTTCTCAACAAAATGAATCAAGCGGTTTGGTAAAAGTGCAAGGATTAGGCTTCCGTTCAGCATCATGTGAATCATCTGAATCACCTGCATTTTTTAGACTAAAAAAACAAGCAAAAGTAAGGCCAAGTCCAGAGGCAACTGCACTTTAGTTAACTTCTCTTATTTTTCTGAGCCAGGGAGAATACGGTAACCAGAACACAACCTCCCTTCTTAGATAATCTTAGTTCAAGCAAAAGATAACAGGATTATTTTTTGCAGTCAATATCCCTCATAAATACAAAAATAGCAAAGAAATAATAAGTAGGAATAATGTTGGATAAAGGATTCTTCCTCATTAATACATTAGTGTCAACATAATAATTAGCATACATATGTATGCTAAAAACTAAATCTTGAAAATTATTTTTTAAAAAACAAATGAAGTAATTAGTCGAAAGTTGGATATAATCTAGACTTCCAATGCCAAATCATGGACAAGACAAGACAAGACAAGAATACTGAGGTTTTACAAATGTACTCATATAATCTTCAAATTATCAATAACTATGAAAACACCACATTTGAGCAAAGCTTACTGTCATAGGCTACCAAATGCAAAGCAGAATCCGAAGTACCCTGTAATGTAAGTGAGTAAGTCCAGTAAGATTTCACAATAGTTTCCAAAATGGAGCAGTACAATTTAAATATTAAAGCAACATATAAGCATAGATTATATATTTCCCCATACCCTGTAAAATATTCTTATCGTCTACCAATCAATTTTTTTTTTTTTTTTTGATAAGTGTCTACCAATCACTTTTTGCATATTTACTATCATCAACACATAAGGGTACATTTCGGTTAAAATGGAAGTATCTTGATTTCCTTTCAGATTATAGGGCCTCTTTCTGAAGCTTAGTCACTTATCCCCCAAAAAAAAACACATATTGGTACATTTTTGCCGATATTTTGGTCCCATTTCTTTCTGGCTTAAATTGGCCTTTTTTCCCGATTGCAACTCAAGTTCTTGTACGGTCAAACCGAATGTTACGAGATTCAGGTTCTTTACTTCCTTTTCCTTTTTTTCCCTTTTTGGGAGGGGCGGTTTGGTTTTAGGGGTTATGTAATTTTGGCAGTTCAATCATGTTTTTGAACATTAAAATACCATAACCAAAAAGTATTTAAAATAGATTTTTTTCTTATTATGTCAATTTCATAAATAAATACATTAATAAATATATATATATATATATATATATATATATATAGCTTCTATATTTTTTTTTTTTTTTTTTATGTGCAAAGTTTGCCTATTTAATATATGAATGGTGACAGTTGAAAAATGATTAACCCCATATTGATATTTCATTAAAAATAATAATTTATATATATTTATTTTTATAAACTATTATAAATAATATTATGGCTTATAAAAAAATATATATTATGCTATAAATGCCACGTGCGCATGCACGCCTAGTTTTGCTTTTTTTCCCCTTTTTGATCAAACACTTTATAGATTGATTTGCCACTAGCCCACCAACAGACTTGCAGGTCACGGTGAAATATAGCTCAACGAAGGAAATAATTTCCTCTCAGAATTTCCTTTCATAGGTTCGTTTACTTCCAATTTTTATTTACTTTTTTTTCATTATCTTTTAATATTTGGAAGCTCGTTTGTTATTTGATAATGAATGTTAAAAATGATAATTTACTATAATTTATTAATATTAAATTAAATGAGACTAATTATCCATATTGAAGTTATGTGTGTTGAGAATTTTTTAAAAGGTAAACGTATGTGAAATTATGTTACTCGTGTATTGAACAAACCTGAAAATGATAAAGATGACAATCATGTTACAATGTTAGATGCTCGGGAAACAAATAATTCAAAAGAGTTGACTTAGATTAATAATTCAGTTGATCATTTTATTGGAATGCAATTATCTAAGTATGAAAATATAAAAAAAGTTTGGAATCATTTGACACGATTGTAAATAGTATCAATTGTATATACGGTCAAACTTTGCAAAACTTTCCATGTCATTATGAATAGTATTTTTTGCCTATTATTTCTCATTCTTGGAGGAGAAAAAGAATTGAGAGAGAAAGAGAGGTGGTACAACTTGTGTATCCACACGTAAGAACATATTTTTTTTTTATTTATTTATAGTGATGATGTCCGAGTTTTATTCGATTAATCTAACACTCGAATTTGGTAGTATATTACTAAAACGAGGTGTCGAACTCCCGTCATTTGGACAAAAAGAGTACTTGATGGACAATCTTATTGCCAACTTAACTACAAACACTTGACACATATTTTTAATTTACTCCATACGTTTCCTTTTCCTTTTTCACCCATCGAATTGGACAGTTTATCCCCCCTTTATTTGTCACCTTATATATATATATATATATATATATATCAAGGATGTAATTTAATAACTCTTTCTTTTCTTTTTTTCTTTTTTAAATTTAAGGTATTTTTTCCTCAAGAAAGCGTAGTTCAGTTGGTAGCACCCTCACTTACTTATAACATGAGAGATCATGAGTTCAGTAAATTTTTAATGTTGTCTCCATATTATAATTTGTCATGTAATTTAATTTTTATATCTTCAATTAATCTTTTTTATTTAAATTAGATCATAACAAAGACTAAATTGTACTTAAAAAATACAAAAATAATAAAAGGATTGAATGAGATTAAAATAAAAAATAAGAACTAAAAATTGTGTAATATGTGTGTGTATATATATATATATATATATATATATATATAATATGAGCAAAGTTGATTAATTATTTTAAAATTGGAAAAAGAAAAATAAAAAGAAAAAGATAAGAAGTAAATTAGCTCTACTTTATAATTAGGGTCAATACATGTATTATCAATACAGACATTAAGTAATGCACATAATTAAACTTCATTAAGCAAATAACTTTTCCTGCTCATCTTTTCTTTGTATAAATCAGTAATTATTTTTTTTTTTTTTTTTTTTAAAGAAGTCATAACTTTGTTGGTAGAAGTCTCACTTATAATCTCTAAACGTCATGAGTTTGAGATATAGTAGAAATGAAAATACTTCATTTTAAAAAAAAAATCAGTAACTTTTTATTTGGTTATGAAATGGATCAAAACTTTAGTCACTGTTCCATATTAAGTAGGGTTATAAAGTCATTTAATTGATAAAACGTCATAAACAAATGATGAACACTAAAGTGTTGGACCTCCTCCCCTACCAAATATATATAGATATATTATATAAATATGTAAAAAATTGAGAAGTATTATATTATATATATTATAAGTATTCTTTTTGAGATAAAAAATGAATAAAAATGTATAAAAATCGATAAGTAATATATATATTTTATATATGTTTGAAAAAATATATATTATACATACTTTTTTAAGAAGAAAGAGAATAAATATGTATTTAAAAAAAAAAAAAAAAAAAAAAAAGGAAAAATATGCATAAGAAACACCATATAGATATTAGATTTATATATGATTTAAATTGTATAATTTATTCTTATATATTAGATTATATATATATATATATATTTTAATATATAATTATTTATATTAAAATTTTGATTAATTATCATTATTTATGATTTATATTTAAATTATTGAATTATTTATAATTTTATTTATATGTTAAAAAAATTATTTAAATATAAAAAATTTCTAATCACAGATACAAAACCGAATCATGGATACACTGGTGAACGTTACTTTGAACCATGCTTCAAACTGCTTCACCCAATTCTGTTTCCATCAATCCCATTAATGATCCTTCTACTTGGGGAGACAGGGAAGGGGGATAATAGGTGGTACCAAAAAAAAAAAAAAAGGAAGAATGGGGCCGTCGAGAGTGGTGCGCAAGAGCCCACCTCCCCCCTACTTTGTCGGCCCTAAAAAAAATGGATCTGAAAGAAAAGAGAAAAGAAAAGAAAAGAGAGAGTGGGGCCGAAGATGAGAGAGAATTGAGTTTCTTGACATGTGAAAGTTAACATATTAATATAGAATTATATGAAGAGACGGTCAACTTGATGAGAGAAACAGAGCAAGGACAAAAAACCGTCATAATCTGATGAGAGAGGGTAAATTTCCGAGTTATTTCGTAAACCCGATGATAACATATGAACTTAACTTTTATTTTCTGAAAATGAAAAAACCGAATCGATTTAAAGGGGCAGCAGGTACATGCGTGAAAGTCAAAAGAAGAGGAATCAAATGAACAAATGAACAAATGAACAAATGAACAAATGAACATATTTGGTGCTTAAACATATTATCTTTAAACATATTTTTGTTTTATAAAAAAACAAAAATTATTATTTTTTTATAAAATAATTTTTTACAGATGGCAATATTAAAGTTTTTGGGGCGGAAAAGGAAACATAAAGTTTTTCCTATTGCCAAAATCCTAAAGGTCAGAAAATTAAGTGTCAAAATCCTATTTACAAAAAAAAAAAAAGTGTGTCAAAATCCTATTGCCACCAAAAGACAAAAAGCACCAATGCTACTTTATTTCCTAAGAATCTGCTCAAAGACAAATAATCCATCAACCAGTTTTACTCTTCTTCCAATTTTGCCCCGCCCCCTAAGATCTGCTCAAAGACAAATAATCCATCAACCAGTTTTACTCTTCTTCCAATTTTGCCCCGCCCCCTAAGATCTGCTCAAAGACAAATAATCCATCAACCAGTTTTACTCTTCTTCCAATTTTGCCCCGCAAGGGGGGTGGCAGTAGTAAAACCCGGTGGTAAGGCCCAGCGGGTTCGAATCAATGCCCGCCAACCTTGATCGAGCATTACATAGGGTTTATCCAGGTGAAGTTTCCCTGGTTGGCGTGGTTTGCAAGTTATTATTGCCTTAGTCCAGGGTGGCCACACCACCACCAGGAGGCAACGCAGATCCCCCTCAGTAATAAATAAAAAAAAAAAAAAAAAATCCATCAACCAGCGGGAAAGGAAATATTCATTAATTAATTAATTTTTTTATTTTTTTTTATACTTAATCGATGCTACTTAACTCCTCTCAATGCTACTTAACTCCTCGAGGATCAGCTATTTTTCCTCTAAGAGCTGAACCTCCATAGATCAGAGAGAAGAGTTCCATTTCTTTCTACCTTTGCCTTTCTCCCCAATTATTCTCCGCTCCTCCTCCCTCGAATCAATGGCTGCGGTGAACTTCAGAATGAACCAATTTCTCCTCCACAATCAATATTTCAATCATGTTTGCTTCATTTGGAATTCTTTGAACATCCCAAATCCAATCCCACACCCACACCCACTCCCCATTGCTTCATTCACGTTTCTTTTCACTTCCATTCTTGGTTTCTTGCAGCTGAAATATCAGGGAAAACAACAATCTCCATTCGAAACGCATCCTTTTGTAACTTATGTCGGGATTGTTTGTTTGCTCGTACGATGTTTGGCATACAACGTTGAATTAAGATTCTCGTCCAATCTTCTCCTCAGGAAATACGTTTGGTGGATTATGGTTTTTTCTGGGTGTGTTTGCTTGGCTAGTACGGTATCCATATTGTTCCCGGATTGGATTAGGCCAATTTTGTTTCTGATGTTTTTGGTGATTGCAGCAGGCGAATTGCTGCATTGGTTGTACTGCGGAATGGTGCACAAAATTACCGAGTTTTATCACAGGAGAAGAAGAAGCACAGTGGGAGGACCAATATTGCCCCTGTGATTTGAATTATAACTTTCGTCTCAAAACTCAGCGTCAATATGCATTTGCATCTCTTTGTGAAGGACGTGGGCTGTTTTCTGAGTGTGCTCATCATCCTCTTGCCAAATAAGGTATTTCTGCTAGTTTTGTAGGATCTGTCCCTTTACACCTCCTCCCTCCTTCTATTAAGGAGGTCGACTTTCCGGACTAGCTAATCTGTTTCGTGTTGTTTCTTGCTTTGCTTTTTTCGGCTTAGCTCCGATCCGCTCGGCTCGTCTGTATTCCATTTCTGCCTGTAATATATATATATATATATATATATATATATATATATATATATATTATGATGTGTTATGATTTAAATTGATGGATTTTGAATTATGAATATATATGTATGTGATATTGTTCATACTAAGATATTGCTGAAGTTATGTGTATAATGAAGTTTTAAAAATATAATTTGATGAAGCATGCATTAAAAAGTTTATAAACTATAAAATCAGTGCATTTAATTTATAGAATGAAAAATTTTATTCGATCAGTCTAATAAATGCATGCATCCCTTCCAGAAGTCCGGTATTAGCAAAATATATATATATATATAGGAGCCATGAATTAAAATCCAAACTCAACCTGACATGTCTTCCTCCCAAACCCATAAATCAAGGCAAGAATATCAGAATCAATCCGTTATTGAAGATTCTCAATTAAGTTCCTGTAGTAGTGTAGTCCCTTTTGCAAATGAATTTGTTAACTAATGGTAAAAGTGTGTGGAGGCTACTCGTCATTATTATTTATTATGCTAAAAAAATTTTCCAAGCATTCCACATCTTTGTCCAAACCGAAGTGGCTTGATGTAATTTTAGCAGTTCAATAGTTAATTTTCTTTGATTTTTTTTTTTAATATCAGAGTGAAGTGAGCGATGGGATGGACATGCAATCCGTTATTGAAGAGAGAGAACCATGGGGGACTAGGGCCTCAACTTTTTTATTTTGATTAATTTTCTTTGAAATGTTTATATATATATATATATATATATATATATATATATATATATATATAAAAAAAAAAAATATATATATATTTTAAATATGGCTGTAAGATCGGCATGCGAGAACCATGGACGTACACTTTTGTTGAAAATACATATTTGATCCATTTCCGACCAAAGGAAAAAAAAAAAAAAAGTTACAACACTATAAAATTTTAAATCTTTTTTTATTTAACCTCAACTTTTTATTTTGCATTTTAGCTTTTTATATATAAAAAAACTTTTGTCAGAATTTTTTTTTTTTAAATGAAAGTACAAAGAAGAATATATATATAATATATATATATATATATATATATATATATAACTGTATATATTAAATAAATAAATTAATCCACCAATTCATGTTTTGTTGGAACAAAGTTCCACAAATAAATATAATACAAGCATTTTTATTTTAAATCTAAAAATTAATTTATAACTATTCTAACTCTATTAAATAAGATAGAAATATTAAGACTTCTTATATAATATTATCAAGAATAAATTGATGACAAAAAAACAAGGAAAAAATATCATTTTTTTTTTTTAATTTGTGAAAATTTTATATATTAAAGATGACATATTTGATCAATTCAATTTATAGAATGATTTGCCAGTACAAAGATTATTGATATAATCACAGCAGAAATTTAAAAACCTTAAAAAGACCAAAATTCTCTGACATAAAAACAGTAAGCATAAACCAAATAAATCAAATCAACATAAACAATTTTAGCGTGAAAAATCTCCTCAAATCAAGAAGTAAAAACTACAAGATTCATATGCCACTTAAATCACATCCACTATAATCAAAATGTTCTCTCTAACAAAGTTGAGAGGAATACAAGATAACTTATCAAAATATCAACACAAATCTTGGAACAAACACAAGTCAAAGAGAAGAACAAATCAAATCATGAACTCAAGAAAATACTCACTACACTAGTTTTAATTTTAACACAAAATACCTCTTTAAAAAGATTTAAATCAGATCTCCACCGTTCAGAATTTTCTTCTTGGACTGATGAACAACATACCCATATTTGAAGTCGATCCAACGGTTGAATAGTGAGAAAACTTCCAAAAACATTGGCTGTTCGTCCAAATTTTTTCTGCTGTTTTTCCCTCTCTTCTCTCCTGTCTTTTTGTTTGGAACCGGATCTATGTATTAATGAACAAAAAATCAGATCTACACCAGGTTAAGCATAAGCCTAACTATACAACTAATTAAGCATCCCTTGCCCAGGCCGAAAGAAGTGCCAGTGAATTTTGGGGTTTATTCCCCAAATAGGGTAAATTTTGAGATTATTCTTAAGATGAGGTTATTTTTTTACCAATTTCCAAAAATGAAGTACATTTACTTTGACAAAGTAGAGACTCAATTTTTTTAATAAAATATTCAGCCTCTACTTTGTCAAAGTAGAGGCTTATTTCATTTTTAATAAAATATTTAAATATAATTTCCTATTTTTTTTTAAAGTTATTTATAAATTTTAATTTTATCATTTTCTAATAATATTAATTTATAATTTTTTTTAATATAATTTTCATAATATAGATTATATTTATTATTAATTATTATCATTATACTTATATTATATTTAACAAAGTGATGTAAAAATTAATTGAAATTATAATATATTATAATATTTTATATAATTATAATATTTTTGGTTATTATATTATATATATATGTGAAAATAATTTTAATATTCTTTTATTTGAATAAAATATTTTTTATGTAAATATATAATATAAATTTATTAAATTATTTACTTAAAGAACATAAATACAAGTTTTCAAATAAATAATAATGATTAATTGAAAGAGTTAAAAAAATAAAAATATAAGAATCTTTTGTTATTCAAGTGTGGAACGATTTTTTAAAAAATTATTAATGACTTGTTATTTCATGTCGGACTTTTTTTTAAAAAAAAAAAATCATCAAATATATAAAAGATTTTTTATTTGAATAAAATATTTTTTATGTCAATATATAATATAAATTTATTAAATTACTTAATTTAAGAATATTAAAATAAATCTTAAATTAAAATTAATTGAATATATAAATACAAATAAAAAAAGTTATTTCACATAATTACATAAAATATTATTTTAATATTATAATTTCAATTAATTTTTACATCACTTTATTAAATATAATATAAGTATAATGATAATAATTAATAATAAATATAATCTATATTATGAAAATTATATTAAAAAAATGTTTATAAATTAATATTATTAGAAAATGATAAAATTAAAATTTATAAATAATTTTAGAAAAAATTGGAAATTATATTTAAATATTTTATTAAAAAAAATTTGAATATTTTATTAACAAAAATTGAGCATCTACTTTGCTAAAGTAGAGATACCCCATTTTGAAAAGTTGGTAAAAAAGTAACTCTATTTTGAGAATAATCTCAAAATTTACCCCATTTTGGGAATAAACACATGAATTTTGGAGACTTCTTTTGGCTAGGGCCGCAGGTTGTCTTCGCTGCCTTTTTCTTAACCAGAATTAAGTATGGTTTGTCTTAATTATGTGGGTACTTCATTACTTTCACTATCTCCATACATAATTACTTTCACTATCTACATACCTAATTACTTTCGCTATATTCATACTTAATTATCTTTATTATCTCTACTACCTTTTCATCCCTATAAATAGAGGTGAAATATGTAGTTTTGTAGAGAGAAGAATACACAAGAAGATATATATGAAATACAAGGATCTCTCTCTTCCTCTTCTTTTCATTTGATTTATATCTTACATTTTGTTTTATATTACTTTTGTTAACAATAGTTTTACAACAAAAAATAATTATATAGATTTGGCAAACTTATATATTTGTATGTATATATAGTAATGTTTTTTTTTTTTTATTATTTGTGTTTATATATTCAAGTAATTTTAATTTAAAATTTTTATTTATATTCTTCAATTAAATAATTTAATAAATTTATATTATATATTTACATAAAAAATATTTTATTCAAATAAAAAAATTACTAAAAAATTGTTCTCCTATCATTCTTTGACCCATCAACCCTAGACTCGTGCATTTATTCTCTTGGTTTATGTTTTGGGCCGTCTTATGTTATTTTTGTGTCTTGGTTGGGCTACTATGTATGCTCGAAGTTGATCAGATCTATGCTTATATCTAAATAAAACTCTTCCTTTTGTCTCTTTACTCAGGAGACGACAAAGAGCAGATATAGAAAGTCCTGTTTCTTTCTATCTTTGTCTTTTTTCCCAATTATTCTTTGCACCTCGGACGTAAGAGGATAATAAAGATAAAGGCAATAAAAAAATTGAGAATTTTGGAGGGAAGGATATTATGAAGAGTGGTAGTCGTTTGTAAAGTATGAAGCCACAATAAAAGAGAAACAAAAGAATGTGTAAGAAAGTACATATAATAGTATTTATAGTACGTACGACTTTGGCATTTAGCCTTACCTATAGGTTTTTTTTTTTTTTTTTTTGGGTAAATGAGCCTTACCTATAGGTATATGGATAAGAAAAATAAAGTTGAATGACATTTCATATATTAAAATTGCATAAAGACAGATTATTAACTATATATATTTGTTATTTACCAAAAAAAAAAAAAACTATATATATTTGTGAAAATTAAAGAAAATTGAAATTTATGAGCAAAAGAAAATTGATTAACTATATATCGTTAATCAATTTATGATAATTCAGCTTAAATTGATTAACTATATATTTGCCTTTATTATCCTCTTACGTCCGAAGAGCAAAGAATAATAATTATTATTATTATTATTTCTTTTTTTATAAAATGGAGGAAATTTTACAAAGATAGAAACAAACGGGACTTTCTATATATGCTCTTCTTCTCCTGAGTAAAGAGACGCAATAAGAGAGTTATATATAATATATTTTTTGAACAAAAGGAAGAGTTCATTTTTTTTTATGTTTTTTTTTTTTGAACCTTTCCACGTGCTCATAAATTTCAATTTTCTTTAACCTGAATTGCTGAATTCTTTTTCACAAATTTATGATAATTTGTGAATTGCTCATAAATTAATGATTTAACTATATATTTAAGCTGAATTGCTGCATTTGTTGTACTGAGGAAAACAGTCAATGAAGAGGACTGGTGAACTACTGAGGAACCATCAGCCAAACTAAGGTCCATGTCACGCTTGATTTTCTCGATCCCAAATACTTCTGTTAAAGACGCCATTATGTCAAATTACTGCGAGAAAGTATATGAATGTGATTTCCAGAAACTGTTTTGCGAAAATCCAACTTCCTTTGGCATCTTATCAAATTACCTAAATCTTTGCTGCTCTGTAATAGCTATAGGAACTCTTAGACCCTTGATTTGCCTGTCCATCAACTTTGCAGAAATACAAACAGATGCAGAATTGAATTAATATTACTACTAGGTGGACAATGATTCTCTATAAGATGAGACGGTACATTGAGCAGAATTCTCTAAAGAGCAATTCGAAAACTTCAGGACAGCTTCTTTCACTACTAGCCTACTCAATTTTGTATTTTGGAAGGTAGAATATACAAAAACCTTTCCCCCAATTATCAATGCGTGTGGTTGAGATTATCCTGATTAATTCTAAAATCACCAGATGATAGCAAGGAAATTAAAGGAAAAAGTGCTGAACTGGTAACCTCTTCAACTACAGAAGTAAGATTAAAGGCACCAAATAAAATTTGATACATGAAGGTAAAAGCATAGATATAAAATTCATTTCCTGCTGGAATGTGAACCATGTTTATATACAAGAAAGTCCACAATCCAAGGCAGACACAAAGAACAAAAAGTAATTGGACGGGCACAGATATATCACAGTGGAGCTTATTCAATGCAGTTCATCAAGTTTAATGCAGTTTCCCAATAAAATGGAAGCAGTTAGTTCACCATTGGCAAAGTAGGAAAAACCATGAGATTGGAAGAAAAGTAAGTTTCATCAATCCACATGAATATAAAAGAGATAAAATTAATCATCTATACTTTTACCTCTGTGAAAACATGCAATTTATATTCATATACGCTCTTAACTCTATCAGTGTTGTTTGTGCTAGCTGGAAAAATAAGAAATGAGAACATTGACAAAATACTCAAAGAGATCAAATGTATATAAAATTCTTAGGTTATCCTTCATTCCATCAAGAATTTCAGGTAAAAAGTTCCACGTCTAAATCTCCATGAAAAAACAAAAAAAAATTCTGCTGCTGATAAATGGAAGTATGCTTAGTATTTTCTGCCTATTGTTGTCATCTAGAAACCAAAAATGGGAGAAAATGCACAGAGCAATTATCTTGGGCTAACGAGTATATGGATATTGAATCCAATCTGAAGGTGGTCACTTAAATAGAAAGTATATCACAAGAATTCTACAGGGAAGATAGAAACAACAATAACCTACAGGCCCAAACTGATTTTAAGCAATTTATGCACATTAGTACAGCGTTCCTTAAAGTACTGCAAAACAATTTCTATCATAGTCCAATTTTTCGTTAATTTCCTCAAGAACTGTTATACAAATGATTGTGCCTTAACTGTCTCCAACAACCTACACCAAACAGCAATTCCAAAAACCTAATAACATGAGAGAAAGTGTTTTGAATTCCCTTCACAAGCTCCTAACCTTGCATAATCTTAAATGTTATAGAAGAGGCTGTTAACAACAAACTAGTCAAAACATAGAGGAATCCAGCAATAGACCTGACATAGGAGGACACAGGTTGTTCTCAACAAAATGAATCAAGCGGTTTGGTAAAAGTGCAAGGATTAGGCTTCCGTTCAGCATCATGTGAATCATCTGAATCATCTGAATCACCTGCATTTTTTAGACTAAAAAAACAAGCAAAAGTAAGGCCAAGTCCAGAGGCAACTGCACTTTAGTTAACTTCTCTTATTTTTCTGAGCCAGGGAGAATACGGTAACCAGAACACAACCTCCCTTCTTAGATAATCTTAGTTCAAGCAAAAGATAACAGGATTATTTTTTGCAGTCAATATCCCTCATAAATACAAAAATAGCAAAGAAATAATAAGTAGGAATAATGTTGGATAAAGGATTCTTCCTCATTAATACATTAGTGTCAACATAATAATTAGCATACATATGTATGCTAAAAACTAAATCTTGAAAATTATTTTTTAAAAAACAAATGAAGTAATTAGTCGAAAGTTGGATATAATCTAGACTTCCAATGCCAAATCATGGACAAGACAAGACAAGACAAGAATACTGAGGTTTTACAAATGTACTCATATAATCTTCAAATTATCAATAACTATGAAAACACCACATTTGAGCAAAGCTTACTGTCATAGGCTACCAAATGCAAAGCAGAATCCGAAGTACCCTGTAATGTAAGTGAGTAAGTCCAGTAAGATTTCACAATAGTTTCCAAAATGGAGCAGTACAATTTAAATATTAAAGCAACATATAAGCATAGATTATATATTTCCCCATACCAGCACATCAACAGTTAATTCTTTATAAGCCGTTGCTGATTCTGAATCAACCTCCTTCCAGTTGGCCCCAAAATTAATTCATAATCCCAAACGAAAAATATCTTCTTAATTAAAATAAATAAATAAATAACCTTCTTTTTTCAATATAGTCTTGGTGAGACATAGGCCCATCTTTCTCGTCAATATCATCGCTTCTAACCGGCGCTTGATCCGTCCGCGGTGGCGCTTTCGGTTCACGTTACTATCGACAGGGAATAGAACATCGAACGCAGGGACGTTTCGGGTAACGACGTTGTAAGCTGAAATGTTTTAGGTTAATTTTAAGAAGTACATACATAATCAAAAGACGATCATTTGAACTAAATTATTTAATTCAATAATACCTCTGAGATTCTGAATTACTGAATTTAGATTGAAATCTTTGTTGTAAGTATAGGAAGGATATTTTTGTAGAAATTCGTCCTGTTCGTCATTTATCTCTCTCCCCCGTCTTGTACCATTTTTTTCAATCAAACCCGCAAATTCGCAAATTTGATAGTTTTTTTTTATTTTTATATAATTTCATTATATTATGTAATTTTTATTTTGAGTGGTGCTAACCTTTTTATTTTAATTTTGTAAAGTAAATTAATTATTTTTTTTTTAATCGATTAAAATCATACAAATTGTTAAATTTTTAAAATTTTGATAAAATTTGTTAAAAAAGATTTTAATTGTCTTAGGTAAAAATATTTAAAAATTTAAAAGTAAAAAAAAAATATTTTAGTACTAAATTTGTCAAAAACAAATTTGATTAAGATTAAATTCACCAATTACTCAATTTGTCGAAAAAATTCTCCATTAGACCCGTCAGGCCTCAGCACCATTAAAGCCGAGACGTATTCAACCGCCTTACGCGTTTCGATACCGATAGAGCTCTGCTGACTAGGTACACTGTAAAATATTCTTATCGTCTACCAATCATTTTTTTTTTTTTTGATAAGTGTCTACCAATCACTTTTTGCATATTTACTATCATCAACACATAAGGGTACATTTCGGTTAAAATGGAAGTATCTTGATTTCCTTTCAGATTATAGGACCTCTTTCTGAAGCTTAGTCACTTATCCCCCCCAAAAAAACACATATTGGTACATTTTTGCAGATATTTTGGTCCCATTTCTTTCTGGCTTAAATTTGCCTTTTTCCCGATTGCAACTCAAGTTCTTGTACGGTCAAACCGAATGTTACGAGATTCAGGTTCTTTACTCCTTTCTCCCTTTTGCCCTTTTTGGGAGGGGCAATTTGGTTTCAGGGGTTAAGTAATTTTCGCAGTTCAATAATGTTTTTGAACATTAAAATACCATAACCAAAAAGTATTTAAAATAGATTTTTTTCTTATGTCAAGTTAATTTCATAAATAAATACATTTAATATATATATATATATATATATATATATATATATATAGATATAGCTTCTATACTTTTATTTATTTATTTTTATGTGCAAAGTTTGCCTATTTAATATATGAATGGTGACAGTTGAAAATGATTAACTCCATATTGATATTTCATTAAAAATATCTTTTAATATTTGGAAGGTCGTTTGTTATTTGATAATGACTATTAAAAAGGGTGATTTACTGTAATTTATTAATGTTAAATTAAATGAGACTAATTATCCATATTAAAGTTATGTGTTTGAGAATTTTTTAAAAGACAAAACGTATGTGAAATTATGTTACTCGTGTATTGAACAAACCTGCAAATGATAAAGATGACAATCATGTTACAATGTTAGATGCTTGAGAAACAAATAATTCAAAAAAGTTGACTTAGATTAATAATTCAGGTGATCATTTTATTGGAATGCAATTAGCTAAGTATGAGAATGCAAAAAAAGTTTGGAATCGTCAATTGCTTATGGTTGAGTTGGTACAAATGTACCTCCCAAGCATCCCCTCTTGTCGGGTTATGAGGGTTCGACACCAAAATTCAGCAAAAATGATGCCGGATTCGGGTGGGAATTAGTCGGGTCAACCCGGCCGTGATAAACCACTATAAAAAAAAAGAAAAAAAGGAAAAAAAAGTTTGGAATCATTTGACACGATTGTAAATAGTATCAATTGTATATAATGTCCTTCAAACTTTCCATGTCATTATGAATAGTATTTTTTGCCTATTGTTTCTCATTGTTGGAGGAGAAAAAGCATTGAGAGAGAAAGAGAGGTGGTACTTGTGTATCCACACGTAAGAACATATTTATTAATTTTTTTTTTTTTTTTTTTATAGTGATGGTGTCCGAGTTTTACCCGACTAATCCAACACTCAAATCCGGCAACATATTACTGAAACGGGGTGTCGAACTCCCACTCTTTGGGCAAAGAAAGTACTTGGGAGCAGTCTTGCTGCCAACTTAACCACAAGCACTTGACACATATTTATTAATTTACTCCCTACGTTTCCTTTCCCTTTTTCACCCATCGAATTGGACAGTTTATCCCCCCTTTATTTGTCACCTTAATATATATATCAAAAATTTTAATTTTTGCTGTTGGCAGGATTCGAACTCTAATGCATGCTGAAACTAAACATGTTTTTTTACTATACCAATGTTTTAAATTCTATTATTTTTACGAAGTGTTATTTATTATATTTAAAAAGATTTTCTTTAATAAAAACAGTGGAGGTGTGGGGGGCTGGAGGAGGGTGGTCTCAATTAAAATAGCACAGAGAGATGTTGGGATTGAGGTGTCAACCCCAGTCACACATTAGAAGATTAGACAAAAATTGCTTAGAATATAAAGTGTTTCACCTACTCTAATATGAGGTTTTAGGTCCAAAGCGGATGAAAACCTAATTGGAGGGGCACACAAAGTATCCTATGTTTTTTTTTTTTTTTTTTTTTTGGTGAAAAAAAAGGCTGGGTCAGGTATAACACTTGAAGTGGCTACCCCAATTAAGGGAACTCAACCGCTAGGGAATGTTTCGTTCGTTGTATAAGGGTCACAGCTCGTTAAGACTAAGCCCAATTTGGTCACACTAGCCCCACCAGCAAACGAGGGGATAAGGCCCAAGTCCACATGACCAATAATTATAGGCCGATCACCGTTATCCCATAATACTTCCAAAGAATTGACAAAATTATACTCCTCACTGAAGTTCGAACCCTGGATGTTCATGTGAAACCTAGGGTGCTTCACACAAAGTATCCTATGTGCACTTAGGTAGGGAAGAAAAAGAAAGCACATGGAGAATAAGCTATATGCCAATGGATTTCGCTTTCACTTAGGGACGGAAAAGAAAACATAAAATCTTCAGATGTGTGATGTTTTTTTTTTTTTTTTTTTTTGATAAGACAGATGTGTGGTGTCAATTACCAAAAAAAAAAAGACAGATGTTATATGTTAAATGCTTGTAAAGGTGAGACAATTAAGTTACTCAAAATCCTATTGGCACCAAAAACTAAAAAGTGCCTTATTCCTAAGAATCACCTGTTGAAAGACAATAATCCATCCAGGAAACCAGCGGGAAGGGAAATATTCATTAATTTATTTATTTTATTTTTTTATACTTTCTAAAACGGAACTATTCCAATCGACTTCACTAAGTTCTTAATGCTACTTAACTCTCTCGAGGATCAGCTATTTTTCCTCTAAGAGCTGAACCTCCATAGATCAGAGAGAAGAGTTCCATTTCTTTCTACCTTTGCCTTTCTCCCCAATTATTCTCCGCTCCTCCTCCCTCGAATCAATGGCTGCGGTGAACTTCAGAATGAACCAATTTCTCCTCCACAATCAATATTTCAATCATGTTTGCTTCATTTGGAATTCTTTGAACATCCCAAATCCAATCCCACACCCACACCCACTCCCCATTGCTTCATTCACGTTTCTTTTCACTTCCATTCTTAGTTTCTTGCAGCTGAAATATCAGGGAAAACAACAATTTCCATTCGAGACGTATCCTTTTGTAACTTATGTCGGGATTGTTTGTTTGCTCCTACGTTGTTTGGCATACAACGTTGAACCGAGATTCTCGTCCAATCTTCTCCTCAGGAAATACGTTTGGTGGATTATGGTTTTTTCTGGGTGTGTTTGCTTGGCTAGTACGGTATCCATATTGTTCCCGGATTGGATTAGGCCAATTTTGTTTCTGATGTTTTTGGTGATTGCAGCAGGTGAATTGCTGCATTCGTTGTACCGCGGAATGATGCACAAAATTACCGAGTTTTATCACAGGAGAAGAAGAAGCACAGTGGGAGGACCAATATTGCCACTGTGATTTGAATTATAACTTTCGTCTCAAAACTCAGCACTCAGCGTCAATATGCCTTTGCATCTCTTTGTGAAGGACGTGGGCTGTTTTCTGAGTGTGCTCATCATCGTCTTGCCAAATAAGGTATTCCTGCTAGTTTTGTAGGATCTGTCCCTTTACACCTCCTCCCTACTTCTATTAAGGAGGTCGACTTTCCGGACTAGCTAGATCTGTTTCCCTGTTGTTTCTTGCTTTGCTTTTTTCGGCTCAGCTCGGCTCGGCTCGTCTGTATTCCATTTCTGCCTGTACTATATATATATAAATTGATGGATTTTGAATTATGAATATATATGTATGTGTTCATACTAAGATATTGCTGAAGTTATGTGTATAATGAAGTTTTAAAAATATAATTTGATGAAAAGCATGCATTAAGAAGTTTATAAACTATAAAATCAGTGCATTTAATTTATAGAATGAAAAATTTTATTCGATCAGTCTAATAAATGAATGCATCCCTTCCAGAAGTCCGGTATTAGCAAAATATATATATATATAGGAGCCATGAATTAAAATCCAAACTCAACCTGACATGTCTTCCTCCCAAACCCATGAATCATGGCAAGAATATCAGAATCAATCCGTTATTGAAGATTCTCAATTAACTTCCTGTAGTAGTAATAGTATAGTCCCTTTTGCTTGTTTATGAAAGCAGATGAATTTGTTAACTAATGGTAAAAGTGTGTGGAGGCTACTCGTCATTATTATTTATTATGCTCCGTTTTCCAAGCATTCCACATCTTTGTCCAAACCAAAGTGGTTTGATGTAATTTTAGCAGTTCAATAGTTAATTTTCTTTGATTTTTTTTTTTTAATATCAGAGTGAAGTGAACGAGGTCGACATGAAGAGAGAGAGAGAACCATGCATGGCCCCTCAACTTTTTATTTTGCATGTGAGTTACAACACTATAAAATTTTAAACCTTTTATTATTTTAACTTCAACTTTTTATTTTGCATTTTCCCTTCTATTATTTTGAACCTTATGACCTCAAATATAATAAATGATATTGCTATAAATTAAATTACGGTTTCTTATAACTAATAAACAAACGAATGAAGTAAAATAAATAAAAAAAAAAAAAACCAATGAAGTATTTGAACCTTTTAAACGAAGTTCCATGTCCCAACTTGCTTTTGCCGGTAATTTACTACCAGTCCGCTTATTGCCGGAAAGCAAATTGTGGGAAACTTCCCCTTTTCGGGACCGAGATACAAAAACTTTGTACTTTTTATTTATTTCTTTCTTTATTACACATATTCTTCATTTTAAGTACTTTTGTGGGAAATTATTATTTTAAAAAATGGAAGAACAAAGAAGAATATATATATATATATATATAAATAAGTGTATATATTAAAATTTTATTTAATCTTTTCAAAAAAAAATTATTTTTTTAAATAAATAAAACAAAAAAGTTTGGGGAAGAAAAAAAAGATTCAAAAGAGACCCTCTAAGCATGTATGTAGGATGCATGGCCGTCAAATTAAAAGGTTTGCTGTGCTGAACTTTGAAGAGGTAGCTTCTCAAGAAATTATTTATTTATTTTTTGATGAATACATTACAAGAAATTATTCTTTTTATTTTTTTGCTAATTCTTTTCAAGAAATTATTCAGTACTACTAAAAAAGATTAATGTATATGGAAAGAAACTTTATGTAAAGAGAGTATTGGTATGTATTTAGATATAGAGGAATCTGGGGTGATTTTTTTTTTTTTTTGGTAAATGATGATTTTTTTTTTGAATGATGGGGATGATTGAATTGACATATTTGGTAAATTCAATTCACTATTTTTTTTTTTTAACAAATGTTCTGCAACACCTTCACTATTGCAATTCAACAACGGCATACATTTTATTTTTTTTTTGGTAAATTCAACAACGGCATACATATATGGGTATTATCCTTGTTTTTTTTCTTGACTTTTATCAGCAGTGAGAAGTCATTGCAGGAAACTTTCCTTTTTAGCCATATCTGAGGCCTCACGTGCTTCGATACCGATGACTAGAATGCTGCTGACTGGGTTGGCCTTAAAAGATTGTTATCGGCTACCAATTACTTTTTTTGCTTATATTTACTATCATCAAATAAATGTTTTGACTTTTTTATACATGGGTGACGGGGCTGTCGATCTCCCAACCTGGAGGTTGTGGGGGTGTCACCCGCCACTCCTTCCACCAACATTCCACAATAAATTCTTATAAAAAAAAATAAAAATGTTTTGACTTTAAATCTTATAAATATTGGGAAGATTTAAATAGAGATTCAATCCTGCTTGAATTCGGAAATGGAATAATTAATCAACTTTTTTTTTTTTTTTCATTTACTATTGTAGATAATAAAATTTTATTTCCTGGAAAATCATAATTACAAGAAATAATTAATTGAATACAACAATTATATAAACAATAAATTTACAAGGGTCTAATTTCTATGGATTCGTCGTGGATTCGAGAGACATTTTGGACTTGTCTCGATCCAATTGATTTTTTTTTCTTTCGAGGGGCATTTTGGGCTGGATCTCGGAATGGATTTGATGTCGATGGCTTTTGGGCTTGATCTCGATCTATTAAACAATTCGATTTCTTCTCCCGAGGGCTTTAGACTTTGTTTCGGAATGGATTTGGATTTCGGTATCCTTCGAATATCTCTCAACTTTTCTCAACTCAACGTTTCTCAGCTTCTTGAGTGTGTATGAGTGAATGAGTGTGTAAGCAGGGAATTTTCCCTCTATTTATAGATGAAGTGAGTGACAATCAATGGATATGATGTTGCCACGTGTCACTCATCTAAGGAGCAAAATAAAATTTATATATCTACAATTTGCCCCTTTTGGGACTTGTTATCGAGATTGAAGAATTTGTATTCGGAATAAGTTCTAAAAATCTTGGAGATATAAAAAAAAAAAAAAAAAAAAAAAAAAAAAAGGAAAGGGGTTCATTTTTGCATGGCATAATTTAGATAAAATGAATAAGATTTATACCTCAACGGTTTTAGTCTTCGTATTCTATATTAGAATGGCATGGAAGGTGAGGTGTGTCAACCTCTTTACTTTCATATACTCCGTAGGGTATAACATATAGGAAAAATGGATTATCAACAACTTTTCAACCGCGAATACATCCGTATCCTTAACATACTAAAACGACTGCCGTTATTTGTATATATCATATCAATTTTCAATTTTGGATATAAATATATATAAATAATAATAATAAAAAGTTAACCTTCTATTTTCAATATGGTCTTGATGAGTGATAGGGCCCATCCTTTTCGTCAACATCTTCATCGGTTCCGTGTGGTTCACAGCGGTTGAGTCCGTTCGCGGTGGCGCTTCCGGTTCACATAACTATCCACGGGGAATGGCACATCCGGACAGAGGGACGTTTAGGTTAATTTTAAGAAGTAAAGATGAGATCATTTGAACTAATTTATTTAATTCAATACCTCTGAGATTCTGAATTTTTGAATTTATATTGAAATCTTTGTTGTAAGTATAGGAAGGATTTTTTTGTAGAAATTGGTATTGTCTGCCATTTGTCTTCCTCTCCCTGTGGTGTACCAATTTTTTCAGTCAAATGCAAACAAAATTGTTACTAAAGAAATAAAATAACGCAGAGAGATGTTGAGGTTGAGGTGTCAACCCAAGTTTCACATCGAAAGACTAGACAAGAGTTATTTAGAATATAAAGTCTTCCACTTACCTCATTAGTATAAAACCTTTTGAAAAGGAGTTCTAACTTTTGCTTTCTGAAAAAAACAAAAAACCATAATGTTTTATAAATTGGAAACACGGAATAAAAGGGCCCCACGGAGTATCGGGTAAGTTTCCTAATCAGTTTCCTAATCAGAGTCACTAAGCTCTCAATACTACTTTTTTATTTCTTTTTGATGAATGGGATCTCTCAATGCTACTTAACTCTCTGGAGGATCAGCTATTTTTCCTCTAAAAGCTGAACCTCCTTAGATCAGAGACAAGAGTTCCATTTCTTTCTAGCTTTGTCAATGGTGCATTTAAAATGGGAAAGAAGGTGAAAAATGGTACACCTCAATGAAATCTTTATATTCTTCTTCAACCCATTTTTTTGGCCCTTTTTTTTAATTACGTGGGCCCACATGAAGAGGGACTCACATCACTGAATAAAGGTTATAGTGTACAAAAAATGACCAAAGTTGTCTTTTTTCTTTGTTATTTATTTTTTTTTTTTTATGGATAACAGTTTAACCAATTCAGCCAAAAAAAAGTCGCATAACCAGTGTTGCGGGAAGTCCATTTCCCACAGTGGGTGCAAAACTCCTCATTGTGGCTCCCACCTGCAATATGACTCTCAATACGTATACTCTCTAATTCATTCTTTTTTATATAATTCTCTTATTGCTTCTTTACTTGGGAGGAGACGACAAAGAGCAGAGAGATAGAGAGTCTCGTTTCCTTCTAGCTTTGTATTTTTTTCCCAATTATTCTCTGCTACTCCTCTGTCGAATCAATGGCAGCGGTGAACATCATAGTAACCCAAATTCTCCTCAACAATCAATATTTCAATCATGTTTTCTTCATTTCGAATTCTTTGAACATCCCACACCCACACCCGGTTCCTTCATTCGCGTTTCTTTTCACTTCCATTCTTGAATTCTTGCAGTTGAAATATCAGGGGAAACAACTAACTCCTTTCGATACCCATCCTTTTGTAACTTCGGTCGGGATAGTTTGTTTGTTCCTATACTGTTTGGGACTCGATGTTAAACCGAGATCCTCGTCCAATCTTCGTCTTCGTCTCCGGAAATACGTTTCCTGGATTATGGTTTTTTCTGGCTCTGTTTGCTTGGCTAGCACGGTGTCCTTATTGTTCCCTGATTCGATTAGGCCAATTTTGTTTCTGATGATTTTAGTGATTGCAGCAGCTGAATTGCTGCATTCGTTGTACTGCGGAATTGTGCAGAGAATTGCAGAGTTTTATCACAGGAGAAGAAGAAGCCCGGTACTACGACCAATATTGCCACTGTGATTTTGAATTATAACTTTCGTCTCGAAAATTCACTGTCATCTATTGAATATATATATATATATGTGTGTGTGTGTAATATTGTTCTTGTTTTTGAATTATGAGTGAGATGCATAAGTTATGTGTATGATAAATATATAAGAAATATAAGTAAATTCCAACTACGTTCTTGTAGAGTCAAATCGAAGGTTACGAGATTTAGTTTCTTCATTCCTTTCTATTTTTTTGCCCTTTTTGGGCGGAGGGTTTTATATATACACTTAAATTCTTAATAGTACTTCTAGTTAAAAAATATTTTCTATAATAAATAAATTTGTATACCAAATCATGTTTTATTGGAACAAAATTTCATAAATAAATATATTTACATATAGATGTAGATATAGCTTCTATACTTTTATATTTTGTGCAATATATATATATATATATATATATATATATATATATATATTTACACTAGGAAAATTTGTCAAATTCGTTCCTTAAAGTTGTAAATTTTTTACAATTTTTTTTGAAACTTTCTGTAAACAATAAAATTTTTCTTTTCGATTATTATCTACAAAATAAATAATAAAAAATATAAATATCACAAGATAATATATATTTTGATGTTGGACTCGAATCTTTATATTTCTTCGCCGATTCTTTTCGTCATGGATCCGAGGGTATTTTGGGCTTGTCTCGATGGCCTTTGGGCTTGATCTCGATCCATCTGTATTTGATTTGATTTCTCCGAATGGATTTGACTTCTCGAGAGCCTTGGGGCTTGATCTCGAAGGGAGGATGTGCCAGAAACTATGGACGATCCCCGAAGGGAGTCGTCGGAGTTTCTTTTCTTCTCTGCCACCACCGATTTTTTACCTCCGATTTCCATCATTCAATGACTATTATTTTGTCATTTGTCATTCATCCAAGAACAAAATAATAGCTAGAGTTTCATTATAATCGAATAATAATTACAATAGAGAAATAAAAGTATTTTATAGGAATAATGTAAAAGACAAAAAAAACAATACTACCCTTATAAAAAATAGGGAAAAGTATCTTAGTGACACGAGTTCAAAATTTAATTTTAGCACATCATAAAAAGTCATTCATGTTTTAAAAAGTCTCACTACATGCCCTTCCATCAATTTTGTCCGTTATGGTAGATATTTGACCGTTAGTCAATCTATTTTACTATTTTGGGCAGAGGCATTTTTGTCTAGAAATAATTTTTTTTTTAATAAAAGGTAATTTTGTAATTTTTAGTATAATAAAACCTAAAAACCCTAAATTTTCTTCTTCTTCTTCCACCAACTATACACCTACAACAATGGCGGTGGCGGCGACGACACAGCAGCGGTGGCGACAATAGTGGGGGCGGCGGTGACGACACAATGGTTGCGGCAACAACGACAAAGTGGCGACGGCAACGACGGCACAGTGGCAACAACAACAACACAGTAGCTTGATTTTTTTCCCCCAAATTTTACTTTCCTACATCCATTGTTGTTAGGATTTTTTTTTTTTGGCATTGTTGTTAGGGTTTCTTTTTAGTAGAATAATATGTTTATTTTTTGAATTATTATTAATTTGTTATGGTTTTGTGCCGCTACCACTGTTTTTCTTCTGTGTCACCGCCGTCAACACGGTTGTAGAAGGAGAAGAATGAGGTGAATCATTGTACTTTTTTTATGTTTAATTTTGTATTATTTTAGCATCATTTGAATTTTAATTAATCTAAATTTTTCTGAATTTTGGGCAATTTGTTTTTTCAAATATCAAAACCTTAACCGTTGTGCATTAATTACATGCTAAAAGAAGCCTTAAAATTGTAGAGGTGAACCAAGAAGAAATATAAATTTTGGAAAAAGAGATAATAAATTTTGGAAGAAAATATAATAATTTTTGGAAAAATATTTGAATTTTGAAAAAAAAAATTGAATTTTAAAAGAAAATGTGAATTTTGGAAGAAGATATAATAAATTTTGGAAAAATATTTAAATTTTGAAAAATATAAAAAAAAATTGAATTTTGGAACAACTAGTGAAGAATGTGTGGAAGAAGAAGAATAGGAAAGAGAAAAATTAAGGTTTTAGACTTTATTTTTATTAAAATTACAAAATTACCCTTTATAAAAAAGGTTTTTTTAAAAAAATTTTGGACAAACATGCCCCTGCCCAAAACAGTAAAATGGGTTGACTAACGGTCAAATATCTATCCTAGCGGATAAAATTGACAGAAGGGCATGTAATGAGACTTTTTAAAACCCCTCAATAGCACACTGTGAACAAAAAATTCATGAAGTGCTAAATTGGATTTTGAACTCTAAGAGGTGTCACTAAGATACTTTACCCTAACAAATAATAAGTAACAAAAACTAATATATACTCTAACATCCCCCCTCAAACTCATGATGCGACTGCAAGGAGCATCGAGAGTTTGTCAACAAAGAAGGGAAAACGTGAAACAAGGTGAGAGATTTTGTAAAAAAAAACTAATCGCATGGTGGAAAAAACAAAAGGCAATGAAATCGTCCCACGTTGTAGCGCCTGTCGAGTGATATGACAATCAATTTCAATGTGCTTAGTACGTTCATGAAAGACTGAATTACAAGCAATGTGAATGACACTCTTGTTGTCACAATAAAGTGGAGTAGGGGTAGTAATATGGACTCTCATATACGCTAAAAGCCAACGCAACTAAACAATCTCATTTGTGGTAGTAGTCATGGCATGATACTCAGCCTCTGTGGAGGACCGAGAAACAACTTGTTGTTTCTTACTTCGCCATGAAATATTGGAACCACCTAAGAATATGAAAAAGTCAGTAGTGGACTTATAATCATTCGAATCATCAGCCCAATCAGCATCGGAATAGGCAAAAAAAATCAAAGACGAATCAAACAGAAACACAAGACCATGAGATACCACGAAGATAGCGTAAAATACAAAGAACAAGCAGCCCAATGAACTGTAGTTGGGGATGCAACAAAGTAACTAACAATATGGACAACATAAGTAATATCCGGTCGAGTAATAGTGAGGTAGATTAGGCTACCAACCAAAGTTCGATACAAAGTAGGATCGGATAAGAGAGAACCATTTGTAGGACTATATCGAGCATTAAGTTCGAAAGGTGTATCGACAGTCCGAGTATCTGTCAACCGAGCGCGATGAAGAATATCTACTTTATACTTAGATTGAGACAAAAATAACCTTTTGAAGAAGTAGCACCCACAATATCCAAGAAATAACGCAAAAGACCTAAATCCTTCATATCAAACTGATTAGCCAACTCAACCTTCGGTTTTGCAATACCAAGAACATCATCACCAGTAATAATCATGTCATCAACATAAAGTGAAAGAAGAATACGACTAGCAGATGTAGACTTAACAAATAGAGCTTGTTTGAGACCATATAATGCCTTTTTAAGTTTACAAACTTTATTCGGATTATGAGATACACCAGGAGGAGGGACCATATAAACTTCTTCTTTAAGATTCTCATTTAAAAAGGCATTTTAGACATCTATCCGAGATATGGACCATACGTTTGAGCAAAACTCTTTGCAACTAACCTTGCTTTGTAATGCTCCACTGAGCTATCTGACTTAGTTTTGATCTTATAAACCCAATGAGAACCAATAGCCCTCTTACTAGGAGGAAGAGGCACCAAATCCCAAGTATTGGTACGTTTCAAAGCATCAAGGTCCTCAGCCATAGTCTGCTGCCACGTAGGATGAAGAACAACTTCTCTATAGGAAGTAGGTTCACAAAGATTGTGAAGAGACACTAAAAATGAACTAAAGGATGACAAAAAATAAGAATAAACAAAATCAAGTAATTGAGTGGACTTACGAGTACGTTGTGGATAGCGTGATGGAGGATCTACAATCGGAGGAGGAGCAGGGACGACTACAGGAAAAGGTGGGGAGACAACATCGATGGTGGTGGAACTAAGATTAGGAGGATCATCTAAGAAAGGATCAATGCATATGAAATCAGACTTAAAGACATGTTGGGATGTGTTAGGAATAGAGAAAATGGGAATGTGTTCAAGAAAGAAGACATGACGAGAGACATATAATTTATGAGCAATAGGATCATAACAACGATATCCCTTTTGACCTTCACCATAACCAAGAAAAACACAACAAGCGGAGCTTGAAGACAACTTATTAATTTCAATTCTAAGGCGAAGGACAAAACAAGTACAACCAAACACGTGTAATGATGAGTCGATAGGAGAATGACCATGAAATTTTTCATAGGGAGACAAACCTGAAGATTGAATAGTATGTATTTTATTAATCAATTGTACAACAGTAAGAATGGCTTCACCCCAAAAAGGACTTAGGACATCAGAAGATAAGAGAAGAGAACGTGTTGTTTCAATAATATGTCTATGTTTTCTTTCAGCTACTCCATTTTGTTGTGGAGTATCAGTACATGAGGATTGATAAACAGTACCATCGGAAAGAAGTAGCTCAGAAAATGTTGTAGATGTATATTCTCCACCTAAATCAGAACGAAAACATTTTATCACAGCAGAGTATTGAGTTTTAACTAATGAGCGAAAGGAGGTATAAATATGAAGAAAATCAGATTTACGTTTCATTAAGTAAACCCAACAATATGTTGTATGATCATCAATAAAAGAAACATAATATTTGGAACCCCCTTTTATGTCTACAGGAGAAGGCCCCCACACACAAGAATGAATCAACTCAAAAGGTGCAACCGAGGAAGACACGCTTCGATTAAAAGGTAAAGGAGAAAACTTTGCCAGTTTACAACCACTACAATCGGAAATATCACAAGTTTCTAAATTGCCCAAAGATCCTTGTTAAACTAAATATTTTAGACGAGAAGCAGAAACATGATCAAGTCTAGAGTGTCCCAAGTAAAAGGGAGAAGAAGAATTTAAATGAAAAGAAGACAAATCAATACTCGATGTAGCTACATCTGGAACACGTAGCTCGTCCAAGACATATAATCCCCCTTGCCTAAGACCTTTCCCTATCATCCTATGAAATTGAGGATCATGTACCTCACAAGAAGTAGATGAGAAAGAAATAGAATAACCATAATCACAAAGTTTACTCATAGATACAAGATTCATAGTAAGTTTTGGAACACAATAAACATTAGAGAGCGATAAATGAGGAATGCATATAGAACCAGCATCCACTAAGGGCATGTGAGTGCCATTAGTAGTCATAACAGTGGTAGGAGAAGGAAATTGTGACATAGTACAATGGATGATGAAGAAGGTGACATATGATGAGATGCACCGGAATCTAAGACCCACAAGGAGGAAAGTATATTTGCAGTATTAGCAAAATTCAAATTTAACGCAGATGAAGTAGACATCGCATACGGTGAATCATCCTTTACAAAAGTCATTAACAATAAATGATCCTCTAAATATCAATGCAAGTCAAGCAAAGTAAATAAAGATCTCAAGATCTTAAATAACCAAAACTTTCAAACAAGTGCAAATTCTCAAAACCCAAATTACTTCAAATGCCTAAATTTCTCAAATTCTCAAATTCTCAAATTTCAAGTTGCGCGAAACAAATTTTCAAATCCCAAACCACTTTATTGCAAACAAAATTCAAAGATATGCAATTTGATACTTCTCCTAAAGTTTCAGTCAAATTTTATTTACCAATAAAATATGCATTCAACCAAAACAAATATAAATTGAAGTTAATAATTTCAAGCCTCAACCAAATTAACAATGACGACAACAATCAAATTTGAAGACGAAATTCCTCGATCATTCAAAGTCCATGACAAAATTCCCCAATCTCCAAGTTGAATCTGCGAAGAAGGTAATTGAATTATAAAAATTCTCCAATTAATTTTTTAATCAAACATCTCATAACTTGGTTCTAATACCATGTTAGAATTGAAAAAATTAAGAGAACAAAAGAATAACTAAGATTTCATTATAATCAAATAATAATTATAATAAAAAAATAAAAGTATATATAAAAATAATATAAAAAAAAAAAATAATATTATCTTTATAAAAAATAATAAATAACAAAAACTAATAGACATTATTATGCTCCGGTTTTGCAAGCTGGAGAAGTGGTCCACATCTTTGTCCAAGTTTCGCCACAAAAATGGCACACCTCAATGAAATCTTTATCTTCTTCTTACCTTTTTTTTTTTTTTTTTTTTTTTTTCTCTTTTAATTACGTGGGGCCCACATGGCCGAGATCCCCAACTTGAATCAAGGTTATAGTACAAAAATGGCAGGACCATTAAATTTTAAAAAAAATACAAAAATGGCACATGTAGGATTATAAACCATTAAATTTTTTAAAAATTTAACTGAATCTGAGAAGGATGTGGGATATAACTGACTATTGACTTCTTGGACCCACAATTGCCGCCGCCCTTTGAGTTTTTTTTTTTTTTTTGGGTGGTAAATTCAGGCTGATCATCTTCACTTTCCAAGTGGGCCTATCATACTAATGATGTCACGCTTTGATATTCCCGGTCCCACTGTACAAATACTTTTCTGTATATGAATGTGAAATTCAGAAACTGTTTTGCGAAAATCCAATTAACCCGGTCTTACGCTTTTTTTTTTCCATTGCCACCTATCTATTTAACTGTTGCCTACTCAGCTTCTATCTTCTTCTTCACCTTATGCCATTTTCTATCGTAAATCACCAACATATTCTCATCTCAGAATTTTTAGGACTGAATCTTTCCCTTTCCGGTTCGCAGTGGCGCTTCCGGTTCCATGGGGAATGGCACATCGGACACAGGGACGTTTCCAGTAATGAGCTGAAATTTTTTAGGTTAATTTTAAGAAGTAAAAATTATCATTTGAACTAAATTATTTAATTCAATGATACCTCTGAGATTCTGAATTATTGAATTTAGATTGAAATCTTTGTTTTAAGTATAAGAAGGCTATTTTTTGTAGAAATTTGTCCTATTCGCCATTTATCTCCGTGCCAATTTTTTCAGTCAAACACAAATAGAATTGTTACTAAAGAAATAAAATAACCGCAAGGAGATTATCTCTATCCCACCCTATTATTTTATATATCTTATATATCTTATATATATAACATTACAAAATTTTAATGACATAGTATTGTAATTTTATTGAACTTTTTAAATTTTATTTTATTTTTATTTTTATTTTATTTAAATCATGATTGTAATTTGTTTAAATTTCTTTGGTCTTTTTGTCTCATTCTATTTTGAATTTTTTTTCCTTGACTTTTTAGAATTTTTTTTTTGTATTAATTTTTTTAATACCTTATCTTATACTTAATGACTTTTTTTTTTTCACTTTTCACTTCCTCTTTATTTTTTATATCTATATATATAACATTTTTGGATAAATTTTATGATGTTTGAGGTTTTTTGCTTCTTTTTCTCTTTCTCTCTCCCTCTCTCTCTTTTTACTCTATTTTTAATTGTAACTTTTATATCTTAGTGTATTATAATTTTTATTTTAAATTTTGAAAAACAAAATTTGTTTTTGCTATTTTTTGTTATTATTATTTATGTTTTTTTACCAATTTATTCTCTCTCTTTTTTTTTTAACAATTTAAAAGTTTTTTTAATAAAAAAAAATTACAAGAAAAAAATTAATTTATTTATATTTTATATATAAAAAAAGAATGTATGTAAAAATTTCGATAATTTTTTTTTTTAAATTTACAATGAAAAAATTTTAATTATATTTTATTAAAAAAAAAATGAACCATATGTAAAAATTAGGATGATAAAATTTTTAAAAAATTTATAATGAAATTAAAAATTTTAAAATAAATATTTTTTTTAAATAAATATATATATATATATATTTTTTTTTTTTTAATTTGAAATTTTGTTATGTTATTTAAATTTGGTTCTTTATATATTTCTTTATCAAATTTGACATCAATGAACAAAATAGATAAAAAATAAAAATAATAAAAATAATAGCGATAATTAATTTTATATTCATAATAAATAATATTCTTAAAATTTTAATAATTTTTATAGCCTTTTAGATTTATTTAATCTTATTTATAAATTTAGTTTATTTATTAAAAGAGTTTTAGTTTTTAAACTTTCATTTTCTTAACTCTTTTAAAATAAATATCAAATAAATAAATATATATATATCTTCAACTTACTTAATCTTATTTGTGACTTTAATTTATTTATTAAAAGACTTTTAGTTGTTTAACCTTAAACTTTTCATTTTCTTAACTCATTTTAAAATAAATATCAAATAAATATCTCTTATTTGATATTTATATATATATATATATATATATATATAATTAATTTTTTTTTTTTAAGATACTAAATTTTTAATGACATTTTTGTTAATTTAGTAATTTTTTTTTGGTTTAATTATTATTATTAGCAGTAGTATTGTTATTATTTTTATTAGTAATAGTATTTTCCTCACCGATTTTGTCTCTTGACCTTCTAATTCATTCAATATAAAATTATATAGTATCTTTATATAACATTTAAACATACTACAATCTCTCTTCTTCTTTTTTTTTTTATAAAATATTTTATACTTTTATCTTTTTATATTTTATGTTTTATTAAATAATTAATATACTTTGAATTTAATCTATTTCACAACATCCTTAAATAAATATTGAAACCTTCATTAAACCTTTATATTTTGTGTTTTATTAAACCTTTCACTTCCTATTCTTTCTAATAGTTAAGGATTGAATATTGAAACTTTTCATTTCCTCTTATTCCTTATATAAGAAAAAAAAAATTAAGATTTAAGCATAGTTAAAAATTGTTTGTAATTTTTTTTTTAAAAAAAAATTGACAATTAGTTCTAACTAATAAAATCAAAATTGAAATAAAAATAATATTAAAAAAATACATAATTAAGATAAAAATAAGTGAAAAGTCATTAAATAAATAAAATAAAAAAATAAAAAAAAAAGTAATTAAGCATTAGTTGAGAATTAAAAGACAAAAAACCTCTAAAATTCTCTTTAAATACAATAATACTAATAAAATAAAATAAAAATAAATATTATGAAGGATTGAAAGTAAAAGATAAAAAAAAAATCCTAAAAGTTCAATTTAAGTAAATAATACTAATAAAATAAAAAGTCATTATAAAAAAAATTAAATATTATGAAGCATTGAAAGTAAAAGATAAAAAAATCATAAATATTTAATTTAATTACATTGATTTCATTAAAAACTTGTAATTTTATATAATAGATACACATATGTTATTTGTTTTCTCCTTCTCAAGTCATTCATATTTTTTTCTTCCCCTTGAATGTGATGAATCCTAAACGAGATTCATATTTTCTTTTTTAATTTTTTTTTTTCCTTTCCGTCTTTGTCTTTCTTTTATATATAACTTTAAGTTTTTTCTTTATGTTTTATATATATATATATATATATATTCTAATCCATACTTCTATAGAGTTTGCTTTATTTATTTATTCTTATTAGACTACATTTCTTTCCATTTGATTTTGATTTTACTATAAAAATTAGAACAATTTTTAATTCCTTTTTTTCTTTGTACTTTTATATATATATATATATATATATATATATATATATATATATATATATATTTTGTCTTCTCATCCACCTTCTTCCCATTTTTTTTTCTCCAAACTTTTTTTTCTTTCTTTTCAAATTCTTTATTCTTTTTTCTCTCATATTTTTTTTTTAAATAGTTTAAGTGAATTAAATTTAAAGAACTTTATTTTACAAATCATTCTCTTTTTTTTTTAAATAATATTTTTAAAAAAAAATATTATTACTATTTTGTACTTGATACCTAAAAGTTTTAATTTAAATAATTTTTATATTTACTATTTTCGTTTTTTCATAATATGTTTTTCATTTAAGATTATTCTTATTATCTGTTATTTTTTTTTTCTTTTGAATATTTTTAAAATACGTTTTTCTTTTTATTATATTTTCTTTTTAGTTATATATGTATAACTTCGAAAAATTTACATTTATTATATATATATATGTACTTATTACCGAATGATACATGGGCGGCGCCATTTTTGGATGTATCGAGAGGGTATCCCATTGTTGCATCCTGGTGGTGGTGGGATGGAGGAAACTTTTCACTTATACTCTTAGTATTCATTTGTTTCATGACTCTCCACGTCTTCGGACACACAAAAGAGAAAGTACAATAATTGATAGGGGAAAAAAGCAAGAGAGACAATACAACTTCTTGGGACCAAATGCTAGTATATTTGTGTCCATTATTATTTTTTTTTTTTATATTTTTTTTTTTGTATACAAAAGGTCTGGAATTTTTGACAAATATTTCTAACTCGAAAAAAAAAATTACAAAATAAAAATTTCCATTTAAATTTATTAAACAACTACTTATAATAAATTATAGTGGAGCTATGTTTTTCAAGTATTTGAAGTTTTAGGCAATAGTTTTTTTTAACCCTTAAGTTTTACTATATTATATATATTGGGAATAAATAATAGTTTTTTTCACTTGTCACATAAAAAAATTAAAATGCATTTATTTATGTTTTTACATTGTACCATATAAATTTTATCATTCATACTTATTAATTATTTTTATTAACAAAAAAATCAAAAGATATACGAGGAGATAAGGTCTAAGATCATATAGTCGACCACCGCCAACTCATAATATTCATAAAGAAAGAATTAACAAAGTTCTACATCCTCAATGAGATTCTAACCTTAGGTATTCAATGTAAACTTGACGTATTTCACCACCCGACTACCATAGTGGTGATAGTATATTTGTGTTCATATTACATAAAAAATATTGATAAATGAAAAGGGAGGAAAATAGGAACACGGAATCAAAGGCAATACAACGTCACCAAATATAAGTGGGTATGTACCGTCAAACTAAATGGTTTGTTGTGCAAAAGATAAGAGAAGAAAAATTTCCTCAATAACATATCTCTAAAGGAGGGGGGGGGGGGGGGAGAGAGAGAGAAAAAACAACCGTTCATTATATAAATATATATTTATATTTATATATATATATAAGCTTTATATTTTTTTTTGTAGTAAAAGTTTTTTTTTTTTTTTTTTTGTACCAAATATAAGTGACGTCCAGGGTCAACCTTAAAACATTCTTCTTACCGTCCACCAAAAACTTCCAATGCATGTGCCAAGTGGGCCTATCATCCATCTTTTGTTGTGTCGTTGACCCATCAGTCCTACACTCGTGCATTTATATCTTTTTATATATATATATATATATATATAAAAGATTATAAAAGTCTGATGAGATAAATTGTTATTTTGTTATATTTTAAAGGGTAAATTGGTAATTTACAGACATGTTCTCCATTTTTTTCTCTTTCTTTGGGGAACTGAAGAGATCTCGGTTGCATACATGCTCTCCAGTTTTTTTCTCTATCACCAGCTTTTTAGTTTATGAATCTCTATCACCATCTTAAATGCCTTTTATTTTTCGTATTCAGTTTCTCTTTTTTTTTTTTGTAATTCTTCATCGGTTTTTCTCCCTCTCACTCTCTCAAAGCTCCTTTTTCTCTCCTTCCATTACCTTCTTTTTTCGTCTTCATACGTTTCTCTCCCTTGCTCTCTATCCTTTTCTTTTTTTTTTTTTTTTTTTTTTAAAAATGTGTTATTGGGTTCCTTTTTCTCCCCTTAATAATATTTCTCATTCCCCTTAAAATATAAGGAACTTCTTGGTTCTTGTTGCATTTTGATTGAGGTTCGATGATTTGGGTTCTATTTGCTTTCTCAATATTGCGTGTAGATTGGGAATAAAGGTCCCACTTTTCTTGAGAAAAGTTGGTTCTTTGTAATTGTTCAATGAATGTAGGTTGAATTAAATAATTCCTTTTTCCTTATATATATTAATTTTGAGATGATGATAGTGTTGCCGAGTAGAATATATGTCTTATAGGATTTTTCATTTTCATTTTTTCTTCTTTCAGGATTTGGGCCATTTGGAAAAGTTTAAGGCCAACAAAAAAAAAAAATAGCAAAGATTGAGAAATGGAAGGAGGAGCTAAGCAGGGGAAGCAACTCATCAAATTGTGGGGTTTTGGGCTAATTGCTTTTGGATTTGTGTTTATCACTTGGGGGTTGTTGAAAGTTCTGATTTTGGTGAATTCTTCTACAGTAAAACTGAAAAACTTATATATATATATATATATATATATATTATTCTTTTAAAATATTATTGTAGTTTATATATATATATATATATATATATTTTTTTTTTTTTTTGACTTGAAGTCTTTATGATTAAGTATATTATACTAATGACTTTTGATTTTGATTTTTCTTTTCTTTTTATTTTTTCACTTTCTTCTTTTCATTTTAATTTATATTATTTTTTAATTAAAAAACTAATAATTTATCATAAAAAGAATTTAAAAACTTATTTATTTTGTATTTCTAATTTTGTTTTATCATCTTTAATATATATATATATATATAAATTATTTATTTTAAATTCAAAACTTATGTATACAACAATTATAAATATTTGTTATTACAATTTAAATTCTATTTTGTAAATTTAAATTTTTATATTCTAATAATCATAACAAAAACAATATAATTTGTTTTATTTATACTAGATACTTGACACTTTTATATACATATTTATATTAAATTATCAATAAAAATAAAAAACTTGCATTTAAAAATATGAAAAAATATGAAATTAATTTTAAAATCAACTAATATATTATACCAGGAGCATACAAATCATTAATTTTTTATTGTAAATTAAAATAAAAATTATATATTTAACCTTTTCTCTCAATATATATATACTTTATTTTATATATATATATATATATTTCTTATTTACACAAATAATATATGTAATATATAATAAGTAAAGAAATAAATTTATAATAAATTAAAAAATATATATATAAATTCTTTTATTGAGTCTCTTCACTCAAGAGAGTACAGAAAAGTCCCATTTCTGTCTATCTTTGTCTTTTTCCCAATTATTCTATGCTCCTCCCACGTAAGAGGATAACAATTAACAAAGGCAATAATAAAAAAAAAAACGCAGAGATGTGAGTACGAGGGAATTTTATAATAAACAATAGATAAAAATATATTTAAATATTTTATTAAAAAAAATAACCCATTTTTGTAAAAAAATTGGGCAAGTTGTACGAACGTATCTGCGTAACCCCACCTGTCATTTTCTAATTCCGAATTCTTTTTTTTAATATAATTCAATGATTTTTTCTTCATTTCATTTCGAATTCTTTCAACACCCCAAATCCAATCCAAATCGAATTCTTTTCATTTCCATTCTTGGTTTCATGAAGCTGAAATTATCAGGGGGAAACAACAAACTTCATTTAATACCCATCCCTTTGTAACTTTCTCTCGGGATTGTTGTTTGCTTCTATACTATTTAGGATATAACGATTAAACAGAAATTCTCGTCTAATCTTTGCTATCAAATTTGTCTCAGGAAATACGTTTGCAGGATTATGGTTTTTTCTGGCTCTGTTTGCTTGGCTAGTACGGTATCCATATTGTTCCCGGATTCGATTAGGCCAATTTTGTTTCTGATGTTTTTTGTGATTGCAGCAGCTGAATTCCTGCATTTGTTGTACTGTGGAAAACAGTCAATGAAGATGACTGGTGGACTACTGAGGTCCATCTCACGCTTGATTTTCCCGGTCCCAAATACTTCTGTTAAAAGACGCCACTATGTCAAATTACAGCAAGTACGTTTATGAATGTGAAATCCAGAAACTGTTTTGCGAAAAACCAACTTCCTTTGGCATCTTATCAAATTACCTAAATCTTTGCTGCTCTGTAATAGCTATAGGCACTCTCAGACCCTTGATTTGCCTGTCCATCAACTTTGCAGAAATACAAACAGATGCAGAATTGAATTAATTTTAATGCAGAAAAAAAAAAAAAAAAGATAAATAATATTACTACGAGGTGGATAATGAACCTCTAAAAGATGAGACAGGACATTGAGCAGAATTCTCTAAACAGCAATTCGAAAACCTCAGGACAGCTTCTTTCACTACTAGCCTACTCAATTTTGTATTTTGGAAGGTAGAATATACAAAACCTTGTTAGGTCCCGCCTACCCACCACACCTACCACACTCACCTCACCTACCTCTACCACTAACATATATATATATGTATATGTATGTATATATAAACATAAAAAAAAAAAAAAAAAAACTTTTGGGGGTTATAAATAGAGCCTCTCGGGCTCTTCATTTCCATCCCAACTTGAAACCAAAAACAAAGAGAAATCCTTTCTTCTCTCTTCTTTCTTTCAAAGAAAATTTTGGTTGTGAGAGAAATATTTAGGGAGTGACAAAATAGTGAGGTTTTATAGATAGTGTTTTGTGATACACTATAGTACCACTATTTTGAGTTTATCTCATTTTTGGGGATCACCTCTAGAAAGTTTCTAGGGAAGTCTCTCACTTGTAAGCCTACTAATATTTTATTAGTGGAAGATTTATTCGGAGTTTGTCCCGTGGGGACGCCCATATTGAAGGGTGAACCACGTTAAATTTCGGTGTCTCTTTTATCATTTGCTCATTTTATTTGTTTATTCGCTCGCCCACACTTCTATCCCCGTGCTAAATTCCCAACAACCCGGTATCGAGGCCTATTGGTATTAGTATGCTCGTGGGTTGCCCGGGGCCGAACCTCCACACCGGAAAAGTTTACCTTGTGGTTATTTGTTATCAAGGAAAATGGAGGCAAGGACGAGCAAGATGATTAGTTTGAGTGGTACAAATTACCACATCCGGAGAAACAAAATGAAGGATCTCCTATTTATCATGAAAATGCATCTACCGGTGTTTGCTAATACCAAACCCGATGGCAAAACCGACGAGGGTGGGCATTCGAGCATGAACAAGTATGTGGTTTTATCCAGACAATTTGTCGATGAAAATGTTTATAATCATATTTGTGACGAGACTCATGCTCAAACCATGTGGAGAAAGTTAGAAGATTTATATTCTTCTAAAACCGGCAACAACAAATTATTTTGTCTAACAAAGCCGATCAAGTTAAAATACCGAGAAGGAATATCCATGGCGGATCATTTAAACGAGCTTCAAGGTATTGTGCATCGGTTGACAGGTATGGGACTAAAGTTTGATGATGAGCTACTCGCTCTTATTGTATTACACTCACTGCCGGAGTCTTGGGAGACTTTGAGGATTTCAATCACAAACTCTGCACCAAACGGGGTATTAAGTATGGAGTTTGTAAAGAGGGGGGTATTGAACGAAGAGATGAGGCGGAGAACACAAGGATGTTCCACATCGCAACAAGATGTTCTCGTTGCGGAATCCGGAGGGAGGAACCGATTCCGCAATCAAAGACCAAGAGATAAGAGTCGAGGAAAGTCAAACAAATATGCAAACATAGAATGCCATCATTGCAAGAAAAAGGGACATATCAAAAGGTTCTGCCGGAAATTAAAACAAGAACAGCAGAACAAAGGTAAAGAACAAAGGAGCAATGATGATGACGAGCCACGCGTTCGAAGAATTCAACATCGTTTATGACGATCAAGAGACCATTAGTCTTACAACTCATGAGGCCGATGGGTTATTGTGATCTCGCTACCACTCATGTGACGCCGAGGAAGGAGTTCTTCTCATCTTACACACCCGGAAATTTTGGTGTTGTAAAGATGGGAAATGATAAAGTCTCGGAAGTTGAAGGTATTGGAGATATCTGTCTGGAGACAGATAATGGTACGAGATTAACCTTGAAAGATGTCGGGCATGTTCCGGATATGCGCCTGAATCTAATCTCCACGGGCAAGCTGGATGATGAAGGCTTCCGCAACACCTTCATCAATAGCCAATGGAAACTCACCAAAGGTTCGTTGGTGGTGGCCCGAGGAACGGAAAAACTCAAAATTGTACACGATGCGGCGAAGCTCTCCCGGGATGTTGTGAATCGCTGTGGAGAATGATAGTACAATTGAGTTATGGCATAAGCGGCTAGGTCATATGAGCGAGAAAAGTATGACATGTCTAGCCAAGAAAAATATGATACCGGATTGGATCAAGTTCACCGAAGAACCGTGAAGATTGTTTGGCGGGTAAGCAAAACGAGTTTCCTTTAAACGTTCCCCTCCTTCCGGAATGAAGAATGTATTGGATCTCGATACACTCGGATTTGTGGGGGCCAATGTCAAAGTCACTTGGTGGTGCCCAATATTTTGTGACTTTCATTGATGACCATTCTCGAAAGACGTGGGTATATTTTGCCAAATCAAAAGACCAAGTGTTAGATGTATTCAAACAATTCCTAACCATGGTCGAACGACAGACGGGAAAGAAACCGAAGTGCATCCGGTCAGACAATGGTGGAGAATATATTGGACCATTTGATGCTTATTGTAAAGCAAATGGTATTCGACATCGACAAACACCTCCGAAGACTCCGCAGTTGAATGGTTTAGCTGAGAGGATGAACAGAACTTTGATGGAGAGAGTAAGGTGCTTACTCTCACATGCAAAGTTGTCAAAGGTGTTTTTGGGGTGAAGCTATTCTAGCAGTGTGCACTTGCTAAATCGCTCACCATGTGTCCCTCTACAGTTTGATACACCAGAAAGTGTATGGTCAGGAAAAGATGTTTTCTATGATCATCTCGGGTATTGGGGTGCAAAGCTTTTGTGCATATTCCAAGAGATGAGAGGTCCAAACTTGATGTCAAGACACGACAGTGTGTGTTTATTGGCTATGGTCAAGACCAATTTGGCTATAGATTCTACGATCCAATCCGTAAGAGGCTTGTCGAAGCCGAGATGTTGTCTTTGTTGAAGATGAAACCATCGAGAATATTGAGAAAGTGCGGAAGAATGTTGTCGACTCCGATGGTATTACAATAAACTTGCAGAGTACTCCTCCAACAACAATGCAAAGGCAAGTTGGAGATGATGATCAACCAGAAATTGGGAATGCTCCCGGAAATTTCCGAAGATGAAGTTCATGATCAACCGGGATGGTTCTCAAATTCTCGGAAGATCTATTAGAGTCGGACAACGCTCTACTAGATATCCTGAAGATCAGGTATGTGTTATTAACCAGCGGGGAGAACCCAGAAAGTTTTGAAGAAGTCATGCATCATGAACATAAGGAAAATTGGATTGAAGCCATGCAAGATGAGATGAAATCATTGCATGAGAATCAAACATTTGAGCTGGTGAAGTTACCAAAGGGTAAGAGAGCTTTGAAGAACAAATGGGTGTTCAAGCTGAAGCATGAAGAACACAATCACCAACCACGATTCAAAGCCGGGTTAGTTGTCAAGGGCTTCCATCAAAGGAAAGGGGATTGATTTTGATGAGATTTTCTCACCGGTGGTGAAGATGACATCCATTCGCACATCTGTGGGGTTGGCGGCAAGTCTTGACTTGGAAGTCGAACAAATGGATGTGAAGACCGCTTTCCTTCATGGTGACTTGGAGGAAGAGATATATATGGAACAACCGGAGGGTTTTGCACAAAAGGGGGAAAGAGAACTATGTGTGTAAACTCAAGAAGAGTTTATACGGCCCAAACCAAGCGCAACAAGTGGTACAAAAAATTTGAGTCTATATGGGGGGAGCAAGGCTACTCGAAGACTAGTTCGGACCATCTGTGTATTTGTGCAAAAATTTGATGATGATGACTTCATTATACTATTACTCTATGTAGATGACATGTTGATTGTTGGCCCGAATATTTCCGGGATTGACACCCTGAAGAGGCAACCGAGCAAATCTTTTGCTATGAAAGACTTGGGGCCCGCAAAGCAAATTCTTGGTATGAAGATATCCAGAGACGAAGCACCAAGAATTTATGGCTGTCACAAGAGAAGTACATCGAGAAAGTACTTCAAAGATTCAACATGGATAAGGCTAAAACGATTAGTTGTCCCCTAGCTAATCATTTTAGATTAAGTACTAAGCGGTGCCCTTTTCTACGAAGAAGAGAAGGAGGAGATGGATAGAGTTCCATATGCTTCAGAGAATTGGAAGTTTGATGTATGCTATGGTATGTACGCGTCCGGATATTGCTCACTCAGTGGGAGTTGTGAGAGGTTTCTATCAAATCCCGGTAAGGAACATTGGGGCTGCATGAAATGGATTTTCGGGTATCTTCGTGGAACCTCCGATTTGTGTTTGAAATTCGGAGATGAAAACCTGTGTTGGTGGGATACACAGATCTCGATATGGCTGGAGATACCTGACTCCAGAAAGTCTACATCGGGATACCGGTTTCATTTGGGGGAGAGTGATCATGGCGATCAAGGTCCGCAAAAATGTGTTGCTCTATCAACACTCAAGCAGAATTTTTTAACGAATCAAGCGTGTAAAGAGTTGCTATGGATGAAGAAGTTCTTAGGAGAACTTGGTTTCCACCAAACAAAATACGAGTTATTTTGTGACAGTCAAAGTGCAATTCACCTTGGTAAGAATTCCTCCTTTCATTCCGGATCAAAGCATATTGACGTGAGATATCACTGGATCGGGGATACATTGGAGAAGAAGCTTTTAGAGTTAAAGAAGATCCACACCGAAGAAAATGGATCGGGATATGCTGACGAAGACTCTTCCAAGAGGAAAATTCGAATACTGTCGACAAGTAGCCGGAATGGTGAAGTCCTCCATGTAGGCGGGAGGGGGAGAATTGTTAGGTCCCGCCTACCCACCACACCTACCACACTCACCTCACCTACCTCCTACCACTAACATATATATATATATATGTATATGTATGTATATATAAACAAAAAAAAAGAAAAAAAAAACTTTTGGGGGGTTATAAATAGAGCCTTTCGGGCTCTTCATTTCCATCCCAACTTGAAACCAAAAACAAAGAGAAATCCTTTCTTCTCTCTTCTTTCTTTCAAAGAAAATTTTGGTTGTGAGAGAAATATTTAGGGAGTGACAAAATAGTGAGGTTTTATAGATAGTGTTTTGTGATACACTATAGTACCACTATTTTGGGTTTATCTCATTTTTGGGGATCACCTCTAGAAAGTTTCTAGGGAAGTCTCTCACTTGTAAGCCTACTAATATTTTATTAGTGGAAGATTTATTCGGAGTTTGTCCCGTGGACGTAGCCCATATTGAAGGGTGAACCACGTTAAATTTCTGGTGTCTCTTTTATCATTTGCTCATTTTATTTGTTTATTCGCCTCCACACTTCTATCCGCTGTGCTAAATTCCCAACAAACCTTTCCCCCAATTATCAATGCGTGTGGTTGAGATTATCCTGATTAATTCTAAAATCACCAGATGATAGCAAGGAAATTAAAGGAAAAAGTGCTGAACTGGTAACCTCTTCAACTACAGAAGTAAGATTAAAGGCACCAATAAAATGGAAGCAGTTAGTTCACCATTGGCAAAGTAGGAAAAACCATGAAATTGGAAGAAAAGTAAGTTTCATCAATCCACATGAATATAAAAGAGATAAAATTAATCATCTATACTTTTAACTCTGTGAAAACATGCAATTTATATTCATATACACTCTTAACTCTATCAGTGTTGTTTGTGCTAGCTGGAAAAATAAGAAATGAGAACATTGACAAAATACTCAAAGAGATCAAATGTATATAAAAATCTTAGGTTATCCTTCATTCCATCTAGAATTTCAGGTAAAAGGTTCCACGTCTAAATCTCCATGAAAAAAAAAAAATTTCTGCTGCTGATAAATGGAAGTATGCTTAGTATTTTCTGCCTATTGTTGTCATCTAGAAACCAAAAATGGGAGAAAATGCACAGAACAATTATCTTGGGCTAACGAGTATATGGATATTGAATCCAATCTGAAGGTGGTCACTTAAATAGAAAGATATCACAAGAATTTCTACAGGGAAGATAGAAACAACAATAACCTACAGGCCCAAACTGATTTGAAGCAATTTATGCACATTAGTACAACGTTCCTTAAAGTACTGCAAAACAATTTCTATCCTAGTCCAATTTTTCGTTAATTTCCTCAAGAACTGTTATATAAATGATTGTGCCTTAACTGTCTCCAACAACCTACACTAAACAGCAATTCCAAAAACCTAATAACATTAGAGAAAGTGATTTGAATTCCCTTCACAAGCTCCTAACCTTGCATAATCTTAATGGTTATAGAAGAGGCTGTTAACAACAAACTAGTCAAAACATAGAGGAATCCAGCAATAGACCTGACATTGGAGGACACAGGTTGTTCTCAACAAAATGAATCAAGCGGTTTGGTAAAAGTGCAAGGATTATGCTTCCGATCAGCATCATCTGAATCATCTGAATCACCTGCATTTTCACAACAAAATAAAAAGCAAAAAGTAAGGCCAAGTCCAGAGGAAACTGCACTTTAATATAACTTCTCTTTATTTCTGAGTCCGGGAGATTATGGTAACCTGAACACAACCTCCCTCCTTAGATAATCTTAGTTCAAGCAAAAGATAACATGATTACTTTTTGCAGTCAATATCCCTCATAAATACGAGGAAAAGAGCAAAGAAATAATAATAAGTAGGGATAATGTTGCATAAAGGATTCTTCTTGCTGAATCAACCACAGATTATATATTTTCCCGTTAATTCTTTATAAGCCTGTGCTGAATCAACCTGGCCACAAAATCAATTCATAATCCCAAAGGAAAAATATCTTCTTAATTAAAAAAAAAAAAAAATTAACCTTCTTTTTTCGATGTAGTCTTGGTGAGTCATAGGCCCATCTTTCTCGTCAATATCATCGCTTCTAACCAGCGGTTGAGTCCATTCACGGTGGCGCTTCCGGTTCATGTAACTATCCACAAGGAATGGCACATCGGACGCAGGGTTCCGGTAATGAATTTGCTGAAGGTAGCATATTGATGTGAATAAATTACCGACCATTTATCAAGTCATACCCTTAAATTTTTAAAGCATAATAGAAAAGATATCATCTGGCTAAGAAACCAAGTGGCATTTAAATTTTCATTAAAGAAGATAACTTCTATTCATCATTTTGAACTTAAAAATATTCTAGAATAGAAAAGCTCCAAATATCCAAAACTATAATCAAGTCCAATTCATCAGCAAGCAAATAGCTAATATCATGTACGCATATATATCAAGCTAACCTCATCTACGCATTGAAATTTGAAAACCATCTTATCTTTGCTTGACTTATCCCTGAGCAATGCCTTTTCTCTTTCACTTTCCTTTCTCTCTCTTTTCAACCTCTCCTCCCTCAACTCCTGCAAGGTCTTTTTCTTCTTTGCCTCGTTACTACCACCACTTCCATTATGACTCCTTCCAAATTCCAACTCACCATCAGAATCATCATCACCATCAAAATCTCTCCTTTCATCAGCATCATCGCTGTGCAATTTAGCCATATACCAAGGCAATTTCACACCTTTTCCAGCCACACTATACTTCTCATCCTCGGCAGTGACAAGACAACCCTAGGCGGCGCCTCTTTTTTCATTTTTTTTGTTGTTTTCCTTTTCCTTCTTCTCACCCCTAACTTTCACAATCAGATAAAAAATTCTAATTCCTGCAAACAAATTAATATGCTTGGAATCATTTTCCGAATTCAATTCTACCGAAGATAACGATGCTGCAGTGACTTCCCCTACGGCTTGACTGTACACAGAAGCTGATGCAGTAGATAAGCCGCGAGCCTGCCGCAGCTTTTCGAGGCGAAACTCAGCGTCCCTCTTTCGAGATTGCTCGCGTTTGAGCTGCTCTTCTTTTGCGGTTGCCTCACTTTCTCGCGGTTCTCGTAATTGTAAACATTCCACCGTTTCTGAGGTAGAATATTGAGACCGCCATGACCTCCCATGATCGACGGGCATGTCCTGCAAAAAGCTTACCGCTTGTTCGAGCCTTCCGTTTCTAGCATTGGCTGCCATGATTGAATTCCAAGAAATGGTGTCCTTTTCAACCATTTCACTGAATGCTCTGGTCAATTCTTGAACTGCGCCACATTTTCCATACATGTTAATTAGGCAATTTTTGCAACAAAAACACTGCACGCAACACCGAGCATCGGAATCTTGGAATGGATTGATTTTCCCAAGTCGCAGTAAACTCAGACGTCCACAAGCAAATAAAGAAGAGCTGTAAATGAATATGCATTTGCACAGATACAAGACTTTTCCAGCTAGAGAAACAAGTTCAGAGCTTTAGTAAACATCCCAGAATGAACCAACATAACTAGAAATCAAAGAAATCCAAGAAAACTAACCTTGGTTCAGGAGTTTCAACAAACAGATTGTGGGCATCATTTATTAACTCAAAATTCCAATAAAATTTATCGAGGACTGCTGAAAAATACACATTTGTGACAATTCAAACCCAACCAAATTTTAGAACTCTGCAATGAAGCTGTAGTTACAACTGAGGAAGTAATTCAATTTTGATAAATTTTATGGAGACTCTATCATAATTCTACAAATTTTACATGGTCGATTTGCTAATATTCCAAAGTCAAATCCGTACACCCTACTAAAACCCCCCAAATCCAACACGCTCTATAGGGTAGCCAAGAAAGGGGCACAGTTTTCTTTCAACCATTTTGGATATCTTTCACAAAGTTCTTTGATGTGTTCCTCAAGAACTTCTTCAGATAAAAGCTGCTGCATAAGTGTCTCCATTTCCAAAGACAATCATTCGCATGATTTAATAATAGAAAAAATATAAATTAAATTCTGATAAACTTAATAAATGAAAAAGAAGAGATATCATGTATATATCACTACTCAAGTCAATAAACATTTCGAACACCTTCAACAGCAGCAGATTGGATGTAACATTTTTCACAATAATTGCACACATGTACCAACAAATAACTTAACAACAATAGTAAATTGCTCTTCAATTTACACAAAACAAACTAATCCTACTCTGTCTCAGAGGGAACAACAACAAATAAATAAGAAATACCAAATACAAAAGAGATAAGCCTGGGAAATGAATATAATCTTATATCATCTTAAGGGATATGTGCTCTTTCTAAAGTTGGTGTTGATTAAATATATTGTATGCACTCTCTCATTAACTAACAAATTGATATAATTGAAACAAACTATGCTAGTAAGCAACTCTAATCTTTGACCTCTGTCATCTTTACTATTTATTAAAGCTATTGAAAACAACAGATAAAATAAAAAAAAAAAATTGCAGAAAAATGCATTCTGTATACATACAGTCTATGCCACAGTGAATACATCACTGAAATCAATCACATAGATAGTATCATACTGATTCAACTTTTTGAGAGAACTGAGAACTAGAAAATGGCTCCTGAATTGACATTGGACTTTGAATAATTGGTAGCATTCAAACTTGACTTTAAAGTTTTACAAATATTTTTTCCACATTCACTAATATAAAACCAGCACCAGGGACATCCTCATACACAGCGATCAACAGTTTCATAAATTAAACCAAAACATCATATTCATCAGCCATTTTTATTACAGAAAACATTTGAGAAATTAAACTTTGCAATATATTTTCCCTATCATCAACTTTTATTACATAACACAATTTAATTAATCCCTATTTCTATTCCAATTCCTCTCCTTTCTTTTCCTAGCCCTGTCATATATTTCTTGAACTTGTGGATGATAAATAACAGGGTAAATCTGAGAGCAGTAAGTATGACAACTGACAAGTAAATCTGTGATTGTTTACAACATCTATCTAAAGAGAACAAAAATTGATAAGACCATGAGAGAGGGGTAAATTTTCAGTACTCATTATCATCAGATACCTTATGATTGATTATTAGAGGTAGGGATGTACACTGCAGTACAGCAAGTAATTATTGAAAAAGGTTTTATTATATATATATATATTTTATTTTTTAATATAAATTAGGCCTTACTACTTACTTTACTCATATCTTCCAGAAAAATAATCAAATCTTATACTTAATTATCGAATAGGATTAGAATATATATTTAACTAAAACTCCAAATTCCTTTGAATTTCGTTCTCTTTATTTATTTATTTATTTATCAAGTTTCTTGAATTTCATTCCTATTCTAATTAGATTTACTATTTCCTTTCTTGAATCAGAAATTAGTAAATATGCCTATATATAAAGACCTCTTTCTTACCCATTCTTTGTTAGTTGAAAGAAAGGTATACCAACAATGACTTCTTCTAAAAAAAGTTATTCATCTCTTCAAAATAATTGGGCAGATTTGCCTATTGAACTTCTAACCGATATTTTGAATAAAGTAACTCTACTTCAAGATTATATACGATTTGGAGCTGTGTGCAAATCATGGTATTTTGTTACCGGAGAGCAGAAACAGAAACGTCAACGGCAACTTAAAGAGCCGCCTTTGTTACACATCCCGGTGGCCGATAATCCAAACGAGCGGGCTTTATATAGTGTTTTCGAAGGTAAAATTTATAATTATCGATTTTCAATTCCGTATAAAAAAAAGTGGTGCGGAGCTTCTCACGGTTGTTTGGCTATTCCTAATGAAGATTCTATTACCAAAGATTTATACATAACATTATTTAATCCTTTTTCTGGTGGTAGTATTCAACTCCCACCCCTCATGAACAATTTGGAAAGTTACCAAAGATTTAGAGAAGTCGAACCAGATTTCAAGATTTTAAATGAGTTTCAAATTCACAAAGTAATTTTATCATGCGACCCTTTTCTGTACCCGGATGATTATGTCGTTGCAGTAATTTATGATATAAATCATAAGTTAAGTTGGTTAAGATCTGGAAAAAGGAAATGGAATTCGGGTGTAATGAATCGACTCAACCCTTCTCACCAAATCATTAGGTTTGGTGATATTCTTTTTTACAGAGGTTTTTTATATGGAATAACTTTTGGTCAAACACATTATCTATTTTTTACTGATTTAAGTGACAATACAGAGGAAGAGGAAGAAGAAGAGGAAGAGGATGAAGAGGAGAAGAACAAATATTTTACATTAACTAAAATGCAGATTAAAACATATGATTTATTTTGTGATAAATATAGTTTTTTAAAATCATACTTAGTTGAATCTTCAAACGGAAACATGTTATTAATTAGAAGATTATACTATTATAACGAAAATAGTATGAGACAAGATCAATTGAATACAATCAATTTCAAGATTTATAAGGTGAAATTGGATGACTCGGATGAGAACAATGATAGAAGAGGAAAGTGGATTGAAATAAAAAATTTAGAGAAGGATGATGTTTTGTTTTTGGGACCTAATAACTCTGTATGCATACCAGCTTCTTCTGTTCCAAATTGCAAATCCAACTCCATTTACTACACAGATGAATACACACCTCATCCATATTATTGCGAATTAGGTCCTTACGAAGCTAAAGATATGGGAGTCTTTCACTTAGAAGATAGAAGTTGGGAACCTCATTTTGTACTCCATCCTTCTATTAGTTTTATGTCCCCTGCTGCTTGGATTTCCCCAACCTTGAATTGATATATATATTTTTTTTTTTTTGGTTATTTTCTAAATTTTAATGGACAATGATCATTTTCCCAATTTCTTATTTTATTCGTGAAGAATGTTACTATGAATATTTTCATATCTTTTCACTAGTATTTTTTCATAAAAAACACGATAACTGCTTAAAATTTTGAACTCAAAGATTACTCGAGAATTTACTTGGACACCTTGTAATCATTAATTATTTTTTTTAAAATTCATTCTATTGATTACACATTCAATTTGTATCATCAATTAATTATTGTTTGAATGCAGAAAGAAAAAAAGGGCATATTTTATTTATATAGTAGTATTTATGCTGACAATATTCAGAAACCATATTTAATTAATATATATATTTTTAACTTAATATCACAATATTTTTTACTATTATTATTATTTTATATAAATTAGGCCTTATTATTTGTCCACTGTGTAATTTTAGTGGGTCTAGACTCATATTTTCCATAAAAATAATAAAACTTAATTATCAAAAAGAAAAAAAAACTTTTTTTCAGGAAAATAACCTTTTTTGGAAAATGAAACATTCTCAACTGCTCCAATTGATATTTTTGAAAAAAGAATATATTTGAAAAAATGAAAAAATGGTAAGATAAAAAAGGCATACAATTAAAAAACCTAGAGATCATATTTAGGTTGTTCATACATAAAACCTTTCACAAATTAAACTTAAAAAAGTTTGTTAAGTTAAAAACTATAACTAATCCCTATTTCTATTCTTATTCGTATGTTTTATTTCCCTAACCATGTCAAACATTTCCGAACTTGTCGGTGGTAAATACCACCTTGTTACAACATTAAATTTATGTTCTTCAATCTTCGGTTACAACCTCTAACAATGCATAATAATGATAATTTTCATGTCATCATCGTAGCAGCTCTCGGTGATCTATTATTGCACTAGAGTTTACTAATTTAACACCATAAACGTACGTTATTTTATTTCTATTTCTTCCCTACAAAAACAAATGCACAAAATTTATTAGATTAAGGATGATGAAATAATATGTAATATAAAAGAAAAAAAAAATTAATACTAACTACCATTTATGTTTTTCTTTTTTATTTACATGAACAAGAACAGAAGTTACATTTGAATATATGTAAAAAATATCAATATCAATATCAATAGTGTGAATCAACTAAAGGGTTTAGGTCTCATACCCGAATCATCAACCATTACAACCGTCTTTATGCTGATTTTTTTTAAAATTTTTTTTTTTAAGTCTAAGTAAAGAATTTAAGATTATATAATTTGATTAAAGCTTAGTATATATATATATATATATCAAATTATGTAATTTTGAATTCTCATGCTATAGAGATTATATTTTATAACTCATCTGTTGATAATCTAAAACTCTAAACATCATTTGAAGCTTCTTTGTTTAAATCCTATACATGGTTTTCTAAACTATTATATAATTACATATAATATATAATATATATAGTAATATTATAAAATATTATATATAATATTAAATAAAATATAATAGCTCTGTAATATTATATATTATTATATGATTATAGATAATATATAATTTATTTATATAATATTGAAAAAAATTATACTATTAGAGATTATAAATAAAATATTTAAAATCTATTATTTTAAAATAATATATATATATATTTTAGGTATAGAGTAGACATTGAATTTTTTACAATAAAAAAAATGAATATGTATTTTGACTAAATAGACCATTCATATTAAAAAATGTTACATGACAAAAACAATCTGTTATAAAAATTGTAAATAATGAAATGACAAAAAAAAAAAAAATAAATAAAAGCCCTTTTTCCATAAATAGTTTAGTAATTAAATTTGATAATTTATTTCAATAAATTATTGAAACAACTAAAATTGAAATAGAGGGGAAAGGGATAAAGTTTATTTTGATTCGTTTTGAGAGATTTTTATTAAATTTAATTTAAAATTTATTTTTAATATATATTTATATTTTCTCATGTTTTTAGCCGTCAAATATCGCATCTAATGATGGCTTTATTTATTTATTATATAAAAATCATATACTCTAAAAAAATATATATATAAAAAAAATCATATAATATTTATGGATTTTTTTTCTTGTCATCTTTTTAAAATTAAAATATTTTTTATTTTTTTAACCTAATGACAATAATTTTTTTTTTTTATAAATTGGATCTTATGCTTGTCGACTGGTTGATCTTAGTAGGTCTCATATTTTCTATAAAAAAAATAATAACAATAATCTATACATAATTATCAAACTGATAAAAATAATAAAAATAAAAATAAAAATAAAAATTATCCTGTTTTAAGGAAACATAATCCCAGGTTAGAATATGAATTTAATTGAAACTCCAAATCCCATTGAATTTCATTCCTATTCTAATTAGATTTACGATTTCCTTTCTTAGAATCAGAAATTAGTAAATATGCCTATATATATAGACCTCTTTCTTACCCATTCTTTGTTAGTTGAAAGAAAGGTATACCTGAATACCACAAAAATGGCTTCTTCTGAAAACAAGTATTCATCTCTTCAAAATAATTGGGCAGATTTGCCGATTGAACTTCTAACCAATATTTTGGATAAAGTAACTCTGCTTCAAGATTATATACGATTTGGAGCTGTGTGCAAATCATGGTATTTTGTTACCGGAGAACAGAAACAGAAACGTCAACGGCAACTTAAAGAGCCGCCATTGTTACACATCCCGGTGGCCGATAATCCAAACGAGCGTGCTTTATATAGCGTTCCCGAAGGTAAAATTTATAATTATCGACTTTCAATTCCGTACAAAAAAAAGTGGTGCGGTGCTTCTCATGGTTGTTTGGCTATTTCTGACCAAGATTCTATTACCAAAGATTTATACATAACATTATTTAATCCTTTTTCTAGTGTTACTATACAACTCCCACCCATCATGGACAATGTAGAAATTTATCAAAGATTTAAAGACGACCCGAATTTCATGATTTTAGATGAGTTTCAAATTTACAAAGTAATTTTATCATGCAATCCTTTTTTATACCCGAATGATTATGTTGTTGCAATAATTTATGGCGTAAATCGCAAGCTACTTTGGTTAAAATCTGGACAAATGAAATGGAATTTGGGTGTATCCAACTGGCGCAACTCTCCTTACTCCTTCGTTATGGGATTTAGTGACATTCTTTTTCTTGGAGGTTTATTATATGGAATAGCTTTTCATCAAGAAAATTATCTATATTTTATTGATGAATTTGATGGTTTAAGTGACAACAAGGTGGAGGAGAACAAACATTTTAAACATTTTACATTATGTAAAATGAGGATTAAATCATATGATTTTATTTACGATACATATATAGTATTTTTAAATTATATATCGTTGAATCTTCAAATGACAGCATGCTGTTTATTCGAAGAATTTATCGTTTTGACAAAATTAAACAAGATAGATTGAATACAATCCATTTCAAGATTTATAAGCTGACGGATCCGGACAATGAAAGAGGAGAATGGATTGAAATAAAAAATTTAGAGAAAGATGATGTATTATTTTTGGGACCTAATAACTCTGTATGCATACCAGCTTCTTCTGTTCCAAATTGCAAATCCAACTCCATTTACTACACAGATGAATCCACACCTCATATAGATTATTCTGAATTAGGCTCTCACGAAGCTAAAGATATGGGAGTCTTTAATTTAAGAGATAGAAGTTGGGAGACTCATTTTGTACTCCATCCTTCTCTTAAGTTTATGTCTCCTGCGGCTTGGATTTCCCCAACCTTGAATTGATTTATTTATTTATTTATTTATTTTGTTAGTTTTTAAAATTTTAATGGAGAATGTTAGTATGACTTTTTCGGATCTTTTCACTTGTATTCTTCTTTCTACAATAGAGAGTGTTATATATATTATTTAAATTTATCTTGATATTATTATCTTTTTTAGATATATTAGATTTTGATAGATTAAATATCTAGATGTCTTATCCTTTTGGATACATAATACATATTATGTATTATGTATTATGTATTTCACTTTTCTCTGCTTCATCAATAGCCTAACCATACTAACATCATTCCATCTTCCTTGAGCAGCATAAAGATTAGACATCAATACGAATGCATCATCATTATCACCTTCCAATTCTTTAACTTTTGCAGCTGCAATTTCAGAACACGTTAAGTATTTAATCAATTTCAGCTGCGAATTGATTAAAATAGAATTTATTTTAATTTTGCGGATCTATTTTTGTTACATATTATAGTTAAGTTGTTCATATTGAACACGTTTCAGAAATTAAACTAAAAAAAGTTTTGACATTGATTTCCCATGAACAACAATTATTACATGCATAGTTAAGTATTTTATCTTAATTAATCATTATATCTCTATTTCTATTCCTATTCTTGAGGTTTATATCCTATCCTTGTCAAGCATTTTTTGAACTTGTACTTGGTAATACCAACAATGTCCGAGCATTAAATCTTCAGTTACAATCTCCAACAGTGTAGAATACTTCATCATTTTCATGATGCTCTTGGTGATCCAACATTGTATGATAGATTGCTCTAGTTTGTGCAATAGATGATATCATTCTTAAACGTCCGATCAATGTTGATTTGCATGACTAAGAGTTTTGGAGTACATATCATGTATTCTAATGTTTTCGATAAATCATAATCGAAGATCTCCAAGTATTTCAGTAGGTCCGTGGTAAATATATATATTTTTAACAAATTACCTTCTAATTAATTAATTATTTTATTTATATTCTATTTAAAAATTCACCATATAAATAATATTATGGACAATAGTAATAATAATACATCAGTTTTTATATTTTACTTATTTAATCTTTATATATATACTATTAAATAATTAAACTCATAATAAAATTTGATCATAATAATCAATTTTACAATTTAAACATTATTTCAAATACACTAATTTATTATTAAACTTTAAGTTGTCAATAAGGAGTAATTCAGTTGGTAGCAACCTCACTTATGACATGGGAAGTGAGTTCGAGATATGATAGAAGTTATGATTTTTCCAAAAAAAAAAAGAAAAAAAAAAGAAAAAATTAAAAATTAGTTATGGATGAATCATGTTTGTTTGTCTAAATTTTAATACACTCCGAATCTTATGTTTCAATTGTTTCAAAGAATTGTCAATGAATTATCTTCCAGTTACTTTATTTTATTCATATTAAGCAATTAACTTCATAATGAAATAAGTCTATTTTTTAAAATATAAAATTACCAATTTTCTTAAATATTTATTATTAATGAACAAATATATAAATTATCTATTATTAAAATTTAAGTTGAAGCGAAAAAAGAAAATTATTATTGTTAATTTTTTTAAAATTTGAGACATTTTTTAATTTATTGTGTCTCGAATTCATGATTTCTAGAAGTGATAAATGAGATTGTACCATCTAAATTAGACCTTATTGACAAAGAAATGAGTTTCAAATTCACAAAGTAATTTTATCATGCGACTCTTTTCTGTACCCGGATGATTATATTGTTGCAGTAATTTATGATGTAAAACATAATCTAAGTTGGTTAAAATATGGACAAAGGAAATGGAATTTGGGCGTATCCAATCTATTCAACCGTGGGATTTTGACATTTAGTGACATTCTTTTTCACAGAGGTTCATTATATGGAATAAATTATAATTGACAAAATTTTTTATATTTTACTGATGAATTAAGTGACAATGAAGAAGACGAAGAGGAAAAGGAGAAGGAATATTTTACATCAAGTGAAATGTGGATTAAAGTAAATGATTTTTATGATAGGTATTGTTTAAAGCCATACTTAGTTGAATCTTCAAATGGAAACATGTTATTAATTTGAAGGATTTACTATTATGAGGATATTAATAGGAGTGCAAATCGATTGAATACAATCGATTTCAAGATTTATAAGCTGAAATTGAATGAGTCGGATTCGGACAATGGGAGAGGAGAATGGATTGAAATAAAAAATTTGGAGAAGGATGATGTATTATTTTTGGGTCCTAATAACTCTGTATGCATACCAGCTTCTTCTGTTCCAAATTGCAAATCTAACTGCATTTACTACAGAGATGAATACACAACTCTTTCAGACTACACTGAATTACGCCCTCACGAAGCTAAAGATATGGGAGTCTTTCATACAGAAGATAGAAGTTGGGAGCATCATTTTGTACTTCATCCTTCTATTAGTTTTATGCCTCCTGTTGCTTGGATTTCCCCAACCTTGAATTGATCATTTTCTCTTTCAATTTCTATATTTTATAATTAATTTATTGTTTACATCAAAACTCAGTTATAAATACTTTTTTATTTTATTCATCAAGAATGTTAATTTTCTTTTTTTAAGATAAAATTAAGATAGAACTAGAAAATATAAGCTTTGTGTTGTTTTTTATTTGTACAGTAAAACCATTATCTGCTATCTATCTATCTATCTATATATATATATATATATATAATGCTGGGAGATATAATAATTTATTATATATTGAAAAGATATAGTCAAAAAACTATAGAATAATGATATTATATAAAACCATATAATATTTACTGATTTTTTTTTCTTATCTTCTTTTTAAAATTAAAATATATTTTAATTTTTTTAACCTAATGACAATAATTTTTTTTATAAATTAGATCTTAGTAGGTCTCATATCTTCTAACAAAAAATAAATAAATAAAATCTATACATAATTATCAAACTGATAATAATAATAATAAAATAAATTATTCTGTTTTAAGGAAACATAATCTCACCATAGGGTTAGAATATGAATTTAATTGAAACTCCAAATCTCATTGAATTTCATTCCTATTCTAATTAGACTTACGATTTCCTTTTCTTAAATCAGAAAGGGGTAATAGGGGTATATATTATATATATATATATATATATATATATATATATATAGACCTCTCTCTTACCCATGATTTTTTGAATTCCACAACAATGGCTTCTTCTGAAAATAACTATTCATCTCTCCAAAATAATTGGGCAGATTTGTGGGAATAAAAAGATCGTTAGGAGCTAATATGAGAGAAAAATACTTCTATTACTTTCAAGAATGGAAGGAAGAGACTATACAAGCTCTAAAAAAAAAACTCTCACAAAACTCACATACATATCACTCTAGGATATTACACAATTCTTTCTTGATTGTGTTTTTTTTTTATGATTGAAAGGCTTTGAGAAGCCTCTCTATTTATAGGACCAAAAATGGTGTGTGAACAAGATCTCCATAATTCACCATTGATGGCTCCTTTCTTCAACAATGGTTGCTACCAACCATTGACTATGGCTCTTCAACAATGGTTGCTACCAACCATTGACAATGGTGGTTGAGGAATTGAACTCTTCAATATGCTTGTAGATGGATATGGCCTGGAAATTGAACTCTTCAATTCTCCCCTTCCAGGCATATTCAAAACAAGCATCCCGATTATGTCTCCGCATAGCTCTAGCTTGTCTCGTGTTACCACCTTTGTCGGCATGTTCGATGGATTCTCTTTTTGTGTTGATCTTCACTAGTCTCAACAGTTGTTGATCAATCCTCGCCTCGCGTATCCGGTGATACCGAACATCAATATGCTTTGTACGAGAATGGTACATGGAGTTTTTGCTCGGTCTAGAGCCACTCGACTGTCCACAATGTACCTTGTACTCTTTTACTCTTCTGCTGACGGATCCCAAGTTCTTGGAGATAACGCTTTAGCCACAACATTTCCTCTAAAAAAACCTCGGGGGCAGCGCAATGTATTACCTTCCGTTGTAGATAAAGCGATACACTTTGCAATCTTGATTGCCAAGAAACGCTCCCAAGGCAAAAGTGTAGATATATCCTGAAGTAGACTTTCTACTATCGGTATCCCCCCCCATATCGGCATCCGTATAGCCTTCCAAGACGGATCATCACCTCCGTAGCAAAGACATAACTTCATGGTACCTTTCAAGTACCTTAGAATCCATTTGTTGCCTCCCGATGCTCCTTCCGGGGTTAAGAGAGAAAGCGACTCGCACTGACCCTGCATGAGCAATATCCGGTCGTGTGCATACCATGGCATACGATCGAACTTCCAGCTGCGAGGAGTAGGGCACCGCCGACATCTCCCGATCTCTTCCTTGGATGTGGGACATGTTCTTTTGCTTAGCTTGAAGTGATTCGCAAGTGGAACACTAACGGGTTTGGCATCATTCATGTTGAATCCGGTAAGCACCCCGTTCAATGTACTTCTCTTGCGATAGCCATAACTTGCGATTCTTCTGGTCCTCGAGTGATTTGCATTCCAAGAATCTCGTTGAGGCCGGTCCTAAGTCTTTCATGTCAAAAGACTTAGAAAGTTCTTTCTTTTAGTTCGTTTATCTTCATCACATCTTTCCCAACGATCAACATGTCGTCTACATATAGTAGAAGAGTAATGAAAGTACCATCTTGAAGTCTCTTGATGTATACACACTCATCTGCGGCGGTTGTCTTCTTGTAGCCTTGACCCTTCATGCATGAATCAAACTTCTTATTCCACTGCCTTGGTGCCCGCTTGGGACCATACAAACTTTTTAGATAGCTTGCCACGAGGTTAGTATTTGAAACCTCAAAACCTTTCGGGTTGTTGCATATAGATTTCCTCTTCCAAATCTCCATGAAGAAATGCCGTCTTCACGTCCATCTGTTCGGCTCCAGCAGTTCATACTAGCCGCCAAGCCAAGTATAACTCGGATTGAAGTCATCTTGACAATCGCCGGTGCAAAGATTTCATCAAAGTCGATTCCTTTCTTACGTTGGAACCCTTTGACAACTAATCGAGCTTTGTGTTTCACCACTTGTCCGCTTGCATCCATCTTTAGCTTGAACACCCATTTGTTTCTCGGTGCCTTCTTCCCTTTAGGAAGTTCTACATTCTCATAAGTTTGATTTTTACGAAAGGGGAGAATTCTAACTCATCCCGCAACGTTTGCTTTCCCCATCTTCCCCCCTTTAAATCACTCATTTTTCTTTATCCTTATGAGACATAGCTTCTTGAAAACTCTCTGGTTCTCCATCTTTAGTCAACAAAAGGTATTAGGGACGATGCGTACCTTTTTGATGGTATACGACCTCGTTCGGATCTAACCGGTTGAAACCGTCTCGGAAGAGCTACCATCATCATGGTAGCGCGTGGTGTGGTGTGGCTCCCCTTGCTCTTCACTCTCTTCTCTATCTCCTCTTCTTCTTCTTCTTACCCGGAGTTTTCTTCTAGCACTACGTCAGTTGTTTCTCAAGAACAATTCCGATGCTACATCCGAAACTTGAGCACCCTCATTTGACTTCCGAGACATTGTGGATTTTTCAATGTCTTCTATTGTCAAATTTTCATGGAACACAACCCTGCCCCCGCGCCCCGATCACCTTTTTTCTCCTTAGGATCCCATACACTGTATCCAAACTCTTCATTTCCATAGCCGATGAAAATGCATGGGATAGTCCTCGCATCAAGCTTCGCCTAAGCTCTTTGGATACATGTGCATATGATGCACAACCAAATACTCTAAGATGTGAGTATGTAGGATCCTTACCTTGTCCATAGTCTTTCTGGAACTTCAAAATTTAGTGGTACTGAAGGTGATCGGTTGATGAGATAACATGCGGTGTGATTGCTTCTCCCCAAAATTGCTTTGGAAGTTTAGCCATATTCAACATGCTCGGACACGCTCCAAGATAGTCCGGTTCATTCTTTTCAGCAACACCGTTGTCTTTGAGGAGTGCGTGGTCTTGACTTCTCATGTCGAATGCCATATGCTCTACAATATGCATCGAACGCCTTAGAAGTATACTCTCCTCCATTATCGGACCGGATACATTTCATCTTCTTTCCGGTTTCACGTTCTACCATGACGTGAAATGATTTGAAGCACTCGAACACCTGGTCCTTCGTCTTTAGGAAATACACCCACACTTTTCGAGATGCATCATCAATGAAAGAGGAAAATATCTGCTTCCACCGAGTGATTCAACCTCCATGGGATCAAACATCGAGTGTACCAAACTCAACAACTCGATCTTTTTGTTGAAGTGAAATTAAATGAGACTCTATGTTGCTTACCAAATAAACAATGATTGCAATGACCCGGTGCGGCATTCTTGTCAACATTGATAAGCTTCTTCTTGATTAAGGTAGTCAACCCCTTTCTCCCCCTCACCCGTGGGCCGAGTCTGCGGTGCCATAGATCCTGAGAAGGTTCCTCTACAATATTGAGGTTGTCTTGTACAAATCTTCAAATGAGGTTTTGTACAATGTGCCACAAACATGTCCTCGAGCAATTTGTAAAACACCCTTTGGGAGTTTCCATGTGCCCTTGCTAAAATGGTTTTCATACTCTTGTTTGTCAAGAGATACAACGAAAGGAGATTGAGAGAAGATCGGCACATGTCCGACATCGTTCAAAGTGATTGTGCTCCCGTTACTGTCTTTTATTTGGATATCACCAATTCCAACTATTCGGGATGAACTGGAATTACCCGTCTTCACGGCTCCAAAGTCTCGGCTTTGTATGTTGTGAAGTAGTACCTATGAGGAGTTACATGGTAGGAGGATGTGCGCGGTATCTACCACCCCGTTCAGTGTCTTCCCTTGAGGCGTGAAGGCATGTCTCCTCATGGGTAGTACAATATGCTACATCACCGGAGAGAGTGATTAACGCTTCACCAGTCCTTGTTCTTCGACCGAGAATTGATCTCCGCCTTGCTCCTCAAGCCATTTTGTAGCGGTTCTTCTTCATGTGCCCCTCTAAACCACAATGGTGGCGGGTATAAGGCGGTTTACGTCCATCGATGATCTCCCCCCGACTTTTGCCTCGATTTTGCCATTTCCCTCTACCATCTCTTTTGTTGCTTTCCTTGTGATCTTCCTCGATTCTCTGTCACGAGTGCATGAGTCGATCCGTGTTCATGTCTTTCCTTCTTGCCTCTTCATTGAACAATGCATCCTTGACCATGCCCATGGTAAGTTTCCCAAATTGGTGAGTTCTTGAGAGTAACAACTAGTGTTTCCCAACTATCGGAAGAGAACTAAGAAGTAGTAGAGATTGCATTTCATCTCCAAGCGGCGTTTCTGCCGGGATAATTGGTTTACTAGATTACGGAATTCACTCGGTATGCTCCAACGGGAAGTTCCACTTTTTAGCTTCATATTGACAAGGCGCCTCATCGGTAGGGCTTTATTCCGAGCGGTCTTGGCCCGATACATATTCTCTAATTTCTTCCAAAGGGCATATAGCGTCGGTTTCTTGTGCAACATGGTGGAAGACACTATGGTCGATCCATTGCCGGATTTGACCGATAGTTTTTCTATTAATTTTCTTCCACTCTATTGCCTTGGATGGGTCGGGATTAATACCAATCATCTCTATTGGATCAAATAAATCTCTACAACCGGGAAATCTTCCATCCGAGGTTTCCATAGTGTGTAGTTAGTAGCCGTGAGCATAATCATAGCTCAGGAGGATGAGGTTGACTCGTCCGATGGTCATTTTAACCCTCAAAATAATTTTGATCTTCTATTTGACAAAAATTGGAGCAGAATGTCGAAAAACAAACAGCACCGTTACGTCTGGAACGCCGAAAATGGTAGGGTAGACACTTTCGGGGTCACAATATAATTTTTAAAAATTATAGGTGAAAATTATAATTTTTCAAAAATTGAGGGACCAAACTGCAATTAAAAACTGACTGGTGATGTGGCAGATTGTGTGGCAGGTGACTGGGTGTGGAAGCTGGCAGAATGGCTGCTGACGTGGCGGCCACGTGGCGCTGACGTGGCGCTGACTGGGTCGTCTTCAACCTCAGGCGCCTGGTTTTTCCGGCACTTGTTCCGGCGACGTTGACCGACAACAGAGTTACTTTGACCGGAGGTTTGAAGGCCTTCCGGTGGTCGAAAAATTCCGAAAAATATATGTTCGGAATCAGCTCGGCGAGAGCTTTCCAATGGTATACTCAAAATACAATTTCGGGAAGAAAAATTTTCGGCCGAAATTTGCTTGGACCTCACCAAATGCTCTGATACCACTTGTTGAGAATAAAAAGATCGTTTAGGAGCTAATATGAGAAAAATACTTCTATTACTTTCAAGAATGAAGGAAGAGACTATACAAGCTCAAAAAAAAAAACTCTCACAAAACTCACATACATATCACTCTAGGATATTACACAATTCTTTCTTGATTGTGTTTTTTTTTTATGATTGAAAGGCTTTGAGAAGCCTCTCTATTTATAGGACCAAAAATGGTGTGTGAACAAGATCTCCATAATTCACCATTGATGGCTCCTTTCTTCAACAATGGTTGCTACCAACCATTGACTATGGCTCTTCAACAATGGTTGCTACCAACCATTGACAATGGTGGTTGAGGAATTGAACTCTTCAATATGCTTGTAGATGGATATGGCCTGGAAATTGAACTCTTCAATTTGCCGATTGAACTTCTAACCAATATTTTGGATAAAGTAACTCTACTTCAAGATTATATACGATTTGGAGCTGTGTGCAAATCATGGTATTTTGTTACCGAAGAACAGAAACAGAAACGTCAACGACAACTTAATAAAGAGCCGCCATTGTTACACATCCCGGTGGCCGATAATGCAAACGAGCGGGCTTTATATAGCGTTTCCAAAGGTAAAATTTATAATTATCGATTTTCAATTCCGTATAGAAAAAAGTGGTGCGGAGCTTCTCATGGTTGTTTGGCTATTTCTGACCAAAATTCTATTACCAAAGATTTATACATAACATTATTTAATCTTTTTTCTGGTGGTACTATACAACTCCCACTCATCATGGACAATTTAGAAAATTACCAAAGATTTAGAGACAGCCCGGATTTCATGATTTTAGATGAGTTTCAAATTTACAAAGTAATTTTATCATGCGATCCTTTTTTGTATCCAGATGATTATGTTGTTGCAGTAATTTATGGTGTAAATCGTAAGCTACTTTGGTTAAAATCTGGACAAAGGAAATGGAATTTGGGTGTATCCAACTGGGGCAACTCTCCTTACGACTTCGTTAAGGGATTTAGTGACATTCTTTTTCTTGGAGGTTTATTATATGGAATTCGTTTTTATCAAGAAAATGAGCTATATTTTATTGATGAATTTGATGATTTAAGTGACAGCAAGGTGGAGGAGAGCAAACGTTTTAAACATTTTACATTATGTAAAATGAGGAATAAATTTTATGATTTTATTTATGATACATATAATATTTTTAAGTCATACATACTTGAATCTTCAAATGGCAACATGCTGTTTATTCGAAGAATTTACTGTTTTGACAAAAATAAAGAAGGGAGATTGAATACAATGGATTTCAAGATTTATAAGCTGATGGATCCGGACAATGGGAGAGGAGAATGGATTGAAATAAAAAATTTGGAGAAGGATGATGTATTATTTTTGGGACCTAATAACTCTGTATGCATACCGGCTTCTTCTGTTCCAAATTGCAAATCCAACTCTATTTACTACACAGATGAATCCACACCTCATCCATATTATTGTGAATTAGGTTCTCACGAAGCTAAAGATATGGGAGTCTTTCATTTAAAAGATAGAAGTTGGGAGCCTCATTTTGTACTCCATCCTTCTGTTAAGTTTATGTCTCCTGCTGCTTGGATTTCCCCAACCTTGAATTGATTATTTTCTCTTTGTATTTCTATCTTTTATAATTAATTTATTGTTTACATCAAAACTCAGTTATAAATACTTTTTAATTTTATTCATCAAGAATGTTAATTTTCTTTTTTTATTTACTTTTATTCTTTTATAAAAGATATACTAATTGGAGGGTGACTATAACTCAATCCAACTATTACCAGATCCTTTCTTTACTTTTTCTGAGTATTTCTGCCTATTGCTGTCATCACCCATAAACCCAAAATAGGGGAAATGCACATAACAATTTATTTCTGTTAAGTATGCATAGTGAAGCTAGTCTTCACTTAAATAGAAAGTAAATCACAAGAAAATTTTCTACAGGGAAGAAAGAAAACACAATAACCTACTGGCCCCAATTGATCTTAAGCAATTTATGCACATTAGTACAATGTAGTTCCTTTGGTTCCTATTTTGGTGGCTGTGACTTCACAACCGCAGGCAACGCTTGAGTGAGTTATGCTTTGAAGATTCAATGAAGTGATAAAAGTATTCATTAATTGCGACTTTTCCCACTCCTATTTGGATGATTTTTTTTAATGTTTCGTGTGGTGCTTTTATTTTAATATATTGGTTTTTAACTTCTGCCTAACCACATACATATGATTAGTTTAATTTTTGAAACAATAATTATGTCCCCTCAATGAATATATATATATATCTATAATAATGTTATTATATGGTTGTGAAGTTGACCTTTGGTTCCTATTTTTTCCCTGCAAAAACAAAGGCAAAAGGATGATTAAATTAAGAGTGTCACTGGCATTTAATATTAAATCAAACATTTACCATTTCTGTTTTCTTTTCTTTTCTTTCCTTTCCTTACAAAATCTTTTCCTAGAATGAGTCCTACCATTAAAATAGAGTAACCCTTCAGAGTTGCACTTGAACTTTTTCAAATTTTCAAGTTTAGCACTTGAACTTATTTTTTCACTTTTTTTGCACTCTAACTTTAAAAACTCTCTTATTTTGCTCATCCGTCTAAAAATTCTATCGGACTTCATTTTCCGTCGGTTTTAGTCTCTCACCGTCTTTAATTTTTGTTATTTTTGGTCTCACGCATGGTAGACTTGCATCTCACCACTAAGCTAACCATCATTATTTGTTAATATTTGACGTAATTTAAATATATAGTTAGCCTATCCACTTCATTTTTTTTTAAAATGGGTTTCACATTTTTATTATTCCACTTCTTCTTCTCATATTCCTCCTCCTCAACACCACCTCCCACCACCATTATCACAACTCACTTTCAATTTCTTCCGACCGTCAACGAATTTTATGTTTTTTTTAGAAGGGTTTCTCATTTATACTCTTCCCCTTCTTCTTCTCCTCTTCCTCCTCCTTACCACCCCAAATTTCCAGATTTGAGATTCTAATTCTCCAACCATTTTCATCGAATAAAGTAGGGATATGAGGATAGGAGGATGAAGAAATCGACTCATAAATTGTCTTGACCAAACCTCATTCACTTCCTCCCATGGCTGCTTTTATCTTCTCCTTTCAAGAAAGCTTGAATAATTTTTCAAGAAAATTGGTTGACACTGGAAAGTAAATTGAAAGTGAGTTGTGATAATGTTAATGAAAAACATTGAATTCTATTACTAGATCCTTTCTTTACTTTTTTCAGTATTTCTGCCTATAGACCTGACGTAGCTGGAAACAGGTTGATAATAATAAGTAGGAATAATGTTGGATAAAGGATTCTTCCTCATTGATACATTAGCATATGTATACTAAAAACTAATTCATGTTTTGTTGGAACAAAATTCCATAAATGAATACAATACGACCAATTTTTTAAATTTATATTATTTAAATTCTTATGAAAATTTTAATTTAATATATTTTTATTTTCAATTTGTTTTAATTTTAATTCTTATACTTTTTATTCTATAAATACCCTTATCATTGTTACATAACTGTTCCTATACTTTTTATTCCATAAATACCTTTATACTTATTCTATTTATATTTACATTGTAAAATAAATATCATATTAATATCCAAAATTAAATCATTCAATATTTAAAATTATTATTACTTCTATTAATATAAATTCCACATGAATTTTACCTTACAATTTAAGATTCTATTTAAGAGGTAAATTTCGTGCTTGGTAAGACACAACATTTCTTGATCAAGTTTGGTGTTTCACTATTGCATTCAACAACGACATGTGGGGAAGCCTTTGGCTTGGTACAATGGGAAGATGTTGAGGGTTCGACACTCGTTGTGAGCGTTATTTAAGAGGCGAAGTGAGATCTTCTCCGAGTAAGAGTTTGACTCTATGGACGCGACCCGGGGGATTATCAAAAAAAAAAAAAATGTATATCCAACATATTTGAGTTGACTATTGCAACCTGTTATATAGGGATTTATTTTTTGTTCACTCTTTGGAGTTGGTAATATTGGCTCTTAATTGTTAGTAATTTAATCACCAAAATTCCCTCCCAAAATTTATGCAAGAAATATATAAATATGGAGAAAATAATAACATAAAAAATTTAACATGGAAAATAACCACCAGGGGAAAAATTATTACAATCACACTTGAAAAAAACTATAACTCTCACCTAATGGGAACTTTAACTAGAGTTAAAATAATTAACTCTCACTTAATGAGATTTTAACTAGAGATATAAAAATAATTCATAAAACTCTTTTAGTTGGATGCTTCTAACCTAAACCGATTCATGCCCTTTTTATTAGAGAAATTTCATTCTCTCTTTCCTTCCTAATTCGATGTGGGACTTGGAAATGAGCAAACTCAACAATAACACTATCCTGCATTCCATCTAGAATTTGGTAAAAGGTTTCATGTCTAAATCTCCACGAAAAAAATAAAAAGTTTTCTAATGTTGATTAATTTCGATACGAAAGATAGAAAATAATATAATCCATTGGCCTGAACAGATTTTAAGCAATGTATGAACATTAGTACAATGTTCCGTAAAATACTCAAAGTTTAATTTGTATAATTAGTTTTCTCGAAGTTACTATAATTTTTTATACAGGATTATTATTCAAAGTAATAATCATATTTCAATAATTTTCTCTTTTTTTTTCTATTGTGATTGATATATAATTTTTTAAAAATACATATCCAAAAGTATACCATCTTTCTTATTAAATTTCATATATTTGTCCAGTTTTTTAAGTTTCCAGGGTATGTAAATTTCTTTATACTTTTGTTTTAGGACTCCTCCGAGGTCCAGGCGGCAACTAGAAGTACATACGCTCATAGCATGATCTCTAACGGAAATATTCTCACTAAATTTCATATTAAATGCACTTGACTCGTCAAACACTGTTTGAAGCCACTATTTCATAATTGTCAGTCAAGGACCACTCCAAGTGTCATTCCGGATTGGCCACACATCTTCATAAAACGGTAACCCACACTCACACACAAATTAAGTGAAAGTCGGATATTCGGAATATATACTAAGTGTTCGGATTCTTTGATAAACTAATGGAAAGCCGGATATTCGGAATATACACTAAGTGTTCAAAGTATTTTTAATTGGGAAAATGGCAGAAATAGTGTAAAAAAGAAATAATTGCAATGTTTTTTTGTTAATCATAAGTCAACTAACCTTAAATGTAGAAGCGATTAATAAATAAGGATCCTAATATGACAATTAAATTAACCAAATCATACTCATGACATAACTATTAAATTATAGTAAAAGATAGGAAAAATACTAACTTGGAGATTGCATAGCTTCTTGTTGTTCTTCGATCAATCTCCAACTGTTTTCTTATGTCAAATCTGTAATACTTCGATTCGCCCTTTGATGATATAAAGACTTGTTAAAGATTCGATCTTTAACCCTTAAATGAAAGAGTTCTTATTTTTCATAAACATAAAGGGAAAGGGAAAACCCTTGTGTGTGTATATCTCCAATGAACAAAATATGTCTTTTTATAACTTAATGTCATATTATGTTTTATTACCAAAATACCCTTTAACTTTTACCAATATACAAAAACACCCCTCAAACACTTAAATTTAACGAATTGGCACGGAAGGATTTACACCCAATAATTATCTCTTTAATATTACATTAATCATTACCGTGTGTACAACAATAACAATTATTAATTAATTAAATTATATAAATCAATTAGAAATTAAATTTCTAATGCGTTGTTGAATGAATTGAGGGGGATGATAGTGAAAACTTGGGAAGTATGGGTTCAAGGCGTGCTTTAAGAAAGGTTGCCCATTTGTGGCTTTTGAATGATTCCATTGATGAGAGGAGTGAGAAGAGGAAGAGAGAGAAAAAGGCTTGGCAACGTGATTGATTGATTGATTATGCTTTTTTTTTTTTTTTTAATTATGAATTATAGTTTTTTTTTCTATAAAAAAAAAACTATGAAATATAGTTTTTAAAAGTTCATTCACATGAATTCTTTTGGGAAGATTTCATTAGATTAGTCATTACTGACATTAAATAATTATAATAGTATTAACATTTCGTCCAGTGCTATTTTTTGATACATGGAGAAGGGGAACTTGGGTGTCGAACCCACAAAGTGGGGGTTGGGGAGGTGGGCTCTTGCCACTGCACCACACAATCTCGACATTTCGTCCAGTGCTAGTGAACCAAAAATTACTATTCCGATTGATAATTCATTTAAAATTTATATTTAACTTCCTCTTTTTTTAATTATACATCAAATTCAATTCATAATTTTTTAATCTAAATAATTTATCATAAAATTAATTGCTAGAAATTGTGCTTTAAATCTTCAATGAAAAATAACATATAACAAAAATAAAAAGAAAAAGAAAAAAATTATCATGTGTAATGTCGAAGATAAAACCAATCAAAATAAGAAGGAAACAAAAATTAATGAAAAAAAGAATGAAATTAATAATAATAAAAAAAATACAATGTAGGTAATAAAAGAAAATTAAATACTATAAAGAGGAGAAAAAAAAAAAATATATATATATATATATATATATAGATTTGAGTAATGAGTTCCTCAATCTTTTGTCAATAAAGTGAGAAAGAAAAGAGAGAAAAAAAAGTGATTGTAAAAAAATAATTATGAATTATCTTTTTAAATAAGAAACTGAAAAGTTAATAAATGAAAAGATCAAATTTATAAAATATATTAATTATTAAATACAGTCTATAATATAAATTAGTTATTATTTTATTCTTTATCTATTTTATTTATTGATGTCAAATTCGATAAATTAATATATAAATTTAATAAAATTTAAATAACTATATAAATATTATTATTCTTATCTAATAAATATAATATAATTTCAAACTAAATTTATTCATTTTAAATTTTTTTAATTTCATTATAATTTTTAAAAGTTTTTTATCATCCTAATTTTTGGGAACAATTCATTTTTTTTTTTATAAAAAATAGTTTTAATTTTTTCATTATAATTTTTTAAAAAAAGATATGCATAAGATTTGAAAAAAAATGTAATAATTATATAATTATGAATATTTATTAATTAAAATTTTAGTAATTGACAAAATTTTTAAAATTTAACAAGAAATTAACATCAGCCTTTTTACCTTTTAAAATTTAAAAATTTATTTACTATAACAAAAAATATTAATATAAGTTGTGGTGATTCATAGTAAATACATATATAATAAAATTTTAAGTTTATTTGATATTTTAAGTAATATAAGTTATAATAAAATTTTAAATTTATTTGATTTTTTTTTGTTGGTGATTCATTATTCTCATTGGCTAATGTGAGAAGGATCTTTGAGAGAAGACTCCTTAAATTACAACATATAATTGAAATTACAGTATAAAGTGATTTATGATATGTATTAAACTTAAGTCCCTCATTCGAGATGAATTTTAGATTTGTGGATGAGAATGTTGATTTTTTTTTTTTTTTTGTTGGTCAACTAATTTGGGAGGGATTCGGTGGTAAAAGACTTAAAAAACTACAACATACAGTTGAAATTGCGACAAAAAGCTATCTCCGACATTTGTTTAACTTAGGTCTCTCACTTATCATAACAAACGAGACACCTAAATAAGATAAGTTAAATCAACTAGGTTATCAATGATGTTGAGTTTTTGATAACTGAAATCAAGAATTTTTTTTTCCCTTTAATATTTATCGTGGCTCTTCCTAAAAAAAAAAAAAAGTTCTTTTATTATATATTTTTATAAAAATAAAATTATAACAATCATAATATATATAATGATATAAAAAGATAAATTAATTGTATGCGTCCATCATATATTGAATGCATGATCTTTTCATTATACATTAGAAAAAAAATAGACAAAAATATACTAATCAAAAGATTAAAAAGACTGGTTATCAAAAATAAAATAAAAAAATTAAACACAAATTTTATCAATTTTCCAAAAAATAAAGGAAGCGTGCGTGTATATATTTTTGGTTATATATATATATATATATATATATATATATAATTTTGCGTTTTTTGGTCACTAGACAAACGGGTTTCAGATATACCAGTCGGGCCAAACACAGTAAATATATAAGGGCCTTGTTTGGGCGGCCCGGTTTGTTTCGGCTTGTTTTTTAAGCTTAAGTTTATGTTAGTTTTGTTTAAGTAAATTGTGGGCCTGATCTGATCATTTACTTTGTAAGCCCATCTTCACATTTGATGTAACATTTTCTATTTCCATATATAATATCATCCTTTAGCTTTACCGATCAAAATAAATAAATATCATCCTTTATCAAAAAAATAAAATTTCAATCATATTTACATCCACTTTAATAATTTTTATTTATTTATTTATTTTCTTCCTTATTTAAAAAAATACATTAATATATATATATATATATATATATATATATATATATATAAATATATAAGTTTTCCAAATCTATATGATCGTATGAAATTATTTATTTTCTATATGATCATATTGGTTGTTATATTATATATAGGAGAACAATGTTTTAGTATTTTTTTTATTTGATTAAAAGATTTTTTATGTAAATATATAATATAAATTTATTAAATTATTTAATTGAAGAATATAAACACAAATCTTAAATAAAATTACTTGAATATATAAACACAAGTCAAAAAAATGAAACAATTTTTTAGAATTTTTTTTTTATTTGAATAAAATATTTTTTATGTAAATATATAATATAAATTTATTAAATTACTTAATTGAAGAATATAAATACAAATCTTAAATTAAAATTACTTGAATATATAAACACAAGTCAAAAAAAAAATTACTTTACAAAAATACATACAATATTATTTTAATATTATAATATATTATAATTTCAATTGATTTTTACCTCATCTTATTAAATATAATATAATTATAATAATTAATAATAAATATAGTCTATATTAGAAAAATTATAAATAAAAATATTGTTGGCAAATTGACCAAAAAGGTCTCTTACATTATAAATGTTTTGTGATTTCATCATTTTCATCCTTGTCATGTCAAACTAAAAGAAAAATTAAAATTTTTAAGGTTTTGGTTTTTTTTTTTTTAACAAAGAAATGATATTTTTACCCCGAGAAAAAATATTTTTTTAAAATATAATAGATTGACTAATAGTTGACCAAAAAAAATTAACAGAAAAGATGAAATTGGCCAAAATTTATAAGATAAGGGATGAAATTTTCCAAAAAAAAAAAAAAGGATAAAATCGCAAAACATTTATAATGTAAGGGACATTTTTAGCCAATTTGCCGATTCCTTGTCATGTCAAACTAAAAGAAAAATTAAAATTTTTAAGGTTTTGGGTTTTTTTTTTTTAATTTTTAAACAGTAAAATGACATTTTTACCCTTGAGAAAATAATTTTTTTTAAATATAACAGTTGACTAACGGTTGACTCAAAAAAAAATAACAGAAAGGATGAAATTGGCCAAAATTTATAAGATAAGGGATGAAATTTTCCAAAAAAAAAAAAAAGATGAAATCGCAAAATATTTATAATGTAAGAGACCTTTTTGGCCAATTTGCCTAAAACCATATAATATTTACTGATTTTTTTTTTTCTTATCTTCTTTTTAAAATTAAAATATATTTTAATTTTTTAAACCTAATGATAATAATTATTTTTATAAATTAGATCTTATACTTGTCTGGTTGATCTTAGTAGGTCTCATATCTTCTAACAAAAAATAAATAAATAAATAAATAAAATCTATACATAATTATCAAACTGATAATAATAATTAAAAAAAATTATCCTGTTTTAAGGAAACATAATCTCACCATAGGGTTAGAATATGAATTTAATTGAAACTCCAAATCCCATTGAATTTCATTCCTATTCTAATTAGACTTACGATTTCCTTTTCTTAAATCAGAAAGGAGTAATACAGTTTATACATATACTAGTATATACATCCCGCCCCAGGTGAGGGATGCATATATATATTATATATTTTTTAATTTATTTTAAAATTTTGAACTGACAAAAGAGAGATAGTTTAGTGGTACTTACTTACAGCGCAAAAGAAAATAACAACATAAGTTAAACAGTCCGTGAAAGAAAGAAAGAAAACAGAAAACAACAGTAAAAAAAAGAAGACATAACCCTAGAGCTGTAAACGAGCCGAGCCGAACCGAACATCATAAATTTGACCTCGTTCGATTAAGTGTTCGAACACTGTTCGAATTCGCTCGTTTAATAATTCGAGCCAAAAATTTTGTTCGAGTTCGTTCGATTATTTGTTTATAAAGCTCGAGTTCACTCGTTTAACTTTCAAGCATACTCGAGTTCGAGTTCGTCCAATTATTTGTTTATAAAGTTCGAGTTCGGTTCGATTAATAAACGAACGAGCTCAAACCGAGCATAAACGAGCTCGAACGAGCTTTGTTCGCGAACAGCTCTACATAACCCACATCATTATCTCATGCCGGATCTAGATAACAATTAAATTCTCATTCATTTTTCATCTTCTTTTTTTGTTGGACTACTTTGAGTTGTTTCTTCACACATCACCTCCCCTTTTAAGCTAGTCCACAATTCGCATTTGTTATAACATTGAACTTGTTTTGATATTTGTAATTGAAATCTTGGTTTGATTCCTTTACAAATATATATACGAATTTTTCTTCAATAAATTGCTTCAAGTCAAACATATAAATTTGATCATGTACATAAAATTTATTATTGTTAGTATTAACCATTTACCAAAAAAAAAAATATTATTGTTAGTATTAACAAAGAAATTTTAAAATAGACATAATTATTTTGTTGAGATGTTAAATTACTTTTTTTTTTTTTTGCTCCTCATAAATTTGAGGACTCAAGAGGCTCATCTTCCGCTACCTGTTGGTTGAAGTTTGCTGCGCACCTTTGGACCTTCTTGGGTTCAAATGTGCAATGACTTCTTTTATCCTAGTTGATGCTTCTTCCCTCTGACTGGCAACCACATCAGTTCGCTCAGTTCGAAGAATCAAAATTTAGATCAATCTGCAGTAGAAAGGGAAATTTCATTTTAAAGTTATGGTAACTTTTCTGCTACTGGCTGGACCTGAGAAGGTAAAAAAATTAAAAAGCCAAGAAAGGAAAAAAGCACATGGCACGAAAATACTAACCTTGATTCTCTTGAGATTCTCTCTTCTGGCCTTTTGTTCCTCGAGTGTCACGTGCAGTGTTGCCAATTCCTTGTCAAACCACCAATTCAAGCATAAAGAAATTTTGGAACTCAATAGAGATAGAGAGAGAGAAAAAAGAAGTAAAACATTAAAATCTAAGATTATGCAGCAAAAGTACCTTTTTTTGTCAAATTTAATCTCTCTTTTAATAGGAAATCCTCTTCCTTTGTTGGCATCATTTGCATAATAAGAACCCTGAAAATCAAATAAAGATTAATATTAATCTACGAAAGCACGACATTGAAAATCCCAATTTATTTATTTATTTTAATATATTAAAATTTCAATGACTTCTTTCTCTTGGCAAATCTAGAATTGTTAATTTGATAATACTTAATCCAGTAAACATCTGTAAATGGTTAACAATCCTCAGCATCCATTGGCTTACATTCTTCAACTCTTCCAGAAGTAGAAAATAATCTCAACAGCTCATCACCGCAATCCAATGCTGGTACATTCCGAACCGCAGCAGGCTCATCCTTGTAACGAGGCATAACTTTTGACTTCTTCACTCAATTTGTGGTGAAGAAAATAAAAAGCTGCTCTATTGGGATTCAGAGAGTATTTGATGAAAAACTGATAACTAAGACTGGGAAGGGCAACAACGTCTGCAACAGCCCAAAATGCATTCAAGGCAACATAACACCTGGTGAGTACCACGGCAGACACAAAGGAACAAGTGGACAAGGAAATATTTCTTATTGATTCTCACAAAACAAGAAAAAACTGAAATCTACATTTTATTCCTCTACCTCCAAAGGATGATGATATAAACAAAAAACATTTTTGAATAGAAATTTGAACTGTAATGGCAGCCATATATACAAAAGAGAAAAGACTTTAAAAGAATATGCATAAGAAAGACTTCTTATCTCAATACAAGCAATCATTTTAAAAAAATAATAAAAAAAAAAAAAAAAAAAAAAAAAAAGAAAGAAAAGAAAAGAGGGAGAGAGATATTGAAATATTAAAACTCATTCTATTGAATTAAAGTCATTCTGAACAGTTGAAAATTTTATAATTGAAAAAAGTCCATTGCAAAAACTTTGTGAATTTCATGCAAGACCTTCCTTAAAGTTCATTTGTTCATGTAAATGAAAATCTTCACAGAAACATTCACTATAAAGCAAATTACATATCGAAATTTTAATAGGAAAACAATAGAAAATGTATTCACCCAAATTTTCACAAAAATGTGGATTTTTTCCAGTAAGCTAACCTCTTTGATATCTATTTAATCCTAGACCAATTTGCATCTAAGCAATTCAGTATAATACCTTTGTTTTCATTCCTAAAATATAGTTTTTCCCCTTCCCCCTCCATCTTTAATTTTGAAATTTGTTTAGCAAGGGCATTTATTTATAAACTTTGATTTTGCTCCCTTTAACTTGGTAGCAACTTTTTTTAAATATACATAATATAGATACAAAAATGTATATTAGTCTTAATCACAAGTATAAATTTTTATATATATATATGTATGTATAATTAAAGGCAGAAAAAGAAAAATGTAATAATTTGAACTCATTATTATATTATTTTACTTATGATTATTTGAATATAATCTGAGTAGAATTTTACTTTCTATTTGTTTTTACGTTTTTTCATTATTTTTTAGTTGTATTGTCTCAATAATTGAACTTTGAAAAGCCATTGGCAAGAAAATGCATATAAAATTCTCTCTGAGAATATACTTTTGCTACTCTTAGCATTGATTCAACTGGAAGTACCTGAAGCTCCAAGAGAAGGAAGCACTGTGCTATTGAAGATATAACAGGTGGAAGGTTGACCAAAACTCGGATGCATTCCAGTTTGAGTAATTCTTTCCATAGATGTAGCTAGAGATGGTAATTTTAACTCTCCAGTGATCCACATAATTGTTCATAATATGCCAGTGAACCTGAAGTGGACACATATGATCAGTGCATTGTAGTACATCAGCATCAATTACTGAATTTTCTAGTGAGGCACCTTCACTGTTACAGTCTAGCAAATACATTAACAATCAGAAGTAAGAAAAGGCAGTAACAACAATGAGCAACAAGGTTATCTTTTGATAAATTACTTAGGCAGATTAAAGGAATGGACAACCAAACATTTCCTTACATCATAAGAGCATAGTAAATGATATTAAAGCACGGTTTTTTTCTGCTATCACAAACTGGACCATCCCAGAAACACTGTACATTACCAGATATTTATTCACAGGGTAATAATATTTCAAGAGAAGAACACATAGTTCTAGGAAAAGCTTGTGTGTGCGTGTCTCGTAAATTTAATTAATCACAAAAGAACTCAATCCTACCAAACAGGTAAATGGGCAGATGAATTTTCTTTTCTTTCTCTTTTTTGAACATTTTTTGTAGTTCTGGTGGGGTGGAAGTTTGATGTGGCATTTTATACAAACAGGTGGTGAGCAAGTGGTGAAAATCAAAACAACCAACCACAATAGTAAAAAGAAAGCCAAAGAGAATTAAGTTAACATGATAATCAAGAAAAATCAACATGAATCTGAAGAGAAAAGAACAAATTTTATTTTCAGGAAAAGATTTTAAAAGCTCTAGGATCTCCACTATTCTTATTGATTCAAGATTTTCAAAACTTTCTCAATAAAATAGTAATTTTTCCAATGCAATAATAGAAGTTCATTAGAAACTTTTATTAAAGTTGTAGCAAAAACCAACTTTGTTTACATATATATAATGTAAACAAGATAAAAAAAGATCACCAAGATCACCAATTTCACATATTGGACTGATAAACATGTACCCCAATCTTTTAACACAAAAAATAATAAAATATGTATCCCAATGAGGCCGCAACTCTGGTTATCAATCTATCTGAGTGTAATTTAAGAGCACTGTCACAAATATATGATAAAGAACTCCAGATGTTAAATTGATTATGTAACCACTCCAAAATGAACAGCTTCAGGCATAGCTCATAGTGTTGAAAAGTAACCTCCACTTTCTTAAATTTTACATCCTTACCAATGAAAGCCTTTGTTAATTCCCTTAGACGAAATTTCTTATTATTTTACCTAATTAGAATCTCACTTGTGACTCATGGATAATGCATGCCCATCAAAGCACACATAAGATCCCCCTTTATTTCATGCAGTAATTAATGCTGTCATTTGCATCCAACAAATGGATCCATTCCATTCAATTATCATGACACTTGCACCCATAAAAATGCCCCCTCCATTCAAGTTATATTATGCTTTTGCTAATTGAATTCACTTTAGTTAATGATTCAGCACAAGAAGCTGAAAAATTGCACTTCAGAAGAGTTCAAGCTCAGATAACAACCACGTAAATAAATAAACAAATCGGTCTGCTGCTAAAAAATAGAGATGGCTTACCGGTGGCTCAAAGAAGACCTTCTCTAGCAAAATCCTTTCAAATGATTCTCCAAAATCTACACTGTCCTAAAATAAATAAATAAATAAAAAAGGAGCCAGAAAGGTTCAACCTTAAACAATTAACTCATATCTCATAAAACATTTAAAAACCAGGTTTGCAGATACATCTGAATGGAAACACCATTCTTTTACACATTTCAATTTTTACCATTTTTGTAAAATCAGGCAGAACTAAATATAAGGTATCCCAAACTGAATTGAGTTTAATAAAAGAAATCCAGAGGACAATGTCTGCAGCTACCTGGATGTACTCCATCCATCTTAATAAGTGAGGAAACTTCTCCATATCTGACTTTGAAAAACCAACCTACAACAGCAAGAGTAATTCTTATTAATGGAATTGGAAGAGGCAGTATAACAAATAAAACAGTACATATTCCGCAATAAACCATAGTCTTTATCCAAAAGAGTTCAGAATAGATATAAAAAGGACTCTTCCTAATCAAAATGTATAAGCAGTTTATGTGAATAGACAACATATATGGATAAAATTAACACATATCTTTAAAATTAACATTAAATAGACAACACAAACAATCCCGAAGAAGAAGTTTAATGCCATAATTTGAAAGTAAATGACAAATAGAGTCACCTGATATGTCGCTGCTGTACTCCAATCTTGATCCCAATAGTATTCCTTAACAATCCTTCCATTGGACTGTTTTATTTTAGTTTCAACCAAGTTCCATGAACAACGGCGAAGCCGTACATTTCTTATCCCAATGATAATAGTTAATATTCCTCGAACAATAGGGATTTCGTTACAGTGCTGGATTGCAGAATCCGAGCGATGAGATTTCGGGATCTGGTTCTGAGAACGAATGTTTCTATAATAATAACGAGATTCAAGTGAAGGAAGAAGAAGAAAAGGAAAAGGAAACGCCAGTGGTTGAAAACAATGCGGTAATGATAAAACATTGAATAAAAGAAAAAAAAGCATGTATGACAAAATAATAGTTTTGTCTAGACTTTTGTAATCTTATATATATATATAAAAGATATAATATATATATATAGACCTTTATCTTACTCATGATTTTCTGAATTCCACAATAATGGCTTCTTCTGAAAATAACTATTCATCTCTCCAAAATAATTGGGCAGATTTGCCGATTGAACTTCTAACCAATATTTTGGATAAAGTAATTCTGCTTCAAGATTATATACGATTTGGAGTTGTGTGCAAATCATGGTATTTTGTTACCGGAGAACAGAAACAGAAACGTCAACGACAACTTAAAGAGCCGCCATTGTTACACATCCCGGTGGCCGATAATCCAAACGAGCGGGCTTTATATAGCGTTTCCAAAGGTAAAATTTATAATTATCGATTTTCAATTCCGTATAGAAAAAAGTGGTGCGGAGCTTCTCATGGTTGTTTGGCTATTTCTGACCAAAATTCTATTACCAAAGATTTATGCATAACATTATTTAATCCTTTTTCTGGTGGTACTATACAACTCCCACTCATCATGGACAATGTAGAAAATTACCAAAGATTTAGAGACAGCCCGGATTTCATGATTTTAGTTGAGTTTCAAATTTACAAAGTAATTTTATCATGCGATCCTTTTTTGTATCCGGATGATTATGTTGTTGCAGTAATTTATGGTGTGAATCGTAAGCTACTTTGGTTAAAATCTGGACAAAGGAAATGGAATTTGGGTGTATCCAACTGGGGCAACTCTCCTTACCACTTCATTAAGGGATTTAGTGACATTCTTTTTCTTGGAGGTTTATTATATGGAATAGCTTTTTATCAAGAAAATGATTTATATTTTATTGATGAATTTGATGATTTAAGTGACAGCAAGGTGGAGGAGAGCAAACATTTTAAACATTTTACATTATGTAAAATGGGATTAAATCATATGATTTTATTTACAATACATATAATATTTTTAATTCATACATAGTTGAATCTTCAAATGGCAACATGCTGTATATTCGAAGAATTTACAGTTTTGACAAAAATAAAGAAGGGAGATTGAATACAATGGATTTCAAGATTTATAAGTTGACGGATCGGGACAATGAGAGAGGAAAATGGATTGAAATAAAAAATTTAGAGAAAGATGATGTATTATTTTTGGGACCTAATAACTCTGTATGCATACTAGCTTCTTCTGTTCCAAATTGCAAATCCAACTCTATTTACTACACAGATGAATCCACACCTCATCCATATTATTGTGAATTAGGCCCTTATGAAGCTAAAGATATGGGAGTCTTTCATTTAAAAGATAGAAGTTGGGAGCCTCATTTTGTACTCCATCCTTCTGTGAAGTTTATGTCTCCTGCTGCTTGGATTTCCCCAACCTTGAATTGATTTATTTATTTATTTATTTATTTTGTTAGTTTTTAAAATTTTAATGGAGAATGTTAGTGTGACTTTTTTGGATCTTTTCACTTGTATTCTTCTTTTTACATTAGAGAATGTTATATATATTATTTAAATTTATCTTGATATTATTATCTTTTTTAGATATATTAGATTTTGATAGATTAAATATCTAGATCTCTTATCCTTTTGGATACATAATACATATTATGTATTATGTATTTCACTTTTCTCTGCTTCGTCAATAGCCTAACTATACTAACATCATTCCATCTTCCTTGAGCAGCATAAAGATTAGACATCAATACGAATGCATCATCATTATCACCTTCCAATTCTATAACTTTTGCAGCTGCAATTTCAGAACATGTTAAGTATTTAATCAATTCTAATTGTGAATTGATTAAAATAGAATTTATTTTAATTTTGCAGATCGATTTTTGTTACATATTATAGTTAAGTTGTTCATACTGAACACGTTTCAGAAATTAAACTAAAAAAAGTTTTGACATTGATTTCCCATGAACAACAATTATTACATGCATAATTAAGTATTTTATCTTAATTAATCATTATATCTCTATTTCTATTCCTATTCTTGAGGTTTATATCCTATCCTTGTCAAGCATTTCTTGATCTTGTACTTGGTAATACCAACAATGTCCGAGTATTAAATCTTCAGTTACAATCTCCAACAGTGTAGAATTCATCATTTTCATGATGCTCTTGGTGATCCAACATTGTATGATAGATTGCTCTAGTTTGTGTAATGGATGATACCATTCTTCAACGTCCGATTAATGTTGATTTGTGTGACTAAGAGTTTTGGAGTACATATCATATCATGTATTCTAATGTTTTTTGATAAATCATAATCAAAGATTTCCAAGTTTTTCAATAAGTTGGTGGTAAATATATATATTTTTAACAAATTACCTTCTAATTACTTAATTATTTTATTTATATTCTATTTAAAAATTCACCATATAAATAATATTATTGACAATAGTAATAATAATACATCAGTTTTATATTTTACTTATTTCATCTTTATATATATATATATATATATAATATTAAATAATTAAACTCATAATAAAATTTGATCATAATAATCAATTTTACAATTTAAACATTATTTCAAATACACTAATTTATTATTAAACTTTAAGTTGTCAAGAAGGCGTAGCTTAACCTCATGACATGGGAAGTCATGAATTAAAGATATGACAGAAGTTATGATTGTTCGAAAAAAAATTTAAAAAAATAAAGAAAAAATAAAAAATTAGTTATGGATGAATCATGTTTGTTTGTCTAAATTTTAATACACTCCGAATCTTATGTTTCAATTTTTCAAAGAATTGTTAATGAATTTTCTTCCAGTTACTTTATTTTATTCATATTAAGCAATTAACTTCATAATGAAATAAGTCTATTTTTTAAAATATACAAGTACCAATTTTCTTAAATATTTATTATTAATGAACAAATATATAAATTATCTATTATTGAAATTTAAGTTAAAGCGAAAAAAGGAATTATTATTATTTTTTAAATTTGAGACATTTTTTAATCTATTATGTTTCAAATTCATGATCTCTAGAAGTGATAAGTGAGATTGTACTATCTAAGTTAGACCTTCTTGACAAAGAAAATTAGTTACCTTGGACAAATTAAATTAAATTTTATTAAATTTTTGAAAAACAATAAATAATTTGTACCACAAAATAGTTCTTCATAGTGGAATGGATAATTTTTATGTCCGAATGACACTTTCATTGAAGGAAAGAAAGATTTGTAGGGAAGAATAATGTTGAAATAGAAGGGAAAGAGAGATAAAACACAGAGCATGCATTTTCATCATTGAAATTCTTTTTCCTTTTCTTCTTCTTCTTGGGTTTCAAAAATTTTCTTTAAATTCCTTTTATTTTTCTTCTTCTTGAGTTTCAGATCTTTTTATTGGGTTTCAGAAATTTTCATAAGGATTCTTTTTCTTTTTCTAGGAATAATAGAGAAAATTAAGATTTTAGGGTTTATTTGTTATTTAAAATTGTAAAATTATTTTTTATAAAAATTAAAGTTTATTTTTTAATTAATGGACAAAAATATCTTGTTCAAAACAGTCAAAAGAGTAGACTAATAGTAAACATTGACAAAAAGTCATATAATAGAACTTTTAAAAACCTAGAGGGCGGCTTGTGAACGAAATTCAGTGTTAAAGTTGATTTTGAAATCTAAAATATATTATTAATTTATCATAAATTTGTTTATAAAACTAAATAAAAATAATGATAGAGGAACCGAGGAAGTAATTCAATTTTGACAAACTTTAATTAGACTATCATAATTATACACATTTTACGATGGTCCTTTACTAATATTGTAGCATAATTCTAAATAAAGAGATCTTGGGAGGCCTTGAGAAGCACAGTTTTTAAGAATGGCCAACTCCAAAAAGAATATTGTTGTTGCTGTTGTATTTTCTGCTTATTATTATCATCAAAAATAAATAAATAAATAACTGTACAAAATTGAAAATGGAACATTCCCACTGCTATAATTTCAGTGATCATCATTTTAGTTGTTGGATAAGTTTACAAAATCAAAGAAAAACAGTTACTTTTACAAATTAAATTAAATCAACATAACTTATTCCAATTTTTATTACCAAAAACATTTGAGAAATTAAACCAAAACAAGATTTGACACATTTTTATTACTTAACAGAATTAACTTAGCTAATCCATATTTCTATCTATCCTCTGTTTCTTTCCCTAACCCATATTAGCATGTTCCAGTTAACTCTATATTAATGAAACTTGGGTTACAACCTTCAAAAGTGCAAAACACTAAAACACCAAATTCCATTGATATGTTCAGACTTTCTTTCTTCTTCTATTGGACCCTTTCTTTCTGACCTATTGAATGATCTTTGATTTCTATTTTTCCACTACAAAAATAAATGATAAAAGAAAGAAAAATTAAATTAAGGATGTTATTGACATTTAATATAAAATGGAACAACTCATATGAGACCACCATTTCTGTTTTCTTTTCTTTCTTTCTGTTAAAAGAATAGAAAATTACTTCTACATGCATCATCAACCATCTAATGTTTGGCAAAGAAATTTTTAATTTCTACTTTTAATTTTTTAAATCCCTTAAAAACCCAAGTTATATATTTTGATTAAAGCTTATTGTATATAAGACACAGCTTTTTGTTGTTGAAAAAATTTGTGTAATTTTCAATTGTAATGGAACCATCATCTATTCATTGATCTAAACTCTATCCTCATTAAAGCTTGTTTGTATAAATCTCCATACATAGTTTGTCTAGTGTCTAAAACTATTATATAATTATTTATAATATTACATATAATATAATATATAATATATAATTATAATATTATAAAATATTAGATTATATATAATATCATTGTCATATTGTATAATATTATTGTAAAGACAATTTTTTATTATCTCCAAAATAATAATCAAAAGTATATAATCTAATATTTATATATTTATATATCTCCATTTTTTCTTTTCGTTTTCGAGGCCTTAGGGCTTGATCTCAAAGAGAAAATTTCTTTTCTTCTCTATAATGCACCTCACCTCAATCCACCTCTCTCACAATGCTCCGATGATTTTCTATTTATAGATGAATGAATGACCCAGAAGAAATGATGTGCAATCATCCGATTCGTAAAGACATATATTTATATACTTTTATTCCTTCATAATTAATTAAACATAAATTTAATTAATTTAAATAATATTAGAAATTGCGACAATTTCAATGTCTACAATTAAATATTATAAATAAAAAATTTAAAATTTATTATTAAAGAAAAAGAAATTAAACATTTAGTATTTTCTTTTACAGTGTTGGATTATTTACAAAACTAATCTCACATGTCTAGAAAATAACAAAGCAAATAACTATTCTCATTGAAATCTAACAAGTGGGTTGAAAAGTATTTTTTTTGTTAATGCAACTGCACTGCTAATAGTTTTATTAAGAAAAGAGAACAGGGGAAAGATAAAAGAACAACTTAGAGAGAACCTGAGTTTCATGTAGATATTAACCATTCGCTAATTGTACCAACCAATATGAAAAAATAAAATAAAATTATGGATATAAATGTCAGCTCAGGAAACAACAGTACTAAAGCAGTACTTAAAATGACATGAAGCAAAGCAGTGTTGGAGGGGCATCTCACATGATAGAGCATTGTTCAACATTCTCTGGAGATCTGTGGAAGCAATTGAAATCATTTGTTAGCCATATAAAGCTTGGCGAAAGTGGAAAAACAAAACTAATCAGTTTCAAGCATACAGGTTGGAGAAAGATGAGATGCTTGTATATTCAAACGTGTAAAAAGATGCTCCGATTGCAAACTACATCCTCCCTCCAAACAACCCCAGAAATAAAGAATTTTATTTTTTTGTCATTTTAAAGTAATAGTCACATCTTCATATGCTGAACTCAAGGAAAGGTAAGACTCGGCCCAAGGAAAAGGTGATGCAAGAAAATTTAAACCAATCTGCTAAGTAGTGAAGAAATAGAGAGCATTATTTCACAACCCATGGGAGTTCAAGGGAACTTACAATTGAGCAAGATTCAAAAAATCAGAACCACCTAACTGTCGCATGATATCATCAGGGGGGTGCCCACATTCTTGCATTTTCTGCATGAGATCAATAATCTTGTTGGAGTGTTCGCTCTCTGTCTCAAAAACTTTAGTTAGCTCTTTCATAAGTTCATACTGTGTCAAAAACCGTTCATATTCTTCACTGCTGATTTTGCTTTTATTTTCTTCCAACCATTTTGGATATCTTTCACAAATTTCTTTGATGGGTTCCTCAAGAACTTCTTTAGATAAAAGCTGCTGCATAAAAGTCTCCATAATAGTCTCCATTTCCTAAGACAATCACCACATGATTTAATAATAGAAAAAACAAAAACTAATTCTGATAAACTTAAAAAATGAAAAACAATATTTAGCGTGTATATCACTATTTAATATCAATAAGTGTTTCGAAAACCTTCAACAGCAGATTGGATGTAACATTTTTCCCAATAATTGCACACATGTACAAACAAATAACCTAACAATAGTAAATCGCTCTTCAATTCACATGAAGCAAACTAATCTTTACTCTGTTTCAGAGGGAACAACAAATAAATAAGAAATACCAAATACAAAGAGATAGCTTGGAAATGAGGTATTATCTTACTATCTTATGGTATATGTGCTCTTTCTAGAGTTAGGGTTGATTAAATATGTATGCACTCTCATCAACTAACAAATTGATATAATTGCAACAATTTATGCTAGTAAGCAACTCTAATCCTTGACCTCTCTGTCAATTACCATTTAAAGCTATTGAAAACAACAGATAAATAAAATTTGCAGAAAAATGCATTCCAAATATTAGATGTTGCAATATTATTAAAATTCTATATACAGATAGTCTATGCCACAGTGTAGTTAGATCAACAAACAAAACAAATGAAACAGAGCTTTTGATAAATACAAATTACATCAAAATCAAGCATCTAGATAGTATCATATTGTGGGTGAGGATGTGTTACAATATAGTTGCAACAACTTTGAACCAAGAACTAGCAAATGGCTCCTGAAGTGACGTTCATAATTTGAATACAGTAAGGTGGTAGCATTCCACCTTCACTTAAACTTCAAGAAATATTTTTCCACATTCTCATTTCATTTTATACATTTCAAGGAAAATAAAGAAGAGGTTCTTCAATCAAATAAGATGCTGTTACTGATTTCAGGTAACCTCTAATAAATAAATAATGCTATAAAACATCAAAGAAAAGACGACGAATAGGAGGAATCATAAAACAGAAGAAACAAATTTGGATCAATTTTCAACACAGAGTTCTGTTTCACTAGATAGCACAACAATAAAAACATAACAGAATAATCAAATTATCCAAAAGATGCTAAATGTCCAAGGATTGGATAAGGGTATATAATATAATACCTTGGAATCAGCAAGCTCTTCAAACTGCTTCACCCAATTCAAAACTGTTTCATTCTCAAGATTCTCTCCACCCAATTCTGTATCCATCAATCCCATTGATTTAATAGTTTCTCTTGTCTGCTCTCTTAACTTATCAACAGTCTCAGAGGTATGAGACTCCTTTGAAACCTTTTGTTTTCCCTTTTTCTTACTTTTCAAATCTGGTAAACCCATCCCGAGCCCTTGTACATCAATAGGCGTATTAGAATTCTCCTGTTTGTTTCCTCCTCCATTAGGTCCACTCCTATATCGAGAACAAAAAAACAACAACAAAGCCAAAAAAAACAAAAACCCTTACTATTCCATATCTAAATAAACCATGAAAACCCTACAAAGAGAAACTTATCACAAGGAAACTAAAAGAGATTGAACCTTTGGGAAGTTGAAGAAGAAAGATTGAGGCTTTGAAAGTCATCTAAAGCACCTGACAATTAACAAATATTCAAACTCAAAAAGCTTCTGAAAATAGATAAAACATATAATATATATATAAACTTCGCCCATAAAATTGTTTCCCAGAAACTACTTACTGTCCAACAATTGGTCCAGATAATCTCCGGGTTCAGCCATGGATTCCGAACTTTTCCTTCGTATTGCCAATAGAAAAGGGAGGGGGAAAGAGACAAGAAGAAAGAAATCAAAAAGGGAAGAAGATAAATGTAACAAAAATCTTTCTTCCTTCAATTTAAAGACCTCCGCAACCCCCTTTCTTGGCTCCGTGGATTCATCAATAGGGCGGCAAAACTGCTTCTATCCAATGAGAAACCAAAGAAATTTTACATGAATTACTGTGCCGTATATATATATATATAGAGAGAGAGAGAGAAAAAAAAAAGAAAATGCCGTATTTGGTTTGGTTTGGAATTTGGATGGGAAGAACCAAAAAAATAGGGGCAGTTTTTAGATTTATTTTGTTTTATGTGAAATTAAAAATTAATTTTCCAAACATTTCGACTCCTTCCATTACACATCATAAAATCTCTAGTAGAATAAGAGACTATGGATAAAACACAATAAAATTTATTTATTTCTATTTTTTTTAGGTGTCTTAAATGTTTCAAACTATGAGAAGTTAAATTTATATCCAAATTAATTTTATTAAAGCTGAAATGGTTCATTGCGGAAAAATAACTCTAACCTCAAATTTTAAATAATTGATTCAAATTTCCAACTTCACTTAAATAAAAAAAATCATTTCATTTCAACTCGGTTAAACCTACGTATGTATCATAAGTTTTAAGTTTTTAGAGTATCGGGAGCATACCAAAATACATAAAATTTAATCTTTTTATTTAAATATTTCATTTTGTACCTAAAATAAATATGTTATACTTTGTATATATATATATACGAGATAATTAATTATTACTTAAAAATAAAAGTAAATATTTTTTATTCAAAGCTCTCACTATTAAAAATATATATATATTGTTCAAATGAACCTTATAATTTTTATAAATTTTTAGATTTTTTTTTTTAATTGATAAAAAAATAAAAAAAATCTAAATTATAATCATAATAATTATTAATTTAAATCATAGAAATAAAATAATAATAATATTTTTGGTAAATAATAAAATAATAAAAATAATAATGAAATGAAAGGAAAAAAAAAATATCAGGTGTAATTCATTAGGTTATCATTATTACCCTGGTTTTTTTAACCATTCAAGAAAAAGAAATCGGAGTTGAAAGTAAAAGCAGACTAAATAAACGGAAGAGCCCTAGCCGCCTGTTATTCCCAGCTTTCATCCCTCACTCGCCACTCTCTGGTCGCCGCCGTTTTTCCTTCTCTATTTCAGGTGAAAACGGCTCCGTGCGCTTTCCTTCTTGTTCTTTTTCCTCAGATAAATTTCTATGTAGTCCGTACTTGTATTCTTAATTTTGCTGGCGTCGATGTATAAACATGTTTTTTTTTTTTTTTTTTCTTTTCCCCTTAAGTATGTTTCGTATGATGATGCCTTTCTGTGGAAAATGAAAAATCTGTTCAGCACATTGGTTTTCTATGGCTGAGTAATTTGATATTACATTTTCTGAATAAGAAACCGTAAATTTTGATGTTTTTTCTAGACTGAAAGGGGAAGTTTCTCTTCTTGACTTGTTCATGAGAACAGTGATAGAGTTTTTAGTTGAAGGTGTCTAAGTTTTCATTTACGTGGTGATAATAAAATCTGAGCTTCATCTTGATGTTCTTTTGTTGGTCGTTTATGGTGGTTCTAATTAGCTGCATTGTCATTTGGGGAAATGGGTGTTTTTTTTTTCTTTTTCTTTTTTTTTGCAGGTGCTAGGTTGAGTTAATTTGGAATGGGGAGTAGGGAAGATTTAGATATTGATGATGACTTCAGTGAAATTTACAAGGCGTATACTGGTCCTCAGGGCTCGACAGCTAACAATTCACAAGAAAGAACCACCACTGTCAATAAAAGGTCACATGCAGGTTCGGATGAGGAAGAGGAAGCCAAGGATCCTAATGCTGTCCCAACTGATTTCACTAGTCGAGAAGCTAAGTTTTGGGAAGCTAAATCAAAAGCTACTGAGAGAAACTGGAAGAAGAGGAAAGAGGAGGAGATGATTTGTAAAATATGCGGAGAATCCGGACATTTTACCCAGGTACTGTCTATTGTTACTTCTTATTTTTACTTGCTTTTCCACCACAAATTCTTGTTCTTGGTTTTATCGCAAGCATGTGTTTTATGCTTTCAGAATCAGGCGTGAATTTTTCTGCACAGTTGCATATGTATTGTTTGCATATATATCGCCCCAAAAGGGAAGATACAAGAAAAATGGCTTATACATCAAGATGAATGTACTAAACTTGTGGTTGACTATTACGGGCCATAAAACATTAATTAGCTTGCCTTGGCATTGTATTCTAGAGATTTCTTTGAAACTTTGATCCCTACTCCGATGAATCATAGATAGAGTACTAATGCATATGATTTGCATCTTTCTTAATTATCTGAATCAACTAAATTCTCTATTTCCAGTTGTATATTTTATATATAATAGTTCTTTTTCCTCTCTCTATCTCTCTTGATTGCTGTGAAAGGGATACTTGTTTTAAGATTGCAAATCTGCAAAATTGGGAGCATGTGGCACACATATGTATGATGTTGATTGATATAAAATTGGTTCTTTGACAAATTTTATATTGTTGTATACCAAAATTAGTGCTAGGGAACTGTAGTCCGAATGCACAACCTATAGAGTAATTTGGTGGGGGATAGCATAACATCTGAAATTTGACCAATGTCAGATATTTACTTGAGATTGTTCGTCAAATATTGATATGATCCTTTTCCTGCTTTATTCTTTTGTTTTCTGGAAGGACAATCCATCCTGTTTATCTTCTTTAGTTTAATAAAAATTTCTGGATAGAAATAAATCGGTGGTGCTGAGGATCAATGTCCTTTATTGGATGTGCAATCAGCTTCACATTTGATATACATATCTGATCCTTTTCCTAAACTTCTTATCAATCTCGTATTGATTTGAGTACAAAGAGAGACTTACTTACATTTGATGTTACTGACTTTGGAAACTCTTTCATTTTCTCTCCCTGGAGAATAAGATTCAAACCATGGCTATGAAATGTAATTGATAATGTTTATCATTTTTTTCCTCCTTTTGGCTATTATCTATCCCCATTGAAGGGGAAAAAGGTAAAGGAGCAGTGGGTTACTGTTAGGCTAACTATTATTTTGGATGTATCTTTAGTACTTAAAGTTAGCTGGCATTTGTCGTAAATAGGAATTTTTTGTCTTTAACCTTCTATTAACAAAGTAAATATATCGCCAATATATATCTTAATTTTACGTATTGAAAAGAAATGTGTAGCTTCTGTAATATGGTAATTAAAAAATTTTTGACATATTTTATTAAATTCTGTATCTTGCAACTTCACTTGCAAAATACTTTAGGATATTCTTTTTCTTAATCAATATGTTTATTTATGCTTATGTAATTCTGGTTCAATGTTTGCTACATGTTGAATAATGTTAGGGTTGCCCGAGTACTCTCGGGGCGAATCGGAAATCTCAAGATTTCTTTGAACGGGTGCCTGCAAGAGAACCTCATGTCAAAGCACTATTCAATGAGAAAGTGGTAGATCAAATTGAAAAGGATATTGGCTGTAAAATCAAAATTGAAGAAAAATTTATCATTGTTAGTGGTAAAGACAGATTAATATTGAAAAAGGGTGTAGATGCTGTTCACAAAATTAAAGAGGATGGAGAGAAAAAGGCTTCATCTAGTTCTCAGCCATCAAGATCAAGGTCGCCTGAGAGAAGAACTCCTCCAAGCTCTCGGTTTGGACGCCCTGATTCTCAGAGATCTAATCCTAGCCCTCACGGTGCCTCACAATACCAGAATAGGTTTGGCAGACAAGACAAGGTTGTTGAGGATCGTGTTCGTGAGGATTTGCAAAAGATATCTAGGGGTTCCCCACAAGGTAGAAACACCATAAGCTTTGTTCTTTTAGCTGTGACATTGGTTGTATTACCTTGTATAGTGATGTAATGTTATGCTTTTTTTTTAGAAAATCTTTAAGATGGGTCCATTTTTGGTAATAGTGTATGTTGCTTATTTTGTTCTTTGCAGCAAGAGGTAAGTTCTTATGTTCAAGATTTCTGTTCGGTTCTGATGTAACTTTCATGGTGGGTGTGAATTGAAAGGATTGTCTCCCAAATGAAATTTTTACTGAAAAGCCTATCAAGACTCGTTTACTTCAGATGGGTTCACTATGAGAATTTGCGATAGTTTGTGATGTTAAAGCTGCCATCATTGTTAGAGATCTTGAGTAGGACATGCTTAACACACTCTTCCTTTGGTGAAGCTTATGGTAATGATGGAGCCAGAGGTCGTTCAAGCCATTCGAGGTCTCCTGCACATTTTCCGTACCCAAACAATTCGTATAATTCATATGATGCTCATGGTCAAGGTAGGGGAGGATACAGGATGGATGGATGGGATGCGGAAAGACGGGGATCTGATATGCAATCTGGACGTAAATTTGAGTATCCTGTCTTCCCACAGACATTAGAGGACTTAGAGTTAGAATACAAGAGAGAGGCAGTGGAACTTGGAAAAATTCGAGATAAAGAAGAAGATGAAGAAACTTTCAAGCATAGGGAGGTGAGAATGCTGATTTCCTAGCGTCATTGTTTCCATTATTTATTGATTGTTTAGTTGGGCATGCTGAAGTTTTGAGCTTCTTCTTCCCTTGTTCCTTTCAGATTATAGCAAAGACTTTTACCTCATAGATACATCTTGACTCTTGCATTTTCCTCCTATTTTTTTCCAATGAGTCAATGTTAGTTTGCTCTTCTACCTTAGCATTTCCCTGGCTTGTTTGAAGGATGTTGACCTGATAACGTTTTGGATTCTGGTATGTAAGGCTGTCAGAGAAATAAGGGAGAATTACATGAAGAAACTGGGTATCCTCAGAGGGACTCATGCAAAACACTGGGAAGAGTTTCTTCAATATGATGCCCAAAAGAGGCAGCAACAGGCACGACACAGTATATCAGCTTCTGGATTTGGTGGATACAAGCAATCTACATATCCTGAATATGAACATTCTGTGGGAAATCCTCATTATTCAGGAAATAATTTGCCGATGGATACAAGGGACAGCTACCCTACCCCAGTGGACAACTATCCTTCTTCAAGGCCTCATGACACTTATGGTGACTTTCAGCGTCAGAGGCGGAATGATTATGGGAAAGCTTATAACCGATACTAAATTGGAATTTTTGGAGTTTTGCATGGTGAGTAGCCTTATTCTTTGAATACATATATATATATATATATATATATATATATATAAGTGTGGGACAGCTCAGAATGTTACTTTTGGTTGTCGAAACATCTCTCATCAGTTTTAGATAGTAGTTCATGTTGAGTAACCTCAGTTCCTATTTGACTCACATTTGCCTGTCAGCTATAGAAAATACTTCTCAAATTTTGCTTAGATTTTAAAAAACATAAGTGTTTGGCTTGTAGGATGGATTTACATGTGTAGGATTGGCAGATTTGGAAAGGATTTGTCTACACCGCTTTTGTATGAACTGCATCAACCTGAACTCTACTTATAAATTTTCAGGACTCTGCATGACAAAAATTTGAAGATGCAGGTTGGTGCTTGATTGAGCAACTAGTCAAGAAGTGGGAGGCCTCAAATTTGACCTGTCTAGGTAAGTATTTTGTGTTTTTGGACATCAGGAAAAGAAAGGTTACTGTGACAGAGCATAGTTTATCTACCTCGCTGGGTGTTGGATAGCATTGTAAAGAAGTTAAATACATTTCTGTTTTCTAGTTGGTTTTAGTATGCCGAGTGAGTAAATTGCTCTAGTAGTTAAGGCATGACAGTTGCAGTAATTCTTGGACGAAATGTGCAAGTTCTTAATGAAATTTGGAACTGTTATATGCTTCCAGTTTTCAACTGTTGCTTCTCATAGATTTCCAAATATTAGGCCACCATTCCTACAAATTTTCCATACATTAATATCAGAAACACACAAGTGAAATAGACCATTGCTAAGGAATCTTTGTTATAATTCAATTGTTTCTCATCTCATGGACTAATTCATTAGTTTTAGATCTTTTGGTTTTTGTATCGCCCCCTTGTTTCATTTAATTATTGCATTGTTCAAATCATCATTTCCAGTACAAAAACATCTTAGAATCTAGAGTTTTATAAACGAAAGACATTGGTTGCATTTTGCTGAAGATGATAAAAATTAATTACTATGTGTTATTTTGATTTACTTATTAATTTCTCAAACAAACAAAATAATTAGCTACTTGTTAATTTTAAATTTTAAATGTATTTTTTATTTTAACTAGAATAACTGTTCTAAATATCTCAGTAGATTCTTTTAAGTGATATATAACTCCAAATTATATAAAATATTCTTGAGCTTTTTCCAAATAAATCTCATGAAACAATAGCGATTTATTCAAATCTTCTAATTCATTATCTATCAATCAATTTTTTTTTTTCCAAAATTTCAGAGATATAAAAGAATATTAAGCAAAAAAAAAAAATCCTATTTTGATGCTGAGGATGTTATTTTAAAGGCTGATTGGACAATTGTTTAATTAACAATGAAAAAAAAAATTATTATCTTCTATAATTAACCAAAAAAAAAAATCAAATTCATGTAAAATAATAATAATAATAATATTGATTACTATTTTTATTCGAGTATATTAATTTTAACAAGAATACAAGAAAGAATTATGTGTAGACTATATTAAGATATCTGTTTTGAGATTTTTTTTTTTTTTTCCTTTTTAAAATTTGAAATTATTTTCCTCTAAATATTGAGGAATAATAAAGGGATTTAGCATTTACCACAGAAAGAGAGTTAGCCAAACTTAGCAGAGAAACAATGGTGGTGGCGCTCTCACCAGCCACTTCTCTCCGGCTTAAACCTCTCTCTGCCGCTCGATTCCTTGCCTTCTACCGGAACACCACCTCTTCCGTTCCTTCTCTTCACACCCATCTTAAAGTTCCTGCCCCATTTTGCTTACATACTCGCCGGAGGAGCTTCTGCTCTATAATCTCTGCTGCCCTCTCCTCCGGCGAAGCCACCAAGACTGGAACTTCTGGTAAGAAAGATTCTATAGTAGGCTGTAAAGTTGGGGAATTTCGAAAAAGATTGAGAATTGCGGACATTAAAGGCGGCCCTGATGAGGGTCTCAATCGCTTGGGGGAGACTTTGATTATTAGGGGTTGGGTCAGGACGCTACGTATGCAGAGCAGTGTCACTTTTATTGAGGTATTCCTTGTACTAATAGCTTTTGTAACAGTAATATCTGTTATAGATTTTTAGTTGTTGATATTACGGTTCAAGGACCTGTTACAGCTTTTCATATACTTGATGGGATTTGTTCGATTCTGCATTGGTATTTTTAGCTTTTAGAAGATTAGAATTTGTTAGTCTTATAGTATTTTGTCTACGTGAAAGCTTTATTTACCTTTTACTTATCATAAATTTTTCCATTGAAATATGCCATTGGAGTTCATACTTTTATAGGTTTTGGTCTCTTCTGTTTGGGAATCAAGAAACTTTTGTAGATATGTGAATGCATTATGGAACTTCAGTTTTATGATTTGTGCGTAAATATGAGCATCTCTTCTTTAAAAGTTCAAGTTCATTTATTCCTTTTTTATATTATTATTATTAAATAATAATAATAAAAAGTGTAGGATTCATCTGTGTTTATTTGGAAGTTCATATCATTGTACTCGGGGTACTGAATGAAATCTCTGTAAGTTAGGTTAATGATGGTTCCTGCCTTTCGAATATGCAATGTGTTGTGAGTTCAGAAGCCGAAGGTTATGATCAGGTACGCAATCATTGAACAATACTCATTTCTTCATGATGGCACTGTATGTTTTGGGGTTTCATGTGCATTTGTTTTCAAAATTTTATATGATTATTTTATGCCACTGGCTATTTGAAAAAGGCTTTTGCTTGCTCTGCTGATAGATACTAATAGGTATATTACACAAACATATACTCACATACAGCCTTGGATATCATCAGGAATAGCTATTCTGAATTCATAGCCTGAAAAACATTGAAGATTCAATTCTGCGCTCCTGAAATAATGGAAAAAGGAAACCATTAAGTTTATCATTACAAATGTGGGTAGAAGTGTGAAGTTTGTAACTTCATATATTGGACATTATGCAAATGATAGTTGAAACATGTGGGTAGAAGTGAATGATGTAGATGTTTATGATGTCTGTGCATCCTAGATTTCTAGATTATTTCATCTTTTTAAACAGCTTCTTTTCTTTCCTTGTAAATTGTCAGTGTTTTGGTTTAAGTCTACTTTCTATTTGCTAATAATATGTGAATTGACATTCTGGTGTTTGTTCCATCTTCGAAAACATCTTGATAGGTCGAAAGTGGTATGGTTTCAACTGGTGCATCAATACTGGTTCAAGGCATTGTTGTAAATAGCCAAGGAACAAAGCAAAAAGTAGAGTTGAAGATTGAGAAACTTGTTATGGTGAATAACTCATTTCATACTCTTGCTAAGTATTTGATAAAATTTAACCCTTTTTTACTATATTTTGATTTATCATTGCAGCTGTACTGCTTTCGTATTCTTCTGTTTATCCTTCTAATCTAGTAATTTGGTCTACTTGTGTATATGGTTTTTGTGAAAGAGGCATCAGTATTAATTGCAAAACTACTTTACATCTTTCTATATATTTTTATTCTCGTGATTTTTATTAATAAATGGTTTTACTATATTCTGCCGAGTCCTGATTTATCATTTTATTATTAGGGGCCCTGTAAAGAATTCAATACTTTACTTAGGGAGTGTACATGTATAGCCAACATGTATAAGTGAATAATCATAAATCTACTCCAAGGAAGGACTTTAGGAGATTCTTCCTTCCTGTTGTTGTTTTTGGGCTAAGTTGATGTCTTGTAATGATTTAATTTATCCAAGTGAAATGAGGTTACTACTGAATATTTCCTAAAACACGAGTGGTCCTCTCAGCAACCATCTCTTAATTATCTATGAGAAATTCCAACACTTCTCTGTACGAAAGTCAAAATATAGACACTTCCCACGACAGTTATGTGAAGTCTGAGATAAATATGATAGAATGGTGTGAACCATTTGAAATGAAGGCATTGCGGACCATGAGAACTTGGAATGCTAATTCCTTTAAATACTTATTTCTTTGTCAGCTTATTCCAATGCTTTTTTTTTTCTTTTTCTGAGCCTTGCTTGTCTCTGATTAACTTGCAGGTTGGTAAGAGTGATCCTTCTTTTCCCATCCAAAAGAAAAGGGTGAGCCGAGAATTTTTGAGAACTAAGGCTCATCTTCGCCCTAGAACAAACACTTTTGGTGCAGTAAGATTCTCTTTTTTCTCGTGTGCAGGTTGATTTCTCTGTAACTTGTTTAAATGCATTCTTATCTTTAAAGATACTTACACTGCAATCATGTTGCTGAAGTTGCTTCATAAAATTAAATTTTGAGGATCTATTATAAAAATTAGTATATATGTGGTATGTGCTGTAATATTTTCCATTCTTTATGTATTTAAAATGGATCCATTATGAACCGTGAAACCTCATAACAGTAAGCTCTCGAAACATAATTTGTTCTTTACTTATTGTTGATGCTTATTTTGCTTGCCTCTTGCAAGTTGGTAAGACAATCCCTTTCTTTTCCATCCAAAGAAAGGGGTCAACTTATAACTTTGGACTATTAAGACTAATTTTTCTAAGAGATCCTCAAAAAATTTTCAATACCTTTGAGAACTTTGGAGTGTTTTTAATGTGATGTATTTTATATCCTTAATTTTGAAAGGTCAAGTTCTTAGTTCTCAAATTCAATTCGTCTATGTTCTCCATCTTTTAATGTTATTAAAAGTTCCTTTGCTGGTAATTTTTCTGGTCTATTTCCTTTGACGTTTGAATGTAATTGAAAATACTGAATTTTATCCTTTTTTTTTTCTTGCAAGGGTATTTAATGTTCAAGTATCAATTTCTTAATTCTCTAAAGTCTAATGAAGATCTCTGTGCTTTAACCTTGGAAGTTCTGTTATGTTCTGTTCCGTTCTGTTCTCTCTCTCTCAATTATGCAACTTCTTGCTTATCTGCTCTGCAATATTTGGACTCCTAGTTTTAACTGGAGACATTTTGTTCCTATTGACACTGATGCAATTGTGCTTTATTTTCTATGGAAAATGTGAAGAGGATAACCTAGCTTCTTTAGCATTGGGTTGAAAAATTTGAAAGTGCTTTTGCTATTAGGTTGCGAGGGTGAGGAATGCTTTGGCTTATGCCACTCACAAGTTTTTTCAAGACAATGGATTTGTCTGGGTCTCTAGTCCAATTATTACAGCTTCCGACTGTGAAGGTGCTGGTGAACAGTTCTGTGTAACGACCTTGGTATATGCTACCTCTTAAGCTAATTTGCATTGTAATGTATACTCTGACTTAGAACAGAACAAAAGATTGAATTATTTTCGATGTTTCCTTCTAAAGTTGAAATATTATTGGTACATTATTGGTCTTCTGCCATTTGTTTTCCTTTTTCTCCTTCCCATCATGGCCATTGGTGTCCATTACCTATATTGTATAGGAGTCTTGTGATTTTTCTCCCACTTCATCTCTTCTCATCCTTCCATTATCTTGTTCAGAATAGGAAAGGGCAGCTCTGAATTTCTTTAAAGGAAGCATCTTTTTCCTTCTAGGACGCATTTTGAATTGCTGTTTACATTGTGAATATGGAGCTATACATAATTTTCCCTTCATTTCCATCAAACTAGATTACTTCTATGATATGGATGAGATGTTTTGGTGTTGATATGTTATAAGCTTTCCCATCAGGTGTACATAATGCTCAGGAATAGCATGAGTGGTATCATTTGAAAATCTGCAAATCTATTTAAGAATCTTATAATTGCTAGATAGAGTTTTATTATTTTTGTGTTATTGTATTTGGAGATTTTGTCTCTTTATGTATGCTTAAGATTGTGTGTCATGGAACAGATTCCAAGTTCCAATGAAGTTACTGATTCTCCAGTGGCAAGAATTCCTAGAACTGAAGATGGTTCAGTTGATTGGTCACAAGTAAGCTCACAACTATTAAATATTCTATTTTACTTGATTTTTGCCATGAACAAAAATTTCATGTCTAGTCTGCCCATATTTGGAGGTCAATAGCAGACTGATTCTGGATAATCACTGAGATATTGCTTTTATATGTTGAGCTGAAATACTGCTTTTCGTACAATCCTAAGTTAGTTCTTGTTTATCTCATATCTCTGACATTTTAAGATTAGTTGAAATGGGAGCAGACAAATGATGTAGACTATTATTATCATCATTGACTACAATGAGTATTATTCTCATGGTTAACTGTAATATCTTGAATAATTAATTTAGTTCTGTGTTCTTTGACATGGTTTGTTGAAATTACCACCAAGAAACAAACTCATGCTCCACCTCAAAATCAATTGCTGGCTTGAAATTAATTAATAGTTCTGTTGTTCAGAGATACAGAAGCAAAATCATATCTTATCTCAGGAGTGATAACCTCCACATTTTTTAAAATTAATTTTTTACTAAGTGCTTTAGAAAGAATGAATTGTCTACAAAATGTAAATGCAGAATATTAGAGATGATAAGTTGAGCTAAAAACTAGCAAAGTAATCGAGTCTTTTTCTTTTGTATGCTTGGAAAGGCTTAGCTCTTTTTTTTCCCCTAGATGATCAAAACAAGTCTCGACAAACAAGCTTTTGAAGTTCGATTCAGCTATCCCTATGCCAGAATTGACTTTGTAATAAGAATATTTTTGGATTGATTCAGACTTTTATATTCCTCTAATATTTATTTTCTTTCATAAATCTGTTGTTTGCCTCTAAATCTTGTTTGCATTGTAGTCTGGTTCCTAGGCCAGGAGTTTTGGGAAAATTTGTATTCTTTCGTAATACTTGTTATCAGTCTGTAAACTAATTTAATAGGGTGATTGGTCTAAAATTTTATTTTATGGTGACAGGATTTCTTTGGAAAACCAGCATTCTTAACCGTGTCAGGTCAACTAAATGCTGAAACTTATGCAACTGCTCTCTCTGATGTATATGAGCTTCTCCAACATTTTCCTGATTCTTGATTCCTCTCTTTTTGCTGGTCTAGACCAACTATGGTGTTTCTGTTTCTGGTCCTGCACATGAACTCTTAACAAATCATATACATTTTACAGGTGTATACATTTGGTCCAACATTTAGAGCTGAAAACTCCAACACTTCAAGACATTTGGCTGAATTTTGGGTATTTTAATTTTTAATTAATTCCTTGAACTTTCATTGGTTTATATTATTAATTTGTGGGGTAAGCACCAATAAGCTAAAAACTGGTTTTTTCTTGTTTAAGATGATTGAACCAGAACTTGCATTTGCTGATTTAGATGATGACATGGCCTGTGCAACAGCCTATCTCCAGTATGTAGTATGTTACTTTTCATATCTATCATCACATATCTGATGCATTTTCTTGGATTTACATGTTTTCTAGTGAGCATTTTGTATTTTGACTGTTAAACTGATATAGTTTTTTTCACTGAAGGTGCAATATGTTTTAGAAAATTGCAAGGAAGATATGGATTTCTTCAATACTTGGATTGAGAAAGGAATTATCAATCGACTTAGTGTATGATCTCTTCACTAGTTCATGATGTGCAATTCTGTCTGTTAATTATCCATGAATTTTGGGGCTTCAATCTACGTGGCAGTTATTTAAGAATAAAATCATCTATAGATTATGGATGTTTTTATCTGCCGTAATGTTTCTTTTTCTTAAAACTTATTTCGAGCAGGATGTTGCTGAGAAGAACTTTGTGCAGTTGTCCTACACAGATGCAATTGAGCTTCTACTGAAAGCAAAGAAAAAGTTTGAATTTCCGGTAGTAATTTCCTGACTATTTGGAAACTTCCCTACCTGATTCTCTTTCCACTGCTTTTGTGTTGTGGCTGTAGTTGGTGGCAAATATATATTTGAAGTTATTGCATTCTACTAATGCCAAAATGTTATAAAAAATTGATTTAAAAGCAGTTATTTGGCAACTGGAGGAAAGATACAAAACAACATTCTACATACTAAATCATCATTACCGTTGGATAGGTTTTGCTGCCATGACAATTTTGAACCTCTCATCTCTAATGTCTTAATTTACATAGATGGCATTTACCTTCACAAAACTAATCATAACTAATTCAAATTTTCTGCATTTGATAGGTGAAGTGGGGATGTGACTTGCAGAGCGAGCATGAGCGTTATATCACTGAAGAGGCCTTTGGTGGTTGCCCTGTGATTATCAGAGACTATCCAAAGGCATGTCTTTTTTTGTCTCAATAGAATAGTAGCACATTATATTGATTGTACTACTGAAGGAACTAGTTATTGAAACTTCACCGAAAATACTTTTCAGGATATCAAGGCATTTTACATGCGTGAAAATGATGATGGGAAAACTGTTGCAGCTATGGATATGTTAGTTCCTCGGGTACTGTGCTTGACTTAGTTCATTTTGTCAACTGCTTTTGTTTCTGAAGCTGAAAGTGAATACCGCATTAATTTTGGCATTCATACCAGTTGTGCTGAACTTGCTTTGTATGTTGTTGACTGCCTTGTGCATTTTGGCAATATTTGCTAGATCTCACCTACTATTCTAAATATGTCCTACAACTACATACTTCTTAGGTATACTTGTGGACTTGTACATTTGATCTTTTGCTTGATTGACATGGATATTATCAAGGTGTGATTTGCTCCACAACCAAAGATCTTACATTGACAAAGTTGGAAATGCAATGTTATTGAACCTTCGAGGAGAAATCATTCATTGCAACTATTTATCCAGTTGCTAGCCCCAAAGGCAAAATCTACATGCAAGCCAAACTCATTATGCCCAAGTCATCATCCATTGAGTCTTATATGTTAAGGCATACTTGCTTAATAATGCATTGCAAATTTTCACTGAAGTTTTTTTTTATACATAAATAGTTCTATATTAACACTATGGGTATCTGGTAATTTGCAGTTCCTCTGTTGACATTGTTGCTATTTTTGTCAGATTGGTGAACTTATTGGCGGAAGCCAAAGGGAGGAACGTATTGAGTATTTAGAAAACCGACTGGATGAGTTAAAGCTTAATAAGGATAGCTACTGGTGGTATCTTGATCTGCGTCGCTATGGTACAGGCAAGTATTTTTATTTGTTTCCAATGTTAAAAAATCATTTTCCAGTAGCCTGGTTTTGACATTGCCTCTTGGGAGTCTTTTTCTCCCCAACTTCGGGTTTCATTACCCCTCAGTCAGGGTGGGGCAAATAAGGTTTTTGCGCTCAATCCTGCAAATGAAGTATAATTACCAGCTTTCTTAGATTTGTGCACCTACAACAACCATCATCTTTATGCTTTTTTTGTTTCTTTTAACTCCAAACACAATCAGTCATTCTTTTCTTCAAAGCAAGGCCTTGTGTTGGATGATTTTGTTGATTACTTATATATATGTGGTTGTTTAACTTTTTGCAGTTCCACATGCTGGGTTCGGGTTAGGTTTTGAAAGACTTGTACAGTTTGCGACTGGTGTAGACAATATAAGAGATGCAATACCTTTCCCTCGTACGCCAGGATCAGCTGAATTTTGATGCCTGACATTGAATCACATCTTTAATTGTTATATTCTTTCCTCCTCCTGCAAGCCTTTTGGAAGGACTGGAAGCTGTAATTTTGAAAGGGAGGACTCCTGGTAAGGGATTTCATCATTACTGTACCAAATTTTGTATATTTATGAGAAACAATAAGAAAATTCTTATTGTGAGGGAACAATAAAGCCTCATTACTGTAATGTGAATCAGAGAAGTTTGCCATTTTTAGGGAACAATTCAAATGACACAAATTAACAGTCCTGATGTGTTGTGTTATCATTAGCCTATTATTTAGGGGTAGGGATCTCTTGTTATCACCAGTTTTTATATTATCACGGCTTAGTACCATAGTGCTAAATTGCCACAAGATCTAGATCAGAACCATTGCCTCCTATTCTTCTTGGATTTCTTTCAAAGAATTCTGGACTTAATTATCATTCAAATCAAGTGTAAATTTGAAAATTAAATGCTAGACTAAATCGAGCCTCTAACAAGCAATAGTTCATATATATATATATATATATATATATATATATATATATATATATATATATATATGTATGTATAGATATCCATTTTTGTTCTTCAAATGTAATTTGCAGAAGATTTGAGGTTTTTTCACTGACCAGCTTTCTAGTCCAGCAAGCTACGATATAACTTTGAAGATACTTGAGAAACAAAGATTAGGAGCCAACTTTATTGCCAACATGATGCTCTATTCTCCCTTGAGAAGTTCTCTTCTGACTTCTTGAGGGACAGTCCTTTCTTTCTTGCGGGAAAGGGGAAAAAAAATGAATATAATAATTGATCTGTACAGTGGTGTGCTCCTGCAAGCTCTCTGCAAATATTATAACACCAAGCACCTAAAGAGCTAGATTGGTGTACACGTTTACAGGAGATGAACAAAACCTATTTCTAAACTAACAGTAAATCTGTGAAACAATCAAAATATATTTTCTTTTCAACACGATGACGGAGAACAGTTCTAGAGCATATTATGACACAAGTGGGTCTTTTTTTGGCGTTGGTTGGAAAACTTTCTGCTGTATATCATTCCAAGCCTCTTCAATTTTTGTATGGAGAAATCGAGGAAGGTTTGTTCCACCACCCTGGAGATTTTTCTCAGTAGAACTTCATATTTACATCATAATAATTACCTCAGAGTTCCACTTCATGAAGGTCATCCCCAAAACTACCAGCACTGGCAGAGTGCAATGAATTTGGCATATACACTGAAGGTGACATACCCAACACATCTCCCAATGGTTTTACTTCCGTCTGGTTGAGAGTTCCTGAATTCACATCAAAACTACCACTCCATGATGCAGTGCGCCGGGAGCTAGCAGATATCACCTTGGAAGGGATGTGACCCATGCTTCCAAATCTTTGCCTAGTAGACAGGGATGGCGGTACAGACGACTGGAACGTGTCACTGATGTTGGAGCTGGAGGTACTTTCATTGTTGGATGAAGCATCTTGTAAGTTGGCTGGAGTGTCATCAATCCTCTCTTCAACAGAGGATACAGGCGTGGGTACAAAGAATTTGGGGTTTCCATTTACAGCAGGTTTAATGGAAGAAACAGAAGGAGACTGGAACAAGTTAGGTTGGTTTCCACCACCCTGGTTAAAGGTGTCCACATACCTGCCAAAAAGAAAACCCAAGGGAAACCTTCATGTTTAAGCTCAGCAAAAGTAAAGCCTGGGTACATTCTAAAAACTATGCCCTATGCCAAATAAACAAAAGCTTACTTCCCCCCACCTCTTTTTTCCAAATGTTTTTTTTAAAAAAAAAAGGCAGGAAAAAGTGTTTTCAAACTAACATAAAATGGGATCCAAGGCAATAATGCAATGCATGAATAAGCGCTCTGTTGTCACTTGCGCCTGCTTTAACTTTTTCCTAAGCCAAAACCTAATTTGGGCAATTCTTAATGCTTCAGCTTAAAAGAGCTAAAATTTTGTATTGGAGAATGAAGCTAGGAGATGCCATTTCAAAACTAATTGTTCACCAATGATGTTAAAAATAAAAAATTTCAAAACAAGGCTCATCTAAAAGCATAAAAAAGTTTAAAATAAAAATAAAAGCACCAGCAGAACAGAAAAGGCCAAATGTCTCAAATCAACATGATATAGTTCTGCATCTGAAACTCAGCAACTAAGACAAGGGCAAGAGAGATGGGGATCTATAACACCATAGTTATTTACTACCCATGAGCAACCAGGGAATTAAGATGACAAGGCTTCATATCTCTGTATTTACTCGAACAATTTATACTAACAAATTGCTATAGCATAGTCTAGTGCAACAAAAATCTAATCAAAGATGGTTGAGAAAAGGATTTTAACTTACCTGGAGCGAATGCCCGTACGAGCACGTGCAGAGAACTGATTGGAGGCAGGTGGAAGCGGAGGCATTCCTGAACTATCCATGGTAGGGCTTTTGAAATCTGAGCTTCCATTGCTGACTGTACCTTCACTTTTTAATGCTGTTTTCAGGTTGTAATCTGATGTCCCGTTCTGGAAAGTTGCAGTAGTAGGTGGTGGTGGAGGGGCAGTCTCCTCAGCTGGAGGTTCAGCACCTTCCTCCACCCATCTCTTAAGCTTTTCATCATAATAAAACTTATTTTTTTCACCAAGTTTTGCCTACACAATGCCACAAATGTCATGGAAGAACAAATTTCAACATAAAACAAAGAGCAGGCTTCCTTCTTCTGTAAGGCAAAAAATAGAGATAAGAATTTGTTAATAAACAATAACATTAACTTACTTGACGGCCTTGTCGAGGTCTCAGGACTAGACCTACAGTTTTCTGAAGGAGCTGGGAACCAAAACCAAATCGTCCAAAGCGAGAGGTACCTGCACCTGATATTTCACCTTGTGGATTGGTGGTACTCGCTTCCTTGGATGAATCTATCTGAGCCTAGAAAATTTCACAAGACCTCGTATTTCAGCCAGATTGAAGAATGATAAATCGACCAATTAGAGAGTTCAATGTGCATTTTAAATGGAATAGGTGTCGAACAACAACAAAACCTGTCTGGGACTCCTGCCAAAATCAGGCTCAGAAACACTTCGATTATGCATAGTCATCCTATTGCCATCAGATGCCCATTCGCTAATGGGCTCCATAGACGCTGAAGGAATCAATGAGGACATTGCCATTGTTGATTGACTTGCTAAGACCCTTGGTCCCATCTGGTGATTCTGTTCATAACCAGGTGAGCCACTTCCACTTGCTGAAGGAACAGGGGGTGGAGAACTCCCTACCACTCGATGGGCAGTAGAATCAAACAGATTGAGCAGTTTACCCACCAGTTTTGCAGGAGCCAGGTTAGTTGAGAATCCTCCCTGCAGATTTAGGCTTCCACTTAAATATACATAAAAGATTTAGAAGGCAAAATCAGAAGGGCAGAGAGACACCTGTTGGTGAGTTCTTATCCTTTCCTCCAGGGATGATGCCAGTTGTCTCAGTGTTTCTACCTCAGGAGCTCGGCCAATTTTTAATGATTTCTGTACTGACTGACAGTATCTGCATCAACATTATTTCACTAAGTAAACAATAAAAGAATAAGACATATCCATCTATAAAATGCTAAAGCTTTTTCTTCATACTTCAGAGCATCTGATATTCTTCCAACTTCTGCCAACATGTGTGCATAGAGGATTTTATATGGTTGGAAAGGAAGAAGAGTGAACTGGGAGTTCCCCTGTACCTTTGAGTATTCGTATATCTCAGTCCTCTGTCACATGGAACAATGCATTAGAAATAAAAACCTTTAAATTGCAACTCAAGTAAATCAGAGAGCATGTTTCTCTACAAACAAACAAGTTCCATAATTTTTCTTGTTAAGAGAAATAAGGCAAAAACAGTCAAAAGCAGGTGTATAGCACCTGAATAGCCTCTGGACTGGCATATGTTCGAGGGAACCTCCAATGATTGGCACCAAGAAGACACATTCTTGCAGCATTCGAGTAAGGCTCGAAGTTTGCTTCTGCAATTAGGTAACATATGTGTGCAGCAATAACCTGAATAAAATTTTTTGCAGGTGACCAAGTCAACGGGAAAAAGAACAATCAAATAAGCAATATTAGAAATCATTAGTGCAAATGCTTACATCATTTTTCTCCTTCCACATGCAATCTCCAAGGTGAATAAGTACAAGTTCATCATCTTTTGTCCTGTTAGCAGTTATCACAGCCAAATTTTCCTCCCAGTCATCCAACATGCCATTAGCACCAAACTGGAAATACCAATGGAAAAACCAAAATAAATAGAAGAATCTTATTTTTAACTTTTTGTACTTGAAATAACCCAAAATGGCTCAGGAGAAATCGAAAACCATCAGATAGATATACATCTTCCAAATAGAAAATTAATAGCCGATGTCACGGTGCATGTTTTAGTCCTCAGAGGAAAGTAGCTAAATCCTAAGATTCAGTAACAGGCTACCTGTGCTGGTTGTTGGACAGGGTTTCCAGCGACAGATGTGCTACTGTTAGACGAAGCATCTATCCCAAAAACATCTTGTGGTTGACCTGCAATTAGTAGGCACAATGTCCTCAAAGGTGAACCAGGTACCAACTGGCGTAGTGCCATTTGCTTCACAGTATCAACATAGAACTGCAAAGTGTAATTGAAATACAGAGTAAGAATATGTCCATGGTAGCAAGAACAAGAGTAGAGAGAGAGAGAGAGACACCTGATCCCCAAGTTGGGCAGCAAGAACAAGAGCAGGACCCCACAACTGACCCTCCAGTGCACACTGCAAAGCATCTTTTTTCCTCCCAAAAACCAGAAGGCTCTGAACCTCAGCGGCAGTGGCCTAAACAATATAATGCAAATAATTAGCACTTCACAACCAAATATTCGTAATATGCAAAGATCCAAACATACCTTCATCTGCCCTTCAGAAGGCAATTTCTGCAAGCAGGGCGCAACAGCACCATATTCATTAAATTGTCTTTTGGAAGATGCAAAAAGTTTGGCAACTGCTGCTTCTGGAACATCATTTTCCTAAAAACATAACAGAAGCCGCAAATAACAAATTAATGAATCAGTGGCGAACTCAAAATCATAATTCTTTGTAGCAGAAGGAACTTATACGAATTATAAGATAGCACAGCTGCTATGGTAGGAGAAATAGTGACAATGAGAGACTCCAATCAATGTATACCATGAGATCACATGCATGAATTTTTTTTTTTTTTGGAGTGGGTGGGGGAAATCTAGTTATTAACTAAATGCAGACAAATATACAGGCCCCGTTTAACATTTGATTTGCCAAGACCAATTACTCACAGAGATTAAACAACTTCTAATTCTGAAAATATCTTAGAGCCACTACAACAAAAAGGTGCTTGAACGCACTCTGTAGACAGGCATAGCATATCAACAAAGCATACAAACAACTCCATTATGGCTCATTAGACAATAAAATTCATCACTATAATACAAATGCTTAGATATAATGAAATTTAATTAATAAGTAACATACCCATAAAAGATCAGAACCAAAAGGAGAACGAAGTTTGCCATAATACTGACAGGATATTTTTAACAATGATAGAAGCAACTTCAAGACATCTGTTTTCATATAGTCCATATCAGGAGATTGTGTGTTTGAAATCCTCTCATCAATCCATCTATTCAACTCTTTAGTACTAGCACTTCCACCAGTAAGTGGACCAGGGAAAGATTGTTGGCGAAGAGCATCAAAGTAATTAGAAGAAGCACTGGAACCAAAGCCTGGCGCACCAGCATTAGTGATTACTACTTCCATCAAGTTCAGAATGGATATTGAGCTTCCTACAGGACTCTTCACAGAAATATAGAAAAAAAGTTCAGATATGCTAAAAGTAATAGTGTAATATCATTCAGAAAGAAATGACATGTTATGGGGCCAACCTGGCTTCCAAAGGAAGATGCTCCAATGGAATTATTTTCTTTTGCCACAATAAGTTTTCCTCCAAACCCAAAAGTAACCAATGCATGTGGAGGCCGGCCAGCAGATGACAATCCCGAGGCAGGAGAGTATGAAAATTGATTGCCTCCATGAAATTGCTGTGGTAAATTAACTGAGTTCTGATTGCTATAATAATCACTAGCAGCAAGATTGTGCTCTTTTTGTGCAACCGCTCCTTGCTGGTTATATTGCTGACCAAAATTCCCACTTGGAACAAAACTACGGGATGAAGCAATTGTTGAAAAACTACTAGGGTTTGCTTTCTCATAGAACCCATAATCATTAGACATCTGATGACTAACTTGGTTGGTTCCTGAAAAATGTTGGCCATATTTAGATTCTAATTGCTGCTCTTGATTGAAATCTGAAGGAGACTCCATCTTTGAAGCCGTTTCCGGTTTCCACGTACTTGAAACCTGCTTATTATAATCACCAAAAGATCCAGACCAATTGTAGTCCTGGCCCTGGGAACTGTAATTGCCAACTTGGGCGTATCCATCGACTGTCTGTTGGTTGTTATGGTGAGATGCAGTATCCGTTGAAGCAAACCCATTCTGCTTCTGCTCTTCCTGAGCATGGACAGTCGACTGCAATGATGAATCATAACTATCTAACGCACGCCACTCCTGAGCAATTGTATCATAATACCAACCAGGGTATTGGGGATCAAATACCATATGTGCTGGATATCCATTATTTAAAGGTGACGTCTGATTCCAGTCTGATGTACTTCCACTAGTGTCACTCACTTGCGCAACCTCATTCCAGGCAGGTACATTTCCTGTAGCATCACCATGCTGAGATACCTGGTTCCAATTAGTGACACTCTCTGTGGTAGAAGTTTCAGGGACTGTACCTGCAACAGAGTGAGCAGTCTGCTGCAGATAAGAAACTTCGGTCTTCTCATTAGAAGCAGCCCAATTTAAGTCCGAATTAGACTCAACATTCCCTTGCACAGACGCACCAGCATCATAACCATCCACCTGATACCACTGCCCAGTGCTAGGATCAAATTTCCACCCAGGATAAAGACTCTCCCAGTATTGACTGCTGTTAAGATCCTGTTCCCCTGTACTTTGTTGCACAACTGCCCCGGCATTATTAATGTCTTGATTATCCCCGAGACCCAAATTATCAAAGTGTGCAGATTGATGTAGTTCATTTCCCGCAACAGCCTTATTCTCGAAACCAGAATTATCTACAATGTTTCTAGTTGAATCATCAGCATTCTCAGACAACTCAGTGAAAAAATCAGAATAAGATCCAAAGCCAGAACCATCTTTTTGAGCTGCATTCGATGTAAATGCACTCCATTGCACCTCCTTAACACCCAGAGCTCCAGATCCACCGCTCTGTATCACATTTGCAGCCTCAACACCTACATTTCCACTATCTGTTTCAGCAACAGTCCGAAACTCAAATGAATTGGATGAATTTAATAAACCGGTATTCTCAGTTAAACCACCATCCATAGCTGCAGTTTTCTTATCATCTGAGGCACCATCAACGCTCCCAGACCCTTTAACTTCATTGTCCACTACTTCTTTGACCTCAACATTTGGCTGAATTTCAGATTGACCGCAAGAGTCATCATTTCCAAAATCATCTTCCTCCTTTTCACTAATGTTCGCTTCATTAATGTTCAAGTTTGCAAAAGCCTTTACTTCATCAGAATCATTCCCATCTGCAAAAACCGGGGCTCCTGATGCCATTGATGATGTAGTAGTGGCAGTAACATTAAAATCCTCCTCGTCATTTACCAAATTATCAAAGAAATCTGCATCAGTCTGATCCTCCACTTGAAATGGAGGACTCGAAGCCATCTACTCAAAACCCACAAAATTCCAACTAGAATTCCAATAAACAAAAACCGCGCTTGAAGAAAACGAAAACCCAAAAAGATAAACAAAAAAACTCCAGTCAAAACCCTACGAATACAAATTCGAGCTAATAATAAATCGGATCCAATCCACCTCCCCAAAAAAAAAGCCACCAAATTGAATCACAGAACCCTAGCTGGACCAATCAAAGAACGATTGAAGCAAGATCTACGCGTTTTTAAGATCACCTACAAATTTCAAAATCATTAATTGACAGATAAATTCACGAATAAAAATAAAATAAAATAAAATAATATAGACTTCCATTCATTCTTCGGATTAGACAGAAATTCCAATATTCATTCAAAACCTAATCATTAAAACTTACAGATCGAGACGTCAATTCCTCTAATGAATCAAAGATATATAGGTATACATAACATAGCGGAGAATTCTTATTCAGAGAGAGAAAGAGAAAGGGAGAGCGCGCGCGAAGAGAGAGAAAGAGACAGTGTTTTTGTGTTAAGAGAAGACAAGCCCTCGATTTCGCACCAGAGACCTCAACTCTCAACAACCCACCAAAGTCCTTCCCAATTTTTCCTTTCCCTTTTTTTTTTTTTTTTTTTTTTTTTTTTTTTTTATAGATAAAAACATATTTGAATATAGATAAATATTTTTTTGTTAAGTAATAATTACACCAACTAAATTAATATATTTTTGTTAAATCTAACGTTGAAGTATATATTTTCTATATATCTATATAGATATAGATATAGATACATAGAAATAATATATAGATATATAGAAAATATTTCAAGAGACAATTTAATATTTTTTGACACATTTAAATTTATTTATTTTATTAATACAAATAACAATTATTAATATAATTAACACATTTAGTTACAAATTTCCTTAATAAAAAAAAAACTATATAATAAATACTTATAGTAATATAAAGAGCTTACTCTACTATTTTCTCATAAAAAATATATCACAAATAAAAATTTTCTTTCGAACACTTTATATAAGAATAATAATTTTTTAATATAATGAGTGAAAATATAATAATTTTTTTTTTATGTGAAATAAAAATAAAAATAATTGATAAATAAAATGACACCATTTATATAGGAATAATTTTATTACACACCTATAATTATTTTGTCCGAATTTGATTTTTTTTTTTTTTTTTTTTTTTTTAAAAAAATCCTAACTTTGTTGGCATTTAAAAGGAGGATTGTGTAACATTATGAATGGGGTAGTTGACATCATACTTTTTTTTTTTTTTTAGTTGACATCATACTTAGTACCATGCAATATCGCAAACATGCCACGTGTTACCTTTACGCCTGAGAATTTACTTTTTCTACTATGAATTAATTTATTTTCCGGCAAATATTTTTTTTATTTTTTTATTTTGAAATATTGAACAGATTCCGCATCATTCTTATTGGATAAATATTAACAGAAGAAATTGGATAAATAATTACTAGAAACTTTTTATTATATTTCTATACAATTTTTTTAAAATATTGTCTCATCACGAGAATTATATTATAAACATAATAATGATATTATTGGTTTTGAACCATTTAAAGTGTCTTATAAGTTTAAAACTTGTCAATTTAATAAATAACTTTAAACTCATATTTAATAACTATTCAAAAATTTTATCGATAAGTGATATAAAACTCTAAATCACAACAAAATAAATATATATATATATATACTTCATTCATATTAGCCTTTCAAACAAATTTTAAATCAATAAAATTACTTCTTCCAATAAATTAATTGACAATTTTTCAAAGGGTAAATTTGGAATTTTATATATAAAATGTTATATAATTAATTATTTATGTCCTACGTATTTTACACTTTTTTATCAAATGAATCCCACACGTTCAATGTTCGAATAAATTTCGTCCAATTGTATATTATTTATAAAAACAAGTAAAAATTTGATCTTTTTCGTAAATTTAATATATATATATATATATATCCCTATATATAATATATATATATAGGGAAATGGAACTGAAATTATATATTATTGACCCATGGATTTGATGGAATTTAGAAAAGCAGAGAGGGGAAAGTCGTTTCAGAAAACATTACTTTTATTATTACAACATATTTGTAGGACATCATGCTCCTGCCTTTATCGGATTTTAAATTGAGTCTTTTCACAATTAACGTTTTAGGTTGAAGTTATACCAAACAACCAACTATAATAAATAATAATTGCTCCCTAATCTCATGGCCTTGGTAAAGTTTCTTCTAATAGAATTAAACTTTTTTTAAAAAAAAAAATTGTAAATAACTTTTGGATATGAAAATGCCTTGAATTTCAATTTGATCTATACTTTTTTTTTTATATGTGCTCAAAATTTCAATTTGAGTTACAACTTTTCATCGTGCAGTTGTACATTCATGAATAATAATAATAAAATTAAAACTTAATAAATTTTTGTCCTAAGGAATATGTTCTTAATGAACGATTCCCTACAGCTCTATAAATAATAGGTTGTCACGTGTATTGTGTTTAAGATATATATATAATGATAATTTTGTGTAAGATTGTTGAAATTGATGAAAGGAGTGTAATATTTTGTAAGAAAGTTGACTTCCAATCAAACATGTTAGAGAGAAGACTTTTATGAAACTCTATAAAAAGAAACAAATTCCTTTTAAAAGAAAAAAGAAAAGAAAGAGATCAAATCAAGGTTACTATTTTTGTTCCCATTATTTCCTTTTATAGTTTTTTGGTTTTAGTTTTAGTGTTTCTTTTTATTTTTTTATTCTTTTTGGAAATTAGAAATTTTGGTTCTTAGACTATTTATAATTGGTCACTTTAATCATTTATTTTTCCACAAATTAAGATATAATCAAACTATTTTGTCTATAATTATCTATAAAATTATTCATCAATTTATTATAAAACATATCTTTATTAAAATATTTGTGTGTTTAGTCCATAAATTTTTTACCTTTATCAAGTTTGATCCTTCCTTTTTTATTTTTTATTTTTGGGTTTTTCGTCTTTATATTTATTACATATTTGATCCCTTTTGATCATAAATAGTAAAAATTTATTCATTTTTTAAGTTATCGTTTTGTTATTTTAAATAGAAAAATGACTAAGCATGCAACAAATAAGAATATAGAATGTCGTAAAAATGTGATAACTTAGTTGGTTTAACCGATTTTGTCTTACTTCATGTATCTCACATGGATTATATGCTATAATTTCGGGAATCTCCTACAATGAATCCCTCTTGGATTAAATCGATTAGAATACGGGGCCACTAAAAACGAATATAGAAGACAAAAAAAAAAAACTAAACTTGTCAATATTTCTTTAAAAATTATAAATAAAGATCGATAAACTATTTTACATTACATAAAAAAAAATTATAAAAAAATTAGTGATTAAATATGACAATTTTGTCAAGTGTGTTGTGGCCGAGTGGTCAGCAACCACACTCTCAACCTAAAGGTTGGGAGTTCGACACTCAACTCAGCCTTAGTGCTGCCAACCCAAAGCAATTATGCTGCCGGATCCGGGTGTGGATTATTCGGGTTAACCCGGACACCACACGAAAAAAAGAAAAAAAGAAAAAAAATAAAATATATATATGACAATTTTCCCGGCGACAAAATACACAAGCGTGGGAAGAAGTATTGATGGCTATAAGAGACCACAAGAATGGCTGCACGGCTACTCTCTTGCCTCCCTACCTAACTTTACTAGCACCTCTTTAAAACTTGCCCAACTTTGTGACTCTTTTGTTTAGACTTAGACATTAGGGTTTTTTCATTGTTTGGCTTGAATCCTATTTACAATATTAACCTAATTTATTGTTTTATATATATATATATATATATATTACCATTAAGTATTTCTAAAAATTGAAATTATTTTAAATTTTAGATGATTAGTTTTTTTTTATGCTTTTGGTTTTATATATAATTTTGTATTTGTTTTCTTTTTTGAAAAATTCTTATAATGTTAAAGAGAAAATATTTATTTAAAAAAATTTATATAAGTCGAAAATAGCTAAAAACATATATAGACAATACAGAAAAAAATAACAATGCAATTTTCTTACCTAAAACTTCATCATTCTTGCCACTAGTCACAAACTTCATATTGAAAAAAAAAAAAAAAAAAAGTTCAATTACGAGTTCAAATTCATAACTTAAGACATATATAATTTGATGAGGTATCATAACAATTGTTTTTTTTTCAAAAAATAAAAAATAATTTGAGGTATTTTCGCTTATACTATATCTCAAACTCATAATATTCAAAAAATTATAAATGTAACTGCTTGCAACTAAATTACATTTTCCATAAAATTAAGATATTGTGGATGTTGCCGAAATGCCACCTCAGCAACCTCTTTCAGTTTATTTGTTGTTTTCAGTGGTGAGCCATTTTTTCTCATTACCTTTTCAGTTTTATGTTGATGAGACTTAGATATGCGAAAAGAAAAAGTTCACCAAGATTCATCTACATCTTGACTTTACCATATATATATATATATATATATATTACTTTTCTAATATGATTTTTTATTTATTTATTATATATATATATGTAGAAATTAAAAAACCAAAAATGGTGGAATATATTTACATATTAGACTATTTAGTGAAATTTTATGAGAATATTATGAATGATAAAGCGAAAATTTGAGGCGAAAATTGAATGCTATTCAATTTGGTTGTCCATGTCCAAGTAGCAGTACATTAACTAATGCAAAATGTGTTCAATTGGCATGTGAAATTACTTTTCTTTTTTTTTTTTTTTTTTTTTCGTGTCTATAACCTACTTTAGGATTAAATTAAACCGGAGTTTAGTTGCATCGGATCCCAATTGGGAGAAGCTTTCCTTACACACCTATATTTCTATAAATAAGATTTGAATTTAAGACTTTACGTATGAGAAACGAAACTCCTTCTACTTGAACCAACAAGTCGGGTTAAATCATTTTACTCGATCAACCAGAAAGGCTTTTTCATCACATGGAAATGCCCCCCTCCCCCCTCTTAAAAAATAAAAAGGTAAAAGAAAAGTTTAATTACTACTATACCCTTATTGGATGTAATTCCTCTAAATCTATGGTTGTTTTAAGGTGAGGCTAGAATTTCTAGATGCATACTACACATATCTAGCACGGGACGACTGCCTTAAATCTAATTGAAGGAGCAAATAAAAAAAAAATTTAAAAAAATGGGAAATTGGTGGGTTTTACAATTATTTTAATTTTAGTCATATATTTATTATTTTAATTCTGAAAGTATTATAACTATTTATCTCGAGCAATTACATATATGAGTTGGAATCATATTTCTAACCTCACTTAAATTAAGAGAGTTTTTTACCAACTTATCGATTAACTTTTTTTTGGTATTACCCCACTTGGGGCGCCCGGTATCCCCACCTCCCGGTATCCCCACCTTCCTGGAGACTAATCGGACTCGGCTTTAGCGTGAGCGCTCGCGTTAACTCTTACTCGAGGGTATGGACCCGACAACTTTTTTAACGAGTAACCACCCCGGACGAACCTTCGATCATCCGCCTAGAGGAAGCATTAGGAGTCCCCTAAGACAAACCCCCCAAAGCTGCTAAGTTACTTACCGATTAACTTTATATTGCAAATAAATAGCTTTCGGGAAAGAGGGATTTTATTTATTTTAACCGATTTATTTTTTTTAAGGAAACAATGGGTGGGTTGACAGTTTTACTCCTAAAAATATATAAGTACTTGTGCTCAAATTTTATTTTTTTTTTATGGAAAAAAACTAAATTAATTGAATATAAATAATTATGAGACTTTAGAAGCTAAAATAATAGATACACAATTGGACTTAATTAAATAATATAGTTATAGAATTAAATCAGTCAATTTTATAAAAAAATAAAAAATAAAAAAAATGCACAAATAATAATGCAAAAGGGTGAAAGAGTCAACTGATAAAATGTTGATGGATAACAGATTTTTGGTACTCGTTGAACTTTCCTATTTAGAAATTCTACGAATTAATGAATATATATTATATATATATATATATCTAGATATGCACCACTTGTTGGTAGATTAATAATGTCAACGACCAAATTAATATCAGAGCCATCTATTGTGAGTTTTCAAGCTTAATTTTATTTTAATTTAATCATTCTATTATAAAATTAAGAAAGAATTAATTAAAAAAATCTAAATATATTTTTACGTATTAAAAAACTACTACTCTTTATATATAATTACATATTGTCTAAGTATTTTATTATTAAAAATATATATATATATATATATATATATTTATATATAAAATTTAGAGACTAAAACAATAATCTTTCTTGAATCAGAGTTTGTGATACCAATTAAATCTTAATAATAATAATAATGCAGACCACATGATGAAACACTGATAAACCGAAACAGGAACATGCAAGCGCTTTTATATATGCATGGGCGTGTGTTTGTTAACCAGCTGCTTTTCTTTTCATTGATTAGCTTCACCAACTTAAACATTATATATATATATATATATATATATATATATATAATATATATATATGTATATTTATGTATTTGTATTATGTATATGTGTATGTATATATGTATATGTGTATGTATGTATTTTTTTTAAAGAAAAAGAAAAAGGAAGAGAAAGGATGGGAAGGGCGGGCTTTCCTTTCACTTTGATGACAACTTAGTTTATAGGTAGTATATTAAGTTCATATGTCTATATTTTTATTAAAGAATCACGAGATTGGTTAGCTTTTCTTTCTTTCTTTCTTTCTTTCTTTCCGTACAATGGTGGGTCTTGCCTCTCTAACAAGACATTTCACTCTGAAAAAATAAAATCAATGAATAGATGGAGACACTGTGGCATAATTTCTTCTTACCTCCTCCTTAAGTAGTACAAATATATACACATATATATATATAAGTGATTCATTACTAGATATTGTTATAACGGATGTACTTTGATACTAATTTGTTATTACAGATGTGAGAAAGATAATGAACAGTAAGAAAAATCAAACACACATAATTACGCAATCGGATACCTAAATTCACAAACATAAAAAAGGTTTGATTTTATTACTACTGATAAATAATCATAACCTCATACTACTTGATGTTTCACTCCTAATCAAAATAAGAGATACTATACATCGGAATAGGAGATAACTACTTGATGTTTCACTCCTAATCAAAATAAGAGATACTATACATCGGAATAGGAGATAACTACATGAAAATAGTAGGCGTAACCGATTTAAGAAATCTCATAAAAGTAGGAGACATAAAAGATTCAAGAAATCTCATAAAAATAAAGAGTCTTCCATGAAAGTGAGAAGCACAAAAGATCCAAGGCATAATTAATATATATATTTTTAAATATATAAGTTTATCTTTTCTCATTTAGATTAATCTGATATTAGAGATGAAGGATGTAATTGGAACAATGTTGGAAAGAAAGATGATTATCTTGATTTGGTTGGAGGTTTATGTTTAGAAGTGATGTTTTGTTGATATAATATATATATATATATATATATATTAAAGAAAGAAAGAAAAGATGATGCTTGGATTTTAAGTTTAAGTTTAAGGGTGACTCTGGTGGACAATGCTGTAGTAACACATTAATATCATGCAAAAGAAAAAATATATAAAATAATAGTTTTGGTTGTGATTTAAATTTACCAAACAAAAGTACTTGGTAATCAAATAGTGCAGTAGTAGGACAGCATCAACAATTTTTCAAACTACTAAGTTGGTGGAAGATAAATATGGAAGAGAAAAAAAGGAATATGATTCCTTTCCTCCCTTCCCTTCCCTTCCCTCGCCATAATAAATATCACCATTCCACATTATTCACAAGCAATTCGCCCTAGGCATGGCGCCACCAAATTATCTCCTTTCTATTTACTTCTCTAACTTCTTTCTTCTTCTTTTTTTTTTTTTTCAAATAAAAAAGAAAATACTAAATTTACCAAATTCAGATATAGATCATATAAGATTAGAAACCATGATAATTTTAGATTCAGCACGAAAATTTGATACGATATTAGTAAGTTAAGATTGAAAAATTGTGAATTTAGATCCGAATAAATGAACACATGTGAAATTATAAATAATACTATTAATTAAAAAAGAATATGGGGGAGAAGGAGTGGAGAACTCAATAATGATAATTTTGATATAATGGTATTAGGGATATATTTGTCCTTAATCAATGGAGAATTAATTGATGATGATGATGATGATGAGATAATAGCTAGCATCAAATAAAGATTTGGAATTGGAGTTGAGAGTATAATTTTTCTGCTCAAACGAGAGATCCATGCCATAATGTTAGCGGAAAAAAACATCCAGCTAAGCATCAACTCACATGCATCACAAAACCAAATCCTTTCTTATACTATTTTTATTCTTCTCCTTTCCCCTTTTTTTCTTATTTATATTTAATTATTCATCAAAAGTTTTATCGCTCGTGAATTAAACTCTACAAATACAATCTGAGTTAAAATTAATCGGAGCAAGTATTTTATATAGACAGGTTCTTCCGTTGGTTTCAATGCCATAGAAATCTTCATTCAGAAAACAACATTGCTGAGGTGAGGTCAACTTCCAGATAAACTAATACTATATTACATACATATATCTATATATATAAAAGTAAAGGATTAGAGCTATATATGGTCCCTGGAACTGGAAGAACAGCCGCCTAATCACATGATGCTTTTAAGGCTAATTTAGTCTTTAGCCAAAATATAAGATTTGTTTTTAACTTGACACGATGAGAAAATACACAATAATAAAGGTTCCGAGTAAAATTAAACTATGAGGGGTATGTAAAATATTAAAAAGAGACTTTCTTCGAGTAAAAGATAGACTGACTCTACAACCACAATATGAACTAAATAACGAATGATATAATAAAAAAACAATACAAGATTCTGGAGGGATGAAGAGGAGAGGATGATGAGTTGAAGAAGTTATGCAGACAAAAAAGCGGCCACAAAGCCAATGATGAGAGAGAAAGGCAAAATTATTTTATAAAAAAGATTTTCAATTACTTACTTTATAAATAAACACCGAAAGCATCAGAAGCCAAGGGAAACAGATCAAGAAAAGAAGGAAGGAAGTAAGAACAGCTGGAAACAGAGGAATTTTTAGAAACTAATTATCCCTAATAACACTCTGGACATTTTTGTACTTTCCCCACAGACCTAACAATCAACTTCTTGTTTTACAAGCAAAACCCATCCATTCATTATACAACAAATACAAAACTCCAAAATAAAATTCACAGCAAATAGACAAATTTTAATTGTCCTTCCGTCCTTTTTTCTTTTGGTTATAATAACAAATCATTTGAGGTTTTAGTATTCAACTAAAAGATAACGATGGTAACAATAATCTGTGCAGAAATTGAATTTCTTACTTGAGAACAATATTATAATAAGGTTAGAGATAGAGATATAGAGAGAGAGAGAATTACAGAATAAAGAAATGCTCTGTTGTTTTGCAGTCCCTTCAGTACCAGTTGTTGTTGTTGTAGTTACAGCAACAACTAACTAGCTTTAGCAAAGCCTGCAACATTTTCTTGTGAAAATACCAAAGCAATGTATAATTCGCAACTACCAATGAATAATGGAAAAAGAAAAAAAAAAAAAAAAAAAAGGGGGAAAAAGCAGCAACATTGCTGCCATATTTTTCGCCTAGATCATCAATTAAAGCTTAATAATTCCCTATAAATATATAATAATAATAATTAGAAGAAGAATAAAAGAGGGAAGCAATAATTTTTTAACCTCTTCATTTTTTTTTTTTTTTTTTTTCAATGGCTATGATTAATGGTGGTGTCAATGGTTGATGGGATTGATGAAAACAGCATCTGAAATTGCAGAAACCTCTTGTAAGCAGAAGAAACCTCCATTTTGTTCTTCTTCTTCTTCTTCCATGGGAGCTGGCAAGTTGAGATCTATCATCAAAGCTTCCTGAATTTTTGCAGAATTTGAGTCAACCAAACTATCACCGGGTTTAGATGAGGACGATGGAGTAGTAGTTGTTGAGGAACTCATAAGGTGTGATCTCTTGTGACCGCCCAGAGCTTGACCTGACCCGAAAACTTTGCCACAAAATGGGCATTCATGCACTTTTTTCACAGCATTTTTTATAACGCCATTGTTGTTGCTTTTGATGAACTGCTGCTGCTGCTTTGACTCGCCCTCATTATTATTATTATTATTATTATCTTCAGAAGGAGGGAAATTCATCTTCATCTTCTTGTTCATGTGACTCGTTCTGTGACTACCCAGTGCTTGAGAAGAAGCGAAAACTCTGTCACAGATTTCACACCGGAATTTGAATTTGGTATTTTGAGTTTGGCTCAATTTTAGCACTTCTGAGTTATCTGAAAAAGTAGTACTACTACTCCAAACATCTCTAGAAAGCATTATGAGACACAGAGCAAGATCTTCTTCTGGAGAAGTATCAGAAACTGAACTCACCGGTTCCAACTCTACCACCAATGACTCAGTTGAACTCGGCTTATTATTAATCATGTCCTGAACTTTCTTTACCACTACATCATCATCATCATCATCATCATCATCAACATGATCAACAACTTTAGCAGCGAGCATTATCCGAGTCCGCTTAGATCTTCTCCGAGTCGGTTTCCTTGTTGACTCAGTCTCGCTCTCCCTATCTTGAACAACCGAATCATCATCCAGAAACTCAGGATCCACCAACCTGAAACTCTTCTTCGGATTCTCTCTCAATCCATAAACCAAACCTTTCTCTACTTCACTTTCAGTGTCATCAGCTTTAGCTCTCTGTTCCTCCTCGAAACACTCGGACGAAGTTGACTCAGTATAAGTTTCAGTAGTACCACCACCACCAGCATCGCCACCGCCACCGCCACCATTATTAGTACCAACAGCAACAAAATCACTGTAATTAACTTCTTTTTGCTTTTGCGGCGTCTTGGGCGGAAGTGGCAGCGTGGCTAAATGGGACCTCATGTGACCACCCAAAGCTCTGCCACTGGAGAAACGCCTTGTACAAAGCTTACATTTGTGTCTATCCATATTCACCATTCAATACAAACACGAAAATCAAAGGAAAAAAATAAAATTCTTCAAAATTTCTTCACAAACTGATCTTAATACCAAATCATCTCCCCCTTCTCCTTCTCTCTCTCTATATATATATCTAATGAATGTATGTATGTACTGTGTGTGTACTAGTTGTGAGTAGTAGTAGAAGTAGGCATCTGTTAATATTTTCTCTCTCTAAAAGTAGCATTATATTTCTCTCTCCTGCACTAGAAGCCTGAGAGAGGAAGTCAGGAAGTACAGTGGGAGTGAGAACTTAAGAGGAGTAGGTGACAAGCATTCTTCCACCAAAAAGGCACACACTACCCAAAAATATATACTACTCTACTCTACTACTTGTATCGTTTTTTTTTTCTTTATTTTTTTTTTCTTTCAAAACCATAAATCTGTTTAGTATTAAATATCAAATGTCCACTTTTAAGTTGTTAACCTACAGTTATTATGTCTATATATATATATATATACACATATATATATATATATATATATATATATTGAGATATTTATCTCTCGGATATGTTCTCGATTAATCTCAATGGAAGAGTACTTCTAAGAAAAATTTACATCAAAACTCCGATTCAAATTTTAAACAATTATATACATAATTGAGTTCAAACTTCCAACTTCACCTAATTTAAAATAGTTTTTTACCATCTCACTTGTGCCTTGGTATTATACTTCAAATTTTATTTGTTTCACACTTTTTAAAAATGATAATAATAATAAAAATACAAATTACTAATATTTAATTTGCCAATATATATGTAAAAAAATTGTACCAATCTATTTTTAAAAAAAAAATTTTAAAATAAGTATAAAGTGTTAAAAGGATTATATTCTAAGTGTTAAAGGACCTTATTTGTAAAAATTAGTAAAAGAGATATTTTGTTGATTAAAAAAAAATTGAAAAATATAACTTTATTGAATAATTGAATGTTAAAAATTGATTAAAAAAATTTGTTAAAAATATAACTTTATATTTCAACTAGACAATATATCTATTCTTTAAAATTTTCAAAAAAAAAAAAGGAAAATTAAAATTTTAATTTTTTAAAGTGTTTAAAATTAGATGGAGAATATAGTACAATGGTGAATCTACAAATACAATTATTTTTAACTTTAGTATTAATCATGATCGTTAATTTTTTTTTTTTTTTTTAAAAAGGACAGAAAAAATTATTTCTTTGATCAAAGGAATATATAAAAAAATTTGCAATCATTGTGATGAGAAGATAATGAGGGTAATATGTAATAAAGAAATAATAATAATAATAATTTTATTTTAAAAAAAAAAGGGAATAAGAAGAAAATTATAGTGTCTTTATTTAGGAGTCGTAAATTGTATTGATTGTTGAGCGAGCACTGAAATTTAGAGGCTTTACCAAAATTATTATGAGGTTTTTGTCTGCACTGGTAAAGATTTTAATCAAATAATTCAATGCTAGTATTTCTCAAGAAAATAAATAAATGTTTTTTTTTTTTGGTAATTTTTAGATAAATAATTTAGTACGAGGATTTATCGATTTTTTGAAAATTTTATTTTAATATATTTCCTTTTCTAATTATTGTAGAATATTTATCATTCATTTTGTTTTGGAGAAAAATATCAAAACAAAATTTTTTTAGGGGGTTTTTAGCTGAAAGAAAATGGGTCATTTATTAGAATAACGCTTTTTTATTTTTGTCTCAAATTATGGAGAACACTTTTAAAGCTAAATTGACATTTAAACTAATCATTCGAATTTGGTTCTGACTCTAAATTTTAAATAATTACATACATTAAATTTAGATTCAAATTTCCAACCTCATGATATGGTTTAAGCATTTAAATTAAGCAAATCTTGATCTAAAGAAAAGGGGCTGAACAAATTAATATATATATATATATTAATCTTTTTACTGACATTAAATTAGATACGGAGTTGATCAAAATTTGTAAAAATTATGGGTAGACGTTTTTAAGTCAATATATATCTAAATTAATCTCTTTTTGGTCTTTTGTAGAAGGAAGCTTTAGCAAACATTAAACCTCACTTAAATCAGTAAAGTCTTTTACCAACTCACCTACACCTTAGAGTTATTAAAAATTTTAATTATTTTTAACTAGTGAGGTATTTTTTTTTTTTTTTTTTTTTTTTTTTTAACTAAGTTCTTTTAAGATTAAAAGTCAGAAACGTACTCTTACTTATAATACGATATCTTTTGCTTTAGAAGAAGGAGAAAAAAAAAAAAGAAGAACGGCTTAATATATATATAGGCAAATTTACAAATTTGGTCCCTTAATTTAAATAATTTTTATGATTTCATCCTTATTTTTTTTTATTATTTCATACTTTAACTTAATAATTTGGCAAATTTCATCCATTAACTTAATAATTTGGTAAATTTTATCCCTTAACTTAATAATTTGGTAAATGTTATCCCTTAACTTAAAATTAAAATAATAATACTAAAAAATAAAGGAGTAAAAATGTATATTTTAATACAAAATATTTTAATTTACTATTGTAAATATTCATTTAATAAAATTTTTTGTATATTATCAAAGATATTATATCATACATTTGTAAATTTATATTTAATAAATGTATTATTAAGGATGATATCCCAAAAATTATATAAGTTAAGGGATGAAATTAATAAATTATTAAGTTAAAGGATAAAATTCACCAAATTATATAAGGTAATGGATGAAATTTACCAAATTATATAAGTTAATGGATGAAATTTACCAAATTATATAAGTTAATGGGATGAAATTTACCAAATTATTAAGTTAATGGATAAAAAAGTACAAAAAAATAAAATAAGATGAAATCACAAAAATTATATAAATTAAGGGACCAAATTTTCTAATTTACCTCTCTCTCTCTATATATATATATATATATATATATATATATGTAAATATGGATGAAATCTATAAATTATCCTTTAATTAATTAACCTAAGAACTGCAAAATAGAAAAATAAAACTTTGTAAAGTGTGGTCATGGGTTGAAAAAAGAGGGACAAGTAACATGCAAATCTTGCCATTTCCGTATTTTATTTCTTTATTCCAACTTCCTTTTTTTCCTTTTTAATTTTCAATTTTTTCTGTTAAGTACAATCAAAATTCCACAGCTTTTCTGTTTATTTATTTTTTAATAAAGAAAATAATAATAAAATAAAATTCTTTTGATATATACATTTTCCCTGGGTAGATCGTGAGAATGGGTGTCTATGGCTGAGCATCATCATTCACGTCTGGTTTAATATAAACACAAAATATTTTAAAATATTTATCAATTCAATTAATTTTAAATTATTATATTTTATTAAATAACATTTATAATTTATTTTAAAATAAAAAATTTGCATTAAAATTCAAAAAAAAAAATTAAATCACGATATTAATTTTTTAAATTAATTATATTAATACATATTTTATTTTTATTAGTGTTTTAAATAATATTTTAAAATTTAATATTAATTTTTTAAAAAAATTTATTGTTTTGTCTACAAAATGTACTAATACTTTTTTAAGAATATTTATATTCTTACTATTAATATTATATATATATATATATATATGTAATAATTCAAGAATGTGTCACATGATTATTAAAATCAAAACTACTTATATACATAATATGAAAACTATATACTTATCAAAAACAAAAAAAAAATGAAAACTATATTTGTTGCTTTATAAAAATTATAAATAAAAGTTATTAAAATACATTTATTTATATGGAGTAATTTAACAGTAGAATATTATATTTTTGGTAATTATAAACAAGAATTTTTCGTATAAAAATTATTTTTTATAAATAATTATTTGAATTTAACAAAATATGATATCAATTGTTATTTAAGAATAAATTTTATCAATAATTCTTTAAAAGAAGTTAATAAATTGTATTTAATTTTAAAATTTTTAATTAAGACTCTTTTTTTAAAAAAAAATTATTAAGATATTTAAAAAGTTATTTTAATATGCAAGTTTTTTCTTCCCATTGTCATCTACCTATCCCTTCTCAACCCCAACATAATAACGTTTATCTATTTACCTTTTTTTTTCCTTCCTTAAATTTCATTGCCTTATAATATAGAAGGAACAAGAATTTCCTCAGAACTAGATTTACGATGTGGGATTCTAACAAATTCGCCAGGTTGTTGGACTTGGACACATTGAAAATTTGCTCGTCTAATTTATGATTTTAGCACAAATTATACTGCAAGAAAGAAGAAAGAAGGATGTGAGTATATATATATATATATATATATATTATAAAACCAACTCAAGTAAAATTATTGTATTTTTTAATTATTTTTTCTTTCTATCATTATTAAATTTGTGTAACAATTATAAAATGTTACCACAAAAGAAAAAAAAAAAAAAGAAAAAGAGGAGAGAAATAAAACTCAGTAAAGGTTGGTATGGGTTAATGAAATAAAGAGGGAAAAGTAACATGCAACTCTTGCCATCTCCGTATTTTATTTCTTTATTCCAACTTTTATTTTTCTTTCTCCTTGTTAAGTACAATGAAAATTCTACAACTTTTTTTTTGTATATATTGTTATCAATAGAAAATATCCTATAATATACTAATTACATAAAAAATGTTATACATAAATATTAAAGCTAATCTAAACTCTTAGTTTTTTTTTTTATGGGAAAATAGTTATGCATCTTCATTAATATCATCAAAGCAGGTTGATTCGGATGTGTCACTCCTGTCACATATGACTGACTGGGGGAGCCTTTCTGGATCAACATATCCAAAAAAATTACAAGAACTAGTCCATCTAACAAGATTGTGGGCAGCCATGTTACAATCCTTGCTTACATGCGAACAGGAAAAAACATATTATAAATACTACACAATGTGACAAATTTAATAAACTCATGATGAAGCTTTTTCACGAATAAGAATCACGCACAACTAAATCGAAATAGTAACCTCAAATATAAAATGATCTTAACTAAAATATTAACGCAAATCTGTTTATATATATATATATATATTAAATAATATGAGGACTATGTCTATTGTTTTTTTTTTTTTTTTAATCATTAGTATTGCTAATGATAAATACTATTAAACTAAACTTACTTAAAACTAAAATATTTTGGTAGTGACTTATATTTAATAGTTAAATGTGAGTTTATTTTAGTTAAGATATAATAATACATATTATTATTTTTTTACACTTAAATTAAATAAGATTTTTATTTAGCTTATATTTCCTAATTGATGAATGACGTGATGTATGTATTCAGAAAACTTAGATTAGATCCAACGGTTGAGAATTATTGTACAAAACCTATATATAAATATGGATGACAAAATCAATCCAGTTGTTTTCCCGTTGGATTGGAGTTCGCCGTTGAACAATAATTAGTGCTACCAAATTGAATTTTATAATTAATTATTTAACAAAATTTTATACTTATAATGTTAAAAATTAATAATATATCTAAATTTTAATCTTATATTATGCATCAGGATGTAATTATTTATAAATAAAATTTAAAAATATAAAAAAGTTAGAAAATAAACTTGTGGTGTAGAGCAAAATATATATATATATATCAAAACGTGATTAGATATGTAGATATTTTTTGATTTTTTGATTTTTTTTAAAGAAATTTTAAATTTTATTGTGTCTCAAACTATGTTATAAATGAGGAGGCTATCAACTGAGTTACGCATTTTTTTAATATATATATATATATATATACATATGGAGAGAGATTAATGGTTTGCTTTCTTGTACAAGTCAATAAAATGGTTGGAGTTTGTTGTAACAAAGCAGATAGGGGCATTGACGGTAAACCAGAACAACTTTCTTTTAATTAAGTATGGTTAATATGGGCAAATAAATTAACTCATGATAAATATAAATAGTTATAAAGAAAAAATAAAATTAGAGTCATACATTACTCGTCTGTGACATTTATTGAGTGGTTATTAAGGGTTTAAAACTCTTGATGCGTTTTAAACTCATGACATTTGTAAAAAGTGTCTCAAAGTGAAATAATATGACTATGTATAACAAAAACTAATTTTAAGAATAAAGATTCATAATTTGTGGTGAAAGTAATAATTTTTTTTTTTAATTTAGTATTCTAACTATTTACATTTCAAATAAATTGATTATTTATCTATTTTTTATTTCTCTAAATTAGTTAAAATTTAAAATATTTGAGAAGAACACGATAATAATTGCGTCTTGATGTAAGAATTACGTCAAATGACAAAAAGACACTTTTAAATTTAATGAATATAATGGTAGGTGCAAAAATGTGGCTGAATATTGACAATTTAGATTGCAATGATCAATTTGTTAAAAAAAAAAAAATCAATTTATTTGAAATAAAAAAAAATTAAGACTAACTTAAATTAAAAAAAAAATATATAGTTAGAGCATTGAAAAAAAAAATCAATAAAAATATTATTTGTGATCACAAATCTTGAAATAATGTTTTTTTTTCGTTTTCCGTACAAGATGTTTTAGATGACTCTCTAATTATGGGAGAACACTTTTAAACCAATCCACATCTAAACTAATTCCCGTTTGAGTAGGTTAGTCCTTTGCTTGGAGGAAATTCTAACCAAATTTTAAACAGCTTATATATATAAGTTGGATTATGAAATAACATTTTACGTAAAAGTTTTAGAATATTTTTTTTTTTAAAAAAAAATCTATATTTCATATATATTTTTTTATAATAGATTGCTCTCTAAATTTTTTTTCAGACGATCAAATTAATCAATTTTTTTTTTAAAAAAAAATTTATAGTTTTTGGAGGACAATTCATTTTAAGAAAAAAAATACTACTTATTTTTCATTAAAATTATTTGCATTTTCTTATTGGATATGGACCACCACCACCGGCAAGAACATTATTTTAATTTAACAAAAAATGAAAATAATAATAATAATAATAATAATAATGTCAGACTGATGTTATTATTACAACCTGTGAAAAAAACGTAGATATTGGAATTGGACCTTCTTTATTATCTATTTCGAAGACATATCTGACTGTTCCTCCAGAAAAGGGCGATTCTGTTCTCTTCTTCCTTTTAAAAAGATCAAAATTTTTTTTTTAGATATCTTTTCTCCTTAATACATAATATATATATATATTTGAAACCATGGTTCGATATAATGAAAAAATACATTATAAAGCTATGTGAATTTTGCATGTATAATCGAAGCTAAATCTAAATTAGTCAGTTTAATGATATGTGTTACGTAAAAAAGTAATAATCTACTTAGTTTGATTTCCCTTATTTATGTGTCTTATATGACTTGTCAAGTGAGAGACATGAGTTTGACACGTGTCAGAGATAAACTTTATGCCACAATTTCGGTTATATGCTATAATTTTAGGAGTCTCTTATAGCAGATCATTCCCAAATTAGTCGATGAAGATATCATATGTTGTAATCTTAGGAGTTTTCTCATACGAATTCTTCCCGAATTAGTCGATAAAAATATCGGGTAAAAAAAAATGCGTTAAAGGTGGGAGGATAGAGTGCTGGGTCCAAGTGTGTAATGAAAACTTGCAAAAAAAAAAAAAAAAAAAAGGTACAAATTGGTATCATTTTCTTTCCAGCTCTGTTCTGTTACCTTGTTTTGTCATTCCATCTTTCTCTTCAAATCTTGTACTTGCTAGCTTCCTACCATTGCCTTTATTTATTTAATAAAAATATAATAATTCTAATTTTTAATGACTCCAAATTTATTATTATTAGGAAAAATAAAAGTTTTAACCTATTATTATTAGATATAATGTTTTTTTTTTTAAAAAAAAAAATCTTAACCTCTATCACATCTCGAACTCGTGATCTCCATCTCATAAGTGAGAGTGATACCAACTGAGCTACGCTTTGTTAACATTATAAGATATAATGTCTAGTAGGCATTGTTTCCTATTTTAACAAGTAATACTTAAATTTGAATATCAAACTAAATTTAGGGTACTAAATTTTATCTCAATTATGAATAGTTATTTGAATAAATATTTTTAGTTATATATTTTTAATTTCGAATTATGTGTTGAGCTTAGTAATATCTAGCTGTCCAAAATTCAAAATTTTAATTCAAAGTTTCAATTTCAATGATTGTACACATGCTAAAGTAATTGATTTTTAAATTTGGGAGGCATGACATACATAAAGTCAATATTGTAATTCCTTTTTATTAAAAAATGTTTTTGGAAGAAATCTCCTATGTACAAAATGTTATTCCTCAAATTCTTGCCAAATTCAAGACTTTTGTTTTTTTAGCTAAGTGAAAAACTATATTTCTTTTCTCTATCAACTAATTTAATAAAAATTTATAATAAGAGACTTTTAAAACTATATTATATAGCTAAAAATGCGAGACAAAGTCAATCTTGATATGAGTCAAACTTAAAACTTTTCACTTACGAATATAATAAAAACACGTAAATAAAGAAAGTCACACTTATTTACCTATAATTTGTAATTGAAATAAAAATAATAATAATAATAATATAAAAAAAAAAGGGGAAAAGGGAAGAGAGGAAAAGGGGAAAAGAAAAACTTGACCTTGCCACATATGGAAGGTACCCAAAAGGTAGGCTTTCTTGATCTTGTTTGTTTGACTCCAAGAAGAAGCTATGAACCGAAATGATGAGTGGGGTGCACTATGGACTAAGCTTGTATGGGTAGAGAAAATCTGCAACCCCTTCCTTTCCTAACAGTAGTTTTTTTTTCATGCATGCTCTGTACGTATTCCAAGTGTAGGACATACTGCCCGGAACGGCGCCGGCACCGAATATCCGCATCATCTACTTACTGGAGCCTCTCATACGGCTTTTCACACTTTTTCCTCCGCCAATAAATACTCCATCAACGCCAACTTTCATCTAAAGAGGAGAATACGTGGAAGAAGAGAAGACTACAACATACAACTGAAATTGTGATATAAAGTCATTTATGAAATGTGTCAAATTCGGTTTCTCACTTGACAAGTCGGATAAGACATCCTAAGTAAGGGAAACTAAACTAACTAAACTATTATATTTTTACGCAAATATCATAAATTCGAGTTACCTAAAAATACTTTGAAAATTCATATATATATAAATATATAAATATATATATATATGTTGTCTGTCAAAACTACATATATATTTCCTACACTCAGCGTATGGCTCTGCCAAAATTAAATTTTGTTTTCACATTAAAATTCGAATATTTAATTTGATTTGTTTAAAGTAGATTTTTCCTACCTAATATTAAGATATTTTTAATTAAATGTTAATTAATTAATTAATAATTGATAGTCAAAAGATATGATTTGACTTAAAAAAGTTTCTAAAAAAAAGTGCATTTAATTAAATATAATATGTGGGTTCATATGAAACTTTTTTGAAGGAAGTTTTATTATTCTTTGAATGAAAAAAAAAATAAAAATGATTTGAGTAAAAGAAATAATAATTGTTTTAAGAGTAACTCTAATATAAAGTTCCTCTCATAATGGTTTAAGAGTCTCTTTTAACTTTTTGGTTGAGGGTTCGAATCTCTCCCGACTGAAAAAGTACTAGTAGTAACTCTAATATAAATTCATATAGTTTCTTTTTCTTTTTTTTTTTCAAAGGTTAGTCCTCATTTTAAAATTAAATAATATCTCTTCTTTAAGTATATTCTTATTTCTTCTTTCCATATTAATGATAACTTTATTAAAGAATTTGTTCATTTTCATATTATTCTTGAGCAATTAGTAAATTTAGCCTTAAACAAATTCGTGTTTAACAAGTTTAGCCCTAATTTTTTTTTTTTTTCACTTTTAAAGTACTAAACTTTAATTTTTTTTTTTTTTTGCTAGTAGTTTATGTTTTTAGAAAGAACTTTTTAGTGAAGTTAGGGAAATCCTAGTTTTCAATTGAAGTTAGTTTGATATCAAACACCTTAATGGATGGGATTGTTATTATATATATACATATATAAGATACAACATTTAACTCAGATTCTTTACAGTCTTTTGGGCAGATATATACAAGGTTGATCATGTAACTGCAAAAGGAAAACTGAGATTGAAGTCCCTCTTGAAAAACATATTTTGAAACATCAATTCAATCAGTTGATATATATATATATATATGTATATATATGATCTCTAAATGAATACCAATTAATAATCAATCATGATAAGAGAGGCTTCTCGACGTCGTACTCACTTTCAAGAGAGCTAAAACTTTCTGCAGGAAAATTTTCCTTTCCTTTAGCCCATAGAACTAAATAGAGACCACCAAACATGATGCACATTCCTCCAAAGCTTAATAGAATTTAAAGAGAGTTCAGATAAAATCAGACATTTTAAACCAAAAAAAAAAAAAAAAAAAAAGATTTTGTTTTAATTATGATAAATCAATTCATGGTTACTTACTTACCTTCCAAGTGAAATGGAGTTTCCTATGGTGATGACAGAAAGAAGTACTGTAATAACAGTTCCAATGGGGCTGAAAATGGATACAAGAACTGGCCCTCTTTTCTTCATAGCCCATCCATTGAAAGTAATACATACTCCATTGACACAACCTCCCTGTTTTTTCATAACATAAGAAGTTCTTGCAGGCGAAAAAAATTTCAAGAAAAATGAAAACAGTATGTTGATTGATGAAATTAGTTACCAGTAAAGAAAAGCCGACAAGTTCCCTGATACCTAAAATAGGCCATCCTATCTCAATCTTGCCATCTTGAATCAACTGGACAATTCCAGTACACAAGAATCCAAGAAATGATGTTACTGCACTCAATGAAATTGGGGCAGGGAATTCGCGAAGTATTGCTGCCTGCAAGACTATAGTACTAGATAAAACAACAATGGCAGCCAATAGATACACACAACCAAGGATTTTTTCTTCGTCTAAAATGTCTATTGGAGTTGGTGGAGATTGAATTGATGGTATTATTTCAGTAGGAGAAGAGACATGGACGAAACTTTGCATGAAACTCATTACAAATGCACCAATTACACATAACAAAGTCCCTGCAATTTTAGCTTGGCTGTATATGCAACTTAATTGAACCTTTTCCAACCTACAGAAGAACAAGAATTCTTTCCATGAGTATTCAATTCCAAGGAATAAAAATTCAAACTACTATCTCTGGGATTGAATTCTCATACCTGAAAACCCAAGCAATGAAAAATGTGAACCCTGGAGCAAGATTTGGCATTGCATTTGCAATTGCAGGTGAAGTAAGATTAATTCCTTTCAATATCAATGACTGGAATATCGTTATCCTGAATCAGAAACAACAATTCAGACAACCTAAATAGGATTATAGCAGAAATTTAATTAATTTCTCATCACTATACATTTTACCCTGTAATGGAAATTAAAACAAGTTTCATCCACAATCTCCATTTGAATTTGATTGGCCACTTACTCCTGCATTGATCATATTGGTTAAAGATGAAATGATAATTAAATTGATTCTTATATATATATGTATGTATGTATGTATAGAGAGAGAAAAGAAGGGGGGATTTGCCTTTCCAAGAAGAATGAAAGAGGGGCAAGAACAACAAATGTTGCAGATGTTGTCAAAATTATTAGAGCAGAAGGTTTAAACCCTAAAGACATGAGATAACTAACAAAAATGGAGTTTCCTGCATACATAAACTGCATCCCTATTAACCCTCCTATTATTGCAATGTCTTCAAGCCATATTTTTCTTCTACCTTCCATCATCACTTAATTTCTTATACATATATATATATTGCATTCAAGAAAATTGAATAGAGAAATTTCTTCCCTGCAATTTCTTGATTTTTTTGGTAGATATTTCCCTTTTTCTGAAGGTTTCTGGGGATTTTCTTCTTCTTTTTCCTGGCTCTTTGAAAACTTGTTGTGCCCTTTTTTTTTTCTGAGATAATTAGTAAGATTCAAAATAGGGTAAAAGTAGAAGCAACAAGTTGACCTCTACAATCACCATGGCCAGGGAACCAGGAAAAGTGATGACCTTCAGTTTCTCTGTAGGGTGAAAATTGGAAAAAAAAAAAAAAAAAAAAAAAAAAAATTTTGGTGAATCAACATTTTTGATGATTGAGTATGAAAATTAAAGCAACGGTTCAATTTTGTTTATGAAAATTGAAGGTTACATCTATGGAGTTTTTGAGTTTAAGCTTTCAATGGTCCTTTTTGTAGTTATGCCCGGCTTTCCATCCAATTAAAGCCATCCCTTTTGTTCGATACTACTTTTCTCCCATTTCAAAGAAAATTCATTATCTTTTCATTTTTTCTCTTTAAAAAACAAATAAACATTTTTATTGCATGTTTATAAATTAGACTCTCATATATTACTCGGTTAAAAAATTTATTAAGTGGTTAAAATTTTTACTAAATAACTTTTTTAAATTCATAAATTTCACCAATTCAAAGCGTACAATAATAATATTATTGGATTGTTCATTCGTTATAGAAGATTTACAGAAAGAAGCCTGAAATCCTTTATTATTATTAATTTTCATTTTATATTTGAATATTTCATATAAATTAAATTAGACTAACATAATTAAAATACCTTTTTATAAAAAAATTTTAAAAATACCTTAATTTATTTTTTTTTTTGAAAAAAAAATCGTACAAAGTGGAAAAAAGCCTCCAACTAAATAAAAAAAAAAAAAAAGTTTGGTAAAGCATATGAAGTTGGAAAAATAAATCTACTGAGATGATTTTGGAATATTTGGATTACCAATCTATCATTATCGGCATTTGAAATAACTCAAATTTCACATCAAAATCAATTCCTTTTCTATAAAGATTTGGTGTATATGGAAGAATAGATGCATTCTGGGACAAAGTAATGCAAAGATGTATGTTTCAGAAATGCAAGAAACATTTATTATTACTGCTGAAAAATCAACAGAATCCATTCCGTATACTGTCACTGTCCACCTTCTGTACAAGCTCTGGGGGATGGACAAACATAGTTTCTGCCCTGTCCCAGAAAGGTCCTGTCTCGGAAGTTGCTCTTTTGAATGCTTCTCAGATGCTCAACTCTGGTTCGAACCCGGATTATTACGTTTTACTTCATTTAACGCGGGCATGCGCGAATAACAGTTGTTTTTCATTGGGACAACAGCTTCATTGCAGAGTTCTAAAATCTGGGTTTGTCACAGATGTGTATTTTTCAGCAGTTCTGATTAATTTTTATGGTAAATTTGAGTTAATAAATGATGCCCACAGCGTGTTTGTTGAAACTCCTGAACCAAGTTTAGTTTCTTGGAATTCTTTGATTTCTGGTTATGTTCATTCTGGGATTTTTTCTAAAGCTCTGAACTTGTTTCTCCAGCTGGAAAAGTCTCGTATCCGTGCAGATGCATATTCATTTACAGTTGCTTTATCTGCTTGTGGACGTCTGAGTTTACTGCACTTGGGAAAATCAATCCATTCCAAGATTCTGAAGCTCGGTGTTGCCTGCAGTGTTTTTGTTGCAAATTGCCTAATTGACATGTATGGAAAATGTGGCGCAGTTCAAGAATCGATGAGGGCATTCAGTGAAATGGTTGAAAAGGACACAATTTCATGGAATTCAATCATAGCAGCCAATGCTAGAAATGGAAAGCTTGAACAAGCGCTAAGCTTTTTGCAGGACATGCCCGATCCTGATACGATATCATATAATGAGTTGATAAATGGCATTGCACAGTTTGGTGAGATAGAAGATGCTATTCACATCCTATTTTCTTCAATGGCCAACCCGAATTCATCTTCATGGAACTCAATAATAACAGGATATGTAAACCGTAACAGAACTGGTGAAGCTCTAGAATTTTTCAGCAGGATGCATTTGAGTGGCATTCAAATGGACCAGTTCACATATTCAAGTATCTTGAGTGGCATTGCAAATTTGTCAGCTATATTTTGGGGGAGTTTGATCCATTGTTGTACTGTGAAATGTTGTTTAGATGGATCCGTAGTAGTAGGGACTGCCCTTATTGACATGTACTCTAAATGTGGGAGAATGAATGAATCAGAAAGAGTGTTTCAATCGCTCGAGAGAAAGAACCTCATAACTTGGAACACTATGATATCTGGATATGCTCTAAACGGAGATTCCATAATGGTAATTCAGTTATTTGAGCAATTGATAACAGTGAAAGATTTAAAGCCAGATAGCATTACTTTTCTTAATCTTCTATCAGCGTGCTTGCATAATGATGGATTTACATTTAAAGCTGCAGATGGATACTTCCAATCAATGATTAAGGATTACGAGATTAATCCCACTGCAGAACATTGTTCTTCCATGATTAGAATCATGGCAAAAGATGGAAAAGTTGATGAAGCTGAGAAGATGATAAAAGAATTAGGATTTGAATCATGTGGGGCGGTTTGGAAAGCGTTGCTCAGTGCTTGTATCACTTGTGGGAAAATAGATGTAGCTGAAATTGCAGCTGCAAAAGTTATAGAATTGGAAGGTGATAATGATGATGCATTTGTATTGATGTCTAATCTTTATGCTGCTCAAGGAAGATGGAATGATGTTAGTATGGTTAGGTTATTGATGAAGCAGAGGAAAGTGAAGAAAGGATATGGTAATAGTTGGATTGAATTGTTACAAAATTAATTCTCATATCTTTATCAATGATTATATAACCTATAAGGTGCCCAGATAAATTCTCGAGTAATTTTTTGACTTACAAATTTTAAGCAGTTATCTTGTCTTTTATAAAATGTAAGAAATATTTGTATTATTGATGAAATATATAGACAAATACATAATATCAAAAGGATAAGAGATCTAGATATTTAATCTATCTATATCTAAAAATAACATTTTAAATAATATAAGATTCTCTAATGTAGAAGAAGAATACAAGTGAACAGATATGAAAAATTCATACTAATATTCTCCATTAAAATTTTAAAAACTAACAAAATAAAATAAATCAATTCAAGGTTGGGGAAATCCAAGCGGCAGGAGGCATAAACTTAATAGAAGGATGGAGTACAAAATGAGTCTCCCAACTTCTATCTTCTAAATGAAAGACTCCCATATCTTTAGCTTTGTGAGAGCCTAATTCATAATAATCTATATGAGGTGTGGATTCATCTGTGTAGTAAATGGAGTTGGATTTGCAATTTGGAACAGAAGAAGCTGGTATGCATACAGAGTTAGCTCCCAAAAATAATACATCATCTTTCTCTAATTTTTTATTTCAATCCATTTTCCTCTCTCATTGTCCCGATCCGTCGGCTTATAAATCTTGAAATCCATTGTATTCAATCTTCCTTCTTTATTTTTGTCAAAACACTTAATTCTTTGAATAAACATCATATTGTCATTTGAAGATTCAACTATATATGACTTCAAAATCATTATTGTAACAGGAATTAAATCATATGATTTAATTCCCATTTTACATATTGTTTTATGGTTGTTCTCCACCACCTTGTTGTCACTTAAATCATCAAATTCATCAATAAAATATAGATAATTTTCTCGATGAAAAGCTATTCCATATAATAAACCCCCAAGAAAAAGAATGTCACTAAATCCCACAACGAAGAAGTAAGGAGAGTTGTGCCACTTGGATACACCCAAATTCCATTTCCTTTGTCCAGATTTTAACCAACTTTATCTTACGATCTACATCATAAATTATTGCAACAACATAATCTCGATACAAAAAAGGATCGCATGATAAAATTACTTTGTAAATTTGAATCTCTTTTAAAATTATGTAATCCGGGTCTTCTCTAAATCTTTCTTCAAATTCCAAATCGCTCCTTAGGGGTGGCAGTTGTATACTACGACCAGAAAAAGGATTAAATAATGTTATGTATAAATCTTTGGTAATAGAATCTTGGTCAGAAATAGCCAAACAACCATGAGAAGCTCCACACCACTTTTTTTTATATGGAATTGAAAATCGATAATTATAAATTTTACCTTCGGAAACACTATATAAAGCCCGCTCGTTTGGATTATCGGCCACCGGGATGTGTAACAAAGGCTGTTCTTTAAGTTGCCGTTGACGTTTATGTTTCTGCTCTCCGGTAACAAAATACCATAATTTACACACAGCTCCAAATCGTATATAATCTTGAAGCAGAGTTACTTTATCCAAAATATTGGTTAGAAGTTCAATCGGCAAATCTGCCCAATTATTTTGAAGAGATAAATACTTGTTTTCAGAAGAAGTCATTGTTGTGGAATTCAGAAAATCATGGGTAAGAGAGAGAGGTCTATATATATATATATATATATATATAAATATATATATATATAATATATAAACCCTATTACTCCTTTCTGATTTAAGAAAAGGAAATCGTAAATCTAATTAGAATAGGAATGAAATTCAATGGGATTTGGAGTTTCAATTAAATTCATATTCTAACCTATGGTGAGATTATGTTTCCTTAAAACAGGATAATTTATTATTATTTTTTTTTATTATCAATTTAATAATTATGTATAGATTTTTTTTAGAAGATATGAGACTACTAAGATCAACCAGTCGACAAGTATAAGATTTAATTTATAAAAAAAATAATTGCCAATAGGTTAAAATATATTTTAATTTTAAAAAAGATGATAGGAAAAAAATAATAATATAAGTTAATTATATTGATGTGTTGATTCATAAAAGATATATTCTATAAATTTTGGTTATATCTTTTCAATATATAAAAGATATATTCTATAGTTTTTTGGCCATATCTTTTCAATATATAATAAATTATTATATCTCTCACCATTATATATATATATATATATATATATATATATATTATAGATGGCATATAATGATTTAAATAAGAAATCTCTCTAAACGTTTCAAAATAAACTTTATCCCTTTCCACTCTATTTCAATTTTAGTTCTTTCAATAATTTATTGAAATAAATTATCAAATTCAATTACTGAACTATTTAGAAAAAAAAAAGGCTTTCATATATATAATATATATATATATATATATATTTTTTTTCTTGTCATTTCATTATTTACAATTTTTATAACAGATTGTTTTTGTCATGGTCTATATAGTCAAAATACATATTCATTTTTTTATTATAAAAAATTCAATGCCTACTCTATACCTATATATATATATATATTATTTTAAAATAATAATTTTTAAATTTTTTATTTATAATCTCTAATAATATAATTTTTTTCTATAATATTATAATAAATAAATTATATATTATTTATAATCATATAATAATATATAATATTACAGAGATATTATATTATATTTAATATTATATATAATATTTTATAATATTATTATATATTATATATTATGTGTAATTATTATATAATAGTTTAGAAAACCATGTACGGGATTTAAACAAATAAGCTTCAAATAATGTTAGAGTTTTAGAGTTTTAGGTATATAAAATATAACATCTCTATAACATGAGAATGAAAAATTACATAATTTGATATACACTAAGCTTTAATCAAAATATATAACCTTAAATTCTTTATTTAGAATTAAAAAATTAAAAAAAAAAAAAAAAAATCAGTATAAAGTCTGTTGTAATGGTTGCTGATGCACGTAAGAGACTTGAACCCTTTAGTTGATTCACACTATTGATATTGATATTTTTTTACATCTATTCAAATGTATTTTCTGTTCTTGTTGTAAAAAAAAAAAAAAAAAAAAAAACATAAATGGTAGTTAGTATTAAATTGTTTTTTTCTTTTATATTACATATTATTTCATCATCCTTAATCTAATCAATTTTCTACATTTGTTTTTGTAAGGGAAAGAATAGAAATAAAATAATGGATCCAATATAAGAAGAAATGAGCTATACGTTTATGGTGTTAAATCAAACCACAGTGCAATAATAGATCACCAAGATTAAGAACATAAAAATTATTAATTATTATGTGGAGGTTGTAACCAAAGATTGAAAAACATAAATTTAATGTTGTAACATGGTGGTATTTACCACCAAGAAATTCAAGAAATTTTGAAATTTTTGACAAGGTTAGGGAAAGAAAACATATGAATAAGAATAGAAATAGGGATTAATTAAAGTTTTATTACTTAACTGTGTTATATAATAAAAGTTACTCATGGAAAAATTGATGACAAAACTTATTTAGTTTAATTTGTGAAAAGTTTTATGTACGATTCCCTATTTTTTAAAATTGTATGTCCTTTTTTATCTTACCATTTTTTTCATTTCCTCAAAATACATTCTTTCTTAAAAAAATATCAATTGGAGCAGTTGGGAATGTTTAATTTTTCCCAAAAAAAAAAAAAAAAATATGATTCCTGAAAAATAGAATATATATATTTTTTACGAATTCGATAATTAAGTTTTATGGAAAATATGAGTATCTACATCCACTAAAATTACACAGTGGACAAATAATAAAGCCTAGTTTATATAAAAACATAATAATAGTAAAAAAATGGATATATTTATTAAATATTGTTTGTGAATGATGTCAGCATAAATGCTATCATATAAAATATGGCTTTTTTTTTTCTTTCTGCATTCAAAAAATAATTAATTGATGATACAAATTGAATATGTAATCAATAGAATGAATTAAAAAAAAAAAATGAAAGAATAAAGGGTGAATGGAGAAAGAAATCTTAGGCATCTTCGGGTGCAATCCAATGCCTTCCATTGACGAAACTCTTCACAAGAAAAGGATGGGCTGTCTCAAAATCCAACTCCCGGGCCCACGAAAGCCCACGGACTGCTGCAGCTCCTGGGCCCCAACATCTATATACTCCAAAAAATGCAGTCCTGCAAAATTATAAAATTAGATTTTTTTATTTATTGCTACACGAGATCAGGTTTCGGCATTTGCTATCAACATCCTATTAAGATAAAGGTAAACATTTTTTTAAGTAAGAGTTTCGAGCACTATATATATAATAAATAAGAAAATTAATTAATTAGAATCCACTTCGAAAATCAGATGGGTGAAATAAATATATATATATAAATAAATAAGAAAGAAAAAGAAAGAGGTGATGGAGGAAGGGGATGATGATAATGGATACATACTTGTTTTTGTTGCTGACGTGGTCCCAGTCATCCCAGCCACCGTGTGCAACGACGTCGTCGAAATAAGTATAAGAGTAGACGATCCGTGAATACTGACCCATAGCACGTCCGACGTAGATTGGGCCACTCCCTGTTACCCTACACCGGACAAATGCAAATCCGGTTTTCTCGTCCGGCGACTTTCTATCTTGTGCTGCTACTGATCCAAATCTTGTGGCTATCGAGTGCAGCTCACAGTCCTGCAAGTCAAATCAATAATAAAATTTAGTTTTTTCCTCTTTTCAAAAAATTCTTCTACAAATTCACAATTTTTTATTTTATTTATTTTATTATTATTATTATAAATCTGGTGAACGGTAAAAAACCCTTCTATTTAAGTAAAATTATGAATTAAACCCAAAAATTTTTTTTTTTTTTAAATTAAGTAAATTTGCCCAAACTTAGAACTAGAGCTTACTTCCAAGACCTATCTCATATTAGCACATGAAAGCATTAAAGAATTATACTATATACACTCATTCTTAGCCAAAAAAAAAAAAAAAAATTTATACTATATGATGTGGTTTTAAACCCCCGGGTTTTTTAAAATATCAGAATCGGAATTGGCATGCAGAGTTCATATGAAGATGTACATTTTGAAGAAAAGAAGCAAGCACAAATTTTAACAAAAACTTTACTAGAAATATTTAATTTGACAAGTCTTGTTAATTTGACTTTTAGTACCATTATTACAAGATTGCTATTGCTTTTTTGACTTGAGAAAATTTTCCTAGTCTTTTTTGCATGCCATAACTTACGTGAATGAATAATCACTTTTATAATAAAATTAGGAATAATTATTCAAATAGTTCTATCTTTAAAAATAAAAAAGTTAAAGAATTTTATTGACTGAATATATATGCAAGTAAAAGACTAAATTATGTAATTATTTTAAAGCAAGACTTATCTGTATGTACCCACTGGTTACCAGTAAAAAAAAATAAAATAAAAATAAATAAATAAAGGAAAAAAGAGTCATCTTTTTTTTTTGCTGGATACCGCTGTGTAACATCAGACACAAAAGAGGAGACAAACTTAGCAGCCTTTTTTGCCATAAAAAATGGCAGAAAAAGTTTTTTACTTACTTTGTACATGGAGCGACCATTACCAAAAATGAAGTCTATGGAGCCTTCAATGTAACACTCCTTGAAATAATGCCGGCCGGCGTCGTCGCAAAGGGTGTCTTGTGCACCGTAGAATCCACATCCCGAGAAGTACGCCTTGTCACCGGATATTCGAAATGCCACCGCCTGCCACCCTTGCATCCCAGGCATCGGCGCCGGTGCTGTATTCTGTTTTCAGCTCCCCCATATATATACGTGTACGTACAGTAAAATATTCTTATTAAATTTTGAGGAAGAAAAACTTATGACAACTTTTAAAAATGCGTCACTTTTGACGTGATTTGAATATTCGTATTTGTCTGTATCAGGAAATATATTTAAAGTGGCAAAAGATGGAGATATGAAGAAAGTGTAAGGACTGAAATGATAAAAAAAATAAAATTTTGGTACCTTGAAGCTAATATTTTTAGCAGAGAAATAGCTAGCGTAAACTGTGACAGAAGCTGTCTGATAAGTGCGCAGCTGCTGTCCGTCAGGACCACGGTCGCTTGCCCTGTCGTGCCATTCTATCACTGTTACGTCTCTTCCTGCGCCTTCAAATGTTATGAACCGTTTTGATGCCGGAACCACCACTTTTTCTCTGCTCCACCGCCACCCAAAACAAAAAATATCATCACTTGTGATACATCAATATTCAGAATACACATACACTATATATATATATACAGTTTAATATACACACTCGTAATCGTATGTCAATTTTTAAAGGATAATATTTGTTCTATATAACTTGTTGTATTCTCGATATTTATTTTGCAGTAATTAACGTGAAAATGACATATTATTATATGATACCTAACATTTTTTTTGTTGTGTTTCAATCTTAGTATATATTGAATCAGAATTGTTTTTGGAAAATGTTTCAAAAATATATATATATATATATATATATGTATGTAAGGAAGAAAGAAGTTGGGAGATGATTTTACATGTAATAACCGGCACTGATGAGGATGAGGACATTCTTGCGGTTGTTGACGGGGACAGAATCAACGGCAGCCTGAACAGACTGAAAGTCTCCGTATCCGTTAATGTCGACGGTAATAAGCAGGTGGCCGGAGGGACCTATCCATTTGTGCCGCCGGTCAGCTCTAGTACTGTTACTACTAGAGCTGTTATTATTAGTAGTAGTAGTGTTTGACGTAATTATTATTGAGCTATCTTGATGAATTGAGTTGACATCATGACTCAGCTGAGTCTGACTCGGATGAAATCTTGAAGCGCTTAAAGCATCAACAGAAAACAGCGTTAGAAAGGACACTAAGAATGAGAATAATAGTATGGGAGAAGCCATTGAAGAAAAAAAAATAAATTAAAACAGCATTAAATTGTAAAAGAGAATGTTGGATTTGCAGCGCACCGTTGAAGAGGAAGATACATATGTATATATATATATATATATAAATAGGGCTGATCCGTTATTCCAACGGTCATATTTTCTGTGTTCCCTCTTCCTCGTCCTCCTCGCATTCTATAGGAATAATGTGCCATACATAGCCTTACGTAGGTGTGGCAGAATTTTCTTTTGTGTGTTTTGTATATATTTGAGGGCAATGATTAATAATGCTACTAGAGATCTATACCCTAAAAATGTTATTTTAATGAATAAAGTATAATTAAATAATTAATCCCATAATTTTTCCTTACTTTATATCTATCTAGAATGAATTTGACTAAAATGATATAATTTATTTGCGCGAAACTAAATCGGAGTTAAAAAGCAAAATTTGAATTTAAGACTTTGATTTTGAAAATCAAACTTTTTCTAGTTGAACTAATAGTTGTTCGGTACCGAGTTGTTGATTATTTACTAAATTTAGAAAAATGTAAAAGAATAAATAAATACCTGATGGAGTGTATTATTTATAATTTCTCTCATACATGCACTTTACCAATCATTCAATAATTTTATCATCATTGCTGTAAAAAAAAAAATACACATACATCAAATTCAATAAAACTGTTTAAAAGTATAAAAGTTTGTTTGGAATAAGTAAAAATATAGAGAAAAAAAAAATTAAAAAAAAAAAAAATTTTTTTAATTAATATTCCAAGCAACTGTTTCGTCAGTAGGATAGCATCCATTCGAGTTTCCAAAATGACAAGTCGCTTTCGTTTGTGAAGCTGTTCTTACCAATTCATTTATACTTCTCTTTACGATATATACATACATATTATATATATTATATATATACATGTTTGGACAACTGGAAGATATTAATATATACGTTGCAAGCCAAACTACTCATTTTGCTCATAGGTTTTCATTCTAAATATTAATTCCCAATGGTAAGTTTCTGGCCGAAATATATATATATATATATATATATATCCATGCAAATTGTAAACTAAACATATACATATATATATAATATAGAAATTAAATTAGCAAGAACCAACCACGACTACAGATTTAGAAAGTGATAGTAAAAAAAAAAAAACCCTAAATCATATAAATTAATAAATAAAACAACATTTTCCATTGATCTTTTATATGATTATTATTATTATTATTTATCCTTTCTTTTTGCAGACTGACTGAGATTTACTATTTAACAAAAAACATACATTCTGTATTGTGTATATATATATATAAGAATTAAACAAAGACAAAACGGTCATTGAATGCTCTTTGTTTTGTGGTAAGCACCAACAATAACAGTAGTGATGGTCCTATTCATATTTTTCCTTATCTCATTTCATTCCTCTCTCTCTCTCTCTCCCTCTCTCCTTGGCTCCTCCTCAAAAGTGTGTGTGTGTGAGTGTGAGGTCCACTAGGTGTGTTTTTTTTTACTGTGTTTTACGTGAACAAAATGGGGCCTTCATAGTTCATACTATTTATTTAAAGAAGACCAGAAAATTTGAACGTTGGGAAGAGAGAAAAAACCATTGCTGCATATTTAGTGCATTGAGACAAAAAAATCTATTACAAACTTTTCATATGAATTTGCAATTTTCTTGTCTCTAAGTTAAAATAACCCTTTCTGATTGGGTACAAGAAAGTATGGCTTTATATATATATATATATAATGATGAATTGGCTTCATTAGAAACATAAAAAAAATATAAAGGCCCACAAAAATATGCAACGATAATTTCTATGATACCTTTTTAACCTCAAACCAGAGTTATCTTGACTCGTATAAGGTTATAAGTTTAAATTTGTATTAACGTAGGTAATTGTTTAAAATTTAGATTAAAACTTACTTTTACAAAAGACCTATTAGATTCAAACGAGATTAGTTTAAATGTGGATATTTTTATTTCTTTGTTCTTATGAGATGGTTTTCTTTTGTATTAGATCATTTGATCCAAAGTTATTATTTCAACTAATTCAAATTTTGGGTTGCGTTCAAAGTGTCTAACTATTATTAGAATAAGATCTCATATAAATTTTTACATGAAACTAATAAGTATCGAGTTCATAACTCGCTATCATTTATAACCTCGTATATCATTTATAATGATTTTTTCATTGTAACAAACGAATATTTTTGTAGAGGGTTTTCATGATCATTTTTTTGGGAGGTTGCCGGAACAGCTAGGAGCTCCTTTATTGCAAAGTTAGTCAGAACACTTTTACGTACAAATATATATATGATTGTTATTGGAATGTTTGCAGTTCGTACTATATATATATATATATATTTGTATTGTTTGAGTAACTTTTTCCATAATCATCGCCAAAGAATTTTGCTCTCCTCTTGTCTTGAAAGCTGAAACGTTGGACAAAAGCGGTGGGAATTATTGGCGTTTAAAGATTCTTATTATTGGGGTGCAACCAAAGCAAGTAAAGCTACCCTCCATTTATGCAACAGATCAAAAAGAATAAAATAATAATAATAAAAAAAAAAAAAAAAAGAAAAAACAAAAAAGTTTTACTTTGTTTCACTACTCTTTTTAAAGCTCATATTCAATCGATAATTTTTTTTATTTTTTTTTTTTTTTAGATTCTAAGTGTAGTCTAAAGTACTGCTAATCTTCACTAACCTTGTTATTATAAGATGATAATTATATTTTGATATATTATTAGATATGATTAGATATTTTCCTCAAAAGAAGAAGAAGATAGATTAATTTTTTTATTTTTAAAAATAGATATATTCTCTTAATTTGTCACTATTTATAGATATTTTTTATTTTATATCAAGACAAGACGACCAATATTTCTATCACTTGTCTTATATATAGAATAACTTTCGATGCAAGATCTAACATGAAATATATATATATAAACTATCATTTTGAGTCCAAAATCTCTATAAAACAATCTAATATATTGGTTAAATTATCTTTTCTAACATAATAAATAGTAAAAAGAATTATTTGTAATTTATCAAAAAAAAATTATTTGTGGGAGAACACTATTACATCCATTAAGACTTATTATATACAAACATTTTTACCTCTTTTAAGTCATAAGAAAAATTATTATCAATTGAAGGATGTTGATTGCATTCATTCTACTCGAGGACTTGTCAAGTTATTTATTACAAAACGTATATTTTTTTAATATATGTGATAAAATTACAATAGTAACATATCATATATACATATATATATATATATATATATGCGAGCACACACAAAAGAAATAAAAAGAGAAATTTTTTTGACTTAAGTAAAATTGAAGATTCAAATTTTGACTCACGAGTGTTTAAAATTTGGATTAGAATTTCCTCCCGCAAAGAATCAACTTGGATTAAACGGTGATTAATCTAATTGTGAATTTACTTAAAAGTTGTCATCCTATAGTTAATAACTTATCTAGAATATTTGGTGTTTTTAAGAATAAATAAATAAATAAATTCGAATTGGATTCAACACAGGTTCACCATCTACTGCGGATGGTATTTTAACTCAATCCAATTGGTTTAGAGAAGTCCAATCTATTCACTCTTGTCAGAGTTCAGCCCCATAACATGGATACAAAGTGAGTCCAATCCATTCACGTTAGTCAGAGTCCAGCCCGAACACATGGTTGCTACGTGAGCTTCAATTTAAATTTTATTACTTTGTTTTGTTGCTTAAGTACCTCGAACCCAAAGAGTGTCTCCAAACTCTCCATTACTCAAGGAATCCAATTCAACACCCTATTTTAGTCTTAATCATGTCAAATCACGGGTTGATTAAACTGAAAAACCCGAACACTATCATCAGCCCCCAAAAAAATTCAATTTGTTAAATTTTAGTAAACCTTATATATTTCATATCCTTGACACTTGCATTTTTATTGCATTTGGTCCATTTTCAAAACTGTTTAATACCGATTTACTTTTATTTTGGTCGCCAAGGCATGGCATATAAATTAGGCACAATATTCATCGAAGTCAGTTAAGGAAAAACTAGAGAAAGAATGTATGTAGTCGAGATATGAGAAAGAATTAGAGAATTTTTCCAGTTGTTCTTTAGCTAACAGATTACAATGAAGATTAAATTTTTCGCAAACAAAGGCATGTGAGATCAATTCTAACTAAGGTTTAAATGCTACAAACATTCCATTGTAAGTAGTAAGATGACACATTTCCCGCACCCACACAGCATTAGAAACGGTGAATATGCTTCCCCTTCAAAATCTTACAACAATGCTCACCAAAGCAACCACCGCCGTTGTCAAAATTTCCCTTACTATTACCATCATCCACCACCACCACTACCAGCAGCTCAACCTTTTAAAATGGTGGAATCCAATTTCGCTGCAAACAAAGAAAGGAATGAAGGCTATATGGAGTTTTTTTTTTTTTTTTGTTATGTACTTACTAAACCAACCAGTCTCAAATCTTAATACAGTTTGTTAAACCCTGAAGGCGAGGCGGATTCGGCCAATTTAGGTAAGAAGCCTTCTCTTTCAAGAGAAACCTGAAGGCAGGATATGATCTTAACCATAGCCACCCACACCACTGGTGAACAGCAGAATGCATAGGCAAATACAGCTAGAGCTCTTACAATCCCATCATTGTACCAAGGATAAGCCATTATCAAAAGGGATCCAAAGATTCCGAGCCACGGTACCAGAACAGGTAGAATTGGTAGAAGGAAAGCATTGACTGCTATGCAGGAGAATGCAAATACCCCAAGCAAGTAAATGCTCCATCCTACCAAGGGATGAACCGTTTGTGGGATTAGGAAGAATGGGATTATATATGCAGCTAAAATGGACCATAGAGCGACTAGTTTAAGGCCAGTCTGTATGAGAAAAACGCTCTTGTTATCTTCACGGCGATAACACAGCTTTGATAAATTTGGCCGTGCTATGCGTGTCACTGCCATTATTCCAAGATAAAATATAGCTTGAATGAGTACCAGTGGCATTTCTTCAGCATACCTGGAAAAATGCAATTTCCTGAATTTAGTCTGGGTTGCCTGTAAGAAAACTAACAGATACTGGGCGTTGGATATATGATCTTACCCAATAGTTTGACGCCGGCGCTCATGCCATTGGATACCGAGTGGGAGGACAGGATACGACCACCAATACCAGGGTTTTAACCACACTGCTCCAGGAAAGGTGATCACGCTGTTAGGTCCACAGGGTACACTCCACCTGAGCTTGAGATCTACAAAAAGAAAATAAAGCCAAATGACTGTTATAACAGAGAATGCAAAGAGATCAAAGGGTCCCCCCATCATCACGAGTGAAAAGACTCCATTTTGATAAACAAGAGAAAAAATGATAACAAATTATTGAACTTACAGTAGTAGGAAGCATCCATTTGATAGCCTAGAGAAAGTCTGTACTGCCCATCAAGCGTAGTGTTGTTAGGAGGAGGGTGGAACATTGGCTTGTCAAGTAAATCAGGGAAGTAGCCTCCAATAAAACCTTGATCAGCACCATCTGGGTTGTCTCTCTCAATCTCCAACTCGTGAACCATGTCTTTGAAAACTTTCAAAGATGGCTGCAATTACAAAATATTGATCAATCACCTCGTGCAGTAGGCCAAACTAAGTATGGGAATTAATGCAAAGAAACTTCATTGATGTTACAGTATCATGAACAGATGAGGGTTTAAAATCTAACCTGCAAGACGAAGAGACCCGTATGGAAAATGCAGGGATTGATGAAAACTGCACAGAACTGGCCGCATTGGAACAATTCGTCGGTTTTCTGAAGGAAAAGGTTGTCAGCGTCAAGCATAACCACCCTTTCATAATCCACAAGTTTCCATGCATATAGTTTGTTCATTGTCAGCCGAAATCTCCAATCGAAATTTCCATTCTTAACATATGGATTGTTCAAGTTTTCAACTCTCATAACCTTTGCTCCATCCTCTTGTCTGTACAACACAAGACATAAACAAATCTTGATCAAATTTCCATTTATCGTTCAAATCTTTAACAATATAGTTAAATCTTATGAACTAAAGAATAAAATAAAGTCATTGTTTGACACATATTGTGTTAAGACTATTTCTCTCACCAAAAAAAGAATAGACATGAGGATAAAAAATTACACAAATTTTTTAGAGAAGTAAATTTACTAAAATGGTGTCCACTTTTTCAACAATAAAAAAGGCTGTTATGTCTGTTATATAACAGTTCTTGCTTTCTACCTTCTTGAAACCCAGGAAGGAAGTCTTTTTAAAATGAAAATAGAAATAAAAAGAAAAGAAAACAAAGAAAGAGTAGGAAGAGGCCAAAAACATTCTTGGTCTTATCCACGACCCACTCATGTATCTGTCACATCGAAAAATGGGGATGGCCGGTGATTATTAGACGTGTACAACACTTCCCTTGGAATATACCTTAATTATTCATAAATTGTGCTTCAATCCGATTAGGAGTGATTTTTATTCAAAAATAAATTTTTTGTTAAAAAAAAAAAAAAAAAAAAACCATGAGTCAATTTCAAATATTAGTGAACAACAGAGATTAGCAAGCAAGACTATGGGGGCATAAAAATGATCCTAAAAAAACAAATCTTTTAAGTTCTTTCTATCCCAACTTTAGTCTAATGTGGGCAGGTAAGTGGGGATAAGTGGGACAATAGTACCATTGAACCCAAAAGACTTATCTCTTCCTAATGGTTGACACATACATCAATTTATTAGAAGCTTTACTTTTTGGCATCAGATTTTGTGTCTTTTTAGCTAACAATGAATATGAATACAGTCAAAAGTTCCAAGGAAAACAATGCCCCCCTCCTATTAAGTTGCCACACACACACAGAAACAAATTGATTTGACTAGACCAAAATTTTACTTGAAATTGTTTTCTTGGTCATATATATATGTATTTGTACTCAATAGTATTGGACAGTAAGATCCCAAGGAAAATGATAGTGGTCATGAATAATACCGTCCAAATAAACCTACTGCTTCATCAATGTCATCAACCTATTAAATAAAGTAAATAAGTGCTTAATCTAGCTCAGCTCCTTAATTAGTTAATCTAACTAACTATTAGACTAAGACTCCCCCACAAAAAAAAAAAAAAAAAAAAAAAAAAATCAGAAGAGCCAGTAGTTCTTGGAAGATTGGTAGTACCAATTTTCATTTATAGAAAAAGGGTCAAAAGAGTAGTAGAAACCAAAACACGAGGGAACCCGGTGAAGGGCAAATTCCAGCTCTCGTACATTTTTTTTTTAATGTGCAATAACTGACTTTTCAATTATGCCAACAGGGAGATTATTATTATTATTATTATTATTATTAGTATATTATTATTATTATTATTATGTAATATCATAATCAAAATTCAATTTTAAAGGGTCACTATTAAAAAGAACCACACTACCCACTTGTTTTTTCTCCCAGCTGACCCAATCCAACTAATTGTTAGGCACTGCCACTTGTAATAGGGATCGGTCATAACACCTATATATATATATATATATATATATTTTTTTTTTTTGGTAGTTATAACACCTACCTATACCATGAGAAAAATATCTATAAATACATTTTCTAAATATAAATAAAATATACATAAGAACACAATGATTAAGAGATTACTTTTATCTATTTATGACACAGAAGATGAATGGTTAGAATTTATAAAAAATACAAAATATATATATATATATATTTAATATATATTATTACACCCTCTATAAATGGAAGTCCCTTGGGTTTCGTAAAGAAAGTTTTTTTTTTTTTTCTAATGAGAAAAAAAAAAAAAAGAAGAAGAGAAAAATGAAAGGGTTATCTAGCGTATTGTACTCACATGGGGGAGATCCCATTCTGCAGTCCAGGACGGATTCTCAGGGCAATAATTACCTTTTTTTATTTACTTTTTAGACTACAACTAAAATATCATTCATCTCTGTCATATTCTCTCTCTCTCTCTGCTAAAGTCTAACATACGCCGCGTGGTTCTTTTCTACTAACATTCACTACCCAATGTAAAATCATGGAATTGGAAACATTTACAGAACGGTAAATAAATAAAATAAAAATAAATTAATTAATTAAAAAAAGAAAATAATGGTTCTGGACCAGGGAGGGAGAGAGGAAGTAGAGGAAAGTGAATGATGGTGGACTTACAGGGTTTGGACCCACCGGTCGGGGACGTCAAGGGAGGCAATGACGATAAGATCGGCATCGACGCCGAGCTCGTAAAGAGATCTGAGCATAACACGTGTCGCCACGTAGAACTCATAGTCTCTCGGAGTACCCATATACATCATGGTCGCGTAAGCATTTCTGTGTTCTGCTCGGAAGGTCGCCGGAGTTTTCGTCGGAGGAGTAGCTTCACCGAACCTAACGGCATAAGTCATCATCAAAATCACAAATATGTACCTCATCACCACCGCTACCCTCCTCCTTCCATTTTCTACCTTCATCTCGATATCCACAAACACTTTCCCCCAAAAATGTCTTACCAAACTTAATTCAAAAAAAGCCCTCCCTCCCCGAAATATAGAAAGAGAGAGAAAAATCTTTGAAACGATCTCAACCGCAGTAACTCTGTTCTCCTTAATTCCTTCCTACAACATTGTTCAACTTTCACCCAAAAAAAATCACAGCTCCGCCGGAAAATCAATTTTTCCCGGTATCAATACCCAAAAAAAAAAAACGAACCTTTCTAGTTCCCAAAAGTCTCAAAAGAATGTAAATTACTGTTTGATATCTCCTAATCAGTTAGCAGTTAAAACCAACCAAAAAAAAAAAAAAGAATGCACACAAAAAATACAGCGTATATTCCAACGGTAATAATCTCTCTGTACAAATACAATGAACATAGACAGACACAGTAGATGTTTGTGTGAGAGAGAGAAATAGAAAGAGAAAGAGAAAGAGAGGAAGAAGAAAAGGTAGGAATAGGGATGATTTTGAATTTCTGTCTTTCTGAGAAGGAAAAAAAGTATCGAAAGAACCCACTTAATGCTCGAGACTCTGAAGAGGATATATATATATAAAAAAATAGGAAGCGGCTGGAACGAAGATACAGGTTCTGATTAAATTTTTAGATATTTCCTTTACACCTCCCTTTTATTCTCTCTTCTTCTTTTTTTTTTTCTTTTCTTTTTTTTTTTAATATAAAAATGTTTATAAAAAATACTCAGAAAATAAGATAATTGGCGGATTTCCTCTTCATATCTTAATTTTATACACTTTTTTTTTTTTTTTTTGGTAAGTCTTAATTTTATACACTTTACCCCTTAATTATTTTTCTATTTAATATTTATTTTATTTAGATATATTTCATTTAGTTTTTTATTTAAAAAATGACAAATTTTATTTTTATATTATAATTTATTTCATCTATAACGAAACATTAGATGATAAATGAAATATTATGAATTAAAATCATTAACAAAAACGTGAAATTAAAATACATATTAATTGAAATTTTTTATAATAAATTAAATAAGAAAAATTTGCCATAAAATTTGAGGAAATAAATTAGTATTATTAATTATCTAACACTTTCCCCATTTTCCACCTTCATTAAGGAAACTCATGACAAGTACAAAGTTGGGTGTTACCTAAATTTTATTGATACTATAAATTTGAAAATGTATGAGTCATTTAATTATACTTATAATTAATTACTTAATATCATATTATTTAAAATTGACTGTAATATATTATTTTTGTCCTCTGTAATTTTTTCTTTTGTTAATGTTGGTCTTTTTACCTTAAATATTAAATTTTTATGTTATTCGTTTTGCTATTTTTAAGTATTAAAAAAAAAAACAAATATGCAATAAATATAAAAGTGTAGGATAAAAAAATTATACATAAAGTATAAAAGTAAAAATATTGATAACTAAATTTACCAATCTTTCAAATAATAAATGAATAATAGCTGTAAATTAATTATTTTTTATGCTTAAGCATCCGGTCGGCCGGACTAATCTGGATTCGGTGTTCCCTTACTCGAGAGTGAGGCTAGCCTAAAGCTTTTTATCGTGGCGCTAACCATCTCGGGGGAATTTGAACTCTCGACCATCCGCCTTGAGGAGAAACTTTAAGAGTCCGCTTACCAACTCCCCCAAGCTGCTGGGTTATTAATTGAAAGAAAATAATAATAAATGCTACTTAATTTTATATGTAACAAGTAAAAGGAAAGAAAAAAATATTAATATCTTGTGATGAAAACATATTTTATAGTCGTGAATTACAATAAAATTTGTTAACATAATAAACAATAATATTGAGTAATTTATAACACGTTATGAGTACAATACTTTTAATGGAGGAAAAAAAGTAATATTTACAAATTATTTTTCTTAATATTTTATAATTATTATCAATAAAACTTTATGATTAATGGGAGGAACAAAAGTAATATTTACAAATATTTTTTATTAATATTTTATAATATATTATCAATAAATAATGGGACTTTCTGAGCTGTTGAATTATTATACGTTGACTAAATTGGACGATGTGGCGAGGTGTTACTTCGCTTTTATTGTACTAATTACTATTTTATTTTATTTTATTTTTCCATTTTTTAGGTACTGTACTTGCCATCTTTCCCATTTCTTTCTTCTTTTTTTTTTATTTTTTTCTTCCAAGAATTAAATTCTTATATAAAAATAGATTATTTGCTAAAAAGTTTATTTAGAAAAATATACAATATACAACATTATATATATATGTAGATATTAAAATTTGAAAATTTTTCATCGTAACTCAAACTTATAATATTTCAGATTATAAATAAAATTTGTTACTAATTAAATTATATTTCGAAAAAAAATTTAATAGTTCTTTAAAGTAAAATAAAAAAGAATACATAATATTTTGTTGAATCAATCCATAAATTAATAAATATTTATCTTTTAATATAAATATATTTTTATAAATGAAAAATTATAAAAAATAACTTGATTTATATATATATATATATATTATATACCATATTTGGGTATCAAATTAGGACATGGTTATTTTTCATTCTTGATTTTAAAATAATATTCACATTGGAAACTAAAACACGAGAATTATGTGGTAATGGAGTAGTTGGTTATAAATGCAAATTTTATTTCCCAAAAAAAGCACTGCATTTTCCAAATGTGACTAAAATTGGAAAAACAATTACTCGGTCTTTTTTTTTTTTTTTTTTTTACTTATAATTATATAAAGGTCTTACAAAAAAATATCCTTTTAAAGTTATTTTTTTGATTTGTTTTATTATTTCTTTCAAAAAATACATTTTAAGTAAATAAGCATTCAAATTGATTTGTCTTAAATGAATACGGTAAAAGAAAGTACCAAATACAATTACATGTTATATATTTAGAACATACTTTAAAAAAAAATAAAAATAAAAAAAAAAAAAAAAAAAAAAAGAGAGAAAAAAACTAACAATTTTTTTTTAGAAAATTGCCTCATTTAATTTAATTATTTATTTTTTTTTTTGATTGATTTTATATTTTTATATTTATTAAATTAGTCCTTTTTGACACAATTATTATAATTAAAGATTATGTTTTTTTGTATGAATTTATATTTTTGAAAGATATCATAACTAAAGAATTGTTCTAACAAAAAAAAATTAAAGATATCTGAAAAAGTACATGAAAATAATTGTAACTTGAGACGGAAGGACATAAAATGACAAAAATACCCTTTAAATTTAATTAATGGATATACCATTTACGTGTAATAACAAAAGTCAAATATTAATCAATTTTAATCAAAATAACCAATTTAAAAAATTAAAAATAGATAAATAATTAATTTGTTTAAAATAAAATATTTAGAATCATTTCAAAGAAATATAAATTATTAGGGAAGTAACGTAGATTCTCTTTCCATTTTTGTACATCCATCAATATTAATATCGATATTGAAATATTCATTAACATATAAATTCATAGTTTTTCTCGATCTCTCTACTATGTGATTTTATCTTTAACCAAAAGTCACACTCAAAAGGATGAAAGTATTGAGGCTTCCTTCATAGAAGTTTCCAATTCGATGTATAAATTGTGATTTATATATTTTTCTTACAACCTAAAATTTCTGTAAAGCCCAAGAATCTCGATGACTTCTAATGAAAGAAAAAAAAAAAAAAAAGATGGAAAGGAATCGCTTTGGAAAACCTTTTATCAGCCTAATTCTTGCTTCTTCTTTTTTTTTTTTTCTTTGAAGAGTTAAAAGAAAAAATTTATTGTGAACAAGATGTATAGTAAATATATTATATATATATAATATATATATATATATATATATATATATATATTTTGTCAAATTTGAATATATATATATCATTTTGATAGACCATACTCTAAATATGTGGAGCGATAGAATGAACCTCTTGTGGTACTTAGCCCAATTCGATCACATCATTATTGACATATACGAGCATATGACTACTTTGGTACTTGGCAAGTAAGTGTCACATTAGTATGGTCTCCCTCGTACGGACTACTTGAAATATACTCTCACATATAATGGAAGATTGCGTACTTAATCTGTACTAGTTATTATTAACACAAAAAAAAGGTGTTGACTAATAGTGTCCTGCCGGAAGGAGTGCCTACTACGGGATCAAAGTTAATTAGGGCTCCCTAGTGACGCCACATTGATCAATTCCTAAATGTCACAACCTCCATTTCATATAAATAAGATATATAAAATACAGAATGATATAAAGTGAAAATTATTATTCTCAAGCGCACACTCTATTTTCTCTAAAAGCTTTTTTATTGCCTTTACATTTGGATATATTCAAAAATTCATCTAAATATTCTCTAGACCTCCTCTTTAATAATCCTTGTTAACTTCAATATCAAAGGTTTAGACAGAATGAATCTCTAATAAGAATTTGTCTTTGCAGAAATTTAGGACACAAGTGATTAAAGAAGAAGAGAGAAAGATTGATGGGAGACTTTCTAGTGAGCATGCATATTCCACTTACGTGTTGCTTAAAGCATTTTTTTTTCTTGGTAACATCACCCATGTAACCATTAATGATAAATTTTATAATTTTGACAAAATAAACGAATGAACAAATTTTACCACTTAAAAATTATTAAAAAAATCCATTTTCTCCCTTAATGATAATGCATATATATATATATATATATATAGAGAGAGAGAGAGAGAGAGAGAGAGAGAGAGACCAATTTCATTAAACAATAATTATGTAGGATCAAATACACCAATTTCCCTACCTTATATATATATATATATATATATATAAGTGGTAGGTTTTTAGTATATATTTTTATATCTTGTTTGGTTTCTTGAAGTAGTGGATTTAAAAAAGAAAAAGAAAAAAATAATTAATTTTCAAGAAACTATAAGAATTTACATTTGAATTTTCTTAATATTTTTTAATGATGCGAAATAAGGTAGATGAACTTAAAATAATATATTTATTGAGTGAGAGTGTTTTTTACTAATGAAATATTTCTTAAATTGGAATATATAATTATGTATGAATGAAATATTAAAAACCTCTTTTTAGGTCAATTAATAAAAATATGTACGTCTATTAATTTATAGAAAAAATATATATAATATTTTTCAATTTTCTAAGGGAACATATAATATAGAGTAAAAAGTTTTCTACAACTATAACTAATTTATTGTAAATATAAAAGTTTTTTAATATAGAGAATAATAAGAAAAAAAAAATGATAATTCTATTATTAGAAAATATTTTTTATTATATTTGTATTGGTGTGACAAAGAAAATAACATGATTCTCGTAATCCTCAATTTAACTAATATTCGATATTTTTTTTTATTGTCAATCATTAAGGATATATATATATATATATATATATATATATATATATATATATATATTTATTGTAGTTACGTGTCAAACTCATTAGAATGAGAACGAGAGGTCAATTCACGATTGAATACATTACATTTATTATATTTTTACTAAATACGTTACGCTATTAAAATTTTGATAAAGAGTGATAATTGATACTACTATCTAAAATTTAAGATATGTATTTAAAATATTCACTTAGGAAATGATTATTGAGAAAGTGACCGAAAGAAAATTTATTTGTAACTCAATTCTGAATTAATACGAAACTTTTTAAATGATTGCTTAATATCCAAAAAGGGAAAGTTTTCAATAATTGATGAAGTTAGGAAGCCTTTTTTGGGGAGAATATTCGAAGGCACTTATTGCGTTTTTGATTTCTCTAGCATATGGACGGTGTCTTCTTTGCCAATTCAATGGAAACATTATATATATATATATATATATATATATATAAATAAATAAATAAAAAAAAAAAAAAAAAAAAGAGAAGAGTACAAAAGTGGTGTACTTTATTTTATCCTTAGGGATTAAGATAATGTCTTCTAGGGTTAGTAGAATATGTTTTGAATTGCATAGAATCAGATGCTGTTTCACATATACTAATGCCATGACATTTATCAAAAAAAAAATATATATACTAATGCCATGAGGAATCGTTTCAACATTTCCCGGCCTTTCCTTTTCCTTTCAATTTGTTTTTATCGAAGAATTTTTTTTTTTTTTATTTTACTTCTATCTTGATTTATAAATCAGATTTTTATATATATATATATATATATATATATATAAAAAAATGTGTTTTATTCCAAAATTGAAATGTACAATACAACTTTGGTTAGGAAATACATTTTGTAAAGTTTTTAAAAAAAATAATAATGAATAAAACCATGACTACTACTAGTTCTTAAACCTTAAGCTATATAGTGTATACATACATATATATATATATTTGCACACCTAATGTCATATATATACACCCTTAGGGTACACCTATTCAATCATTTGGATTGGAAAACATATATAACGATGTAATATGTATGAATATTTCCTAATTCTTCTTCTTCTTCTTTTGAGTTCCCATTAAAAACAAAAACTCCCTTTTGATATATATATATATTGTTTTTAAAAAATAAAAAAATGACTTAAACATATGACCGTCCATGATCATAGTTGAAACTATTACCATCCAAACATTATCTTTCCGTTATATATATCTTGTCAAATATTTTTGCTCGAAACTCATAATTTCTTGAGTTATAAGTGAAACATTTACTAAATTTTATATTATTCTTTGAAAAAAAAAGAGAAATTAAATAAAACAAATATAAATCCCTAATCCAGCATTTTGTATACAACGATCCATGTGCCAATTTGGTCCAATTGGCGCAAAAAAATAAATAATACTAACATTTATTATTATTATTTAATTTTATTTTAGTTCAAACTCCAGCAAATGGAGCATCTAATTTGAATGAGAAAAGGTCAACGAGAAACGGAGATACTTTCTTGACGACCTTTTTTTTTCCTTCGCTGGTTTGGTTTAGTCTTACTTAATTTGGACGCGGCATGGGGCATCGTCAACCAACTTTGACTTTCTATCCAATTTCAGGAAAGACTTTCCGAATCCATTTTGTTTAAATTTCCGGCCGCCCGTTATCGATCAGCCAGGCTGGCTTGGCTTGGCTTGGCTCGGTCCTTTATTACCGGCGACTGGGTACCGTGTGCTCTTCCTATAGCCATTTCAAAATATCTTCAAAAGAAATTTTTTTTTTTTTTTTATTATTATTATTAACTTTCAGAAAATACTCCCTCCACTAAGAAACCTTCCCGCTTTAACTTCTTCCATCTTTTACGTCTCTAACAAGATACAATCAAAGATTTTTTCAAGGAAGATTATTCAACTTTGTATATATATATATATATATATATATATATATATAGAAGGCCCGATATTCCCATTAGGTTGGATCCCCACCCCCCTTTTTTTTTTTTTTTTTTCTTCCCAAAACATACTAATGTAGTAGATGAAACTCCTTATATTAGACATTCTTCTTAATCTTCAGTATGATATTATTGACACCTCAATCCTTCAAAATAATATATATATATATATATTTATTATACTTTTTGAAAATAAGTTTGAGGTAGAATATGCTGGTATCAACCTAGATGCAACTCCTTATATATAAAAAAGCTTGAATATAAGTATTCTACATATTACATTGGGTATGAGATATTTGACGAACGTGCCAAAAAATATATATCATGAGGAGGTATAGGTATATATATATATAATATTATATATACTTTTGAAAGATAGGTTGAGGTAGGGCTAATATGTAGGGAACCAGCCTTAACAGATATATATAGAGGTAAATTGAGAATTTTTAAAAAAAAAAATTATATAATTTTTATCTTTCAGCAATTTATTACCGAGAACGTTTTTTTTTTAAAAAAGTGCCCAAAAAAAAAGTAGAAAAAACAAATGAATGAATAAAGCCGAGATTCATATTATAACTCTTATATATATAATTTTATCGACAAATTATATTTTCGTTTTTGATTAAAGATAATGAAATAGGTGAAATGACGTTTATACATACATAGTGTATATATATATATATATATATATCATTGATAAATAAGATGAAAGTGCAATAGAATCGCATCTCACGGCCTTGATATATTTGATTACAATATCTTGTTCATTATTGTCCTATTGTACAAATCGTCCAGAAAATTCATGTATTAATAAAATAAATAAAGACTTTCAATGGATCGAAATGACAGTTAAAACAATGAAACTATTACAACTGGGGAAAAAAAAATACATATATATATAAAACAACTTTGTTGTTCATTTGTCACGGAATAATTGCATCAAAGTTCTTACTTTCTTTGTACTTTGTAATTCTCTATCACAAACCACATCATTTCCTTTTCGTTTTGTCCCCTTTTCTGGATTACGCTTTTAAAAAAGGATATCTATATATATATTATTATTATTATATATATTTCCATTTTTATTATTATTATTATTTATATATATGAAAATAGTCCATATACTCCATACAATAAGGACAAAGTTTTGATTTTCCTTTTCCATTTTCATAAATGAATAAATTTTGTTGTTATTATTGTTTGTAATTTTTATTACTTCATGTCATTCTTATTATTTTTTTAAAAGGGTATTATAGTAATTATATTTATTTTATTATTCTTTAATAGTTCTTTATTCTTTCTTTGAAGGATATCATAATAAAATTATGTATATTAGTGAAGAACAAAATAGTGATTATTCTTTTATAAAACTTATACAAGTCCCAAATTAAAATTTTAGAAATAATTTCTTTGATTTTACTACTATAAAAAGCCTTAGAGTGCAAAAAAAAAAAAAAATTCAATTTTCCATTTATTTCAATTGTGTATATTATGGAGATTAATTAGTATAAATAAATATTATGGTAACCAAATTTTCTTTTATTATTATTTTAGAGGTAAATTGGTCAATTTCATCGTAACTTATAAAATTTTTGCGATTTCATCATTTTTTTTTAAAATTTTTTGGATATTTTTATACTTATGTTTATAATTTTGACTAATTTCATATTCGATTAATTTTATTATTAGTCACTTAGTGAATGATTATGTTTAATAAAAATAATTATCTCAAAAAGGGAAAAAATGTCAATTTTCTTTAAAAAAAAAACACCAAAATTCCAAAATTTTCCCAATTCATACGATTCCATCTTTTTTTTTTTTTTTTTTACTTCTTCTTCTTGTTCAAAGCATCAAACTCAAAAGTTGCAATCAAACCCAGATGGTGAAATTGGATTGAATTTCTTTCTGGGATTTGGGAAAGGCAATGGACAATCGAAGTTTGGTATTGGAACCTTTTATCGGAAAGTAATTTATATAGTAAGACTGTAGTTGTAGTAGTAAAAGGAAAAAAAAATCGAAATCCATGGCTGTAACACTTCAAATTGCGTGAGCCGTGAGTGTCATTTTTTTTTTTTCTTCAACCCAGAAATCCCAATCTCTCTTCTTCTGCTATATTTCTAAATTTCCTACAGTGAGAGTTTTAAAGTTTGCAGAATTAATCTGGTTATGGTAGAAGGTTTAAGTTAATTAACGTTCCTTCTTATATGAAATTGAGTTACAGGAAGTTCAGGAACAGGAAGAGGAGGAGGGGGGGAGAAGGGGAGGAGAAGAGATGAGTAAACTCAATACATCCAGTTCGGAATTGGATTTGGATCGGCCTAATCTGGAGGACTATTTGCCTTGCGGATCTATTCATGAACCTTGCGGCAAGCTTTGTTTGTGTGCTCTCAATTCTCTCTCTTGGTCGTCGGAAGTTGCAATCAAGCAAGCTTTGAACAAATTAAAGAAGAAGAAGTTAAAAAAAAAAAAAAAAAAAATGAAAGAAGAAGGAGGGTAGAAGAACGGTAAGGAAGGAGGAGGTAGATGGTGAAAGATGGAATCCTATGGGAATTTTGGTGTTTTTTTTTTTTTAAAAATTGACATTTTTACTCTTTTAGATAATTATTATTTTTAAATATTATCGTTGACTAACCGTTAATCAATAATAAAATTAACAGTTTATCCAAAAATTTTAAAAATAGATAAAATCGTAAAAATTTTATAAGTTAAAAGAGGATAAAATTGACCAATTTACCTTATTTTAGATAAAAATACGGAACAGTTGTGTAATTGGTTTTATACTTGAGAAAAATCCAAGAACCAAACGCGGCCAAAATGCCTGGCAAGGCAACGGAACAAATGACAAACTTTATTGTCAGTGATACGTTGAACTTTATTATCTTAGTGATGTTGAACTTTAGTTAAAAAATAATAAAAATATAATTTTTTTTGGTAAATATAATAAAAATAATTTTATAGAAAATATAAATATATTTATTAATTATTTTTAAATAATAATAATTTTAAAAAAAAAACTTGGAAGGAATACCTAATTTCATAGGAGTTGACCCAAGAAATTATAATTACTGCAGAAGGAGAGAGAAATAAAGTAAGAAAATATAATATAAATCATGTATGATGATGGTTCGGTCATCTTCAATTTAATATTTGCAGCTACAACATGGATCTCCATCTTATTAGGTTCGAATTTTTTTTAAAAAATAAAATAAAATAAAAATAATTAAATTTTGTTCTGATAATAATTTATTAAATTAATATTTATTTTATTATTTAAAAAATAATATTACAAAAATAAAATTTCCATATAAAAAAATACATTGGACGGTTAGTTGACCCATGATCCCACCCCCCCCCCCCCCCCCCCCCCCCCCCCCCCCCACCCCCCCCCCCCCCCTTTTCCCCCCCCCCTTACTCGCAACCTCTTTTCATGCGTTTTACAATTATTTATTTATTTATTTATTTTATTTTATAGTATGAGAGTGGCTTATGTCATCTTATGTTGTACCACTTTGTACTTTCTCGAGTGGGAAGCCCAATTATTTATATAATTTATATATAATAAATATTACAAAACAGATATAGTTAAAAAGGCCAATGCAAATCGAATTTAGCCCATCAATCAATTTGGGTTTCTCAATAATGAACCCAAAGTATGAAACTAGATCAAGATTAAATACCTTTTTCCCCCTAAACAATATATATTTTGCATATATATATATATATGCTTAGATCATTACCAAAGCCAAAGCAACAGGAACAATCAACAACGCATTTCTCAAACGACCATTATTCCCATCTACGTTTTTCCGCTGAATTTCCTCAACATTATCATCCAATCTTTTCACAATTCTTCCATTTTGGTCATCAGAATGCTGATGATGATGATTATTTTTCTGCTGAATTTCCTGAACATTATCATTATCCAATCTTTTAAAACTTCTTCTTCGGTCATCATACATACTGCTGATTATCTGATCTGCATGTGAGACATGACTTTACGTTTATTTAACTATGGCAAAATACACCAAGGATGGCAATTGCTGCATCATCTGCATCCTTCTAGAACAATTTTTTTTTTATTAAAAAATAATAATAATAACTTTGTTAATTATTGAAAGCAGTAGCAATAAAATTTTTATTTTTACTTTGAAAAAATCAGCTATAGTGTATATAAAAAAAAATTTAATAATGAAGAACAATCTCTGCAGTTGTAAGAGAATTTTGAGTTTTTATCTTGTTAACTCTATCTATGAATCAATTCATCCACACTGGAAATAATCAAAATTCAAGACAAAGAAATCAAATAAATGACGGCAATAGTTAGGATCAAATTTTCGACCTCTAACTTTGATACTAGTGATAAATAAGGTACAAAAATAAATAAAGTAGTTTGGGATATTTTACCTTAGCAGAAGAGCTTGGAAAACAAAAAACCATCGCTGGATAAGTTAAGAAAAAATCTAGAAATTTGAATGAAATATGAAATAATCAAAGAGAAAAAATATTAACCCGGTAGATTGGGAGAGTTGGTGCGCGAACTCCTAATACTTCCTCCGGGACGGATGATCGAGGTTTTGAATCCCCTGGGGTGGAAAGCTCTAGGTCAGGCCGTCACCCTCGAGTAAGAGTTGAACTCTGCGAGAGCTCCGCATGCCAAGTTCGGATTAGTCTCACCAAGGAGCCTTGTATCAATATGGACAGTTTTCACTCGTGTCAAGGAGTTTTTGACAATGAGTAGCAATATCAATGTTGATCTGCCCCATTGAGTTTGAAATTTTTGGATTTGAATGTTGGATCGCCGGTCAATCTTTTGTTACCAACAAACACAATCCTCCGGCTCGGTGCACGAACTCCTAATACTTCCTCCGGGACGGATGGTCGAGGTTTTGAATCCCCGGGGTGGAAAGCTCTAGGTCAGGCCGTCACCCTCGAGTAAGAGTTGAACTCTGCGAGAGCTCCGCATGCCAAGTTCGGATTAGTCTCACCAAGGAGCCTTGTATCAATATGGACAGTTTTCACTCGTGTCAAGGAGTTTTTGACAATGAGTAGCAATATCAATGTTGATTTGCCCCATTGAGTTTGAAATTTTTGGATTTGAATGTTGGATCGCCGGTCAATCTTTTGTTACCAACAAACACAATCCTCCGGCTCCATTGATGATATTTGAACTTCGAGGGCCTTTGCGCTATCCCAGAAAGGAATTGTCGGAGTTTCCTTTCTTATCTGCCACAACCGATTTTACCTCCGATTTTCACCTCCCTTGATCTTTATTTATAGATGAAGAGAGTGACCATCAATGACTATTAGTTTGTCATGTGTCACTTATAGCAGGAGTAAAATCTTTCAATATTTTCAATATATTAAATATATAATTAAATTTAATTATATATATTTAAATATATAAATAAAATTTCTCTATCTACACATATGCATATCTTTATTACATACTTTTATAAAATAAATATCTAATAAATTCGGTAAACATAAGTTTATATATATTTTTAATTAATAATTTATTACCATCTAGAAATAAATAAAAGATAATTCCGAATTCTGTTCGGAATGTATACATATAAAAAGCAAAGCCTCCCGTGAGTCTGTCCTTTCTCTTCCGTAAAGATTTTGAATCTTTGCTTAACTTTTCCGACGATCCGGCGGCGAATTTGTCCTAAGTTCTTTCTGTTCCAGCCTTTTTTCCTCAGGTATCTTTTTTTTTTCTTGTTGGCTACTTAACTGTTACTGGTTTCAATATTTACAGAGTTATTAAATCTTCAACATTGCCATAGTTGATAATTTTGTTTTTACAGATGGAGCATGTAAGGAATTTCTTCTCAGGACGACTACGAGGACAAGAAAGTCAAAGTCTTCCTAGAGAATTGGAGAATTCCGTTTGTCCTACAACGTCTTCTAGAAATAGTTTGTCTGAAATGGTCGTCCAAGAAAATAACTTGGAATGTCCAATATGCAAAGATTCAATGCCCATTGGCACTGTTATAAACAAGTTACCTTGCTCTCATATCTACCACTATTCTTGTATTTCCTCATGGTTAGATATTCAAAAAATATGTCCCACTTGCCGATTTGTGCTCGGTGAAAATTACCAGCTTCAAAATCGAGAAACTGTGGAAAGACTGGCCACATAAAAAGGAATTGTTGGGCACAACCGAAGAGGGAAGGCAACAAGGAAGGCGGAGCCAATGCGGTTACACATGAAATTGGTGATGCATTGGTAGTGTCTGTTGATTCTCCAAGAAAAGCTCAAGATGCAGCTTTAAAAACCGCCAAAGCATCGATCTCCTATGTTGATAGTCCGATCGATTCTTGGGTTCTTGACTCAGGAGCATCATTCCACACCACACCACACCACAACATTATGGAGAACTATGTTGCTGGAAATTATGGGAAAGTATATCTAGCTGATGGTTTACCTTTGGATATAATTGGTATTGGAGATATCAATTTGAAGATGTCAGATGGACGCGTGTGGAAGATCACAAAGGTTAGACATGTGCCAAAGTTGATGCAAAACCTAATCTCGGTTGGACAACTTGATGATACGGGGCACAATGTCAACTTTGGTAGTGGAGCCTAGAAAGTGAAGAAGGGTTCTATGGTGGTTGCCAAAGGTCATAAAAGAGGCACTCTTTATATGACGATGAGTTATCAAGACACCGTTGTTGTTGTTGAGAATGCCAAACAGACTAAGTTGTGGCATTATAGATTGGGACACATGAGTGAGAAAGGCATGAAGCTTTTGGTGGAAAATGGCGTACTCTCGGATCCGAAGACGGTGGATCATGAGATGTGTGAAAGTTGCATCCTTGGAAGACAGAAACGAGTTAGTTTCTCAAAAGGAGGAAGGGAGCCAAAAGCTGAGAAGTTGGAGCTGGTGCATACTGATGTATGGGGACCCGCTCCTGTCTCATCGCTAGGAGGTTCGTACTACTATGTGACCTTTATTGACGACTCCACAAGGAAGGTGTGGGTCTACTTCATGAAGAACAAGTATGAAGTGTTTTCGGTTTTCAAAAGATGGAAAACCATGGTTGAGATTGAGACGAATCTCAAGTTGAAGTGCTTAATGTCCGATAATGGTGGAGAGTACATTAGCGAGGAGTTCAGAAGATACTGCGTTGATAATGGGATCAAGATAGTAAAGACTATTCCTGAAACGCATCAACAAAATGGAATAGCAGAAAGGATGAACAGGACGCCGAATGAGCGTGCAAGGAGCATGAGATTGCATTGTGGGTTGCCCAAGACTTTCTGGGCAGATGCAATCAATACGGCGGCCTTCTTAATAAACAGAGGACCGTCTGTTCCATTGGGATTCAAGATCCCTAAAGAAGTTTGGAGCGGCAAGAAAGTAAATCTTTCTTTTCTAAAGGAGTTTGGTTGCTTAGCTTATGTTCACGTTGATGATGCTGCAAGAAGTAAACTTGATGCAAAATCGAAGAAGTGTTACTTTATTGGTTATGGTGATACCGAGTTCGGTTATCGGTTCTGGGATGACCAAAATCGGAAGATCATCCGCAACAAGAATGTTGTGTTCAACGAAGGATCGTTGTACAAGGATAAGCTAAAAGAAAGCTCCTAGAGGAAGGAGTCCAGAGTTGTTGATTTGGGAGATATCCTGGCACCAGAGTTGCATCAGGATATCGCAACGGCAGAAGATCAAATTTCTCAAGAAGAGAACAATGAGGAAAATGAGAATGATGCCTCGAAGTGATCTCACATACACCAGTTACAGAGTTACGACGGTCAAACAGAACCATCAGGAAACCTGTAAGATATTCTTCATCGCTCAACTACATTCCGCTCACAGATGGAGGCGAGCCAGAATGTTATGAAGAAGCAATGCAAGTTGATGAATCGATTAAGTGGGAGCTTGCGATGAAAGATGAGATGGACTCTCCGATGTCCAACCACACGTGGGAGTTAGCTGAATTGCCTAAGGAGAAAAAGGCATTGCATAACAAGTGGGTCTACCGAATAAAAGAAGAACATGATGGAAGCAAGCGTTATAAAGCACGGCTTGTTGTGAAGGGGTTCCAACAAAAGGAAGGCATTGACTACACATAAATATTCTCTCCTGTAGTCAAGTTGGTGACCATTAGAACTGTTCTTGGGCTGGTAGCAAAGGAAGATTTACATCTTCAACAGATGGATGTAAAAACGACATTTCTTCACGGTGATTTGGATGAAGAAATCTACATGAAGCAACCTGAAGGCTTTGAAGTCAAAGGGAAGGAAAAGCTAGTCTGTAAGCTTCAAAGGAGTTTGTATGGATTGAAACAAGCTCCGAGACAGTGGTATAAAAGGTTTGACAGCTTTATCAAAAATGCTGGATTCTTGAGGTGTGAGACTGACCACTGTTGTTACTTCAAAAGGCTTGAAGGGTCCTACTTGATATTGCTCTTGTATGTTGATGACATGCTGATAGTAGGAGCAGATTTGCATGAAATCAATAACTTGAAGACGAAGCTCTCGGAAGAATTTGCGATGAAAGACCTGGGAGAAGCAAGACAAATTCTCGGGATGAGAATTAGTAGAAGCAAGGAGGGTCTTAAGTTATCACAAGAGGAGTATGTGAAGAAAATCCTCAAGAGGTTTAACATGGATACTATGAAGCCGGTTAGCACTCCCCTGGCAAGTTATTTTCGGTTATCCAGAGACCAGTCCCCAGTGACTGAAGACAAGATGGCATATATGGATAAAGTTCCATATGCTTCCGCTATTGGCAGCCTCTATGTACGCGATTGGTATGTACAAGGCCGGACATTGCACATGCAGTGGGAGTCGTTAGCAGGTTTATGAGCAATCCAGGCAAGGAACATTGGGAAGCCGTTAAGTGGATTCTCGGGTATTTGAAGGGGAATTCAAGTTTGTCTCTATGCTTCAAGAAGTCGAGACTGGATTGCAGGGATATGTTGATGCTGACAATGGAGGTGACATCGACAGAAGGAAGAGCATAACCGGGTATGTCTACACCTTTGGTGGTACTGCAATTTGTTGGGTTTCAAAGTTGCGGAAGATCGTAGCTCTATCAAGTTGTGAAGCTGAGTATGTTCGTTGTGAGAGGCAACAAAGGAGATGATGTGGTTACAGTCATTACTACAAGAGCTAGGCCTTAACCAAGAGAAAGGTGTGTTGTACTGTGATAGTAAAAGTGTCATTGATTTGGCGAAGAACCCGGTTTACCATGCTCGGACAAAGCACATACAACTTCGGTATCATTTCATCGGATCGGCTTTAGAAGATGAAGTTTTGGTGCTTGAAAAGATCCCAGGAGAAGAAAGAACCCCGCAGACATGTGTTACGTGAAGGTCGTGCCGTTCGATAAGCCGAGGTTATGTGCAACCTCGGTTTTCTTGTTAGAGTAACAAGCCCCGAAGACCTGCTGCATTGATCAAGGTGTGAAGACAGATTGAAATCAGTCTTCAAGTGGGAGATTGTTGAGAAATTGGTCAAGTCAAGGAATGTGGCTTGGTTGGTGGCCAAACTTGGTCAAGGAATGTGGCTTGGTTGATGGCCAAACTTGGTCAAGGAATGTGGTTTAGTTGGTGGCTAAGTTTTGTCAAGAATAGAGGCTATGGTTGGTGGCCTAATTTGAAGAAAAATGTCCCCTCTATTTTGCTATAAATAGAGGGGTTATTTAGCTTCTTTAAACATAACAAAACACACCAAAACAACAAAGAGAGAGAGATCTTTGTGAGAGAAAAAAAACTTCTTGTTTAGAAGTTATACACGAGAGAAAAAGAGTGAGTCGAGTGATAGGCCTCTGTGTAGGCAAATAGAAATACAAGTACGGTGTTTCTTGTACTCCTCATTTTGAGATTGTGTGATAATATATTTGGTGTGGGTCCGTGGACGTAGGGAGGTTGGCCGAACCACGTTAAATCTCGGTGTTTCATTTTTGAGTTTATTTTAGCATCTTTTATTTTCTCGTCTCATATTATTATTTTGAGTCTCACAGATCTTGAGCGGGATTAGTAGCGTTCTAATTCCTAACAGTTAATTGATTTGGGATAATTCTGTGTTGTTACATTTTTGTCCGAGTCATACGGTAGTTGAGGAATAAGTGCACAACTCCGTTAGTCGGTTAGTACTTAGCATATTTTTAGGAAGGCTTACAGAACGTGTAACTATGACTTCGTTTCTTTAAATAGTTGTTGTAATTGCATATATAATGTATCGGCTTTTCTCATCATCAATTTAAAGAGTCTTATTTTGTAAGTGTGTATCACAAAGTGAGTTTATTTTTCCAACATTTGGTATCGGAGCTAGGTTAAACTAAAAAAAAAAACATGTCATAGTCTACGCCCCTCATCCCGAGAGATCGCACAGCCAGTACCAGTGGTTCTCTGGTGGTACAGAGGTCAGTAAAAGATGTCGTAGGATCTGTGGTGTATCCGATACTAACACGGACAAATTATGGAGATTGGTCTTTGATGATGAAGGTGATGCTGCTGAGATTGGTGATGCAGAATTGCAGGAAGATCGAATGGCGCTAGAGGCCATTCTCTGAGCGGTTCCACCAGAAATGATAGCCACCCATGCTATCAAGGACAGTGCTAAGGAGGCATGGGACACAATTAAATAATGCGTGTCGGTACTGATCGTGTACGCAAAGTAAAGGCGCAACAACTCTAGAAAGAGTATGAAAATATCACCTTTCAGGATGGTGAAATGGTAGATGACTTCGCCATGCGCCTTACTAATCTTGTCAATCAACATGACATACTTGGCGACCCGGAACCATCACAGAAAGTCGTTGAAAAACTACTACGATACCATCCAGGTTTGCTCAAATTGCTTTGTCAATCGAGACTATGCTTGACATCTCTACTCTTTCCGTAGAAGAGGTGACCGGAAGATTGAGGGTTGTCGAGGACCGTTTCCCAGCAACAACCACAACTGGTATTGGTGGTGATCTACTACTTACCGGGGAAGAGTGGAATGCTCGGGTAAAGGAGCGTCAAACAACTTCAACTGGTTCTAGGTCCAACAAAAGACGACCACCACGACGAAAGATAGCAAATGGAGATAGCTCAACCAACAGTAACCGAGATGTAAGCAAAGACAAATGCAGAAATTGTGGAAAATTAGGTCATTGGGCTAGAGATTGTCGGAGCAAAGCGAAACGGGTTGAGAAAGCACATCCGATTCAGGGTGAAGATGAAGAACCAATGCTTCTAATGGCACAAGTTCAATCCGGCACCAGAAATGTTGATTCCCTACAACCCAAAAATGCCTCCCTGCAAGTTATTGAAGAGGAAAAGCCTGAGACTGCAGTATGGTACCTTGATACAGGTGCCACCAACCATATGACTGGCTTTCTCACTGCCTTCTCCGATCTCGAATATGTTGACCACGAGACTGTAAAATTTGGGGATGGATCTACTGTCAATATCAAAGGTAAAGGAACTGTACTGTTTACATGCAAAAAGGGAGAACATTGTGCCTTTACAGGAGTATATTACATTCCCCAACTCACTACAAATATAATCAGTCTTGGTCAACTTGATGAAAGTGGATGACAGGTAGTGATTGCTTGGTGGTGTTATGTGGCTTCGAGATGAACAACAGCTGTTGTTAGCACGTATCAAATGATCGCCAAGCCGTCTATACAGCCTACATCTTGACATAACACAACTGGTGTGTCTTTCTACAAGGAGCACCGACGAGGCCTGGCAGTGGCATACCAGGTATGGTCATTTGAACTTTCATGCATTACGCCAGTTGGCCAAGCTTGAAATGGTACGAGGACTACAGAAAATTGCCCAGATAGATCAAATTTGTGATGAATGTCTAACGGGGAAGCAACGACTAGCGCCTTTCCTGAATTGGTTCACGGAGATCTCTGTGGACCCATATCACCGACAACGCCGAGTGAAAATCGGTGCTTCTTATTGTTGGTCTATGATAAGAGTCGATACATGTGGATCAAACTTCTCTCAAGTAAGGACCAAGCTCCGGCAGCAATCAAGCAATTTCGGACCATGGTAGAGGCAAAAATTGGACAAAAATTAAGGGCACTTTGGACTGATCGAGGTGGTGAATTCACGTCCATGGAGTTTTGAGAAAATTGCTTGAACCACGGTGTACAGAGACAGCTCTCGGCTCCTTACTCCCCACAACAGAATGGAGTTGTAGAGAGACGAAATCAAACTGTCAAGAGCACAACACGAAGCATGTTGAAGACAAAGAACCTACCTAGAATTTTTTGGGGAGAAGCTGTTACAACTGCTGTTTTTATCCTAAATCGAGCACCGACCAGGAGTGTAGATGGAATGACACCATATGAGGCATGGTATGGCAGGAAACCTGCAATACACTTTTTCCGCACTTTCGGATGTGTGGCACACGTAAAGACAGTCAAGCCCCATCTGAAAAAGCTGGAAGATCGAAGTACGCCAATGATATTTGTTGGATACGAAGACAGATCCAAGGCTTATCGTGTATTCGATCCATTGACAAATCGTGTTCACATTACAAGGGATGTTGTTTTTGATGAGGTGGTGAAATGGGATTGGTGTGAACAAGAAAAATAAGGTATTGAATTCCGTCATGAACCCTCCTCGTTCACTGTCACAATTGAGCTGAGAAGCTACAACAACAAGAATGGTGAGACCACAGCAGTACCTGAAACTGAAAATACAAATGCAGCAGTAGAAAATAGGAGGGAAAATTCAGCAGCATTGGAATTTGTCACTCCTCCACCAAGTCCATAACTTATACTTGATGCAGACCATGAAGGGAATGTACCTCTTCGTTTCCGCACCATCAACAACATTATTGGATTAACAACAATACCAAGCATTGCAGAACGACAACTCACCTCTGCAGAAGATAATTTATTGTTCACTACATCCGATGAACCAACTACATTAGGTGAAGCAGAAAAACAGCTTTGTTGGCGAAATGCAATGCTTGAAGAATTGAAGTCGATAGAAGAAAATTAGACATGGGAACTCACTAATCTTCCAAATGGCTCTCGTCCTATTGGTTTAAAGTCGGTCTTCATGGTAAAACGTGATGAACATGGTGCTATTATTAGACACAAGGCTAGGTTGGTTGCGAAAGGATACATACAATGCCAAGGGATTGATTTTGATGAAGTTTATGCCCCTGTGGCACGTATGGAAACTGTTCGTTTGTTGTTGGCCATAGTTGCGAAGGAAGGTTGGGCAGTCCATCATATGGATGTAAAGACAACATTTCTCAATGGGGAACTAAGAGAGGAGGTTTACGTCGAACAGCCTCCGGGTTTCATTTACAAAGGACACGAAGATAAGGTACTTAAGTTAAAGAAAGCTTTGTATGGGTTACGCCAAGCACCAAGAGCTTGGAATTCCAAGTTGGATGACAGCCTCATCAAGCTTGGCTTTCAGAGAAGTCTTTCGGAATATGTTGTATATGTACACAGAAATGGGACATCACGATTACTAGTAGGTGTATATGTTGATGATCTTATTATCACTGGTTCTTCCAAGGTTGTAATTGTCAAGTTCAAAGATGAGATGCGCAAGTTGTTTAAGATGAGTGATTTAGGATTACTCAGCTACTATCTTGGCATAGAGGTTCACCAAAGCACAAAGATGACATTGATATAAGTCAAAGTGCATATGCACTTAAGATTCTGGATACTTGTGGTATGGGAGACTGCAACCCATGTGTAAGTACCCATGGAGAATAGACTAAAGCTCAACAAGAAGAGTACGAGTGCACTTGTGGATGAAACTAAGTATCGAAGTATTGTCGGAAAACTTCGCTACTTGACACATACACACCCGGACATCACCTATGCAGTAGGTTATGTTAGTCGGTTTATGGAACAACCATGCGAAGATCATTTCGTAGCTCTTAAACATATTTTACGCTATGTTGCTGGAACAATCAGTTTCGGCTGCCACTTCCCAAAAGAAAAAAACACACAAATAGTACTGATCGGTTATAGTGACAACGACTTGGATGGTGATGTCGATGACCGAAAGAGCACCACTGGCGTATCATTCTTTATTGGGCAAAGTCCGATCAGTTGGTAGTCTCAAAAGCAAAGAGTTGTTGCGCTATCTTCATGCGAAGCTGAATATATTGCTGCTACTGCTGCAGTATGTCAAGGAATTTGGCTTGCTAGATTATTTGGAGACATAAATGGAGAAGAGGTCAAAACCGTTGTGCTAAGAGTTGACAACAAATCTGCCATTTCCTTGTGTAAGAACCCAGGACTTCATGACATGAGCAAACATATTGATACAAGATATCATTTTATCCGGAACTGTGTCGAAGAGGGCAAAGTCAGTATTGAATATGTTTCTACGGAAGAACAACTCTCGGACATTTTAACAAAGCCACTCAGCCGTAATAAATTTCCGGAGATGCGTTCAAAGATTGGTGTTGTTGATGTTCATGCACGACATCGGAATTAGGGGGGAACTCTTAATTGATTTGGGATAATTCTGTGTTGTTACATTTTTGTCCGAGTCATACGGTAGTTGAGGAATAAGTGCACAACTCGGTTAGTCAGTTAGTGTTTAGCATATTTTTAGGAAGCTTATAGAACGTGTAACTATGACTTCGTTTCTTTAAATAGTTGTTGTAATTGCAGATATAATGTATTAGTTTTTTTCATCATCAATTTATAGAATCTTATTTTGTAAGTGTATATCACAAACTGAGTTTATTTTTCCAACAGCTATTGCTGCTTTAATAATTTTCTTTGGTTAGTTGAGAGGTTGACTTTATTTTTATACTTTTTACATTTAATTTTTTAATTGATTTGAGACTCTCAGTTTTTATAATATATGCATATTGTACTTGGGTGAATGTTATAAAAATGGTTTCATCCATTTCTACAATAGAGTCAGACACGTAGTAGCAAACAAACCAGAGGTGACAATTGAAAGAAGAAGTCACTGCAAGCACAATCGGAATCAAAGAGTAAACGTAAAAACTGTAAATAAAATTTCTCGGAGATCTGAAATATCTATGACCCAACAAGATACTATCTTGTGAGAAAATCCCACATCTTAGGAGAGTAACTTTTTTTTAAAAAAAAAAAAATTAGGGATTTTTTTTTTTTTTTTTTTTTTTTTTTTTTTTTTTATAAAAAGTCTATCAAAATCATGCTCTTAATTTTTATATTTATTATGTATCTTTGCTTCAAAATTTAATAAGATTTTATTCAATTATGTTTGAAGAAGAGAATGATAATAGGTTAGAAAGCAAAGAAAAAGAAATTAACAAGATTGCCTTCAAAATGGAAGCTGGCAATTTAATGTAAAAATCTATTGTGGCAATTTCGGATTACTTTTTTTTATGACATATTTGCAGGTATGTCATCTTCCTAATGGTATATTTATAAATTTTACATCTTTTCTAATTATATATATACACTAGATAAAACATTCCGCCCCAAAGTGTAGAGTTAATATAATTTTTGTAATTGAAAAATATTATACTCAATTTTTTTTTTTTTAAAAAAAAAAAACATATAATCAGACTATAAAGAGGAGAAAAAACCATCATTTGTGATATTGAAGATGAAACTAATAAAAGTAAAAAAAAAAACAAAAGCAATAATAAGAAAGAAAAAAATTACATAATTATATAAATCGAAATAATGAAAATGTTGAATAATGTAAAAATAGAATATGAATTTCTTTCTTGTGCTTCTCCAATTTTTCTTAACTAAGTGAGAAAGAGAAAAGAGAGGGGAAAAAGATGTATTAAGAAAAAACTACTCATTCTCTCTTTAAATAAATTAGGAAGGTGAAAAAACAAATTAGGAAGGTGATTTTTTTTTTTTTTTTTTTACTTTTTTAACAAAAAGAAGATGAAAAAGTTAATAAATAAAAAGATTGTCAAGAAGGCGTAGCTCAGTTGGTAGCACGCTTACTTATGACATGGGAAGTCATGAGTTCGAGACATGATAGAAGTTAGGATTTTTCAAAAAATAAATAAAAATAAAAAGATTAAATTTATAAAATATATTAATTATTAAGTACACTATTAGTGTTTTGATACTATTTAGGATATTTATTTCTTACAGCATGGATCTCCATCTAATTCTGGGGAGGTTCACACCAATATATATATATATATATACAAGCTGAAGAAAATTAGGTTCCATTTTTTTTCTTCTTAAAAAATATTAGCATAATTAATTTTTATTCTGATAATAATTTATTAGTTGCATATTCAATCATTTACAGTATTCAATTTTATGAATTTTTTTTTTTAAAAAAAAAAATATTACAAAATTAAATTTGTAAGCTTTTACACATGTCATGCTAACAGAAAATTTTACAAATTCATGACAAGTTTTCAATTGATAATTGAATTATATATAAAATTATAGTTTTTAATGGTATTTTAGTAGTTTTAATATCGTTTTTTAATGTCATAATTGTAATTATTGTGATTTTTTAAAAAAATTTTGTTTTGGTCTTTTTATTCTCCTTTATATGCTTAATAATTTTTGGGGTTTTTTTTTTCATTGACTTTTTTTAGTTTTTTTTTTTAATTTTTTTTTTTAACTTTCTACTTATTCTTTATCTATCTCAATTTGTATTAATTTTTTTTGTCAAATATGTTTAGTGAGAGTGACTTTTTTTTTTCCTTCTTGACTTTTAATATATTTTTATTATTTATAATTAATTATGATAATTTTATGGTGTAATTTATTTCTTGTGTTTAAATATTTAATAAAAATTATTTATTTTTATTATATTAGATAATTTAGAAAAAAAATTAAAACTTATCATATATATATATATATATATATATATCAGTCTAGCTCATTATTTTAAAGGAAAATATAAGTTAAACAAAATACAAAGATTTACTAAAACTCCTATCCTTATAAATTCAAATTTGCAATTAAAAACTCTTTACGACATATAAACATCACCGTATGAAGAAGGTTATCTTTCATGTGTATATTAAGTATAAATTATGAACTTTAAAGTATAATATAAATATGAAATATTTTTATTGAATACCATTTTTTTTTGGGACTAAGTTATTGAATACCATTAATTAAATGTTTATAAAAATTAATAAATTTATAATTATAACTAAACTCATTATACATGTATATATAATATAATGAAACTAACTTTGAAAAATCATATATAACAAGTTTCTAAAATATAATATAATTTAGAAATTTCAAAAATATTTTAAAATTTTTTAAATATTTAAAAGAGTTTATATATATTACATAGCTTTTTTAAAAATAATTTGAAAAAAAATAAAGAAAGAAAAAAAATCTCCACGTGACATCTTAAATATACGGAATATATATTGCAAATTTTAATTTTTTTTTCATTTTTTTAAAAAATAAAATTACAATACAAGAACATCATAAATTAATTATAAATAAAAAATATCAAAATAAATGTCAATAAAATTATATAAATTTTTAATGTAGTTCAACCTCTAGAGAAAATAATAATAATAAAAGTTAAGTTCTTTAATTTTTTTTTTAGATAAAATATTGTTTTTAAAATAAAAAATGAGGAAGTGAAAAGTTTTAAAAAAAAAAAAAACAAAACTAAATAATACTAAGAAGTCAAAATAAAAAAAAAAATTAAAAGTCATTAACTATAAAATGAGATATAAAAAAATTTAATACAAATTGACACAAACAAAGAGAAAGTAAAAAGTGAAAAAAAAAAATAGGGAGAAAAAAAACCAAAACTCATTAAGACAAAAAGATTAAAAAAATCACAATAATGCCATTAAAATTTAAATTATATAAAATACCATTATAAACATTAAAAATTACCTAAAAAAAATTAAAAAACAATAAAACTTATGAAGTTCCACCAAATTAACTTTCTAACATAAAAAAAATTATATAAAATATCATTATAAACATATATATATTTAACTTTTCAACTTCTTGTATTCTACTTTATTTTTTAAATTTAAATTTCTTATATAAAATTAATAGTAAATTTTTGTCTTTTTTTCAACTGATTAACTTTTAATCTTCTCCATATTTTACGTTTTTCTATTTAACATTCAATTTTTTTTACATATTTCACAATTTTTTTAAAGTTTAACTTTTTAAAATATTTTATATTTTTATACAACTTTATTATTCAAAGTAATAATCTTATTTTAATAAAAAAAATTTCTATTGTGATTATTATACATGTTTTTTAAATTACATATTAAAAAACAATCAACCATGGTTTTAGATTTTATATATTTTGTCCAATTCTTTGGGTTTACAAGTTTGTAAATTTTTTTATAATTCTTAGTTTACACCTTTTTTTATTATTATTTTATTTGATTGAATTCATCACTATTATATATATACATATATATTAATGTTATACTATAAAATAATAGTATATAAAAAATTATTAAAGTTTAAATTATTTTTTTTCCAATAAGTTTAATGGGTGAAATATAAACTAAAAATGAGTAATTTGAATAATTATGTAAAAAGTATAAAAATAAATAAAGTAAACCTCAACTAACGAAAGAACAATACTACAGCAACAAGAGCAAGGCCAACATTAGCAAGAAGCATCCACCTTTGTTTTGCTCTCTCCTCCCTTTCGATGTATTCATTAACATAGTTATGTAGTTCAATAATCATTTCCCGCATATTGTCAGAATCATCATCGTTCAATCTGTTGCCAATAGTTTCTCCATTTTGAAGTTGGTAATTTTCACCGAGCACAAATCGGCAAGTGGGACAGGTTTTTCGAATATTTAACCATGACGAAATACAGGAAGGATGGTAGGTATGAGAGCAAGGTAACTTGCTTATAACAGTGCCAATGGGCATTGAATCTCTGCATATTGGACATTCCAAGTCATCTTCTTGAGACAAACTATTTCCAGAAGATGTAGTAGGAAGACTTTGACTTTCTTGTCCTCCTCGTCGTCGTGAGAAGAAATTCCTTACATACTCCATCTGAATCTGAAAAAACGAAGTTATCAACCATGGCAACGTTGAAAGTTTAATAACTCTGTAAATATTGAAACCAGTAACAAGTAAAGTAGTCAAAAAAGAAAAGATACCTGAGAAATTAAACACTGGAACAGAAAAAACTTAGGACAACTTCGCCGCCGGATGATCGTCGGAAAAGTTAACCGAAGATTCAAAATTTTTGTCGAACAGAAAATAGCGTGCAGGAAGGACAGACGAGATTGACTAACTAACACAAGGGGAATTCAGACTCACGGGACGCTTTGCTTTTTATAGATTTTTGGTAATTTATGAAACTATATATATGTATATAGTAGATTCACATTCCGAGCAGAATTCGGAATTATCTTTTATTTATAGCTGGTTATAAATTATTAATTAAATTATATATATATATATATATATATATATATATATTATAAACTTATGTTTATCTAATTTATTAGATATTTATATTATATTATTAAAGTATGTAATAAAGATATGCATATGATTGAAAAAATAATTATAAAGGCATAAATATTTAAAAGATAATATTAAGTAAATTGAAAAATTAGATAAAGATTGGTATATAGTAGGGATATTAATTATTCAGGGAAAAAAAGAATTATAATCTTTTATGTACTTCATAATAATAAAATAACAAATATATCTCCATTATGATTAGAATTCGATTCTAATTAGAATTTTAATAAAAAGAAATAGAATCTACATTAAAAATAAAAATAAAAATTTAATAAAGTTAAAGAATATTATTTAGTATGATTATAAAATTATTAATTTTTTTTTTCATTCTCTATTTTTAGTTCGTTGATCTAAAATTTGATAAAAATTTATATGAATTTAACAAAATATAATTACATATAAAAATATTATTATTCAAGAATATATCTTTATAAAAGCACAAATATATTTATAAAAAAATATTATTATTCTATTTAAATAGGCAATTTCACTAACGTGATTATGTTTAATTTTATTATTATTTCAAAATAATATTTAAAGTAATTTTTGAATTTAGTTCTAAATAAATTTATTATTGGCATGTTTAGTCCTAAATTATTATTATTATTACTTTTTAAGTCCCAAAAGTTTTTTTTTCATGCATTCTTCAAAAATTATTAATATTTAACAGTTTGTATAACGTATTGAATAATAAAAAAAAAAGATAATCAATTTATTTTGCATGAAATATAAACAAATTATTAAAAAAAGAATTTAAATAATCAGTGTGAACAATAAAATTTTCTCTTTTCGATTATTATTATCCGCAAAATAAATAATCAAATATATAAATGTCACAAGATAATATATATTTTGATGTTGGGCTCGAATCTTTGTATTTCCCCCGATTCCTTTTCGCCGTGGATCCGAGGCATTTTGGGCTTGTCTCGATCCAATAGATTTTGATTTCTTCCGAGGGGCGTTTTGGGCTGGATCTCGGAATGGATTTGAACTTCGAGGGCCTCTGGGCTTGATCTCGATCTATCTGTATTTGATTTGATTTCTCCGATGGTTTTTGAATTTGATCTCGGAATGAATTTGATTTCTCGAGAGCCTTGGGGCTTTTGTTTGATCTCGAAGGGAGGATGCACCAGAAACTATGGACGATCCCCGAAGGGAATCGTCGGAGTTTCTTTTCTTCTCTGCCACTACTGATTTTACCTCGATTTCCACCTTTGTTGAATGCTTCACTTGGTCTCTATTTATAAATAAAGAGAGTGACAATCAATGACTATTAGTTTGCCATGTGTCACTCATCCAAAGAGCAAAATCTTTCAATATTTTCAATATTTATTAAAGTTTCAAAGTATCTCATAAATATCGAATCGTATTTGAGTCTATCTTGAATTTGATGACTCACGGATAAATACGATTCAAATTTGAATTTAAGCGGATAAAGATAATATTTTTTTAAAAATCGAATTGAGTCAATTTGACTCGTAGATAAATACGATTTTTTTGACTTTTTTTTTTTTTGCTTTTTTTTTTTTTTTTTTTTTTTTTTTTTTTTTTTTTTTTTTTTTTTTTTTTTTTTCGCTTTTTTCTCTTGTTTTTGACAAAAAAAAACAAAACTTTTTTTTTTTCAAAATGAACTTAGAAAATAATTTTGTTCTAAGCTTCCTACGTATCCCTTACCTTTTAGGAATCAAGTCTAACGTAGTTCATAGATAGTTTATACTCGTATCAAGGAGTGTGGACGGTTTACACTCGTATCAAGGAGTCCTTTATATATGTAGACAGTTTACACTCGTATCAAGGAGTCTTTTTTTTATATATAGACAGTTTACACTCGTATCAAGGAGTCTTTTTTAGATTGTAGACGGTTTACACTCGTATCAAGGAGTCTTTGTATCAATATGGACACGTGTTTTCACTCATGTCGAGGAGTTTTTGACAAGGTCGCAATACCAATGTTGATCTGCCCCTGTTTGAGTTTGAATTTTTTTTATTTTGAAGGTTGATTCGCTCGTGTCTTTTTTTTCGGATCTGCAAACACATTCCTTCTGTTCCATGATATTTGATGAAAAGGGAACGAAAAGGGATGAGTGGGTCCCACTGGGGCCCAAAAAATTTGTGAACAACAAAATTTTCTCTTTTCGATTATTATTATCATCTTAAAATAAATAATCAAATATATAAATGTTACAAGATAATATATATTTTGATGTTGGGCTCGAATCTTTGTATTTTCTCCTCCGCCGATTCTTTTCGTCGTGGATCCGAGGGCATTTTGGGCTTGTCTCGATCCAATAGATTTTGATTTCTTATCCGAAGGGCGTTTGGGTCTTGTTTGGATCTCGAAATGGATTTGAACACCCTTCGAGGGCCCCCGGGGCTTGATCTCGATCTATCTCGTATTTGATTTGATTTCTCCGATGGTTTTTGAATTTGATCTCGGAATGAATTTGATTTCTCGAGAGCCTTGGGGGCTTTTGTTTGATCTCGAAGGGAGGATGCACGAAACTAATGGACGGTCCCCGAAGGGAATCGTCGGAGTTTCCTTTTCTTCTCTCGCCACTCTGATTTTACCTCCGATTTCCACCTTTGTTGAATGCTTCACTTGGTCTCTATTTATAAATAAAGAGAGTGACAATCAATGACTATTAGTTTGTCATGTGTCACTCATCCAAAGAGCAAAATCTTTCAATATTTTCAATATTTTCAATATTTATTTAAATATATAATTAAATTTTCGGTGTCTACATCATGTTCAAATTATTATTTTATATAATAAAATTATAATTATTTTAATTATATGCATATATTTAATTATTTTAATTATAAACAATTCCGAACTCTGTTCGGAATATGGGATGATCTACTATATATAGACATACATAGTTTGATAAATTACCTTTTAAAAAAAAACAGCAAAAGGCTGCAGTTAGTCTGCATTCCTCTTGAAATATTTCACTATTTTCTCTCTGATTATCCCATATTCCATTCAGATTTCATAATTTTTTCCTAACTTCTCCAGCCATGGTTTTTTGTTTTCCAAGGTCTTCTCCTAAGGTAAAATATCCCAAACTACCTTATTTATTTTTGTATATCTTTATTATTATTATGAAAATAAATTTAACCCTTTTTATCAGATCAAATTTTTAAAGTAAATAACAATTTATTACTAATATCAAAATTGGAGATCGAGAGTTCAAATCCAAACTATTGCTGCCGTTTATTTGATTTCCCTTGCAACTGCAGAGATTGTTCATCATTATTAAATTAATTTTTTATAAACTATATCTGATTTTTTTTATTAAAAAAAGTTTTATGGCTACTTTAGTACTGCTGCTACTGCTTTTAATATTTATCAAAGTTATTATTATTTTTTTTTAATATAAACAATTGTTTCAGAAGGATGCAGATGAGGAGAGGATATATGGATGCAGCAATTGCCATCCTTCGTGTATTTTTCCATGGTTAAATAAGCGAAAATCATGTCTCACATGCAGATCAAATAATCATCAGTATGATGATCGAAGGAGAATTTTTAAAAGATTGGACAATGATGATGTTCAAGAAATTCAGCAGAAAAATAATAATCAGCATTCTGATGATCAAAATCGAAGAATTGTGAAAAGATTGGATGATAATGTTCAGGAAATTCAGCGGGAAAATGTGGATGGGAATAATGGTGGTTTAAGAAATGCGTTGTTGATTGTTGCTGCTGCTTTGATAATGATTTGGATTAAGTAACCCTATAGCAGACAATAATTTATACCCAAAATTAGATTGAAATTGGATATTAAAGTTCTTGTTTCTTTAAATTTGGTAGTAAATATTTGTAGTTGAGTTTGATTTTTATTTTTATATATTTTTTAAATTTAATTGTTTATATTGTTTTAATCTTTTAATTCAGAGTCATTTGTTTATTAGTAAATTAATATTTTATTATCAATGTTGTAAAATCATATAATTTTTGAATCAATCATAATATAATATATATAGTATAAAATTTATAAAAAAAAAAACCAAAAACATAAGGAATAAATCAAATACATAATAAATTTTATATATGCATTCATATTTTATTCTCTTATTTTTCTACTTTTTTTTTCTTGATTTTTTATATAATTACTTAATTTTATTTTTATTTTTTCATTGGTTCATCTATTTTTATTCTTTTTTTAAAGTAGAAAGTTCGATATATATTTAAAATTTTAATGAAATATAGATTTTATCATATGTATATATAAAATTTATAATTATAGTTTAAAGTCATATTATATAAAATTTTACCACTGAAAATTTAAAATTTAGTATTCTAAATTAAGAAAGAAATTTTTTTATACAAATTATATATACAGTATAATTTTGTATGTATTTATTACATGATATGAAATGTTTAAATGTAAAGTTATTATAATATATGTACATAATTAAAATTAGAATGATTGCAATGTGAACAAGTGACAGAAAAAATGAAATGGAAACAAAATTTTATGGATAAAAAATTATGTGTCTTACAACTTGATTATGCACTATATTTATAGCAGTTTTATAACACTTACTATATTGCTACAATATATAAAATTTAAGATGGAAAAAATATCTACAACTAGCAGACTTATACCTAACTATAACTAACTACCAGAATTAATAAGAATTTTAACATCCCTCTCAAGCTTGGACGTGATACAAATCAAGTAAACCAAGCTTGGAAGACAAAGAAGTAAATGAGTCAGCTATAAGAGGTTTAGTAAACAAGTTTGCAAGTTGTTCTTTACTGGAAATATGTCTAGGTAGGATGAACCCTTTCTTGTATTGCTCCCTCACAATATGGCATATGTATGAAATCTTGATTTTTAATATGCTTAAAATGTTTTAAAACCTGACAAGAGGGATGGCCAAGTCTCTTGTGCCAAATAAGAGCAGAATTATGAAGATTGTTATTGATGAATTCATTAGAAACATTACATGTCTCAGACTTAGATTTTTATTTTCGGATAAGTACATTTGAATATGTGTGAAGGAAGACTTATCTAGAATGTATAAACTTCCTATAACCTTTCCAATAGCAAGAATTAAGATTAGCAGAAACAACAAGTTTATTGACAGACAATAAGTTGAATTTCAAGGTAGAAACATGAAGGACATCTGTCACGACCCGGACCCTCAGGCCCAAGCCGCGACTATGGGCCTGACAGCACTCATAGTCAACTACTTGGTGTTGTCCTCACCGCACCAAAATGGATACCTCAAGTTGACTATGAGTACCTAGGCTCATTCTTATATATCATTACACATTTACTTATCATTTCGATGTGAGACGGGGTATCACATTCACCCCCCCTTAAGGCCTAGCGTCCTCGCTAGGGCCCAACCGAACATAATTGGACTCAGCACAAGATCAACCAGTGGACGTCCGAGATTCTAGAGGTGGCTCTCACCCTTCGGGTGTAGCACTTAGTTCTCATAGTCCGGGCTGACTACCCGCTTTGATACCAACTGTCACGACATGGACCCGCAGACCCAAGCCGCGACTATGGGCCTGGCAGCACCCACAGTCAACTACTTGGTGTTGTCCTCACTGCACCAAAATGGATACCCCAAGTTGACTATGAGTACCTAGGCCCATTATTATATATCATTACACATTTACTTATCATTTCGATGTCGGACAGGGTATCACATTCACCCCCCCTTAAGGCTTAGCGTCCTCGCCAGGGCCCAACCGACTCAGTCCAAGATCAACCAGTGGACGTTCGGGATTCTAGAGGTGGCTCCTACCCCTCGGGTGTAGCACTTAGTTCCCATAGTCCGGGCTGGCTACCCGCTCCGATACCAACTGTCACGACCCGGACCCGTAGGCCCATGCCGCGACTATGAGCCCGACAAGACCCACAATCAACTACTTAGTGTTGTCCTCACCGCACCAAAAGGACTACCTCGAGTTGACTATGAGTACCTAGACCCATTCTTATATAACATTACACATTTACTTATCATTTCGACGTGGGACGGGGTATCACACTCACCCCCCCCCCTTAAGGCCTAGCGTCCTCGCCAGGGCCCAACCGACTCAGCCCAACTCTTTTGTCGATCCTGAGCTACTTTCAATCGTTCTCGAATTAGTGACACTTTCTCTAAGGTGATTTGTACTATCTCTGGTCCAACAATCTGCTTCTCACCTACGTCGTCCCAACATAATGGTGACCTACACTTACGTCCATAGAGTGCTTCATATGGTGCCATTCCCAGACTTGCTGGATAACTATTATTGTAAGAGAATTCTACTAGCATCAAATAATCAATCCAACTACCCTTAAAGTCCAAAATACAAGCTCTCAACATGTCTTCCAATGTCTGGATTGTCCTTTCCGACTTTCCATCGGTTTGCGGGTGGTAGGCGGTACTAAGAGTTATCGTCCTTCCCATTGCTTGATTAAACCTTTTCCAAAATCGTGACACAAAACGAGTATCTCTATCAAATACTATACTCACTGGTACTCCATGAAGTCGAACAATAGTATTCATATACATGTTTACCAACTCATTCATTGACGCAGTCACTTTCATTGGCATGAAATGTGCTGATTTGGTTAAGCGATCCACAACTACCCAAATAGTATCATTACCAGTTCTAGTCCTTGGAAGTCCCGTTACAAAGTCCATAGTTATATGTTCCCATTTCCATATTGGGATCTCCAATGGTTTTAACAACCCAACTAGTCGTTGATGTTCTGCTTTTACTTGTTGGTATGTCGGACATTTTGATACGTATTCGGCTATCTCTCTTTTCATACCACTCCACCAATAGTTTCTCTTAAGGTCTCGATACATCTTGGTTCCACCAGGATGGATAGATAATTTAGAATTGTGTGCTTCTCTAAGCACCTCTCGTTTCAATTCAAGATTATTAGGAACACACAGACGTCCCTGAAATCGTAGACTCCCATCCTCATGTTTCTCAAATCCTGCTTGACCATTTCTGCTTGATAATTTAAGATCATTACTCCGAGCACTCTTTATTCTTTATTATGGTAGTTCGGGTTCGACAAAAGAGTTGGGCGAGATAATAGAAGAAGACCTTTATAATTTTCTCTTGGAGAGAAGGTGTATCTTCGTGTTTCGCCTACCAATGGGGTGGTACGATTTGGAAAAGGTGGGAAGCTTGCTCCGAGATTTATTGGTCCATATGAGATTTTGGAAAGAATTGGTGATTTAGCATACAAATTGGCTTTACCACCGGCTTTGTCAAGGGTTCATAATGTGTTTCATGTCTCACAATTGAGGAGATATATACCAGATGCAGATCATATATTAGAAGTGGAACCAATACACGTACAAGGCAATCTAACATATGAGGAACTTCCATTGAAGATTGTGGATAGGAAAGAACAGGTATTAAGAAGGAGAGTAATTCCTTATGTGAAGGTTCAATGGACTAATCACACAGCTCGAGAAGCTACATGGGAACTTGAGGAGGAAATGAAGCAAAAGTATCCCCAACTATTTGAAGAAGGTAAGTCAAGTTTCGAGGACGAAACTTTTTATTAGGGGGGAAGGATGTGATACCCAACCCTAAAATAAGGGTAAAAAGGGAATTTACGAGATATTATTATTATTAAACAAGTGAGTATTATTTATAAAAGGGGGAAAAAGGGAAACTTCCGGAAACCCTATAATTCTTTTCGGTCTCACGCCTAACGCTGTGTAGGTGGCGGTGGCGAAGGAAACATGAATAAGAGAGAGAGAGCAGTTCGTGGGTTTCTGATCGTCGGGAATAAACGGGTAAGTTAGGTTTTGTTTTACCAAATTAAATTAGGTTATGGATTATCTTAGATTTAAGAGTTTATTTGATTAATTTAGGTTGAATTCAAAGGTTGCTTTGGTGATTTCGATTTCTTTCTGGTGCAATTTAGAGGTGAGTAAACGGATACCTTTCAAAAATATATAATCTTCTGATTTGATAGATTACTGGTATAAGTTATGATTTTTAATTTTGTTTTAAATGATTTATTTCGTATAACCTTAGATTTTGATATTGATCGTTTTATTATTTGTAAATGTCGTTTTGTTTCTTCTGTTCGATTGAGTTTCTTTTAACCATAAAATTTCTACAGAGTCTGTTATAAAATTTTTTACGGAAAACTTCAACTTTGGTATGAAGGTTTTTGATCGTTTACGAATCTGGTGGAAAGAAATCGTATTTGTAAGAAAATTGTGATTTGGACGTTTATCGGTTTCTTAACAATTCCATTTTTTTTTCTTTTATTTGTTTTTTTTTGTTTTATTAAAAGTAAAATCCTGATTGTGTTCGTCATTCACTAGGAATCCAAATTTATATATATATATAAATATATATATATATATATATTATATATATATATATATATATATATATATATATATATATATATATATATGTTTTTATTTATTTATTTTTCTTTCTTCAATAGCTTCTGGATTCCTCTGTTCTTTTAAAAAATTATTTTAATTATCTTATTGTTGTTAACTAAAAGTTTCAGTCAGTACCTTTTTGTTATATATGTTTATTTTAAAGGAATTACTAACTGAAGCTTTAGTGTTAATTTTATTAATATTTTTATTTGGAATAAATCTGGAATTTTGAATGATGGTTTCGTAATGTACCAGGAAGTTTTTATTATTTTTATTTTAGTATTATTTAATTATTTTTATATTTAGATTGCTTAAGTCTGCTCTGAAGAAAAGAAAAGTTTTGGCTCAAGTTAGTTAGAAATGAGTTGGGGAATATGTTTCAAATTTATAAGTTATAAACTCATTGAGCATGGTGAAAAAACTCCACTGTTATAAGTTCTTGCCTACCTAGCGGGATAAACAGCTAGGATCGATTTCGATTAAAACCAACTAATGACTACTTACTTGAGCCTCATAAAAAGGAAGTGGAATTGAATTGGATCCTTTTTGTTCCGTTCCGTTATGTTGAGTAAAAACTATATGTAATAAGTGTTTTGATTCTTCTATTGGGAGTTATATTTGAATCTGAATTTTATCATACTTTTGGTATTTTTGAGACTATTTTGACATTTGACTGTCTTCACGATTTAAAAGTTTTGTTTGTCTTAAAAGTTATGTTCTGTTTATTCACTGGGCTTTTAGCTCATACCCCTCCCTCTTATATCCTTTTTTGCGGATACTAGTGAAGAAGAATAAGACGATGTGAGGAACTTGAGTTATGATAAATGAACCTTTATTTGCATGTTCTTTTGTTTAGTTGAAGTTGAAAACTTTATTTTGATTTAGTTCTGTTTTTACTAATAATTGGGGTTGCATCCCTAAACTCGTTATTCGTAGTTGGAGTAATTTCATTGACAGTTGGAATTATTTTAGGAGTATTTATTTGAGAATTTGGATTTCGGTTATTTGGTTGATATATTCTTGTGGAGAAATATTCTGTTTAGTTGTTAAGAGACCTTATGTTTTCGAGGGAAACCTTGAGGGCATGGTCGTGTTACAACCCGGATTCGGGGTGTGACATTTAGTGGTATCGGAGCGGGTAGCCAGTCCGGACTATGAGAACTAAGTGCTACACCCGAGGAGTGGGAGCCACCTCTAGAATCCCGGACGTCCACTGGTTGATATTGGGTTGAGTCCAATTATGTTCGGTTGGGCCCTAGCGAGGACGCTAGGCCTTAAGGGGGGGTGAATGTGATGCCCCGTCCCACATCGAAATGATAAGTAAATGTGTAATGGTATATAAGAATGGGCATAGATACTCATAGTCAATTCGGGGTATCCCTTTTGGTGCAGTGAGGACAACACAAAGTAGTTGATTGTGGGTGCTGCCGGACCCATAGTCGTGCATTGGGCCTGCGGGTCCGGGTCGTGACAGTTGGTATCAAAGCGGGTAGCTAGCCCGGACTATGAGAATTAAGTGTTACACCCGAAGGGTGGGAGCCACCTCTAGAATCTCGGACGTCCACTGGTTGATCTTAGGCTGAGTCCAATTATGTTCGGTTGGGCCTTAGCGAGGACGCTAGGCCTTAAGGGGGGGTTAATGTGATACCCCGTCCACATCGAAATGATAAGTAAATGTGTAATGATATATAAGAATGGGCCTAGGTACTCATAGTCAACTTGGGGTATCCATTTTGGTGCAGTGAGGACAACACCAAGTAGTTGATTGTGGGTGCTTGCTAGGCTCATAGTTGCGTCTTGGGCCTGCGGGTCCAGGTCGTGACAGTTGGTATCAAAGCGGGTAGCCAGACGGACTATGGGAACTAAGTGCTACACCCGAGGAGTGGGAGCCACCTCTAGAATCTCGAACGTCCACTGGTTGATCTTGGGCTGAGTCCAATTATGTTCAGTTGGGCCCTAGCGAGGACGCTAGGCCTTAAGGGGGGGTGAATGTGATACCCCGTCCCACATCGAAATGATAAGTAAATGTGTAATGGTATATAAGAATTGGCCTAGGTATTCATAGTCAATTCGGGGTATCCCTTTTGGTGCAGTGAGGACAACACAAAGTAGTTGATTGTGGGTGTTGTCGGGCCCATAGTCGCGGCATGGGCCCGCCGGGTCCGGGTCGTGCCGGTTGGTATCGAGCAGGTAGCCAGCCCGGACTATGAGAACTAAGTGCTACACCCGAAGGGTGGGAGCCACCTCTAGAATCTCGGACGTCCACCGTGGTTGATCTTGGGCCGAGTCCAATTATGTCCGGTTGGGCCCTAGCGAGGGACGCTAGGCCTTAAGGGGGGTGAATGTGATACCCCGTCCCACATCGAAATGATAAGTAAATGTGTAATGATATATAAGAATGGGTCTAGGTACTCATAGTCAACTTGGGGTATCCATTTTGGTGTAGTGAGGACAACACCAAGTAGTTGATTGTGGGTGCTGCCAGGCCCATAGTCGCGGCTTGGGCCTGCGGGTCCGGGTCGTGACAACATTTGTTAGGAGTAATTTAGGTTTTAAGGATAATTTTATATCACCTATGTGATGTACAAGTTTTATGGTTCCATCGGGTAGGTGAACGGGAGTAATGTCTATTATAGGTTTGAGGTGGTTGAGTAATTGTAGGTCATTACACATATGGCTTGAGGCTCCTGTATCAATAATCCAAGAACCTTTATCCAATAAATCAAGTGTACTAAGAGATATGTAATTGTGAGTAATACCTGCAAAATCATCAAGATATGCCATATTTATACTCCTATCTTATTGACTTCTTGCTGAATCATGCTACTCAGTTTAGAATTCCAATATGTGTTTGTATCATCAAAGGGAGTTTCCATGGTGCTTCCAACAAAGTTTTGTTTACCTCTTCCTTTTCTTTCTTTCCACCAGTCTGGAGATCCTACAATCTTGAAGCAAGACTCCTTCAAATGTCCACTGAGTCCACAATGATCACATCTTTGTTGGGATTTATCAACTTTTCTTTGCAAATCAGTTCTCCTACTGTTATTCCTATGCTGAATTTCTTGTTGCACTGCCATTGCACTTTCTATATTTTCTGCAAAGGTCATATTCACTTCTTTCTGTTTTTCAATACTTAAAACCATTGAATAAGCTTTATCAATATCTGGTAATGGGATCCATGACAAGAATTTGATTCTTTAAATTGTCATAATTTTCATTCAAACCCATTAAGAATTGAATCAACTTAAATCTTGAATCCATGTTTGCAATGGCTTTCCCAAAATTACAAGTACACTTTCCACAAGAACAATTTGGTAATGGCAGTAAACAAGCAAATTCATCCCATAATTTCTTCATTTCAGTAAAGTATCTTACAACAATAAAATTACCTTGTGATATGGAGGTAATTTCTCTCTGTAGCTTATACATCATAGGTCCATTGCACTGACCATATCTCCTCTCTAATTCTGTCCATAAATCGTAAGCAGTGACAGAATACAAATATGCATCTACTATGTCCTTTGAAATCGTGTTCAAGATCCAAGAAATTACCATATTGTCTGCTCTTCCCCAAAGATCATAATCTGGTGAAGTTTCTTCAGGCATTCGATATCTTCCATCAATAAAACCAAGTTTCATCTTGGCTTTGAGGGCAAGTCTCATAGCTCTACTCCATGGTAGATAATTCTTCCCATTTAAAGATGTAGTTTCAAGTATTAGGCCTGAATGATCAGAATTTTGCAACATCAAATAGCTGTCATCTCTTGTTATGGTTTCAAGATCTCCAAGGTTTCCAGGGTTTGAGCTACTAGCTGAAGTCATGGCAGTAAATGGATTCTAACCTACTCTGATACTATGAACAAGTGACAGAAAAAAATGAAATGGAAACAAAATTCTATTGATAAAAAATATGTGTCTTACAACTTGAATATGCATGATATTTATAACAGTTTTATAACACTTGCTATATTGGTGCAATATATAAAATCTAAGATGGAAAAAATATCTACAACTAGCAGACTTATACCTAACTATAACTAACTACCAGAATTCATAAGAATCTTAACACAATGTATTATAATTTTCTTCCATACCATCTAATTGAAGCAATATATTCACGGTCCATTTCGACATTAAATATTTTTTTAAAAAATTAACCCATTATTTTCTTATTTAAAAATTAAAATGTCTTAATTAATTTTTTAATATTTAATTATATGAATTTTCGAACATCTATTTAGTTTAATCAAATACAATTTTTTATTTGTTAAAAAAAATTAAATCGTACCTTCAAATTTCGTATTTTAAAATTTTTAATTTGTTTACTAATCAATTCTTTTATTAAAAAAAAAATTTGACGGTAGAAATTAAGTTAATAGAAATATAAATATTAAGAAAATAAATAGATATACACAAGCATTTTATAAATAAATAAAAACTATAAAAAGTTAAATAAAAAACAAAATTTTATCATACATGCAATGTTTGTGAGATATATTAATATATATATACATCTTATATATAAGATTGTAAGTTTCGAGACATATATTTTAAATTTTTTTTAAAGTAAATCATCATAATGACATTATTATAATTTGTTTAAACTTCTTTGATCATTTTATCTTATTTTATGTTTAATGACTTTTGAGTTTCTTTTTCAATTTTTTAGGTTTTTTTATTCAAATAACTTTTCACTTTCTTTTTATTAATTTTAAGTTGTGGTAATTTTTTTTAATAGCATGATTTTATAATTTTTTTCAAATTTTTTAATTTTATTGTCTTTTTATTTTATTTTATTATATGTTTGTCTTCTTTATTTTTTTTATAACATTTTAATTGTATTTTATGTTACTTTTGTTTGATTTCTTTTAATTCATTATTATTATTATTATTTTAACTTTTCAACTTCTTGGTATTCTACTTTAAATAATAGTATATAAAAAATTATTAAAGTTTAAATTTTTTTTTCCAATAAGTTTAATGTGTGAAATATAAAATAAAAATGAGTAATTTGAATAATTATGTTATAATTATTATTATTTTAAAATACTATGTTACATAATAAAATTATAATTTCTTATTATATAAATATCAAATAATTAAAATTTATCAATTTATTTATATATTTAATATTAACAAAATTTTAAATTAATAATTTATCACAAATAAAAAAGAAAAAATTACATAATTCCACACCTGGAATGTTCTAACTAGTATATATATATATATATATATATATATATATATATATATATATATTATATATTTTTTTTTTTTTTGGTGGGATATATAGAGTTTAAGTTATTCTATAAAAACTGAGGGTTTCAAATCAATAAAAAAATTAAATGTAAAAAGTATAAAAATAAATAAAATAAACCTCAACTAACGAAAGAACATTACTACAGCAACAAATGCAAGGCAAACATTAGCAAGAAGCATCCACCTTTCCCTTTCCATCGCCTCCCTTTCCATCTCCTCCCTAAGATAGTTCTGTAGGTCAATAATTATTTCCTGCATATTCTCAGAATCATCACCGTTCAATCTCTTGCCAATAGTTTCTCCCATTTGAAGCCGGTAATTTTCACCGAGCTCAAATCGGCAAGTCGGACAGGTTTTTCGAATATTTAACCATGACGAAATACAGGAACGATGGTAGATATGAGAGCAAGGTAACTTGCTTATAACAGTGCCAATGGGCATTGAATCTTTGCATATTGGACATTCCAAGTCATCTTCTTGAGACAAACTATTTCCAGAAGATGTAGTAGGAAGACTGACTTTTGACTTTCTTGTCGTCCTCGTCGTCGTGAGAAGAAATTCCCCATCTGAATCTGAAAAAAACGAAGTTATCAACATGTTGAAAAGTTTAATAACTCTGTAAATATTGAAACCAGTAACAGTAACGTAGTCAAAAAAGAAAAGATACCTGAGAAATTAAACTCTGGAACAGAAAAAACTTAGGACAACTTCGCCGCCGGATGATCGTCGGAGAAGTTAACCGAAGATTCAAAATTTTTGCCGAACAGAAAATAGTGTAATAGGTAGCTCGATGCGTGCAGGAAGGACAGACGAGATTGGATAACTAACACAAGGGGAATTCAGACTTTCGGGGCGCTTTGCTTTTTATAGTTTTTAGGTAATTTATCAAACTATATATGTATATATTTGTATATAGTAGATTCATATTCCTAACAGAATTCGGAATTATATTTTATTTATATATGGTAATAAATTATTAGTTAAAAAAACTTTTAAACTTATATTTATCTAATTTTTTGATATTTATTTTATAAAAGAATGTAATAAAGATATGCATATAATAAACATAATTATAATTTTATTATATAAAATAGTTTTTTTTTTGAGGGATATAAAATAGTATTTGAAAATAATAATAATAAATGGTACATAATTATTTGAATTTTTTTAAAAAATGTTTTAAACATATTAATCTTATTAAAAATAAAAATTAATTTAAATTTTAATGATTTTTATAAGTTATCATTCTATTGTATAACCGTAAGAATTAAGAGAATTTTTTTAAAAAAATAAAAATAAAAATAAAATCAAGGTATAAAGTTTTATTTATATAAATACGGGGAGATATACGCTATGTCGAGTGATAAAAAGGATTCATTATTTAATTTTTAAAAAATATATATATATATATATATTTTTTTTTTGAGGTGGTATCCCGGACTCTTTCTGCTTAGACTAATCCAACCCAGAGCCACCAAGCGGTGCGGGTATACCCGCACTTGCGAATATATATCTCAAACTGTGAAACCGGGTGAAGTTTAAACCCTTAACCTCTTGACTAGTCAAGAGGTAAGGGAGAAACCCCTAGACCAATGGCCGGAGAGATTCGAACCTTCCCCCTTTTGGTTGAGGAGAGACTCCCAGACCATTGAAGCGAGAGATGAACTTCATATATAAATTTTAAATAAAAAAAAAAAAAAAAAAAAACAAAAGGCGGCAGTTAGTATACAATACATATACATTCCTTTTGAAATATTTCACTATTTTCTCTCTGATTATTCCATATTTCATTCAGATTTCTGAATTTTTTCTTAACTTCTCCAGCCATGGTTTTTGTTTTCCAAGCTCTTCTCCTAAGGTAAAATATCCCAAACTACCTTATTTATTTTCGTATCTCTTTATTGCTTATTGTTATGAAAATAAATTTAATCTCTCTATTAATTCAAAATTTTAAAGTAAATAACAATTTATCACTAGTATCAAAACTAGATATCGAGAGTTCGAATCCTAATTATTGTCGTCATTTATTTGATTTCTTTGTCTTGAATTTTGATTATTTCCAGTGTGAATGAATTGACACATAGATAGAGTTAACAAAATAGGAACTCAAAATTCCCTTTGCAACTGCAGATCAAATAATCAGCAGTATGATGATGGAAGGAGAATTTTTTAATTGATTGGATAATGATAATGTTCAGGAAATTGAGCAGAAAAATAATAATTATCAGCATTCTGATGACCAAAATCGAAGAATTGTGAAAAGATTGGATGATAATGTTTAGGAAATTCAGCGGAAAAATGTGGAGATAATGGTGGTTTAAGAAATGCGTTGTTGATTGTTGCTGTTGCTCTGGTAATGATCTGCTTAAAGTAGTTAAAATAACCATAACTTATGCTCCAAATTAGATTAAAGCTTTTGTTTCTTCAAGTTTGGTAGTAAATATTTGTAGTTGAGTTTAATTTTATTTTTATATACTTTTTATTTTTATTTTTTTGCTTATCGGGTGTCCTTGGTGGATCCTGTCACTGAGAGGTGACACCTTAGACTAATCCCGCTCGCTAATTTGTAGGCACCTCATTATGTGGGGCAACTAGCCAGAGAATTTAACATTTTTTCATACTCAAACCAGATTTGAAACTTGGATCATTAGTTAAGGGATGATGAGTCTCTACCGCTCCGGAATCATTTATTAGTAAATATTTTACTATATCAATGTTGTAAAGTCATACAATTTTTGAATTATAAATGAAGAATGAATCATACCATAATATATAAGGAATAAATCAAATACATAACAGTGAGTAATTTTTGATAAATAATATATATATATATATATATATATATATATATATATAGATATATAATATGCATCTGTATTTGGATTGGATGTATATCTAGTCTATATATATAGAAAATAAAATTGTTAAAAAAAAAATGTATTATTTTGATCTAGTTTGATGCTTTGGGTTAATTACCAAGTGGTACCAAAAAAAAAAGCAAATTGCTAAATCTATTTCCTTTTTTAATCTATAACTCTTTTTCATGTTAGATAAATCATAGGAAAAAAAATTAGAATATCATCTAAAAGGGAATAAATAAAATTTAAATAAATTTTTATTGATTTAAAATTTTTATAAGATTTAATTTAAAAACTAAAAAGTATATATATACACATATATATTTGAAATTGATAAGATATAAATTTAACATCACATATATATATAACATTTTTTTAAATATAAATTATTAAGAAAGTACTACTTATAAATACTTTTTATTTATAAATATAAATAGTATGAAATTGAGTCACGTATTTAAAAATTATATATATATAAAACTTAATCCACGTCACTCAAAGCAATTACACCATAATTTTCATGGCCTTCCATTCTTTAAACTAACCCTCTAAATGTCAACTAAGAAAAAACCTCCATTTTCAAACTATTTGTCACCATCACCACAATTTCTTTTTATGCTAAAAAGAAGAAGATAACCTCCACCACCATTTATTTATCTATTTTTAATTCAAAAACTCTTTTTTCCAAAGTAACTTAAACACATAGTTGAGAAAATATAGTTCAATTGATTATCTTCTTACTTATAATTTTAAAAAAAAATCATAAGTTTAAAAATATAATTAATTTTTTTATAACAGTTTACATCCATATATAAAATTACTATCAGTTGAACTACATAACTTATAAACCATTATCATCACTACGTAACTTATAAACCATTATCATCACTATTATTATATTTTTAGCTTTATATGGTTTAGGTATATATATATAAATTATTTACCAAAAAAAAAAGTATATATATATAAATATTCAACTACTAATGATTATGACGTTAGACACTAATCATTACTTTGTTAGTGCTTTATTTTTTATACTATTCCATTAATTAAATTTATCTTCATTAAGAGACTCATTTTAATTAATATATATATATATATATATATATATTGTAATTAACTAAGCTGTCTTCCTATGCATAATGTGTGTATATATATATTATTTTGAACTAAGGGCGGTTGGTCGGCTCCAATGAATGGTCACAATTCACTATAAATTGTCCCATAGTCGGTGTATAATATTTGAATTGCCATTCTTTCATCACTTTATGGGTAGTATATATAGCTTGTGTGGCATTGGACTTTGATGCATCAATCAACAAGGTTTTTTTTTCTGTTCTTGTTTTTGTATAGCAAAAAATTTAGGGAATTTTTAGGGTTTTTTCTAATTTTGGCTAAAGGGTTTTCCTTTTTGTTTAAATTCTTGAGCAAAAATGGTGAAAATTGCCTTTGGTAGCATTGGTGACTCTTTTAGCGTCGGATCACTTAAGTCATATTTGGCCGAATTTATTGCTACCCTGCTTTTTGTTTTTGCCGGTGTTGGTTCAGCTATTGCTTATGGTAATTTTTCCCTTCTCTCTTCTTCTTTTTTTTTTTTTTTTGAATTTTTTTATAGTCTCGAGATTATCAATTGAGTTAGGTCTATTTACTAACTATATATATATATATATATATATTATATATATATATATATATATATAATTATGTTTGAATGAAAATTTTAATTTGTGATTATTTATTTATGGGATGTAGGTAAAGTAACATCAGATGCAGCCCTTGATCCGGCGGGATTGGTGGCAGTGGCGGTGGCTCATGCATTTGCATTGTTTGTTGGGGTAGCCATTGCTGCAAATATCTCCGGTGGCCATTTGAATCCGGCCGTTACCTTTGGTTTGGCCATTGGTGGCAATATTACTATTCTCACTGGTTTATTTTACTGGATTGCCCAATGCCTTGGTTCTATTGTTGCTTGTGCCCTCCTCAAATTCGTCACCAATGGCTTGGTAAACTCACTTCTCTCTTTTTTTTTTCCACGTCATGTCTCCAATTATATATAAATATTATATATATATAAAGTTTTATAAGTTCGATTGAGCTTTTCACAACAAATTTTTTTGTTAGATCATCTTGTCACTTTTTTGACTAATTTGATTTGAATTTAGTTTTTGGGCTCCCTTTGAGTCGAGACTTTTCACATCATAGTTTATAAATGAGAGATTTTTTTTTATTATTATTATTAGATAAACATTTTTCGACTAATTCAAATTTAATTTGGTTGTACACATAACACTCACAAGCCTTTTCACAACATATTTTAAAAAATAGATGATTTTTTTGTTAGATCATCTTGTCACTATTTTCATTAATTCGAATTTGATTTAAATTACGTTTATAAAGTTCTTACTTTATATCTCCTTTGTAGGAAGGCATAAAGCTCTTACTTTATGTTTATAATCTCATGTAACATTACGATTTATTTGTTTATTTTCTAATATAAATCTATAATTTTATTTGAATTGTTGCTTAATTTTATATATTTTATTACTATTGGCAGGCGGTTCCAACCCACGGGGTTGCATCGGGAATGAACGCATTAGGAGGAGTGGTGATGGAAATAATCATCACTTTTGCACTCGTATACACAGTCTATGCCACGGCTGCAGATCCCAAAAAGGGCTCACTCGGAATAATTGCCCCGATTGCAATCGGGTTTATTGTTGGAGCAAATATTCTTGCAGCTGGCCCATTCAGTGGTGGATCCATGAATCCAGCCCGTTCATTTGGGCCTGCCGTTGTAAGTGGAGACTTCTCACAGAACTGGATCTATTGGGTCGGGCCACTTATTGGTGGAGGTTTAGCTGGGCTTATTTATGGAGATGTTTTCATTGCTTCATACGGTCCACTTCCAACTTCTGAAGATTACACCGCTTAAAGTGGACTCTGTGTGTGTGTGTTTTTTTTTTTTTCTGAGCTTGTATTTTCTGCTAAAGTAAGGAAGGTTATGTTTGTAATTCTCTTCGTTCTGAATAAAAAAAAAAAAAAAAAAAAAAAGTTGTTTATAGCATGTACTTGTTTTACCACAAATTTATATATATATATTCATGAGATCTATATTACAAAAATTATTTCTAATTAATTTTTGACATGTATCTATTTTATTTATTTTTTTTGGGTTAGATCATCTTGTTTCTAAAGTCATTACGACTTCGATTAATTCAGATTTGACCTAAGTTGCACCTTTAGAGTTCAATTCTTACTTGGGAAATGTCTCACCTTAATCTCAAGACGCATGTGAGCTGGTAAGGAGCTCTCTTGGCTTAAGTGAGATCAAACGTTCGAACTTTAACTTATGTATGTAGCTGATTAAAATTTTGGGTCAGAGCTTCCTCCTACAATGGACTAACTCGGCTCGAATGTAGATTATTCCGGATGTGGATTGGCTTAAAGGTGTCCTCTCGTAGTTTATGACTCATCTAGGACACCTTGTGCCCTAAGGGAAAAAAAATCTCACATTAACTTTTACGTAACGCTCACAATAATTATCAAACATTAACTTCATAATGCATTTTTTCATTACCAAGCCAAAGATTTTATTGCCTCATATTTTGGTACCACTTAAAACTACTTTTTCTCTTTTTATGGTAAATACTTAAAACTACTTTTTCTGTTGAAAGGTAAACTAGAAACATCATTTGTTAGTACGTCCACTTAAGAAAAAAGGTATTCTGGACTTTGGCAAAAGTCCAAATGAACAAAAAGAAAATGATTCTACCATTTTATTCTTTTTTTATGGTTACAAAATATTTTAAATAAATTTTAATTATGAATAAAACTTTTAAGTTATATTTATATTTAGACTAATTTTTGTTATTAAAAAGTTTTATAATAAAATTCGAATTTAATTCTACAACCTCATTTTAAGAGGAAAATTTTTCTTAACAACTTAACTCGAAAATCGATTCATTTATGATTATAAGTTAAGTATATAAATTTAATATCTCAATAAATTAAAATTGTCGGTACTGAAAAATTCAGTTTAAATAAACTAATAAAGAAGCTAAACGAACTTATTATTGGCATTCATCTTGGTAATTTATATATTATGATGATGAAAAAAAAGAAGAAGAAAAAAAAAAGGTAATTATGAATAAAGTTAGAAAGTAATTATAACACAAGAGTAGTAGACCATTTTGGTGCGAGGATAGATGGGTATAAAAGTTAGGTATGACACTTGGAAGAATGATTAAGGTCACTTGTCACATGAGGAAGTGGAGATAAATGGACCTTAACATTAATCTTAAAGTGTAGGTGAGTTGGTAATGAACTATTTTGCTTAAAGTGAGGTTGAGAATTCAAACCTCGACTCATATTTAAAGCAGTTTAAAATTTGGAATTAGAGATTTCTCCAACAAAGGACCAACCCAACTCAAACAAGAATTAATTTGAATGTGGTTTGGTTTAGAAGTGTCATCTTATAGTTTGGCGTCCTCTAATGAAAGGGATCTTTGTCATACGACAATAAACCACCTGGTTCACATTAGAGATGTTTCGAGAGAACTCTTCAGTGATCAAGTTTGATGAAGTAAATAATTTTCCAAATGGAAGAGTATCAATTTTTCAATGTTTCCTTTGAGAGAGAAGAATGCATAGTGTATTAGTTGTGTGTAATATGCATTTTTCATACATTCTTAGTTCAAATTGAATAAATATTTTACAAAAAGTATATTTTAATTTCAAATTTTAAACGATTACATCTAATAAACATGTGTTCGAATCAACAACCTTATTCAAAAAAAAAAAAAATCTTCACTTCAAACACGGCTCATAACACAAACAATTTGAGGATAGACTTGTGTTTTGTCAACTTGAGCAAATTATTATTTTTTTTTTGCTTAAGCATCCGGTATCCGAACTCACACGGGCCGACTAATCCAGATTCGGTCTAGGGTGCACTCGCATAGTCCAACTCTTACTCGAGGGTAAATGTCCGACCCAGAGCTTTTAACGTGGCGCTAACCACCTCAGGGGGATTTGAACCCTAGACTATCCACCATGAAGAGAAGCTTTAAGAGTTCGCTTACCAACTCCCCAAGTTGTTGGATTAACTTGAGCAAATTTTGAATTGAGGGAAAAGAGACAAAAGCAAATCATAGCTCCCCTAAGAAAAGAATAAAGTCATTTTTTTTTTTCACTTTTGATCAGTATTCTTACTTTACATTATGCAAAATGACTTTATCAATGTGAAAAGAAGGCTGTTTGTTTTTCCCCTTCCTCTATTTTCAACGCTCCATTTTGTCTAAACATTTTTTTTTTTTTTTTTCCTAAAAAAAATAAAAGTATTATAAAACAAAACATAACTTTTTTTTCTTTTAGTATTATCATTATTTTAATATAACTGATAATATAATGTTTTCGCGAAAATATCTCAAAAAAGAAAAAAAAACACAAAAAACTTTTTAGATATTTTGAGTGTTTTGTTAAGCTGGGAATCTTGCTGTTTTTCTTGAAATGTTTCAAGAAACTCCTGCTGACACATCTGGTACTTCCTGAAGAACATTTTTCTTGCGGCTTCTTTTCTGGTGCAAAGCAACAACGAAAAGAAATAACAATGTCCCAAAATAATAATAATAATAATGAAAAAGTACACCTCACTTGTCAATCTAGACAACTCAATAACAAATAATCTTACTTATAAATATAAATATTATAGATACAGTTGAGTTTAGACAAAATTTCTTGTATATATGTATATATATATATATATATATATATATAGTACAAACTTACTAATATCCTATTAGTTAAAAGTGATGAGAAATTTAGTTTCGATTCTCCATAGAAGCTTTGGAATTTATCAATGAACCTTGATAATTCGTGTGTCGTATGTTCTTTGTATTTGTACTAAAGTCTATCCATATGAGATGTTGTCTCTGAGGAGGACTCTCCAACGATCAAGTGAAATATAATATCACATGTGTGAAGTATGTTAGCTTTTACCTTATTGTGCTTCCTCTTCGCAAGGAATATTACTTTCTTTAATTTCTTTATCCGTCCTTTTTGTCATATTGTCATTTGTTTTTATTTTGACTTTCTTTTCAAACTATCTTTTCTAGGAACATTAGAGACGTATGAACTTTTTTTTTTCTCAAGTAACACATTGCTATATATAAAATCGATAATTACAAATTCATTAGACTTATGCCTAATCCTTCCTAGAGCTGTAAATGAGCCGAGCCGAACCGAACATCGGAAATTTGAGCTCGTTCGATTAAGTGTTCGAACACTGTTCGAGCTCGTTCGTTTAATAATTCGAGCCCAAACTTTTGTTCGAGTTCGTTCGATTATTTTTTTATAAAACTCGAGTTCGAGCTCAAGTTCGTTCGATTATTTATTTATAAAGCTCGAGTTTACGAACTATGACACCTTTTTTTTTTTTTTACTTTTTTTTATTTAAATAATATATATAAAAATTATAATAAAAAAAATTAATAATATATTCGCGAACGCTCGATTATGTTCGCGAACAGTGTTTAAGTTCGCTCAAAAATTAATCGAGCCTAAAAATTTGTCGAATTCGGTTCGATTAATAAACGAACGAGCTCGAACGAGCTTTAAACGAGCTCGAACGAGCTTTGTTCGCGTACAGCTCGGTTCGCGAACAGCTATAATCCTTCCAAGCATTTGGACTCCCCCCAAATTTTCGTATATCACGTATCAAATTTATCTTATTTAATTTCTCTAAAAAATATATATATTGAAATAAAAATAAAAAGTAAATTTTGTTGGGAATTAAAAATAAGCAATATTGATGAAAAAGTTCATACAGGCCAGGTGGGCACAGTGCACGTGGGGGGAGAAAGCCAAAGCGTGGGGGTGACAACTTTCTCATCTGTAAAAATTTATAATTAATTAAATAATTATTAATTAATTAATTCTAAAGTATTCCTTAGTCCATACTACTTTATTATTAACTTCAAATCCAAGGCTTAAAGGACAGCTTGGTCCTGCAATTATACTTTAATCTAATGCCGACCATCCACACTTTATCTCCTAAATACGCAATTAGATTTCATCCCCCCTTTATATAGTTATTTGCACTTCGTACAATTTGCTAACTAAATTTATACTTTCATCCGTAAGTCTCGAGTTTGAACTTATCTATGAAGAGATAGGTGTAGAGAAAAGTTCTTCCATGGGGTTCGACGCGGCTTGAATTTAATTTAATTGAAGCCTAAAATGACCATTGAACACAAATAAATATAGTCTTGAATAGATATAGTGTCAAATATTTCAGGTTTTTAATATATTTAGTTGTATATCTATAAATGTACTTTCATTTGAATAATGTAGTCTTGTCATATACATGATATTATATATATATATATATATATATATTTGAACAATATGGAATCTTGTTGAAGTAGCAAAAAACAACAGTACAATTTATGTATATATTTGATTAAAGTCTACATAGCTAGAAAAATTGTTCAGTCCAAACAACTATGATATCAACCTAGAAAAAAGACATATTTTTGCATGTTTATAGAGTCTTTCAAATGAACATAAGATTTTATCAATTATAAAATAATAATAGGTTGGTAGATTAGGGCACCTAATGATGTGATATTATGGACAAAAAAGAGAGTAGATGTATACAAGAAAAGCTGTGTCGTCTGCATGGTTTCTATGGAGCAGATTCCTCATTTCATGAACACTATGTTTTCTCATTGTTTTGGTCAAATTAATATTAGCGTTGTTTTTTTATAGCGTTTCTCTTCTTTAATCCCAAATATAATACTATAATAATTATCGTTTCTTGATCTTGAACTACGAGCATAATTGGTCCACCTTCAGTCCATGGAGGAAGGCCATTCTTCCTACTAATTTCACTTAATTTCTTTCCCTTTTTTTATGGAGCCTCGTTAGATTACTCTCACAATCAAGATTTGGCCCATGTTGAGTTATATTCATTTGTTTTAAGACTCATAATAATTTTCGAACTCGTAAACTCTATAATATTTATAAAATTATACTCATATAGTCAATTTTTTTTTTCTAAAACTCACAATAATTGTCAAATTCAATGATCTCTTATGTAACATTTACAAATTGGTTACTCACGTGTTAAGAGTCTCATGTGTTGAATATTCAACTATTTTTTCAATAGTTTTTTTTTTCCCCTTTCCCCTTGTCTTGAGACCATTACCTGAAATCCTTGTGTGGTTTCCAACTACAAGCACGAGACTGCGTGTCTAAAGTGTGTGCATGTTTCCCAACTTTGCCCTCTCTGTTGCTTTTCTGTCTTTGCTATATATATATACACACCCGTATAATTATGAGTAGTAGCAGCAGCACAACCTGAGGAGGTTTTCTTGTGTTTCTTCTTTTCTTTCTTATTTGGGAGTTAAAAATGGAGGGTGGTAGATTTATGGGGTGGAAGAAAAATGGATCATCAAATTGGCTCAGTAATGTAGAAGAAGATGAAGAGCTAAGTGGGGAGGAGTTGATGACAATACCTTCAGTACCACAGCCGGAAACTCCAAAAGAACCTATGGAGTTCTTGTCCAGGTCTTGGAGTCTTTCCGCTACTGAAATATCCAAAGCTCTTGCACAGAAAGAAGATAAAATTTACAGTTCGTTCGACAATAAACTTAATCCAATTCCTGAAATGGTCATTTCAAATCAGTTCGTAAGTTTTCTTTCATCATCTTTCCATTTTTTTTTCTAGACAAAAATTCTTTCAGTTTCTTATTTATTTGTAAGTGAATTTGGGGATTTTTGTTTTTTGTCTTTTTTGGTTGGCAGTCGGGGAAGACGATGATGAATCTGACGAATGGAAGAAGAACAGGGGGTGGTGGTATTGGAAGGTGGTTTCAAAACAAGGATTCTTCTAGTCAGAGTACAGTTAAAAAGAAAGATAAGGCCAGAGTAGAAAATGCTCACTTGCACGCTGCTCTTTCCGTCGCCGGATTAGCTGCAGCAATGGCTGCCGTTGCTACCGCAGAAAATAATAATAACAGAAAGGGTACTGGCGGAGGAGGCGGCAGAGCTAAAATGAGCACAGCTTTGGCATCAGCTACAGAGCTTTTGGCAACTCACTGCATTGAATTGGCAGAATCAGCCGGCGCAGAACACGACCGTGTCGCTTCAGTTGTTAGATCCGCCGTGGACGTTCGTAGTGCAAGCGATCTTCTCACCCTAACTGCTGCAGCTGCCACAGGTATTTATTGTAATTGTAAATTGCACAAATCTTCTTCAGTAAATTGTTAAAAATGAAGGGTTTGTTTTACTGAACAAAATTCTGTTTCAACAATTTGAAAATGAAAGCTTTGCGTGGAGAAGCAGCTCTGAAATCAAGATTGCCTAAAGAAAATAATAAGAGGAATGCAGCCATAACTCCCTGTGACAAAAGTATGTCAGAAGCTCATCCTTTTTCAACTTCTACTGCTGCTTTTCCTAAAGAATCTGTTGAAATGGAAAATACTCTTCATCCCTGCATTGGTGATTTGCTGCAACATACACGAAAAGGTAAAATTTGTTCCAAGATTTTAAGAATCAATTCTGCTGAATATAGTAAAGTAAAAACAATTCAGGCAACAATTTGCTGAATTTCATTAATCTCAATTTCTCAGGAGTGTTGAGGTGGAAGCATGTTTCTGTCTATACCAACAATAAATCCCAGGTATAAACCTCCCCCCATTCCCCCAGAACAAAAACAAGAAGAAAAATGATGATTAATCTTTTACTGTTTGTTAACTTAACCAAGATATGGTGACAGGTCATAATCAAACTGAAAAGCAAACATGTTGGAGGAGCCTTCTCCAAGAAGAATAAATGTAAGCTTTTTTCCATATTCAGTAAATTTCAAGATCAATGCTTCAATCAATCAATCAATCACTCTGCTTAAAAAAGAAGAAAAACTAACTTCATTAAACATTTTACAATCTATATCCCAGCTATTGTTTATGAAGTATGTGATGAGACATCAACTTGGCCATTCCAGAAAGAAAGGGAAAATGTTGAAGTATACTTTGGAGTAAAAACTGCACAAGGACTTCTTGAATTCAAATGCAAGAACAAGATTCACAAGCAGAAATGGGTAGATGGGATTCAACATCTACTAAATCGAACAACTTGTATTGAAGATACTGAGAATTCTATAAGAATGTTAAGCATTAATAAGAGCATATGATTTCTTTTTTTTCTTCTTCAAGGCTAAATTTTTTCCTTGGTTACATATCTGATAGATTAGAAAAACCTGCAACCATGAACATGAAGGAAGATAAAGAGTTGATACTGAATAAAGTCTACTCTGGTATTCAGCCACTTCTATTTCTCTAGTTCATGGTCTAACAGAAAGCACTGGTGATGGCCAACCAGTCATACAAGGAGGATGGCATTACCTGCAAACATTATCTGATTCTACAGCTGTGCCTGGCGAGCAAAGAACAGGGATCATCTTTAAAGAAGAATTGTGGATTTTCTATATATCTGTACAAAGTTGTTTGTTCCTCTGTTGATACTTGATAGTAGTCTACAACATTAAAGCAGATAAACCAGAATATTTCTGTCTGTTTTTGCTACTAATTTTATGACAATAATAATAAATCACAAAAATACAAAAGAAGAGGAACATAATGCACTAAGATTCTTGGATTATCTAATAATTAATATAATCCATATTAACTACAGATAGAAAGAGGCCACAAAACCTCTTTTATTTCCTTCAGTTGAATAAGAATGTATTTTTTACAATATAGTGAGAGAGAGAAAACAATAGCAGTGATCCAATCTTGAGCTATGTCTGTTGTCCTCAGAATACAACAGTTCTGTTTTCAATGTAAGGTAAAACACGCAGCTCACAATATGATTTTATTGCTTTCGCAAGGCATTGTTTCTCAAGGTTCTGTGATTTCTGAACAAAGCTCTGTAAATTATCTCTGTGAGAAACTCTTTCAACCTGAAGATAGAAAGAAAGGCAAACCGCTTTTTACTAAGCATTTCAAATTTTATATAAAACTAGAGAGAAAATCCAGTTTTTCATCTTGTTACATTTCCAGAAATCACCGTAAAGTAACGTTTATCGCATCGTTTAGACTTTCTCTAACATTTCTTAACCATAAAGCAGAGTAGCTGGAATGAAGAAGAAAGTGTCTAGTAATTGACAAATCATCAAACGGTAAGATAGAATTCAATCGATGCCTCAAGTTTTAGCTAGCTACTACTGAAAAATAATGAGAGGATGACTCAAACTTTCAACCACTTCCCAAGAAGGGGATGACTCAAATCTCTCATTCTAGATAGATTGACTGCCAACTCCTCCTTTTACCATCTCTAAAATGCAACAAATTCAAATGATTGGCAAGTAGGACTTCCTGGACAACCTCAGCAGAACTTCAAATATAATGAGACCAGTCAAGTTGAGAATCTAGAAAATAGACTCAAAATTATAAATCAAAAGAATCAGGGTCCAACGTGACTTGAGCTCCATAAATGTCTCTGACTGACCTAAATCAAGTTCAACTTGATTGCAAATGTATTATGCAGGACATTACCTTAGTAACAAACTTCTACATTGATGTGAGAAAGAGACTACAATTAATGGGATGTAATTTGTTAAAAATCAATACATGGGCATTATGACATTTCAATACCATTAGTCACAGAATTCCATTATCTTTTTAACATGTGACAAAAGCCAACTTACGCAAAGCATTTTTGGGATATAGGCAGACTCAACTTGAGTTAATGGAGGTTAACTCCAGTGTTTTTCCCTGATTTTGATATTTGACGTACAAATGCTTACATTGTGGCACAGAAAAATACCACCTAAACTTCCCACAAGCAAACAACAGTTTGGAGAACGAATAGCTTAAAAAAAAAAGGATAAAAGTGAAATACTTATTCATTAGTAATCCAGGATAACTAGATAATTGTAATTGGACCATTTAAAAACCAATGACTTATTTGTAGCAGCTCATAGGTTACAGAGGAGATCACAGCACCATTCACATCATTGTCATTAAAGTTAGCTTCCAGGAGCCATACTTAATTCCTAGGTGGTGAACTTTTTAAATATGGAGCAGATAGTCAAGAAACAGTATAGTTGTTCACAATTTTTGGAGAATGAACCAACAAATTTCGGTAAACTGAAACTTTGAAGCACCTGAAGGAGGAAAAAGGAAAAAGAACTTAGGAATAAAAACGGGCCAACGGAATACATACCATTTGTTCAATGATGGGTCCCGCATCAAGTTCTTCACTTACAAAATGACTTGTTGCTCCTATCAACTTGACACCAGCATCAAATGCCTAGATTTCACGGTCAAAGATTTAAAGTTACATTATTAAAGCTTAAAGGAAGAAGAAATTGTTACAGAGTCTTTTTAAAAAAGAGAAAAACTAGACCTGCTTAGCAGGACTCCCTCCTTTGAATGATGGCAATAGTCCATGATGAATGTTAATTATATCTTTTCCATAGGCTTGTAAAAAGTTTCTTGAGAGTATCTGCAGAAATAAACTGATGAATTGAAATACAGTCATTTAAATGTCTAATTTATGGTGCCATATTGCTAAGTCAAAGCACAAAAGGGTTAAGAAAGAAATGTAACAAGCTATCTACACAGTCAGTCTGATGAAAAATGACACTATTATGGTGTAAAAGAACACTATGAACAAGTTGCAGAGGAACACATTGGAATGTGTTCATCCAATTTTCAGGTACCACAGAAACAAACTATAATCCCCCTAACTTCATTAAATATAAGGGAAATCTCAAATTTTGATTACCTGCATGTATCTAGCAAGTACTAGAAAATCAGTATCCTGGACCAAATCCAAGATTTCCTTCTCACTGTTATCCTTATTTGAGGGGATGTAATGGTAAGGTATACCATGCCGCTCCAGAAATCGCATCACATGGGTGTTATGACCCCTATCGTGATTGCTGATAAAAGAAGCCACTGAATCTAAAAATTATCATATCAAAAATCCAAAATCGTGCAGTAGGATTCCATAAGTTTTACCTTATTACTGATGTAACATGAACAGGAAGTCTACCATCCTGCCAGCAATGCAACAAATCAACAATACAGTGGTCCTGCATGAATAGAATGATGACTTTATTAGAATATGGAGTATACAAAATGCCAAATTAATTCTTGATTGCTTTACATCATTGAGTATAAGGAAGCCTTTGAAGGAATTAGACCTGTTTTGAAGCAAGTACAGCAATCTTGTATTTTGGGTCAATGCTAGGCACACGGACTACAGACCTTATAGCATTGAACATCCTTGCAATCTTCAAAAAGTCTTCATCCATCTGTGCTCGGGGCCATTTTGCAGGATCAAAGACAAATTCACTGTAAATTGCAGTCTGTACTACATGAATATTTCGAAAAATATCAAGTTTGTTACATTTAAATTTTTTAAAGCTGAAAAAATTTCCAACCATAGTCATGCCACTACAACTGGCTACATATGTGGAAGTAAAGCAGGTTAATACAAACTTTTGCCAAAATCTTTTCACTACATAGGTGGAAAATTATCAGTGTAAATTACTTGAGGCAATCTCTAAGAGCCACAAAAGTGGAATAACATGGTCATCCTTCTAACATACATGGAACAGCTTTGTAACTTTATTGACCTCCAGAAACATACATCTTTGAGCCATTAAATTCCTATGTACAATTTGCAGACAGCTTAATATCCCAAATCTATTTTCTTCAAGGTCAATGTTTCACAAGCAGGTATAGGATACTAATTTCCGAATTTCAAATCTGGAGGGAAGAAAAAACAAGAATGCATCTTCATAGATGTACCATCTGTAATTTTTTCATTTTGTATTCTGTAGTTTAATTCAATATGAAAGAAAAGAAGAAAAAAAAAAAAAGGTAAAGGACTTTGGATGTCTTAATTATGTTTCATCATCATATTCTGAGTGTTGGAAATTTTTTATTTTTATGATCTTCCTCCAGTTAAATATGTTGGAAGACAGCTTTGATTTGCTAATTGACAATTTGAGCTATTTTAACTCCTTTAAATCAAATTCCTATCAAATGGTAAACAGACAATACCACATACTTCCCAAAAGATCATTCTCACTTTTAAGGTACTGATAATAAATCAAATCACTTTGCAAACACATAAGAACATGCTATTCTAAGTAACTCATAAAGAAACCCTCCAGAATGAGTGATAAATCAGTATTGTTTTCATTAAGTCCACTCCATAAATGTAAAATACATACAAATCAATCACTCAAACTACAAGCTACTTCTCCAATAATATTGAATAGCAAACCCCATATTCATAACTAAAGAAAACTTTTTGCAGGGGAAGAGACCACTCCCAAGATAGAGAGCAGAGGTTAAGAATAAAGCTCAAAACCATTTGAGATTTTAAAAACCAGATATAAGTAATATCCAAATTGGCATTTGTAAAAAATATATCAGATAAATAACACATAACCACCTTCTTGAGTAAAATACATTCTTCTTTTCCGGAACGAAAACATCAGCAGTAAGAATGTTCCCTCCTCTTGAAGCAATGCAATCCGATAGTTTTGCAACTATTCCAACTTCATCCTGGAATTTCCACAAATACCACAAAAGAAAAAAAAAAAAAACAAAAATCAAAATGAAACCTTAGGAGACAAAAACATACATTACAAAATAATAGCTCATCATCGACTTACTGGGCAATTAAAGACATGAATGCCATGGATGAGAGATGGAGAAGAGGAGCCATCCAGTAACTCTCCCGTTGATCGTAAAGATTTGAAATGCCTTATTGAAAATCCAAGAGGTTGTGGACGGAAACCCAAGAGCAGTGATCTTCTAAGCAGGTTCATATCCTCCTCCGGCCAAATTCTTCTTCTCCCGGGAGTCAGGATTTACCTACTTGGTTGGATACGGCGACAAGACAGTGATACCGGTTTAGGTAACGATGGAGATGGAGCTGGCTTTTTCAAGTTACCAGCTGAAGCCATCAGTGGCGAGGATTAATCTGCAATATACACTTCTTTTTGTCTTTCGCCTTTCCCATAATCCCATCCATCATTGGTTTTGAGAATAATTTATTTTGGTCCACATGTGCCAATATATATATATATATATATATATTTGTTATAGGCATCATTAAAGAAAAGACTTGTCACAACATAAATAATATTTTTCCCTCATTTTAATTGCACCTTCTAATTTAAAATAAATTATTGAGGAAATAATTTAAAAAATATCTATATGAGCAATATGAGATATTTATATTGACAATTTAATAATATTATTTGTTTTAATTCATTATAAGTGTATTCTAAACAAGTAATAAGACACTTGATTTAGAACAATATTGTTTATTTCATTAAATATGTGACATAAATGAGTTGATAACAATACAAAACTTGTGATATAATACTATAATTGACTAAAATTTCGTTCTGTCTTTGGCAAAAAAAAAAAAAAAAAAATTTATTGTTTAATGTTTTGATTTAAAGTTTTATATCACTCACCTAAAAGATCTAAACGGTTATTAAGAAACTATTTACTCAATAACACGTTTTAAACATGTGAGATTCACTTAAAATGGACCAATTGTTTACTAGGTTTAAGTAATTTATTTTTGGGTAAAAGAGGGTATTTTTACAAATGGATTTAAAAAATTGAACAAAAGAGTTCCTTTTGGAGAGTGTTTTTCAATTGATATATTCGGCCAAAAGAGGGGAGAAAAAAAAAAAAAAAAGAGGGAGAAAGAAGTTCTCTTGCATTGCTCAAGAGGAGCATAAACTTCAAACCCCAGATAATATTTTTTCCTTGATTTCCACAATTCGATTTTTCTTCCCTTTCTGGAAGATCAAATCTTGTTGATCATAATTTTATATATATATATATTATATAAATATATAATTTGTCTTCGGGATTAATCTGCCTTCACAAATTGTTCCGGAACATCTGTGCAATTAACTATGCCTGTAAGTATTGTTCTTCATCCAGATCACGAGATCAGAGACTAAATTGAAGTCTCTGTGTGTATTTATCTATTTGCAATTGTGAATTATTGTAGCAATTTAGTGAATGACTAGTTGATTATGCAGTTCAAGACACTGATCGAAGTGGAGCCACCCTCTCCACTAAGGTACATTATCGGTGCCGTCGTCATGGTGGTCGGAGTTGTATTGCCAGTCGGCTTCATGATGTTCCGTAACAAGCGGGTTCCATCCTCGTCCTCTTATTCTAAACAGACGTAGGCGTGCTTCCCTTTATTTTCGCATTATTGCTTTTTCCCACTTGCCAAAATGAATCATATATCACTGAGAATGGTTTGATTTCGTTGGGTTATATTTGTTTATGAGTTTTATTGTGGCTTTCAATGTGATATTTTACAGGAACAAAGTTTTGATATAGGGGCATTTTAGAGGTGCGACATTAGGTGTTCAATTATTGGTTCAATTTTGAATGAATGAGGCATAAGAAAGAAGGGCAGAGGAATGAAGACAGCTCTAGTAATAGATATTCATGTATTTGTAAATGTGATGAAACTTTGAATTTGAGAATATTGGGATTCTTTGTACTTGGATTTGATTTTCAAAAGGAGTATGATTGTTGGCTTTCTGGAACTATTTTGATTTTCTGTTTGTTGTTGAGGTGATATTAATCCTTCTGGGCTGCTGCTTCCTCCTTTTTTTTTTAATGTGCCAGGAAGGATCTATTTGACTATGGATGATATTCAGAAAATTTCTGACATCCACTTTCTTTCAGATTTTGTTTCCAAAATGATTTTTCAGTGCTTGAATATCGATTTTCTGTTGATATTTATTAACCAAAGAAGCTAACTTGCCTATGATGATGGGTTTGTTGCTAGTCCCTAACTGGTGAATGTTTCCAATACTATATGCACATTTATCTTTGATTGTGAATCTACAAAAATTCTTCTTTAAATTGTTCTTTTATATTTTCGGTGGTGATTAAGAGAAATGTAGACTGAATGATACACATCTACTACTTGGAGGTAGATTTTGTAGCTGAAATTGCAATCCTGTAGTTCCCATAATAGAACTATGTTATTAGCTAATGAGTTTCCTTGGTGTTAGGAAAACATAATTTGGTTGTGAGTGGTTAGATTTCTCCATCTTAAACATTACTCACTACCTTATGTTAAATGGAAGGAAGAATGATTTAGTAACCTATTTAGATAATAATTGTTCCTTGGGGAAGATGTCCTGATAAAAAGTCTTTACACACCTTCTACATATGGAGTTCTTTCAATTAAAGATAGATCTGTTATGGCTGTGGATTGTAGAGTTGCATGCCATTTACTCCATATTTGAATTTAGAAATTCCCACATTGTCAAACCATATTGCATGTTCCTGAATAGTAAAATTTTTCAGGAGATTTTGATATTTGATATTGAAGTACTCTTCTATGTTTCTCTTTATTAAGAGTTTGAATCCTGCACTAATCAAATATTTACCTTGCTTTGAAAATCCGCCTTGTGATCACTTTCTCAAATTCTCTTTGGATCATTGAAAGTTATAAATACTGATCCACTTATTCTCAAAATGAGAATGTAGCAATCTGAATTTAATGAGGATGAAGTCATACATTTTAAAACTAAGGAAGTACCAGTGAAGGAGTAAGTTTTTTACTCGCGCTCTCCTTGCCCCTAAAACAGAAGAAAAATATAAAAGAACGATTTCCTTTGATTTCTTTGTTATGGGGTATATATGGGTTGGAGGAGAGGAGAAGTTCTTTAATTTATCTGAAATATGTTTATTTTTAATGTATCTCTTGCAATTGTGACCAAATATGATGAGAAAAGAAAAGAATATTTTAGAATATAGTCTTGTAATTTCACATTTTGCTCGTCTCCTAAACCTACGCTTTCCTCTTTAAATAAATAATTAGATATGGAAGAATTAATTAGGTGAACAGATTATCAATAAGCACTACCAAAAGCTTTTAATAGCTCACTGCTATATTGATGATGTTCTATTTTATTATGAACTGCTTTTGTCTCTATGTTGACTTAATATGTCAGTTGTGTGCCTTCAAAGTTTATTTGCTGATACATCTCTAGCCAACTTTTATGAAGTTACATACAAATGATATGTTCTTTGTTCATCAATCAACTGATTCCTTGAATTGTGGTCCTTTTAAGCTATGTTTACTTATATAATTCATTCATGTATAACAAGATTCGTTACTTATCATTGGCATGTGCTAGAAAGTGCATTTTGTATTTGTGAACTACTTTCATGGGCTTGCATGTTCTTACTTTTATCAAATGTAAGGTTGATGATTGAACTTTACCCAAATCTGTTCCTTGAATGGTGTTGGTAAGTTGTTTATTGATTTATTTCCTTTTTGGCATTAGTAATTTGATAATAGGCTTTGGCTATACTGATGTTTTATTCTGTGTAAGGAGTTAATATAATCTTGGCATGTTTTGTATAGTAATACGTAGGAGTCATTGATGTAAATACAATTTGCACATAATTTTTTCCCAGATGTTGATGTAGAAGGGATTTGATGATAAGGAAACTATGTTTGATTGAATGCTAATTGTCCATGTCTTAAGATAGCTTTGAGAGAGGAAAAAAAGGGAAAAGCAAAAGATAGATAGTGCATTTATAATTCTAATAGATCAATCATTGTCTATTTAAAAGAAAGTAAGCTTCAGTTTTCAAGTAAGCACACCATTCATTTTTGCTTGGATTCTCATCTGCAATTTCTTCCAGCATATGGTGGGGTGGTATTGTGAGTCTTATTAATGCCTTATGTGTTTAGACAATTGTAAATTCTGAACAATACATGATATAGGAACCAGCTAAACATTTCTGTTGCAAAGATGACTTACGTCAACGGAGATGATGGAACTTAGATGAGTATTTATATATGGCCTGAGAAAATTTTAGCTTTAGAAGGAATGTTTTTCCTTGAATGACATTACACCATAGCCTATTCCTAACCAATTAATGCAACACAAAAATGACTTCTCCAATCCGTCAATACCTGGCCTTCACCAAACCAGATAGAGTGAACATGTGAGAGAACATGTTCTCCAGGCTCTACTAAACTAAATAGAAAGTAATCTTGAGAATTCTTCAATCTTGTGCTCAACAAGGATATCAGTCACTCTACATCATGCCATCTCCCTAGTGGTTCACCCATACGGATTTTGTCACCTCTTTTAACAGAAAAGGTGAATTCTGATGATGAATCCTCATTTACCGTTGAAGGTAAGGTTGGAGCCTGGAAGACCAGAACCACAGTTGATCCCATGTTAAATGCAGCTACCTGCGATGTCAAAGCTTGATAAGATGCTAAATAATGCTCATACGAGGACTCAAATGGATGACAGATGGAAAATAATAGATAACATATGAGCACCAGTACACCCCATTAATCACCATCTACGGGTTTTATCAGATATCTTGCGCGGAAACAATTTGCAAACAAGACGTTAAATCTTGAGTGCTCAATCTAACAGAGACATTATATGACAAAGATAAATAGAAAGTTTTTAGGTTTACCAAAAAAAAAAAAGAAAAAAAAAATAGAAAGTTTTTAGTGCTTCTCGAGTTATGAAAATTTAGGTTCACCGCAAGGTGTAACAGGCTAATAAAATATAGGACTGTTCTTGTATTTAAAAGCACAAGGCTGTAATCGAAATCATTGTCCATATTTCAATTTTATAAAAATAATGTATTAGAAGATGACAGAGCGTTTAACTTTAATAAGCTCCTTTTTTACCTCATCTCCTTTTTTAAGGATCACACCAGTGCCTTCGGGTTCATAGATCCGACTATTAGGAGGTTCTGAATGCCAAACCTTCTTCAAGGGCTGATTTGTACGTAGTTCTGGTTCAATGAAAAGCTGCAAAACAAAATTAAAAGGTAATAGGGGCAATATCAGAAACTGCACCCAGTCAGCAAAAAGAATTCATTGAGAATACCAAGCACCGTTTGCCATCAGCATTTTCTAGAGATGACACATGGTATATTTGAATGGCAAAAATATAGATGCAAAACCAAATTCTACCATATTCCGATCCTCACTCAGGTATATGTGGGTTCTTTGAATTCTCAGTATAACATCCACCTTTTCTTTTTGGTTTCACAGCTTGTATGTTGGATGTACAGTGACTTTTTAACCCAAAAAGACACCACACTTATTTCAGTCCAAAATTGAAAAAACTTTCGAAAATTTGTAACAGATTTTTGCAATAGAAGATACCAAAAAGTAACAAGCGTCGGCTTCATTTATTGAGCCCCACAATTAATAGTCCATATCCATTCCCCAATGCTCTCAACCAGCAGCCTAACCACATTTTCTCCTTTTAAAAGAAATACACAAGATGATTCCAGTGTGCCCCTTCACCTGGCCAGCAGGTTCATTTGCAAACACTGTTCTGCTAATAGCATCAAGTGTATTTAACTGGTCTGCAAGTATATGAAACAATATCACAGCTAGTACAGTACTAATGGTCAATTTTCACTTTTAGAGGCTGTTGAATGAATTGTGTGAACAGAAAGTGTATGTTACCCCAGATAAGTTAGAGTGAACTTCTATCAAATTAAGTTGTAGCAATAAGAACGCAAAGGCATACTTAAACATATTGAGGAAGAGAGGGAAATAAAAAATCAACTGGGACTACTTCCTTACTGAGCCAACATGGTCACTTGGACATGCTTAGTATTTTGATAAGTAGTAATAAAAGATGTTTAGCAGAAAAGATGGCAGTGCACCTCAATTGAACCGATGTTTGTTGCACCGATTGCTGCCATTGCCATGTATCCTTCTCGGCACTGACCTTCAAGCACCACCTAGTCACACAATCAGACAAATTAAAAGTGAAACATGAGGTGAAAGGAAATCTCTCAGGCCATGTTACGTATGGCTGATGTATGGTAATTTGAATGTAAAGTTACAATATCATCTGAAACATACAAATAAAATGTTCCTCAGCAGTACAACACAAGATTTATTTTATTTATTTATTTATTTTCTTTCTCTGGCACATTTTTCAACTCATAGATATGAGGATAAGAAAGACAAGGTGACTTTTAGCGAACAGTACTATTATCTCTTGGAGCTTGTAAGACCACAAAAACCATGAAATTTTTGAACACTCACATAAACCTAGATTATAAACTATTGGAGCAACATTGAGCAATTCCCTTTTCAAGTTTTGATATAGAAGAATGTTTAGAGGATCAAAACCATTGACTAGTCTGGTTATAAAGACAAACATTAAAATACGTTGATAAACTGGCAAGTTAGATTCAATATCATAAATAGTATTTTTTTTTTTTGATAAACGGGTTTTCATTGATAATATCATAAATAGTATATATATACACATATAATCATTTCTTAATCAAACTAAATTGACAGGATTACATCCTTCAGTCATGATAGTGGAAACCATTGAGAGGATGATACTACGCTTCCAAAGACAATTAGCTAACTGATCCAATAAACTTATGTCAAATTTAAGGTCAGAGTTCTTAGACTTGTAATTGTTGATGCTAATGGTTAGAAAATTGTTATAACTTCTCAGTTGAAATTTATGTGAATAAGATTCAGTGAGCAACATGTTCTATTAGATTCAGCATAGCACTCCATATCCTTTTCCTGATGCAAAATACACTCCTTAGGTAACTCATTTTGCATTTTTGTATCTTAGATACAAGATTCTGAAATTTAAGATGCTTCCTCTCTGACTGTGCAATGATTAGAATATTTTGCTATGTCAAGTTGTTTCAGATGATACTCTTTGTAGTCAAAGAACCAAAATAAAAAAAAAAAAGATAAGTCAAATAAGTATTACCCTTTCATTTTCGACATAAAGGTTTCTGATTGTTCTTGTAGCGCGTTCATTCAGAGGGAGAAGCCGACCTGCAAGAAAATCAGAGAATATTAAAGAATGTGAATGTTTAGAAGTCAAGTTTCATTCAACTATTGCACATCTATCCAAAATTACTGTTTCTATGCTAAGAGCATTCGTTTAATATTTTTGGACAAAACAATCATGTTGCAAATAGAAAATCATGCTAATTATAAAAGGTGCACTGGTTTTATAAATCAAAGTTCTCATACAACAATTACATCAAAAAAGAAAAAGAAAAAGAAAAAATATATATATTAGATAAATGTACTATGATACAGAGTACTAAGGTGAACCTAGAGAAGAAAGATCAAAACTTTGACATGGCTTCCCACTCCAAAATTTAAACTCACAAAGAAAAAAAAAAAGTATATGCGCACACACAGAGGCAGAAGCAAATGAAAGAAAGAAACACACTCAGAACCTTTTGTTGGCACATGCTATTTCCCCAAATCAAACAAAGAACTGAAGTGTACCTGGAAAATGACGGCGACTAAGAACATTCCAGTCAACTGGGGAGTGAATCCGATGGTAATCTCCAGGCCTCAAGTAAATTACACAATAGAAGAGACCCTTTGTTGGACTGCATTGAAATGGAAGATTAAGTTGCTGTCTCTAATGGTTGAAAGACAAATTCTAATTTATGCCACCATGAAGTGCTGAAAATTATTATAACCTGAAATCTCCAGATATTTAATTTTCAACGAACTAGCTCATGCTAAAGAACTGTCTTATTTGGAAGTTGATCAGTAGGAAACTTTAAACAGAGAACAATGATAATCTTTTCCTTTCCCAGGGGGAAAAGTTTAAAAGCTTGCTATATGTGGTCTAGATATCATGCTACATTTAGTTTGTTTACAAAGCATAAAGAAAATTCTCTCAAGTCGAAAGAATAGCACTATTCTGCTCATGTATATCTTCAGTCCCCATACACATCAATTTGCACATATTTTCTTCAGCTTACTTGGAAGAACTAGTTAATAAAAGAAGCTGCACAAATCAGGCTCAGATTTGAATGTCAAAGGTAAACAATGAAAGGAGAATCCAGTTGATCACATTCTTCCTCCTGAGAATGCCAGGCACTAACTTTTTTCAGCTAATACATGAAAACTAGTTGTAGAAGAAGACATCAAAAAGAAATTCTTTCACATCACATCAAGGTTTCTAAACCAAGAAGTGGTCTCACTCAGTCTGGCAATAGATTTCCTGGTTGAGAATATGCAAACAACACACAGATTTCTTTGCAGTGTGATCGGCTCTCCCCAACCCAATCTCTGTTCCCTTTTTCTGGGTCGGGCAGAATCTGATCAGATTATTTCAAATAATATGAATTGAGACAAACCATGACCAGTTTAGGTTTAAGAACCAAAAAGAAATCCAATCAAATAATACATTCAGATTTGTCAATCTTCAGGTGTACAACTAGTACAATGAAAGAAACTAGGCCACATATTTCAAAATCAAGAAGCATGAACCACTACACCAAGTAAGCTCAGACACCTCGTGTATATATATGTAAAATTTAAATACATAAATAAATAAAAACATTAATCAGTTGCAAGTGCTTAGTTTAGAATGATGTTACCATGATGGTTCAGGGCTTCTAAGTTTGGGAAAAGCAAAAGACACTCTCCACCATGACTTTTGAGTCCCTTTCTCGCTAGAATTTACTTCTCTACCATTCTCTTCTTCAATATTATTCGCAGCAGTATGCAACATGGTTGAACCAAGAAGTCCAGAAGCTGAATAAGAGTATCCTTTAACTTGCTCTATCATACCTCCTGACGCTTTCAGCTCTCCAAATCTCAGAACTGTACCATCTACAGGACTGATCTACAAGCAAGAGACAGAAAGATACTTAAAGATCCGAAATCTCAAAACAGTACCATCTACTGGAATGATCTATAAATATGGTACAGAATGGCATTTAAAGACCCCATATACACTGGAATACAAATTGAAAATATAAACAGAACCCAAGTGGTCTCCAAGAAACCAGAAACTGGTTACCAGTTACCAGAGAATGTGGATCAGGATCAATAGGCCTGGTGCCTACTTTCAACCTGCGAACAAAAAAGTCCCGCAAAGATGCATATTCTTCCAAAGGCAAGGCTGCTTCTTCCAAGTCTGCATCACAAAGAACAAGAGTTAAATATGGTTTTATTCTAAGGCTTACTTCCATAAAATGCAATCTCTAATTAAAGTATCAACACTGATTAACAGATTTTAATATTGCATAAATAAGAGAGAGAGCATACTTGAATGAAATGCTCGGGCCCAAGCTTTATAAACATGTGGTCTTAGCCAGATGGGAAATTCCTGATCCATTAAAGTTAAGCAAGATTAGCCATACCTGAAACCCATGCATTGTATGACATTTAACCATTTTTTTTCTGCAATGTGAGACTAAAAACTCACTATGCAAGTCAATGTTCCCCAAAAACGTGAAATGGCACGTAGTGGTAGCAATCTCAAGAATGAAGCCTACAATTGGAGAAAACCATGTATATTTAGAAAGTTAACAAGAAAATTGCACAGGTGGAATTGATATTGGGCTAGACAATGAATTTCACCTTTACATCTGGCTTGAACTCCAACTCTATGGATTTCTCTCTGGCTTCTTTCATCTGTCATCCAAATAGTATGAAGATCCAACAGCATTTAAAGCATAGTTACTACGCTATAAATGCAGTAAATTTCAATCACCTATTTTGAGTCACGCTATATTCAAAATTTAATGGAAAATATAATTTTATTCATGTTGCAAACAAAAAATTGACAGTAGCAATTTAGAGTGAGAGGTGACACATACCTTCGTGTCATCATAAAGCCTGCGGGCATGAAGGGCACCAAGCATGAGTATAGTTGCCACAGTTGCCCCAGGAATCAAGAAATAGTTATCTATTTAAAATCAATTCAACAGTCTAAAGAAGATTAGGGGGAAAAAATGCAATTACAAAATAACAATAATAGAAATAAGAAAATAGCAATTTCGCATCTACGGAGCAGCAGGAAACAGACGGTTCAAGTCAATCAAGCTAACTCTAGCCGTAGTATTTTCAAATTTTCTTAGAACAATTAATAATAAAGCATTTTTCACTTTTCAAGTGAGCTAAAAAGAAATTTATAGTCTAAAAAAACTACAGGAAATTTAACCTCTACAGCAGAGCATTAACATTTCAGGAAATAATCACAAATTGCAACACTTATGTTCACATTTGGCAAAAACACAAGGTATACCTTGGGAACTTCCATTGTTACTGCTGCCACCACCAGCGCCATAATTGATTGAAGCTCGTGCTCCGCCAGTAGTGGTAGATTGTAGCTTCCTAAGGAATGTTGTGAACTGTAATTTCTGCTGTTGATAGAGATTTCTAGAACCGGCGGTTTGAATGAAGAGGCGGAATCTCTGAGAAACAGACCTGAACTTCATCTTCTGTAATTATCCGTTATTCTAATTTCACGCTCAAGAGATTAAAATTTGTAAGAGGGTTTGGCGGAGCCCACTTTATAACTCTCGAATTTGCGTGATGAACAGGAAACGGTTTTTTCATTTATTTTTAAATATTATTTTTCTTATTATGTATATATTTTTTTAAAAAATTAATTTTCTTTTAGCTTTAAAATATAATTTTATTTTTATTTCTGTGAAGATAACTTCTGCTTCCGGCAGGTCTACTTCTATGGTTCCACAAGAGCAGATACAAAAAAAAAAAAAAAAAAACTGGCAGTATAGTGAAGAACCACTGCTGTGACTTCTGAATCAAAAATGGCAGAAGAAGTTGTAAAATATGGAATTATTGGTGTTGGAATGATGGGAAGAGAGCATCTGATCAATCTGTACCATATGAAAAGTGAAGGGGTGGTGGTTGTATGTATTTCTGACCCTCATGTACCTTCACAAGAACAAGCCCAGAAACTGGCTGAGTCATTTAATTGGCCGCTTAAGGTACCGTTGTTTTGATCTGGGCTTTCATTTTCTTTGTATATGAAACTTGAAATTTGGTTCAAATTAAGGAAATGGAGGAATTTTTGTTTTCGGTTTCTTGATTAATTGTGAATGTTTGGAAGGTTTTTTCTGGGCACAAGGAGTTGCTTGACAGTGGGCTTTGCGATGTAGTGATTGTTTCAACTCCAAACATGACTCACTATGAGATTTTAATGGATATTATTAATCATCCCAGGCCACATCATGTGTTAGTGGAGAAACCTCTGTGCACAACTGTTGCAGACTGCAAGAAGGTTAGGAATTCAAATATTCATTTTCCTGCTTATTTTGATTTGCAAAGTAGAGTTATCCAAATAAAAAAAATTGTAAACAGTTTGCACCTAGTATTTCCATATTCCCATTTAGCAGTGTTAAAAAGGATAAATTTTCAGGTGTAAATTTGAGTCGATTTCCTGTTAGTATTATAGCGAGAGGTCTTGACTTCAAATGTCTGCTATTGTTGCCCATCTGTTGTTGATTATTGTGAACTTGTTAGGCCTTGATTAAGAAACTTCGTTTTTGGCAAATCCCAGAAATATAATTGTATTCTGTTTTAGTTTGTCATGTTTCAGGAAACAATTTTGTAGCTCTTTAGGTTCCTCAGTTTTTGTTCTATTATATAGTAATAGTTTATCGTTTCAATCATTTCTGGCTGCAATCTATTTTCTATACTATCTATATATATATCTTATGATTTCAATTCAGTTCTACATATGAGACCTTACCTGAATTTTCCTGCAGAGTGTTGATTGAAGTGTTTCATTCAATATGATCTCGAATGATTTTTCATGACATCTCATAACGATTCTGAAATCCTCGAATCAGGTTGTAGATGCTGCTAAAAACAGACCAGATATCTTAGTTCAAGTTGGATTAGAATACAGATACATGCCACCAGTTGCAAAACTGATAGAAATAGTTAAGAGTGGAGCTCTAGGTGATGTAAAGATGGTAGGAATCCGTGAGCATCGGTTTCCATTTCTTGTAAAGGTAAAATGCATGGAAAAACACTTTTCTTGTTGCTTTGTCATCAAAACTTCTGCTTTCAGATTGATTAAATAGTTATTGTCTTGCATTGGTTAGGTTAACAATTGGAACCGGTTCAATTGTAATAGTGGGGGTACTTTGGTTGAGAAATGCTGCCACTTCTTTGACTTGATGAGGCTATTTGTGGGTTCTAATCCTGTTCGTGTAATGGCTTCTGGTGCCATTGATGTGAATCACAAGGATGAAATTTACGATGGGAAGGTAAATTTTTAGTGGAACAGTGTTCCTAATCTTGAATCAGCATTGTTCAAGATTAAAGATAATCTGAGGAAGATTGCAAAATTGCAAATTATGTTTAAAGCTGTAGGTATTGAGCCCTGAAGCGTACACAAGACCACAGATGTGCTTGCAGATTTCCTTATTCTGTTATGAGATGTTTTGAATATGATTTTCTCTTTGTATTGGTTTCATCAGGTGCCTGATATTATAGACAATGCTTATGTAATTGTTGAATTTGAGAATGGTTCAAGGGGCATGCTGGACTTATGTATGTTTGCTGAAGGTAGTAAAAATGAACAAGAAATATCAGTTGTTGGTGATGTTGGAAAGGTAAATCCCTCTTTAGGCAAATGAATCACAATAAAACAAATTTCTCTTCTAGATGGATCCCTCCTCCTCAAGATTTCGGAATGCATGTAATTATTGATTATTTGATTTATGTTTCTTGTTATGTTCTAGGGTGAGGCTTTTGTTCCTGAGAGCATCGTGCGATATGGTACTCGAATTGGTGGAAGGGAAGGTGTGAAAACCTTACAAGCTGCAGATGATAGAATTAAGTGAGCTTTGAAATTCAAGCTGACACAATCAACTTAATTTCTTTTATCCTGGAAATCATTATTTATGACTTAGTTTCTTTGATTGATTTCTTATCAGATATGAAGGACTGCATCATGGTTCTAGCTATTTGGAACATTTACAGTTTTTGAGTTCAATAAGAACAAAAGGGATAAAAGCTCCTGCTGTGGATCTGCATGATGGATTGGTTTCTGTAGCCATAGGAGTTGCAGCACAAGCTTCCATTGAACAGGGCAGTTTTGTTACAATAGAAGAAGTTATGAATGCATAATTTTAAATCATTAACCAAAATATTAAATCGAATTTTAAATCATTTGTCCAAATCCTAAACCCTAATATTTTCCTTTACTCTTGCTTAATAACTTTTTTTAAAAAAATCTTGACTTTTTATTGTATTTATTTATTAACATTTCACTTGTATATATATATATATATATTTTGAAAAATCTTAATTTCTATCATGTCGAAGTCATGATCTCTCATGTCATGAGGAAAGTGAGATGGTACCAATTGAGTTGTATTATTTTTTTGAAAAAAAAATTAATCATTTTTTTTTTTAATTTTAAAATTTTTTATTATCTTTAAATAATTTTAATCTCAATTTTGTATTATTTTATATGTGAGAAAATATTAAATCCTAAAAAGAAACCCAAATACGTTGACCAAGTTTAATACCGAACATAAAGCTTAAACCCAAATCTTCTACCGATAAAATAGGCCTAATTGTTTTCAACCCAGCCAAGATCTCCGAATTAAAAATAAATTAAATATTTTCAACCCATCCCAAATATTTCATTTAAATCTTCATGAGGTGGTTAGCGCCACTTAAAAAGTTTTGAGTTAGACCCTCACCTTTTAGTAAGAGTTGGATTCTGCAAGCGCACTCCAGACAGAATTCGGATTAGTCGGCTCGTCTGGGTTCGAATAGCAGATGGTTAAGAAAAAAAAATATTTCATTTAAATAATAAGCCGAAATGTTTTCAAATCAGACTTATCAAAAAAAATGTTTTCAAATCAGATGAATCCCATATCAAAATATAAACCCAAATCAACCAGAGGCACGTGGTAGAGCGGTAGGGACTCCTCTTCCCTTAATCAATGATCCAAGATTTTACCCGTGCTATAAGAAAAAAAAAAAAAAAATATATATATATATATATATATATAAACCCAAATCCAAATCATCTGCCCAAATTCTAAACTCAAAACATTTTTCACTTTTCCCCAAATATAAAATCCAAATCCAAATTTCAGCCTCAGCCCAAATTACTTACTTATATAATAAGCTTGAATTAGAATTTTCCACCCAAAGCCTCAACCCAAATTACTTAAAAAACAAACCCAAATTCATTACCCAAAAAAGAAGCCCAAATAATTTCAACTCAAACCCAAATCTCTTACCCTAATATTAAAGCCTAATATTTTATCTACAGCCAAATTCTCTAACTTAAAAATGAGCCCAAATATTTTCAACCTTAACCCAATTATACTACCCAAAATAGAAGCCCAGATAATTTCAACTAGAACCCAAATCATTAACCCAAATATTGAATCAAAAATTTTTATCCACAGCCCAATTCCCCTACTTAAAAATGAGCCAAGTATTTTAAAGGCTTAACCCAAAAAACAAGCCAATATAATTTAAACCCGAGCCCATATCTATAACCCAAATATTTTATCCACAATCCAATTCTCAAACTTAAAAATGCCATATATTTTCAACCCCAACACAAATAGAATCCAATCTAAATATCCTACCCAAATTAATTAATGGCGCAAGGAAATATCACACCCAAAATAATAAGAACAAAATTTAATTAAATCTCGTAACAAAAAGACCAAATAATTTCAACCCGAGCCTAAATAAGTTACCAAAATATTAAGCACCAATACCCAATTCACAGCCCAATAAAATCTCCCCCTTTTTATCCAATAATTTCAACCTCGTCTACATTGTTTTCATTTCAAATTATTATAGTTAAATCTATTTTATTTCCATTGCAGTTCCTGACAGACAATAACGATTTTACGATGGTGGGGTGATTGGTCCTCTAGTCCCGGCGTAGGCAAGTCGACAATAATGGACGAAATATATGAACTCGATGCTACCTCACCGGTAATACACAACTTTGTTGTATTTTGTTTCTTGAAGAATGGTGTGTGTTGAGTAAGTAAACAAGAGCCATGACGAATTCTTGTATATATATGTATGATATATATATATATATATATATATATATATATATATATATTAAATATATTAAAATATTCTTTAGAAGTGTGTATATATATTATATATATTATTAAGTATATTTAAATATTGTATTGACATAAATATTTTTGAATTTTTTTTTAAAAAAAATGATTTAAGATAAAGACTAATGTCACAATTTTTTAGTTCGAGAACTAATTCTACTAAAAAAATGGGACTAATGTCACTAAATGTATATAGTGTAGAGGCTATTTATGCTAATTTGGCGATATTTAATCAACAGCCCAATTCTCCTCCTTAAAAGAAAGTCCAAATATCCTACCCAAAATATATAAGTACAAAAATTCGAGGCCAACACGAAAATCTTACCCAAATAATAAGCTCAAAAATTTTGCTAAATTCAATATCCTACCCAAATAAGAAGCCCAAATTATTTGAACCAGAGCCTAAATCTCTTACCAAAATATTAAACCCAAGTAATAGATTCACAGCCCAATACTCATACTTATAAATAAACCCAAATAGTTTCAGCCCCAACCCAAATATTGTACAAAAATTTTAAACTCAAGTATTCATAGCCCAAGCCCAAATAATTAATTTAATTTTAAGTCCAATTTTAAATCATCTGCCCAAATTCTAAATATAATTAGTTTTCACACAATTCCAAATCTAATGTTCAATTATAAAGTCGAAATAAAATAAAAATATTTTCAGCCCAATTATAATCTCCTGCCCAAAAATATACCCAAACCCAGCCCAAATATTTTTTAAGCCAATCAGAGATTTTCTACTTAAAAATAAGCCCAAATTTCCAGATCCAGCCCAAAATATCCTAACAAAAATTTTGCATAAATATTAAATTCAATTTTAAATCATCTAACCAAATTCCAAACCATACAAAGAGAATATAGTACCCAAATATTGCTTAAACCCAAATCTTCTACCCAAAAAGTATGCTTATTATTGTCAACCCAGCCCAGATCTCCTATTTAAAAATAAACAAAATATTTTGAGCCCAACCCAAATATTTTACTCAAATAATCAGCCTAAATATTTTGAGATGCTGTGAATCTGCTACCGAAATATAAGCCCATGCCCAAATCATTAGCCCAAATTCTAATTAGTTACTTAAATAATGAGCCCGAACCAAAATCTCCTACCCAAAAGTGAATATAGCTTATATAACTTATATATGAAAAAAAAAAACTAGTATATACATCCCGCCCAGGGGGGGGGCATCCCGCCCCCATATTGAAGATGCGGGATACATATATAAATAATAAAGATATATCTAAAGTTTAGCACAAATTTCTTATTTCAATTTACAATAAAAATTTAAAGATTTACTATATTGTATAATATTTGTTCATCTTAAGAGTAATTTCAGATTTAATTTTTTTATTTTTTAAAAATAAACTCTAATTTTTATAAAGATTAATTTTGTAATTTTAACTATTTTGAACAGGGACATTTTTGTCCATTAATAAAAATAAATCTAATTTTTATAAAGAGTAATTTTGTAATTTTAAATAAAATAAACTTAAAAATCTTAATTTTTCTCCCTCTCTTCTTCTTCTCTTCCACCTTTGCCACCATGAGTAAGAATTTTCTGACGGTTATGAATAGGAATTCGGGCGCCCACAATAGTAATGTCAATAAATTTCTCCACCATTTTTCTTCTTCATTCCTTACCACATCCTACCCCTTTTCTTACCCCCACAAAAATTTCAACAATCTCAATTTTTTATTAAGTCCATTAAAAGAAAAAAAGAATCGACAAATAATTTCCCAAGCCATTCGGGCGCACATCCTTTTTGTTGCGATAATTTTGCAATGGATAGAGATGAAGTAGAGCAATTAGTGGAAGATGACAAACAACAAGAGAGATAAGGATGCTGGAAAGGGGTTTGCAAAGCAGGAGAAGCCATCCCATTCTTGAATCCGGATCCGAAAAACTGGAAAGTGGGAAGAAAGAGCAAATGGAGTTGAGTAAGAATAAAAGAAATCCAAGAAGTCAGAATTTGGGGTGTATCAGTGCAGCCATGGAAGAAGAAGAAGAGAGAAAAAAATTGGAATTTGGGGTGTATTAATGCAGAAGAAGAAGAAGAGAGAAAAGTCGGAATTTGGGGTGTATCAATGCAGCCATGGAAGAAGAAGGAGAAGGAGAAAAAGTAGAGAGAGAAAAGTCTGAAATTTGGGGTGCATCAGTAAGAAGAAGAAGAAGAGAGTGAGAAAATTTAGAGTTTTAGATTTTATTTTATTTAACATTACAAAATTAATATTTATAAAAATTAGGTTTATTTTTTTGAATAATGGACAAAAATGTCCCTGCTCAAAACAGTAAATATAGTTGACTAATGATCAAAATTGACGGAAGCGCATGTAGTGGAACGTTTTAAATCTTGGAGGACACTTTGTTAACAAAATTTTTTTGATGTGCTAAACTTAGATTTTAATATCTAAGAGGTGTCACTAATATAGTTTACCCTATTTTATATATATATTATATCTATATATAAAGATGATAAAACAAAATTAGAAATACAAAATAAATAAGTTTTAAATTCTTTTTAAGATAAATTATTATTTTAAAATATATAATTGAAATGAAAAGAAGAAAGTGAAAAAATAAAAATAAAAGGAAAATAAAAAACTTTTTAATTTTAGTTATTCTCTTATAACTCTTTATCTTATATTTTTTTTTATTCTATTTATTTTACTTATAATTGTTTATTTTCTTCACTTTTTTTTCTTTTTAAATTGTAACTTTTTATCATTTCCTCAAGTGTAGCTTAACAGTAAATAACTAAATCATCTGCATACATAAAATGCGAGATCCTTGGGCTACTCCTAGGATAAATTGTTTTTAACTCTAATGATAACACAGGGGTGAAATAGGTTTACCAGGAACAACAAGAACAGACATAGTAGATGTTGCGGAAGAGGAGGTCTCCTGCTTGTGTTTTAAGGCGAGTCTCTTCGGCCAAGAGTTCACTCACTACTACATCAATCGTGGGATGAGGCTATCGATGCAAAATGTTTCCCCGAAGTCCCTCAAAGTCATCACGAAGAATCAAGAATTGAACAAGACGTCGCCCCTCTCTATAGGCAATATAGTCATCATTACTCAAGTGACACAAGCTCTGTGAGAGCTAACTCATCTCAAAGGTCAGACATCTTGGAATAAAATTCCTGAATACTCATATCCTTTTGTTGAACTATCCGAATATCATATTCCAATTGGTACTGTTTTGCAAAGTTTGATTGAGTATACAATCGTGCCAAATGATCCCAAACTTGTTTTGTAGTCTCATACTTAGCCAATTGCATTCCAATAGAATGCTCAACATAATTATTAATCCAAGTCAAAAATTTTGAATTATTTGCTTCCCAAGCATCTAACAATGCAACATAATTGTCATCTTTATCATTGACAGGTTTGCTCAACACACCATTAACATAATTCCACATATATTTGCCTTTCAAAAAAAAATTTCATCACATAACTCCAATAGGGATAATTAGTTCCATTTAATCTATCATGAATAGATTGCAGTGAATCATCCCTTTCGGCAGCTATTATCAACTAACAAATATGCCTCCAAATAGTGAAAGATAATGCAAATCGAACAAAGTAAACAAAAATTGCAAGTAAACCAACCTCTATCAAAACGCTAATTGGAATAACGAAAACCCTAATTCTGCCTCTCAAAATCATGGTGCAAGAAAACCCAATTATTGCAAACAAAATTCCAACTTCTGGTCTCAAAACCACTACGCAAGAAAACTCCAATTACTACAAACAAAAAACTCAAGATGTACTGTATGAATTCCCAAAACATCTCCTATTAAATTTCAATCAAACATCTCATAACTTAGCCCTGATACCATGTGAGAATTGATCAGAAGGAAGTTGAAAGAACAAAAGAATAACTATGGTTTCATTATAATTAAATAATATAATTACAATAGAGAAATAAAACTATATATAGGAATAATGTAAAAAAAAAAAAGACAATACTACCCTTATTAAAAAAAATAAAGGGTAAACCCTCGGAGTTGCACTTGAACTTTTTTCACTTTTTTTTTGCACTCAAACTTTAAAAACTCCCTTATTCCATTCATTTTTCAGGGGTATTTTGGTCTTTTCACCTTAAAAATATTTTATTATAAAAATTTTTAATTTTTGCGCTCAGTAGGAGTCAAACCCACGTCCTCATGTGTGGTAGATTCACGTCTTACCACTAAGCTAACCATCATTTTTTTGTTAATATTTGACGTAATTTAAATATATAGTTAATCTCCCCACTACTTTTTAGTTAACCTCTCTCTTCTTTTTTTTTTTTTGAAATGGGTTTCATGTTTTTATTTTTCCACTTCTTCTTCTCCTATTCCTCCTCCTCAACACCACCTCCCACCATCATTATCAACAACTCACTTTCAATTTTCTTTCCAGTTTTAAACGATTTTTTTTTTTTTTTTTTTTAATGAAATTTCATTTCTGCCCATTTTCCTCTTCTCCCGCCACCACTCGACACCATTACCGGACATTATCTTCTCCTCGTTTTTCTCCCAAAAATAAATTGGTTGATTGTTCAAGCTTTCTTGAAAAATTATATTCAAGCTTTCTTGAAAGGACAAGACAAAAGCAGCCATGGGAGGAAGTGAATGAGCTTTGGTCAAGACAATTTCAGGCGTTTCTTCATCCTCCTATCCTCCTATCCCTACTTTATTCGATGAAAATGGTTGGAGAATTAGAATTTAAAATCCGGAAATTTGGGGTGGTAAGGAGGAGGAAGATGAGAAGAAGAAGAGAAGAAATGAGAAACCCCTAAAAAAAAAACATACCATCCGAAAATTAAATTGAAAGTGAATTGTGATAATGGTGGTGGAGGTGGTGTTGAGGAGGAGGAATAGGAGAAGAAGAAGTGGAATAATAAAAACATGAAACCCATTTAAAAAAAAAATGAAGTTGAGAGGTTAACTATATATTTAAATTACGTCAAATATTAACAAATAATGATGGTTAGTTTAGTGGTGAGACGCGAGTCTACCACGCGTGAGGATGTGGGTTTGACTCAATAAAAATTAAAATTTTTTATAAAAAATATTTTCTAAGGTGAAAAGACCAAAATACAAACATGACGAAAGGCTAATAGTCATTGAAGGCACTCTGCTTTATCATAAATAGAGACCAAGACGATTTCCTTCAGGATCGTCCATAGCGGCGCATCCTCCCTTCGAGATCAAGCCCAAGGCTCTCGAGAAGTCAAATCCATTTCGAGATCAAGTCCAAAGACCATCGGAGAAATCAAATCAAATACAGATGGATCGAGATCAAGCCCAAAGGCCCTCGAAGTTCAAATCCATTCCGAGATCCAGCCCAAAATGCCCCTCGGAAGAAATCAAATCAATTGGATCGAGATAAAGCCCCAAAAGGCCTTCGGATCCACGACGAAAAGAATCGGTGGAGAAATACAAAGATTCGAACTCAATATCAAATACATATTATCATCTTGTGACATATATATTTTTGATTATTTATTTTACAAATAATAATAAAAAAGAAAATTTTATTGTTCACACATACCCTTTCAAAAATATTAAAACTACACATTTTTGATGAAAAAAATTAACAATTTTACCCTTTAAAAGATAACAAAATTACTATTTTGCCATTAGACTTTTGTACACAGACACATAGGCTTTTGATGAAATAAATTACCAATTTTACCCTTTAAAAGGTATTGGCGTAACGGTTTTGATATCTGAAAAGGGGCATAAGTAGGCGCGCATTTTGAATCAAGCGGAATAGAGCGTAAGATGGAAGACTTGGACGATTCCGGCGAGAGATCAAGCTTGGTAGTTGGTCTCATCGAGAACAGAGCTAAAGAGGTGTATTCTCTCTGTCTACAGCTTTACGTCGATTGGCTTGGAGTTGATCAGATATAAGTTCTTCGCTATTTGTGGTGGATAATATAGATGAGTGATGCAATTTAGTGTTGCATTCTGCAGAGGAATTACTTTAATATATTAGTTCAACTATTTTTACATGGTACATCGTCCGTTTTTCTATACGAAGAATCACAGATATTCTTCTCGGCGTTTAAGCAATGGGAGAAATTGAGAATCTGAAATGAATTGTGGATTGCATAAGAATTTCTCATCTATTTACTAAAAAATGCCACAATTATGTATATTCCTGGATAATTGTGTAAAGCATATTTTCCGAATAAATGGATTTACTTGCAGGGATAAATATGCTTACATTTCAATAGGTTCGTGTTTTACTGATCTAGAAATGAATTTTATGTTGGATTCGATATATGTCGATGTAACGCAGCATTCATACTCAAAAACATGTAGAGTTGTATATTGAACAAATTCTCTTGTGTGAATGCGGTACTTCAAATATGTACTGAAGATATGAATCGTATGATTTGCTGGACATAAGTTCCGGTTTGCTCTGATAATTTTGACAATAAATGAATTATGTAACAAGCTTGGCACATCAATCGCTCCTTATCGGTTTGGTGGTAATTCATGAGGTACTATGATTGATGAACTTTTGGCGTTAATCTCTACATTTACCTTATCTATAGCTTTTGTTTATACAAACAGTTACTATTGTGAAGGTCTTTTGGTACTTCTCTGGTAAGAGAATGTGAAAAATTAGATTTGCAGAAAGAAATGTATACTTATTCTGCAATGCATTCTGCATGCTGGTGTTTTTTCCTCTTGAAATCCTGATAATATTCTATAATAATCCTATGGACAGGTTGGAGTGGCTGCTATTGACTTACGGTCAGCATCCCTGCACCTTTCTCAGTACATTGAGACTAGCAGTTCCTATCAAAATACAAAGACTGTGCTGCAGTTCTATGATCCAATGGTTATCATTGTTCCTCCAAATAAATTGGCACCAGACAGTATGGTTGGTGTCTCTGAACTTGTTGACAGGTTTTGCACTTCAACAAGAAAGGTACTGCTTCTGGTTCCATTTTACATGCTTGTACTTGTCACAGTAACTATATTTTTTGATATCTTAAGATAGTTTGCACGTGCTTGTGCTAATGCTGCAGGTTATAATGGCCCGTGGATGCTTTGATGACACCAGGGTAGCTCAAAACCATGCCTCTGTCAGCTTTCTAATTGGGTTAACATGCTGCAACTGTTTTAAGATATTGTTATCTGATGTTGAAGGGTTCAGTTCTGGTAAAAAGTCTAGCAGCCAAAGAACCATCTGCACTTGGTTTGGATACTTGCTACAAGCAGTATTACCTTTGCTTGGCTGCGGCTGCTGCAACAGTCAAATGGTACTTGTTGTTTCTTCCCTTTATACTTCGGTATAAATTGGTAATTGAAAATTTTTTGCTCCATGGCATGTAAGAAGTTTATTATTTGCAACATTTTTCTGCAAGACTTTGTTGATAATGCTTCTTTTAGTTTAAGATGTCACATACTTTAACCATATATACTATAATTATTTTTGTCTCTGTTTTTCTTTTTCATTTTTTTAATTTCCTATGCACTCTTAAGGACCCCTGTCCAATTTTCTTCTAAAAAAATATTGTTTCACTTGAATGTTGCCCAGGACTGAAGCAGAAAAGGGGGTCATCATTACAAACCACTCACTCTTGGTATGCATATTTTCTCAATTTATTTCACCCGGATAAATCTACAACAAGAACGCATGGATGCTCCATTTTTTCCCCTTTCTATCTGGAAATTAATTCTAATTTAGGCATTCCTATTTCCCAGGTTACCTTCAATGGATCATTTGATCATATGAACATTGATGCTACCAGGTACACACCAACATAGCATGTACCATTGGAAATGTATATTTGAAGTCCTCCAAGGATAAAATTCTTTACTTCATGGCATCTGGGTCCAGAATGATCCTAACATTGTATTCTCATGGCAGTGTCCAGAACTTGGAAATTATTGAGCCTATGCAGTCTGCACTTCGTGGAACAAACTGTAAAAAGAGAAGCTTGTTCCATATGCTGAAAACAACTAGAATTGTTGGAGGGTAATGTGATTACACATTTATGATTTGTTAACAGATACATATGATTGATAATGTTGAATTACCTGTTTCTATTTCTGACTGTACTCTTTGTGGGAATTTGGAGAGAGAACCACAAAATGAGAAGAAAATCAGATACTTCTTCAACTGTTTCCTTTCAGGACAATTAGGTATTAGAGGGGATGGAAAAGCTACTTGTCCTCAGACAGGTCATCTTATTTGGTGAAATAAATCCATCAGGACCCAAAAATGAAGTTTCTGGTGTTAATTAGTTAGCATAATAAATACTGTAATAGCTAAATTCACCCCCTATGTTCTTGAATTGAAGTTACTTCTTAGTTTTCTTGACTGAAAGGAAGAGAAGAATCATTAATGATTCTTGCTGATCTTAAGCATGTAATGGCAGAAATTTTGGTTTTACTTGCTTGATACTATTGATATTTTTGTCACAGGACCCGACTTCTGCGAGCTAATCTTTTGCAGCCTCTGAAAGACATTGAAACCATTAATGCACGACTTGACTGCCTGGTCAGTTGATGTGATTCTGTTCAATAAAAACAGAAAATAACACAACTCTATAGAAGAGATTGGAAAAGTACCCTCTATTAGTAGATACTCCATCTGTTCTTTTTCTTTGCTCATTGCTTTGGGAAATCAATGTAACATTTATTACTTTTTTATCCTTATACCCTTGTACTTAATGCTTGTCAAATTATACTCATTAATTATGCTTTACAAAAGAATGAAAAATTAAAGAATATTTTAGTCATTTACTATATTCAATGTAAATGGTTCCAATATTCATATTCAGTATGATAATTCAAACTTTTATTAGTTGCTGACTGAGGGAACTTTACTTTGCATATCATACTATATCCCCTTACCTGTAAATAGTTGTGAAGATTTGCAGTGTTTGTTTGTCTTCAGATAAGTATGTAGTTCTAAAGATTTTGTATCCTTGGGAGCTTTCTCTATATTTACTATATTTGACCTTCATATTATTGTGGCTTTCCTTGTAAAACTATGATAAACATCTACTTTATGATTTGACTTCTGATGCCGCGAGATAGGATCTCTACACTATCTTGCTGGGTCAACTTCCGTTTTTAAATTGTTGGACTATCTACAAATGTGTTTTATTTCCTAAAGCTGCATTAAAATTTCCGTCTAGGATGAATTAATGTCCAATGAGCAGCTATTCTTTGGCTTGTCCCAGGCTCTTCGTAAATTTCCTAAGGAGACAGGTACACATTTATTTAGAAACAGATAATCAAACATTGCCCTGTCCTGAAAAATGATTTATTACTCTTTATTCAGATAGGGTCCTATGCCATTTCTGCTTCAAGCCAAAAAAGGTTACTAATGCAGTCTTGGCTATTGATAATTCAAGAAGGAGCCAAATTCTGATAGCCAGTATCATACTACTTAAAACAGCTCTAGATGCCCTACCTCTACTCTCAAAGGTGAATTACTATTATTTTTTTCTTCTTGGTTTCACACGCTAATAGTCTGAAATCATAACAAAAGTGCTCTTGACAGGTCCTGAAGGATGCTAAGAGTTTTCTTCTTGGAAATATTTACAAGTCTGTTTGTGAGAATGAAAAATATGATTCTATAAGGAAAAGGTACAATTGAAACTTGAAAGTCATATCCTGCTTTTGGGTATCATAGATTTTCTTCTCATAAGAGGGGGTTGGAGTTGAAGTAAAAATGCTATTGAATTCTGAACTGAGGTGGAAAAACAAAAAAAAAAAGGGGCTCAAACATGCATGCCTATCCAGTTGTCTGTTTTCTCTTTTTTACTAAAGGTTCATTGATGTGGCATAAAAGAGATAATAACATTGGTAGTAAGATCTTCATTGTTATCGATAGAGCCTGTTTTCTGCTAATAACACATCATGTCTACTTAGTAGCATAAGAGCCCAGAGTTTTTTCACTAGTTTCAACTTGGTGGCTGTATTTTCCTGCAAGATTTTCTAACGTGCATTTCTCCTCTACTTTTCTTGTCTGTGTGCATTTGTATGTCTATCTCTCTGTTTATTCCTCTGTCTTTTCATGTACTTTAGGATGGAACTGTTTGGCCTCATGTTGATATATCCAATAATGAGCACTTACACGATTTTACTCCATTATCTTTGGTGCTAGCCTGTTTCAATTATGACTGGAGAATGAAAAGAACCTACTTATGAAATAGTTAAAGTATGCACAGTTGTTGCATACTTCCTAATTTTGGACGTTCATAATTTGCTTGCGTGTAAACAAATTGCTGTAGGTCATATTTGACTGATTATACAAACTTTTAACCAAACTGGAAATGTAAAGAGAGGAATATGTTTTAGGTATTATTGATGTGTAAGCTTATTTTGATTACCCAACTAATATCTCTTTTACCTTAAATTTAGTTTCTACAATAGTTAGTCAATTTATTGATACTTTTATGAGATATATATTTGCTTTAGAATTGGAGAGGTGATTGATGAAGATGTGCTTCACACTCGGGCTCCTTTTGTTGCAAGAACACAGCAGTGTTTTGCTGTGAAAGCAGGAATTGATGGCCTTCTGGATATTGCAAGAAGATCATTTTGTGACACAAGTGAAGGTTTTTTCTATGCCATTGTCTGACTCTTTCTCCCCATGCAAACGTTCTGAGCTATCCTAACTACGAAACATTGTTTGATTCACAGCAATACACAACCTTGCAAACAAGTATCGTGCAGATCTTAAGCTACCAAATCTGAAAATTCCATTTAACAACCGACAAGGTTTTTACTTTAGCATCCCTCAAAGGGACATACAAGGAAAGCTGCCAAACAAGTTCATACAGGTTGTTAATGACAGATACTATCAACTTGAATCTCGTGATGTATTTATGCCAATTGATGCTTGCTTCAAAAACAGGTTGTGAAGCACGGAAACAATATTCATTGCTCAACTTTGGAACTTGCTTCTGTGAGTATTCCTCTACTCCACTACTGAAATTTAATTATATTATCCTCTAAATCCAATGCAGAATGCATTAATCTCTTTTCAGCAATAAGCATATATTGTCTATAACTGTAATTTGCCTGCTGGAGTTCTACCATAAAGAAAAAGATTATGCTAGAAGTATTTTACTATCCAAAGGGTATTCAGATGATGAAGAATTATTTTCTGAGGCTAAGTTCCTTGTTAGAGTGGGTATGCAATTATCTATACTCAGCTAACTTTACTTCAGTTAGTTCAGGACCTAGGCTGATCAGGAACATGGGATTCAGTATTTTCTAGTGGTTGGATGAAAAATAATGAGTATTCACAATTGGAGGACAATGTTGACCTCATTCGTCTGCAAGTGTGTAAAAGCTATATATTCAACCACATATTGTTATTGTAGTGTTCTTTCTAAATCAGTTCAACTTTTACTTAAAAGTTTATTTGTATACTTGAAGTAAAAATGCCATTTAATTTGTTCTTTCTATTATTGTGACTGTTGTTCTTGCTCTCTTAGGATTAGTGAGAAAGTAGAGAAATCAGTTAAGTAAGGAATGGCATTTAACTTCCCATATCCTAGATCAGTATGGCATCATGCTTTATCAGACAAAGAAGAAACATAAAACGTTGACAATTTGAAGTTACAAACTTCCATTTATGCTTGTATTTTCAAAGAACCTTTTTTTATAATTCAAAACTTCTGCTTATGTATGTGCATTGTTGCTTAACTTTTTATAACATGCTATTTCTTGTATTCAAACTTTGATAAGTAGTCACCTCTGATTTAAAATTGTTTTAATATCCATTGTATTGTGCAGTTAAATGTAAGGAACAAATCTGCTGCAAAAGAGTGCTATACAAGGACTGAATTTTGCCTAGAAGGTAAAACTGGTGTCTAATATTTAATTTTCCTGGCATAAGCTATACTCAAGTTTTTTCTTTATTTGACAAGTATACTTGTGAAGGTTCAAATAAGATATACATTATCAGTGTTCCTGATATTATTGAGAAATTCATTGCAATGATCAATGCCAGTAACTCTGCTTCTATTCTGGCATTGCATTGGACAATTTGACAGTAATCATTGTCTCTCATTTAATTCTTCAATGTTCTAAATCCACAGTTTAATAATTGTCTTATTATTCTTTATTTCAGTTAAAACATTTTCAAATCCCTAAAATTATAAATGCAGAATTAATGGATGCCATACGGGAGGATGTCTCTGCTCTCACCCTTCTTGCTGAAGTATTGTGCCTCTTAGATATGATGGTTAATTCATTTGCTCATGCAATATCCACTAAGCCTGTCGATCGATATACAGAGACCTCAATTTACATGTAAGTAATTTTGGTTATTCATATTTATTAGGATTATCGAAGTGCATGATACGGTCATGTTTCTGGCAGATGATGGTCCATTAGCAATTGATTCAGGAAGGCACCCTATTCTGGAAAACATACACAGTGAATTCATTGTATGATGCTACAGATTACTAATTAAATCTTATCTCCTGATTGAAGCTCTTTTTTATCTCAGAATTTCTATCATTTACTTCTAAATTCAATGTTGTCTGAGCTTATTAAGAGTTGGTATTCTAATGCAGCCAAACAATATCTTCCTGTCAGAAGCATCAAATATGGTACTGGTCACTGGCCCAAATATGTAAGAAAGCTACTTCCCTGAGTTTCCCTCGGGCCTTTGATTCAAGTCTTGGATTTCATTGGAACAACACAAACTAGTATTCTAAAATTCTAAAGATTTTATGCAAGTGAGCCATGAATGACAACGACTCTGATAAGAGGAATTACTTTTAATGAGGTTGAAGCAGCAATGATTGCTAAGAATACCTACATACCCTAGTACAACATGGAAAGCTCCATCCTCTGTATAAGTCAGCTAGAGAAGAATAGCATTCATGACTATAACCATACGCATGGCTGTTGATTATAATTCAAATATGTTTAGTCTAAAATCCAGTCTCCAATGAATTGTACAACACAATAGCTGCCTAAAAATAATGCTGCCCTTTCTTCCTTTCTATCCTTCTAGAGATTAATTCCTAAATTTTTTAATTTTTGGCCTGCCCTTTTCGGGCCCTTGATTGCTTATCTTGGAATATGTTATTCAATGATCATATATTGTTTCCTTTAGGAGTGGGAAGAGTACGTATCTTCAGCAAGTTTGTTTGATTGTAATCTTGGCTCAAATTGGTTGTTATGTTCCGGCTCAATTTGCTACTGTCCGTATTGTTGATCGGATATTCACAAGGATGGGAACTATGGACAGTCTTGAATCAAACTCTAGCACGGTATTAAATGATAATAAACTATTTTGTGTATTTATTTTAGTGTTTTGGAAGTTGGAAATGTGTTTACATTGGTTCCGCTATATCCCTGCTCCTGAAGAATACATGTCATCCAGGTTTGATATTTATGTACCTTTTCATGTTGATCATGTTACCCAGAATATTGCTTGTGCAAATTCTATTTTTTATATGCATGATCTTTCACAAATTTATTTTATGAATAAATAGTAAAGATCAGGGTATTCTGCTTAGTTAAAAAAAAAATCTGTATTAGAATATTGATGGCATATTACCTTTTGAGAATCCTTCCATCAGGCTTTATATGGTGAAAGAACAGAAATCGGTGACTCTCTCTTGCTTAGACAGTACTGTGCTCTAGAACAAGTTATTTCAAGTATTGTAAGAAGAATTTGGTTTGTGTTTCCTGTATTGTTTGTTATGAAGTGTCCTGAACTTCACCAGAGTTTGGTACTCCAAGGCCCCATAATAGATGTATGTTAGAGAAAAATATACTAAACCTGGCGTATGTCCGATAAATTTTCAAGTGAATCATATAAGTTTGTTATAAATAACTTAAGCTGCTTGTGATTAATTCCAGAAGATATCCTAGAAGAAGATTTTATGATCTTGATAAATTATTATGAGACTGAAATTCAGTACAAACTTGAATGATCATCAAGCTTTGAAAAATTGGAAATGCACTAGAGCAATTCTCTATTGGTTTTGCAGTTTTTGTGTCTAAGGAGTTGAGTAAGTTCCCTGTGGATAAATTGGAAAGAGATAAACTATACAATTTTACCTAATTACTTCATTGTAGTCTCACTAGTGTACTGGAATTCTGTCCAGCTCATTGATTTGCAGAATGCGTTAGTAGCTAATATTTCTATTTCCTTTGCTTCTGTAGTTTATGATGGAAATGAAAGAGACAGCTTTCATAATGCAGAATATCACCCATAGGTACATGAATAGTGACTCTTGAATACACAGATCAATAATCTATGAAAATGTGAAAATTTTTGATGGTGCTACATACAGAAGCCTGATTGTCATGGATGAACTGGGGAGAGCAACTTCTTCTTCAGATGGATTTGCAATTGCATGGAGCTGTTGTGAGCACCTATTGGCGCTGAAAGCGTAGCGTCTAAATCTTAATCATTCTCTTTTGACTTTTTCTTAGAAGTATAATTGATGAAATCACTCACTTCCCTTCATAAAAAATAATCATTTTGAAAAGGCAGTAATTGGAAAGGGGAAAGAAAAATAACAAAAAAAATCTTTAACCTACCTATTCACAAGTTTGTCAATTTTTAGGGATATCTTGTCCACAACAGAGAAAACCCTCTAATGAAATTGACAGTCTTTGGGTTTATCCCAACTTGCTGTATGGATACTTTTCCTATTAGAAAAGAGAGATTCTCATCCACATTTGATCTTACTATCAAGTTTTTCTCTGAGAAAGATCTATGGTCAACCCTTTTAGCTTGCTTTTTTATTTTAAGATAAAATATAGTTAGATACATGAATTCCTAAAGTAGTTGATTCTAAGGCTTTTCCCTTCAGGTGCTGGCAATTGTTCATGTGTTACTTCTGTCCTTTCATGTGTGTACGACTGCTGTAAATATCCTAAATACTCCCTCCATAAATATTACTTCTATTGATTTGTAAGATGACAATGTATATATATAGAGAGAGAGAGAGAGTGAGAGAGAAAGCTCTCCAAAAAGCAACAAGTAAAAAAAAGTTGGAGGGAGTTTGGTCACTGTCATATAAGTAAGCTGAGCCCTTAACATTATGTTTGCTGCCTTTGCTCCCTTAATGTTCCTATGTTTGTTTTGAATCTATTTGAAGAAGTTAGTTATCAAAACTCAAGCAATTGAGACGAAGCTGAGATTTTTGGTATTTATTGGGCATAACATTACTTTCAGGTATACCATATTTGCTACTCATATGGAAAACTTATCAGAATTGGCAACCATGTATCCAAATGTTAAAATTCTTCATTTTCATGTGGATGTGAAAAATAACCGTATGGATTTCAAGGTAAGTATTAAAGATTAAGTGACTAAATCATATGCTGTTTGAACTTTCTAACTTTCTCACTTGGTTGATTCCTCTATTCCAGTTTCAACTGAAAGAAGGACCTAGGCATGTGCCACATTATGGACTCATGTTAGCAGGAGTAGCTGGATTACCTGCTTCAGTGATACAAACTGCAAAAAGCATCACATCAAAGATCATCGAAAAGGTGGTTTCTCTCTGATCATACACCTATGCAGAAACAGATATGATGTAGGAAAATTTTGCTGGTCTCTTGAGTTTCCTTTTTTCTTTTTCTTTTCTTTTTCCCCCTTAAAGTGAATAAATATTGGTGGAATTATAAAGGAGAGACCCTATAATGTTTGTGACCTTATATTCATTTGGATACGGTTTAGATCATGCATTCTCAGGTGGCATCCTAAATCATCCCAAAAGGCCTAAAGTGACATACTTAAAAAGTCTAAAGAAACATAATTGTCTTGTTGTTCGCTACCAAATCAGTAGTTTTGGATATAATTCTGCACATGCAGCAGGCTACCCATTTATGCCTTGGTGAACTACAGATATACATGTATTTGGAACTTGTTATTTACAAGCATATTCAGTCCGATTATATTAGGATTAGGCTGCATGCGGTTTCACATTTCCTTCGTTATGCTAGTCACCCTTTCCCTTATTCCCTACCAAACTATGTGTGAAATTTTTCATTTTGTACTCTCGATTTGCGCTTTTAAAATGCTGAATTCACGGATTCAAGGCAAAGAGCAGGTGGAATGAAACAGTTGCTACAGGCTAGTATGCTATTTTGTGTCTGAGAATTGCATTTTCCCTCTAATAATTCCTCCTGATTCAATCTAGCTACCTTCTGCCATTTCATGCACATTTTTCTTTTTCTGGTCTCTCTTCTTTCTTCTAAGCTTTTCCTTTCTCTTATATAGGAAACAAGGAGGATGCAAGTGAATTCTCTGCAGTTTCGTGATATTCAGATGAGATATGCTGTTGCCCAGCGATTGATATGCTTGAAGTACTCAAACCAAGACGAAGCTTCAATTCGGGAAGCACTTCAGAATCTTAAGGAGAGCTTTCTCAATGGAAGGCTTTTAGCTACTTCATAACACCCCTATATATTTTTAGCCATCTTTCTTGATTCCAATATTAAATCAGTTAATAAAATTTGATTCAACTATCAGTATCTGTATAATAGTTTTTGTCCTCAACCTTCTCCCTAAGTACTCGAGAATTGTTCATTCAACTCGGGATATATATCAAGATCTAATCATCTACATATTCTGCAAAATAATCCAATTGATGATGCAAAATGATTGGATGCATCTCAAACAGCTCAAGTTGGCAAAAAAAAGACCTCATATTTTCAACAATAACTTGAGCATCCAAATGGCTTTTTATTTCATAATACAGCAATTGTCAATTTATGATCTAAGAAGACAAGTGCAAAGCAAGGTCTACAGTCACTTGTATCTTTTCCAGATGTCACAAGACATCGGGTTAAGAAACATGTGAGCATATTACAACATCTTAACATCAGATTAAATTTCTTAACATAACTTTGTGAATATAAGAGTAGCAGGATTACTACTAGTCTAGAAATCCAATTTGTGAACTTGCTCATCCATAGGACCCTGGAAAAGAGAATCAACCAAAACAGTTAGAGAACCTAAATAATTTGATTGATGTACCATAACTCAAAATTCAACTATGCATTACTACCTATAGTTCTTATACATCCATGGAGATAAATGAGGAAGGCGAAAGGAAAGGAGGGAGTAATGAAATTGTCAATTGGATAATTCTCTACTCTCATAAAGTTCAGCAGCTAGGGTGATTTCTTCACAAGGTACACCATGAGACATTTTCCTTTATTATGGAAACAAGAATTATTACTAACAAATATGTAACCAGGGAAAACAAGTCAATCCAACAAATATGCAGCATTCTCACAAACGATATGCAAGATTTGTGCTTCTCTTCCCTTGATCTTTTTCATTGCACTGAAATGGTTTAAACCACGTAATATTTCCATCCTTGTTCATTCACGAGTAAAACATTATACCATTAAGACTCAAATACGTTCCACAAATGCTCATGTGCAACTCCAAACTAACATCTTGGCTTGGCAAAGCAGCCATCTCTAAGCATTTTTACACAGCTATCAGAAAGCATACTTCCCAAAATAACCAGAGTTCCAACCATATATTATGCACATAGTCAAAGATCATACAAATAAAAACCAGAACCTAGAAGCTAAAGCAACTTGATACAGTATCACACATCAACATATGCTCCAAAACCAACTACAAGTATGTTATTAAAGGCAAGCATAAACCCTAATCAAAGCTCAAAAAGAGGGTCCATAGACATGTAAAGCACAACAAAAAAAAAAATTATCAAGTAGAGGTATGTTAATGAATTACCCTAAAGATTTTATGCACGAGAAGGAATCATCCCAGTACTTCTTGCATAGGCAAAAATACCACCAGCCTCAATCACAGGACCTGCATCACCAATAGGCTTCAATTTATACTCTTTGCCACTTGTATGATTGATCAATTTACTATCCCCAAGCTCAATTGTCACCACATCTCCAGTTTTACATTCATCACACAGCCTCACTTCCGATTCCAAAGGATAAATTTCCCCAGTAGCTACAGAATTTCTAAAGAAAATCCTTGCATAGGACTCTGCCACAACCGCAGCTACTCCGGCAGCCCCTAAAGCCACAGGGGCATGCTCACGAGAAGAACCGCACCCAAAATTATCGCCACCAATAACAATGGTGTATTTCGATTGGTACTCACCCGGTTCCATAAATCGGGTGGAGTATGATGCAGGGAGACCGATGAGGGCATAGGAACCAAGCTTCTTGTACTCTTCAGGATTGGAGGGAACAAGAGTAAGGTATTCAGCGGGAATGATTTGGTCGGTGTCGATATTATCGCCGACAACATAGCATAGGCCGTGAAAGGTGGTGGACGGAGCGTTGGAGGCTGTGGTGGCGCTGCAGTGGAAAGGGGTGAGGGTGGAAAAGTATTTTTGATTGGAGATGGATTGGGATGTCAGAGGTTTAGAGAAGACATTGTTTTGGGAATTTTTGGGAAATCTTAGGGAGGAGAGTGGGGAAATGGTTGCGGATGTGCGGTGGTTGAAGACGGAGGATATGGTGGTGGGACTGGTCGTCGGAGCCGCAGCCGCCATTTGGAGATGATCAGTCAATAGAAATGGTCCTTCTTGATAAGTTACTGTGGAAGCTCTGCTAGGGCCAGCGCCGCCGGTTGGAAGGGGATGCAAATTTGCAACAATTACTAGAATTCGGTTTCAATTTTTTCTCTTTTAGACTTCTTTTTTTAAAAAAATAAAAATAAATAAATTTATAGTAAATAATACCAATTTCAGTTCGTTTCCTATTTCGTATTTATGAATATGTTACTACATACCCTTTTCAACTTGTAATAAAATGTTTATAAATATATTTAAGAATAATTGGTGAATTTAGTTCCTAAACAAATTTACTTTTTAACAATTTTATCTTAAAATATTTTTTTTTTTTTAAAGTCTCAAACTTTTTTATTAGAGAAAAATAAAGTGATGGAATCCGTAAAAAAACATAAAAAATTAACCGTTTATATTATTTAGTTAATTGAAAAAAGAAAAAAAAAAAAAATAAAAATGGCTTACCGTCATCAAATTAAAAAACTTACTAGCCTCGAGTAAAGATCAAAGTTTTTATTTCTCCACAGTCAAATGAATATATATATTATATTATTGTTAATGATTCTAGCTTGAATCCTTTCTTTGGGATCCCTTTTTAAGCTTTTTAGATTTTGTACCAAAAAAAAACACACAAACATTATCATTATGTGAAATTTTCAGGAACAGAAAATGGCAGTGCCATTGTAATGGAAATGAAGCACAGAGAAGACTACTTTGGAAGGAATTGGAAGAAAGGTGACTGGAATCAGCAACAACGCATTCGGCTTCTGGCTGACAACATTCAAGTTCAATCAATACAAAGCTGGATTAAGAAGGTTGAAGAAGCTTCCCTGCTTCTTCCTCTGCCTGTCTCGGAAACTCGACTTCCTATAACTTCCGGTTTAAAATTACAAACATTGAATTACATTGTCACAGCTACATTTGGGGTAGAAATTTGACTGTAATTGTTGACACAGGAAGTGATCTAACATGGATTGAATGCCAACCTTGCAAACTTTGCTATAATCAACCGGAACCCCTTTTCAATCCTTTGTTATCTCCTTCATATCAGCCAATTCCTTGCAATTCATCCGTTTGTAAATCTCTACAATTCGCCACGGGATTTTCTGGGATATGCGGTTCTCGTGGTTCCGATACATCTTGTAACTATATGGTTAGCTACGGGGATGGATCTTACACTCGTGGGCAGCTAGGAAAAGAATGGCTAGTTCTTGGAACAACTCCGGTGGAGAATTTTGTATTCGGTTGTGGTCGGAATAACAGAGGACTGTTTGGATCGGTTTTAGAAAAAAGATATCAAGGATCGGAGAGAAGATCACCTTCGCCGGACTGCATATTTCCGGCTGGTAAGCGGTGGGATCGCCGACAACTTTATGCCGTGGCTGATAAGTTTTTTTTTTTTTTCTTTCTTATCATTACATGACATTTTAACCCTTAGTTAAAGTGTTAACTTTTTAGAGTTAAGTTTAAAAGAACTTTATATTTCTCTAATAAAAAAAATTTGAGACTTTAAAAGTTAATAAAAAATATTTTAGAACTAAGGTTTTGAAAAGTAAATTTATTTAGAATCAAACTCATCAATTATTTTATATTTAAGGTATTTTGCCTTTGTTTATTAAATGAACTTTAATAACTAAAGTATTAAATTTTAATCATTTAATATCTATTAATTAATATATATAATATTAACTTTGATATATTTCAAGATACATAATGTGCTAAGTAAAAAATTTGGGTATATTAAAATTAGAATTAAAATAAAATTGTATTTTTTTTATAAAAAAAATCATAATATAAAAAAAAATGAAATAAAAAAAAAAAAAAATAATAAGAAATATATATTAAAAAATAAAAGAATTAATACGAGATGAAATCAAACAATTTGCCATAAAGAAGTTTTCTTTCCCACCTTCAGCCTTGGTGCACTTCACAGAGAAATTTAAAATTTACAAATCATGAAAAGTGATACAAGGGAAATTAGAAAATTGGACACTATTTTATTGAAAGAGTGAATTAAAGTGTATAAATTCAGTTTTATTGTTGTTGTTCAGAAAGCAGATTATGGAGCTTAGATAATCAGAAAGCTCCCAAACCTAAGGGGAAAAAAAGAGCCACCAGGGGTTCTTTCTTCTCTTCACATTTGAGCACGCATGGCATTAGCCACATTTACAAGTGGAGAGACGTCAGACAGAGCAGAGCAGAAAAGAGTATGCTGCCTAGCATTTGCTCCTCCCCGCATCAAATTCCAACTCAACAATGCAAATAACATCACCAACCAACCCTCCTAATCATCTAAATCTTCCTATGCTTGCTGCTGTAACTTCCACGCTCTTTTTCTCTTTCCCTCTCCCTCTCTCTATCTCTCTCTCTATCCCTATCCCTATCCCTATCCCTTGATCCTCTCGGCTCTGCAGCAGATGCAGTCAGGGGAGGTGGTGATGACTCATACCTGGAAGGCCTTCTCTTAAAGTGTCTATCATCATCACTACTGTTATTATCTACAGTAACAGCAGCGAGAGCAGCACTCTTTCTTGACCCTGAAGTTGTTTTATGCTCTTCATAGTAGCCATTTGAAGTACCCTTGTGGCTCCCAGAGGCAGTGGCAGCCACAGCATCAGACGATGAAGATGTCTTTCGCTTCTTGGAAGCTGCTAGTTCTTCAGCTGGGAAACTGATGCGCGAGAACACGCTTGCCTTTTGCTTCTTGTCGGCGGCCAAAGAAGAGGAGGGCTTTGGCACTGTGGGTACAGCAGGAAGTTCTGAGGTTGGCTTGGAAGAGGACTCTGAACGAGGGTGACTGCTGCGATGGTGATGCTCTCGATGACGGCGATCTTCAGGATAATCAGGATAGTGATGATGGTGGTCTTCTACGAAGTGCTCATCCCGTTGGCTCCGGTGGCGTTTGTGATCATCGTCATAATCATAATCTGGCTTTCTCTTCAATGGTGGTGGCCGTGGAAATTCAGGATCCCGAGAGCGGCTGTCTGGGGATGGCCTGTCTGATTGATGGCGATAGTGGTGATGCTCTGAGCTAGATGGCGGGGGAATATCCTTCTGTAGAAACATCAGATTTCAAAGTAAATACACATGAATGGCACAGAGCATTTAGATATCCCTAACAATCAATGAAGTTAATTAAAGATATCAAATTAACGTATTTCCTCAGGTGAGGCACTCAATTTGAGTCCAAATCACCGATATTCATATTAGTAATGTCAACAATTTTTCCTTTTGAGAGATTGTGGAGACCTTATGATGTGAATTTAGATTGTTTGAAAGAAGCAAATTTGGGTTTGAACAAACAAAATAACACAATATTTCCATTTTCAATAAGCAGGATAGATATGGGATATTATAATATACACATTCACAAAGCAACCATGAAAGTATAATGGAATCTTAAAATACATGTGACCCTATAGATGGAAGAACGTGCAGTAAAATGCAATCACAGCTCTTAGATTTTCTTCTAAATTCCCCAATCATGCTCCAATATCTCAGTCCATGATGGCTGTAAGGATCACTGAATAGATGCGAATACCTGGTCTGATCTTAATATCCCCAGTTTTGGCAAAAAATTAAGCACAATAAGTAAAGAATGCAGAATATTCTACCAATACTTTTGCAGTATTAATATAGATCACCTATTCTTTTGCCATATTTTTGGGTTAATACTTCATCTGTAGAACCCTCAAACAGGCTATGGAAAGAAGAAACTAAGAATATATCACATTCCAAACTCCAGTAATCTATTATCAGGTCTATGGTTTTCCCAAAGATGCTTTAACTATGAAGTCTATTGAAGTAGTGACAAACTAATAAATATAAATAAACTCAGTTACAAAAGTACGTACAGATTTGGGTTTCATTGAAGAAATGCCAACACTGCTGCTTACTTCCCTACCAAAGTCCCGATCTTTTAACAACTCTCGGCTGCACAACGAGAAATTTGAAGACTGTCAATGTCATCTAAAAGGTAAAATCAATTGGAAATAGAAAGCCAAATACAATTACTTTAAAGAATGCATCATAGAAAAGCCAAAAATCAAAAATTACAATTTGTTTCTCAAAATCAAACAGAGAAGAATCTCCAGTCCAACAGAATCTTTCATTAAAAGACCAACATAAGTTTTAATTGGTTTTTCAGCTTATGAGACACTGCTAACATCCAGCTGTCTATTTAAACCAGATCTACAAGTGGATTTTCCCATTGCTTATGCACTACCAAAATATAACCTGATCCAACAAAAAATTATACTAAAGCAAAAAATTTCCAGGAGAGCTCTTTAGCTCGTTAAAAGAGTTTAAAGCATTTTCCAACAAAATTTGGGTGAAAAACAGAGAGTGAATCCAGTCTGCCAAATGAATTTATGTCAGATGCCAATAAGTAGCAGCTTGTTCAAAAATAAGAAACTGCCTACAAATAATCAAACTTAAAAAATTTACCTCTCACCACGTCTCTCAGTCTCACGTTTCCTCTTTAACTCGGATTTTCTAGCTTCAAACTCCTCCCTGCTCATTAAAGGTGGTCCAGCATTGAAACCCATCCCAAAGTCTGCAAGATCCCTGCAATAAGTATTTCCACAACCTGATGTTAAATGATTGAAAAAATCTGTGAAATGAGACACTTGAACCAAATAAGAACAATACACAAAGATACCCTAGAGAAAAGGAGAATGCCCCTTAATTTCCAGGAACAGTCTGACAAGGTCTGCGATAACGTACCTTTGAGGTGGTGGACCAAAAGGCAGCATGCAACCTTGCCCTGCAAATGGATCCTGCGGTACCATACCACCGAATGGCATATCTAATGGATTCATTCCAAACCCCATATAGGGGACAGGAGCAGCATAAGGTGGCATAAATGCTTCCATTCCAGATTGCATGCCAGTCCAATATGGATTATAGGTGACAGGGGCCATAGACATCATATAATTTTCAGCCGCAAGGTCTTGGGTAGCTCTCCACTGCATCTCAGCAGCTACAAGAAATCCAAATTCACAGAAAACTATCAATACAAATCCATTGAGATAACTGAACAACATATGTATAGTCAATACAAGACCATCATACTTATGACCAGGAAAAATGTGGAAAAGAAATCACCGTGTAAAATATGCATACCATTTAACGGCATACGAGTTTTCTTCTTTTTCTTCTTCTTTGCTGGAAACAGAAAGCAACTGAAGTTAAAAAACAATCAAGTGCATAATGCAAGTGAAATCTTGCCAAAGAGAAACCACAATTTTCTGGTCCTAAACCATAGAGTACAATATCATATATAAATTACAGACAATTTACTCCAACATTGCATTTGGAAGTTTACCGAATTGACTGAAAACCCATTCTAGGTATCAAAGAGAAATACGAAGGGACAAGTTTCCTTTCCCGATGAGAAATAGAAAAGCAGGTTTACCTGCTTCACTGACAGTGGGTTTTTGTTGAACTTCTTCATCAACAAAGAGTGCACTTCCTTGTGATGCTGGTTCCTTGACACTGGCTGACTCGTGTGTAGCTTCAGAAGCATCTGCACCTTTTGGAACTCGGATTTTTTCCAATGTTTGATGTGGAGCAACACTGGGTTTAACCTCTTCAACAACTTCATGAACCTCAGCAGCAGCATCTTTCAGAGCAGCAGGAGCAGGCATCTGCTCTCCCTTTGAAGCCACAGACTGTGTAGGCGATGGAACTTTGGGCTGTGGATTGCGTGACTCCATATCTGTGAAAAGAAATAACAATTATAGAAAACTGATATTTAAGTCTGACATTTTAACATGCTTATTCACAATACAAACCTTGAACTTGGAAAGCACTTCCACCATTCTCTGCACTACTGTTATTTGATTCCAAGATACGATTGATGGTGTCCCTCAGCGTCTTATTTGGCAAAAGATCATCAGCAAGCACATTTGTAGCCCCACAAACACAAATGGATTTCGATATAATGTAATCTCTTATACCTGCAATGACATCATGTAATCATAAGAGATGAAAGATACCATGACCATAAAAAATGCTTTAAAATGTTAAGTGAATGACAATAAGAAGCTTTTTTTTTTTTGGAAAAATAAAAAGGTAAATCTTTGAGCTTCCTACATCCCTAAACCATCTCTCTCCTGACCCACACACTGATAAGCCATTTTATCATATAAGCATATAAAGCTTCAAGCATACAAAGTTTTTAAATATATATATATAAGGTGTAACCTCTCTTTTACCATTTGTCACTCAACTACAACACATTTGCATCAGGAGATGAAACACAACTTGGATAAAAAAGAAATGCCAAGAAAGCAAATTATAGCAGAAAACAATGAGCATGAAATGTCAGAAGATATTAGCATGTTCAGATGATGTTCTACACAAGAAGTCTGTAAAAGAGGAGCTAAGAAAGAACATATGATGGATAAAAAATCTGTTACTGAGCTTACATCTATCACAAAAACTTGTAAAGCAACACTTGCTGGTAAGTACAGCATCTTTCATTACTTCCTTGCACAATGGGCAGTGTAGCTCTGGGGGAAGATCTCCGACAGACCGTGTGGAAGGCAACCCTTCAATTTCTTTCTCAAAAGCAGCCCTGAATTGAATCAAGAAATCAAAACATGACTTCATCACACTGCAAAACTATAACAATAGTAATTGGCAGCTACAGCAGAAACATACTCATTTGGCCTCAAAACAGCAACAGCTCCACTTGGCAATGCATAAGATCCATCTGGTGTTGCCATTAACATGGATTTTGGGATACCAGTGGGAGGTTTAACCCTTTTGATGTCATAATTGGGGTCACCATTTGTTGGACAATGCTGAATAAAATGTCCTGATATGAATGAAAAGGTTTAGCATATATTTTAATAGAATAGGAAACTAATCAGTAAAATAAAAATTTTTCTCTTCAATCCATAACAAAATCAAAATATACCTGGCACTTTACATCTATGGCATACATAACCCTGTGGTGGTGTTTTCCGCTCAATTCCACCTCGACCTCCAAAATTAAAAAAAAATGATAAGAAAGAAGAAAAGAGACCTATCAGTTCTGGAACATGCAAATAACAGAATTTAGAAATGCATCAGCAGCTCTTAATGGAATGTTTAGCATTTGGTTTATTAAATATTACATGAGCAAATGGTAAACAAAGATGTCAATGTTAACCAAAGTGAGAGAGGGATCATAATAAAAGGAAAATGTATTTGTGCTTAGAAGGTTTTCAAATTTTAAACAGCAATTGAGAGTAAGACACCCACCAAAACCACGGCCTCCCATCATTCTTCCTCCCATGCCACGTCCAAAACCTCTACCTGGACCAAAACTATCAGAAGATTGTCTGCAAACCAAGCACATAATGATAAGCCTCCCAGAATAGAAGGATAAATGAGAAGAAAATAAATAAATCATGGCTGTGCTTGTGCATGGTTCTCACCGTTGCCAATCTAAGGCTGGTGTGTCAATTAAAGCCTTGATCTTGCTATCCTCATCAATTTTACTGGGTGGAGGAGCATCTTGGACAGGATTACTTGACTGAACTGGAAATGATTCAGGAATTGCATACAAATCATTCCCGAATTCATCCCATTCTGAATCATCAGGCTGCAAGGAAGAAGTACTATTATATAAGCTAGTCCAAGAATGACCCTGTCGATAAAAGGATAGCAAATAAGAACTTACATATTTCATGGCTGACGAGTCTACTCCTATAAAGCCACTTTTTACAGTAAGATCTTCAGACTCTTTTTCCATCTTAGGCCTGCACCAGAGATATGAACACCAAATTCAACTAACTTATAGAAATGGTTTTACAAGAGAAGAGATACTAAGTCTGAAGCTCTGTTCTTTCATTCCCTCCACTCAATCTGTTCTTTCTGACAAACGAGATAGTTCTTTTCAAACAGAAAAATGCTACCCTCCAGACAACACTTCTTGAGATACACTAAACTAAACTTCTAAAAGAACACAACCTAATGAAATAAATAAGTTAAAAGGATTAAGATAAATACTCGTCAGGTTCAGGAACCGGTGCAGTAACTATAGGCATGCGAGGCCGTCCAGGAACTCGACGAATTAAGACTGATGTATTTTTTGGTATCAACATTGATTCATCAAGATACTCTGAAATCGGAAAACATAGAAAACAGTCTAAAAAACTGTAGAATCATTAACATACATAGGAAAACATGCATCTGACTAAACATAGTGTTGTTTTGAAACATTTAAGCTACAATTTTTTCAGAAAATACTATAGTTAGGTACCTCCCCCACTTAACCCTAGGATACATCACCACATAATTGCAAAGGCAGCCTCAAGACTTCAATCAACAGACTGATTAGGTTTGATAAGAAACTCAAAGCAACATAGATTTCCAGGAAACTAAAGATTCAATTGATATACTACTTGAAATGAGAAATGTGGAACAAACTTCATGTCCCATTTGGAGCTAAAAGTAAATAGACAGATTCAATGAGGCAACTCTTTTAAACGCTAACAATAAGAAAACAAAAAAATAAAAAAAACACACACACACATCAGAAATTGATTTGAGCTCTGTTTCAAAAGCTCAATCCAAATTAGTTGTACTTGCATTCTAAAATCTTTTCAAAGTTAGGAGTCAAATACACATTAAAGGTTTACTGGAAGCAATTTTGATTGTTTTAACAAACCCTTAACCGTCATCCTTTCAGCAGTTTTCTTAAGTCTGTTTAATTTCCATGAAATAAAACTAGCGGAGAAACTTAAAGCCTTCCATGAGAGAAACCAATAGTCAACTTCATTCAAACCTTTCAGAGCAAAATACAAAATTTGTTGCTAATATTTGAAAATTAAGATTCCTTAAACAAAAACCACAAGGATACAACCCTCCCTCGCCATAAACAAAATCAGACCTACAGCTCTGATTTACGGGAAGGGAACTCCCTTGGGCTCCAGAAAAGTAATCACTGATTCCATGAGAAGACCCAAATAAGTTGCTCAACATATCTATACATGTATTATATAGATATGAAAAGCAATATACAGGTATTATATATCCCTTTGAAATCGAAATACTATTTCTGAAAGATTAACCACACAACAAAAAATTCTATTGCAAAGAAAATTTTAACCAATGGGAATTCAAACCAACCTTCGTTAGTCTGGGCGTTGGTGACCACGAGGTCAAAATCAGTACCTCTGCCCAACTGCTTGGTTTCAAATATTTTTTCTTTCAAATTCCCTACTGATATAAAATGACCATCAATTGGAACCGAATCATAATCTTTCGCACTTTTGAACTTGTAATATAGTGCCATGTTTTCCTTTAAATGCTCAGAAAATCAATAAGAGAACACAGATAAAAGGCCTTTAAAAGCTAAAATTATGTACGGCCTGATATTGAACTCAAAGATGGAAAAGAACAAATAAAATATAAGTACAAAAATAGAAGAATTTTTTCTTCTTTTTCTTGTTTTCTTTTTTTTTCTTTTTTTTTCTTCAATAATTCAAGATAGATCAAACCAATTCTCTCTAAGCATTCTTCTCCGTCGCAAGCTCAATTCTTCATACAAATGATTCTTTTCAATCCGATTGTGCTAGAAAATCTCTTCAGTTCTCCTCCTTCGCCGATTGTCAATTGAGGAGATAAGGATCTCCAAATAAGAAAAAAAAATCAATAATCGGTAGATCGATTGACTACTCCAGATCAAATAGAACCGACTAAAGGACGTATCTTTTGATACACCGATCGTTGAAAGCTTCAGACAATACACCTTCCAGATTCCCGATCAATGAAAATCAAAAGCAGCGCAGCTAACTCTAACCAAAAACAATTTCGCTCGGCAAAGTCGATGTCGTCAAGATTACCCTCTGCGATTCTCCACAGCAAGCAAGCCAAAATAAAATTATAAAAAGGTAAAATAAAATTGAATCTTCCGCGTTTCCGCTTCTCTTCTTGGTAAGCTCTTGAATCGGTCCTGAGATTTTGGGAAAGAAAAAAAAAAAAAAAACAGCTTCGACCCTAGAATTTGGAACAGCAATTAGAGACTAGGGTTTAGAGAGAGAGAGAGAGAAAGAGAGGACATAGGGAAAAGACTTGAGGAATAAACGTTCTTCCGGATTATCTCAGAAAGAAAAGGCATTCAGAGAAATTTATTTATACCATAAACAGTGGACGCGGCAAGAATTTACCCCCCGATGGTAACTTCCTTTTGTATAAATCCACAAAAAAATACTTCATTTTTATAACTTGGGTTGGTTAGGCCCAATCTACTAAGGGTCGTGAGGTCGTGAACAAATTTGGTAAGTGGAATGACCCATCATGCGGGGTCGTTTAGCTAGATAATTGTGATTATACTTATCTTAATATTTATAATTTTTTAGAAATTATAAAAATTATAATTATATTACAAAAAATTATAAATATTAAAAATATAATTATCATCATTTTTACGTGTAATTATAATTTTTATTTTAAAAAAATATAAATATTAATTTTTTTTTGACAAGTGGAAATATTAAATCTTTAGTTTAGTATAATAAGAGAGTGTATTGAACATCCTATGATAACATATTAGAAATATTAGTTCCAATTAAATTTATGTTTGGTAAGTTAAGTCTTAAAATATTTTTTTTATTTTTAAAATCTCAAACTTTTTTACTTAAAAAAAATTAAGGTCTTTCTCCAGGGATTCTGTCAAAATTTTTTTAAATTTAATAGTTTGTCTGATTCTAATCAGTTAAAGAAATAATAATTAAATATTTTACAAAAAATATATGCATATTTAGAGCAAAAGATATATATAAAAATATATTTTGTAAAAAAACTTATTATTATTTTTTTATTTTTATTATTCAATAAACCACATATATCATTAAACTTTTAAAAATTTTAAAGAAATTTTAAAAATGAAAAAAAAATTTGTAAAACTAAACTTATCAAATATAAATTTGGACTAATTTTACTAATTACTCTAAGCGTATTATAACAATTAGATATGTGTATTGGTTGTTTTGGTCTATTTCAAGTCAACTTCACAAATTTAAATTACATAAATGATTGAACTTCAAGCCCTATTTAATAGTACATTTCATACATGAAGTATGTAAGACTTCAAGTTCCAACAAATGTTAATTTTTTTTTAGCAAATATATATACATATTGTTTGTAACTCCTAACTTTTGATTAGAAAGGCCTGAGAACATTCCAATTACTTATTCCAAAGGCAAATTGGTCAAAAATGTCTCTTACATTATAATTTTTTTGTGATTTTATCCCTTATTTTTTTTTTAGAAAATTTCATCCATTATATTATAAATTTTGGTCAATTTCATCATTTCAGTTAATTTTTTTTTGTCAACAGTTAGTCACTGTTATATTAAAAAAATTATTTTCGAGAAAAATTCAGAGAAAAAAATGAATTCACCTTTAAAAAAAAAAAAAAAAACTCAATTCCCCCAATTCCACTTCCCCTCATTTTCAATCGATCCGGATCCAATTCCAATTCCAAAATCAACCACACTTCCACACTAACAATTTTTGCTACACAGTGAATGTTGATTTATGTAGTTTAATGGTTGATGCCCTCAAATTCACCACCCCACTACCCTGTTTTCATATCCTTTCCAAACCGGGTCCAATTCCTTCTCCATCTCTGCTACCCTCCAAAACCAAGAACCACAACTACTACAACAACAGAGGCAGAAAGCCAAGAATTCGAAGATTACAATCGAGATGAATCATACGGAGAAGTCAACAAAATCATTGCCAGTGAAAAGGTTTTCCTCGAGAACGAAGCCCTGTTATGGAATATTTAATTGAATGGAAAGATGATCATGCACCTACTTGGGTACCTTCGAGTTCGTAGCCAAGGACGTTGTCGCCGAACACGAAACCCCTGGTGGACCGCCGCTAAGAGAATCGACGAATCCGCTTTGAAATCGATTCTCGAAGCTAACGACGGACGCGCGTCGACGCGATCGATGAAGCACGGCCCGGGCGCGGCGCTATTCGTTTCGGATCTCGGATCCGAACCGGTGGTAAAATTGTTGGTCGGGCCGGATCGATCTTAACTACCGCGATAAGAGGGGGGATTAACCGCATAGCAATCACCGTGAATGTTGATTTATGTAGTTTAATGTGAAATAATCAAGAAGAAGAAAACAAAAGAGGAAAGGTAGAGAGAGAATGTTGTAAAGAAGAGAGAAAAATTTGTAATCCGATTTCTTCTTTATTAATGAGATATTGGGTATTTATATTACAAGTCTAATCAGTATTTTAGTATATATAAATATCTATACAAAATATCTCTTAAACTCTTAACACCCCCACCTCAAGATAGAACTGCTAAGAAGTGCGGATCCGATCTTGAACCATCGGTTGAGAAACAAGACCAATCTTAAGACTAAGAAATCGTGTTGATCGGCTCCCAAATCTTTAGTCATAATATCAGCAAGTTGCAAGCGATTTCACATGAACAGTCTTTATAAAACCGGATTGAACATTTTCCCCGATAAAATGAACATCTATCTTCCGAGATTTGGATCTTAAATGCTTGGTTTTCTCATGAAAACATGGATCATTTGCAATATGTTGAGCGAAATATTATCACAATATAACGGAATTGGAGTAGGAATGGAAAAACTCAAATCATGAATTAACCGTTCCAACCATACTATCCCATTGGTTGTATAACTCATACTCGTATTCTGCGCTTTGGTTGAACTCTTGGAAACCACCATGTTGCTTCTTAGTCTTCCATGATACTAAAGCTTTGCCAAGAAAAATAAAATAACCAGATAAGGACCTTCCCGAATCAAACAAGTACCCCAACGCATCACTATAAGCCCGAAATCACCGGGTCATTGGAAAGGATAAAACAACCCATAATGAAGAGTTCCTTTGAGATACTTTTAAAACATGAACAAGCAGCAGACAAGTGTGGAGCTCTAGGGTCATGCAAAAACCGACTTAATTGTTGAACTACATATCTAATATCTGGTCTAGTAAGATTCAAATACAAGAGTTTACCAATTATTTTCCTAAACAACTCGGGATCTTCCAAAGGAACACCTTCCTTTTTACTCAACTGTAAACCCTTGGGTAAAGGAAATTGAGTAGTTGTACATCCTTCCATGTGTGCATCTTTCAACATATCAAGAATATATTTCCTTTGATTCAATAAAATACCGAAACTAGATCTGCTAACTTCAATTCCCAAAAAATATTTAAGACTTCCTAGATCTTTGATGGTAAAAACACTATGCAATGCATCTTTAAGTGTCTGAATTATACTACTATTAGTACCATTAATCAACAAATCATCCACATAAACTACCACCACAGTATAAGAGTGAGCATTCTGCATGATGAACAGAGAGTAATCCTGTTGGGATTGAGTAAAACCAAAATTAAGCAAAAATTTGCATAATTCTTTATTCCAAGATCTAGAGGCTGTTTAAGTCCATAAACGGATCGTTTCAAGCCACATACTTGACGGGTAAAGCTTTAGTATAACCTTGGGGTGGCTGCATATACACCTCTTCATCTAAATAACCATGTAAGAAAGCATTGTTAACATCAACCTGTTGTATATCCCAACCAAAAGATGCAGCTAATGCTATCTCCACTCTTACAGTTGTAAATTTTGCAACAGGACTGAAAGTATGTTTGTAATCTTTCCCTTCAATCTGTTTATCACCACGAGCCACAATTCCGGCCTTACATCTTTCAATGTTGCCATCGATTAAACTTTGTCTTATATACCCACTTTGAACCTATAGTCGTCTTTCCGGGAGGTAAAACAAGAAGTTCCCAAGTACCGGTTTCCTCCATAGCATCAATTTCCTTTTTTCATTGCCTCTACCCATTCCTGGATGATCCTTAGCTTGATTATAAGTGCTTGGTTCATAAGCGGTTAGCATATTTGCAACACTATGTAGGACAAGATAAAAAAAGAAATAGGGGCTCGAATACACATTGAAAGAAGAAGAAGAAGAAGAAGAAGAAGAAGAAGAAGAATGTTGTAAGGAAGAGGGATATTCAACTGAAATTGATCAAATTTCTGTGGAAGTTTTCTGGTCCTAGTGGAATGTCTAATAGGAATTTGCAAATTAGAGGTGTCAAAAGAAGAATGATCAGCTGAATCAGAAACAGGAGCAATTGGCATAGGATCAACAAAAGAGGTGGAAGGAGAAGAAGAATCAAGATGTGAGTTATCAAGTGTTGGATTAACAAGAGGTAATGAAGGGGAAACATCAATAGGCTTGGAAGATTGGAAAGGAAAAATAGTTTCACGGAACACAACATCCCTACTCGGGATTATCTTTATTTGTACTTAAATCATAAAGCTTATAACCTTTTTGAGCATAAGGATATCCAACAAACACACACTTCTTGGCCCCGGGTGCAAACTTATCTCCCGATGGTTGTGCAGAATAACATAAACATCCCAAAACCCTTAAATGAGTATAATCTGGAATCTTGCCAAATAATAATTCATAGGGTGTTTTCCGATTGAGCACGAACTAGGCATTAAATTGATAAGGTAAGTAGCGCCAACAAACATTCACCCAAAAAACTTCAAAGGCAAAGAAGCATGTAATCTCAAAGTACGAGCAGTGTCCAAAAGATGTCTATGCTTACGTTCAACCCTACCATTCTGTTGAGGATTACCGGGAATACTCCTCCGATGAACAATACCTCTATCAAGAAACAATTTTGCACATGAAGCTTGAAGAATTTCGGTCCCATTATCACCCTTAGTCTCTTAATCCTTACCCCAAATTGAGTGTCCACATAAACAAAAAATGCGATAAAATTGCGGAACCCGAGTCTTATCATGAAGCAAAAATGTCCAAGTAACTGTGCCATATCATCCAAAAAGAAGAAAATAAGTTGCTCGGGAAAGAGATGGTCCGCTATATTTACCCCAAAGATCCACATGTAACAATTCAAAAGGACAAGCAGAATAGATTCGGATGCAATGAAAGGAAGTTTATGATGTTTACCCAAAACACGTGCTTCACAAGTAAAATCACGCTTATTATTTCCGAAATAGGACCCGATACATGTGTGAGTTGCTGGCGGAAATATGTCCCAATCGAGCATGAATAAGCTCAATACTAGGTTTAATAGGTGAAGTAAGAGTATTATGAACAAAAGAATCATTATAGGTAGATTGAACTGGGGAAAGAGGGAATGGCATTACAAGAAATGGAAAGAAGGAAGGAAAAGAACTGAATCAGTAAAGACCGGATTCTCTGATGCCAATGGCTTTGACTTGCTTAGTGACAAGGTCCTGAAAGAAACAGGAATTTTGTTCAAAATGAGCAAACAAATTATTGTGGTCAAGCAATCTTCCAATATACAACAAATTATGCTTGAAATATGGGACATAAAGCACATTTTGTAAGGTAATGTGAGGGGTTAAACATATACTGCCAGCATACAGAACAAATTTAATAGTTCCATCGGGTAAACCAACTTGAACTGGATTTTGAAGCAATGTATATGAATCAAACAAAGCAAGATTGCTGGTCATGTGATCTGTAGCACCAGTATCAATAATCCAACATGTATCAACAAATAGATTATCATTAACATCGGCATTAGAAGCAAGATTGATACCTGCAAAATTAACCTTTGAAGACAAAGGATTATCCATGGAAGAATTATTACCCTGCATCAGCTTGACAAAATCATTATACAGAGAAGATACAACACTTGGATCCAAAACAGAATTGTTACCAGAAACAAAAGGAAGAACCATAGAACTTGATCCTTTTCTACTATCATCATGAGCTATAGGAGCGGGACCAAGTATTCCAAGATTACTTTTGGTATTAGTGCCAAATCCACCATCGCCTCCTTTCCCTTTCATAACAAGATACCACTCGGGATATCCAATTATCTTGAAACATTGAGCAACACTATGACCTTTCTTCTTGCAATGTGTACACACAACATCGTTTTAAAACGCTTGTTGTCTTTCCTTCGTTGATATAAAGGTTTTGAAAATATCTTTGGAGTAAAGGAAGCGTTTACATTCAAGGCACTCATTTCAACCGAATTAGAAGATTGATTGAGCTTATGTTGTTGCTCAAACTGTTGTAAAGTATGATACGCTTTATTTATGGTAGGTAAAGGGTCTAAGCTCAACAAATTAGTCTTCACCGATCATATGAATGATTGAGACCAAAGCAAGCGCCCGCACTTCCTCCCTTTGATCCATCTCAAGAATCTTCTTGAGAATTCCACAATTGCAAGATTTCAAAGCACCATAAGTACAATCTGGAAAACCTTCAAGAATCGTAATTCATCCCATGACCGCTTCCCAATCTACCATAATATTCAGCTATACTATCATTCTCTTGAAAAGTAGAACATTAAATTTCGATGCAACTCAAACAATGAGGAGCATTTGTGTGACCAAACCTCTCAACAAGTTCGGACCACAATTCAGTGGAAGAATTAACAAACATAAAACTAGCAGCTAAATTCTTATCCATAGAATTCAAAATCCATGACATAACCATATAATCATTCCTCAACCATTTTTGATAATCGGAATGTTCGAACACCTGGAGAAGGAAGTGTTCCATCAACGAATTGAAGCTTATTTCGTGCTATTAAAGTCATACGCACACTGCGAGACCAATTGATAAAATTCGATCCAGTAAGTATAGTGTTACCAAGCTGCATGCACGGATGATCTCCATTTGAAAGATAGTAAGCATCATTGAAGTTGATGCTATTATTCAATTGTTGAGAAAAATCTTGAGCCATAGCAAAACAAAATGATATCGCTTTGATTTAGTGGAAATCAATCGAAGAGAGAAAAACAAGATCAAAAGCTCTAGAAAGGAGAAAAGAGAAGAAAGAGAAGAAAGAAAAAAATTTTCAACCTTGAAATTGCTCCGATACCATGAGAAATTAAGAAGAAGAAAACAAAAGAGGAAAGGTAGAGAGAGAATGTGTAAAGAAGAGAGAGAAATTTGTAATCCGATATCTTCTTTATTAATGAGATATTGTAGTATTTATATTACAAGTCTAATCAGTATTTTAGTATATATAAATATCTATACAAAATATCTCTTAAACTCTTAACATAATGGTTGATGCCCAAACCCATGATAGATCCAATTCCAATGCCAATTCCAATTCCAATTCCAAATCCAAAATCAACCACACTTCCACAAATCAACCATAATTCTAGAAATCAAATTCGGAGCTCTCGAAGATGAAGAGCGATAGATTTCCAGATTTCCATCTCCAACAACTATATATATATATATGTATATATATATGTATATATATATATGTATGTATATGTATGTATATATATGTATATATATATGTGCTTTTCTCTCTATCTGTTTCCACAGAAAAAAAAAATAGTGTAACTTACACTACCAGAATTATAATATGAATCAAGGGTTTGGGCATCAACCATTAAACTACATAAATCAACATTCACGGTGTAGCAAAAATTGTTAGTGTGGAAGTGTGGTTGATTTTGGAATTGGAATTGAATTTGGATCGATTGAAAATGAGGGGAAGTGGAATTGGGGGAATTGGATTTTTTTTTTTTAAACAGTGAAATGACATTTTTGTCCCTGAAAAAATAATTTTTTTAATATAAAATGACCCTGACCAACCCAAAAAAATTAACGGAAAGGATGAAATTGACCAAAATTTATAATATAAGGGATGAAATTTTCAAAAAAAAAAATAAGAGATAAAATCACAAAAAAATTATAATGTAAGGGACCTTTTTGGCCAATTTGCCAATAACAAATATCACACTATTCAGAAAATCTATTCTTACAAAGGAAATCAAAAGAGCCAAGCTTTAATTCAATATACAATTTTGAATATCTTCCCATTTGTGACTACCGTAATTCCCTTTTCCTATCGCTTAATATCAGCACTTCCTCGCCCATAAGAGAAGCAAAATATAAACAAGGATAAGATTTAAGGGAAAAGGTAAAAAGAGGGGGCAAAAATATCACATATCAGATAAGATTAATGTTGACGCAACTACTACATAAGCTACAAAGATGAAAAGTGCCATCTGAAAGAAGAGTTTTGGATTGTCTCGCACATTTGGAGACGTTACTGCCCTGCAAAAGGATAGAATCATTTTGTCAACTTCCTGGGCAAATAATGACATTCAATTACAAAGAAAGAGGGGGGTAAGTATTATCTACAGCTTTAGATATAATCCAAGATCTGAAAGTAAAAAAAAGGAAAAATACCTAGCAATGCGTTGTGAAAGTCGGTGGAAAGGCATACTTTGGATAAAAACGATGCCAGGTCCTGTTAGAACTGCATTAACGAAATTATCTCCCTGCAGTAGAAAAAAAAACCTTGCTTAAATACGAGTTTTTCATTTAATCAACAGAATGATTGATGATAAGGGGGGACCCTACACTTCCATCCAGATCCAGAGAATCTAAGACAAAAAAATCTTGTCCGCATGAAAGTTGATTGCTATCTTAATATAATATTGGTTACATAAATACATTTAGTTTAGGCTTGTATTCCTTACAGCTAGAAGCTGTCCATGGACTTCCTTTTGTTCATGGTTTGACTATGGTGCTGTTTGGTAAATGTTATACATGTGGCTGAGTAAACTTTCACTCTAGCTTATACTATATAAGCCCTTCCAAACTTTCTATGAACTAGAGGCTCCTCTTTCTTCAAGCTAAGATGTAGACAGAGAAATCTTAAATGGACAAGATAAGATAAAGAGTGAAAGAGGCATACGGGACAAAAACTTACCCCAAATACCACTCTTCTTACAGGGCCATTATAAGTCATTTGTACATTGATGGTTGATGACAAAGCAATAATGCTTGGCAAATCAACAGCAAGTACTTCTCCAACCTCCAGATTTTTCTGCACAACTGGGAAAGGAAAAACACAGGAAAAACAGGAAATAGGTATCACATCATTTGATTGAGAATACTTCAGCAGATGAGGTTTAGGGTTATTAAGTTTTTTTCTCTCCCAGCTTAATGAAAAAACAAAATATAGACCCAATATAATCCCATATGGAGAACAAATATAGACAACTTCAAGGGGTATATGCATTACTCAATTTAAGCATCCTTGAGCTATACTTTCTAGAAGGACAAATAACAATAGACTTTTGGTTCTCATCCCTAACACAAGTCCAAATGAGCCACATCTACCTAGAAAAAGAATAGGAAAAGACCAACTCAGAATAGCAATGCCAAATGACTCATTTCCATCTTCGAGAAAAAGAAAAAAAACATATATATTACTTTAAATTTCAATCTAGACCCAGGTCATTCATAAAATTTACGGGTAACATAAACAATCTCCGACTCCACTAAGATATGTTGAGAACATTGAAATGTGTACCCATAAATGCACTTAAAGAAACAAAGAAAATTCAAAAAAATTGACCCGCTGTCAATTCCAATAACACCACTTGGAAATAGTAAGCAAGGGGAGAGCATGAAATGATGTTTCAAAACTGTGAGAGTAAGTCAGACAATGTATACCAGAACCTCCACCAACTACGAAAGCAAGCCCCTGCCCAGATATCTTCTGCCTCAAAAATCCCTGCAAACATTAAATTAACATATCATGCAATGCAAACCAATGCACATTGAGTGATTGAACCAAAAATCAACCTGGGGACATAAACACCCCCAAAAAAAGAATAAAAAAATCCTTTCACCTCACCTCTATACTGGTAACCACATTTCGAGGCCTTTGATCAATGCTGTTATTGACTTTTACATCATTTATTGAGCAAAGAAATGCATCTGGCTACACCATTAACAAATTAATTTAAATCAATTCACTGATAGATAAATGAGGAACAGGCAGAAAGTGGAAAAAGTATTATTTGTTCAATAATAATTAATCTTCCATTTCTTAAAACAAATGTGTGTATTTTTTTTTTTTTTCTCCTTTCTTTTATTCTAAAAAGTTTCAAAATAAACCTCATTAGTTTAAGAGACATGAAAGCCCCTATCACATAGAGTCAAGTCCCCACCACTGATGACATTAATTAATAAGAGTATATTGGCATTCCTATGTTTAATTGATCTGCCAAATGTTTTTGCTAAGTCAAAATAGGACATTTAACTTTCAGAAGGGCAGGGAAATTTTAAAAAAAAAAAGTATTTAACAATTTTAACAATACTCAGAAAAAGGAAATAAAAAATCAGTAGAATTCAATACCTGGCACAACATTTGACCACCAAAGATTGCTAAATCAATCTGCAAACAAATGAGAATCAAAGGTATACAGAAAGCGTTTGATGATCTATTGTTCATTGAGATTCTCAATCATAACCAATGATACCATAGAATCTAGCAATGGTTTGTTAAATTACCGGAAGGATCTTTGCTAAAGAAGATGCAGCAATTCCCACGAATCCATCAGTTGAACCAGTATTATGCAGAACTATGCTAGTCACAGTCTTGCCAAAAAGCCACTGCCAGACACCTGCTTCATTCTCTGGAGCATAAATATTTTCCATTTGGATTGATCCAGACATGTAGCACATTGAACCTGAAAATCATCCCAGCAACCTACATTAATGTCTAAAGTGGACCTAATTGGAAGAATCACATATTCCGTCAATTAATCAAACATTACAAAGGCCCATAAATCAGTTCTGAAGAGAGCAGCATCATCTGAGAGAAACCATTTTGGAATGTTCACGAGTTTGTTGGATACAAAGACTTCAAGTTCCAGTGAGTTTCTTTATTAAGACAAAACTATTGAAGCCATTAGGATGCAAGTTCCCAAGCACATTGATTATTAGGTGACGAAACAGGCATACATAAAGGTAGTCTACACTGTCCACCTCAAGCAGACTTTTAATGGGAATATATAGAAGATCCATTGAATGTAAGAACACTAGAAACTGAGGTTGCATCACATTTATATCCTGAGTTCTATCAAAACCAAATGAATTTTCTTTGATAGCCTCAAGTTCTATTTTTCTTAATCAAAATGCCAAAAAACCGATTCCAGAATTCAGAAGAATCAAGGATTAACCTAAACTAATCAAGAGTTAGCAGAAGATCAATTTGTAACTTCATCCTTTAAGTTCAACAATCAAAAATATATATTTTTCAGTTCAACAAGGTAGCATACAACAAGATGCTTTAACCAATCAATGGACTAAAAACTTAAAATGCCTCAGATTTTCAATTGATACTGAAAAAGAGTTCTTCATTGATCTGTTTACAATCAGAAGGTGGTAGATTCAGGAATTAATCAAGGCAAATAAATGATTTACGTTACAAAAGGCATGTTTTGTAATACGAAGCATTCTCTATAAGGAATAAGATAAACAGCTTACCAGGTTTTGCTGTAATCTTCTCTCCAGGCTTTAACATGATCTATGAAAATGCAATGCAAGGAAAAAATCAGATAATTAAACATATGGAAACACAGAGATATTGAGGATGTATTCATCTACTAAGTTAACAAAATTATGTACCTGAACTATCTGAGATTCGCCACCTAAAATCTGAAATGGTGTTATGGCATCTTGTGGACTCTGAGAGGGAAAAGAATCGTGTTATGAACTTCACTAAAGTATAGGTAAATAAGTAATATGTCAAGATAAAAAAAGGCAACACAAGTATTTTTTCAGACTTCCAATTTTTTTTGGTCAAATTTTACTATTTTTTTGAACTGAAAAATAGAGAACATGTAATCTATCAAAGCCACAGTACCTCTGAGATATACCACATAGATTTTCTGAAAATTTATTCCCAACAAATTATAACAATTCTTATACTTAAAAATCAATTCTTCTATAAGGGAAAAAGAAATATACACCATAATATTTTTGTCACATTGAACTAAAATTATTCTCTGATGCAACATATTTGAAGAAAGAGCCTTGGACTTTGTCAAGGCTGTCTATTGTGGCTGACATTTCATTTCTTCAAAACTATAAACAGGTAAAAGGTCAAATACCTTTTAGTTCTTCATGAACTAAATCGAAGCCCGCCTATTTCTTCCCACCCCACCCCTCTCCTTTTTCTTTTCTTCCTTCCTCTTCGTCTCTCCTGGAACCATATGTCATTTATGTCAAATCTCAAAAATGTATTACTTTCAATGGTTACAATTGGGGCCACCATTTCAAATAGTAATGCCAATTGTCTTTAGGGAGACACAATTCATTAAGATTTAAGAACCTGTAAACCAATCTACCACTTCAAGGATGTCAGATTAATAACTTGATGCCAATTGGAATGTACAGAGCTGAGGAAAGCAACAGAGTCTAACAATCATTTAATGTCGTACTAGATGATCCTTACCAAAACTACAACTCCATTCAATCAAAAAGAAGCTGCAAAATTAAGATCCAAGTATGCATGCTTAGCAAATCATGCACCTGCAAATTCTCCTATTACCCATGTTCAGGCAAAACCCTTAACATGTGAAGAAGCTTGAGACTCCTATAACACCCCCGCCTCAAATCCATGCAATCTTCACTGCCTTAATTCTATAAGACATCTTATTTCATCGTATCAATGTTCACATCCAACTCCAACCATTCCTATACCTTATGGGAAACAAAGAAAAAACATATCAAGAACTCCAAGATCTAAAGAACCATGCCATTCCTCAACCATAAACATAATTGTACCTGCAGTTCTAATTCCTATCACGAACCTCCATTGCCTCTTACTAAATGCTTTGTGCTATAAAGCAGTGCAGATCATAGCGAAAACCCCTTCAGCTTCAAATCCTTCTACTTATATAATATTCGCACAAAACTAACTATGCCAAGTACTGAAATATTTATCCCTTTTTTTTTAGCTCGTAACCAAAATGAATATTAATAAAAAGGGGGAAAAAATAATAATAAAGCTGAGAATTCTTTAATTCAAAGAATTGCCTCTTTATACAGTAGTAAAAGATTAACACATCAATAGCAGAACCAAATATCATTCCGAAATTCTAACTATGAACAGAAACTGAATAAGGGGAAAAAAATGGAAGCATAAAAAATAGAAAAATAAATTGACATTTCTGTAGATAAACGGAAAGATACCTGGTAAACGAATGGCTGAATAGGGGTTGAAAAAAATGGGGCAGCCATGATGGCAGCAGAACTAGGAAACAGATATCGAAGATCACTGATTTTTCAAGAAACCATTACATATATATATATATATATATATATATATCAACTCCAAATTTTCAGATCGCTGAACAAATTTTATTTTTCTGTCGAATTTCAAACTACGTGTTCTTGGGGTTTTCTCTGTTTTTTCTTCTATTCTTCACTAAATTCGATTTATTTCGTTTTATTTTTAATAATACAACGATACCACGTCTAAGAAGTTGAGGTGGTGATCCTGGATTGGCTGGTTTCTCTCTGTATACGTGGCAAACTGGATCAGTTGAGCTCTAACTTTTTGAGACAGTACAAAATTCTCAGGAGCCTTTTTGGGCTTCAGTCCACAACACAACAAGAGTGAGCCCGACTTATATACTAATTGTTCGGCCCGTTACAAATGTTTCTGTGTATGCTGTAAAGTGTGTACACCAACAACCCGGTATTCTACGTGTAACGAACTTGATTCCTTTCAACAAAGTTCGATTTTAAATTAATTGAAACAAAAATTAGTTACTGAATATTAGAAAATTAAACCAAAAAATACAAGTAGAAAGCGTTTTTTTTTTTATACCCACTTGGGGCGTCTAGTGTCTCCATTTTATTTGGTGAGACTAATCTGGACTCGGCTTGCGGAGCGCTCGCAGAGTTAACTCTTACTCGATGGTGAGGGTCCGACCAGAACTTTTTTAAGGCATGCACTAACCACCCCAGGGGGATTCGAAATCTCGACCATCCGCCCTGGAGGAAGCATTAGAAGTTCCGCGCACCAACTCCCCCAAGCTACTGGGTTCAAGTGGAAAGCGTTTAATGTTATAAAATATAACAAGAAAAATTGTGGGCTTAACACAATAAAAAAAATATTATAAATACTAAACGAGTTGCATGAGTTTGACATTTATTGAGACTTTTCTTGTGTAGGAAGTAGACTCTTGAAAGCAACTAATGTTTAATTCGAATTAGTCGAAACAATGACTTTAAATATTGAATGATTCTCTCTCTATATATATTATATATATGCTCATAAATAATTATGTCAATTGTTGTTATTTTAGTTATATTCAAGATAAAATGTGAGTTATTGTATCACTCATCCTACGTGTAAATATGTAACAATGTATGATATTATATAATAATGGACTTATATTGTCATCATTATTTTGGAATATATTAATAATGACGGTATCAATTAATTATTATGAGTACAACCTTCCCATCAAAAAAATTATGAGTACAACCTAAATCTAATTATTATTATATTTATATAAAGTTATTTTTCAGAATTATATTATTTTCCAATGATAATAATAATAATTATTTTTTTAAAAAAAAAAAAGTAATAACAACTTTCTTGAGGTACAAGCAAGCATACTTCACTCCACGGGGGAACAAACATTTCCACGCTCGCCAGATGAATGATGAATTCTTTCTCTTTTTTTGCTGATGAATGATGATTTCAGGGTTGGTTTTTGTTTTCCCCTTTTTCTCATTTGAATCATTGACCAAAAAAAAAAAAAAAAAAAAAAATAATGTTTGGAATAGGAATGGCAATCACTGTAATTTTACATAATTTTTATTTTTTTTTTTTTCATTTGCTTACCGGATTTTTTGCCAAATATTTATATTCATTTTACCAAATAACTATAATATTTCATTTTGAATTTTCTTTAAAAAATAATAATTACTACGATTATTGTAATTTTATTATGTATAGATATATTTTAGAATCAACACTTGAGTTTGGTTTCAATTACACGAGATGCCTTATTTGAATTTCTCGAACCAAAAGATTTATGAATCGAAATTCTAATGCATATAGATACAAATGGTTCAATAAGAACAAAAATTTTAAGAACATATACTTTTTTAGTAGAAGAGTCGCCTTCAATTAATGTTTAATCGATTGCATATTAATGAATATTTGATTGATTAGTCTGATAAATTGGAAATTTTTTTTAAAAACACTTTTTTTTTTTTATAAAAGAAATCAACATTGTAAATATCAGGATCAAATTTGACACAAATCACCATATCTTATATATATCATATATAATATCCAACAGTCTTTTTTTTTTTTTTTTAAAAAATAAACCACCAATTACAACCACATATTTTTCAGTTAAAAACAATTTAAGATGCTAAAATATTATTATTTTATCTTCATAGTTACATCACTATAAAAAACAATTAAATAAACCGGATTTCGTTAACGTATTCTTTATATAAATATTACATTATATATCCAATAAGAAAAACATTTAATAAAATCAAGGTTTTGTTGTAAAAGATTCCTCAATAATTTGATGACCTTGAAAGGAAATAATAAGCAATAATAATAATAACAATAATAATAATAAAGAAAATTGTTGAGCAGGTTTCCTTACATAAGCTAAAGCATTAAAATAAAGCTAATGCTAATCTACTTTTGATAAACTAATGTTTTATTTGGATAATATATATATATATATATAACGTAAAATTTCCTTGGTCAAATATCAATGTTTTTTCTTGGCTATGTGACAACTATACAATAAAGGATAATTTGTTATATTTTTATTTTTAGCAAATAAAAAATAAAAAAAAAGAAAAAAAAAGGTCAAATATCAAATGTTCTTGGTTATGTGACAACTATACAATAAAGGATAGTTTGTTATTATTTTTATTTTTATAAATAAAAAAAAAAAAAAAAAAAAAAAAAAAAAAAAAAAAAAGGCGCAGCAGTTGAGGGGAAATATGAGGAAGGATGGAATAAGGATGAGGAGGACCAACGACCAAAACTCCAGGGAAAAAAAAAATTGAAAACAGATCATACATACATAAACATGGCAACCATAGCCATCTCTGTCGAAATTCCGGGGCTGATTACTTTTTCTTCTTATCCATTTTCGCCTCTTTGGCTTTCGTTTCCTTTTCCTTTCCCTTTCCTTCTCCAATTCCTTCCAACTATATTTGATCTTCCATCTTCCATCCAATTTGGAGGTATGAGTATTATTTGAATCAAATATTACTGCTGTACACAACAACATGTGTATATGTATATATATATATATATATATATATATATGTATATATATATATTTATTTATGTAAATATGTTGGTTATGTATAAGTGTAAATCATTGATTTGATCCAAATCCTTGTAATTGGTTATCTGTTTTTTCAGTTTTTGTTGTTCGATCATCGTTCTGTGGAATTTGATGAAGATATTGTCAGATATCTCGCTGATTAATTTCTGCTAATTTGAGTTCAGGAGCACAGTTCAATATGCTTGTGTTTTGTACGGATTTTGTTTGTTTTTCTTTTGTGGAGATGGCGAACTATATTTGTGTCTGGTTGAAAATACGGAAACACGAGAAAGGATAAGTAGAGTTCTGAGTTCTGAAATATGGAATTCTCGACAAAAATATCGGAGGAAACCTATATTTTTTTTATGCTTTTACTGCCGGATTCTAATCCTTGAAGAGACTGGTATTGAAAGTGAAGTAATAGTTGTTGTAACACATCTTCTGGATTGTAAGTTTAACATTTTTTAAAAACACTTCGTTCTGGAAAGAGCGAAATTTTGCTACGGAAAAATCTTTTTATTATTTTTTAGGTTAACTAATTTAGCGGGCTATTGCAGTTATCACTGCTCAAATAGTACATCATAAGCCTCGCTGATATATCCTGTCTTAGGTATCATGAGTTATATTGCTTAATGGATTTTGATGACTCTACTGTTAGCTTTTCAGAGTTTTTCCAATCTGTTTATTTCTTTTGTGGAGCTTTGTTTTCTATGCTTTGGGGAATTTAACAGGGTTTAGTAGAACTTTTTTCTATATAATTATTTCCAATTTAAGTTATTTCTGCAGGAAATTCATAATTTGAACATTTATGACTTGGATAAGTATTATTTGTATATTAAGGCAATGCATGGTTATGAGAAGAAAAAAGGAAGGGTATAATTCAATGAACTGACTTGCAAAATTTCTTGATTGCTTTCTTTTCTTCAATTTGCTTGCAAAGCATGCATCTGTCTCTCTGCATAAGATAATGACATTTATCTTCTTCTTTGTTGTAGACTTTCTGGTATTTCCAGTCCATGAACTCCAGATGATGTTGGAAGGTTGGAATTTCTTATCATGATATTGCTAGACTGAAATTTGAGAAGCATTTACCTTCTTCATATGAGGAGAAAAAGAGAAAATATCCAACACTTATTCAGTGTGAAGCTTCGGTTTATATAGCACTGCTTTGCTGTTAAGTTGGATAAACAAAATGATTGACTTATTGAGGAAGGTATTTGTTGTTCTGATTTTACTGATTGATTGGAAGAAACTGTTGTTTGTGAGCTCCATTCTTAGTGTGGGAAGTATCTTTGTGCAAACTTCTAGACTTCCTTACCCACTGTATAATTGGGTATTTAGCCCCTCAACAGTTCTAACCTATCATAATGCAATATCTGAAGATTCTCCAATTACACTTATTAAGCGGCTTGGTGTTATTCAAGTTGACCCTTTAAGGGTTTCTCCCAATTCTTCAGCCAGGCCGAATCATTCAACACTTGGAACGGAAGGAGAAAATCTTTCTAATATAAAAAGGCAAAGGAAAAAAGGAAGCCAAAGAAAGCATGGGAAGCCAATAGATATTATCACTAGTCCACCTTCACCTCATTATGTAAATATGTCCAAAGATCTGCTGGTAAGTGTTTAATAATATATATAGCATATAAAAATGCTAACTTAGCCTCTTTCTCAGTCTTTAAATGATTATTTTCTAATCCTGTATGTCAAAACAAAAATCAGGCATCAAATGTCATTACATTATTGATAAAAATGTTTCCTTTAATCAAATACATGAATTGTATTGTTCTTGTTGGTGGGTGTCAAGATGTTTTAGTTACTGGTTTTAATATTTATTGAATCATCCTCATTTTCTTCTTCTAATATTATCAAACTTTTTTCCCAATATACTGTGGATTATGCAGAAACACTTGTGGTCGATGAGACCAAATGAGTCACTTGTATATGCTAGAACAGAGATTGAAAATGCCCCAGTGGTTTTTGATGATCCAGACCTGTACGCTCCTCTATTTAGGAATGTATCTACATTTAAAAGGTACTTCTCATGCATAAGGTTCTCCTGGACTAGTGTGCAGCAATGCATTACAGATTTAAATTGTTAAGGGTGAGCCTTGGTGAAACAGTTTTGGTCCATTTTGAGCTATAAAGGTCAAGCCTTTATAGGCATTTACCCTCATATAGTTTGCACTAAATATGAGGCTTGTGCATTATTTTGTTCATTCTTTATATTCTTTTTACAGCCTGACATACTAAAAAAATGTAGACACATTATCTTAATTGAATTGTTTCTCATGTAGAAGCCTGACACAAACGGTTTGGTTTGACTTTTAATTAATGCTACGATTAAAATACTCTTTCCCCCAGGGTACTGTTGCATCTTTCACTAGTTTCTTATGATCTGGATTAGAAAAATATTAAGAGATACATTTTCAGGATGCTACCTTGTATTTTTTTTAACTAACAAAATCTTTTGCTAGTCCTAATTCTTTTGTTTGCTAAGATTCAGTAACTATCTTTTCCTGCTGTTATCTTTTAAACATCTCTTGTCCTATTTCCTAGAGTAACTTGAAAATGGACACCTAGACTTCTAAAAGGCTGTGAATACCTAATATGTTAGTTGCTTCTCTTGACTCTTATCAGCAGCCTCATCCACTTATATCAATTACTCTGAACTTTTGTAGTACTCAAATATTTTTCATTGCAGTGCCAAATATTTTTTTACGAGAAATAACTCATCTCCAAGAATTCTATACTTTCAAAAGTTATTTCATGTTAAAGGAATAGTGGAATGATACTGCTTTAGGAGAACTTAAAGCTCGGAAAACATTTTGGTTCGGTTGTATTAAGTTTTCTACTCGTATCACAAGTCAGGAACATAAGTCTTATCTGTCAAGGAACCATTGGTAATGATTATTTTCTTGATCAAAGAGGAAAGTGAAATATCTTTTTATGTATATTGATTAGCTAAGCTTTGAAGTTCTTCATCTTTCATTAGTTAAAGCCTCATCAAATCTGCAGCCTCCATTAGTTAAATTCAGGTTTGTGGAGATGTTTAATGAAATATGGGGAATATGTTCATAAACAAGTTTAAGTACTCCCATATTTCTTACTAGCATCGATTTAAATTTAAATAACAAACACAAAATCAAGTGCAAATTTTATATATTTTCTTTCACCCTGTTGTTTTTGTATTAAATTAACTGTGCTTACTAGTTAAATATCTACACTTCAACCTCATTTCATTTCATGCTTATTTCATGTACAGATTTTGCTTTAAAACAAAATTGTGAAAATTTCAGGAGCTACGAGATGATGGAGCTAATGCTTAAGGTATATATCTATAAGGAAGGCAAACGACCCATTTTCCATCAACCTCATCTTCAAGGAATTTATTCCTCAGAAGGGTGGTTTATGAAGTTGATGGAGGAAAATAGACAATTTGTGACAACAGATGCGGAAAAAGCTCACTTGTTTTATCTTCCATACAGTGCACGTCAGTTGCAGAAGGCTCTTTATGTGCCTAACTCTCATAACCTTAAACCGCTATCTCTTTTTCTGCGAGACCATGTGAACTTTCTGGCCACTAAATATCCTTTTTGGAACCGGTCTCATGGATCAGATCATTTTCTAGTTGCTTGTCATGATTGGGTATGGGAATATGATTGCATTGTTTTCCTGTACTCTATATATGTCATTTCTTATTATCCTCTGCTGCAGTTTTTTTACCATGATAGTTTTGGATATGCTAATTTGTAACATGCTTAGCTGATAGGAGTTTTTCCTGCCTTTCTCTTGGATAGAGCAAATTGATTAAAGATGGTCAAACCACCTCCATATTACCTAAGACTATGACTGGTGATACTTACTTGATTTTTGTATGTCCATTATATACTTTATGGTTTTTACTGTCATGTTGCAGACATTTTGCATCTTGCATCTTCTTTCTGTGTGTGCATGAGAGATTTACAATAGAAGGTTATCATATATTACATATTCGGGGGTAGTTTGGTTAAAAAACGAGGTCTTTTTTAACTAGTGAAATCTCTTTGGCAGCTTCATGTTAAGCTTACTTCCTGTTCCTACAACTGTACCCCTGTTGTTTCTGTCTGTGCATATTGATGCTCTTGAAAATTAATAATTTGCTAAGAATTTTTGTTCAGAGTTCCCTGAATATGCATGTCCACTTCAGTTTATGAGAGGGTTGATTAAGTCGTTTTCTAGATTTAAACATCTGTTATCTTGTGAGTTATTACGGATTTGATTTTCAATTTTCGTAACTAATCAATCTTATCTGGAAACGTGATTTTACAGGGGCCTTATACATTGGCTGAACACAAAGAGCTGAGGAGAAACACAATTAAAGCTCTCTGTAATTCTGATGCTTCCGAAAAAATCTTTATCCAGGGAAAGGATGTTTCCCTTCCGGAAACAACCATAAGAAATCCCCGGAGGCCTCTTAGAAATATTGGCGGGAAGAGAGTGTCACAGCGTCCAATTCTGGCTTTCTTTGCTGGACACATGCATGGTAGGGTCCGTCCAAGGCTTCTGAAATACTGGAGAGACAAAGATGAAGACGTGAGGATTTATGGTCCTCTGCCCAACAGAGTGTCCAGAATAATGTCGTATACTGATCACATGAAATCAAGCAAATATTGCATTTGCCCCATGGGTTATGAAGTAAACAGCCCAAGGATCGTGGAATCCATATACTACGAGTGTGTCCCAGTTATCATTGCTGATAATTTTGTCCCTCCGTTTAATGAAGTGCTGGATTGGAGCGCGTTCTCTGTAATTGTTCCTGAGAAGGATATTCCCAGATTGAAGGGGATTCTCTTAGCTATACCTTTGAGAAAGTATGTTATCATGCAAAAGAATGTAAAAATGTTGCAAAAACATTTCCAGTGGCACTATAAGCCTGTTAGATATGATTTATTTCATATGATACTACATTCAATCTGGTCAAGCAGGCTAAACCAGGTTCAATTACACTCATCTGCAGCTTGATGTTTTATACGACCTTTACTTTTCTTTGCCTTCTTTGCAGGCTAAAAGTTTTATTGTTTTTCTAAATCACTCTTCTTGTTCTTGATTGATGTTTTGCTGTTGTAGTTGGAAAATGACTATAGGGAGTGATAATCCTTGCATTTTCTAAATTTGAAATGGTAATTGATAAGATACTTATGTAACACATACACCATAACATATACAATATAATAGATACATCATAACATATATATCACACATACATCGTAACATTACATTATAACACATGCACCATAATATTATTCAAAGATTTATCCAAATTAGAATTTATTAAGTAATATATATTAAAAAAATTTGACCAATTAATTTAACATTAATAATAATTATATAATTTAATACATAAAATTTTGTTATGGACTAGTTAAAAAAATATATATATATAAATTAATTTTATGATCCCTATTATGTCAAGCTGATAAGGAAATATTGAATATATACTCTATATATCTATATATTAATAATACAACTGTTATTGTCTAAAATGCATTTTTTTAATAGATAAAGCTTTTATAAAATGCATATTTCACATGCATTTTAAGATTCTTCAAATTTAAAAAATAAATAAAATGACACTTCTCCCCCCCCAAAAAAAAAAAATAAAATGACACTTATACACTGAAAACGCATATCATACATATTTTTACTCTTTTTTTTTTTTTTTTTGGTTCTGTGTCATTCCTTCACCTTATCTTTCTCTCTCCTCCCTTCCTTCCGAAAATCCTCCACTATCACTGTATGAAGATATTGGTAATTTAGATAGAAGGATTTAAATTATGAGTTAGGTTAATAAACTGAAATTTAAACCATATACAAAAAAAAAAAAAAAAAAAAAAAAAAAAACAAAAACGAAATTGACGAATTTACACACACATAGATGTATATATAAAGAGGGAAAAAAAAAAAAATCAGATTCAGTTTTCCTTGGCAAATTAAGTACGAGAATTTCTTTTAAACCTTGCCTGAAAAGGTGGAGGAGAAGCACAACCAGTATGGCTATTTGACAGATAAAAATCTCCATGCTGGATTGTACATGGCAAGAAGAGAGAGAATTGGCAAAACCTTTCAGAAAGATTTCCTCTCGCTTGTGTATTAAAAGATTTTATATTTTATACTAACCTACATTTTTGCTCATCTTTTGGCAGCTTGTATATATATACACACAAAACATTTGCCTACGCAAATAGTCTCTTTGATATACAAAATGCAACAAAAATGAGCAACACTGCCACGACCTTCTTTGAAGCTAATACCCGGAGGTTTATCCTCATACCATGCTTTCTCATAAATTTCATCCCTGCGCCTCCTAATGCAATCAGCCATTTGACCATAGAACAAAACACAATTTTCATGGCATCTGAAGGACCACAGACCTTCCCTGCATCACTAGACATATCCACATAACACCAGGATGGGCCTGCATGACTGTCTTCTACCTGGTTTAATCCAAGATTCTCGTTCAGCCAATCTGAGAGGTTGATAAGTAATTTTGCAAGCCAAGCAATTTCGTCACTAGATATGTGCCGCTTCATCCAATTGCCTATATACTTTACATCTGTCCCCCTATTGTTCCCAAAACTCCTAGGACAGAATATTTCATCACGGGTAAGCTGAGAATGTACTGGCTCAGCCACCGTAGATGTTGACTTCAGTATAGAGCTACCATATAAGTTGCTTAGCTGTGTCTTTAGAGAGTCCAGACACTGTAAGCTTTGAGCAGTATTGTCCCCAGCTATAGCTTGTAGCTCAGACTCTGCTCGCAATACAAAGAGCTGCAAGAGAGCAGGTTCCAGTAACAATAAGTACAAAGAAAAGCACAGCTGGTAAGAAGATAAACAAGAAAGAGCTAGACACCTGAAGCAGCTGTTGACCACCATCTTCACTTTCACTGAAAAGCCGCAAATCTTTGTTCCAATTCTCATGCAAAAATGACCCATCTGCATTGCTCTCGCATAGGCCATTTTCCCAGTCCTGTTACAATGAAGAATTAGACTACACAAATCAAGTTAAAATCTATATATATTGTCCACAGTGAACAACAAGAAGAATGTGGAAAAATACCTGAAGCTCTTCACGGACAGTTGGAATAAATCTATATAGTGAATTCAGCAATGATTTGGATGATCCAGCTGTCTTTAAGTGAAAAACAGTGTCTACATTTTTTATAAGGTCCAACAGCTCTGTTGATGAAGCTAAGATGCTTATCACCTGTACAAGAACAGTAGGATCAGTAGAAGAAAGACAAGAACATAATACCTAATTATCAAGCAATAAATACATTTGAAATATACGCGTCCATGTAACTTATAGCCAATAAAAATTTTGCCCTATGTAGATTTGATACTGGCTATTTGTCTATGGTTTGCTAGATAAATCATGCAATGTAATATTTGCCAAAGTAAATGAAAAACAATACAAATAATAGTTACATATTCATAAAATGATTTCTGTAGCAGTATCAGTAAGTTTAGCCATCAAATCCATATCATCACAACACTTTATTTAAGAAAGTATTTACCTGTTGATAGCAGGAACCTTTTGAGTTTCATACGGATATCAAGCACACACATTAATTTCTCAAATCAATTGAATACAGTTGCCATCAAAATGTATTTGAGACGTAAAAGTAAAGCGTGATAACTGATAATGTCACGAGAGCCTTCAACGAGTGTGCTTCTTTTGAGAAATGAAGATACAAAGTACAGCTGGATTATAGAAATAACTAATCACATATCTTTTCATATATATATGGGAACATCATTTTGTAGAAGTCATTTCCACTAATGTTCCATCCACTATGACAATCTATCATTCTATTTTCAACATCATAGGAACAGATATATCAGGAGCTTCCTAATGTCATCCATCTCCCAGAGTAACAACTTCATCATTTAATTTTTCTCATTAAGAACAACACTATGAAGGTACAATAAAGAACAGAAAAGAGAGCCACAAGACAAAATTAATATACGTGATTTTTGCATGATGAAAACCAGAAAGTAGAAGATGTACTCTTAAAGCGAAAATTATAAGAAAACAAACAATTAGGCTTCCTTGTTGACTTCTGAACACACTGACAACCAAAAAAGAAAATTTTATGTGATTGTCAAAATATCTGTAAAACACATGAACCACGACTAAGTCCTTGTTCCAAACTCCTAATGCATAACCATGGTTCAATGGGCGCAGTAAGCCACTTGAGTGTAATTATTCATGATGTTCCCTTTTGTCTTTATCAACACATGGAATTATTTCAACCACAAAAATTGCATGTATTCAGAACTGTAGCTCAATCCCAGACGTACAAATGAAGTGAGGAAATTAACAAATCTCAGCAATGACAATAAATCACTCTCTCTCGAAGGTTATGGATCTCAAAACAATATAAATATCACCAATTGGCTTTATCGTTCTTTTAATTTTAGAGGAAATAAAAATATTTTTTTGATGATTTTTGATCTATTTCTGCTTTGCAATCAACTAATGGGTCCTTGAGACATAAGAAGCATATTAACCTAATGGGGTATCATAAATCAACTTTGAGAAGATTAACAGTAAAAGGGAACACACCTTTGAAACCATCTGTACTATAACTTCTGGATTTGTATGAAGGAACTTATGAGCAAAGCCAATAAAATGCATGACCAAGGAACTGTAGTATAGATAATTAGCCAACACAAACCACTGCCAGGAAGATGAATAACCATGACTTGATGTCTGCAAAACCTCTTTCCATCTATCTTTGCATGGCATATTGATAGTTGCATCGAATTCTGTAAACTCATCCGAGCTAATCTTCCAAGGCTCCATGTAATTAACCCAGACGTTAAATACTTCAGACACATTTTTCAATGATGTTTCCACTGGGCAAAACAGAAATGTTCTCAAGATGAATCTATATAATGGTCTCCGAATCAATGAGGTCCATGAATCAATGGACTGCAAATCCAAAGAAGCATCCCTTGGTTTGACCACATCAAGGGATCCTGGAATTTTCCGACAAGGACTTCCGGCTGATTCAACCTTATCATACCCCCCAACCAATATAACAGAACTAAGAGAGAGATATTTCACAAACACATCAATAACCTCACCCAGACCTGAAGTTGGAGGAGTCTCATCCAAAACTGAACGAAAAGGTAATAGCAAGCCATACGATTTGCACACACTCAGAGGTAATGGCGAGAAATCATTATCCACCAACCAAAACTGTATCACAACATTAACTATAAATTCTGCTCTTTCTATAACAGAGTTGTCATATCCCCATGAATAATGAAGCAGAGAGCTACGATATGGTTGAAGGGCATTAGATTCATATATAGGCACAAAAGTACAGAGATATGCATAAAGTAGCCGAATATATAAATTACCCTCATTTTTCTGCTCTGTTCCACGTTTACTACTCGACAAACCTGGTATGGAATAAGCCCAGTTCTCAAACCTAAACACGTTGTTCTTTTGGACCTTGACTTCCTCTGGACCCTCAGTATTACCTCTGCATATAGCACAATATGCAAACCAAAACATGTAATACTCAAAAACATTCAATTGAACCTGACAAGGTGAACCTTTAGCTGGATCCTCCTTAACTCTATTCTTTAATAAAGGGCACATATCTGTTAAAGCCCGAGAATCACGCTCGTTTAGAAGCATAATGCGAATCCATTCAGGCAATCGCTCATTTGGAAAGACATACTTGACAAGACAGTGCCTATCAACAGCTGAAATGGAAGATAAGAGAACGCCATTTGGAGATAATAGGCTGAAAATTTTATCTGCATGCAAGTAAATGAGCGTTCATGTAAAAAATCATTAAGTAGTAGTAAATAATAATCTTCCTACTCACTAGAAAATAAAGGCGAGCGAAAGAACAAGTTGTACGAATCCTGTATGATAAAGGAAAAGCAAGAATAATATCGTTGATGAGTTAAATCCAGTTTCACCGGCTGAACAAAAACATTTCAAAACTCACAAACCTCAAACTTATACAAAAGAGCATATCAATCGAGCTAGGAAAAACAAATCAAATCAGTTCAATTCAATAAAACAAACCACTGAGTTCAGAGCCGCCGGACAAGGTAGCGGTATCAATCCAACCGTTGGGAGATTGAGGCTTGGTAGATGAAGCGGAATCATCGAAGCCGAATATTTTGCAAATTAGGGTTGGAAAAGTAATGGAGAAGAACCATCGCGCTTGGTCCGGCGTATGTTTTTGCAAAAAATGTTCTACTCCAGCACAAACGGTAGCGATCTCCGGTGGCGATGCCGCAGAGAGTATAGTTTTCACCAGCTCCACCGCCTCCGTCTGCACGTCAGTGGCGTAAGAGTGCCCAACCATAACTGATGGAAAAAATGGAGAAATATTTTTGAGCTCAAAGGAGAATTAACAACTACTAGGGTGTGCGAGGAAGAGGGAAATGCTAGGGCAGAAGACAGAGAAGGATAAGAAGGCTAACGAAGGTTTTAACGAAGAATACATATTTAAATGATGGACGAGGCAAATGGCGGGTTTAAAATGGGAGTGGAAGAAACGGAGCATCTGGAATCAGGGAGGGGTTACGTGGCGGTGAGGGCGGGTTCTTTTCTTATTTCGGTCCCACAAGTAAAAAAAGAAAATCAAATTTCGATTAATTTCAATTAGCTCCCTACCCTTTTTCTTTAATTTTATTTTGCTAAATTACATTGAAATATCTAACTAAGCTATATGAATAGGTTGGCTTTATTCTCGTAAATACTATATAAGGTTACGATAATGATATATCTAATTAAGAGCTATCACAGATAGGTTGGTTTTGTTCTCGTATTATGAATGTTATATAATGTAATGAGATTGACAATTATTGTGGACGTGTTATGTAAAAATTAGAGTGAAATCTTATTTCAAATAATAGTTACATACACAAACGATTTGAATTCAAATTAGTTCAACTAATGACTATGAATGGTATAAAATTTAAAAATTAAAAAAAAAAAATTGGTTAAACTATTTAGTATTTGAAGTCATCACGACTCTACTTATTTAGATTCGATCCAAGTTGTACCGCATACTCCAATTTTTACTCAGGAAAGGCTTCACTCTCGCTCTTACGTCGACTCAAATTAATCTAGATGCGGTCCAAATTGTATTTTTGAATCCAAATTTTACTATAATTCTTATGTCACGCTCACTTGAAATAGAGATAAGTAAAATGTGTGAGAAAAAAGAAGGTTAAAAACAAAAGGCGATGAGTCCAACGGGCTATGTTCTAAGGCCCAATATCTGTCCCCTTCCGATGCTTTTAATAGACTCGGGCCTAGATCCAACTCTGGGTGAGAACAATTGGCTAATGTATTCGGCCAAATATTTGTAAATGATTAAGGGCCCACATCCAACTTATGGTTGGTTTGAAGGTTACGAGCTGGGCCTTTTCCACCCCTTTACCAAAAAACTCCCTCTTTTTTTTTTCTTAAAACAAAAAAAAACAAAAAAAAAAACGGGACAGGAGTAACGCAAATATCCTTCTAAAGCTTTTAAAACAATAATAATAATAATAAAGCCATCGTTTTTTTTTTCTCATCTACTATAAAGGCAAAATCAAACATAGGGGTTGACATGGTTCAAATTATTGTTTATAGAAGCCTTTACAATCTTTAAAAATTTCCTGTTAAATTATTCGTTAAATGTAAAAATTAAAAAAAAAAACTCCGAGAGTATTTATATCATTACACAATTTAAATATATTTAATAATATATAATATATACATATGCATTTAAAGAATATTTTAATATACTTAATATATAGATAGATACATACATACATATATATAATATGTATTATTGTATATATATATACTATATATATACATATTATTATAGTATACTATATTATTATGTATATTATTACATATATATATATATATATAATATATATATATATATATAATATAAATATAGAACGAAAAGAAAAAGAAAAAAAAAGTATAATCTAAATTCATTTCATCTGCCACAAGAACCACCATCGGCAAAGTAAATAAATAAATACACACATACAAATACCCAGAAACAGGAAATTCTCAGAGAGGGAGGGGGCAACAACCCTCAGAGAAATCTCACTATCTCTCTCTTTCTATCTTTCTGATAGATTAAACAATTATCTCTTTTTTTTTTTCCTGTGGTGAAAATCACCTCAATCCTTCAAAACATGAAAAGATTGATCAATCAAAAGGATTGAAGAATTTTTTTTTTTCTTTTTCTGTAGGGGTCTAGACTCTAGAGTAATTCATTTAATTTCGTCTGCGATTTTGACTTTTTCTGGTATTTATCATGCTAGTCCTAGATGCTTGGTGACACCTGAAATTCGCACTGAGGTTTTACCCTAATTTTCCATGTTCTCCTTGCTTTCTATGGTCCTCTTTGCGAATCATCGACGAATATAGGGGCAGTCACCATTTTTTTTTTAAACCAGCCACCATTAAATATATTAAAATATTATTAAAATATATATATTAATTATATTTAAATAGTGTAATGACATAAATGTTCTTAGAATTTTATATTTTTTTATTTAACGGATAGATTTAAAAGAATTTTTAACGGAAGAACCAATCTCACAATTTTTTTTATAGTTCATGGACCAATTCCACCAAAAAAAATAATTTGGGATCAATGCCACCAAACCTCTATTGTTTTGGGTACTATTTATGCCAATTTTCCCTACTATAAATAAAGTCTCCTCTTTATTTATCCAAAAATATATATATATAAATAAAGCCATTGGATCTTATGCGGTTCAATTCAGCTCCAGCTTATTTGGGGTAAAAGTGATTATTGAATACGGAAAAATTACAAAAGTAAATAAATAAATAAATAAAGTTTTTGGTTTGATAAAATAGAAAAACACACGTGAATATTACAAAGGTTAAAAGAGAGAATGTCATATAAAAGTCGGGAAAGTCTTTCCCCGAAGTAAGAGAGTTGGACACTGCAAAAAAAAAAAAGCTAAATGAGTTCTATAATTATTATTTAATCTTTATTATTTAACGGTTTGAAGAATTGAGTTTTTTATAGTCTATTTTATCATTTTAATCTATAATTTTATTATTTTTTTATGGTGTAGATATTATTTTATTTTTCTCTTTTAAAGACCTCGAACAAAATGGTTATGTTCTTAAGACGAGACAATTATCAACTAGTTCTATAACTTTATTTAAGTAAAGAAAATTCTTTACCAATTCACATGAGCTTTGGAATTTTAGATATGCATCTTTTGTTTTGTAATATGCAAGAATAGTGTTCTATATATATATATATATATATATATATATATATATATATATATGTATACAAAGATTTATATATAATCAAAATAAGCTTTATAAAAAGAAGAAAAAGTTTGATAACATTACTTCCTTTGAAACAAAACTTTCCCCAACAAACAATTATAAACATGAATAATTTATGAGTTTAGTCTCAAACAAATTTATTTTTGGCAAACTTAGTCCCAAAATATATTTTTTAACTTTTAAAGTCCCAAACTTTTTTATTAGAGAAATATAAGGTCCTTTCTAACAGATTCCGTTAAAAAAATTAAAAACTTAATGGTTTACATTATTTAGTTAATTTAAAAAAGGGTAAAAATGTCATTACAAGTGAAAAAAAAAGAAAAAAATAATTAAACAAAGGGGTAAAAATGTAATCATATATGAAATTAAAAAATAAAAAATATGAAAGTGAGAAGAACGGGGGAAATGAAAAAACGTAGAAGAAGAAGACGACCAAAGGAGAAAGAAGAAAAAAAAAATATTTTGAGAGATATTTGAAAAAATTTAAAACCTTAGAACATCCATTGTTTAAATTAAAAAATTTTTGATTTCAATTAATGAAAACCCGATTAGAAACGAGTTCAATTCTTCTTTTCCATGGAAAAAGCCCTAATTTATATATATTGTAAAAACGTTACAAAATATACTAACTCGTGTTACCTCCTATTTGAACCAAATCTACACCCACATGGGCTACTATGAGGAAATATCGTCTAATTTTTTTTTTTCCCTTTCCACGTGATGCACATCTTTACCCCTTTGGTTTATTTTTTTTTCTCTTTTACTTTTAACACTTACACGTGATGACGTTTTTACCATTTTCTTTAATTAACTAATTAGGTACAATTACTTTTTTTCTTTCACTTAAAAAGGTACTTTATATCTCTTAATTAAAAAAAACTTAAAAGTTTAAAAAGAATTTTTAAACTTTTTGTTAAAAAAACTTAAAAATAAATTTATTTGAGACCATACTCACCAATTATTCTTATAAACATAATTAGATATAAAAGCTAGCCACATACATGGTCCAATATCCCACAAATAAGTTTCATTACAAATACTTCCATTCTCCAACAACCCCATTCCTCCAATACTCTCATATTAATGTTTGTCATGTCCGGTAATGTCCCTAGCTTCATTAACCTTTGGTCCTCCACACACACACACATATATATAAAAATCAATGTCACTATTCCATTGTGGAGGTTCAATTCACATTTTTTTTTTTTTTTACCCACTTGGGGCGCCCACACACTGTATATAAAAATCAATGTCACTATTCCATTGTTGAGGTTCAATTCACAGTTTTTTACTTTAGAGGGCGCCTGTGGTTCAACTCTTTCTGCAAGGTTAGAGTCTGACCTAGAACTTTTAACATGTCGCTAACTCACCCGGAGGTTAGAGTCCGACCTCGACCATCACACTGTGATGAAGCATTAGCAGGGGATTCGACCTTACCACCCCCCCAGTGGATGAAGGTTTCAATTCACATTGAACCACATTTAATAAAGAAGTAACCTATTCATAAATTTAATTTAATTCTTTTTTCCTCTAAAATATAAGTGTAGGGTTCCATTTATAATAAATAATTTAGAGAGATTGGTGAATTTAATCCCAAAACAAATTTATAAATTGACAAATTAAGTCATAACATTTTTTTTTTCCTTTTAAAGTACTAAACTTTTTATTTATAAAACTTTAAAGTTATCATTGGACATGCAAGTGAATTAAAAAATAAAAAAATAATAATAAAAATAATCAAATTAGGAAGGGTATAGATGTCCTAATAATATATACAGAAAAAACAAACAGCTGTGTAGTGCAAATTAAAGATACAAAACGAGTACTATTACTGTAGTGAAGTGGTACTCCAAGAGGCATGCCTCAATTAATATCTTTGACTTTTTGGTCGTACTATATATATATATATATATATATATATGACTGTACGTGGTCCAATTTTTTTTTTTTTTTTTTAAATAATTAATTTTTTTTCCCATTTTTTCTTTTTTTTTTGTTTGGTAGATTTTTGTGGTTTCAAAAGATTTCTTGTTTTTTTTTTTTTTTTTATTTTATTTTTTTCTTGAAGGGTCCTTATTGGTACAATAAATGTTTGAAAGTTCAATATCAACTACCAATTTTTGAGGTGGAAAGTTTGGGGGTGGAGGGTTGGGAAGAAAAAGATTTATTCAATTCATAAAAATGGACTTAAAAAACCAATTTACAATAACACACGTAAAAAAATTGAGAGTAATTATACTTATGTATGATTACATGATAACATATGGACAATTTAAAGTTATATATATATATATATATATATATATATGATGTCAGTAAATTTTTATTTGTCACATTAAAAAATTAAAGTTTGATTTTTTTTAATATACTTATATAATTCATGTTTTACAACTAATACTTAATTTTATTGAAAAAAAATAAAGTTAAAAGATATTTTAATCTTTTCCAACTAAAAACATAAATTTTTTGTAATTTTTATCTATGACAAGTAAAAAAAAAAAAAATAGAAGGAGTAATTTGTCTTCAATTTTTTAAGTTTATCGTTATAATTGTCTTATTTATTTATTTATTAGTTTTAAGTTTATGGGCTTAATTTAACAATTAAAAACCTATGTATGTAATTATAAAACATTTTAAACCATCACAAAAAAATTAAAAAACAATTAGAAATTTAAAATTTATGTATGTAATTTATATGTAATTTATTATTTTTTTTCATCCTTCCCATACTACTACTGCTAGAAAGATCTAACGAATCAACAGAGATGAAGAAAGGGAAGTCCTGTCCTGTCCACCCCACCTTCAAAGCACGAGGTACCACGCTTTCTTTTGCTGGGAAAAAAAAAAAAAGTATATATATATATGTATATATATATATATATATGAGCCCCGATATGATCTTTTTATATTTAATAAAATCATTCTAGCTTGGCTTCCAAGTTTTGACTCTTGGTTGCACCACTTTTTCCTACTTTATATATATATATATATATATATATATATATATATACACACGCATACACACATGTGCACGTGTTGTCTAGGGTTTTGTTGTTTTTTTTTCCCCTTGCGGGCCCCAGTGTCCTCCCTTTCGTGGAGACTAATTCAGACTCGGTTGCGGAGCTCTCGTAGAGTTCAACTTTTACTCGAGGGTTAGGGCTAGCCCGGAGCTTTTAACATGACGCTAACCACTCCAGGGGATTCAAACTCTCCATCATCCGCCTTGCAAGAAGCATTAGAAGTCCACTTATTAACTCCCCCAAGCTAACGAGGTTAGATTTTGTTGTTTTAATTTATTACAATGTATCAACTTCTTTCTTGAACAAAAATTAGATCTTATAAACGTAATTTGTACCTATTCTAAGAAAAAAAAATTAGAAGTGTGGTGTTTTTTTTTTTTAAAAAGGGGGGGGGGGTTTTTTATATACAAGTTATTCAGATGCAAACGCCTCTAGATCTTCAATCCTACCCTTTACGAGATATTTTTTCATTTTTCTTTTTTTGTATTCTCTTTATGGAGTAGTTCTGGATAATCATATGGGAATGAATCCCAGAAACTTCTGTTTCAAGAAATCCATATACCAAAATTGTTGGCTGGTTCATTCACCTAGTTGGTTGGTCGCCACCTCATCTTAACTCTCACATTAGTATGATATTATCCATTTTAGTCTAAGCCCTCACAATTTTATTTTTGGACACCTTCCCAAAAACCTTATACTAATACAATAGGTGGAATACTTATATTTCAAGCTACTCTTGCATCATATCATCATCTGATGTGAAAATTGGGTTGATACCAACAAAAACACTATTCTCGAAAGCTATTTAGTAATTAATCCTCTCACCTACCAACAATATTCATCAAAATAGAAAAGTTTGATTACGTTTAAATAAAGTTTTGAGTTCAAATTCTACATTTATCGATTAGTAAATATGAGAAAATTATATAATTAAAAAAATATAAATCTTCTCACCTATATATAAATGTGATAAATTCAAGTGGAATCATGTCAGTGATTAATGATGGTATCAAGTTTCGGTCTGCTCAGCCCCTACAACCAATACTGTTCTTGCTGCTCAATAAAGAAAGGTTTCTTTACAGATATGTACACTCATTCATCTGTACATCATTCTTTTTCTTCTTTTTTTTTTTTTTTTTTTTTCCACAGTTTTGATTCCCAGTTTCCTCGAAGAAAACAGGAAAAGAAAGAAAAAAACAAAAGAGGAAAGAAATGGAGTTTTGACCCTTTAGAACAATTTCTTTGTTGAAAGAAAAGAATAAAGAGAAAAGAGTAAAAAGGAAAAATAAATAAATAAATAAAATCAGAGGATAATCTTTGCAGGCCCCCGTTGGTTTATTATTAATTAATGGTTTTGACTATATCCTACAATTCATTAATCACAATGTACGGATAGTGCTGGAATTAGTTAGGGTCAGAATCCATTCACAGATATTCCTTTTTTTTTTTTTTTTTTTAAAAAAAGTTTCTTACATTAGTTAATATATATATATATATATATATTTAAAGAAGAAACCCTAATTCCATCAAACTTTTGGTTCCATTAACTAATTAGTGGGAGATGAAGGACAAGAAATTAATGAGGATTAGTCCAAAAGAAACGAGAAAACTAATCAAGATCATCATCATGATTAAATACAGTGTTTTCCCTGTGGTGAGTTGTGGCTAAGTTTCAGAGGTAGTCTAATCAATGGAGAACTTATCACATACATATATATATATGTTGGTCTTTTATATATATGACAAACTACAATATATACATTACCAATAGTAGAAAGTCGAATAATTTAATCATGGAGTCCAGCATTATCTTCACTTGAACTGCTATATATATATATATATATATATATATATATATGAATGAATAATTATGGGGTTTCTTGACTATGGATTGTAATGAATACACACATAAGAGGAAGACAAATTACTTCCCACAAGGTTTTTTGTTTGTTTGGAGAGAAGAGAAGGAAAAAGAAGTAGAAAGAAAGAAATAAAGGAAAAGTAAAAAAAAAATATGCATGCATCAAAAGAATGAGAGAGAAAGAGAGAGTATCTCAATCATTTAAGTGAAAAGCTAAAAACATGACACACACACACATATATATATATATATATATATATATATACAAATCAAAAGAGAAACATTACGAGATAAAAGCATTATAATTTTAGCTATATATTCTAATTTTATAAATTATTTTAAGTTAATCAATATTAGAATATTATAATTATAAATAAAATTTATTTAAACTTATTTATATTGATTAAAACTTGTTTATTTATTAAATAAATTAAACTCAAACTCAATATATTATAATATTTATATACTATACAAACAAATAATTTTTAGAATAATTAATTAAAAAAAGAATTTAAACATTTGGAATTCAAATCTCTATTCATGTATATGTAACTGTTTAAACTTTTGGATCGGAGTTTCCTCTGGCGGGGGACTAACCCGGCTCAAGTAGAATTAATCTAAATGTGAATTTGACTTAAAAATATTCTCATATATAACTCATTTAAAACACATTGTGCCAAGAAGAAAAAAAAAGATTCATGTTGGATTCAATTATAATTCTATATATAGCATATCATAAAAGATATGGGGTAACTAATATTTTGTGAATTGGACCCTCCTCTCCTAAGTGCCTTTCCTTTTCAGTCAATTCAATTCCCTAGCAATTATGATTTCCTCCCTTACTATAGGAAGGGAGGGCTTACCAAAAAAAAAAACAAAAAAAGTGCTGGAAGGGAGGGAGGGACAAGGATGGACACCCATTTACATTTCTCAAATGCTCTAGAAAATGTTTGTCTTCTTATACTTCTTTACTCACACTATTTATTATTTTTTTTTTAGACTTTCTGATATCTGAAACTGAATCACAATTCTGACTAATCAAATTCAGTCAAATTTGTGTCTACATAGTCCAATTTTGTCTCTTACTTGGCACCTATAACGAGTGTTGAACTATCGATCTCGTATAACATTTACAATACGTTTTTCTATTGTATTATGTGAAAGGCTCTACTTTCAGTACTTACTACTTCAAAATTTTGACGTTTTGTATTTTAATATAAACAAATATTATTAATTTTTGTATTTATTAATATATATTATATATGTCCAATTACAATAATTCGCTAATAAGATTGTTTTTTAATTAAAATTTTACTAATAAGATTTTTTTAATAATGAAATTTCAATGACAAGTTTTATGTCCTTTTAATATTATATGGAGCTTATTAATGAAATCTTAGTAAAAATGAGATTTTACAGACAAAATTACTCTTAAATAAAAATCAAAATAGAGAATTATTGTTATTAATTAGGAAAAGCTTGTAATTGTTTGAATTATAAAGTTTGACAAAGTGAGCTTATTGATTAATTATTAGGAGGAGTAGTATGATGACTTCTTTCTTCTCATTACATACTAATGACCAAGAGGTAAATCCCACACTTAACCTATGCATATATATATATATATATATATAAAATATGTATGTAAAAAAATAAAATAAAAAATTTAATATTTTTAACGAAGAGATGTGGAAAGAAAGAAGAAAAAAGGAAAATATTAGTAGAATAATTTTATAAGACTATCTTGGTTTATTTATTTATAAAATAATAATATGATATGACTTAATTTGAAATAAATTTATTCGAACAATTATTGGGTACTTGCGAGTTTATGACGAAGGAAGCTGGAGGCGTTTTAAGAGCAAAATATCTCAGTACTATCACGTCTCCTCTTCTTTAAAGTGAATAAGAAATATGAATATGATTATCAAAAAAAAGTGAATAAGAAATATGAGACTCCATGTCCTTGTCGCAGAAAATTATATATATATATATATATAATTTTTTTTTCTTTTACGACAATGTGATGTTTTGTATTAGTCTTGATTATAGGCGGCATTTAAGTCATGTTTATATTCGGAGTAATTCTTGTTCGAGCCGATAAACTCCGACTTTAAAGTTTAAACGATTACATATATGAATACAATTTTCATCTCACAATCTCATTTAAGTCGGAAAATTTTCTCATTAGGAAAGAGAGAAAAAAAGTTAATATTGAACAATTGTGGCACATGTGTGTGTTTTTTTCTCTTCTAATTTTAGTTTAGTTGATTATAGTTTTACTTATATAAATTGATACGTAAAAGAACAAAAGAAATATTAAATTAAATAGTTTGTTATAAAATACGCTTTTCGTTTGTGTTTATTTTTACTTGTTACGAGACAAAAAATTCACACTCTTTGATTTTACTTTATTTAATATAAAATAAGTAATAAATATTATTGAAGAAAAAAATATCAATAAATGCTACTTTGTCAAAAAGGCGTAACTTAATTGATCGCACCTTTAATTATGACATGAGAGAAGAACATGATAGAAGTTAAAATTTTAAAAAATAAATAAATAAATAAATGCTACTTTAATTTTAGATAATAATAAAAAAAAAAAAGAAATATTATTTTAAAGTTTGGTATAAAGTAAAAGAAAATTAAATGCAAAATAAAACAGGGGAGGTGTGGAATTTATATCTGATTAGTAATAGTACTTTTTTTTTTTTTTTTTTTTTGATAAGTGTAATAGTACTACTAATATACAAGACTATATATATATATATATATATTTATGGTAGTCGTAATTAGTAAAAGATTAGTAGCAGAACAAGCTAAAAATGAAGTCAATAATAACAAAAATCCCAGCAAAACAGAGATAAAAAATCATTGTAAAGAGTAATTGAAATGAACAAAGTTTTTAATTATTAGTTTAATTGATGAACAAGAAACTTGCTCTCATTTGCTGTGATCCCACAGTAATAGTTCTTCAGGCCAACAACAATATTCATTCTGAAAATTAGCTTCATTAATTTCTTCCATCTGCAATGGCGGAGATTGTTGTTGTTGTTGATGGTGATCGCAACAGAATTTGTCGAATTGGTGACTAATGTCGAGAAATAGATCCGGCAAATCGAGAAAAGGATCATCGGCGGTCGTGCTCTGGCTTGAAGGAGAAGCAGAGGAATTCCTAATTATTATAACATCATCGTCCGAAGAACAATTTGTTACTGTTCCTTCCGGAGAAAAAGGAAGTTTTTCCTCCTCCGTTGCGGCGGCGGCCTCCGCCGCTGCTAAGGCTGCTGCAGCTTGAATATCTTTGGGCAATTTGGAAGCCGGCCGAGGTAATTCGTCCGCCAATTCAGGAAAATTGAGGAAAGCGGCGCGACCTTTGATTGCAATCGCAGCGACGTCGTGTGCTCGAGCAGCCATTTCGGGAGTAGCGAAAGTTCCGAGCCAAATCCTCGATTTTTTCCTCGGTTCTCTAATCTCCGACACCCATTTTCCCCAACTCCGCTTACGAACGCCGTGGTAGGACGGAATTTTTTTGCTTCGATTATTATTATTATTATTAATAATATCGCCGTCGTCGTCGATTTTCTTCTCAGTCGAACTTTTTTTGGAACCGAAGCTTCTTGAGGAAGAAGAAAAAGAAGAAGAAGGAGAAGAAGAATGAGACGACGTCGTGGTGGTGGATGAAGATGAAGAAGAAGAGGTTGAATAATTAGAGGTATTTTGGTTGGTGGTAGGAGCAGTTGCCTTCATAATGGAAAGTTCTTTCCCCGGTGGGGATGGTGAATGGTGAGTGAGTGAGTGTGTGAGTACGTGTTTGAGAAGTTTAGAATACTCAATCTTAAGGTTCTTTATAGTTCCAAGTTCTAACAACAAAATTTGGAATAAAGTGACATTATATAAAGAAATGTGACCCCCAAAAAAGCTTCAAAGAAACACATATTCTCTTACCCCCCACGTTTTATTGCATACCATCTTGCCCTCATCATCATAATAATAAACAACCAACAGAAATATGTTAGTAATAGTCTCATTTATAAATATAAATTATTGTAAGTTTGAGTTAGATAATAGTCATAATAATTAACAAATATGCATATAAATAACGAGATGTAGTTCAATTGGTTAACAATGTTATCGAAATGTTATGAGTATATATATTGATTTAGTTATTTAATAAGAAATATATATATAATTTTTTTTTTGAAAAATGGAATGACTAAGTAGTACTACATTATTATACATAATTATTGTATTTAAGGTTTGTTTAGATAGCCTTTCTATTATTGAATATTTGATACTACTAATCAATGATGAAAATAACTTTCTTTCTTTTCTTTTTTTTAAGCACTCATTACAAACATTTTGTACTATCAATAACCCTATGCTTTGACTCACTCAAATTTGTCCTAACCTGTGTGATTAGAGTTTAACTCTTATTCCGAAGAATGTCCGATCACTTTTACATAGTGCAACTATCAAATTTATATTACAATAATTATTATAATATCATAACTCTATTGTATTATTTGATCTCACTTAGATATATTTATAATATGAAATAATTTTCTTTTAATACAATTACATATTTTTCTAAAAAATAATTATTTTTCAAATTTTTTTATCGAATTGATGACTTTTATAGTTATTAATGAAACTAATACCAAAATAATAGAGTAATTACAAAAAAAATTAGGGGGTGTTGTGGAATTATATATATATATATAAATATATATATATATATATATATATATATATATATATATTGTAATGAAATGGGAGCCATGGTGGAGTAGAATAGAATAATATCATGCTGTAAAACAAAGTACTATATTGTCTTAATTAATCAGTGTCAACAAACTAAACGCACTTTATAATTATGGTTTTGGTCCCTCGATTTAGTAAAGTTGGTCCCTAATTCTTGTTAAATCGCTTTTGCTCCATCAATGAGTCAATTTTGTTGGACCAAAACATAGCCACATTGGATACCTAAAATCACCCATTCCCATTTCTTCATAGCCACATTGTTTAATTTAAATTAACTTATATATATATATATAAATATATTTTTTATATTTTTTTTTTTATATATATATATATATGAAAATTTGAAAATAACGATATATTAATTAATCATTTTTAAAGAGAAATTTTATATTTAAAAGTTTTCATTAGAAAGATATATATATTATATATATATATATATATTTAGTCGGAACATCTATATCTGAAGTCACCGCTTCGACTAATTCAGATTTAACTTGAATTGCGTGATTGAATAATCTAACTCTTACTTAAGGAAATGTCTTACTTTGACTTTACATAGACAATTTTACTTTGTGTTATGTTATTAAATACATATTAAATAATAAATATAACACTTCACATAATCTAATGGTATTATAAAAATGTAAACTAATTCGCATTTTTGGTAATCTTAATCTTAGCTAAAAAAATCAATTCAAAATCTTCAACTTAAGACATTATTTATGGAAACCTAATTAAAATTGGTTTAAATTTTGAAATAAAGACATTTGAGGTTAGGTTAGCCAATATACCTTTTAATTCCAATAAAATTTAAAAAAGAACCAAACAAATAATTTAAATCTTCATGAAAATAATTGAATAAAAAGTTTTAGGGTTTTAATATTAATTTAATTGCAATTTGCATAAATGATTTGCAAGTTTTTAATAATAAATTTATCACATGGCCTATATTATAATATAAAATATAAATAATTAGCCACACAAAATCTCGAGTTTGATTCTACCTTTGACCTATAGGTAAGAGTTAGAGTGAAGTCTTTTTCTCAAGTAAAAGTTACATTTTACCTGTCTCAACTCAAACTAAATTTAAATTAATTAAAATAATAATTTTGATACCGAATAATTTAAGGAAAATTTAAAATATATATAATAATAATAATAATACAGGAACCAATCATCAGTTGGTGTAGTGGCGCAAGGGGCTACGCTTGGAAGGGCAGACCACGGTTCGATCCCCCCACACCGAGATTGGGAGGAGAGGAGCAGCTCAAGTCATTAAACCCATGCGAGTACGGATACCGATCCTATAAGGGAAAAAAAAAAAATAATACAGGAGATTTGTAACCATCAAAAGAAGATGGTGGGCTACATCACCTACCCATAATTATTTCACCCTTTTTTTTTTTTTTTTTTTTTTGTTTAGTATGTAGTAATAATTGACTAATTATATAAATTTCGGAATACTTAGTCAATATAATATTCCAAAAGAATGTAATTTGTTGGTCTCCTTTTATTATTATTAATATTTTAATTTTCCCGAAACATTTTCTAATTTTTAATAATATAATATAATAATGAGACAACTACATGAAGAATTATTTAATTTATAATATTAGTTTTTTTTTTATTATTATTAAATTGCCTTTTTTTTTTTTTTTTTTTGGGCCCCTTTTTTTCTTTTATTCTTCATCGTTGATGAGTTGATGGTTCACAATTTTAGTTACTTCCATAAGAAACTTCCTTCAATTATATTTAATACTCTTTTTTTTTTTTTTGAGAAATTAAATTTAATAATTGGAATTAAGTTTTTTATTTTAAATTAAAATAATAAATTTTATAATTTAAAATAGAAAATATAAAAGAGCCTTCATTGAGGGCTTTTATTTTTATTATTATTATTATATATATATATATATTTTTTTTTTTTTTTTTGAGATTTATTATATTCCAAGGAATAGATCTGCACTTCATTCAAAATAATTGGCACGTTTTATTTAAATAATTGATTACACTGGTGGCGCTTCTAGAATATTTGGGTCTGTCTTAGAATATTTAATTATGTTGCTTCTTATTTGAGGAATCATATACATGTATAGCTTGATTGGTTAATCAATATTCTTAATCTCCATCGCATGTAAACGTATTTAAGTTTTCTTTCTTTTAGATGACATAATTAATTTATTTTATCTTTATAACAGATGTATTTTGATATTTAATTTTTTAATAAATAATAGATAATTAATTGATATTACATGATCTTACTTAAAATTTAATTAATTTAAAATATAAAAGTAAGTGTAGACACTGAAATTTTATTTATATATTTAATTAAATTTAATTTTATATTTAAATATATATTGAAGATATTGAAAGATTTTGCTCATGCGATGAGTGACACATGACAAACTAATAGTCATTGATTGTCACTCTCTTCATCTATAAATAAAGGTGAAAATAAGAGGTAAAATCGGTGGTGACAGAGAAGAAAAGAAACTCCGACGATTCCCTTCGGGAATCGTCCATAGTTTCTGGCGCATCCTCCCTTCGAGATCAAGTCCAAAGGCCCTCGAAGTTCAAATCCATTCCGAGATCCGCCCAAAACCCCCTCGGAAGAAATCAAAATCTATTGGATCGAGACAAGCCCAAAATGCTCTCGGATCCACGACGAAAAGAATCGGCGGAGAAATATAAAGATTCGAGCCCAATATCAAATATATATTTCTTGTGACATATATATTTTTGATTATTTATTTTGCAGATAATAATAATCGAAAAGAAAATTTTATTGTTCACAAATTTGGCACGCCCAGTGGGAAATCTTTACCGTCCATCCCTTTTCCAGTCAAATATCATGGACAGAAGGAATGTGTTTGCCAGAAAAAAAAAAAAAACAACGAATCAACCTTCAAATGAAAAAAAAATTCAAACTCAAGGGGGCAGATCAACATTGGTATTGCGACTTTGTCAAAAACTCCTTGACACGAGTGTAAACTGTCTACATATAAAAAGAGACTCATTGACACGAGTGTAAACTGTCTACAATATAAAAAAGACTCATTGATACGAGTGTAAACTGTCTACAATATAAAAAAAGACTCTTTGATACGAGTGTAAACTGTCTACAATATAAAAAAAAGACTCTTTGACACGAGTGTAAACTGTCTACAGACTCCTTGATACGAGTATAAAATATCTATGATACTGAACTACGTTAGACTTGATTCCTAAAAGGTAAGAGATACGTATGAAGCTTAGAACAAAAATTCTAAGTTCGACCTAATAAAAAAAAAAAAAAAAAGGTCAAAAACAAGAGAAAAAAAATGAGACAAAAAAATGAAAGAAAAAAAAAGAAATAAAAAAAAAAAAAAAAAAAAAAAAAAAAAAAAAAAAAAAAAAAAAAAAACAAAAAAAACGTATTTATTCTACGAGTCAAATTGACTCAATTCGATTTTGTTTAAAAATATATATATTATATTTATCCCTTAAATTCAAATTTGAATCGTATTTATCTGCGAATCAAATTCAAGATAGACTCAAATACGATTTGATATTTATGAGATACTTTGAAACTTGTCCACGTATTAATTCTTCAAATTAACCCTGAACAAGTTTCAGGGGGCAATTTGTAGACACTGAAATTTTATTTATATATTTAATTAAATTTAATTTTATATTTAAATATATATTGAAGATATTGAAAGATTTTTGCTCTGCGATGAGTGACACATGACAAACTAATAGTCATTGATTGTCACTCTCTTCATCTATAAATAAAGGTGGAAATAAGAGGTAAAATCAGTGGTGACAGAGAAAAAAAGAAACTCCGACGATTCCCGAAGGGAATCGTCCATAGTTTCTTGCGCATCCTCCCTTCGAGATCAAGTCCAAAGGCCCTCGAAGTTCAAATCCATTCCGAGATCCAGCCCAAAACGCCCCTTGGAAGAAATCAAAATCCATTGGATCGAGACAAGCCCAAAATGCTCTCGGATCCATGATGAAAAGAATCGGCGGAGAAATATAAAGATTCGAGCCCAATATTAAATATATATTTCTTGTGACATATATATTTTTGATTATTTATTTTGCAGATAATAATAATCGAAAAAAAAATTTTATTGTTCACAGTAAGCTTGAAAAAGAATATAATATTTTAAAATAGTTTAATATTTTTTATAAATTATTAATTTCTTTTATCAATTTTTTTTAAAAAAATAAAAAATAAAATGCAATCATTAATATCAAAATAAGTTTTGAATTGTAGATAATTTTATTACATTTTAAAAAACTTTAATTTTAGATAATTTTATTAAATTATAGATAATTTTTAAGATATAATTCACTATGATTTTAATGTTGAATATAATGTACTATATATATATATATAATACTTTATTCAATTTTTTTTAAGTTAATATTAGACAAGAAAATACACATTTTAAGAAAATAAAAAAAATGATGAATCCTTTAATTGAAAATATAAAATATATTTAGATTTTATTGTTGTATGAAAATGATTAATGAGTATAACTTGTAAAATATTTAATTATAAATAGAGAAATATTAATATCTATACCGTGATTTCCTTAAAATATGAATTATAAATATTTTTATATGCTTTACTCTTATCAACCTATCAAAAAATAGTGAATCGCTTAAAAATATAAATGTCTCTATTTTTAAATATAAAAATTTATAAAACAAAGAGGTATATTTTTTATGTTAAAGTTATGTTTGATTGAAAGAATTGATGTCTGTATATTGAAGATGAAAGAAAAGTAGTATTTTCATTTTTTTTTAATTATAAGTTATAACATACAAATTGAAAATTAAAATAATTTTTTCAAATAAATTAACTTATATAAATTATCCAATAAAAAAAAATTAAAAAAAAAATTAAGGAGTTGAATTAGTTAGGAGATTGTCTTATTTTGGAAATTCTTTTTTATTATTATTAATCTTTAAGTCTTTTTCCCCTCATATTTTTCACACATTAGGTTATTTGTCTTTTTTTTTTTTTTTTTTTTTTTTGATGAATAGGTTATTTGTCTCTACTTATTGATTTATTATTTCTTTTTGCTAAAATATTTTATTTTACTTTTTACAACATCATCTGATTAGCTACCAAAACATTTTATTAGCAAAAATAAAAATGTATATTGTTTGTTTTCCTTTTTCTTTTTTATTTTAAGGTTTAAAATTCACATTGATAATTAAAAAAAAAAAAACTTTGTGTTACTAATTTTGAGGATAATGGGATTATATAAAATGTTTTTCAATTTTTTTTTTAAACAAATCAATAAAATCATTAATTTTTTTTCTTATACATATGTTGAATTAAATCAAAACGACAGCTGGACGGCACCTGTTGCAACCCCGTTGTTTAGTGCTACAACGTCGTATTGAATAAAAACCAAATTCGACCCGGATCGCAGACGCGTTTAATCCAATGACTAATCTGGAATCCCTAATTCTACCCTATCTATATATACATCATATTCTCGGAAATTAGGGTTATGAGAGAAACAATATTTCTGAGATAGCTGCCGCCTGTGAGGTTTCTCTCTGGTCGGAAAAATTAGGGTTCATCCCTTGTGTTCTATACTGAGATATTCGGTTGTTAGTTGAGCTTCTTTTCATCCGATTATTTCAGTTGTATAGTGTTATTTTCTCGATAGTTGTACCCTGCGTGGTACTGTTTGAATCTTGATCCGAGATTCGTGTTTCTTGGCGGTAGCGTTGTATATTTTTTCTTTTAGAGATCCCGAATCTCTAGTCCGTATTTGTACATATTTGATCTTAGTGCAGTGAGTACTCAATCTGATTGAGGCTCAACGTGGATGTACTAATATACACTGTTTTGGTGTATATTAGGAACCACAGTAAAAATCTCTTGTGTTCGTTATTTTTCTGTTCCGTATTTTTTCGGCTGACTTCTTCTGGTAAAAGGATTAAACAAGAAATTAAATCTAGGTTATAAAACCTAACAAGTGGTATCGGAGCTTGGTTATATTTCTTGTTCTTCTTTCGATCTGGTATTTTGTTTTAAAAAGGGGTTGTTCACAAACCTTTGTTTTTCGAATCTGGAATTTTTAATTCCATCGAACTCTTTTTTTCGAATCTGAAAATTTTTCATAAATTGTTGTTGGATCTGGAATTTATTGATTCCATTAATTTGTTCTCCCGAATCCGAAAATCTTTCTTTGTTTCTTTTTCTGAAATTTTTTTTTTTGGTTTCGTAAAAATTGTTTTTAAAATCTGAAATTTATTTTTGTTGGTGAGATTTGTCTTGATTTTATAATATTTGATCTGTTTGATAATCTTTTAATGGGATCTAACCGGATTGAGATTTCCCAATTTGATGGGAAAATCGATTTCTAGAGTTGGAGAAAGAAAATGAGAGCACTGCTCTCACATTATAAAGTGTCTTGTGCATAATTCTAAATTTGGCAGATCCAGTACCGAGAAAGGTAGACGATGCAAGTAACCGCAATAGATCTATGGAACATGTTGGAACAGTTATATTCTACACCAACAGTCACTAATATTGCCTTTATTAAATGCTCATTATTTTCTTTCAAATTGGACTTAAGTAAATCAATTGATGAAAATATAGATAACCTATTAAAATTTAATTTACTGTTAAAGGGAATTGAGCATGAGATTGATCAAACTAGCCTTGCTGTAATTCCGTTAAATGCATTACCAAATGAATACTGTGTGGTTAAGAACTCTGTGCAATATACTGGAATAACTCCATCATTTGATTTGGTTGTATCTGGACTTAAGGCTAGAGAATTTGAACTAAACCAGAAAAGGCATACTAGTACTGGATTATTTGTGAAATCAAAAACCGATAATAATAATAACAAGAAACAAAATGTAGCTAAAGGTAAAAAGAAATGGAAACAGGACTATAAACCTAAAGAAACCAGGAAATGTTATTTTTGCAATAAACCATGACACTTAAGAAAAAATTGTTATTCATGGTTAAAGAAACATAAACAGAATAACAATAAGTATGAACCTACTTCTGCTGCAAATGAAAATAATATATCTTAAGAACTTGTTTCATCTAATTACGGAAATAGCAGTGATTGGATAATTGATTCCGGATGTTCATTTCATATGTGTCCTAATAAAGAGTGGTTTAAGGATTATAAAGTGATAGAACCAGAAACTGTTTATATGGGTAATGATAACACATGCATGATATATGGAATAGACAGCATACCTTTGAAATTGGACAATGGTAATTCTATTTTGTTAACTAATGTTAAACATATTCCCGATCTTAAGAGAAAATTGAATACCTGTAGGAGTTCTTGATGATTTAGGATGTGAAAATAGAATTAAATCTGGCTGTCTAGAAATTGTTAGAAATAACAAAGTACTTGCTTATGCTAAAAAGAAGAATAGTTTATATGTACTTTGTGGCATGTATTCTGGTTTAATTAACCTTGCAGCACCAGTTATTGATTCACAAGAAAATGCCAAGAAATGGCATTTGAGACTCGGGCATATGATTCAAAAAGGAATGAATGTCCTTGAACAAAAAGGACAGCTCGGTAAGGATGCTTTAACTTCACTCAATTTCTGTGAAACTTGTGTATTAGGTAAACAACATAGGTTTAGTTTTAAACCTGGAACACACTTAGCAAAATAGAAAATTGAATATGTGCATGCAAATTTGTGGGGTCCTGAAAGAATTAGTACACATGGAAACTGTAGGTACTTCTTGTCTATAGTAGATGACTATAGTAGGAAAGTTTGGGTCTACTTACTTAGAACCAAAGATGAAACCCTAGAAAAATTTAAGGATTGGAAAATCTTTGTAGAAAATCGGTCAGGAAATACTGTAAAAGTATTAAGAACCGATTGAGGGTTAGAATTCTGTAATGAAGAATTTGATAAGTATTGTAGTGACCATGGAATACTAAGACATATGACAGTAAGAATGACTCCTCAACAGAACGAGGTAGTTGAAAGAATGAATAGAACTATCCTAGAAAAGGTTAGATGTCTTCTTTTCACCTCCGGGTTAAATAAACCTTTTTGGGGGGAAGCCCTAAATACAGCTGTATACCATATAAATAAGAGTCCATCTACTGCCTTAGAACTTAAATCACCCCAAGAAGTTTGGACAAGTAGAGTTCCTAACTTAGATCACCTTAGAATATTTGGGTGTTCTGCATATGTACACACGAGGGATGGTAAGCTTGACCCTAGATCTATCAAATGTGTCTTTCTAGGGTATGAACCGGGAACTAAAAGGTATAGACTTTGGGATAGGCAGTCTTCTGGTATTAAAGTTATAATCTCTAGAGATGTAATATTTGATGAGTCTTCATTTCCTTGTAAAACCAATTCTATACATAACCAACAGGATCTCACACTTAGTGAGGACAATACCGGTAGTAAAACCATCACAACTACACACATTGAGGTGGAGCACCAGCCCCAAACTGTTGAAACTATAGAAACTCAAGATGAGCCAAACATAGAAATAGAAGAGGAACAAGTAGAAAACCTAGAACAATCCCAAGAAGAGTATTTTGAATCATATCAACTGGCTAGGGATAGGCCTAGAAGAGAGATTAGGCCACCAACTAGATATTCATATGCCGATTTGGTGTTTCCCCGCTTTATTTTCGCTTAAGATTCAAAAATTGTTGAACCTACTAGTTATGATACTGCATGTATGTCTAAAGAAAAGGATAAATGGTTAGAAGCTATGCTTGATGAAATGAATTCTTTGAATGTGAATAATACATGGACACTAGTCCCTAAACCTATGAATCATAAACTTGTTGACTGTAAATGACTTTTCAAAATTAAAGAAGGAGATAAACCTTATGATCCACCTAGATATAAAGCTAGGTTAGTTGCAAAAGGATTCACCCAACGTGAAGGCATTGATTTCAATGAAATTTTCTCTCATGTTGTTAAATTCAAAACTATAAGAATCATGCTTGTTGTTGTGACTCAATTGAATTTGGAACTTGAACAAATGGATGTAAAAACTGCTTTCTTGCATGGTGAATTAGAAGAAAAAATTTATATGAAACAACCTCCTGGTTTTGTTGATAAATTGAATCCCGATTATGTTTGTCTTCCGAATAAATCTTTATATGGACAAAGCAGTCACCTCGACAATGGAATAAAAGGTTTGATACATTTATATGCAGTATTGGGTTCAATAAAAGTGATTTTGATACCTGTCTTTATTACATGTACAAAGGAATAGATTATGTATATGTTCTTTTATATGTTGATGATATGCTTTTAATTAGTAATTCTAAAGATAGAATTAATAAGTTAAAGAAAGAATTAAGTACATAATTTGATATGAAAGATTTAGGACCTGCAAAGAAAATACTTGGCATATATATTGATAGAAATAAAGAAAAAGGCAGTTTAAGATTGCATCAAAAACCTTACCTTGATAGTGTGGTAAACAAATTCAGCATGAAAAATAGTAAAGGAGTGAATTTGCCTATTGCATCTCATTTTATTTTATGTAAAGATCAATGTCCTAAATCAACTTCTGATTTACTAAAAATGGAAAATATACCTTATGCAAATGGGATAGGATCGGTTATGTATGCTATGATTAGTACTAGACCTGATTTATCCTATGCTATATCTTTATTAAGTAGATTCATGTCTAATCCTGGTTTAGAACATTGGACTGCTCTTAAGTGGACATTAAGGTATATAAATAATTCTGTTGATATTGGACTGAGCTATAATAGATGTGATTCTAAAAAATTCTGTTAATATGGATTTGTTGATTCCGATTTTGCTTTGGGGATAGAGATACTAGAAGGTCAACTACTGCTTATTATTTCATGTTTGGTAATTGTTGTGTGAGTTGGAAATCTCAAATACAGCCAATTGTTACATTGTCTTCAACCGAGGCTGAATATATTGCTTTGGGTGATGCCTTTAAAGAAGCAATTTGGCTTCAAGGTTTGCTGTATGAAATACAATTGATTGATAAATGTGCTTCCGTGTTCTGTGATAGCCAAAGTGCTATACATTTGAGTAAAAATCCTGTTTTTCATGATAGAACTAAGCACATTGATTTCAAATATCATTTTGTTAGAAAAAAGATAATTGACAAAACTGTAATCTGCAAAAGGTAAAAACAAAGGACAATGCAACTAATTTTGGTACGAAAGTGGTAACATTAAGTAAGTTCAGACACTGTCTGAACCTACTCAATATAAACTGACAGACAATTTCATTTTACAGGTACAAAGAGTCAATGATAGAATTTAAGTTGAGTTTCTCACCGCATTGTAGGGTATGTTGTGTTTGGATTTAAGGTGGAGATTGTTGAATTAAATCAAAAAGCAACATCAAGGCAAAACAACCTGGGCCCCTTTGTTGCAACCTTGTTGTTTAGTGCTACGACGTCGTATTGAATAAAAACCGGATTCGATCTGGACCGCAGACTGCTGTTTAATCCAATGGCTAATCTGGAATCCCTAATTCTACCCTATCTATATATACATCATATTCTCAGAAATTAGGGTTATGAGAGAAACAATATTTCCGAGATAGCTGCCGCCTGTGAGGTTTCTCTCTGGTCGGAAAAATTAGGGTTCATCCCTTGTGTTCTATACGGAGATATTCGGTTGTTAGTCGAGCTTCTTTTCATCCGATTATTTCTGTTGTATAGTGTTATTTTCCGATAGTTGTACCATGTGTGGTACTGTTTGAATCTTGATCCGAGATTCGTGTTTCTTGGTGGTAGCGTTGTATATTTTTTCTTTTAGAGATCCTGAATCTCTAGTCCGTATTTGTACATATTTGATTTTAGTGCGGTGAGTACTCAATCTGATTGAGGCTCAACGTGGATGTACTAATATACACTGTTTTGGTGTATATTAGGAACCACAGTAAAAATCTCTTGTGTTCGTTATTTTTCCGTTCCGTATTTTTTCGGCTGACTTCTTCTAGTAAAAGGATTAAATAAGAAATTAAATTTAGGTTATAAAACCTAACAACATATTTTCTTTTTATGTTTTTTTTTTATATTTTTTGGTCATTATTGTGAAAATTTAACGAAAGAATAAGAAAATAATATATATATATAAATTAATATATACATATTATATATTTGAGTGTATTTTTGTTTTTACTTACACTCTAATATTTTCTTTTATATATATAAAAAAAAGAGATTTATTAATCTGAGTCGACAAAAACAATAATGATTATAGGCATGTTTGACTTTTGTGAATCGAAAAACAATACTAGGTTAGGATGAACTTTAAGAATAATCAAGGGATATATTTAGTTGCCGACATTAATCAATCAGGGAAAACTATATTTAACAATATTAAATCTATCAAACTCTTTTCTTTTTTCCCCCCCAAACAATGGTATAATAAAATATATATATATATATATATATTATGCGGGAAAGAAGAAGACAAAAAATGTTAGGAATTGAAAAAATAAATAAGACTTAGGAATGTTAGGCCGATTTGAATTCTTGAAAGTGAAAGTCGTTATTTTTTAGAACAAGTTTGTAGCGGAATTGGCGTGGCTGCTATTATTTAAATATTTCAATTCAACTTGTCACTAGAGAGAGTTCTTAGTTCGACTCATATTAGGAGAAACAACCTTATGTTATGTTTTAGTCATTTGTTATATATTCTTGAAAGTCTCTTTCAACGGATCCCTCCAGGATTAGTTAATGAGGATATCTGGTCACAAAAAAAAGTTTTTTTTCCCCTTTTATATGGACCTTCGGATGATATAATTCTACTTTGTAATAATTTTATAATTGTTATGATACAAGCTCATAACTTCTTAATTATTTTTTGATACATGGAGAAGGAGGGTAATTGGAGTGTTGAACTCATTCTATAGTAGGTTAAGGAGTGGCACACTTGTCAACTCTCTTGTCCAACACCAACCATAACTTCTTGATTATAAATACAAAATTTTAAACAACTGAACTATACCATGTCAACGACCAAAGGTTAGATATAGAACTAGTAATATATATAATTTTCTAATTATAAGGGTAAATATAAAGAAGTCTTCATAGTGTACTCGACCTTCTTTCAGTTTAGAATAAGGATTCTGTGTAATCCGGCTTTTACCTTTGTTTAATGATATTCTCTTCTCCGATTTCGACAAAAAAAAATATATATATATATATATATATAAATTCCATGGGAAGTGAAGTAAAGAAAATGATTTGGTTGGCAAACTAAAACAACCCATGCACGTATATATTTATGCAGACATTTTCAACTGTTGTTGTAAGTGATTTAGTAGCTGTTTTTCATTATAAGACAAAATAAGTTAAATTATTTATGTCCTAATTTATCCAAACACTAATTTAACGTTTGAAAAAATGACTTACCTTATTAATGATTTAAAAAATGAAAAAAAGAAAAAGAAAAAATAAATCAACTTCGACCGGAATATGGAAAAGAACAAACATCATAATTATATTTTAAAACTTTTCGTATGAATCGATAAGCCAAAGGAATTAGTAATTGTCAATCCCACTCATCATTTTCATTCAAGAATTTTAATGCGACAAAATGCATTATTAATTATTATTATTACTTTCAATTTTTTCTCTTTTTTTTTTTTTGAAATAAAAAAGTATTGTAAAAATAAAAATAAAAAGTATAAATTAGTCATTTCGATTAAAATTAACAAATATTCGACCACTTTATGATATGTGACTAATACATTTATTAAATTAAAAAAAAAAAAAAATTTCATTATTTCATGTCTTTTCCTTCCTGCACACTTATTGCAATTAAAGATATTTATTTTATTAAATTTTGAATTCAAGATGTTCGAAGAGAAAAGAAAAATAAATGTGTATTGAGGTCATTTAACTTTAATGAGTGTACTGAAGATCTTTTCATGACCTAATGGTCTAGGAGTCTTTCTCTCAACCTTTTGGTTGAGAGTTTCGAATCTCAAGACTCATTGACTGTCAGAGTTCCCAAGAAGTTAAAGGTTTAAACTTCACTAGATTGAGTTCGAGAATTTTCCTAAAAATATATATTATTTTGTTTTCTTAAACTAACGAATTAATTCTTTTTTAATATATATGTATTGATATTTTCTAATTGTGATAATTAAAAGACAAGTGGAAAATTAATATAATAATTAAATGTAAGAAATCCATCCTAATCAGCCATATATAATGATTATATGGTAAAGAGTTTCAAAACAAATTAAAGAAAAGAAAAAAGTGAAAAAACAATGTCTAGTTAGTTCTACCGAAAAGACAACACCAACATTAGCTAAGGCTAATTTCAAACTTAACCCATTCCATCATATTAACAAATCCCTTGTCCCCTGCTTTTCTATTCATGATTTGAAGGAAATATATATATATATATATATATATAATTAAAAAAATCATTGGTTGGATCATAATGGTTTAATTTCTTATAGGGTTTTTAAGTATTACATCCAATTTTAACAACTAACTTTCTTTTAAAATCTTTTTTTTATAGTAATTAAATTGCATAAACTCTAGAATTAATTCGTGAATCATTAATATACATACTATATATATATATATATATATATATATTGGTCAGCTATTTGGATGATAGCTATACACAGCTATATATAATATATATATTTTTTTTTTTTGACAAAATAAGAAAAACTCTTACATAAACGTGCAGAATTTCTGTGGTTGATGACTTCCATTTCCATTAAAAACAATTATCTGCACAAAGAAAACATTGGAAAATATATAGTAATTTATTTACATGCAAAAATGTGCTTCATGCGGTCAAAATGTGACTGCCTTTTTACTACTATAATAATAAATAAATCAAGAAAAAGGACTTTGGTAAAGTTAGTATATTTTATATATAAAAAGAAAAAAATGTGATCAAATTATATATTAATTTACATTTCCATTTAACAGAAACTCTTCATTTATATATATATATATATATATTCAAACATTTTATTAGTAAAAAGGAGAAAAAAAAATGTTATTTCTCTGTAACAATAAAATAAACTATGAAAGAGTATTAATTTGTAAGGGAAACTATCACAAATCACATTCACTAAGATTTGATTTAAGGCTGAAATTTGATATTTCACATATATATATATATGTGTGTGTGTGTGTGTTTATGTATGTATATATTTCTTTCTTTTCTCTTTTCTATTGATAATTATGTATATATTGCTTTCTATTTCACCATAAAGTGTGGCTTTTGACCTTTATTCAAGCCTCTATATATAGTCCATCAACTCATACACACATCAACCAATCAACCAAATAATATCTCTACCTTTACTATTTCATTTTTCTTAATTTTTATGATCATATTATATATGTATATATATGATGTACTAATTACCTAATCATGAAATCATTCTTAACCCCCCAAACAAAAAGCATTTCTAAGTAAATCTCAATTGGTGCTTCCTATAGTTAAGAGATTAAATACATATATATATATAGATATAGATATAGATAGATACATGATTTTATATGTTGAAGAGACATATGAAGAATAATTAAAGATTGACTTGCCTCATTAATGCGTTCAAATTCATCTACGTCTTGGGACATAAACTCTTGCCCACAAATGTTTTCGTCCCACCATGAATTTTGCTTTGGATTGTCCATTTAGAATTGTTCCAATTATCGATGGACTATTGAATACAACCCTTCCATATAATGGAGCTTCTGCACCTGCTGCTTGTTCTATTAACACATCTTCTACCACATCTCCCCATTTCCTTCAAATAATATAATCATACAAACTATGTTATACAAAAAATTATTTTTCTTGAAAAGGATAATATATAATAAATAACTTACGAGGTAAAGAAATTAATAATTTCTTCCCGAGTAAGAGAATAGCCTTTAGAGAACGTCAAGAACATGGTTCTTGAATCTTGATTGTTTTGTCTAGGAAAAAATTCACTTGCATTAGGGTTCAAGATTGATGATATTGGCGCCTGCAAAACCTTATCAAATCTACGTGTAGCTGCCACCCCAGAAGAACCGGTCACAGGCGACGTAACCCGGTCCGATGACGTCACGCTACAGACATCCGGTCTAACCGGATGACGATGATGATGATGATGATTATTATGATCATCCTCATCCACGTTATCAACTTCGATAGCTGAATTCTCACCAAAAATCTTATTACAAACGGTTTCCATTACATGGGTGAACCGCCTTAACATGAACTCACTGTTGTAATAAAAAAACCGCCGGCTTATCGGCTCGTCCAAGATTGAGGTAAGAACCGGTAGAAGTACGTCATTGTGTCGGCTTGGTTCGGTTGCACCCGGTCGGATACAATGTAAGCAAGCGAGTGTCTCGTTGAATATTGTCTCAATTGTGGAATCGTCGAAGGAATAGATTCTTCGAGTTAAGTCGTGGTAGCCAATTTCCTCTAAAAGTAGCCAAAATCCGACCGCCATTTTTACGAGTTTAGGGTTTTGACCCATCGTCGGTCCGACCATCCGGTTGAACAGTAACCTTTCTAAGGTATAGAATGATAAAAGATGAACTAGGTTTCCTACTCCGTCCATGTTTTTCAACTATTACAAAGAAAATACATAGATACAATCAATATATATATATATATATATATGTGTTGATTTTTTATACTAGCTAAGCTAATATAGAAAATTTATACCCAAAGAAAGGGAAAACTAAGTATATGAATTTGGAGTTATTATGGTGAGACTCCATTGAAAGTTGTTGATGGTAATTTGAAGGTCATTTTGAAGATTGTCGTCTAATGCCATATTAATTTCTTTACTTTTGACAAGAAAATTTGTATTATCTCATTGGGTGGGGTGTGGGGTGATTTGCCAGGTTGGATAATGGAAGCTTAAGAGACTTTAAGTTTAGAACAGTTTTGACGAGGAAAGTGATTTTTGGATTATTAATGTTGTTGGATTAGTTTTGGTGGTAATCCAGGAGTTTCGTGGTACGAGGATCTAATTAATGGCTTTACATATGACGCTAATTTTTTAAATAAATAAAATTTAAGGAGATTAATCTTGTAAGGAATTTAGTTTATGCGCGTACGTCATCATAATAATTAGATTTCTCTCAATATATTTTAATTAATAATTCTTTAATTATTCTAACAATTAATACTCATTATAGTTTTTCATTTTGCAGGAATAAGTTCAATGTATTTGGTATAAATTTAAAAAAAGAATTCAATGTATTTAGGTATGTCCACACATAAGATTTATGTGTTGAATAATATTAAGTTTTTCTTAATATATATATATATATATATTATATATTTAAGCATTTTTGCCTCTATTGTGGCGAAAAACTTATTACCTTAAGTAAATTATTATTGTAAATTGTGTTTGTTTATCAAGAAAATTGATAATCCAACGTGTAAGCATGAAAATAAGGAGGGTAACATTGAAAGTTAAGATAACAATTTTTTATACTGAACAGAAAACGTTAAAAATAAATTTTCACACTTAAAAATATATATATATATATAAAACAACCAAAAATTAGGAACCCCTCTATAAAATATTATAATAAATATTTATGGTAAAATATTAATTAAAAGATAGCGAGAAGAAAATATTAACAAAAATAATCTTTATTATATTGAATGTTGAAAAAAAAAAAAAAAAAAAAAGAAACCATAGTACAACAACACGCATATTTAAAGTTTTATTATGATGTATGTATGTATTCCCAGAATCATAAATAAATGGCACTGGCAATCCCCACCAAATTCTTCACAATTTAGAAGTACGAAGCTGTTGCTTCAGGAGGGGCCTAATATATTCGTGGTAGCCATCTGCTATGTCAGACTGGTTCAGAGGATCTTTCCATGCAGCCTCGTAAAGTTTTGGATATACATTTCCATCATAGCGGCCAAGAACTGAACCCAGGTAGTGATCAGTGTAGTTGAATGCATCCACAAGTGCAACAGCATTTGGACGAACCTGAGATGAAATCGGGGAATGAAGCAGAAGAATTATTAATTCCATTAGAGCAAATCAGTACTAAGTCTGGTGTTATGGACAAAAAAAAACAAACCTGTGAATAGAGTGTTCTGAGGAGATCGTTAGCTAGGGAAGCTTGTTTTGGGGTGATGGAGTTGGTTGCAAGAAAATCGCCCTGATGTTTGTGAAGAAGGGAGAGGTAATAAATGCCACAAAGTGCTTTTAGCTGTTGCTTGACGCCATTGCCTGGAATGTCCTGTTGCAGTTTCTCGATGAATCTGAATGAGAAGAATTTATTTTAGCTGAGTGAGTACATCTCAGGTGGGTTTCAGACGATGCGTGTGTAATTATGGCTTTTTCAAGTAAATGTTAAACAAAGAATTCAAATCCACAATAATACAGGACATAGCAGGAAAATCCAGAAGCAGCTTACTTGGACACAACAATTAATTGACAATGAGCAATTGCTACCTCCACCAGATCAGCTGATAGTTCTGCAAAGCCTGAAGTCATCAAGGCAAAGCAAATAATGAGTTTAAATTTGAAAATAGAACTCATCCACATTAAATTTTATAAGCCGTATTCGGATGAGAAATGGATTATGCAAGCTCTAAACCAAGCCATAACAGCCTCTCCTGGCATCATAAGAGTCAGGTGCATATGGGTACCTTGCTCTTGGCTATCAAACTTGCTCAACTTTTTCGCACAGGAAACAGACATTCTAGCAGCTCTTGCCTCAAATGCCTCCAGAACTGCACTCGGATTCAACCAATCCTCAGCTGCAGCACAAAATCAAGAAGTTAGTTGCCAAACTCTTAAACGTAAGTGCACATTAGGCACTTGTACTTAGTATTTGCTCAAAAGCATTAGTAGTGGTCAAAATGTATGCAAAATGGCATCTTGCAAACACATACAGAACAGAACAAATACCATTTTGCACATTAGAACGACACTGCATCAGATGTTCAATTCTTCCCATGTAAGCAATTGTTCCTCCTGGCAGTTTCCCAGAGCCCAGCTGGGAAACAGTCTTCATCAGAAACCTTGCAACCTGCATGAAGGCAGTAAGCTTGATTTAAAACACACTAGAGCAAACCAATTAGGTGTTCAATATTCACACTCTAGTTATGAAGATCATTGGTCTCTTTTCAACTGTTATTTACTATAAGTAGCCAATTTAACAATTTTATCATATGTTTCTATGTTAAAAATCAAGTTAAAACTACCAGAAGATGTAAAACGGAAGTACCTAAATCATAATAGGTAGAACAAACTTCCATTTAAGAGTGTCAGATTGATCAAGTCTAATCTGGGAAGAGTGTAGTTAAAAGTAACTCTCTGAGGAGCTCTAAAAAAGTTACATCAAGAAAACAATTAACAACTGTGATAATCTCATACCTGTAACAGCATCACAATGTTGTCTCCTTCATATGTACATGCAGGGACATAAACTGCAAATAATTCTGGAAGTCCGCTAGTACAAAGATAGCCATGACCACCACATAATTTCCGGCATTCTTCAATACCATCCTGCCATATGATAAACACTCATATTTAAAGTACTGCACAGAAGAGTGAAAACATGTAAGCTGCAAGAACATAACAAGGCCCTACATTCTGTTGACAAAATCCCTTAGAAATGGAGCTATTGAGATTTAATAAAACTATCAATCCAATAAGCAACATCTAAGAAGCTTCAATCAGCCACAGATTGTTTACAACATAGTTTCCCTTTTTCTTTTCTTTGGTCAACTCAAGCCCGATGCAGAGACAATGCTCTCATTATGGGTTTAAGTTTACTAGTTGCATAAGTACCAACCATAATCTAGTAATCTTGATAACTCACCACCTAAAAGACATTCATGTGTACAAATATAGGCATGAAGACATGGAAAAAGGTAGAAATGGTAAATAAGAAACTCGTATTAACTACTTACAGCAGTAGCAGAAGTTGTCAAGGACTTCAACCCGGCAGTGCAAGCATGAGCCTCCGGCAAGGTCGAGAAGTCATTTGCTTGGAGTCTTTGTGTCACATCCGTGTATAACCATTTAAGCCACTCGCCAACAAATCTAAACGCATAAGCAGAAGCCAGCAGAGGAAAGAGCCGACTTTGTTGAGTTTTATAATCAATCACCTAGACACCAAGAATCCACAAATTCATAAATGGGCTTCCCAAAGGAAGAAAAGCATTGAGCTGTATCATTCAAAATACAAAAGAAACACTGAGCCAGAGAAAACACACACATAAAAGTATTGAACACTAAATGACTGAGGAAGCATAAGTCATAACAGACCTATCTCAAAGGAAACTGAGATAGCAAATAAGACTATTTTGTTTCTCTGATAAAAGACCAGTAGCCTATATTGCAACACATTCCTCCAAATCATTGCTTGTTGTGAACCACACATCATGAAATGGAAATACAACTTGACGTAATAAATAGCACTAAATTTCTTTTGAGGTAGATAGAAATTCATAAAATAGAACAGTCTTGGATCCAAAAAATAAATAAAATCAGCAATCCCTGGAAATCAGAGCAAGTGAAAAAACTCATAAACAGGATAAATCAAGGAGCAAGAATAAGATCTCTCAACGCACGTTTGATATCATTTTTCAGAGGATAACAGGAATATGCCACAGGAAAGAGAAAATTGCAAATCCCTGATATATTTCTGAACAAGAAAACCAAGAAACTAAATTTCCTTTTCAAGGATGACAGTGGTATCTTCCTCTTGGTACCCATTCGCCTATTGGTGCACTGATGTTGTATGATAGTTAGAAAGTTAATCATACATTATTCCAATGTAGTTTAAATGCAGAAACCAAGAAAATAAAAGACTATCTTGATTCCCGATCTCTCAATCATTTAATCAACTTTCACAACCTATAAGGTTTCATGTAACCCCATGATCCTGCTTTGTCCAAACTGTCAAGATTTATTAATCACCAGAAGAGAATTGGACAAGCAGCTTCTCACATCCACTCAGTCATCACAGTGTTTTATTCCTTTTTAATTCTTTACCAAGCATGAGAACAATTTTATGTTGCATTAAATAAGGAGGAAATTGATTGATTTACCTGGGTCTCTAGTCCACCATTTTGCGCACCAAATTGTCGACGAACTGCACTGTACCTTGTTGCAATGCAAACAGCTCGTGACAAGGCAGATGATGCATCCTGTACAATTGTTTGACGTACATAGACCATAGTTCCATAGACCAACTGGCGAGGGACATCTGATTGTTCATATTTTCCTTCTCTTGTAACTCGTGAAAATCTGTTCATATTAAACACACACTTGAGACTAGAAACTACAAGAAGCCACAACAATGTAATTGATTTAACAATTGAACAATAGATAAAGTAGATTAGATTCTCTCAGTGTGACAACATGAACATGTTTGTTGGGAAAGAGAATCAGATAATACTAGTGCTTTGAACCAAATTTGCCTCTTTGTTTGATTGATCAGAGCATCAGATACCCTATAGGTTCAAGTTCTCCAATGAGAATATGATGTTATAAAATGACATCATCAAGACAAATAATCAGTAATCAAATCTAATATACAATTTCCCGCACAGCATCTAATGAGATTAATATTTCAGTTTATCCAAAGAGGCCCAAAATCAAAATAGTAGTCAGTATCATGAGACCAAAGGACACCAGATATACCAGCTTAAAATACTCACTCATAGCAATTAAGTTCTAACCCCCTGGATACGGATATTATGCTTATGATGACAAAATGAATTTACAGGTACACATATTCATAGCCCTATAGAAGCAAAGATGATAGCATACCTCATCAACATTTGATTTCTTGGGATGCGCACATGATAAAATCTCAGTACTCCATTGTCCATGGTATTGTATGCTCCATTACCAAATTTCATTCCAATATCACCAACAGTTATACCAGGTAAAGGATTATGATCCTCCAAACTTCGGAGTTGGACGATAAAACCTGAAGCAGATAAATAATTATCATAAATTCCTATTTTAAGAAGAAAAAATTTTCTCATTGTATTTAAGCTATCTAGCCCTTTTTAGTACAGACAAGAATCCTCACTTACCATGGACACCATAGTCTTGGCCACCAGTTATGAGACGAGCAAAAACAACTGCATGTGTGGATGCTTTACCCAAGCCGCCAGGCCACCACTACTCATAAGATAAGCAACAAATTAAGGACTAGATTAAATAAATTCTGAAACAGAAAAAGGGGTAGAAAGCAGAGTACTGAACTAAATGGATGACCTTGAAAACAACACCTCACAGAATAAAGAAACCCATTTTAAAAATGAAAACAAAGATTTTTCAACCACTTCATGAGGTGGAACAAGAAAATCTTTAAAAGATACCAATCACCAGTCATTCTACTCACTTTGCTTGACGTCAATGTAGGACTGTGAATAATAAATTCATCAGTTTGTGGATCAAACGTTGCAGTGGTTTCAAGGCCTTGCACATTAGAGCCATGACCAAGTTCAGTTTGAGCATAACATCCTATTATCTGCATCTTGCGAGCCAAAGATAACCATTTTTGTTGCTGTTCATCAGTTCCTTGTCCTTTTATGAAAGGTATGAACATTCCCTATGGATGAAAAGTGCGACCAGTTAGTAACTGTAACTGTGCATCCCAAGATTTGGTTCAACTTCTGCAACCAAAAAGAGATATTTCAAGAGAAATCAATCTTAAGATATTTTGTCAGGAATACCCAGTGAAGATCAGTAAAAGCTGGTTCATCCACATAAAACCGGAGTTTAGAAGCCTCTTCCTCTGCAACAATGAGGATTATATGAGTAAAAAAATTACAAGAAATTAGTCAAAATAGATCATTCAGTCAATGGAATTAACATTAAAAAAGAGGTGAATACCAGAGAGGCGAAGTTCAGTAATTCTCTTCCATGCATAAGATGTCTTTCTAAGAGTATTCTTGAATAACTCCTTTCTTGGTAGGTTAGCTCTTTCATCCTTTGCAAAAGCCTAAAACTCGTAACAAATGGTACAAGTGACCAGGTATCAGCAAAAAGGTAACATAATTATCTAAGTAGAATCTCACTTTTTGTTCCCTTTTCAAACAACCATAATTCTCCTTGGAAATCATAGGAATTCCATCTCCTAGCCATTGTTAAAAACGTTTTCCTGACATCATCCCATCATCAAATAGAACTTGAACAAAATACCCCACCTTTTTATAAATTATTACAAGCTAACGTATTCCCAACTCAATTTAAATAGCAAGGAGCTAATTTTGATTAGACAAAACCAAACCCAAAAGTTCCAAAAAAAGAGGGAAAAGGAAAAAGCCCCATTGCCGACAGCAGGACGCAGGCTGTTAAATTGATTTAGATGTTCACCTAAGCGAAGCAGTTGATAGAGAATGATTAAATTCAAAAAAAAAAAAAAGACAACTGCAACAATAATGAACGAATGTGGGTAAAAATGGGACAAAGAAAAGGGTCAAGTCGGAACATCCATTGTAGTACCACTCGTTAAATTGTCGTTCTAAAAGAGGGTTTAAATGTAAAACCTTATGATTTTTCCTGTGATACTGGGGGTAGGACAGATCAATTCTCCTAATTCGTACCACGAAAACACATAAAACCCCCAAAATTCCCAACTTCCCCTGTTCTGTAAGGCTCAAAACTCATCCCAAACAAAGTTTCACACAAAAAAAAAAAAAAAAAAAAAAAAAAAAAGTAGAAGAAAGTACAGGATCATTAGCGACAAGCTTAGACATCCGATCTGAGACTTCAAAAGCCTGCCGTGATCCAGCCCAAATAATCTTCATTGCATCAACATCAAATTGGGTCTTCTTCCTCTCATCAGCCAAGTAATCCACAGCAGCCATATCTCCTACACAATCCTTGCAAACAACACCAAATGTCAAGTAGTTACTTTACTACTACTATCTTCGAAGATCTCTCTCTCTCTCTCTCTCTAACTTTCTCTCAGCCCTGTCTGCTTAGGATATTCTTTTATAGTAGTACTGCTACACTACTAACGATAAGGATCAAAAGTTTGTTCTTCCCGATGTCGCCTACGTTTCCCTATGACTTCCATATTCTAAAGCTCCCGTTTTTATTAGGTGAACCTGGTCCACAAGACAAGATAGTTGTGAACCATATTTGCATTAAAACGCCACATTATTTTTGTTTCCCTTAAATCTCAATATTGCCCTTGTCCCAGTCATTTCACCATCAATCTTAATCTTTATCTTTTTTTACCTAAATCAAGTTCACAAGTGGGCCCATGGACCTGCTCCAACTAAGAATTTTTCCACATTTTAAACGTTTGACGTGATTTAATAATTTTTTGACTTTAATGCGAATAAAAAGAGGAGTTTTCTTCTTGTGTAAATTTTTGTCCAAATACTTTCTTTCGTGTTCTTGCATAAGAGAGGAAAAGGATTTACATATATTTATGCCATATATATCTTTCTTATCTCTTTTTTAGGATTTAATACACTTATAATTAAGATCTTATCAATTTAATTAATCTTAAATTTTAATTTATCTTTTGTTATGGTAATTTCATTGTTTTCTTTCAAGATAAAACAAATTAAAACATTTGAAATTTGTTATAAATAATTTAATAATATTGTATATTTTGATCCATTTTGGAGTGAGTTTCACGGCTTTAAAACACTTCGTTGATTAAACCCTCTCATTGTGAGCATTGCTATAAACAATATAATGAGTAAAAAATTTTAAACCCTCTAAAAAATCTTTTAGACGAGTAATGTAGAACTCTAAATCACAACAAAATTATTATAATATAGAGTAATAAATCTATCATTTATTTATACTTTTAGCTATTTATATTTTGAATTATAATTAATTTTTTTAAAAATTTATTCGAAATATTAAACTACTATCCATTGAACTAACCTCTCAACTTCAAAATTATTCATTATTTATATATATATATACTGGTTAAAGGAGACTGATCAAAAGTATGAGAAAACTTTAATATACAGAATGGAAATTTGTCTATTTGCATAATACAAACTAATATTCAAATCTAAGGACTAGTCCTATATGATGACAATATTTTGAATCTAAAAGAACAAAAAAAGAAAAGATTGATCCTTCTTGCTGTGACTGATAAAGGGGAAAATGATTCTCTTCTTTGTAGGATGCCAAAACCACAAAAACAGAAACTCTATAACCCAATAAAGGAACTTCAGCTGCATCCTTTGGTTCTGATTTGATATAAATACAATAGTTTCCAGTATCTGCATGAGATTACACAATGCAAAAGAAAAAAAGATTAGTATCCTGTTTGATTTAATACCAGGTTTGGCAATTTTGAACTAGTACAGATTCAAAATCTCGGAGTTGCAAGAAATATCTGTCTTCCATTTTTCTTGGTCCAGTTAAATGTTTTCATTCTTTTCATTATAGATGGATACAATCTGAGCATGATAAAACGTCATTCAGCAAAGTTTACCAGCCAAGAACGTTATAAAAAAACTATGCATGATTATGTGTCAAATCACATGGAAAATATTTATTTCAAGTGGCAAATGTCAAAGCAAATTGTATTATCATTCAGAACATATTTGGAGACAAATATTGAAATGAAAACAATGTAGAAGTTATTCATGTTAATATTTGTTAATATTACCATTATATAACATTTTATACCACATAATGAAGAAAGTAAGGACTAATTGAGTTGATTTTGTATCGTATTTGAGTTACTGGAATGTGAGATTTAAAATTATTTTCTATGAACAAACCTACCAATAGGTTTCAAGAAACAACAGCAACAAATGCGGAATATTCTCACCTAACCAGAGTTAATTCTTTAATCAATTCAGTTAATGATGGAGAATGGAAAAAAAAATCATCTTGTATGATTAGGCAATGATAATCATCTCAGTAACTTGGAATTGGTTGCTCTTTTTCTAAATGTGATACTTCAGAGAAGCTATGAAAATTCTATGATACCTATAATTTATCTTAGTCAGAGGACTAGAGAGGACATACAAGAAAATAGAGTTACACAAAAGAGTGGAAACAGGAAATATCCATCAATATTGCAAACGTGTTAAGATAGAGGCTCAAAATTACAGGTAAAAGTGAAAACAGCAGACAAAAGAAATCATGAAGACAACTTTCAGACTATTTTTGTTATTAGCAAAATATTACCTCAAGAGATCGCCAGCACAAAATGCTTCACTAGACTTGAAATGCAAATCTGATCCTCGTGGTCAATTTCCTTATGTCCAACAGCTGCATTTTGGGGCTCCCTTGAAGTCCCCTTTGTTTTATGAGTTGTTAGCCTTGGTTAAAGATGCAGTAGAACCATACATTTAAAACTATCTGTGATATCCAACTCAAAAAATAGGAGGTAAAATTTAATCCTCTAGGTGACAGGAGTCACAGGATGAAGTCCTGAAAGAACATTAATTAATCCATTAAACTGAAAAACAGCTGCTGCAATGTTGTCAATTTTAGCCAGAACATGTGCTATACTTTCTCATCAAGTCTATGCTTTCTGCAATGGTGGATCCAGCTGTCCCAACAAAGCCAAGAGAAGCACAGCTGCAAACAGATTCTTCCACATATAAAAGTATATCAGGTAACAGGTGGTAATTGCAGTTTTTCAAAATTTTTGAAGTAGCAGAAACTGAATTAAAACTTTTTCCCCTTTTAACATTCACTATCTTCTTAGCAGTTTTCACAATTAAATCGTCACTTTCTCTCAGAACAAAGAGCTTAAAAGCATCTGTATCTTTGGTTAAATCTCCCAAGTAGCTTCCTGTCCAATTACTCATGGGAAGATCAGTCATTACAAATATATGAATTGGGAGAGGACCATTTTGTTTTAGAGATTCTAACTTTTGCTTCAACGCCATAAAAGAACCTTTCCAGTGGTTCTTGAATTGTCCATCCAGTAGCCTAAGTTGAGCACAAAGAAAAGGAGCTTTAATTTTTTGAAGTGCAAACTCCTTCCCCGCCTTAGTAATTTCAGAGACAAAAGGGAGAAAATCTATCTTCTGGATCACTGATTGTATCCTTTTATCTTTTTGAGCTTCGTGGATATCAATGTACGACTCAGAGCCCTTATATGGTGCTGTAAATAGACTTCCAAAGGCCAGAACTGCAGCTGAGTCAGCCTTGGAGCCAGGACCAAGGGCCTTATAAACATCCCTTCTTCTTCTAACAAAGGAAATTTTCTTTTTCTGCCTAAGTTGGTCATCAGGTTGGAAAGAATCCAAATCTCCATCTTCACCATCACTCTGATATGTCCAAACTGTAGTTCTACAATCTTCATCTAAAGCATATAAACAATCACTTACACTACCACTGTACCCAGATAATAACAACCCACATTGGCGTAGTTCCTCAAGTGATGCAAGCATACTACTTTGGTTTCTGATTCTTGCAACTCGTCGTCCGACAGTATCAGACCCCGAACATATATAGCCAATGTTCAATCCACACCAATTAGATACAAACTCTCTAAAATCAATAACTCTAATTGTTGTATCAGACACTAAGTATGACAGATCAATTATATCAGCCATAGACACATACCTGAAATTACAGCAAACAATAAATAAATCTGAAAATAAAACCAAATCGAACACATAATAATCATGTGCTTATACTTCAAAACCATCAACAGAAAATAAAGGAATAACAAAAAGGTTGATTTCTTTTATAAGTTGAACAGAATTGGATCTGCATTTAACCGTGTCCGAGGAATTTTAACTTGCCTGAGATTTCGGAGGAGATCAATAGAGTGATTCCAAACCGCAAATCTCAAATCATTAGGGCTCAAAACCCTAAATTTAGGGCAGCTACCGAGGGCAACAGCATGGTGATCGAGAATAGGCGGCACAATCAGCGTTCGATTGAGAATAGCAGCCATCAAAATAGCATTCTTGAACTCCGACAACTGGTTACTGAACCCACTATGAGGAGCATACCACATAAACTTCTCTTCTGCAGCTCTTGCGCGGCTGCATTGTCCAAAAACAATATCATTCCTGGAATTCCTCGAAACGGAAAAAAATGATTGAAGAAGAAGATTCTTGGAGGAACTGAAGAGAAAAAGAGACAAAAAAGTGAGAAATAGGAAGAAAATGATCGGTGCGCGGAGAGGGGATTTGGGAAATTGGTTTTGGGCGAATCTCCTCCTCCATTTGTTATTGTTGTTGGCTCCGCTGAAATTCCTCAGAGCTTCCATTTCTTTGACCCCTCTGGAAACTTGGGGAGATTTGGATCTATTCCATTTATATTCTTGCTCACAACTTAGCTTAATTTAGGGATAAAAACTGAAAATAATATATATATAAAAAAAAAAATAAACATATAAAATAGCAGATTTAGAGTTCCTGTAATAAAAAGCTGAAGTATGAATGATAAAATCTGAATATTTAATTATTTAATTAAATAAAGAAGTAATTTGTATTATATCACTATAAATTATGAATTTGTTCAGAATGTTTAACCATTTTTTTTATACTATTTGGTTTTCGAAGCAATATCACTCCGACTAATTTAGATTTGACTCGAGTTATGCCTAAAGAGTTTAACTCTTATTATTTTGTATTTTTTTTATTTTAGCTTTCAAGATATTATGTAACGAGAATGATTTGTAGGAGGAAACTCCTCCAATGTGAATCGTACTCATGACTTCTCACTTGATAAAGTATGTGAGGCACCTAAGTAAGAAAGTAATGGAAACCAAATCATCTAAGCTATCATTTTTCTCGATATTATGTAGCAAGTTTGAACATTTGTAAATCAAAAGATTGTTTTTTTTTTTTTTTGCTTAAGCATTCTGTATCAGAACCCACACGGGCCGACTATTTCGGATTCGACCTGGGGTGCGCTTGCAGAGTCCAACTCTTACTCGATGGTGAGGGTGGCCCGGCGCTTTTTTTTTGTTTAAACTCTAAAGGCAGTGAGCAAAGGGCCTTTTTGGTTAAGTGAGGTCGAGAGTTCGAACCTTGACTCATGTAAGCAACTGTTTAAAATTTGGGTATTATAAAGGACTAACACAACTCAAATAGAGATTAGTTTGGATGTGAATTGACTTAGAGATATCATAATCTTATCGAATCTGGACTCAAGCTACAAGATAGATGAAATATGATATAAACAGTACATGCTGAACTTGGCCCAATTAGTGTAAGTTTATTTTATTGGCCCAAACCATTGACACTGGTATTTTACACTTTTTTAGGATGTGGTCAATAATAAAAAAGATTCCTGAAATTGTAATTTCCTCACAAACCTAGTCACATTGGCTTGCACAATAAGAAAGCATGTTTGAAAATATTACATGAGATCAAGTTCGACATTCATTGTAAATTAGGTTTTTTTCTAATTAAAAGTTAAATTTTATAAGTACAATTTAGATCGAATTCGAATTAGTTGAGACAATGACATTCGAATGACATCAAATACCTACCGTTTGGTTTACCTAAAAAAGACTTCATTTTATATCATGCAATTTAGATCGAATTCAAATTAATTGAAACAATATCTCCGATACCTACCGTTTGTTTTAACTGAAAAGGACTTCGTTCTATACCACAAGATGTACCGTTTAGATCAAATTCAAATTAATTAAAACAATGACCTGAACCTATCGTTTAGTTTAACTAAAAAAACCTTCATTCTAGATCACGAAGTACTTTTATGAAAAATATGGCGTAATGATTACTTATATCCAAATTTAAAGAAAAAAAAAAAGTTTATATCTACAAGTATATCTAATCACAATATCCAACAACGTTCGTGGGACCAAGCAAGGGAAAAAGAATATAAGATTACATATCTTCTTGATTTCGTCAAAATTAGGTGGACATAGGCAGGATATTCTTTCCTTTTCTGCTTTAATTTTATTCGTTGTATCATATAAAATATATATAGATATATAGATATATAAGATGCTACTTCCAACAAAAACCAATGTCCAGCATTAAAATAAAGCAAGGAAAACCAAGAACACTACTTGAGAGGACATATCAAAATGCTGCTGAGATGGCCGGAAAACATGAAAAATGTTCTGTTGATCCTTCGTTAAGACATTAAGGGAAAAACTCTTACATCATCAGATAACTCGAAAAAGATGTTAAAACCTTAAAAACAGACAAAAAAACAATGTTGCTGGAAATAAAGTTAGTTAACTGCACCTAATAACCAAATCTTTTATTATACTAATAATTAAAACAAATAAAAAAGGGGCCATTCATATAAAGTAAAGCTACATAACTGAGTTGTGTATTAACATGATGATACTAACCAATATAACCTAAAAAAGATATATTCTCTCTCTCTACATTACCATTAGAAGAAAAAAATAAAAAAGGGCTACATTACCATTAGACAGCATGAATAGGACTATGGCTAGAATTCATGCCTGAACTGCCAGATGAAGGATTTGCATGAAAAGCTGACTGCCTCGTTGAGCCTCCTTCGACCAGTTTTAGAGAGACAGGAGGAGGAGGCGCCAGTGCATCTCCACCAGAACCAGATTCACCTAAACTTAATTTCGACATGCCAACTAGCTCGTCCACGTTGATTGGGTTCTTTGAGTGTACTGCTCTCGGCTTAACCACTTCGTGTGTTTCTTGTTTAGGAGGCTCTACGTTGTAACCTGACCACATTGGAAAAGCCACAGGGAAGAATGGAGCTACATAAGCTGGATATACAACTGGATAGGAGTAATTTGAATCTTCTGGCTTAGGTGGCAATGGCTCGGACTCGTTGGAGTGTGGAGAATCGACTGATTCGACTTCTTCATCCATTGCAGAAGCAGCAGGCAGTTGGTTGTTATAGATTTGAGCCTCGGATTGTGGAGGATCTACAGCAAAGAAATCCCTTGATACAGGGGCATCTACTGACTACAAAAATCAAAAGAACAGAGCAAAAAGAATAAAAATTGCATTACTTATACTTGATTTCATGAAAACACACAAATATGTAACAAAAATCCCATATCATGGAGAAATAAACAATGTCATCTCAACTTTGAGACTGCTTTCTGCCAACAAACTATGTATTGAAAGAGTATGAAAAATAGCTTATGGGAGCATAACCACATGTTTTGAAGCTTACAACCAACCATTAGGCAATAAGAGATGGTCATAGCCACAAACTTAAGGTTTACTCTTCCTTTTTGATGTCCCAAGTAGCTATATTTGGAGATACCATTGTTTCCTGTATAGAAGTTCGTCGATGTTTTTGTTGTTAGTGTCTTAATTTTCACAATTTTCTCCATCCCCTCCCCATAACTAATCCATAAAATATACCTTTCTAATTGATCTTCACAATGCTTCCCTAGCAATTCTCCCCTCTTTTGCAATTAGATTCGCTACGGCATCACTATCGTGCAAGCCTCTATCTGGGCCCGCTATGCTAAAAGTGAGGGAAACCCCATCCCTCTCTTTCCTTCTTTTGCCCCCATGTCGCCACGTTGGGGCACGGGTTCGTAAAACATGGGATTGACCTATAGTATGTTCCAAGGATTGGTTACTCATCGATTAAAAAGGTGTGTGACTTGTGTTCCTCTACAAAGTTTGTCCACGGTGGGTGAATCAGAGCTTTGGAAGGAAATTTTGAGTCATAGGTAAGGGATCCTTTACCTGTAAGACCTAACCACATCTGTTGAATAGAAACATTAAACTATTTGATCATATTAAGATGGTTCTCTTTATCCAAATCCAAAGATCCATCATCCCAAATTTACGTAATTGCTTCATAGCCATTGTGTCTTAATACTGCTCCTCAAGGAACCATTAAGGTAACTAATTGTGTCCAATAGTGGTATTATCAACTACATATTGGTAAACCACTCCCAAGTTTGTTTGAATTCGTTTGATCATAACAAATTTTGTCTAGAATTACTGATGATAATGTCAAATCTAAAAATAAAGCACAAGGACATGATCCAAAAACTTACTTCATCAGGTACAATATCGAAGAGGCTGGATCTCCTTTTTCTCCTGGAGACATTACTTTGTCTGATAAAATATTTCTGGGCATGGCTCGCGACCTGAGTAGGAGTTCTTGAAGTTACATAATTCCGTGCAATTCCTCGCCAATCTCCTTTACCAAGCTTTTGCAGACCAAGTAAAAACATCCTATGTTCGTCTTCAGTCCATGGGACACCTGTACATCAAATTGCAAACAAAAGATTTTAAACCATACAAAACAAAAATGATACCACATTTGACAAATAAAATCGAATTAATTTTTTACAAAATATTCGAATTAATGATTAAATGAAGAGAGCAAATAGGGCCAAGTAATACTCTAATATAGCCAAGAGCCATTACTAAACATTCCTTAGCATCATCAATTTAGTACCTTTAGGATAAAAGAGAAAACTGAAGGCAACAAGATATCAACAAAGAGATTGATCAAATTCTAGAAGCTTCCAAAAACACTAATTGCAATATCCTTAAGTCATTATTGAGAATTGATATTTGGAACACAAAGAACACATCTTTAATCAATAAGAAATCGAAAATCCCCAAATATGCATATTATTGAATTAAAAAACATATAAAGATTCCTCAAATTCATCTTCAAGCTATATATATATATATATATGTATAACTTCAAAAAAAAAAAAAAAAAGGTTAAAGCCCCATGACCTCCATCTAGTTAGGTAAGAAATGAAGTAGAACCAAACAGAGAAATTAAAATATAAAATTGGATATTTCCATTATCTTGCCTTAATTATTAAACATCACTTGAAAAATGTGTTTCATGTGATTTTGATAAATTCACACGGAGATGTCACATTGACTCAGGGAAAAAAAATATTCAAAGTAGGAGAAGAAACTTAGAAAAGTATGAAAACTAGAATTACAAACAAACCCACCATTCAGCCGATCCCAAAATGACATTTTATTTACAAATCAAGTTTCTGAATCTGAAAAAAAAAAAAAAAACAAAAAATGGAAAATATATGTGCATCAAAAAAATTTGATATGCAGAAAAAGGAAATTAAAAATTAAAGAAAGAAAATAAATCGGGAATCATACCCTTCTTTCTTTCCCGGCTAGAGGAAGACCCGGGAACAAAATCCTCAGAGGCATATCCATCAGCGGCGCCGCCGGCGGCCGAGGGATGATCAGGGGTATCTCCAGGAGAATCATGCGCAGCAGCAAGACCATTTTGAGGAGTAGCACTACCACTTCCGCTGCTACTATTACTGTAATGAGTCAAGTTCCCCATACTAGCACTTTTCCGGATCGACCCATCAGTCAATCGAACCCCAAAAAGCTTAACTCCCCTGTTCGGACACGTCCTAGAATTATGCCCGTTCTGGCTGCAATGCGAACACCTTCTAGTCATCCTTCCCTGAAATTATTCTCACAACCCAATTGAAGTCACCTGGGTTGGATCCGATCCCTGTTCTTGAATCGACAGTTCAAAGCTTTTTTTTTTTTTCTTCTGATTCAAGAAATGATCTTTTTTTTCTTTTTTTAATCTCTCTGCTTGGCTTGGCGTGTACAAATTAAATGATCCGAGGAAGGATAATATGGGATAAGAGTTTTCCTGTGTTTTTGCTTCTTGATTGATTGGATGAAATGAATGTTTGTGGTCTGGTTGTTATATGTTGTACAAAGAATGGGTGTGTGGATGGAGATACAGATATAGATATAGAGAGAGAAAGGAAATGAAAATTAAAAAATAGGAGGAAGAGAAAGTGAGGGGACAAAATTTTGAGAGGATGGGGATGATTAGGTTTATTTAATTTAGGTCAAGAAGACTAGTTAGAGAGAGAGAAACAATAATATATATATATATATATATATATATTTTTTTTTTTTTTTTTTTTATTTTTTTGTTAAGCGAGAGAAACAAATATATACATAGATGGTTTAGCATACTTTTTTCTTTTTTATTTGTGGTAATAGAATGAAGCTAGATTTATTTTTATTTGTTATATTAAATATATAATGTGATATTTTATAATTTATACTTATTAGTGATTCGGAATTATTTTCTTGTGAGTGCCACGAATGGGAGAATCACACTTGGAAAGCGTATACGGTCCTTCAATCTGATTTGGTGGCTCCAATCGTGTATGTCAATTAGAGGCATTTAATACTTTTGTATTGAAGCGTATATTTGTGTCCGAGATCATGCCCACCTCACGATCTCTCCGATTGCCGATCGGGGCCGAATTAGAGAAATGAGGGACCCAAGTTGTTTGTCCGATGGCATCCACCTCAAACCATTTTACTCTTTTTTTTTATATTGGTGAAATTTCATTAAAAGAAAAAATTACATAACTGAATGATTAAAATCATTCATGATAATAGAACAAAACACCAACTTAAAACTAGGTAGAAACAAAAAACTCAACATAAAAAAATTAGATGAGTCGAAATAACTAAACATAAACATAAAAATAGCAAAACAACAAGAAAAACAACGAAAATCATATTTAAATCTTCAATAACTCAACTACCAAACACAAAACTCAGCCGCATGGTGGGTTTGATTTCGCCTTCTTCCTTTAACAAAGCAACTTAATTCATCCCGAACGTATTAAAAATTTTATAAGATGCCTAAAAAGAATACAAAAATCAAACAAATGCCCAAATCTAAACTACCAGCACCTCAAACCATTTTACAATTATGTGGGTCTATCCACACTTTTATGTCTTTCAATTAGTTAATCCTACCATAAATAAAATTAAATAATATTTTATAAGGATGAATTATAATAAGAAAAATTGTATTCTAATCCAATTTAGATCGAAAAAATTCCACTTTAAACAAGTTCAAGGATAAAGATGATGATTTAAATACCACTATAACTAATTATTTATAATTTATATTTATTAATAAAAATAAAATTAAAATATATTTTAGTTTTTTAAAAATTAAAAATATATTATTTTATTTTTTTTAATATTGACATTTCTTGTATATAAGAATTTTTTATTTTTTATTTGTTTTTAAAAAAAATGAATGGACTATATTGAGCATTTACATACACAATTATCCTAATTTCCTAATTTTATCCTCAAATTACCTATTTATTCTTTAAAAAAACGTTAAAATTAAAGAAAATGTATTTGGAGATGTACATTGATCAAATAAATTTAACTATACAAAAAAATATTAAATAGAAAATTTTGTTTCCATTTAATTTAATTAAATTGTCTAACAATAAAAATAATTTATTGTCAAGTGTGTTGTGGTCGAGTGGTCAGCAACCACACTCCTTGTCCAAAAGGCGGAAGTTCGATACCCAACTCAGCTATAGTGCCGCCAACCTAGCCATAGTGTTACTGGATCATACATTACATTTTTCTAGATGCATACTTAAAATATTAGTAGCGACATTTTTTTCCTCCAAACTAAGTATCTTAAAACTAAATTTCTTTTCCTTAAATGTTAAGATGAATAAAATTAAAAATAACTAAATAAATAAAGAACTAGAGATAAGCTCCAAAAAAAAAGGAGGAAAAATAAAAGGGAGAGAAAAAAATATATCTTGTGGTCTATTATGACGTAATATAACAAGTCAATCTATTTATTTTATATAAAAAAATTTAAATTTCTCGAAAAAAAAACTTAAATAGCCAACATTTCAAAAAGTTATAAGTTCTAGAAAATGTTATAAACAAAAATAATTATGCTTCATTAAATAATAGCGTGATTTACGATATAAAAATCATACATTTGAAACACATTAAAGTAAAAATACTTTAAAAATAAATAAATAAATAATAGATACATAATAGGGTTGAGATCTTTAAAAAAAAAAAAAAAAAAAAAAAAAAAGCTAAAGATGGAAAAAGAAGAAGTTCCATAAGATATAGTACATAAACAAAGATTCTCAACCATAAAACAAAGGATTTATCACCCTTATCCATTAATTTTAAAAAAAAAAAAGAAAAAAGATTCTTTTGTTATGTTTCCAAAAGGGAAAATGAAGAAAGGGAAAAAAAACAAACCCAATATACCCAAATAAACGAAATAAAGAGCTTTATTGACTTAAAAGATTGAAATGTTTAAACCAACTTATGTATGTAGTTGAAATGTACCTAGATATGCCAAATACATACAACTATTTATAATTTGAGCTTAGAACTTTCTCTGGCAAGAAACCAATTCAGCTTCAACTATTTTGGTGGTGGAATTCACGTTTAGAAAAATGGTCTAGAAAATAAAAAATGTGGATAAAGTGTGGATATGACAATGATGCATTTATTTCCCCGTGTTGTTAGGAATAGGGGAAGGGATATATATGAACAAATATATCCTATTCATCTCACTATCTCTCAAATAAAAGAGTCTTTAAATGCAAAAATAGTACTACTCAATTATTGAATAGACAATTACTTCTTTCTAGAAACTGCACCTCAATTTTTGTACACTTTCTATCTCTCCACGTGACTTTTGCAATTTTATAACCATTTCCATCATCAATTTCCCTTTTATATAATATATATATATATATAATACTCCTTCATATTTTATATTATTGAAATCCATTTTTTTTTGAAAAATTTTAATTATTATCATATCTCGAACTCATAACTTTCATGTCATAAGTGAAGGTGTTACCAACTGAACTATGTCTTCTTGATATTATTGAAATCCATTTGTAAAAGATTCTTATTATTATTATTTTATTTCTACTTATGATATGTAAAAAATGTTATATAAAAGGTAAACATGACTTTAAATATTTATTCTTAACTCGAGATATTTAATTTGATATAACAAGAACAATGCTAAGTAATTGAGTGCAACTATTGTCAAAATCATAGTTACGAGCCTTAGTCATGACAAATATAATACTATTTTATATATATATAAAAATAAAAATAAAAATAAAAAATTCAATTAAATTATACGTTCAAAATTTGAATAAATAAAGAGGATAAGGAGTTGGGGGAACGGAATATCTGATGAGTTGTTGGTTTCTTTTCCTACTAGAATGCTATTTCCTTTAGATATTTGGCTACGCAACTTTTGTAATTACTACTAATACATAGGGATAATTTGGTAAATTGAATTTCAATTTTATTATTTGTTGGATTATAGTATAAACGTGAATCTTTATATATCTTGATCTCGCCCATAGTGCGGGATACATATATTATAATTTTTTTTTTTGTTGATTTTTTTTTTAAAATTTATTTGTACAAATGTCATAATGTTTTAAAAAATATATTATTTCTGTAGATAATAAATATATATATACATATAAAAGAAAAATATATAAATATATAAGAATTATTTTTAAATTTTACCATTGAGTATTGTTATAAACTTTTATATTTTTAAATACAAATCTTATCAAGGCCCTCGAAGTTCAAAATTAAGCTCACGGCTCTCGGAGAAGTCAAAATTCATTGGATAGATCAAGCTCCAAAAAACCCTCGGATCCACGACGAAAAGAATTAATAGATAAATACAAAGATTCGAGTCCAACATCAAATATATATTATTATCATATATATATTTTTGATTATTTATTTTGTAAATAATGATGATCGAAAATTTTATTGTTCACAAGATATATAGATATATTTTAAAATAATTGTTTATTTATGTGAAATTTTTATAATTGACATTTCACATTAATAATGTTATAAGTTTGAAAAATTTTATTTTTTATATTTATATATTTATTAAAATTCACACCAAAATTAATTTAATGACAAAAATAAATATATTTATATACGATAATAAAATATATGAGATCATACAACTAATTTTAAGTAGTCATGATTATTGGAAGATTAAACTATCATAAAATTTATTTATCAATTTATAATATTCGTATTAATATTTTAACTAACACGAATTAAATTTATCTATATATATATATATTTATAATATTGTTTCATATTTGAATATCTTTAATTAATGTAGAATAACTATTAGATAAAAGGAATCAAACTTTTTTGGAAACAAAATATCATTTTTGCACTAAAGGAAGAATTGGACTTCTATTTGAACAATTAATCTATTTTCAACATTTATTTATAGGACATTATATTTTATGATATGTTTTAAAAATACAATTAAAAATAAGACACATAGATTAAAAAAAAATGTGCCTTATTTTTATTATTGTTATATTTTATAGGATATTTTATATTATTTTTAAGATTAATTTAATAAATATCTACCTTATAGGATGTTTTAGGAGATTTTACATATTTTTAGAATTAATTTAATTGGCACCATATCTTATTTTTAATAATGTCTTAAAAAGGATATTTTATGACATTTTGTGTCCTTAATTATAAATTAAATTTATTATCACACTAATGAATTATTGATAATTATGATTATTTTTTGTCGTATAATGTCACTTTAATCACTTTATTTAATAATTAATTTTAACAATAAAAGTCAAAAACTTGTGAATATCAACTAAAAAGATCATAAATGATTGATGAATAATTAAAATTGCCAAAAAAGACAAAAAAAAAAAAAAAAAAAAGAAAGAAATAAAGAAAGTAAAAGTCAATTCAAAACACACGTAACATGTCAATTAATGAAAAGGTTTTTTTCAAACTTAAATAAAATTATAAAATTAAATTTTTATTTATTAATATAACAATTTAAAATTTAGATCAAAATTTACACTTTTAAAAAATATATTTGATTTGAATAAGAATTAATTGATATGGATATAATTTAAAAACAATATATATGTATATGTATTTATGTTAAAGGGTAAAAATGTTAGATCCGTGTAATTAGACAGTAGGGACCACAAGTAAGGCTTAGTATATTCTTATATATTTCTATCCGTTCAAATCGCATAAATCTTATCATTTCAAAAATAGTACTGTAATAATAATTAATTTTGTATATAATGAAAAAAAAAAAAAAAAATCTTATCAATTATTATCTTATCCAAATTCTCAGCAGCCTTTTATCCTCATCTATATTAATATTTCATATTTGTTTGGGTCCCACTGTCTGGTCAAAAGTAGGTGGAAATCACGATCACGATCACGAATATGAATCAACGGTTCACATTTAGCGTCTTCAAGAATCAAATCTCCAGAAAACCAATTCTTTTCTACTTTCTCCCTTTTTTTGTTTGTTTTTATCCATTAAAGTTATGGCAACAATTGTATCAAATTTTAAAAATTATCTCTTAATTTTTAAATTAATAATTTTTTTTTTAATGATATGTGATACTCTGTTCCACATTAAAAAGTGAAAAAAGTGTAATCATATATAAGAATGAATTTAGATATTCATAGTTAACTCGATGTATCTCTTTTGGTACAGTGATGACAATATAAATAATTGACCGTGTCTACTACCAAGTTCATAGTCACGATATGGACTTGCGAAAAATATAGGAAGAAGAAGATGTGAGGCTTGGGATTATATATGTGTGTGTATATATATATATATATATATATATATATATATATATGCTTCTTGCACTGCAACATGATAAATATGAGTCACCTCCAAGAAGGAGGCTGAATAAGAAATAATGTTGAATAGTTTTATTTATAATCATAAAATATTGTAAATAAAAGTATACTTTTAAAAGATTCTGATTAAAGATTTTTAAATTGTATTTATCTTCATTAAAAAAAAACTTTTCAATGGGCCATTAATTAATTATTATTTAACTTTTTATTGTTTTATATATAATTTTTTAAAATTTATGATACATTTTTGTCCTTCATAATTTATTTAAATTTGTAATTTTTTAAATTATAAGTGAAGTTACAATGAACAAACTTTTTATGATTTTTTATTATTTTATAATAAATAAACTAATAAATTAATATCATTGATAAATAATTATTACATGAATTAAAAAAAATGTTTATTACTTTTTGTTTAGACTCATTTCAAGTGTGCTTAGTCATGACTATGTACTTGGTAATACTCATGGTCAACTATTTGGTATTATTCTCATTATACCAAAAGAATAAGTCATCGACAATGAGTACCTAATGTGAATAATAATATTTTCTTTTCGATTATTATCTGCAAAATAAAAAATAAAAAATATATACATCACAAAATAATCAATGACTATTAGTTTGTCATGTGTCAAACATTCAAAAATGAAATCTTTCAATATCTTTAATATATATTTAAATATATTATTAAATATATTATTAAAATTTTGGTGTCTACACCTAAACTCATTCTTATATACTATTATACATTTATTTCTCATTTCGACGTGAGACCAATATCATATTCATGATTTTAAAATATATTATTGAGTAAAAAAAATTAAGATCTGTTGTAAAATTACTATAATTATAACATAATAAGACAAGAACAAAAGGAATCAAAATAACATAATACTTGTATATTACTTATTGTTATGTAAAAATATACAAAATTACCCTCTATTTATAATGATAACATATATGTAGCATATATACACATATACATACAAATATGAATGTATACATATCTTTCCATTATTTATATGAAGATAGTGGAGGTAGTAGAAGTAGGGACATACAAATATTCATAAAAAGATCCTACTTAATAATCGCTTATAAATTTCACTGAGTTTAATACTATTTAAGACATTTAGTTTACAACAATCATTATTTTATTTTTTTCTCTATAAAATTTATTATTATTTCTTATAAGTTAAAAAAACACATATAATGCATGTGAAGCCTTTTTAAATATAAAATAAAAATTCTTTTGATTTTGCATCTAAAGAAAAATTATGCACTTTTTTTTTTGAGGGGAATAATTATGCACTTTATAATTATTTTCTTATTAGTACCATGCAAAAAAAATTAGATTGACTTTTATAAAATATATATAAAAAAATTGCTGTCTGTTCTATCATAAATAAACAATGCTATATTTATCAAATCAACTTCCGATGATTATTATTTTCTCAAAAAATTTAGAGAACCAAAAAAAAAGAAAAGGAAAGGGTAAAAAAGGAATTTCATAGTATGATCCATCGAAAAACGTGTCACGTGACGTATAAAGAGGAGCACGTTGACGGTCGGTAATAAAATGGGTCCCACAGAATCATTTATAGGGATGACATAATAATTGTTCCACATGTCGTCTTTGACCTTCCTTAGTATCCTTTTCCTGCCAATCAGATGTCGGAATTTGACACGTTCACTTCCTTCCTCTTAGTCCTGTCCCCACACTTTTTACCCTTTTTTTCCTTATTTATCCTCTTCAGATAAGATTTTACTATCATTGGACTATTCTTTTTTCTTTTCCTTTTCTTTTTTACTGTTTTCCATCTCCATCTTTCTTGGATTGGATATTTTTTTTTTTTTTTATTGTTGTTCGATTTTTACCCAACTAATCTAACACTGAGATTTGATAACACTATAACAACCGAAATAGAGTGTCGAACTCCGATCCTTCGGGCAAAGAGAGTATTTGAAGGCAACCTTGCTACCAACTTGGCCACAGACACTTACATTATCTTTCTTTTTGATTGATTCTTTTTTATCTATTTTGGATATATTCACATTTTTTTTTCCTTTGCATAATTAGCAGATTTAATCCTTCAATTTTATAACATTTAAATTTGTCAAAAGCTTTCCTTTTTAAGAATTAGATTTTGAATTAATTTCAAATTAGTCAAAAATATGATTTTAAATGCTAAATAAGCCAATAGAGATCACTGAACAAACAGTTATATTAAGAAAGAACATAAAACTCTTTATTCAATGACTATTTTAAACTCGTGAAATGTACTTAAAAATGCAAAAAATAAATATTATTGAATTGTTTATAACGACAAAATAATATATATATATATATATAGTGACCATGCATTGGTTACCTATTTTCATAGGTATGTAAGTCTCAGGCGCTCCTGTAGATAATCTCCACTGCGAATTGGATGATATTTTGGAGGAGAAGATTCACTGCAGCAACTTTCTAAGCATTCGACAACACAATTTGGGCTCGGGTCTAAAAAGAAAGCCATCTAACAGAACAAAAAGGAAGAAGAAACTTGTAGTATCCTATAAAAGGATACATATATACACATATGAAACAGTGGTAAATATGGCCTTACTGAATAGCGCTCTCGACCAGTTGGCAGCACCCTATGCAAAGTTGACCTGTTAAAAAAAAAAAAGAAGAAAAAAGACAAAACATGGATCAAATTCATATCTATCATCAACATGTTAAGGAGAAGATCAAGAACAAACAAGCTTTTACCTGAACAAGCAATTTGTCCATCTCTCCATCATATCGCCAATGTTTACTATGAACGCCCTGTTATTTTGCCAAGAAATGTACAAGAGTAAGATGTGAAGAGATGTATTTTGCAAAGAAATGAGGAAATTTCTATCACACCCATTCTGCATATCTGGATTAAAAAATGAGAAAATTTTCTAGTTCAAGATATCCGAGACAGTCATGAAAATAAGTGTTTTTCTTGTAGGGAGAATGAATGACATGAAATGACAAAAAAGGCTTTTAAGTTTAATGGTCGAATATTGATCACTTTCAAAATAAAAAATAGATAAAAGATAACCCGTTAACATGAGGTACATCTTCCCAGACTTGAGGTTGCCTGAGCTTTTCCCTGCAAACCTGTAAACACCTAGAAGTTAAACACACTAGTGATATACATACATACAAACATATATATATATATATATATATATATATATATATATATATATATATTATTTTTTATATGATCTGTTAAAATCATCAAGATTATTGCTTTTAGATCAGAAACTGTTCAGAGAAAACATGCCTGAAGTCCACCAACACCATCAGTGACTAGAAGAGTAATCATTCCATAATCTGAATGAGCAGAAGCCCCATATATTTGTTCATCTGAATTCCCTAGCTTACCTATCATTATAAACAGAGCAAATTATTTATTTTAGCCCCTCAAAATAGGATTACATTGTTGTGACAAACAAACCTGGATAGTGTAATAGACGAAGGTAAGCTGCAGGTGCATCAAGAGCTCCAACTTTAATGAAAAAATCATCATCCAAGTTTAGTGCCATAGCAACAGAAGAGAGTAGCTCTTTTCCCACATCTCTGAACAGTAAAAATAGTGAGCAAAAGAATGAAATTTTGTATGAAGATTGTTTTTCAGAAGAAAAAATGGAGCAGAATTTGACAAAGGGCTAAACTGATTAGCATAGATATTCTAAGATCAATACTCACAAGAGTTTTCTATGGAAAACTTCCATTGTTGATCTCCAATGTGGAAGAAGCTCTGGAGATTTCTTACACCAAAAAAAAGGCCATAATTAATATCAATCAAATGGTTATTTGTGGAGGAAATCTTGGGTTCGGAGAAAAACTAATCACAAAATGAAGATCAGACAAGAGAGAAATCTCTGGTTTTTACATGATTCAATTACAACAGAAATGAGGAAAATAAAAGCACATTGTTCCAAAGGTAGATTTACCTTCAGAAGGCCATTGATTCAAATTATCCTCCAAAGGGCCAATGTAGAAGCTTTCTTTCGAGTCGCCTAATACAAAACAAAACAGACAAACGAAATAGACAAACGAAATACTCAAAACTTCAAAGGAATTCATTCCATGGACCAATCCTTTGGTTCCAATTCAAAAATTAACTCAACATTAAAATGACTTAAAATTCAAGAATGGCAGAAAGAAACCTTTGGAAGTTAAAGATGTATCAAGCTTCTCTGCAAAAAGAGGTGTATAACCAGTATGATTCTTATGAGCAACTTTCATTTTTTCCACAGGAGAGAGCATGAAAAAATTTCTGCTCTGTTCAAACACTCTCCGTAAAAAGTCTTCCTCTATACCATGGTTTACAAGATAAAAGAAACCAGAATCCGTACATGCCTACAGTCACAGAAAAATACAACCCAAAAACAACATTCATAAGGCAAGTAAACAAACATTTCTTGATCATTCAAATATGAATCATATTCAACAGACAAGAATCAATTTCACACAGATCTGGAAAGCGCATTTTCTCGAACACTTCAAATGCAGAAAAGGGGGGAAAAAGATTGCAACTTTTTGGTCCCTAAACACAAGAAATCAGTAAGCAAAAACTTATACTAAAACTTAGAATATAGTTAACGAGAATGATCTTACGTTAGAACTAATAATAATTTCATTAATTTTAACAAATTGAGCATTAAATCGGAATTTTTTTTTTTTGAAAAGAGCGGCCTATTTTGAATGTGAAGGAATGAGACCTGACGAATGGATTTAGCAGTCGAGAGGCGATCGGAAGAGCCAAGATCAATGACCGGAAGTTGAAGAGTACTTTTAGCCATTTCTTTTTCTTTCTTTAACAAAAAACCCCCAGCGGAACTCAAAAAAGTTGAGATTTTTATTATTGAACTCAATTTATTATTATTATTTTGGTAAATTATTGAACTCAATTTATGGGTGGGCCTAAATTTGTTAGATAACCAATTAGATAAAAAAGATAAAAAAAATGAAAGTAACGTTCAAAGAATCTGACTTTAGATACTATTCCATTTAAAGAATCTGATTTTTTTTTAGTTTATTTCGGTACAGTATTATTATATTGAAAAGGGAATTTGACTTTTATTGACTATCAAATTCTTCACTATTATTATATTATATATATATATATATATATATTTTACCACTTGGGCACCCGGTGTCCCCACCTTCCGATGAGACTAATCAGGACTCTGACGGAGTTCACTATTAGTAGAGTTTATTATCTTATTCTACTCGAGGTTATCAAATTGTAGACAAACAGATTCTGAACTTTCTTATCTTTGGTACAAGATTTTATTATTTCGAGTTGTAGTGAGGCCGGTTAGACCCTCACCATCGACCCCTACAGGAAGCATTAAGAAAAGTCCGCTTACCAACTCCCTCGAAACACAAACTAATACTACGAGTTCACTATTATTATATTTTATTATCTTATTATACTCAATTATCAAAATTGTAGACAAACAAATTCTGAATATTTTTATATATTTTTTTGGTAAACGAATATTTTTATTTATTTACTAGTAATTAGTAAATTTCATCTTAATTTAAACTTTTTTTTATATAAGAAAAAACTAAATTTTTGTTTTTTTATTTAAAAATTTAATTTTTATCGTTTAATCACCCACAAAATATAACGATAATATACATGTATGTATATATAATGAAAAAATGTATCAAATAATTGATCGTCCACCACATCCATAGTCGGAAGACAAGAAATATTATATATATATATATATACACTTTTGTGTTACCACTCAAATGTAAGTCTCAGGCGTTCCTGCAGGTAATCTCCACTGCGAATTGGAGGATATCTGTACAAACAAACATTCTGCCATTAATACAAATTCTTCGAAGGTGGACAGAAATAACAAAAAAAAAATTTATCCTAAACATTTTGTAGAGAAGTGCTTGTCAGTATAACTCAAGAAACTAACATTCTTTTTTCTATAAATTAGACAGATTCGGCCTGGATTGCGTCCGTAAAGTCTAACTCTTACTTGAGAAAGGTCTCACCTTAACTCTTAAATGACACTCACAGTGAGTGTCGAACTATCGACCTTTTGTAGCATTCACAATGCGTTTTCCCATTATATCAAACTAAAGACTTTAATTAGACTAATTTTCAGGGTTCTCTTAACTACCAAAAATAACAATTTAACCAAACCAAAAATTATTTTATTAGTTTTTGACAGTTTTAAAATTTTCTTCTTCTTCTTCTTCTTCTTAGCCCCGTATTATTTTCTTGCAAGCACTTTCATCATTTCGATCATGTTTTGGCTAATTTTCAATCAAGTTAGAACACATTTTTCTCACTATTTCTAACTTGTCTGGTCAAGTTATAACATGCATGAATTAATTGTAAGATAGTTAGATTAGAAATTACCCAAAATAGATAAAGGGCGGATGTCTGGTAACAAGCTTATGGAATGTTAAGAGTAGTTTTTTGTGCAGTTCTTTTGCCTTGTATAGTCAGGTTTTCTCCTGCTTGCTCTACTCAGTTGTAAACTTGATTTATATTTATATATAAATATCTGGTTTCAAACCAAAAGAAATTATTCATGATGGAATAAGACAAATAAAACGGAAAAAAAGAAACCAAATCAAGAAAAACTAATATAATATGGATTAAAATCACTAACTTTAGCTATCAAGATTTCAAATGGTGATCCCATACCTTGGAGGAGAAGATTCAGTGCAGCAAGTTTCTAAGCAATTGACAACACAATTTGGGTTGGGATCTAAAAAGAAAGCCACCTACCAAAGAAAACAAAAAAAAATGCAATAATGATATATATATATATATATATATATATGTCTTTTAGCAAGAAGTGAATGAAAAGAATCATTGGGAGAATAAAGCCTTACTGAATAGCGCTCTTGACCTGTTGGTAGCACCCTATGCAAAGTTGACCTTATAAAATTATGTTTCTAACATTAGAATATATAACATACAATATATATATATATATAATTGAACAAATTTGTATCTACCAGCATGTTCTGAAGTAGATCAAGCATAGTAGGGAAAATTGATTATTTTTTTTTGACAAATGGCTACTTATTTTTTGGTTCTATTGTATTTTTGATAGGATAAAAAATTTATTTTTGTCAAATTTTATCAGTTTTCAATCACCAAAACTCACATGTTAAACAAATTTAATTATGGTACAAGGCATTTTGTCATTTAAAATTTCATTAATCAACTTATATCTTCATAAAATCCTCCCTTCTCCCAATTTCATTAGATTTTTTTTCTTTAATTTCTTTCATTGCTTAGTATTTTCCTCCAAGTTAGTTCTATTGAAGAGTTAAGAATTTTACTAAAATGTGAGTTAGTTAATGAGATTTTAAATGACAAAATGTCTTTTACCATATTTAAACCGTGTAGTTGAAAATTGATAAAATTTGACAAAAAAAGACTTTTATTCAATTGAAAAAAATAAAAAAGACATCTATTTGTCCAAATGAAAATAATGTAGGACTAAAACGACCAATATTCCGCATGGTATGGGAAAAATAGACAGTTACCTGAACAAGCAATTTGTCCACCTCTCCATCATATCTCCAATGTTAACAATGAAAGCCCTGTAAAGACAATAAATGTAGAAGAAATTTCAGTAAAATGATTGCATAACTTTTTATCCAGATCTTTGAATCAAATATTCCTGTGGAGCTCAAATGCCACCAAAAAGAAGCTAGAATATATATATATATACATATATATCACACTACTAGGGTAGTGCATGTTCAAATATATCCAAACTACAGAATACTTAAAATTGTTCTTGGACATTGAATGCCCCATTTCTGAAAAAATGATGACTAATTTAAACTCTAAGAAATTCAGAGATCAACCCTTTGACATGAGGTACATCTTCCCAGACCTGAGGTTGCCTGAGCTTCTCCCTGCACACCTGTCAACACCTAGAAGTTAAACACAGTAATGATATACATACATTTATATATATATATATGTATGATCTGTTAAAATCAAGATATTGCTTCTTGATCAGAAACTGTTCTGAGAAAACATGCCTGAAGTCCACCAACGCCATCAGTAGCTAGAAGTGTAATCATTCCATAATCTGAATGAGCAGAAGCTCCATATATTTGTTCATCAGAATTCCCTAACTCACCTATCATTATGAAGAGCAAACTATTTATTTGATGTAGGATTAATAAAATTTATATTCAAGAAAAACAGTTTTCACCACTGAAACAACAAATTTAAAGCAAGCAACCACATCTACGAGATGAGTGGTGCAATAAACAAATATGAGATATGAATATGGAAAACCTGGATAGTGTAATAGGCGAAGATAAACAGAAGGTAAATCGAGAGCCCCAACTTTAGTAAAAAAATCTTCATCCAAGTGTAATGCCTGAGCAACAAAAGAAAGTAGAACTTTCCCCACATCTCTGATCAGGAAAGTAAAGCATTAGCATGAAATAGGCAACTAAGCCACTTCCAAAAAATAAGAGTGTAAGACCACCTAAGGGAAGAGAACAGGAACTTATAACCCCATTCATGAACTTATAACCAAATAAACAGAAAAGGTTGTATGTGGTTAACTATATATATATATATATATATATATATATATATATATGTTTAATAAATTTTATTCATGGGATCTAACTTGTCGAGCAGGAGGTGTTCTCATTGCAATCTGAAGCATGTTTTTGCCACTTAACATAAAGAGAGGAAACAAACTGAGGGATGAAAGAATAATTCCTAGGATCAACAATAAAAAAACAGCATGCTTAAACTTTGAATCCACACTGTAAGAAAAACATAGATATATACAAAAGATCAATGCTTACAAGATTCTTCTATGATACTCTTCCATTGTTGCTCTCCATTGTGGGAGAAGCTCTGGAAATTTCTAACACAAAAAACAATATTTATCTTGTGTTTGGGCCAAAAAAGAGAAATCTCAGAGATTTACATGATGTCAAAAGAAAATAAAAGCACCGTTGTTCAAATGCTGAAAGTACCTTCTGAAGGCCATTGATTCAAATCACTAGAAGTACTTGTACCCTCCAAAGGGCCAATATCGAAGCTTTCTTTTGAATCACCTAATAATTCAAACAGACAAAAATACTGAACCTATTAGCCAACTTCCTTATCAACCTGAATCATAAGAAAACTGCAATACTTAACCAATATGGAAATGATAATGAAATATTGAAAACAGACTTAAATCTTAGATTAATAGTAAACAGAAGAACCTTTGAAACTTAAATCTGTATCATCAAGCTTCTCTGCAAAAATAGGTCCATAACCTCTATAATTCATTAAAGCCACCTTCATTTTTTCCTGAAGAGGTAGCATGAAAAATTTTCTACTCTGTTCAAACACTCTCTGTAGAAAGTCTTCCTCTATACCATGGTTTATAAGATAAAAGAAACCAGAATCCGTACACGCCTACAGTCACAGAAAACACAACACAAGGAATGTAAAAATTTCATAAAAGCAAGAATTTTAACTGCTATTAATACACATGGGACAAAGTAAATTATATTTTAAATCTATTTTGGGATTAGTCAAGGTTACAACTTAAAAAGATCTTGTAGCTACACGCCTACACCACATATATCTAAAGGGACTTGCAGTTAGTTAATTTCACACAGTTCTTGAACACCTTCTAATCATACAGCTGCGAAACTGGGAAAAAATGAAGAAAAGATTGAAACTTTGCTCACTAAACACATGAAATTCATACTAAAACACCGTCCATAATCAATTATATGCTCCATTTTGGTATAAAAAAAAATGCTAAAATGCTAAAATGAAAGAGGCATAAAAAAACTTTTATTGTAACATTTATACAAGAGATCCAAAAGTAAAATAGGTCCAATACAAATAAAAAGATTGAGAAGGAATATTTGTGATGGATATGATTGGAATGAAACCTGATGAATGGAATTAGCAGTGGAGAGATGATTCGAAGAGCTAAGATCAATGATCGGAAGTTGAAGAGCCGTTCTATCCATTTTCTTTCTTTCTTCTTCTAAATCAAATGAAACTTAAGAAGGCTGTAACGCAATTAAAGAACTTAGGTAATGTCTGCGAGATGAATCTGAACTTAGGTAATGGATATTTATCCAATTTTATCCACATTGTTCTTTCATTTTCAAGGAGTGATGGTGATAACAAATTACACATTAATTTTTTTTTTTTTTTTTTAAAAATTTTCTTGATTAATCTTAACTTATAAACTCTATATATGAGACTATTATCAACTTAATTACTGTCTTTTTTTTACTACACATTAATTTTTTAAAACGTATTTAAAATTTAAAGATTTTTTTAATCATTTTTTTTTGTGGACCTAACTGATTGTAGTTAAGTACCCCCACTTTATTTCTATTTATGTAAACAATCTTTAAATTTTAAAATATAGAGGAACTTTGTGGAACCGACATAGTCAGTTCTTTAACGGCTTCAAGCCTCAGTCTTTTTCTTGATAATTATAGTTTTTTTTTTTTTAAAAATGAGTGACTGTTCGACACAATTTTACTCCTATAAGTAAATTAAATTTTTAATTTTTTATTTTAAAAACATGTTTTGTTGTTCTTTAGGACAACTTTCTTGATGATTGAGATTTAGCAATCATAATATATCCGACAAGTCGTAGACTAATCCCGACTCGGCCTGCGACTCGAGGGTGAGGGATTGACCCAAAACTTTTTAAAAATGGCGCTAACCACCCCAGAGGGAAGCATTAGGAGTCCGCGCACCAACTCCCCCAAGTTACCGGGTTATATATTTTAGATAAGAGTAATTGGTAAATTTGGTTGCAAACAAAGTTATGTTTCGACAAGTTTAGTCCTATTTTTTTTTTCACTTTTAAAATCCTAAATATTTTTATCTAAAAAAATAAGGTCATTTTTCACAAATTCCATCAATCTTTTTTTTTTTAATTTAACGATTTTTGTGATTTATTGAATAAAATTAAAAAGTAATCAAGTTATTTTACATGAAATATATATTTATATATATATATATATATATATATATATATATATATTGCCCTTTGAGTAATATTCCATAGATGAGTGACACAACCTTTCTTTGCTCTAAGTTTGTAAATATTTCATATAAAATGACTTCATTATTTTTTCTTTAATTGGCTAAAATAAAAAAAAAATAGGACTAAACTTTTATCAAATATAAATTTATTTGAGACCAAATTTACCAATTACTCTTTTAGATAATGATGTCCTTGAACTAAAATGAATACCACTAAAAATCATAATTTTTTGAGAAATTTGAACAAAAATTTAAAAGAATTTGAATTGTTGTATAGATTTTGCTGAATTTCCCTTGCATGTTGAAGCAAATATAAGAAAAACCTCTTTTCAACAATTATAAGATTTTGGAAAATATAATTATCAAAAAAAAAAAAAAAAAAATGGAAAGTATATCAATTTATTCCTTTTTAAACAATAAAAAAGTTTACTAAAAGAAGGAATTTAATGACAAAAATTTTTAAAAATAACTTTATTAACAACAAAATGTTAAAATAGAATCAAATCATTTTTCCTAATAATTTTTTTTTTCTATTAAAGATGACTAAATTATCAATAAAATGACAATATTAGGTACAATTAATACTAGTATAATAGAAGATCATCAAATTTAGGAGACCAATCTAAAGATAATTACTAATTAGATTTTTTTTTTTTTTTTCTCTTCTGCAAGAACATAATAAAACAACCATAAAAGTCAAATGATTGAAAAAAGAAAAAGAAAAAGGTGGGTTGGGGGGAGTGGTAGATGCTAGGAGAGTTTCTCAAGGTAGTCAAACAAATCAGGTGGGAGATCATTGAAAACATTATCAGGAACTGTTATCTTCTTATAATCTTCCTCCTCTGATGATCTTTCATCATAATTCTGGGCTGTTGCTGCATGCATATGAATCCCACCGGCTTCCTCCGTATTATAACCGAGCACATGATCCATGCCGCTTATAATTGGTTCTGCTCCAACTTCCATGCTCAAGTACGATGCAACACCATCATCAAGATCACGATGATCGTGATCGTGAGTTTCTGGTAGAAAAGGGTGCTGCTGCTCATGATAATGACCCAGAGAAAAATGCCAAGAACAAGATGATGATGATGATGATGCATTATAATAATAAGTCGGTGCTTTAGGATTAATATCCTTTTCCACCTGTTGTAGAGGCAGATTGGTGGTGGTGGTGGTGGTACATGGGGGGTGGTGGTGGTTTATGCAGTTTGTAGGGGTACATTGTGGCATGGTGGTTAAGTTATTGGGACTTTCAGTGCAAAAACAGGAGCAAAGTCTAGTACATGTCGATGGTGATGCTTCTTCTACCTTATTATTAGAGGATGATTTTGTGACCTGAGAAATTAAGGTAGTTAGAAAGTCTCAGGTTAATATAAAATATATATGTGTGTGTGTGTGTGTGTGATGATCATCTTTTGAAAAGACCAAAGTTTCCTTTTGAATTTGAAAGTATGTCCAGAGTTTTTTTTTTTTTTTTTTTTGGTAATCCGAACTAATTTGGAGACTACAGTACATGATAGATATAACCTTTTACTTTGACAAATCATATAAGTAAAGTAACATGATTAGAACCTTGGTGGGAATATAGATATATATATATATATTATATATATACCTGATGAGAAGATGAAGGTTGATGAGCATCCATTGATAACACATTGTTGGAAGAGGAGGATTTAGTCTTCTTGAGAGAGGAAGATGATCCTAAAATCCTGGCCAGCCTCTTCTGCCTCGTACTCCAAAAGTTCTTCACATCATTATCTGTTCTTCCAGGCAAATATGAAGCTATTGTTGCCCATCTGTTCCCAAATGTGGCCTGCAACTCTAGTACCACTCTCTCTTCTTCTGCTGTGAATTTGCACCCCTTTTTTTTTTTTTTTTTTTTTTCCCCCAAGTAAAATGTAACCAGAAAAGAAAAAAAAAACAAAACTGATTATGAATGAACAGAACAAAACAAAACAAAAAGTAGAAAGTAAAATAAAATATTTTTTTGGTTACTTTTTCAAGTTGGGACGAAGTTTATTGACCCATCTGAGACGACAAGATTTTCCTGTTCTGGGCAACAGGCCTTTGGATCGAATGGAGCTCCAGTCTCTTGGACCATTCATGTTCACGAAGTTTATCAGTATCTCATCTTCTTCCGCCGTCCATGGCCCTTTTCGAGTTTCTCCCTCTGTTCTTCTTCTCCTTTCCATATCCTATTATTTTGTTCTTCGTTTCTTTTTCCTCCTCTTTTTGAACTACAATTTAATAAATAATAATAATAATAATAAAACAAGTTCGAACATGGGTCCTTAATCCACGTTTTTTTCTAATCCTGATTTCAAAAGTGGCGGTTAAAACGGTCACCACTCCACTCCATGCATATCCATGTTTTCCCCCTTTTTCTCCAAAATTCAAAACATTACTAAATCACAATACTACCCCTCATTAAAACCAATTTGAAAGAGCACTAAACAAACTGGAACGCAAAATTTTCGCATCTATTTACAGTTAGACGCTGAAAATAGATTGCCAATGATCTCAAGAGTGATAACAAAATTTTGGCTAAACCGCATCATGTTCTGCTGCTCCAGTGAGAAACAAAAATCTAATTATTGTATAACAAAAGGCCCCCACAGAACATTTTCTTTCCCTGTTACAATTCTATCTGCACTCGATGACTCATATTGTTCTTCGGAGCGGCTGTTGTTACTTGACCAAGCTTTGACGAACAGTAAATTGTATACAAAGATCGTAATTACACGTACTGGGGACCATCATCTCAACAATCTCCCTTTTCTAACGCGCCTTGTATTCCTGGCATATGTTGTCCCTCCTGCAAGTCCATTTGGGCTTTGATGCTCTTCATCACTATCATCATCGGATCGCCATCTGGGTCCGGTACTGGCACTTGTAACTTCAGTAGATAAACCCTTCCTTCCATGGCTGAAATTAGAAAGAGCAAATGATGAAATAATTTAGCCATAAGGGAGTAAAAAATTTATCCACATACATAGTTCATCAAGTACTGGCTTCTTAAAATAAAATAGCTTGAGAACCTTTACCTCCATGAGATGTCCATAGAAACATCTGAAACAGGCATCGATTGGGTAGCAGTTATTTCCGGGTAAAGAAGTTTACTAGGCATACTTGAATCATGAGCAAAATCTTGGGACACGGCTTGGTTGCTCCTCAGTGGACTCAAAGGATTTGTAGCATCCTTATGTAAGTCAGAAACTGAACTTTGGAGTTTCTTAACAGATCCATTCTGGAGATGGAAATTTCGGGCTGTTTTTATTGAACTGCTGTTCAGTTGTCTGATTGAAGAAGTGGAAGGACCAGCAAGATGAGCTTTAATTTGGATGCTCTCAGAGTTGAAGTTTTTGCCAAGACCACTAGCATGCCACTGTCCGTTCTCTGCATCACTGGACCAATTGGCAGGGGGAATATATCCACCATGATTCTCGTAATTAGAATTGTAAACATTTGCAGGTCCATCCATTTTCAATAGCGTGTCAAAAACAGATGATTTGGCAGGAGAAAATCCATTGCCCATCACATTAGCAAGGGAAGAATTAACAGGAGGAGCCAACAAACTAGTCAAAACAGGTTCCTGTGCTTTCCCAACATAAGATTTTCCTGAATTGACTTCTTTATCAGAAAAGGCCGCAACTTCAGGCAATTTTCCATTCTTCAGTTGCTGCTGTATGGCATCAGGTAACAACTCTATGCTTTGGTCCTGCAGAGAAGTTCAGTTCAAAAAAATGGCTTTTATGGGCTTCTCCATGGTAGAATACCATGGTCAGTCACTGATATGGTAGCAAAAAAGAAAGGAAAAACTGAAGCTTAACATAATTGGGGAAGTGCATGTATAAGTAATCTTCTTTTCCCAGATATATAGATGATATAGTTTCACCTCTTCCCAAGCCTACATCTGGATGCACGAGTAGAACAAGAGTTGTAATAAATATCTTCTCATATGAAAATCCTAAAAGCACCCACAGCAGGGTATACTTTCAAATTTTAACTCATAACCGTAAAACTCATCCATTGAAAAACTGTTATTCATGCGAACTGAATTCAAGTACCAAATAGGCACAGATATAATCTTAAAAAAACAAGATAGATGACACAATTATAATCACTTACGACTAATCCTGTTCTCCAGTGACTTATGGATCTCATCCTCATAAAGATTTGATCACTGACAGAACCCTTCGAGATAAATTCTTGCTCCACACTTTGTAGTTTACGATCAACTTGATATGCATCTATGTATCTATAGCGCTGCAACAAAATTGAAGGAACAAGTATTAGCAGATTGTTTGCCAGCTAACTACTAGAACAACTACGTGGTAAAGTTGCCAGGGATTGAAAAGCAAAGCCTACAACATTTCATCATATTGTCAATTACGTGTTGCAGAAACTAAACATTTATCCATATGTAGAAATAACAAGGACACTAAACTATACATTAGCTGCAAAAATAGAAGGTGACTGAGAGAGAGAATCTTCTTAAAAGAAGAAATAAAAGACTCGAGGTTTAAAAATGTGTTATAGTTTACTTGAGTAAATCATTAGCAGTAACTCAAAACCCCCAAAACCAATTCAATCTAATCCTCAATAAATGGATGCCATTTGATACCAGAATCTACTTTCAGGTGATTTAGGACAAAGTTAAAGATACTGTGGGCCAATAATGAAAAAAGACACTCCCATCTAGCAAACAACTTTTGTTGTACAATGTGTTTAATGTATGAAGACCATGACAACTTACTCTGTTTCATCACTTTCTAAGTTGTATAATTTTCTGAAATAGACACGCAAATCTTTATACTAATAAAGCCCTTCATCATATAACTTACCAAAACTTTCTTGGGCATTGACCATCAAACACTAAATTTACATGAAATCATTACTGTAAGGGAATTGGGGTCATAATGTAAATAAGCAAAGCCAAGGACAGTCTGACCAAGTGCATTACACCAGGGGAACAAAAGAATTAAAATGACCCTACAATTCACAGATATAAAATTATGAATAAATTCTTCCAGGTAAAAAATATGTCTTTCAAGAATGAAGTGTAATTTACAACTAAGCAACAAAAAACTTTAGGGTTCAGCATATCTTCCAAGTACCACTTCAGGATAGAGTTGGTTGCACAAAATTAGAAGAAAAAGATAAACTGTGGTTACAAGCATACACAATTAATCAGATGATGTATGTTGCTCAAAGATTGTCTTGTCAATCTGATCATATAAAATAGGTAATTAAAAAAAAAAAAAAAAAAAAAAAAAAAAAAAAGGCAAGCTACTACAGCCCTTTGAAGATATTCATACTTCATCACGGCTGAGAGTGAGAGGAGATATCCATTGTATGACAACAACTATTAATGATTCATTTGTGTTGAAAATGCCAAAGTAAATACATACAAAAGAAGGTTAGAACACCGTGTAATCTTTGAAGTTGTTTCATTTACTAGCACTATAATGAGCACAGTTCAGGAAAAATCACACTACATGAAGTATAAAACTCCCCACCTGTCAAAAATTCAGTATCCCACTTTAAGTTTTCAGAACAAAATTTGAGCATAAGTTACTACCCTTGTTATTTAATGAGGTTAATTGTGAGACCCATGTGTTAAAGGTAACAAATCACTTATTTAATAGATTTCGAATTTTAGGTGGAAAGTATGTTTTAGGAAAAAAACAGACATTATCTTTTTGATACTGAATATTAAATTTAGTTAGAATCTTATGATGATTGGGGACTCCTACAACCCTGATCTTTTTATAGAAAATAATTTCCATAGACAACACCAGCAATCTAAACAACAGTTGGCTCAACAATTGTATCTGCAGATAATGATGTGTGAATTACCTGAAGATAAAACACTACAAGAAGGCTTCCCATAATCGATGAAGGGTCATCAGTGCAGAAATCAAACAAACATTTATGGATATGTTCCTCCTCATCAGAATTCCATGGCAATTCTATCATTCGATCTACCAAATTTCTTCGAATGCAAAGAAAGCATATTTCTGTCACCAAAGCTTCCACCCACATTGCTGAACTGCAGCACTCATCCCTTACTTCGCTTGGTGTACTGTGAAAAGAATCGTCATTTAAATTCTTATCTTTGGTTTTCATACAAACAGCTCTCTGATACATAAAGGCTTCAGTAAGAAGGCCACATTCGACCCGTACTCGAACCGTGGTTACTGCTTCCTCAAGTGAAACTAATTGTGGAACATCTCGACCAGACCATCTTAAAACCATGAGAGCTGCATCAGGATTCTGCCTTTCTAGCAGGACCCTGGCCACCTTGGGATGAATTGTGGGGCCTGATATTTCTGGAAGAAGAGGGTACATTTCCTACCATACAGGAACTGAAGAATTAGAGTATACACTTTTTGTAAAAAAAAGGGGAAAAAAAAATTATAAAAAAGAAGAATCATTAAATAGAAACAAGAAAGGTGGAGAAATATATAAAAGTTGCAAAAATATATTTTACGTATTAAAGACAAGGAAAAAAATGATCAGTTATCTGATGATCAACCAAGAATTAAAATAACTATAGCCACTAATGCTGACTTCATAAATCCATAATAACCAAATACAAACAAACTGAAAAGAAACCATACGTATTGGCATAGTGCAGAATATTTCATAGTAATGTTTTTTTTCGTTTTTCCAAACTGAATACCACCAAATATCACAAAAACTCAAACAAGAAAAAGTTTTGTTCAATTAATCAATCCAGATATGTATATAAAGGGAAAGCTCTATGAAACCTAGAATAAGAAAATTATTAACAAATAGTTCAAATATACAGAAGTTCAATAGCAAATCAATTTTCCACAATGCCTAAAAAGGGCACAAAGATGAAAATTACCTTCAGAGCTTCATCAGTGTTATCATCCAGAAGATAGAAGACAAAAGACTCCAATAATGAATGCCTAGTTATACTGAAGGTGGCAGCAAAGTCATTAACAATTTCCTTCCACTTTTCCTCTGGCAATGTCCAGTGTCGATCAAATAGGTAGTACAAAAGCTGTCCAAAAGTCAGGAATAACATAAAAGGAAAATATCATTCATGTAACAAAACCATTACAAGGAATAAATTTTGATGAAGATGTTAAGCTTCTCTTGTAAAAATTTTTAAATGATTACTTAGTTTAAAAAAATTTTAATAGATAAATTTCTAAATAGCCTTGGAGGAAGCATAAACAACCCAATTACTTCTTCAATATCCAAGGATACAATTGCTAGTTTCGACACCACTAAATCAGAACTTCCTCGCAAGAAGAGCACATCAACAGCAGCTCTCAGACTTTCAAAAGGATAAAATCCAGCCAAACCCTCTCTTTTAGACCGAAGAGATAAAGGTCCCTGATCCTTCTGCAAATATGCAATTTGTAACTCCTCTTCATCATCATCTCTATATCCCTGCTCCCTGTCAATGTATGAAAGGGCATCCACAATAAAAAGAGAGGCAGTTTCTGGTTGGTATGATTCTGAAGCACGATTTGTTACTAAATCCGGCCATGCACGATTCCTTGCAGCAATTTTCCTTTGCTGAACAACAGATTTCCAGGATGCAATATTAGCATGGCGTAACATCACATCCTCCAAAAACCGATGTCTTATACACCAAATCATAACCTCCAGGTGCTGAAAACCACAAAAAATTTTTAAAAAAATTAAAAAAAAAATACAAGGAAAACCAGAATGAGTGAAAGGTCAATGAAGAGATTATTGCTATTTACAGAAAAGGCTCCATAACTTAACCAACTTCTTTAATAGTCCTTGAAATAATTAGAGAAATAGAGAAATAAGTGTATAGATGAAGTCTGTGTTAAGATTTTTGGGCCAGCTTACGCTTGTTAAAAGATCCTAAAACTATTTCTCATCATCAAATACAATAACTGTCTCAAAGAGCAAAGCAGGTGAAAAATTACATTCATTTGAAAATTATAAAAGCTGTGAATCTGTCATTCTCAACAGTAAGCAATCAAACAATTGATAATTGTCAAGTTGTTGTCACAGACTTCAAGAAATTTACCTGCTTTGTCCTTAATATCCTATCTTGAAGATGGTCAAGATCATGAAGTTTTGCAGAAAGAGAGCCCTTAATCGATGATTCCAGAACTTCAAGGACATTAGCTAAACCTGCTAGCTTTACAGATAACTTTAGCAGTGAAGTCAAATATTCCTCCATCTCTTTCACAGTACAGTTATCTATTGTGAATGTTAAGAACACAAGAACATTTTTTTTCTTATTAAAAATGAATATCATTGAGAGCCTCAAAACATCTGTATCAGGATACATATCATCCGAAGATCCACCAAAATACTTTTAAAGGTTCGCTTGCACCAATCTTTGACAACCACTTCATCCAGCAAGAAGGCAATGACAGGATCACTAGAGACAGCAGTTTCATCCATACAGACATCTGTAACATCTGTTTCATCTATTAAGGAACAGGGAACAGAAGAAGCTACGAGACTGAACGAACCAGCTAAAACCTACTGATTTCTAACATAACATCCAAAAGCAGATAAATGCACCTATGGATAACCATTCAAGTTAAGAGAATTACTTATCATTTTATGTAAGGAAAACTACTATATCCATAAGTTTATTTCCAATAATTGCAGTTCTTATTTCTTGTTTCATTTTATGGGTGAGGTGAAACAGTAAGTGAGAAATCAAGATGGTCTCACTAAAATTTAACCAAGAAGATAACTGTTGACCAGTTTCTATCAAAGTTTCTTGCTTAAAACTCAGAATAGACATTGAAATTCCATTAGGAAAACTGAAGCAACCATAACTGGATACAGTGACATATTAGAGAGCTCAAGTTATTCTCCAACGCAACATCAAATAGTGCATATAGTCGGTGGACGTCAGCTATAAGTTCCTTCTCTCCATCTTGCAACCTGTCATCACATCTTTTGGAGATAATACAAGCTTCAATGCACTCATAGTACAAGCGAGGCCGAAGTCTATTCCCATCCTTAGCTAAAGGGATTCTACAAATTGGGCAAACATCACACCGTTGACTACACTCCTCACATAAGGATGCATGACCACATGCGTTCAGAACACTCTGTACATAGCGTCCACATTTTCTTAGATCTCTAGTTGCCCTACAGTGCTCAACTTTAGCTTCATTGCACAACTCAATAGGATCTACAGATGCCAGGTGTTCCAATGCTTCCTATGATCCAATTCAAGCAATAGTTAGAATCAGATTGAAAATAAAGCTCCAAGAGAGAAGAAGCATATGTAGTGAGTAAAGAATAGGGAGAAAAATAAAATATGTCTTTTCATCACAATCAGACTGAAGAAAAAAAAAAATCTTGGATTTAGTTTTAAGTTCGTTCTTATTGTTTAGGTTAAACTAAACTCATGAAACAAATTTGTTTAGTAATATTTTTCATGGTGTCCAAGACATATTAAACAACACCTAGATGGTGGCCTAGATGGCAGAATATGGAGAAATGAATAAAGTCATGACTGGATATAAACTTATTAGCTCTTGTAACTCTTGTTATTCATAGCCTTATGTGACATGTCTAACTGTTCAGCTTTTACATTCATAAGGAATTGAGACATAACAGGACAAAAAGCTAAGCCTACAGGCGTAGGGGTCAAATTCCCCTCAAACGAGGGAGTCAAGAAATCCAAGCTGACAGATTCTGGAGCAGAAGAACTTAGAAAGAGGCAATGCAAAAAATTAAAAAAAGGAATCTGAAGAAGGCAAATGCTTCCAGATCTTACTGGAATCCCTTAAAAAATAACAAATATGAGTTAAAAACTTCAGCACATTTTAAATTCGAATATAACAAACCCACCCTCTTCCACTATTCACTATATTTCTTATACAGCAAAACCATAATAAGATCAACCACAAGCTAATATAAAAGGCATATTTAAACAATTACGTGAACATAATGAAAACTTTCGGTATACTCCCAATCGCAGCTATATTTTAGAGCCGCGTGATTCAGTTTTTCCATCCAAAAGCCCTAACTCTGAACTCGAGTTCACTCAGACAAAAAGAGGAAAAAAAAAACAAATTAATAGCCTCAATCCTATATCCAATACAGTAAATTTCTCTTCAGCATCAACTAGGGTTTGCAGGTAACACGCGACATATATGTCTATATATATATATGTATAGGTACACAGGGAGGACTCCTGAAAACATAAAAAAAAAAATGAAGTGAGCAGAAATTCGTAAAGAAGAGCGTACCCGGACTCTCCTGAGAGTATAATTAGGTTGACGAGTGGTGGGAGAAGAAGAGACGGAGGAAGTACCGTCGCCGCCGCCGTTGGCCAGGCCATGTAGTGGTGGGAACCTTTCAGTGCCAGACTTGGACTCCATTCCCGAAATAGCTCAGAGCAGAGAGAGAGAGAAGGGAAAGAGAAAAGAGGGAACTCAAAGTTCAAAGGTGAAACTCAGAGAAAGCCTCTTTTTTCAAGTTTGGGATGGAGCCATTTGGAAGTACTCAGAGACTGTAAAAGTGAGATTTATGAGGGTTTTTCGTTTCAAGCAGTTGTATATGTGTTTTTTGATATAGATAGAGATAGAGAAAGAATGAGGGGAGCGGATTTTGCAATTTTTTAAATTTATCAATAATTACAAGAAGGTCCTTTTGTTTTTAAAAAAGTTAGTAAAAAACCCTAATATCAATTTTTATTTCAATTTGAACAGTACATAAAATTCCCTGAACTTTAGAAATTGGCGGACAAATAATTAATATGATTATAGAAAGATTAGAACTTTTCAAAACCTACGCGTGAAAAATTACCCTAACTTTTGATGATTCCATTAACGAGATTGTTTTTTTTTTCATTTTTTTAACAAAAGGAATCAAGATAAATGACATTTTCAATTTGAATTAACTTTTGATCCACTGAAAGAAAAAAAAAAAAACCAAATGCAATACTTGCTGGTCTGCTGTAATTCCTGAAATGAAAGAAATCGTGTGCTAATGGAAATTCAGCTATATATACATATATATATATATATATATATATATATATATAGGGCAATTACCAAAAAAAAAAAAATATATATATATATATATATAGCTGCTGGCAAGGTAGCTATGGAGTTTATCGAGTCTTATATCAAACTCATGAAACTCTTTATTCAATAATAAATTTTAAATTGTAAAATATATCTAAAATTGATCAAAACGAACAATATCATTATAAAGATTAGGGGGTGGAAGAAGTTTCCAGGAGACAGCCCCACATACTTATTAAGTCAACTGAGATTGTCCTAAAAATTTTGTACCATTCAAAACATAGTATGGACAAAACACCATTTATCATGCGACAATACAAAAACCATAATAAACTCTCAAAGTCTACCCTTCATGATTGTTAAAATGCTTTTTTTTTCCCTTTCAAATTCTCATAGCACCAAATTGTAATAGCTATTTTAATCCAGGCATTATAAGAGAAGTGCAGTAAAACCTGCCTGTATAACAAGTTTTCCAATAGTGTTTTTACCTTTGTTTACCCAAAATGGCCAAAATGGCCATAACAAAAACCAACCCGCAATCTTGAATCACACAATGCATTGCCTCAAATTGTAATGCAATTATCTAAAAGATGAAAACAATCAAATTATATCACATAATCTAATGAAAGTGCCTGGAAATGTATAATAACTTGGAGAAAAGGGTTTTAAACTCATGGGAGACAGAACACTGAATATGCTACGAAAACCATTATTGAATATGCTTCAGTACTAAATGTCTAAGAAGATATAGAGGAACAGACAAGAAAGTAGTACAGACAAGAAAGTAGCAGGAAGAGATTAGAGCAAAAGGTTGGACAAATTAACTTCGAATATGGATATTTGTATCTGACCTCTCAATACTAGTAGATGATCTTTTACTATTTATAAGTGATGTGTTTCTTCCTACAACTTCACATTTTGTATTGATAAGCATGAATATGTCAACACGAACTTTAATGACTATACTAACATAAAGACGAGCAATAAGACTATATCATAATAATTAAATACGAAAAAAGACAGGAAAAACAAAGAGAACTGTAATAGTAGATGTTTCTTGGATGCATCGTCAAGTGACACCATCGGATAATCAAGAATTTCATATATTGCAGGACATAACCATAATAAAGACTCACCAACATAAACTTAAGTTGTCAGGCTGATTTATAAAGATGTCGTCAAATTCACTAAGACAAATGTTAAATGGTACGTGTGGGGATCCCATTATTACATTTTAGTTGTTCTCATAAGCTTTGTTCCTGAATACTGTAGGTTTTACACACAGGTTTACCAATTGATAAGTACAGTACCGTCAGAGCAAATGCTTGCCAGAAAGCTTATAAACAATGCAAGACCAGAAAGGGCTTGTGGGATGCAAGAATAGTATTGATAATTGATACTAGTTGCCACTAGACCAAAACTGTATTTGAAAGAAAAGTACAAGAATTAATAGTCCAAGAAAGATAGCACTTTTACGAAGTTTAAAGAATTTTATATGAAGGATCCTCAGTACATGTAGCATCTTAAACAGACCAAGTTTGCAAGAAGTAATTTTGAGAAATTGATAAGCATGTTGGGTAAACAATTAATGAAGAAAACTAAATTTAAGTAAGCAAAAGCAATTAAAAGGAAATAAAAATGTTTTGAACGTAAGTACTCAAACTTGCTGAAAAGCAAATAAAACCACTCATGGATATCTAAAGGATAAAAAGGAAAATAACTAAAGGATATCATATGGAAATTCAACAAAGGTTCAAATTGTATAAAACATTTCCCAAACCTCAGTAATTTGCAGAAGCCTCAAATGTAGTATGGAGAATATCCTAAATAGAGCAATCAATTTTCAAAAGCTTACGGGGCAAAAAATTCAACTTATAAAACTTCCTTCCGAGTTCATTTTATGAGTTGAGAAAAAGATTCAGTTGTAAATAACTTCAAGTAAATTCAACAATACCATAACATAAAAGGAATTACACACTTCCCACGCATGGTAAGAAGCTTAACAATCAAATGTTGAAATCAATCAATTAACCACCATTTCATATAGCAACAGAATGTGTAGCTAACTAGAAATTTTCAACCTTTATCAGTTGTTGATCCTGGAAAAGGATAAAATGGCTGGAAGTGTCATTCCAGAAGCAGAAGCAAGCAGCGTTTCTACTAGTAATCTTTTATTGCATTCAGATAGAAACTAACTATTAACCATGATCTTGCCCCCAAACAAAGTTGGGAAGCCTGTCAAGTCACACCATGAGCTTTGTCAAAAGCAATTCTTTTTTTCTTTTTTTTCAAGAGAAGCCATTTCTGCTGTATGGCATTGAATTTAATGTAATCAAACTCCAGATAAATATAACATACTAGATTTACATTGTAAGCCAAAATCAAGACTAAGATATACCAAGCTTTTGCCCCCATATAAGCAGAGCCTAATATACGATTAAAGTAAAAGCAGAACTAAGATCTAAATACTACTAAACATATCTTCTTATTTCAACCATTGTTCCATCTTTTGTAATTAACTACATTATACCTTCAGCCAAAGCATCCACATTGCAATTCCATATTTCCTCCTCCATTTCTTTATGAATTCTAGCAAATCTGCAAAAGAAAAAAATGTTAAACTATAACAGTTAGTATCTTTTTCAGTTGCATATCCATAGTAAAGACAAGAAACCAAGAATCAACAAAATGGAGAGCACCTTTCCAAAGTATCAACAACTCGCTATCGAGTTCAAGGTCTAACAGAACTACCTCTGCAGAGAAGCAAATGAATCAGGGTTAACCTTCAACACATATACGACAGAACAAATTGAAACATGCAAACACAAAATAAGAAAAGAAATCATAATTGAATTCTGAGATGCAATGAAATTGAAAAATCATAACATACCAAAGAATCATGAACTCGATAAGCATCAACAGTCAGCCCAACTAAATACAAACCGGGAAATAAATTCTGCAAAGCATTCAACAAGCCAAAAAAACCCATTAGCCTATCATGAAAGCAAACGGAAGGAACAAAAAGGAATTTCATATCTGCACAGCATATATACGTACATCGAGCTGCTTCTGAACAGTCTTCGGCCGTTTCTTGGCCTTACGAGCAGGTCTAGACCCAGTCAAAGCATAGACATCCTCCTCAATCTCTTCCCTCGATAGCGAGATCCACAACCTCCTTTTCTCCTCTACCTTCCTCGGCCTATCCGACCCATAAATAGACCCATGTCCGGTACCTTCACCCATCGTTCCCCTGAGCCTTGAAGACTTTGGATGACCATAATCGCCGCCGGAGTTGTCTTTCTTCTGGTAGGAGACAGTTTCATCCAACAACATTCTGCCGCCTTTCTTAAAGGATGATGTAGTTGGGAAAGTCACCACCTTCCGAGGCCTCAAATTCCAGGGCTTAGCTTCAGTCTCACCTTCCTCAACGCCATCGTCCTTCTCCTTCTCCTTCTCCTTCTCCCTATCTTTCTCTAAACCACCGTCGGCGTTGACGGCATCCTTCCGTTGATGATTCTGTTGAGAAGCGGAAGAAGATAAAGAAAATGGCTTCCGAGGAGTACGAAAAGAAATTTTGGAAACTTGGGCGGAAGCATCATCACGTACAGGGACGAGGTCAGCAGAGTCAGTCTCAGCGGCGTTGGAAGGAGACAAAGACGTGACGGAATTACCATTACCATTACCATTACTATTAGTATTATTATCGTTACCACCACCAGCACCACCGTGATTGTGGAGGTCAGGCGAATCACGGCGGCGGAAGCGGTTGTGGGTGGAGTTGGCGTTGTTTGAATAAGGAGAGTGATGATTCTTGTGGGCCCATCTAAGGTGGGGCAAATCGAAGTTGTGAAGCGGCTGTGATTTTACAGGAGCTGTTGCCATTAGAATCCCAGATGAAAAGAAAAGAAAAGAAAAGAGGAAAAACTACAACAAAGTACACAAACAAAAACAATGATAATAATATATAATCGGCAGAAGAAAGATTCTATGGCAAATTCAATAATTTAATCAAGAAGGGGATAAAAATGGCTTTTACTTGAAGGCAAAGAAAGAAAAAAGCTCTCTTTCTCTTTCTCTTTCTCTTTCTCTTTCTATTTCTATTTCTATTTCTCTCCTCTGTGCGTGAGTGTGTGTTCTTAGTGAGTAGTGTGTGAGGGGCACAGAAGGGTGGGTTTCTGGGGAAGAATGGAAAGAGAGCGAAGGTTGCGCAGAGGCAAGGCAGGGAAGAGCAGCCGAATGCTTTAGTTTTTTTTTTTTTTTTTCCGTAAAAAGTTTTATTGATGGGATTTTATATGGCGTTGCACAATACCAAAGCGGGAGGCAGCGTTTGGATGCATATTGTTATACATATATATATTTTGTAAACAAAGTTTTTATATGCTCAAATTTTTTATTCAATTTTAAAGTTGTGAGGTATAGTTGAATAATCTAAACACACTAGATAATATAAAAAACTATCGTATCTATGTTTTTATGTTCGAATTCATCTTCTTCTTTCAATAAGAATGAAAGGGGTCTTGTATTATATGATATTGATCGGATATAGTTTTTTTGTGTGCCATGTAGAACGAAGAAGAGTTTCACTGGGTTACCAAGTAACCTACAAAAAAGTCATGTGTTGGGGTGGTGTTCCTAACTTTGGTCTTCCGGCTTTTGTGCATGTGTTACCATATATATTTGTGGGGAGTAGTCAATAGTGTGGATACACTTGAAAAGTATGTAATGTCTATCAACTTAATTTATAGGTGTGTACAACGTCTTTTCTCAACTACCTATCATAGCCAATTTAATGAAATGTACCATGTTTCACATTGGACTGTCTTATCTACGTGACATTTGTATCACTTCAGTATCTTTCATATATATATATATATATATATATGAATATGAGATTATAGGATAATAGAGCAACACCTTCTTGTTGTAAATCCCTATTTACAAAATAAATGCCCATTTGCATAAGGTAGAAGTGTGGGGGAAATCTAAAGCATATGTGAGTTAGTAAAAGGCTTCTTTTGTTTAAGTGATGATGAGGGCTAGTGTTTTCTCTCTGCAAAGAATCAACCAGACTTGAACGATATTAGTTTTACATGTAGATATTCATTTATAATTTAAAAAATTATAAATTTTAGAAATGTTATAAACAAACTCTTTCAAATTTCTTTAAAAAAATGATAAATATAATAAAAACAATAATTACTAATCTCAACTAATATATAAGAAATTATATTTTATGTATTTTTAAAATTATTTGTTAATAAATAAAATATAACGGAGTATTATTGTAGATATGAAAAATTTATTTATATATTTAAAATATATAAATAAAATTAATTATATATTTAAATGTATATTAAAGATATTAGAAGATTTTGTTTATGATGAATAATATGTGGCAGCTTCATAGCTACGCATTCAAGAAGCTGAAGTTTAAGATGGAGAATTCAAATGATATCTATTCCAAGATCAAGTCATAAAGCTCTCGGAAGAAAAAGAGATCCAACCCAAAATGTTCCTCGGAAGAAATCAAATTACTTGGATCGAGACAAGCCCAAAACGCCCTCGAATCCACGACGGATCGAATCAACCGATCCATAGATATTGGATCATTGTAATCTTATTGTTGTATTCAATTCATATTTCTTGTAATTCCGATTTTACAGAAAATAAAGAAATTATTGTTTACAATTATATATAAATAATCAAAAAGGCAAATTGGTAAATTTGGTCCCTTAATTTATATAAATTTTTGTGATTTCATCCTTTTTTATTTTATTTTTTGTACTATTTCATCCATTAACTTAATAATTTGGTAAATTTCATCAATTAACTTCATAATTTGGTAAATTTGATCCTTAACTTAATAATTTAGTAAATTTCATCACTTAATTTATATAATTTTTCCCTTAAGTTAAAATTAAACCAATAATACTTATAAAACATAAATGAATTTTGCAAAATCTTTCAATTCCTATTGTAAAACTTAATAAGATTTGACAAATATTTATCCCTTACCTTTATAAATTTATATTTCATAAATGTATTATTAAGGATAAATTTACCAAATAAGGGATTAAATTAATAAATTATTAAGTTAAATCCTTAACTTACAAAATTAAAGCTAATGATGAAATTTACCAAATTATATAAGTAAGGAAAGAAAATTACCAAATCATAAGTAAGGGAAAAAAAAAAAAAAAATATATTAAAAAAAAAAAAAAAATAAAAAAAATATAAAAACAAAAACAAAAAAAATGTAAATTTTAATACAAATATCAGAAAATTTGCCTAATCAGAAAATGACTTATTTAGTAAATGCTTTGTTCGGGGGGTCCCACTTGGATGACAACTAGTATTGCATTCTTGTGCAACGCGTGGAACTTGTAAGTTATTGCTAAGAATATAATATATATATATATTATATATTTAAAAAAAAAATAAATATATATATATATATTGAGAATTATAATATTTATATTTGAGAATTATGATATATATATTATAATTTTAAAATTAAAAATATGATAAAGTTTTAAATTAGAAAGTAAATTCATACCTAATTATATAAATACCTTTTATTTCGAAACATAGTAATTAATATAAAAAAAAATTTTAGAAAATATTTATATTGCAATATATACTTTATTCATTATTATGATTAAAAAATTAAAAGAAAACAAGTTAAATACATAATGATTGGAATACGGTATTTGTCTTTTTCAATTTTTAAATATATATAAAAATTATAAAAAAGAACGAAAAATACATTTTCCAAAAACTTTTACGTTAATTTAGGAACTAAATGAGTTCTCAACCACAATATGGAAATTGGAATCGGCAGAAAATTGTCGTACATAATAAATTTAAAATATAAAAAAAAAATAAAATTATATTTTATTTTAAATATTTTACAATTTTAACAATAACAAATTAATATATTTTCAAGTTTTGAAACACATCAAACAAGATTAAAATATATGTACCATGATTAATTATTTAATATTATTTTTTATATATATATAGACATTAGAGAAACCTTGGCTCATTAGTTAAGTTTTAAAATAGGAACAAAATAATTATAATAATTTTATTATATAGTTTGAAGCAAATAAAATAAAATAAAATTAAATTAAAATTTTGACAAATAATTTAAATATTTTGTTTAAGTCATTATCAAATATGTACATAAGTAAGTTTATCGGTAAGAAAATAATATATATTTAATTAGGATAATTTGAGTTTATATATATTGTATCAATATGTACATACTTTTATGATTTTTTATCATGTTTTATCACATTATTTCAGCATAATTAAAATTGATTCATATTGATGAAAACCTTCAATATCTTGTACTACAAGTTTCAATAAATTTACAAGAAAATTATTGTAATTTTTTTTATTAAATTATTGGTGTTTCAGTTTTTAATTTATTTTATTTTTTTAATAATAGTTTTTTAGAACTCCTATAATTGCTAGTATTTTAATATTTGATTAAATTATAATATTTTGGTTCCAAAACCACCCTTTTGATATACGTTAGAAATATATAATACTACTGCAATATTACAATCCCCTCAACCATCATGCCTAAATTATATGTCCTACCTAAAATTTGATTCCATTTAGGTGTATTATTACAAAATAAATCAACTATGTCCTAACTCTTTTGCACCTCATTTATGACATTTTTTATTATTACAATTCAAATTTTTTATATTTTTGTGTTACTTATTTGTGCAGTAAATAATTAATTTTGTCAATTGTTTATACATTTATTACGATTTTATTTCTAATATGTAAGACATAGTTATGATTAGTATCATTAAAATGGTGAGGATTTTTTTTTAGATTGTTTATATTTACTTTTTCAATTAATTAATATTGAGCCGTTAATGATGTCTGTTATCTTAAGCGGGGTTGAAAGTTCGAACTTTAATTCATATATGTAGTTGTTTAAAATTTAGGGTCAGATGTAGATTAGCTTAAAGGTCTAAGCCTCTCATAATTTAAAACTCATTTAGAACATTTTGTACCCTTAAAAAAAAAAAAAAAAATAAAAAAATAATTAACTTGAATTATATTCGGAAAGTTTGATTCTTTATGGCATAAGGTGTCACCAACTCATCCCGTAAATAACACAAGTAGATTAAGTATACCAAAAAAAAAAAGTATTACATAATTGATCTCAAGCCAAAAGATTTATTTATTTATTTATTTTGTTTAACCTCTTGTATCCAATAACTACTCCTTTCAAATGTAACTTTTATCCAACACTCATTTCTCTATACAAAAGGTTGAAAATCAAAATTTCACCTATGAAAAACTAAACTCCTTACACTTGATCAATTGTTTGTTAGTCAACCCAAAATTTAATTTTTTTGTTAGACCATCCGGTATTCGAAGTCATCATGACTCGACTAATCCAAATTCGGTCCGAGTTGTGCCCGCAAAGTCCAACTCTTACTTAGGGAAAGGTCTCACATCAACTCTTACATGGCGCTTATAGCAAGTGTCGAACCTCAAGCTCGTATAGCATTCCAATACGTTTTCTCATTATGCCAAGCCAAGATTTTTTTTTTGGTAATTTATCTGTGTCCGGTAGCCACTTTGGCCTTCAACTAAACCGAATTTGAGTTGCGTCGGACCCCTATTAGGGAGAAGCTCTCTCTAAACCTATCTCTCCATAGCCAAGCCAAGATTTTGATTGGTTTAAAAAATAGGTCTTTTTTTGGGGCAATCTCCAAATGGATCTTGACCAAAATTTCACAACTATTGGCTGACCTAAAATGATGATATATGTCCAATTGAGGTCAAATCCTACCAAAGTTTACTTGAACAAATATTGTTTTTTCTTTATTCCAAACCAGGCAACCCTTCCATTTATATTTTTTTGGTTACAATCGATATTTATAGTTACTATTTTGATTAATCCAAATTTTAAGTATAGACACTCGTAACAAATGTCAAATTCATGATCTCATATACATTCACAATGCATTTTCTCATTATGTCACTAATAGCTTCCTTTTATGTGATTTTGTGAAAGTATAAATTGATTTCGTAAAAGCCCATTAAACTATTAGTTGTACCAAAGCACTAAACAAGCCTGCTTAGGCCCAATAATTCGGAAGATTGAGGTCGTGATCCACTTAAAATTAAAGCTAAGTAAAAGAAGGCCCAAAATAGTTAAGACCGATCCAAATAACTTACTTTGGGACTCTTAAACGAAATAAAAGCTTGCAACCAAAAGGCGGTCGATGATATTTTTTCCTAAACAATCAAATAAGTTACGAATATTAAAAAAAAATAAAAAAAATTAATAATAATAGAAAGAACTTAATTTGTTAAAAGATAATGTACATATAGAAATTAAAATGAGAGAATGAGCTCTGAAGAAAACTCTAACAAGGGGAAGTCGACGGAGGAGTCGGACCAGCTCCAGCGAAGCGTCAAGAAGCACAAGCGGGACAACGAACACTCGGTCTGCATCACCACTTGCAATGATGAAGACATGGGAGAGGGTACGAGGTTGAACAAACCATCATTCGTGGATGTTGTGCATGGGAAGACACACCAATGGGAGATTTACACAAGAGAGGACAAGGAAGACAACATGGATGACCTATCCATGGCGGATATAATCCAAACCCGTGCAGAAAGATCTAACCCAGCTACTTGTCCAAGTGGTGGAAATACCATGGGAAGAATACAAAGCTGGTTGGACTCCATGGAGACGGCCCTCATACTAAGGGTGTTGGGAAAATCCTTTACGTACAATGTTCTTGAACCAAGAATCGGGCATATGTGGCAACCGGAGAGAGGATGCCAACTCATTGAACTCGACAAAGGCTTCATGATAGCTAGATTCTACTGTCCAGAGGATTACGCTAAGGTTCCGAAGTGGGGGACCTTGGACAATTATGGGACACTACCCGACTATCACCAAGTGGCGACCAAATTTCACCTCATCTGACCACCAGGTGTCCACTACATTAATTTGGATCAGACTTCCAAACTTGCCCATGGAACTATTTAAAGCAAACACTCTCACTAGAACGGGGAATGTCCCGGGTAGAACGGTCAAAATCGACACCACCACCACAGATGTAATCAAGGGGAAGTTTGCCGGGTGTGCATAGAGATGGATTTGAATCGGTCGTTGGTACCAACGGTCAATATAAATGGCAAAGTGCAAGCGGTTGAATATAAGGGATTCTACCGGGTATGTTACTAGTGCGGTAAGTTTGGACATCGGGTTGAATAGTTCCCCATCAACCAACAAGAGGAGAATGGTCAGTCGGGAGCTCAAACTAGTAGTCAGCAAGCATCCAAAGTGCGGACATCAAGCACAGCAGCATAGCCATATGGGTCGTGGCTTATGTCGGCGCACATATGAACAAGAATGCAATATGCCCAAAATCGGATGAGAAGTCGAAGTGTTCCGTTTGAGGCCAATCGACAGCTCAACATGCAGATTGAACGAGAATTGCAAGAGAACACAGGCCGCCAAACGGGTCGGGACCAAACAAAAATGGGTAGGTCCGAAGGAGAGACCAGCATAATCTCCAAAGTTGTGCCCCATGCTTGAGGAAAGCAAAAGTGACAACACAACAACTGCAAAAGTCGACGTATCGGTTGGTACGAAGTCACGATTTTCTATTTTGGATGACCTCAATGAGGAGGTGCAACGGGGTTCTATCGAGGAGCTGAAACAAAAAATTAAAACTCTACCCGGGCCCTATGGAGGGGAAGGGAAAGCCCACTCAAGGGGTACTCCCACCACAGCCCAACTGCAGAAGTAGGGCTCAGGCATAGGAAAGGGGAAAAACACAATTGGCTCTAGGGGTGGGCCTAGTGAAACTCGTAGTGGAGGGAAAGAAGTTAATAGAGTTGGGCCCCTGAAGGATGTAACAAATAAAATCTTTGTTCCACGAGGGCCAACAGTTGGCTCCGGGCCAGCCCAGGTGGTACAGGCCGGAGCCCCAACTTCTCAGGCGGACACAAAAGGGAACTAAGGCGGCCCGAATTCACAAGTGGAAAACGGGCGGGTTGGAGGAGATATGGAGGTTGACCTCGGGCCGAATAATCCGAACCAAATAGCACCCACAGTTTCCCAATCGAGTCCCCCTATCCAATAAAGTGAGCCACAGAGTGCTAGAAATAGCGAGTCACTTTCGCAGCAGCAAAGCATGGAGGTAAGCTCCTCCTCCATTTAAATCATTTTCTTTAATGATTAATAAAATTCTTTTTTGGAATTGTCGGGGTGTCGGCTTGAATAATACACTCCTCCATCTAAGAGATATGATGCAAACTCATAGACCGGAAGTAGTAGCCTTGCTTGAAACAATGGTGAACAGTAAGAGAGCCGAGAAATGGTTGGGAAAATTTGGTTTGAACATAATGGTGGCGGTGGAAGTAGAGGACTTCACCGGAGGAATCTGGTTAATATGGGATGACACGAAAGTTGATATAGAAGTGTTGGCTTCCAATGACCAGGCCATGATAGCATTGGTGTCATCGACCAACACTTCGCCTTGGCTGATGACAATAGTTTATGTGTCGCCTAATTATTGTCTTAGAGAAGAGTTATGGCAATATCTAGGACATCTCAGAGAATGGTGGACATTGTGTGGGTCATATTTGGAGACTTTAATCAGGGTTGTGCATGCGGATAAGAAGAAAGGAGGTAGGGACATAAACCCAACTAGAGCTAACAATTTGCGAGACATGGTGAATAATTGTCAGCTTGTCAATCTCGGATACCGGGGTCTAAAATACAGATGGACTAATTGTCGGACAGACAACGCCCTAATTCACCAAAGATTAGATCGAGCCTAGAGATAATGTATAATAGCAACAGAGATTCAAGAATGTATGTGTTGATCACTTGCCTAGAACACAATCGGATAATCATCCGGTCCTAATTAGTATGATAGGCAAGACTCCTCCTCAACAAACGGCGGGCTTTTAGTTTCTAGAAGCCTAGTTCCTCCATCCGGATTTCAACAAGTAGTGGAGGATTTCCGGATTCGGGAACGTGGAGACTTGGGGACCATAATGTAGAATTTATTGAGTCATTTGGACACATGGAATATAGCAGACTTTCAAAATATTTTTGCTCGAAAAAGGAGGTGCAAAGCAAGGCTAATGGATATACATAGAGCTCTCAGTACCAAACATTCGGACTCGCTAGCTAGACTGGAACACAAGCTAATTGCATAACTAAATGCCACCCTTGAGCAAGAAGATGTTTACTGGCGCCAGAAGGTGAGAGGACAATGGTTGAGTGCAGGGGAAAGAAACTCTCTTTTTTTCCATGCCGGCGTTATACAGCGTAGGAGGAAGGCATGGATATCACTGTTGAAGGATGTTGAAGGCAATGGATAATGGAGAGCGACTCCTATAGATGCAGGCCGCACTTTCTATAAACAACTACATACGTTAGATGTAGAAGTTCATCAGTGTGAACGAGGGACGGAACTTCCGAAAGAGTTAATATGGTGGTTGTGGTGAACCGAGTAGTCACAGGGTATGAGGTTAAGTTGGCCATGTTGCAACTAGGGGCACACTAAGCCCCGGGACCGGATGGACTTCCTGCATTTTTATTTCGGAAATATTGGCATTAGGTGGGTGAATCTGTAATTCATTTTGTCCAAGGAGTTTTTGCGTCGGGTATTGTGTCGGAAGACCTCAACACATCGTTGATATGCCTTATTCCAAAGTAGGAGCATACATAGTACATATTCCAATTTCGACTCATATGTCTCAACAATGTGGTGATCGGTTATCTCTAAGATTATCGCCAATAGACTGAAGCCTTTGATGAAGCAGCTGGTTGGAGAAGAGCATGCTAGCTTTATACCGGAGAGACAGACATCGGATAATATAATTATAGCACAAGAAATGATACATTCACTTAGAAGCTATAAAGGCAAGCGACAAGGGATGGTTGCGAAGATAGATTTGGAAAAAGCCTATGGCCGAGTGGATTAGCAGTGCCTTGAGGAAATTTTAAAGGCAATTGGGTTTGGAGAGCAACTTAAAACAATGGTACTAAACTATATCAAGTCAACTCGACTCTTTGTGATTTGGAATGGTAAGCAACTGAGCAGTTTTAAACCGGAACGTGGTCTCCGACATGGTAACCCATGTCACCCTACCTGTTTGTATTGTGTATGGAAATTTTGCATCGGAAAATTTCCAACGTAGTAGAGAAACAGAGTTGGAAACCATGTAAATTGGGGAGAGAGGGCCCAAAGATCTCCCACCTTTTTTTCGCAGAAGACCTGCTGCTCTTCGGGGAGGCTTCAGTGAGACAAGCTGGAAAAAATGGTCGAAATCCTAGAGAAGTTTTGTCGAGAAACCGGGCAAAAGGTGAACCTCAGGAAATCAAAATGTTGGTTTTCGCCAAACTGCTTTGTTGGTCCGATAAGAGAAATTTCTGGTAAATTTGGTATGCTTGTCTCTAAGGAGCCGGGTTGCTACTTGGGGATGCCACTTGTTACGGGCAGAGTGAGAAGTGATCATTTCCAACACATTTTTGACAAGGTACACAAACGGCGGGGGTTGGAAGTGTAAACTACTGTCACGAGCTACGAGACTAATTCTTATACAGTCCATCATGCATGCAATTCCAGCCTACTCAATTAATACCATCCGACTGCCTAGACGAATTGTTGCAAAATTGGAAAAAGCCACAAGGGACTTTTTTTTTTGGGAGACACATGGACGAGCAGGTCGACACATTCAGTTGCGTGGGATAGGATATGCTAGCCAAAGGAGAGTGGCGGCTAGGCTTGCGACCATTGGGTGACATGAACAAAGTGCTCCTTGCAAAATTGGTATGGAGATATTTGAAGTCACCAAGTGCCTTATGGGTGAAGGTTCTAAAAGCTAAATATGGAGACATTCGAGTATCATCGGTAGTTACAAGGACCAACAGCCGATCAACTGCGTGGAGAAGTATGATTGTTGGATATGACCTACTCAAACAAGGGTTACACACTGACCAACCCAGTGTCTCCAATGAAGCATCGTGGTGGAACCCTTCCTCTAAGGGAATTTTTACTACCAAAACAACATATCGGCTACCGCAACCGGAGCCTAACACTCTGGTCTCCACCCAATGGGCTCAAATTTGGAAGCTAAAGGGACCCCTGCTCTTATGGATGCCGGCACGGAACAGATGAAGAAAAGGAGTTGTTGTGGAGTAGGAAAATCCATGAAAACCCCATCTTGTGATCGTTGTGCAGCGGCAGTAGAAACATCACTCCATGCGGTAAGGGACTGCACTAGTCCCCGAACGTTGTGGAACGTACTCCTTCCTTCAAGGGGACCACATGGAATTTTGGGACTCGGTGGATCCGATGATATGGATCAACTACATATGGAAACAACCACCGGAATGTCTTCATGCGGCACCAACAGCGCACCTTTCAAGACCATTGTTTTTAGCTAGGTTGATTTGAAAAAACCCTAGTAATATGGAAATGTTGAGCTCACCTTGTGATGGATGGATAAGACATGGAGACAGTTGCGCGTGATGTCTTCATAATTCTTTGGTTATAGTAATATATCATCCCTCTATGACAAGCTAGGATCTGCCACACACTTGGGGGACGGACACAGTAATGGGAGTAAATCAAAAACTCTTTCAGCATAAGAACTCACCACCTATTTTGTTTTTAGCTAGGTTGATTTTAGAAAAAACCCTTTGACCTTGTTTCCGTTTGGAAATTCGTTGCTCATCTTGTTGATGGAAGGATAACTTGTACATGGTTTGGAGCTGCGCGTGTAGTGTGTATTATTTATTTTGTTATAATAATATTCCATCTCTAACCAGAGGCATGTGGTGGGCGATGCAAATCGGGAGGAGCTCCTTCCTTAACCAATGACTCCAAGGTAACTTCACCTTCGGATCAACATACGAGATGCTAACACCAAACCAAATTGAAAAAATCTATGATTCAAAGGCCCGAGGACATTACTTCTATGGCGGCTATCACATGATCGACTAAAGACAAATTTGCTGCTATGGGAGAGGACGATACGAGAAATCCTCCGATGTGGTTTGTGTGATGAAGTTGTTGATCCTTACATGAAATGAGGGATTGCGGGCTTGCTCACCGCATTTGGAAGTTGTTATTACCTAGAACACCACAAGACCTTTTCTGGAAGGTAATAGACACTAAACAGTGGGTGATGGCAAACATTTGTCGAGACCGACAAATCCATAAGGATAACGGAAATTGGAAGTATGTATTCCGAGAATGAGTGCTAGCACTTTGGATGTGGAGAAACAAATTGTTATTTCATGACATAGAGCCCCGCCCACCCGGTGAGCGGATTCTTAGGAAAACTTATGAATTGATATTATACTTTAAATAGGAGATCCAAATATATCATCCCTCTTTTAGAGATAATGTACATATGGGAGGGGAAAGAAGTTGTTTACTTTTAGAACGAATGTTTTCCATATTGTCGAGCAAACAAGATGTTGGGTTTGCTATTATGTAATTGGATTCTATATTAATTAATTGGGCTGCTTTTTTTTCTTAATTATTTGGACCTATTTACCCATTGGGCTTTTATGAATTCTCTATAGCACTCATAATAAATATTTAAAATATCAGGTTCCAAGCTAAAGGCGCGAACGGGCAAAAATCATATCAAATTAATTTTACAAATATGAGGGAAAAATCATATTTAATTTTAATATATTTTACAATTTTATTAATATCAAATTAGTTATTATATTCTAATGTTTTTTGAAATACATCAAACAAGATTAAAAAATATGTAGCATGATTAGTTATTTAATATACTTATGTACACATTAGTGAAACTATTGAGTAAGTATTTAAAAGTTTTAAAATAGTAACAAAATGATTATAATAATTTTATTATATAGTTTCAAGCTAATAAAATGTTTTTCATATTCTATAAACATCATTTAAATCATGATCAAGTTTATACATAAATAATTTTTTTTATTAAAAAAAAATACATTTAATAAGCATAATTTGATAAGATTAATGTTTAGATTTATATACAGCTTATAAAAAAATGTTTAGACTTATAATTCAGATGGAATATTTTATTTGGCATGGACTAGGAAGTATTTTATCTACTATTTGGTTATACTTATTGTATATTAATAGAAAATTTATTGTGTGTTTTTTTTTTTAAATACTAATTTTGAAATAATTCTACTTACAAAAAAAAATAAATTTAAATAATTCTTACAATTGCTAGTATTGATTTCCAAATAACCCTTTTGATATACATTAGAAATATATATAGTACTATTACTCTAATTCTCAATAACAATATTACAATTCCTTCAACCCTTTATGCCTAAATTATATGTCCTATTTATTATATAAAATTTGGTTTAATTCAGATTCCACCCATTATGGAAAATCTCACTATAACTCTGAGGATTCGTCTTTCAAATTCAAAGTTGTTGCATTAATACAATAGAAAGTATACCAAATGAAGATATTTCGTATATATAATTTTGTTAAAGTATACCAATCATTAAACAAGCCCTGCTTAGGCCCAATAATCCAGAAGATTAATGCGGTGATCCACTATATTATAACTTAAAAAATTAAAACTAAAGTAAAAAGAGGGCCCAAATAACTTACTATCGGGCTCTTAAATGATAACAAAGCCTGGAATCAAAAGGTGGCCGATGTTATCTTACTATTGGGCTTGCAGTTATAATTGGACTTTTATAATTAATTGGGCTTTATGATTTCTCTAAATTATTTACCTCATTGGGATTCTCAACACTCTTAATATTTTTATTTTAGATTTAAATTAGTAAGAGATCTTAAAATCATCGTATCTTAAAGTTTTTAGTTTGATATAATAAAAAAATATATTATAAATAATACACTATATTTAGGATTTGATTTAGTTCGAATGGTGATTAGTATGTTTGAAACTCATCCATAGAAATACATATATACATAAATATTTCACCAACTCCTCAAGTAAATTTTTGAAAAAAGTTGTAAACTTGGTCCATAAACTATTTTGTTATTCCTAGTTTTAGTTTTTTTTTTTTTATATATGGTGAGACTAATTTGGAGTCGGCCTGCGGAGCGCTCGCAGAGTTCAACTCTTACTCGAGGGTGAGGGCTTGACCTAGAGCTTTTTTAACATGGCGCTAATCACCTCAGGGGGATTCGAAACCTCGATCATCCGCTCTGGAGGAAGCATTAGGAGTTCGCACACCAACTCTATCAAGCTACCGAGTTTAGTTTTAGTCTTTTAACTCTTTTTTATCCACTACTTTCTAACCTTTTCAATTTCTTATGAGCTACAAAAGAATTAGGTGGTAAAAAAAATAATAATCAAGGGACCAATGTTCTTTAAAAAAAAAAAGAAAAAGAAAATAAATCTATATTTTACTAAGTGGTATTGGAATTTTTTTTTTTTTTTTTCTTCACAAAAAAGAATGGGACCAAATTGACTTATGGGAATATTAAATATAGAAAGTATAGTTAAAATGGGCTTGCATGTAAGTAAAAGTACCAACAACACACAATCAAATATCTCATAAAAAGGATTACAAAATCCAATCTTAACTCTAAAAAAAATGAATTTCTATAATATATATATATTGCATTTTGGCCCACCAAAAATAATGAGTCTCCAATTCAATCACCCAACAAATAAACCGAAGAATTCATTGTATGAATGTACGAATTTTCTCCTTGTTTATATTATAAATTATAAATAATATTAATGATGATAATAATACATAGATTCTCATCATTTGATGGAACTAATATGATTAGCCACGTACTATAATCTAAGAATCATAATATATATATATATATATATATATATATATATATATATATAATTTAAATTTGGGTGATGATTAAAAAAACATCATAGTAACATGACATAATTATATATATAATATATAATTAGTGTCGCATGGTTGTCATTCCTAAGCCTTATAATATTAATTTAATCAAACCTTACATGATTAGCGAATCCCACATATGACATACCACTATTTGCCTTGTTAAAATACCATATTTGCCCTCCAAAAGAAATAGATTCCCCCACCCCCCATCTTTTACTAGAAATAAATTTAGCTACTTAGGTTTCAAATTAAGATAATCCGACCCACAAATATGCAATGTAATTATTAGTTTTGTAGTGTCCACAATTAATTACATAACATTATATTCGGGGTATTGAAAATTATATCTCGAATTAACTATCTGTAACTACACATATTCTTATATTTTGTAATATATTCAAACATATTTTAAATGTAAAACGAAGTATTACAATTCTTTATATATTAATACTTATTTTTCTATATTCACTTTCAATTTTCATGAAATATGTTACATACATTAAAAACCATCATAAATTCAAACTTTACAAAATATATGTGTGTAATATATATAAGTTTTACACTTTAAATTTTATAAAGAAAATAAGGGAAAAGGAAGATTTGGGAAAAGAACACTACCAACCAAATCGGTGGAAAATTCGAGGATACCTACCAAAAATATTATTGGTCTGTTGTACATTAATTTGCATTCTTGTCAAATCTAATCATAAAAGACCAGACACAACTAACTAATTGTGTCTTTACTTTCCTATAAACCAATTCAACTCTAATTGTCATTTCTGTTTTTGCTATATTTCCTTCTTTCATTAAATTCAAATAACCTAATTTGCCTTCCATAGTATGCAATAATTTGCAGTCACACAATTATTTCTTGCCATCTTAACCCCCATTAATTCCACAACCACTTAATATAGATGTGTCATCGAGGGAAGATGACACATTAACTCAAAGTTTAACTCTCACTCGAGAGAATGTATCACCGTATTTTTTACATGACGTCAAAAATAAGTGACGAACTTCTACTCTTATATAACATTCACGAAGGGGTTAATGTTAAAGATTCTATCATTATAGTCAATGTGCATATTTGGTAATGATCATCATATGGATGTGCAAATTAACATATATTCCATTGCACGTGCAACCCAATCAAATTATTACTTTGATTATAACGCATACATACATACATACATACATACAATTCACCAAAAAAAAAAAAAAAAAACATACATACATACATATATATACATACATACATATATATATATATATATATATATATATCTTTTTCATTCTCCCACATTTTGATGATTAACCACAAAGTTAAAAAGACACGAGATTTGGAGTAACGATTTGCTTAACCGTTAATCACATGGTTACCAGCTAAGCCGGTCACATGCGCCAGATACGACATACGTGGGATTATTATATATATATATATATATAATTCTAGTACTCCTAGTAGTAATTTTAAACCGAAATCCCATGCAAAGTTGGCCGACATAGTACCCATATAATTGATCCTAAGTTCCTAAACCCACCCTCTCTTTCTCGGTAACAGGAGCACATGCACAGTTGCACGTGTGGGTACTCCTTAATCTACGGCTTAATTACAACCTTAATTAACGAATTTTTTTAACGGTCCAGATTGTCTCCGTACCCTTAAATGAACCGACCAACCGCTTAATTACTTACTTACCACTACTAATACGAAGGTTAGTGGAAACTAAAGGGGAAATGTGGTGATTTGATTAAAATAATAAGAAATTAAAAAAATAAATGACAGCCCAAATGATAAAATGATTAAAATGAAACTTTAGGACCGTTGACTGGATCCAGCAAAGACAAAGGTTATTTTGACTAATTGATGCACGTGTGGGTACACGTACACTTCATGTGTGTGCTTTGCTGTTCATTTGTAATGGAATGCTGGTTGCCACGTCGGATTCACATGATTTACAATCATACTTTTCCCCCACAACTTGCTACTTAATTACTTAATTAATTAGTTTTTTTAAACCTTAAGATTTGCCCTAGGGTTAATCAAAAGAGAAAATTATTCTTTAAATTCAAAATTATATATAATTTTAATTAATATGATCTCAATCTATGACTTTATTATTTGCTTAATTTAGAAATTCGATAATATATGTTTAATTCCTATAAGTTGATGTTTTTTATTTGAAGAGACTAAAATACTTTTTAAATTTACTTTATATATATATATATATATATTTTATTGTGAAGCAATAATTAAAAAGATATTTAGAGAAAAATACTAATAATACAATATTAATTTGGTAATCTTTTACATGAAGGGAGTATTATTTATACTACTTCCTTGGTTTTTTTATTGTCACATTAAGAATAAATCAATTTTCTTTTCTTTTATATTTATCATATTAAAAAATTAATGTGTATTTATCAATATATTTATTTTATTAATATTCTATCACTCATATTTAATAATATTTCTTATTTAAAAATAAAATTAATAAGATATTTTAATTTTTTCAATCGAAAAAATACTTATATTTTTCTAAATTATGTATTTTTTTATTTAAAATAGAAAAATGAAAGAGTATATATTATATATGTGTCTATATATATATATATATATTAAAATATAATGATTTAACTTCTCAAGGTTTGTCTTGATGTTTGGTATAATAGTTTATTTCCTATGTTTATGCTTTAGGAAACCTAGATAGTTCCAATAATGATGTAGTTTAGTAAAAGATTAGGCAAGTTGTGGAATTATGTCTGTTTTTATTTAATTGAGAGTTGGCAACTTGAAGAAAGCTAGAGAGAGAAACAAGGAAAGAGGGATACATAATATACATACATACATATATATATGTCAAGTCTTTGGCAAGATAAATATATAGTATAGTACTATATATATTATGTATAATAATGCACAAGCTTTTATGTAATGCACATGAAATCGGGCTAGTTTGAACTAAGTAGGGTTTGTCAAATCAATAATAATAATAATAATAATAATAATAATAATAATAATAATAATAATAATGATGGTGAAATAAATTAATATACTATTGCAAAGATTTGATTGATTATAAGTTCATTATATGATTATGATCATTTTTCTTAATCGAAAAATTAGGTGAACTCCATTATTTGTGATCTTTCCTTAAATTAGTTTTAATTTAATTAAAATCTTTTTTTTTTTTTTTAGGTTAAACATTGAATGATTTTTACATTTGACAATGCTAACTTACCTAACACCCTAAGACAATAATCCAAAATAATCTCTAGTGCATTTGGAAAACTTGTCGGCATGAGTACACTCTACTCACATTTATATACATATATATATATATATATACATTATTTTAAGTAATTGGTAAATTTAGTCCCAAATAAATTTATGTATGACAAGTTCAACCCTAAAATATATATTTTTTTAACTTTTAAAGTTCTAAACTTATTTACCTAAGACAACTAAGGTCATTTTTCACAAATTTCATCATTTTTTTTTAAAATTTAACGATTTGTGTAATTTTAGTCGATTAAATAAAATATAATTAAGTTATTTTATATGAAATATCTACAAAATTATAGTAAAAATGTTGCAACTCTCACTCACAAAATTTTTGAAAAGTTAAAACAATATATATATAAATATATTTAATGTAAAATGATTTGATTATCTTTTTATTTTTATTCAATAAACCACACAAACCGTTGAATTTTAAAAAATTTTGACTAAATTTATTAAAAAGAACTTCAGTTTTCTTAGGTAAAAAATTTTGGACTTTAAAAGTCAAAAAAAAAAATTTTATGACTAAACTTGTTAAACATAAATTTGTTTGAAACCAAATTCACCAATTATTATTTTTTTTAGGGGCATTAATATTATTTTTTTATATATATATAATTTTTAAATGAAGATATATATATAATAATTTTATGTTAATTTTTGTTAGATAATAATAAATATATATATATATATATATATAATAACTTTTCAGACAGATAAAATATGAAATTTTTACTAATGGAAATGACTATAATTAGTAAATAAATAAATAAAATTTATATATATAAATTAATTATAACATTTTGTAAAATAAAATCAGTGCGAACTTTAAGGTAATATCATATGAGGAAATTAAACGTGGTATGTTCTTTCTTTTCTATATCATTAAGATGAAGTTTGATAAATACATAAAAAAAAAAAAAAAAAAAAAACTTAATTAGTGCATGAATGATTTCCTTTTCTAGCTAGACCATTATAGAAAAGATAGTATAATACAATAAGTTATATGTAGCATGTAACAAGTCACTCATGAATTTCACACGGAATATATATATATATATATATATATATATATATATATATATATATATATATATATATATATGATTAAAATGTATCACAAAGAATCTTTCGTATTTCACTTTTATATTGAAAAAAAATAAAAATAAATGATAAAACAAGTCATTTATCTTGTTTTATTTACTGAATTTCTTATTGCATTAATTAGAAATGAATAATTGGACAAGTTATGATTGAGGAAATTGAGTAGAACTCTATAATACTCTTTCCCTTACACTTTACTAATAAATAAATAATAATAATAATTAAATAGACTGAATTAGTATTTTATAGAAATCTTCGCATGTATAAATGCACCAAAAAAAAAAAAAAAGAGAAGAAGAAGAAAAGTCAAGAAAAGTACTTTTCAATAAAGAAATACATTATTTAAAATGACTAAAAGCAATAAATTTTATAGAGTCTCAAAAATCACATTAATAATTAACAACATTATTATAAAAATTTTGAAATATATAGAAATATATATATATATATATATTATTACACTTGTCACTAAACAAATTTTCATATATTTTTAAAAAATAATTGATTAAAAAAATTTTGAATTTTCATTTCTTATGGTCAATAAAGTGACAAAGAAAATAAAAAGAATAAAAAATATATTACTTCCTCAATTTTATTATATCTACTCGTTACAATAAAAAAAACATTTATTAATATTTTCTTCTTTATATAACTATTATTAACTCTTTATAATTCATAAGAAAGAAAAAAAAAAAAAATAATAATAATAATAATATAGTTTTTTCTACTATAAAATACAATAACCATATATAATACGTAGATTATACATAATAACTAGTAATTTATATATATAGTTTGTGAAGTAACAAATTAAATAATAGTAATTTGAGGAAGAAATTAACAAATAAATATTTTCATTAAATAAAAAAATAAAAAATAAAAAAAGTGGGGGAGGGGAAATGATAGGTGGAGGTGAAGAAATAGTATTTTGGGGGACGACGAAATGAAATTGAAAGGGAAAGATTATAAAGAGAAGGGGGGCCAAAGTTCACGTGCGAATCACATGGGGGGGAATAAGCCTCGTACGGAGGCCGGATATTGTCGGGACGCGAAAACAGATCTATAATTGGAGTTGGGGGAACACGTGGGACAGCTAGCACGCACCCGTGGGGACATTTTGGTCATCCCCACCCGACATCTTGTCGGACCACGCTCCTTAATTACTGCTGCTTCGACTACTCATTCTCCATTATTATACTTATTATCACGCGCTTATATCTAATCATTTTTAGTCATATTTCCTCCCATAATTTTTTTTTTTTTTTTTAATCATGTTAAAAAGAAATATCATTTTTGTTTTCATTTAGAATTTCAGATTACTCGTTTTAAAAAATTATTAAAAATTAAGTAGAATCATGATCCCGTGAGGCCCACTTTAGAGCGAACAATAATATCGTTGAGCTTAGACAAGCTTTTACTCTTTTCTTTTTTTGTATATTTATGGATGTTTATTCTTCCGTAACTTTGTAATTAATATTTTACAAGTCATACTCATTAATTATTTTTATTAAAAAAAAATTAAATATTTTAAACTAAAAGACACATAAATTTTTATATATTTTTTCGGATATTGTGTTTCTTTTTTGTGACCCGATATCTTCATCGACTAATTCATGATGGACTCGATATCCTTATTAACTAATCTAAGAAGGATTTGTGAGAGGAGACTCTCAAAACTACAATATATAATTGAAATTGCAGCATAAAGTCGTCTTGATGACAAACTCATATCCTTCACTAGGCAGACCAAGTGAGACACTTAAGTAAGACAAATTAAAATCAACTAAGTTATCATATTTTTTCGATTTTGTGTTTGCAACAAGTAAACAAATGAAGGAAGTATTAATATTTTTTAACTCAAACTCATAATTGTAGATGAGATTATTATTAATTGATTTTTTAAAAAATAGAGGAAATATTATAATCTTAAATATTTGAAAGGGTCAGGGTGTAACGATGTAGGGTATTACTACTATTATGGAGTTGGATTATTATGATAAGTATATGTTCTGCTAATCAAAACTTGACAATCATGAATTTCTTTTAATTAATAATTCGAGTCATCATTTGTGATTTTGGGGAAAACTCCAATTGACTTTTCTATACTCTTTATACATATACACTTATTAATCCGGTAGTTTGGGGGAGTTGGTGCGCGGACTCCTAATTCTTTCTCCAAGGCGGATGATCGAGGTTTCGAATCCCCCCGGGGTGGTTAGCGTCATGTTCTCTGGGCCGGACCCTCACCCTCGAGTAAGAGTTGAACTCTGCGAGCGCTCCGCAGACCGAGTCCGGATTAGTCTCACCAAATAAGGTGAGGATACCAGACGCCCCAAGTGGGCATAAAAAAAAATATATACACTTATTATTTTACAAAATCATAATAACATTTTTCCATCATATTCTTTAATTAATTTTTTATAATTAATATTAAGTTTAAAATTTTAACAAAACAACACGGAGTTAGATTTTAAATTTCTTTTTTTAAAAAAAAAAAATCAAAAGTTATATCAAATTAAGTATTTAAAAAAAAATTGAAAGAGTAATAATATATCTCATCAATCCTAAAAGTAATATCGACAATGATACATTATATTAATAAAATTTTAGGTGAATTTTGATATTATTTTCCTGTAAGTAATTTTAGAAAATATAAATGATGAAATATTTTGAATATGTAAAATATAAATGTATTTTTTCAAAATAAAAAATGTGAGACATTATTATTATTTAACTGTTGTCTAAATCAATACAAAAAATAATAATGATTTTTTAATGCAACATGTTTTTTTTTTTTTTTTTTTGTTAGGCTCGCAAAGTCTAATTTTTATTTAGGAGAAAGTATTTGGTTGTAATCCGTTTACATTGAGATTTCATATTGGTATCAAGTCAAATGTTTATTAATGTTATACAATTTTTTTTTTGGATCATATAATATCCAAACTCACTATTTCAATTAATGTAGATTTGCCCCTAACTATGTTTGTAGAGTTTAACTTTTACTCGGGAATATTTTACTGTAACCAATACATGACGCTCATAGCTAAGTATCGAACCTTATGATCTCTCGTAATGTGTAACATTTATAGAGCTGTAAACGAGTCGAGTCAAATTGAACATCGGTGGTTTGAGCTTAGTTTGTTTAATTTTTGAATATTGTTCGAGTAAGCTCGTTTAATGTTTCGAACAAAAAATTTTGTTCGAATTTGTTCGATTATTTATTTGTATAACTCGAATTCAAGCTCAAGTTTGTTTATTTAACTTTCAAGCTTAATCAAGCTTGAGTTCGAATTTACCTTATTAAAAAAAAAAAAAAAAAAATATTATAATTTGTTTGCGAAAGCTCGATTATGTTCGCAAACACCATTCGAGTATGCTAAAAAATAAATCAAACTTAAAAAATTGTTTAAATTTAATTTGTTTAATAAATAAACTAGCTCGAACGGAGTATAAACAAGCATTGTTCATGAATATGTTGATTTGTCACTAAACATTTACTATGTATTTTTATTGTGACAAACATTTAAAAGACAAGAAAGAGTAGTCCTCTTTAAAAACCGGCAACTGGCAAACACGAGGAAGACAAATACGGGGCGTAATGGCATCTTCGTCGGCTGAGATAGTGTTTCCCCTTAAGCATGAAATTGGATCCAAGTGGAAATAGAAGGTGGAGAAAACCATTATTCGGTATGCATAGTTTTCAACTGGGAAAAGAAACTGAGGGCTTTTTTTTTCTTCGTTCTTTTCACCCACTTTAATGGCAATTTTTTTTTTTTTCTGCTCACTAGTCAAATTACAACCCCCTTCCCATTCAAATTATCGTTTTAAAAAAGACAAGCAAACAAAAACATTGACCCTAAGACATAATATTTGCCCCTATGTATATATATACATAATAGATATAAATATATATATATATATATATATATATATATATATATTCTGAATTTGTATTGAATTTGAGATAACATTTTTAAAATTATATATATTCGAGTTTTTATGTAAATATCGAGTGATCTAACAATATATATAATATTATAATTTTCATTGATATGATAATCAATTTCACTTATATTCTTGAAATGTTTTGTTTTGCATGATTTTATATTTAGTGTTTTGAAATTGGACTCAATCAATCACTTTGAACTAAAAATTGACTAGATATTCCATTATATAAGAATACTAAACTCTAATTTAATTGAATTGAAAAGGAACCAATTTTTAATTTCGTATTAATATATATATATATATATATATATATATATATATATGCACAACAAAAATATCAATTCCAAATGACATGAATTAAGTAATCCCAAATGGGATGTACAACATTTTCTAGGTACCATACTCTTAATAAATTTAAGTGTATATATATATATATATATATATATATATAGTTTACGTGTTGAATGTAATTTATGCTAAATTTGATGTAATGTAAAAGGACTTTGGTGGATGTCTATCTACCTTCCTTTGTTGGATCAATAATTTAGTGGATTTAACACTGGATTCATAGTTAGAAACCATATATAATAGTTCCTTTATTTCTTTTACATGTAATTGTTAGAAAAAAAAAATCGATGAAATTAAAATACATTATAATTCTTGATAAATTATCATTTACAGCACGATCATTGTTGTTGTTCCTTTTTTTTTTTTTTTTGTGACTAGTATTGCTATTTATGTATCAAATCAAATGTACTAATTTTGATGACAAACCATAACGTACAAGTATCCAACTCCATTATAACTAATTACTATATTTTCCCAAACATAACGTGCATGAATTCGATCATTTATACAAGCAATAAATATGATAATTTAATATATATATATATATATATATGTATGTGCATGTGTATATTTAACTAGAAACGAAGAGAAAAGGGTAGGCTTATTTAAAAAATAATAATTTAAAAAGTAATTGAGGCATACTAAGGTGCAATTTTGGTACATTTTGAGTATACACATATGATCAACTATTTAGTATATTAACAAACTTACATGTTAGTTTTTTGAAGCGGTGGAATTGCTTATGCAGTTCTCTCTGTCTTCTCCTTTGAGAAGAGACAATTAATTCTTCAACGTCTTTTGACGGTGTCTTGACGATCTTTCTCTTGATAGTTATGATTTATTTCCTTTGAGAATGGTGATTGTTTGACATAGTTTCAATCCCACTTTTTGAATTTCGTCTTCTGAAACTCTATATGTGAGTAAGTTTTTAGATTTCTAATCTAAAGACAAGTCTTGTTGTTCTTCGTAACAACTTCCTTGATGACTAGAGATTTGGCCATCATAGTATGCAAGTCGGGTATCCAAAAAATCGCAACAATTAGTGGCATTGGATATTGTTTGATAAATTTGAACACTCCACCATTAATGTTCGGAGCTTTAATTTCATAGTTCTTGAGTCGGTTTATTTTGAATGATTAATTAATTTCTATTATGATCCATTTTTTTTTTCTTATATTTTGGTTATTGGACTATCTTATATCCATCTTTTGTACTTTTCTTTTTACTCTTTTAATATTTAATAATATATAATTTCTTACAGAAAAAAAAAGTATTTAATATTATTTTTATTGTATTTTTTAAAAAAAATTATCTAAATTAAGTATAAATATTTAAATTCATGTTTATACACTAAGTATATAATAAAATATATTTTCAATGTTAAAATCTAAGAAGGAAAAAACTATGAAAAGCTTTTCTTTTTAAAAAAGATTTCTAGTATAATAATAATAATAATAAGTTGGACTTAAGAGATGGTTTTGATTGCGTCAATAATTACAATAATGGTGTTTCTTTCATTGAAGAGAAGAAAGGGGAAAAGGAGAAAAAATAATAATAATAAAAAAAAATAAAAAAAAAAAAAAAAAAAAAAAAAAAGACCAATCATTAGGAATCCCAATTTTATTATTAATTTTTTGTTTGATAGTGGGGCCCATTGTTGTAATTTTGCTACGGCAGTGGACTCTTTGTTCGCTGAAATCTGGCCTGGATTTTTTAGTAGCGTATTTCCAATAACCGTGTATGGTTCCCATTACCACCACCCGCCTAGTGTTCCTCCCATCCCTACCTTTTCTGGATAAGGATGTTTTAAATAAGGACGGCAAATTTTCCGGTTCAAACCGGTCCTCACCTGTCCCGGTTCATATAGATCCAATTTAAGCCTAAATGGGTTAGGTAGTAAGAGAATGAGTAGAAATAAAAAAATAATAATTAGTGAATTTGATTTCAAAATAATATATATATCATATAAAAATACATTAAGGGTAAAATGACTTAATTACTCTTTTAGTTATTTATTAAATCACATAACTCAAAAATTTAAAATTTTTTGATAGAATCGGAAAAAAAAATCTTATTTGTAGTGCAAGAAAAATATTTTATGACTAAATTTACTAATATTATAATTTATTTGGAATTAAATTTACTAATTACGTAAATAAAAATAAAAATAAAATAAATTTTGAATGAGTTTGAGAAGCACGCGAGTAAAGATGAGAGTGGAGAAGGTAAATAAATAAATGTGTGTGGGGGAGAGTGATTGAAGAGAAGAGTTCAAATGATTGTAGTGAGGGGTATTGTCGGGTAATGAAACGACAACAGGACATCGCAAGGCTACAGTATTGTGGAAGAATGTGGGTCCCCTTACCCCATCACCCCAACCCCAACCCCCCTATCTTTCCCCCACCACCCACATTCCAACTTGCGAACAGTCATTTTCTCATAATACTTCCCCCCACCCTACCCCACTACCTAAAACATATAGGGAAGGAGGTGGGTAACTGAAACCACGTGTCTTCCAGCAAGACATGTTTGGTCCACGTGAGTTCTGAGAACTTCCCACAACCCCTATATATATTACAAAACAAACACATTTTTACTTCTACGTTTTCTCTTTCTTTCTTTTGGAAAAAAATCAAATTAAAAAAAATTGGCCCAAACTCCACTTCCGACCCACGTGAACTCCACTCTCCCTTGTCTCTCTTCTTCTATATTTTTTAGCTTGGCTCGGCTTAGCTTAGCTTAGCTTATCTTGGCTTGGCTCAATTAAAGTCGTGTTGGATCTATTTGACTAAAAATAAAAATCTTTATATCTATGATTTTAGGAAGATTTTGTAGGGTCCTTTCATCTTCTTGAATGACATGACTTTCTTGACATTTAAACCCCCCATTTCAACTATTAAATTTATTAGACTACCCCCCATACATTTTTCCATTTTATTTATTTATTTTAAAAACCACAATATTATTTATAATTAGATTATTCGGGCCAAAATTATATATACGTAGTTGTTGTGATTTGAAATATCACATCGCTTACTTAGTAGATCATTGAGCGATTACTAAGTAGAGGTCTGAAGCCCTTTATTCAATTGACGTATTTTTAAACTCGTAAGGCTCATTTCAAAACGGATAATATCTTTGAATTGTTTATAACATAATATCAATTATTTTTTTAAAAAAAATATATAAATAAAAAGCTTTACAAGAAATATGTTTTATGTCAATTTTTTCTTCCTTTTTGTTAGAATTTTACAACATGTGTAAATCACATGATATGATGGAAAAGAACTTTAAAGTACTTGTATTTTTATTCACTAAAAATTTACCTTTAATGCTCTAAAAAGAGAAAATTTCAAGATTACCAAATCTTTTGCTTTCCCATGAAGGTTTTGTTACTTCAAGAAGGCGAAACTTTGTTTATAACTCAAAAACTATAAATTCGAGTTATATTAGAAGCGTAAAATATTAAATTTTCACGGTTTATATAATATATTGTGGAATTTATTGGACTAGTGGGGAGGAGAGAGAAGTACATTTCTTTGTCAACTTGTATTGAGAATTAATAACAAGAAAGAAAAAAATGAAAATAGAAAGATATATAATTATTTTGATAAAGACTTTTGCATAAAAGCCATATTGGTTCACAAGATACTAACTTCCTCATGTCTTTTCCACAATTATTTGTATTTCACTCCTCTCATCGTATACCCTATTACTATAATTTATTTTTCATAACTAATGTTAAATATGAGTCTAAATCTCTCTGAAATTAGAAATTTGTTTGGTTACCTTTTGAAGCAGAAGTGTGGGGGAGGGGGTGTTTGGTTAGGGAGAACAATGAATTAAAAAAGCTGCTTGTTCTGAAAAACTGGTGAGTAAAGTATGTAATTTCACCAGCTTTTGCTTTTTTTTTTTTTTGGGTTTAATTTATTGCATCTTTAAAAGCTCTGATTCGTGGTTGGTTATAGTTAATATGAGAAAAAGCATTTATGCATGCCATGTATTTGATCTTTTGCCCAACAGAAATAATTTAAGAAAAAAAGATAGTGACAACAACAACAAAAACAGCAGCAATGGTAACTTTCCCTTTTCTTATATATATTTTCTTTCTTGAAAGTTGAAACTGCTCATCTCTTTCTCTCTCATCTCATGGGAAAGATTTTTTTTTTTTTTTTTTTCAATGGAGGAGGAAATGATAAAAGTGGGGTCCTTGTGAATGCCAATGGTGTTTCCATAGTTTATCTCTGTTCCCAATCATGACCATGGTTTCTCAATGATTTGATGGATGATGTCTAGGCCTGAACTGGCTCATGTGTTTAGGAGAAGAGAGAGAAACAAAGAGATAAGAGAGAGAAAGGGGTTTGGATTGGACTGGAACCCACCTGGGGGGTGCTACTGCTGCCAATTATTATTGTTTGTTTCATGGTTGGTCAGGTTTCTGCTCCATTTTTGGCTGTTTGGTGAGAACCAAGAGATAAGGACTTCCTTTCTCTTCCCCCACATTGCTTTCTTTCTTTTGATGACTAAGGCATATTAGATATATATATTTATATATTATTCGGAAATAAAATACCAATTCTCTTCATTTGTATTCAATCACACTAAGGATGATTCAAATGGAAGAAGCTTAGTTTGTATTATGCAATGTCTCAAATTCGAATCTTGCTTATAGAAGGTTTACTGTAACTCAACTCTAAATTAGCTGAATTCCAAAATGATTACTGAGCCTTTCTCGATTAGTGGATGAAGATATTCAACAATGAAATATATATAACATGTCTTGGATGAATAAAGAGATGGTGGTCCATGTGTTGGGACAAAGTCAAGAATGAAGATGCGTGGTGTGTTGCAGCAATTACTGCAATCCCATTTGTGTTAGACTTGAATGCCATGCCCTGATCACATGAACTTTCTTCCCCTTGGTCGAGACACTCTTTAGACATCAATTTCCCTTTCTTCCTTACTTATTATTGTACACTGAATTCTTGAACAAACCACCACCACCACGACAAATCATGAATTTGGACCTTTCACTCTCTTGTACACTATTTTCAATTATTTAACAATGACAAATAAGTTAAAATCACAATGGTAGTAGTACCCTATATACATATCTATATTTATAAAAGTTAAAATAATTACATTTAATTTGATAATTTAAGTTAGAAATAATACGAACTCAAATATAGTATAAAAAATAATAATGTCAATTAATAATATAAATAAATAAATAAGTACTATATAATTTAAAAACTCATTAATCAGTCAACATGATTATTTCATACTAATTTGATTATCCGATTATTTATTTGTTTAATTTATAATTAATTTGAACATTACATATGGAGAGACAAATGTATGTAGAACTTCTTTCTCCTCAATAGGGATTTGACTCAACTCGACTTGAGTTTAATTGAGGTACAAAGTAGCTTTGGGTCACAGATAAATATTACAAAAAATATAATTATATATACAACTTTAAAAATAACAAAAATTAATAAGTAATTTATTAGTAATAAATTAAAATAAATAATTAATTATTATTTAAATTGAGTATGGAAATTAAAATAAGTTATATAAGTTTAATTTATTTACAATTCGAATACGATTATTATTAAAAGAGTGAATTTATTTTAATTCAAGCTTATAAATTTTTAATCCAAACATACTATTTTGGTGTGGAATCTAAAATTGATGCACTTACAAAACACCATAATGAGGTTTTGAATCCTCTAGGGTGGTTAATGTCATGTTAAAAAAGTTTTGTGTCAGACCCTCACTCTCGAGTAAGAGTTAAACTTCTGGGCACTCTACAAGCTGAGTCCGGATTAGTCTCACCAAATAAGGTGAGACACTGGACACCCTAATTGGGTTAAAAAAAAAAAAAAAAAAAACACACACACACACCACCACCATAATGGGGGAGAAATTAGGGTTTGTTGGCATATATATACATATATATATCTCTATATCTACAGTCAGCAGTCAGAGGACAATACAATATGATATCATAGTCCTTCTTAAAGGACTTTTGGCCAATCCAAGCCGCTAAGCTAAAGACCAAAAGCCATAAAAAAAAAAAAAAAAAAAAAAAAAAAGTCCATTTCAGTACAAGTCCTCTTTTAACTTCTTGTTTTTCTTCTTCTCATTACTCCTTATTATGACTTTGGTAAAAGGAAGATAAAAAAAAAAAAAAAATTTCCTTCCTTCATCCCCCCCACTCCCTATCACACCCCTCCCCCAATATACACTCCAAGAAAATCTTCTTTTTACCATGGTTAAGTAGTAATGAATCAAGAAAGAAAAATAAAAGGTGGATGGATGGACATAACTCGAGAAAATGTGATAATTTAATTGATGTAATTTCTTTTACTTTTCAAGTAAAAAGTTATGAGTTTAACTTATGATAGAAAAAGGGCTTCGACTTTATGGCTTATATTAGTTATGTATTGTAGTATTGAAAGGTTTGTTTTCATAGATTTTTGTAATATTTTATCTCATATCAAAAGTTAAAGTAAATGTATAATGATATATAAAAATAAACTTAAATACTTTATTATTAATTCAAAAAATCTTTTTGATATAATGATTATAATATCAAATAGTTACCAAAACAAATTATGAAAATGATGGACATGACTACAAATAACATAAAGGAAAAAAAGAAAGAAACAGAGAGACAAGAGAACAAACAACCCACTTGATGAGTATGGATGGTAGTAATATTTTTGGGGGAGGCAAAAGCCATGATTGAGATTATTGGTATCCCCCTGCCACCATACCCCTCCCCTCCCCCCATCACCCCCTCACCCCACCCCCAAGTCATGATTGAACTCAACCCTTTCTTTTCTTTTCATCCCACACCACACCCAAAGATAAAAAAAAAAAAAAAAAAAAAAAAAGATTTATTTTTTGGGGGTGTGTGTGTGTGGGAGAAATTAATGAATGAAAATGGGAACCCTTCTCCCCATTCTCTTCTTTCTATATAACACCCCTTTCTTTCCATAACACCAATCTGCAACAAAGTTGTTTCTCTTTCCTCTTGTACTTTCTCTCTCTTTCTTTCTTTCTCAAGAGTCAAAGATTTCATCTGAGCACGCTCGCTCTCTGTATCTCTCTCTGTGTGAAAAGGGCAAGACTAGCTTCTCTCAAAAGCTACACTTGTTGGACAAAAAGTTTTGATATATCATAAATCATCTTGATTTTTTCTTGCTTTCTGTAAGAAGAAGTTGGAGAAAACAGAGTTTTGGGAGAGAAGAGAAAATGATGGTGGAAAAGGAAGATTTGGGTTTGAGTTTGAGTTTAAGCTTTCCTCACGAGAAACGGACAACCTTAATCACTACCGGAAGTTCTGGTAGTAATAATCCGCTCCAGTTGAATCTCATGCCTTCTTTGTCTGTTACTGTCACCGCTGATCATCCTTCACCTTTTGCTCATCTTCTTCACCACAAGACTTCTTGGACTACTCATCAAACCTTTCCTTCCTCTTCCTCAGGTTTGTTTGGTTTCTTTGTTTTCTCTGATTTTGGAAGATCTGATCAAATGATTGTTTTTCACTACTTTAAGAAAATATGGGAGTTTTGATTTTTAACTAATCTTGACTGCAGATCCGAACTTGGAGGCATGCAGAGTGGAGACAAGGACTTTTTTAAAGGGGATAGATGTGAATAGGCTGCCGGCAGGGGCGGCGGAAGCGGAGGAAGACGGCGGCGTTTCTTCGCCAAACAGTACAATCTCTAGTATAAGTGGAAAACGGAGTGAGAGAGAGGCTAATAATATTAGTGATGAGAATGATAATGAGATCGAAAGAGCTTATTCTCGTGGGATCAGTGATGAAGAAGATGGTGACACTTCAAGAAAAAAACTCAGACTTTCCAAAGACCAATCTGCCATTCTTGAAGAAAGCTTCAAAGAACACAATACTCTCAACCCCGTAAGTATTTTTTTTCTTTCTTTTGGTTGAACAACAAAAAAACCCTTCATAAGATTAACAAAATACGAAAAGGGTTCTATCTTGGTTAATAGATTTTGGATAAAGATTAAATCTTTTTCTTGGTTTTTTGTTTCCCGCAGAAACAAAAGCTGGCTTTGGCTAAAAGATTGGGTCTTAGACCTAGGCAGGTGGAAGTATGGTTTCAGAACAGAAGGGCAAGGTGAGATGAGATATCCCTTTTTCTTCTTCGTATCAAGAAAATCTTTGGTTGTGTTTATTAAGGCTAGTTTTGAGGTCTTAGGTTGTAGTAATAGTATCAAGAACAAGAAGAAAATAGATGATTATTGAAAAAAAAAAACCATTTTCCATTTTTACACTTTATTTACCATTCTAGGAAGTGGCAAGACAGTAATAACAATTGCGAGTTACCAATTAATAACTTGGATAGTCAGATCAGTGATGTACAAAAATTGTCTGATTTCACACAAGCACAGTTTTGGCAAAAGTTCAGAGAGAATTTCTTTGTGTAATAACAGTTGTTGGTCCTATGTATGTAATCAAGTCTAAAATTTTTCTTACATTCCAATTGTGTTTTGTCTCAAAACAGGACAAAATTGAAGCAAACTGAAGTGGATTGTGAGTATTTAAAGAGATGTTGTGAAGGATTAACTGAAGAAAACAGGAGATTACAAAAAGAAGTTCAAGAACTAAGAGCGTTAAAGCTCTCACCTCAGTTCTACATGCAAATGACTCCTCCTACTACCCTTACCATGTGCCCTTCATGTGAACGTGTAGCTGTTCCACCACCACCACAACCATCCACTACTTCATCAACGGCCCCTATTACGACACCTGTTGATCCTCGTAGCCATCAGATCGTCTCGGCTCGATCTATCCCGGCGTTTAACCCGTGGGCTAATACACCGGTGGCTCATCGACAGTTCGATGCATTACATTCTAGATCATGATACAAAAAAATTGACTTGTGGATTTTGTAAGCTATAAATGTAAAAGAAAGAAAAGAAAAAGAAAAATTTACTATTAGAAATTTTACCATAGTATAGAAAAAGCATAGCACATATCATATGGTTATTTTGTATGTGGCCATGAAGTCTAAGATATGGTGGTTGAGATGTGATTTTTTGGGGGGTCTAAATGTGTTTTATTTTGTTTCTTTTTGTTTTTGACACCATTTTGACTGATAGATTTGTAGTCTTTAGTACTAATTCTTCATCTCCATCTTTAAGTTTATATTGATTGATGAGAGATGAAGACTTTGGATGTAAAAATTGTTATAAAAATCATCTTTTTTTGTTATTTTCTTTTCTTTTTAAGCAACTTAAATCTATTTTTGAGTTGCCCTATTTGTTGTGATATTACATTTTTCTTATAATTTTTTATCTTGGATTTAGGCTATGTTTATTACTATACTAAAATTTGAATATTAGATAATCATATTAGAAACTTGACGTCTCACTATAAAAATTAAATTTATTAAGGGGTTGTTGATGGTAATATTATTACATTGAAAATGAAAGTTTGTTGGATTAATTAAGGTTAAAATTTACTTTGGCAGTATGTAATGATGAATCATGATGAATTGTCATGAGTTGGTGAAGATGATGCTAATTGTACATTTGATTTCAGGTGAAAACAGAAACTTCTTCACCTCCCACAACAACAGCAATCATAGCGTGGTTGATCAGACACCTAAAATCAATCAATCCTTAATTCAAGATTAATTCTTTTGGGTTTGTACTAGGTAAGGTGTTATATACGAATGTTATCCTCATTGCTTTCTCTCCTGTCACTTTCTTTTTTCATTTATTTTTATTTTGGAAAACGCTGTTCAGAAAATTGTTTTGAGGAAATTAATAAACACCTATTTTGTCTTTAAAAATCACGAACTGTAAACCCATTAACGAGGAAATAATTAGTTAGGGTTTGAAGTTTTAAACTTTAAATTTTGAAATTATTTGTGATACTCTTCCCTGATATGAATGTGTAATTATATATATATATATATATATATATATATATATATATATATATATATATATAGCACACACTATTGAGTTCATGTATCTCTTTTGATGCGGTGAAAACAACACCAAATCTGAGTTGTGACATTATTAGAGTACGAGGTGTTTTAGATGGACAACTATGACGGGAGGAAACTGGAAAAACTCTGACCTAGACTTTAAACAACTACATACTTTGGGATTATTAGGTTTTATTAACATTGTTAGTGTTTATTCTAGATACAAGATATCTTTTTTTTGGCCAACCCAAAATGCATGTGAGCTGGTAGAGAACTCTTTTGGCTTAAGTGAGGTCCTCGAACCTCAACTCTAGCTGCCTAAAACCTTAAAACACTACAAACAATGAAGATTAATCAATTATGAAATTTAGTTTAAAAATGTCATCGCTTGAGTCTGAGATCCATTTAGGATACATTGTGTGAACGAAAAAAAAAAACAACCCTTTTTTGGGCCTTTGCTGGTAGGATTAGTCATTTGATTTCTGGGCTGGCCTGATAAATCTTTATACCCTATTTATGTATTTTGCACTCGGCTCTCATGTATTGTGATTTTCTAAATTTATATTGGGCTTCGAAGAGAGAATAAATATTTTGTCCAACAACAATATTTTGAATTCAAAATTTAACGAAATAAGTTTAATTATAATATTTCACCAAAAAAAAGTTTAATTATAATTGTTTCGTGAATGACATGAGATATAAAAAAAAGTTTATTTTAAAAACATTTTATGGGTGTATCAATAATTATAGATTAAAAAGTGGTTGAATATTATCAATCCTTGGTTGGCTCCTTGGTGCATGAAGCTGAGTTTGGTAGGGGAACCACGATTCGATCCCCACAACTGTGAATTGGGAGGAGTTTAAAGTGTAATCCTTAGACCCGCTCCGAATCCGAATTAGTCGACCCGCGTGTGAGTTTGGATAGTTGATGCTATTGAAAAAAAAAAAAAAAAAAAGTGGAATATTGACTACTTTTATTCGAAAAGACAAATTTAAAAAAATTCAATTTATTTTATATTAAACATTTAAAACCAAATTTTAATGTAAAGTTATATAAATTAATCATTGGGCTAAAGAATTAATATTGGAAGTAGTCCACGTGTTAGTTGCAGTTTTTATTTTATTTCTTTTTTCTATTATTATTATTATTATTATTAGATATAGGGTAAAAGAAGGTAATTCACATCTTAAGTTGAAACATTTAGAAAGATTAAAATATTTTAAAAAGTTATAAAAAAAAAAAAAATTGCATTTGTATGTTTGCAATAAGTGTCACTCTTTTGGAACATGGTAAAACCATCTATGATTATTTTCAATTTTGTTTACTAAACCATTATTTATTTGTTAAGTGTGCTTCAATCCTTTATATTTTACATATTTTATAAATTACTTGTAAAAATTTATGTTAAAAATAATATTTAAAATTATTCATAATATTACTAATATTTTTAATATTAAATATTAAATATTTAAATCATAAAAATATGATTACTTTTGATATTGTATGAAATTGATGATTTTTTCTCTTCAAAATGAAATATAATTGGAGATGATAAAAAATGATTCAAATAAGATAGAGAATAATCATTCACAATCTCTATACATGCTTTAGAGTCAAATTTTTATAAAATTCTTGAATATTGACATTTTGATTTTTTTTTTTATAAAAATATTGTTCTTTAAATCCTTGTATTTAAATAAAAAATTTTGAATGATAAATTAAAAAAAAAAATTATAGCTATGAGTATGTCAACATTTTAAATTTATTGGATTAAAAGAAATAATTTAGTTACTCAATTTTTTATTTAAAAAAAAAAGACTTTTTTTTGATTATTTCTGTTTTGAGTTAACCAAAATATGCTTAAAAATATAGTTTGGTTTGATCAAAATTTGTTAAGCATCATTTTATTTAAAAATGAATATCTAAAAATATAAGTGATAAAATTAGGTAATTATTCTTTTTTTTTTTTAATATTTAAATATAGTTAGTATTATTGAAATCATAAGCATGTAGAAATTGAAGGGTCCAAAGAAAAAATTTTTTTTTTTGTTATAAAGTGATTTTTACTAGTTTAAAACACATTATGTTTCAGTGCTAGAGGCACTTTCATCAGGATACAACCAAATGATATTATTAGCTTTGGTCACTACAGGTGAGCCTCACGAGTTTATAACACGTTATTGAGTAAACAGCTTCATACTCCTACTTAATAATTGTTCAGTAGATGTTCTAGGGGAGAAATATGAGATTCCAAATCACAACAAAATTCCGACTATTAAATTATAATTGTAGTAAATCAACTAAGAAAAAATATTTTAAATTGACATTCCTACGTAATTATCCTTTACCTTGCTGATTCTGCACCCCTACTTTAGATGCTAGTAGGGGAAGGCTGCTGGGGAAGATGCCTTCTACCTCTGATTTGGGAATTTTCTTCAATTGCTAACAGAATTTTTTCCCATCAGGTTTAGGTATGGGTGGCTGAGGTCCAGCCAATCCAAACTGTGGGCTGAAGTTGCTTTTGTATATTTTGGTTCCTGCCAATCCAAATAATGTTTGTCTTGGAATCAGAAATATGTAAATTCCAGACTTGATTTTGCACAGTTGAAAGAACTCATACAGTTTGAATAGATTATATGTATATATAATATACTAGCTAGTGACGCATTCAGCTCTTGTGTAGCATATATATATATATATATATATATATATATATATTACAATCACAAATCGTTAGTGAACTGATAAAATTTTTTTTGGCTTTTGACTTTAAATGAAGTAAGTCGTGAGTTCGAAATAACTACTCATATATATAATAATTTAAGGCTTAAAAGTACCTGCTATACTTTTAAGTTGGATGTTTGAGTTTTCCCTTAACAAAAGTATATACATACACCTATTATATATATATATATATATATATATATATCTATTATATAAAAAAGTATATATGAAAAAATATATTATTAAAGTTCAACCTTTAATAATTTATAATTATATATATATGTTTTATATAAAATTTTCTAATTTACATATGAAATTTTAATGTTCCGATTAAGTGATGAGGATTTATAATATATACTTTATGACAATATAACAGCAGTTTGATGATGGAAAAATGTTAAAGGCAAGAATGTCAGGGAGGAGTAAAGAGAAGTATTGATCATTTATATATGCCAAAGAAGAAACATAAGTATTTTCCTTCATTATTTGTACCACAATTCATCCGTAATTCCTTGTAATCTACAATTTCTTCAATATCTTCCTTCACGTCAAATTTCTGCATAAAAGTGCAGTGATCTTATATATAAATCAATGCAGAATATCTGCTGGGACTGAACTGATTGCTAGTTAGACCAGAAAATATATCATCTGGGAAATTCTGTATCACAACAGTTCATATAAATATATGGAGTAACAGAAAATCTAAACATAAAATGGAAAAAAAAAAAAAAGGAAAAAAAAAAAAAAGGAAATCCCTCCTCAAATGCAGCTAAAAAGCTTGTTACCGAGGACGGTTTCTTGAAAGTTGTCCAGCCGATCTCCTGATTGACTCAATTCTTTGTAGTCTTATTTGTTCTCTGAATTTTGCTATGAACTCATCAGCCTTCTTGTCAACATCAGCAGCGGCGGCAGCAGCTAGTTCTTCAGTGCCTGAACTTCCTAAAACTTCTTCAAAGTAATCATCTTCTTCACTTTCAGTTATAGAGTCTTCATCATCATCGTTATCCGTTTCTAACAGGATCTTTTCAATGACTTCTCTCTTCTCTTCTTCTTCTTCATCTGCTGCTGCAGGGAATAATTCTGTGAAATTTTGCCTTTTGAAATTAGGGGTGTTGTTGTTCATCATTTTGTCAGTGAATTTTCTGTTCTCAATGATATTATTATTCTCATCAAAATATTCCCTGGTCGTGACTGACGCCGCCGCCGCCGACTTCTTCGTGACAGGTGGTTCACTTTGCCTAATCGTTCGAACAGATTTCAAGAGCATTAATGATGGAATTTCACCTTCCGGACTCTCGATTTCAGTTTCGCTGAATTCATTCGGTACACTCCTAATGCTGCGTCTCATTTCCTTCTGAGGATTTCTTAAATTCGACAGACTAGATTTAGATTTCGTTAGTTGGCATTTGTTATGAAGAAACGGAGGTGGTGGCGGTGGCGGCGGCGGAGGAGGAGAGGATTTGTAATAAACTTTTTTCCTCACCGCCTCTACATCCTCAACACTCTTGGCTTGGGATTCTGACGAGAAATATGTCAGAGGAGAATGAAGAACTTTGGGGGAAGATGGAGTCGTCGTTGGAGGAGAGGGCTTATTTGGTGAAGGACATGGACATGGAAATGCTGCCGAGTTAGGCTTAGGTGATCTAAATGATTGAGACCTAAAGGAACGGGATTCCATCCTTCTGGATTCAGAGTCCTCCATTTTTGGAGTCCGCAGGTATGAACCGAGCAACTCTGTTTCTGCATCTGCGCCTGCAATATCTTCCTTCTTCATTTCAAACCTTCCCGATCTCGACCTCCACGGAATCGGCGAACGGTGGACAACATTTTCCTCAATGTTCTCCTCCATTTTCGCCTGGCTTGCTCCTCCTCCTCCTCCTCCACTTTCCCCATTTCTCGATTTTCTCGAACTGCTGCTGGAATATCTCTTCGAACCTAAATTCGAGTTAGACCGGCTAACAGAATTAGGTTTCAAAGCAGATTCCTGCCGAACGGTCTCCGACTCGTTATTAGTCTCAATGACGCGAGATTTCAAACTTCTTACAGGCAAAAGCAATGGTTTCTCATCAATTCTCGACGCGACACCGGCAGAATTCTGCCTTTCGAGAACAGATTTTTCTTTAGGCACCACAACCACAGCAGGTTCCTCTCTGTAATACCTAGAATTCCATGCCTGAAGCTTGTTATCATCAGAAGCGCTAGAGGAATGAATTTCGGCCTCATCATCATCAAAAACTGAGGAGACCTGAAGAAGTCTAGAGACATAGGAATGCGCAGTATCCAATTTAGAGTATTGATGATTATTTAGTTCTTTATCAGACTGACGAAAAATATCATCGTCATCATTTCTCTTACTAAAAAGGCCATAAGAAACAGCAATACCTACAAAGATAAGCTGAAGAAGTTCCCAACTTCCGGCATGAAGGTTTTGGTTTATGAATTCAGGAGCTTGTGAAGGAAGAAGAGGAAGTATAACGAGAAAAATGGTAACAATTAGGGCTTTGATTAGAAATTGATGAAAATACTTACTTGCTGCATGATTGTCTGCAATCATGACCTGATCTAAACTACTAGTAGTAGTAGTATTAATTATCTTTGGTGGTTTTTTTGCGTAGAAATCTGTATCCGCCATTGATGGACACATAAGGTTGGCTGGCTGGCTGGCTGGCTGGCTGGCTCTGTGTAGTTGGATTTCTTATGGCAATGTGAAAAAGAAAAGAAGAAGAAGAAGAAGGGAGAAGGCTTAGGAGGTAAGGAAAAGTCAGGAATATGAAAGGGTTATAGAGAAAAGTTTTTGGGAGGAGTGAGCTTATTATTCCATTCCCCCCCCCGTTTTGCTTTAATTCTTCTTTTTGACATTGATGCCCTTTCTTTTTTCCTCTGTCTACTACTATTTCTCTTCTTCTTTTTTCCCCCCAGTGGTTTGCCTATTATTGTCACATTATAAAAATATTGCTCTACTATATATATATATATATATATATCAATATGTATTATTTATCAAAAAAAAAAAAATATATATATATCAATATGTATTAACATTTGATTAATAACAATAATATAGTGTAATTTACCATTTAGCAAAAAAAAAAATATATATATATATAGTGTAATTTACCAAAAAAAAAAAACAATAATATAGTGTAAAAAAAAATATAATTTTATTTATAAATTTTGACTATTTAAATCCCAAGAAATATATTTTTTGATGAATAATCGGCACAAGTGAGTTGATAAAAAGATTTTTTGATATTAACTGAAATTATAGATTTGAACTTACACTCACATATAAGATAAATTTATTTGATTTAAATATAAATTAAATTTAAGTTAAACATGAATTAAAAGTAGAACTCATAATTGAGACTCGATAATATGTGACATAAGAAATATAAATATTTTTTGTAAGCAACATAAGATATATATATATATATATATATGCATATTTGTGGATGAATAGAAAAGGGTAAATTAGGAAAAGGGATGAAAAAAAAATGAAAGGGGCAAATAGGTTGCGTGGGATGTGATGATGATTCTTCTTTTGGAGTGCGTACGCTAGCTTCTTCTCTCCCTCTTTTTTTTTTTTTTTTTTTTTTTCCCTTTAAGTTGAGGAATAGATTTAGGAAGATAATATATATGCATATATATATATATATATATAATAATAATAAGGGAGGAAATGAGAAATAAGGGATTATGCTTTTCTTCAAAGGAGTGAAGCCTTTCCACATTCTTCAATTCCTGCCTTCGACTTAGTATTACCAGAGATGCTCTCCTCCGGACCTCAACCACCTCACTTCCCTTTTCTTTTTAATTTTTTTTTAAAAAATTATTTAATAAATTAATTTTTAAGGAGAACAAAGTCTTATGATATTAATAAAATAAAAGTAATTGATGTTTTAAGGATGGAATATATATGTATATATGTATATATATATAGAGAGAGAGTATATAAAAGGTAGTAAAATGGCTCCCACCAAGAAATTTTGTCATGGCCACCTTTCATGATTTGCTAAAATATACACTTTTGGGGGCTTAGAATGTCCTTCATTGATCCACACAACTCATCATTCCATAATCAAGTTCTCAAACCGACCTTGTCTATTGAGAAAAAAAAAAAGTCTTACAAGAGTTTAAAGTAATTATATACTATATATATATATATATATATATATTATGATCAACTAGAGGAGCTTGATTCTCGTTATTCAAGATCTTGAGTAGTTACATTACTGATCAATTATTTTTATATGATTAGCTTTCTGTTTTATGGCACTTTTAGTAGGGTAGGTTTTTGTTTAGAATTTGAAGAATATGGAGAGTGGTGTTTAGGGTTTTTATGCCAATTCCAAGTGGGAGAAACAAATGAACCATTAACACAACCTTTTTTTATAATATATATATATATATACATCTCCAACTGGTCATGATCTCATGATGAAAAAAGAATATATATATATATATATATATTATTACTGGAAGTCAAAAATCCAAAAAATACCAGCACTAAGTCAGGATTTGAATAAAGTTGAACCCTTTTCACCAGAATTATTCTTCATTCGACAAGAAATTCTTGATTACATTTTTTTTTATTCAATGTGAACTGCTCTTCCATTTGGAAAATACTTGATTGGGTAAGAAAAATTGGTAGAATGTGTGTGTGTGTGTTTTTTTTTATTAAACCTTACTTCGTAATAAGAAATATTACAAGATTTGATTTGGGATATTTATTAAAATTTTAGTTTGAAGAAATTAAAAAAAAATTGATTAATCATATTTATCGACTATAATTATTTTTTTCTCCTTCTAATATAGTTAAATAAAATGTTAAAACATCAAATCAAACTAAAAAATTAAATTATAAATTTAATTCTAAGTATTTATGCTTAGATTCGAAATAAATTTGTATCTAAATACAAATCAATATATATATAATATATATATATATATATATATATATATGTAGTATATATATATATGTATGTATGTATGCATGTGATAGTAATCAAAGTCCGGTAAAAAGTCTACATAAGTTGGGGTGCCCGAGGTAGATTACATGAAGGATCCACGTGGTCAAAGATAGGATCCCGCTGAAGTCCGACTGACGACTAGAGTACACACGCTCGGGACATGATCTCTGACAAGGAAATTCTCAATGAATTCCACATTAAATACACTTGACCCGACATCCACTGTTTGTAGTCAACATTTAAAAACTATCAAGAAATGTACCACTCTAGGTGTCACCTCTTGATCGGCTACCCTTCTCTGTAAAACGGTCAAACAAACAAGTGAAAGTCAAATATACAGAATATACTCTTAGTGTTTAGATCTACTTTGATACACTCTCGGTGCTCAGTTTGGTTTGTCGGAACACACTTTCTGACCGACACCTAACACCCCTTTATTCTTACTCATGTGACTTGACTGTCGAAAAGAACGCCGAGAACACACCCCTAGAAACTTGACCTTTTAGCGGGACTCGTCAACTAGAAGCGGACCCCACCAACTACCCGTAGAAGGATGGAGAGTCTACCCCCCCCCAAATCACTTTGTATACATAAAACTAAGGACGGTGCACAATATAGTATTATATATAAAGTGTTTGAAGGTGGATGATATTCATATCACATAATCGAAGCTTATCAGAAAACAAACCTTTTTTTTCTTTTTTTTTTGCAGTGAAAAACATTGTCAAGGCTTGCGTGGAAACGTGCATTGCCCACATAATAATGACTTTGACAATGCATGCACTACTTATCTTTTTTTTCAATAAAAAAGATCCGATATTATAAATAATCAAATAAGTACAGAGGGGGAACAAGACAAAGAACCCCTTAAGAGGCTATCTCGGTTTCAGGTTAACGAGTAATTCAATCACTCTATACAAAATGCGCTTAACATAACAGGCAAAATCGGGCCATCTACTAGATTGGTGGACCGTTTGATTCCTTACGTACCACAACTCGTGGATAATTTGCCGAAATATATATTTCCAGTAAAGCTGATTCGTCTTCCGTTCCATCAACCGAGAGAGGTTCAAACCGAGCCAGTCATCAACCGAGTTGGTTGTCCAAAAATTTGCAGCATCGGCCCCCTGCAGCAGCACGATCCGGACCTGACGAGCCCTAATGCACTATTTATCTTTGCTAAAGCCGGTCGAACCCTAAATTTTTCTTTTTTCTTCTTTCTTCCTCCTCTTCTCTTCCACATGAACCTCCTAGAAAGAGAAACAATATTTTTCTCTCTCTCTCTCTATATATATATAAATGGATAATTAATGTTTCTTTTAATTTGATAATAAATAATGAAATAATTGAAAGAAAAAAATATATAATGATTTATGTGATTCAATCAATGTGACTTACCTACAAATCCTAAAATCTCTTCCTAAAATTTTAGCTCAATGTTTTAATTTAGATGTATGCCCTTTTCCTTCCTTCGAATTTTGTTTCTTTTTATATATTCTTTAAAAAAAATTTTCACCTTTAGTATGAATTAAGTTGTTGCGGAAAAAAAAAGACTTATGACTTTTGTTAATTTAATATGTATTTAATAATTAATTAATTTTTATCGTATTTTAGATTGTACAACCAAATTAGTTCTTTTTGTTGTGAGTGTTCTCATATTTGAGATAAATAACTGACCACAAAATGTGTTCCATTTCTACAAGCTAATTCAAATTCCCGACTTTATAGTTAAGAGACAAGGTGAGCAACCACCTACTCTATATGCATACTTTATAGAATTATGAACACTGTTTTAATAATGGATAATAAATTTATTAACTTGTTTTAATGTCAATACAAACAATAAAGAAATTAAATCTATTTTTTTTTAAACAAATTTATTTATTTAATCTAATTGTTCTAAATAAATATATATATAAAAGTAATATTTTTTTCAAATTCATTCTTTATAATAAATTTGGTTGATCAATTAATTCAATTTAACAAAACACACTACAGAAGCAAACTGAACTTTAAAAAAATCTTCATTTCTAATTGTATGTATAAAAAACTTTTTTAAAAACTATACCATTTAAAAAATAAAATTTTAAATTTTAAAAATAATATAAGATGGATTAATAACTTAAATTGAAACTCAACCTGCAGTTGTTTCATTATAAAAACCCCATAAATATAACCAGAGGCATGTAGAGCTGTAAACGAGTCGAGCTGAACCGAACATCAGAAATTTGAGCTCATTCATTCGATTAAGTGTTCGAACACGGTTCGAGTTCGCTCGTTTAATAATTCGAGCCAAAACTTTTGTTTGAGTTCGTTCAATTATTTGTATATAAAGCTTGAGTTCGCTCGTTTAACTTTCAAGCATACTCGAACTCGAGTTCTTTCGATTATTTGTTTATAAAGCTCGAGTTCGAGTTTGAGTTTGCGAACTATGACACTTTTTTTTTTTTTTATTTTTTTTTATTTAAATAATATATATAAAAATTATAAAAAAAAATTAATAATATGTTCGCGAACGCTCGATTATGTTCTCGAACAATGTTCGAATAAGCTCGAAAATTAATCGAGCATAAAAATTTATTCGAGTTCGGTTCGATTAATAAACGAACGAGCTCGAACGAGCTTTGTTCGCGAACATCTCTAGAAGCATGTGGTGGAGCGGTAGAGACTCCTTCTCCCTTAACCAATAATATCACCCCTCAATAACGGGACCCACATAGAATACCCATGCGATAAACAAAAAACCCCATAAATATTATTACATGATGTATATATATATAAAATATATTATTTTGGAGAAGAAAAAAAAGCCAATACATAAATATAGTTAAAATAATTTTATATTCTGAAAAACATTTTAAAAAATTCAATAAGTATTAAAAATATATAAAATTTAATATAATAATTAATTTGATATTCATGTATTGATTTGGGTTTTAAATGAAATATTGATCATAAATTTAATTAAAAGAGAGAGAAAATTAATTATTAAGGTTGTTTTTGAAATCTGTCTGTGTACAAATCGTCAAATGAAATGGCTTACGTTTAAAAAAAACAAAAAATATAAAGGATAAGTTTTTTTTTCTTTTTTTTTTTTTTAAATACAAATTTGGTACAAAAAAAAATTAAAATAAAGGCAAGTAATTTAAAAAAAGGGGGAAAAAAAAATGAAAAAGAAAAAGCGAGTAGAGTAGATTCGAGGTTCCCCAATTTCCAAGTTTACTTTTCGATATTTTTCCCAAATTCAATGCCCTCGATTTCTTCGCATCATCTATCTGCTCAATCACCGCCCATCAGATCTTTCATTTCGACAGTTTCCGATCTTTAATCTGTAGTACATCCGGCCTCTTTCTGTTCTACCTTGAGTAGTTTTTTTGGTTGAGATTTAGTAGTATCAATTTATAAATTACCCTAGACATTGGTCTTCCGTAAATATAAGCATTTGTTACTCTTCAAGTAGTTTGTGGGAATTGCCGGATTTCTTTTAAGTTTATGTAATTTGATGTGGATTTGGAATATAGGGATTTCATTGGGTTGTTTAATTTTGGGGTTATTCTGAAATTATTGTTATTATGTATATTGAAGAAGTCGAAGGAGGGGCGTTGAGAATTGAGGAGAAGGAGGAGGAGGAGGGCAAGTTATCTCCGAGAGATAAGCTTGCTGATGATGGTGATACTACCACCATCGTATTTTTGGATGCTAAGAGGGTTTTTGTTGGCGCTGGGGCTCGAGTTCTCTTTTACCCCACCTTGTTGTATAATGTTTTGAGGAATAAAATTCAGGAGGAATTTCGTTGGTGGGATTGGATTGATGAGGTATTTTTCCTAAGTGGTGGTTAATCCAGGTGTTTTTTTTTTTCTTATGGCGAAACATATGAAATTGTTTTTCATAAGTTGTTTATGTATGTATTCTTTCCTCGGAAAAATGATCACTGATTATTTTAGTGAGATATATAAGTAGTAACTAGGACTGCGATAAAGTTTTAAGCTATTTGAGTTTATATAACATTCTATGGCTAGATTTATCTGTTATTCATGATTAAGCTAATAAGGAACTTGTGAAATTTGAAACTCAGTTGTTTTAAATGGCTGGCAAAAGTGGTATTGTGACTTTGACTCAAATAGACCTTTGAAAAGAGAGTGTCCAATTGGTTATCCCATTCTTACCTGTCCTTGTGCAGACATTTGCAAATCTAAGTTTGTTTGTATATTTTAATTTACCATCATTTTTGTTCTTATTCAACACCTCTGGTTTTACAAATAAATTGAATGATCCACTATTAATGTCCTTTATTTGAAGTGATTTACTGGTTAGCCTTTCCCTCGGGAAGGGACCTTAAGGCTATACCTCTTGATTGGTATGCTTTCTAGGCTATTGGCGTGATTGGTTAAGGTCTTTATGCTATATGATTTCTCTTGGACTTCTCTAGTAATTTGCATCTCTCTTTTTGAACCTACAGAACCAATTACAGATATGAGCAAAGACTTTGTGTATATGTACCTTATGTAGAATAGGTAAACAATATGGACCATTGTCATGCATTTGATGGGTTTTGCAGTGATATTGAGGATAATGCATAAATGCTTTTAACCTTTAAAGTGAGGCACATGTCTTTTAAGCTTTTTGGCTCCTTGTCTGGAGACAGAAGGCACAACAAAGGTGGGTTTTCAATTTTTTTTAAAAAAATTAAAACTTAAAACCTATTTCCATATCTTCATTACTGAGTTTATAAGGTAGTAATTACCTTAAAAGAGAGTTCAAATCAACCTAGAATTATAATTTTGTGGGTAAGTTTAAGAGCTAGTAGGATTAATTAAATAAGTAGCAGTGGGTATCTTTTGGGATGAAAGGAAATCTTCTGTTCTTACATTGGAGATAAAATGTCTACTGTAGATGGTCATTGGACTACATTGAGGATAGATAGATTGGTCTTAAATAATTTTTGAAGTAATTTAAGTTATTATTATATCTTAAATTAAATTTAATCCTTATCATGTATGTGTGTGTGTATATATATATTTAACATATGTCATTTTGTTTGCATGTTCTTTTTCTGTTTTATGCCTTGATCGATATAAAGGTCCTAGTGCCTGGGGTTCACCTTGTGCCCTCAACAACTTAGGTTGTTTATGGAGCTTCTTTTCTTCTCTTTATTATTATAGTTTTCTGAGTGGATTTTGGTTGTGGATTGAATCTTTGTTGGAAATCTTAGCTTTGGAATTTGCTGGATCTCATTTGCATGTTCATGGAATTAAAAAGCATGAAAGCGCCCTGTTAATTTTTTGAATCAGAGAACATTTTTACCAGATTATGAAATATGTATATTCATTTCAGAGAAATACTGGATATTTCTTTTCAACATGTTAATTCTTGTTATACATGGTAATAACGGTTCTGCAAACTGAAATGCTTCTTTTTTTTCCCTTGCCAAAAAAGTTTGTCTTGCTAGGTGCTGTTCCATTCTGTTCTGACGTCAATCGCCTTAAGGAGCTTGGCGTTTCTGGTGTGATCACTCTCAATGAACCATATGAGACTCTAGTGCCGACATCACTATATGAAGTATGTTTGTTTCTGTTTCTTTCTATATTATCTGCATTTTAACCTTTCTCATTTCAATGCAACTTATCCTTTCAAGTATATTCTGTGAGCTTAACTTTGGTTTGCTCTCTCTCTCTCTCTCATATATATATATATATATATATATATTTATCTAATTTTCACCCCTCTTCTCCCCTCCCCTACCCCATGGATGTTGCTCTGTGTTTTGCTCAAACACACTTTCAGGACAATACTTGCTCAGTTGTGCTTAGTACTTTCATTCCATATATTTTTCTTTTTGTTTTATTTTTCATAAGTAGATTCCTTCTGAAAGAATGGATGGTGTTCATGTTATATTCTTTTCATGTTATATTCTTTTAGATTCCTTATATCTTTCAATTGGGCACATCTGTTAGGAATCTGATTCTTTGGAGTCATTCTGTATCTGTCATATGCATTTCATGGAATTTTTCTCCTTTGGATGCTACTTTTGCATCTGTGGTCCAAACCCTTGCATTACATGCTAGAATGTTCTTCTCACCACTAAAGCAGCAATGTGATAGAATATTCTTGCTGAGTTTTCCTAAGACATTGCTAGTAATATAATTATTGCTACATTTACATGAATGGTTTCTTGTAGGCTCATGGAATTTGCAATTTGGTGCTCCCAACAAGAGACTACCTCTTTGCACCATCATTAAGTGACATATGCCAAGCTGTAGATTTCATTCATGGTAAGTGGTGGACATATTTATTATATCTCTTTAAACAAACTTGCATGGAAATTTTTGCTGCTTTCTTGAACCAGCTTTTGTAAGTCTTTTGATGGATGTATATGTTTCATCTAAAACATGTTGGATTCTGGTTCACTTTGTTTATTGGAGGGGTTCTTTTAGACGGAATTTGTAACTGTTTATAATTTATCCTACAATGTGAAGTTGCATCTCTTTTTGGAAAAAAGTTTCCTCCTTTTAAAGATTATGGGGCTTTAGGTTATTCAAATATAAAGCCCAAACATATGAACCTGTGTTCAAGACCACACTTTATAGCCAATAATTCTGAAAATAATATTTTATTCACAGAAAGGAAGTTGCAGGTTTAAACATGTAAAGAAATGTAAATTATAATATAGATTATCTTCAATGGTAATAGACAATCTTGATTTTCTGATTAGTTGCTGCTTTGTGAATTATATTATAAGAGTAATCTAATCTCTTCCTTCTTTTGGGTGTTGGGTTTAAATATTGTGAATTAAAGAAAATGCATCACGTGGACAATGTACTTATGTTCACTGTAAAGCCGGTAGAGGACGCAGCACAACAATTGTTGTATGCTATCTGGTGAGAAATACTAATCACTATGTGATTTTCAAGAAAAATCTTGTATTAAATTTTTATATCTCTCACTCCGCAATTATTTGATTGTATTTTCTAACTCCTTTTACACTCAATTTTCAGGTGAAATATAAGCAGATGACACCTGATGGTGCATATGATTATGTGAAATCAATAAGGCCAAGAGTGCTGTTAGCTTCTTCCCAGTGGCAGGTATGTGTGTGAATATGTGACTGATTTATTTTATTGTAGACCAATGTACTGCGTATTTCAATTACTTGGTTGTGACTATTGGCCACTGAGTGCAGGCTGTTCTGGACTTCTATTATCAACATGTTAAGAGGATGCATGCCTCGAGCTCCATGACCAGTCTGGTTCTGAAACGCCCTACTTTATTTGCTAGTCGAGATGTTTTGGCATTTGATGATGGTTCTGTAGTTCTGATTACAAAAGCAGACTTGGATGGATATGATCCAGACCATCAGGCTTATGCTATGGGGAATCGTATATGGGCAAACTTGAGTTTGATCTATGGAGTTCGGGTGACTGGTGGGGCTGCCTTAGGCAGACTTTCTTGCTGGTGGCTTCGCTGTGATGCTCGAAGAGACATTTTGAAAGAGAAGCTGACCAGCAAAAGGAGCTGCTCAGCTGGTGAAAAGCAACTTGGCAGTTTTACAGTAGACATTCATGTCTACTAACTAACAGGCTTTCCTGCACCTGTACATATTGTTTCTTTTCTTGTATATAGAAAGCAATGGCTGATACTCCAGTTTTTCCTTTTGTGTTTTTGTGGTTTAATACTCTGGTCTGGACAGCATAATGTAAATTTCTATCAAAGATGATACGATGGAATTGTGAACTTTTGAGTAAAAGTGTCACATATTCTTCTTTTCTCTATTATTTTTCTTCAAATTTTCTCCATTTCAATGTGTAAATGTGGTTGTTTATTCTCTGAATGAACAGTATGCTCACGTAACATGCCCGTGGACGAGTGCCCTCCCCCGGATCCGCTGGGGGAGACTGATGTACCAGCCCGGAGCACAAAAAAACAGAAGCATATGACGGAGAATGGAGAGACTTCATCAACTACGGATATGGCAACGGAGGAACTGCACCCAGAAACAGACCCACCTGTAACTACACAGACTTGGGCACATAAACTGGAAAACATACACTGTTTCCAGAAGCAACACCAAACCCACCTGAGGAACGCTTACATCTTTATATGGGGGAAGATGATGAGGAGCGATATCCCGGGGTGGATGAACTGTTTATGACTAAGGAGGGAGCAGAGGATCTTCCACCGAAATATGGTCCACGAGTGGAAATCTCCAAAGAAAAGTATATTAGCTTATTTAAGCCGTGGAGAGGAGCACTAATCCTGAAACTTTTGGGAAAGATAGTCAGCTTCCGAGTACTAGATCGGAGGATAAAGGAGTTGTGGCGACTGGATCTAGGGTATGAACTCACGGACCTGGCTGAGGGATACTATGTTGTCCGCTTTTATTCTAGAAAGGATTATCTGCACGTGCTTGAGGATGGCCCATGGATAATATTGGGACATTACCTAACTGTCTCCAAATGGAGACCCATGTTCCGTCCACATGCTTGAAACAGTCACTAAGACTTTAATCTGGGTCGGGTTCCCGAATATTCTTCCTGAACTGCTGGAGATAGAGATCCTAGAATCAATGGGGGACATGATTGGCGGGACAGTGAAAGTGGATTCCACGTTATTAACTGGTAAAAGGGGGCGTTTTGCCGGGGTTTGTATTGAAATGGATTTGGGAACACCCTTAGTACCATCTTTGACGGTCTTGGATTTTGCCCAAGTGGTGGAATACGAGGGCTTGCATTCAATTTGTTTTGGATGTGGTAGGTACGGTCATAAAGCAGACGAATGTTCAGCTTTAAATGAAGGGGTAGGAGAACAATCGACAACACCGGTACCGCCATTTTAAAAACCAGTTGAATACGAAAATGAATCCAACTCCCGCTACGGTCCATGGATGTTACCGAGCTACTCTCGCCGGAGACAGAATCATACCAAATCTATACAGGGGAAACGGCGGCAGCCAACACCAAGGGAAACCGGTAACAAGGAAAACCTAGCCCGTTCAGGCCAACAAAAGCCCAGGTCTAACTTGGGCCCCCCAAGAACTACCTCAAGACGCAGCAGCCCCAACAGACGGAGGACAAGTTATACAGGCTTCAACTTCACAATCTCGTTTTCGGGTTCTTCAGGAAGTGGATGAGGCCCAGGAAGCTGAGCTGACCATAGCCCAACTGAAGGAGAAGATCAAGGAACTACAAGGGCCCGGATCTCGTTTGAAAGGGAGGGTGGCACATGAACCCCGACCCAAGTCCGGTAGAGGGCGGGACCCGATAGCAAACCAGACCCGACCGGTCAAGGATCCAAGTACTAGCCTTTAGGGTCCGAAACGACACGCAGAACGGGGTAAATCGAAGCAAAACAACCCAATATTAGCTTCCACTACCCAAATTCGGATCTATCGGAAGCCTCCGAACTGTTCACAGCCGGGGAATGCGACTTACTCCACCTCTAATTGGAGAAGTAAGGGTGAATTGATGGAAATCGATAAGCATAAACCTGCAGTTGGTCGACCTCCCGATGGTAAGGACAAGGGTAAGGCGGTGGTCATGGAGGTTGAGACTCCGCCACATGGGATTTCCCAATGAATCTTCCTAAAATTATAGCATGGAACTGTCGAGGTGCATGATCCAAAAATGCTTTGAGACACCTCCTCTTACTAATTCGGAGTCACAATCCGGACATACCGATCCTTGTTGAAACTCGGGTATCGAGTGATGCTATTCAACTTATTATGGATAAATCTCATTTTAATTGTTTTGTGGCAGCAGAGGCTTTGGGTTATGCTTTGGAGGAATCTGGATTTTATGGGATACTTCTACACTGAATGTTGAATTGCTATCTCTAGATGACCAGGTGGTCACAATGTGTGTACATCAGCTGGGTAGAGAACCTTGGATTCTGTCGGCAATTTATGCGTCCCCTAATTGGATATTTAGACAAGATCTTTGGAAGTATTTGGTTCTGTTGGGGGAGTTCATCAATCGACCTTGGTTATTGGTGGGTGATTTCAATCAAACAGCAGCCAGGAAGGAGAAGAAGGGAGGACGGCCCAGTCCCAGGAGTCGGATCAATTCCTTTGTGCATATGATTAAAGATTGTGGTTTTATTGACTTGGGATTTTTGGGATCTCCATACACCTGGACAAACTTACGAAAAGGGTTAGCGAACATCCATGAGCGGCTGGACCGAGCACTCTGCAATAGGCTTTGGTTGGAACAGTTTGGAGCATGTCGGGTAACTCACCTCCCAAGGAGCAGGTCCGATCATAATCCGTTGCTGTTACAGGAAATTAACCTACACAGATCTTCACGAATGCAGAGGCCTTTTCGTTTACAAGCATCCTGGTTTTCACATGAGAATTTTGAACCTTTTGTTAGGCAATGTTGGGAGATCGCTCGGGAGCAGGATCTGGTTTCAACCATAAATTCACTTCAAGTTTCTCTGCAACAGTGGAACACAAATGTGTTTGGAAACATTTTCAACAGGAAATTTCGGTGATTGGCGAGATTGGCGGGTGTTCAAAAGAAGCTAGCGGTGAAAAACTCAACATACTTGGAACAACTAGAGGAGCAGTTGCGGCTGGAATTGAACAGTGTGCTAGCTCAGGAGGAGTTATATTGGAAACAGAAGTCACGGTTAGCATGGTTGAAGGATGGTGAGAGAAACACACGATTTTTCCATACTTCGACTCTCTTAAGGAGAAGGCGAAATTACATTACTAGGCTTAAAGTGAGGGACGAAGCTTGGTGTGAAGATCGGGAGGTGTTGAAGGAAATGGCTCGGGACTACTACCTGCGTTTGTACACTAGAGAGCCGTGCATGCAATGTACGACCGAGGATTGGGATTTCCAGCAACTACCACATGCGGACAGACGGTGGATGAATAGAGAGGTCTCGCCATTAGAAATCCAGGATGCCATTAGACAAATGGGGTCCCTTAAGGCCCCAGGCCCAGATGGTTTTCCTCCGATCTTTTTCCAAAGATATTGGCACATCGTGGGGGAAAAAGTCAGTCGAGCAGTCCAACATATGTTCTCTACGAGGGGAGGGTACCACAACATTTGAACGAATCTATCATTTGCCTCATCCCTAAGGGTGCAACCCCCGAGGTCTTGAATCAATTTAGACCAATTTCACCGTGTAATGTGCTACTTAAGGTGGTAACAAAGGTGTTGGCAAATCGTTTGAAATCGGTGATGTTGAAACTTACTGGTCCCTACCAATCGAGCTTTATCGCTGGTAGATCTACAACAGATAATGTAATTGTGGCGCAGGAATTGATTCACTCTATGAATAGGATGAAGAGCCGAAGTGGAGGGTTCATACTGAAAGTGGATCTGGAAATAGCATATGACCGAATAGATTGGGATTTTCTGAAGGAGGTTTTGACGGTAACAGGGTTTAAACCGACTTTAAGAAATCTGATTTTGGACTGCATTACTTCCGTTTCACTTTCAGTTAGCTGGAATGGCGAGACTTTAGCACCGTTTAATCCATCCCGGGGCTTGAGGCAAGGAGACCCTTTATCTCCTTATTTATTCTTCATTTGTATGGAGGTCCTAAGTCAACAAATAACGAAGGCGGTTCATAATAAAAGCTGGGCAGCAATGCAACCGAAGAAAGGTGGACCGAGAGTTTCACATATATTCTTCGTTGATGATCTACTCTTGTTTGGTAAAGCATCTTTCTCACAAGCAAGGGTCATGGAACATATTTTGGCAAAGTTTTTGTGGTATTTCAGGTCAACGAGTAAATCGAAATAAATCAAGGATATGGTTCTCATCGGGGGTTCCCAGTTATCTTCGAAACTCGATCTGTGTGGAATTTCAAGTGAAAGCTACATCAAACTTGGGGACCTATCTGGGCATCCCTCTCTTCCATGGGAGAGTCGGGAAAAGGGACTTCGACCATATTGTTGAGAAAGCCCATAGAAAACTGGTGGGCTGGAAGATGAAAACTTTATCCCGAGCGGCTAGAGTGGTGCTCATTAAATCTACTTTAATGGCGTTACCAAACTATACTATGCAGACTACTTGGCTGCCTCGACACACTTTGAATGCTCTAGAGAAACTGTGCAGAAACTTCTTTTGGGGCTCGGATGGACAAACAAAAACATTGCACACAGTAGCCTGGACAAAGCTTTGTTTACCAAAGAAGAGAGGGGGTCCGGGGATCCCGAAGTTACAAGTGATGAACTCGGCTCTGCTCTCTAAGCTGTCATGGAAGTTGGCTTCCCATCGGGAAGACCTAATCACTAGTATTTTGATGGCGAAGTACGGTGGCTGGCGTACGATCATCATGGAGGAGTCAAGAAGCGGTTGCTCCTGCATTTGGCGAAGTATCATGAAGGCAGCAGTTTGGACAGTGAAGGGAATTTGCTGGGAAATTGGAGATGGTACAACGACATCTTTTTGGTTTGACAACTGGCTTATTGAGGAGCCCCTATACCAACATACTGTCATGGAAGTTCCGCCTGAGCTACAAACCCTTAAGGTTCGAGACTTTTGGCAACAGCAGGGGGGTTGGAAGCTAGACATTTTATGCCACCTTCTACCAAATGACCTGTTGGTTAAGTTGAATCTTCACCAGTTACAGCCCGCGGGACGGTGCAACGACATGCCTCGATGGAGACTAACTGATCATGGGAGGTTTACTATCCAATCAGTACGTCAAATGATGCAACCTCAAGGATTTGGAAGTTTAAGGGCCCTATGAGGGCGTCAATGACGCTGTGGATGATCCTACACGGTGGACTTCCTACAGCCGAATTATTATGGCAAAGAACCATTATTACATCCCCTTTGTGCCAGTGGTGCAGACGGGAATCGCAATCATCAATTCATATCCTAAGAGACTGCGACATTGCTAATGCTGCGTGGAAACTTGTTTTGAACAGCAGTAGGTGGGCAGCTTTCTTCAGTACTCAGGATGTTAGTTTTTGGATAGAGCAGAATGTTTCTGGTGTCCAGGACAGATCTGGTTTTGGTAGAACTTGGCCTTTAATTTTCAGGCAGATTGTACACGATTTATGGTCTAACCATAATGCTAGGAAGCATGGTACTACTTATTTTTTGGAAAATCCCCATGCTCTTGCTAAGCGAAGTCTCTCTAAGATTGTGGAACTTCTCTTAGCTTGGGCATAGGGCTATTTGTACATAGCTACTAGTTTCTCTAGTTTAGCTCTTTTGTATATTTTTCCTGATTTCTTTTGAAATACATATCCGGTTTCAAAAAAAAAAAAAAAAAAAAAAACATGGATTTGGTTGAGAGCTAGCTAGTAGTAGGTTAGTTCACTCTTGATCTCTGCAGTGCTGCTTTTGTGTTTGGATCAGCTACAGCCATTATTATCCCATGGTAAGGTATGGGACAACATACCTTACAGAATCTAAAGTGGAGATCAAAAGATGTTCCCCGGGGACACTAATGAACTTGAGTCTTCCTGTTTCATCCAATTCCCTTAATCCAATCCAGTCCTCAGTGTAGAGTTTAGTCTATAAAAAATGAAAATGCTCCATCAGAATGTGAAAAGCTGCTAACCTCATCCAAATTGTACTGGTGGCTTGTGAAATCTTACCATCCATGGAAGCTGAACAGGCCCTTCATAATTTTCAGGAAAGAATCCAAACCAAGAGCTTTCCTTTGGTATTACAATTATGTCTTCTTCAAACTGTACCATGAAAAAACAAAACAAAATAAAAGGTATATAAATAACTTTCCCCCCGCGGGGGGGGGGGGGGGTGGCAAGCCCCCCCCCCCCCCCCCCCCCCCCGGGGGGGGGCCCCCCCCCTTCCCCCCCCCCATTTAAAAAAAAAAAAACATCATCTCCAGCCCACGTACCATGATAAGGACAAGGTTCTTTAAACTCGTTAGCCTTTCCTTATAAGTTGAATTCTTCACTGGGAGTTCATTGTTGAGAACTGGTAGAAAGCTACATTTGGCTAGATAAGCATCAATTTCCTGGAATTCAGATTCAGATTCAGATTCAGTGCTACATTTGGCTTATCTTTATTTTATCTGATTGATTTATTCAATTTCACTCACGTTTGGAAATTTTGTGTAACCGCTAGGTGCTGAAGTAGCCTGTGAGTCCAGCCAGACCAGTAAAATCAATCAAGAACATCATGTTTAAAGTTACTAATGCAAGCATTACCTGAACATAGTCGGTGTATACTCCAGATTCAATCCCATTAGCAAAGTTATTACACAACAAGTCTCCCTGAGAACATACAAAGAAAAATATATATATATATATATATATATATATATTAATATATATATATATATATATATATGTATATAGGTTTTATTGAATGATAAAATATTGGTTTAGAAGACATACAGGAAAGCAAGTAGGAAAAGATGCAACTCCAGCTTGAGGTCCTCCCAATGATATAAAATTTATAACCTGTCATAGAAACAAGGGAAAATGAAATAAATGTCTCTTTGGTATATACATTATTCATACGTAGGTTAATAGAAAAATAAAATATTTTTAAAAGGTAGAATGATAGTGCATTGATTTTCTTACAGGCGGTGCATCGTCACAAAGCTCAATAAGACCTCTACCTATTAATGCACCCTGTGAAATTAAAAACATATAATATAAGAAATTATTAAAAATTATTTATTTGTAGAATATATATGAAAAGTTTCCGTAAAACTTTAACCTGTGATTGTGCAACAATGTTATAGCCATTTTGGAGCTGAGGTAATTCCTTGATCTGTATTGTTGTAATAAGAATTTAATTAATGAAAAACAATGAAATAAAAGGGGTTTTGAAAGATTTTCCTTACTTTCCAGCAAATTTCTTCAACCTAAAATGGAAGGAAGAAATTATAACTTAGTTTTGAATATTCTAAAAATTGAAGAAAATAAATATATTTGGAGGAAGGAATTATTTTGGCTAATTACCTGTTGATGAAGAGGTGTGGTCCAAGAAGTAATAGCTCCATTTCCAACTTCTCTTCAAAATATTATAATAATAATAACATGAAAAAAAAAAAAAAAAAATCAATTTACTGTCCTAATTATAACTTTTCCCCTAACTTTAATCTTTATATATATTTTGTTTTTCATTATTTTTTCGAGTTTCTTTAATTGATATTTTTGTTAAATTATCTGTGATCACTTTAAAATTTAACTAATTCAAAACTCGGATCTTATTTTTTCTATTTGAATCAACAGATTATAGGTTATTTTTAAGAAAGTTACGGAAGAATAACATACAGACAGAAGCCAGCAGATGCAGATAAAATTGTAAGCTCCCTTGTGTATGAATAAACTATTGGACTTGAACATGATTCACCAACTCCTATCACCAAAGATTTTTATTATTATCTGTTAATATATATATATATATATATTTATATATATATTTATATAAAAAAAAAAGAAAAAAAAAAAAAAAACCAACCATGAAGTAAAATGAAAGGAACTGAAGTTGAGAAAGGGAAGAAGGAGAAGAAGATGAGAAGCATTGCTGATAAGTTGGGAGCCATGGATTTTATTTTCACTCCCCTTTTCTCATAGGAAGAAAAAAAAAAAAAAAAAAAAAAGACTTTGGAAATTTGGAGTTCTTCTTCTTCTTCTTTATTATAAAGCAATATTTTTTATTTGACTTTAATTGATTTTAGAAATAAGAATATTTGATTGTAATCTCATCTCATCTATATGAGACTCTCAATCGCCTTATTTTAATATTTATTAGTCTAACTCCCAAGTGAGCTAGTAAGATTATATGACTCATAATTAAAATATATAAGTTAAAAAAAAGGCAATAATAATCAAGACAAAAACATTACTCCAAAGTTTGTTTTAGTTTCAAACGTTGAAAAGAGTGTGAAATTTAATAATCGGATAGAGTGAGAATATTGATAATATTTATGAACAAAATGCCAATGTGATAAAAGAAAAGTTGAACAAAATTTGCTTAATTGGCTATCATCAAATTATGAGTTGTGGTATTCATTCATTAACACAAAATGGTGCTAATGAAATCCATAATAGCCAATAATATGCACAGTGGGGTTTTGAATTGATTTACATTTTTTTTCATCAAAAGAGACAGACACTCTTAATATTTAAGTAATTCCTCAAACAATTCCTTCACTTGGGAAGGCCAACCAAAAGATGACCCTTCCATTTTTATCCCTTCCTTCTCTTCCTCTTCCCTTGTGTTTCCTGACTTTGCAGACTCAGCATCAGCATCTTGCAAGTATGGAACAACATATTTTTTCATGTCACTTCCTGATATTCCCAGGTGATTTCCAGCCACACTGATGAACTTAACTTTCCCGGCCCTGTCTAGTGTTTTCAAACCAATCCAGTCCTCCTTGTAAAGCTTTGTCTGCACTAGCCAAAAAAAGCAAAGAAAAGACGCAGCTTTTATTTAACCTTAGGTACCTCAGAGGATGTGAGAGATTACAGCACCTCTTATGGAAAATGGAGCAAAGGTGACAAGAGATGCGCATATGATAGGATGGATAAGCATTCAAACAACACAAGTACCTGCTCTGGAGCCAAAACTGGTTTAAAAGCTCCATCTGGATAATAGCCAAACCAGGAGGTTTCCTTTGGTATCAGAACAGTGTCGTGTTCAAACTAATTCGTATCAAAAAAAAAAAAAAAAAAAAAACAGATAGAAGAAAACATTAGTATGAGATGAAATTTTATGCAAAATTGAAGATGAAATAAGAGTGAAGGACAAATAAGTACCATGATAAGAACAAGATTCTCCAAGCTACTGAATCGCTCCTTGTACGTGGAATTTCTCTTATCAGGGATTTCATTGTTTAGCTTTGGCAAGAATCTGCACTTCTCTAGGTAAGCAGGAATATCCTGGATTTTTCATATAGTGAGATCAGGAAATTGGCTCCAATTTGTCAAAAACATAGCTCAAACCAATCTGAAAAAGATCAACATAACATCAAGCGACAAAAAATGGTATAATAACTTACATTTGGTAATTTAAGATAGCCACTAGGAGCCAAGTGTTCCTGCAATTTAATAGATCAAGATGAGGGGGAAACCAAAAATGAGAAGCTGAATATTACTTCAGTTCATGCAGAGAGAGAAAGAGAGAGAGCAATGCATGCCTGGACATAGTCAGTGTAGATCTCCATTTTAATCAGGGCGTCAGCTATGATACACAAGATGCCAGTCTGCAGTTCCAAGGGAAAAGTCAGCTAGAGTGTCAAGTTATTGGGAGACAATAATTACATCGTCATTTATCAAGTTCTAAAATATTTTTCTGTATTGTACATTTCTTCCTCATATTTTTCACCTCCCATTGGTACAAGATCTTGTTAACCTTGCGTCCATATGCACAATTATTAGAAATTTTGAAAAAATTTCTACTTCCAGCATCGATTATACATGCCATAAAGCCATAACTCAAGAGAATCAAGAAGTCAATTGGAAGGGATATTACAGTGTATCAAGTGTCCATAAATTCTATGCTATCATTTTATCACATCTTCTTCAAATATAAATTATTCACCAGAAGAGAACCCCATAGAACTTCATTTTGAATGAAATTGATAAAAGCAACACATCCCTGAATTCTTAACTTTTACAAGATATAAGGCGTTGAGAGAAAACAGATGTATTCTTAAAGTTATTGAAGAGGAATCAGATTCTATAGTTTGACAAGTGACTTCCAACTCAAGCTCAACGTGAAAACTCCTCAAACTTCCCCCTTTTTTCCCCCTTTCATACTCCCAAATCCAAGAAAGAAAAAGACATAATTTGATTGATGAATAAAAATGCATATGGCACTTGGCATCATAACCAGTTCAAAGAAGTGCAACTCGAAGAAAACAAAGACCGGAAGGTTACAAGTAACTTACACCACATAGAGGAACAGAAGCTGTACCCGCATGAGGTCCACCCAATGAGATAAAGTTCTTGACCTTTCAAGTAGAAAAAGAAAAAATACATACAATATAAAGAAACAAGAATGCTAGAAATATACAAGATGTAGTACAATAAATAGCTTAAATAAAATAATCTCAGAAGAAAGAACAAAACGTGTAGGTTGTGAAGGAGAGTGTAAGTAAAAGAAGAACAAGCAAATTATACCTCTACACATCTCTGAAAAGAAATTAAACTATGGTAAAGGAGGAGTTTTAGATGATGTTTAAATTAAGATAATCTAGTGAAGAAAATATGTAATACTCAAGATACAAAAGTTCAACAAATATTTATGCATGGAAATTCAAAGAAATCTCTATTGAAGCAAATACAGATTTCTAAAATTAAAAAGCTATTTAAGTGTGAGAATCAAGATGTGCACACTGCAATGTTGGGCAGAATACTGCTCTGCTCTTCTAAAGTTTTGCCAGTTTGCCACATACACATATTCACAGCTAAAAAAGGTTATTATCCATGCTACAGAAACAATGTAGAATCGACTTCAAAACATGATCTTCATCACAAGCTGATGAATAAGAAATTCACTTAAGAACTTGAAGCAACATTAATAAAAATGTCATATCTTACAGGTGGTCCACCATCGCAATATTCCACCACAGCCCGGCCTATTAAGTTGCCCTGTAAAATGTTGAGAATCAAAGTCATACAACTAATTACTGATGAGAATACAGTATTAATCACTACATCCCATAAAAATTCCCTTTGGCAATTGTTATTCTCTTTTCTTATAGAATATATGTTTAGAAAATGAAAAACAGTTTGAGAAAAGATAAAGAGGAAAGTGAGTCATGTAAAATGGTAAGACCATACATCTTGACCTGTGTGTCACCATTACAAATACAGTATATCTGATCCTAATTAATACCTGGGACAGACCAACGATATTGTAACCCTGTTGAAGTTCTTTCATTTCCTTGACCTGAAATTTTCTTTTGAGTTAATTGTTTGGCAAATAAGAAAGGAAAAGAAAAAAACAAATCATCTCATTATAGATCACCTTTTTACAAACAATTTCAGCCTGCAGAAGGAGAAAAGACATAAATCAGGCAAATTAATTCACATTTCAAATTCAAGATATAGAAATTGAGTGGGGAAGAACAATCAGTGAAGCTGTTTACCTGTTCTTGAAGGGGCATGAACCAGGAATCCCACGATCCATCCCCAATTTCCCTATAGGATTCAAAATACAAAAGACCATTAGTTTTCTTGCTCGGAAAAGAATGATCACAAACAAATACATTCAATAACTAACTTCGCCAAAACACTTCATAGTTCTAAAAACTTCACAGACGCCCAAAAGAAACTTATCAAAAATTGAAAAATTGGAAGACAAGTAGAATTCAAATTATCTATAGAGACAGCAAAGATTCTCTCAGTTGATTAAGCAAAAGAACAAGAAGGAAAAAGTTAATCATACAAGCAATATCCTTCAGAATTAGACCACCCGCTTAACTCCTCGGTGAAGTGTTTAACGCCTCGATTTGAACACTGGTCTCCAATCCCTTCCATCATTAAAAAAAGAAACAAGAATATAAAAAATTCACCAAATTCACAAGATAAAAAATTAATCAATAAAGACAAAGAAAAATGAAAAAGTACCATGAATTACTATGAAGGGAATTGAAGAAGATAAAGGGATCCAAGAAAAGACAATACTAATGACAGTGACCAACCCAATCGATAATGCTAAACACTTAGCCATGGATGGGTTCAAAAGAAAGAAAAAACTTTATGTAATCAAGAACTGCAAAAGATAACTAACTTCATATAAAGGTAATAGTACTACTAGTATCTTTGAATTCTCCCACCAATCCTAACTCCCAACCCTTTCTATTTCCAAAGAACTTTTGCAGTAACCCCGGAATTGGAATTTTTAGGAGGGCCTATACATATATATATATAGTAAGGCAGGCAGTAGATAATGAAACCGGAGTGGTGGTGGGGATTCTGGGAAATGGGAATTCTTGATTTTTGGGTCTTGGGAGAGATGGCAGAGAAATTAGTATTACACAATTCTTGAAAGTTTTTCCTATTCTTTGCATTAATTATTGTCGGACGATACTTTCATTTCAGCTCACCAATCAAAGCTTGGCAGTTCAATTATTTATTCATATATATATATATATATATATATATATATTTTTTTTTTTTTTTTTGAGATATAAAAGATATTTTGGGGAAAAAAAAAAGACGAATAGTAATAGTGTTTTTGCTTTTTTGTTTGTACAAATAAAAAATAAAAGTTTTGGAATTTTTGCTCTTTATGCATCCAAACAATGAAAACATATTACCGACCCATATATATATATACTTTTAAGAAAATTCCAAGTTTTCAACTTACCTTTAAAAATTACCTTTAATATATATATATATATATATATATATATATATATATATATATATAAAGTTTTGTGAAAAGAGGTTGATTTTCATCCGTAGAAGGAAAGATCTCTTAAAAAAAAAAAAAGTACTTTTTTTTTCTTTTTTTTTTTAAATTTTTAGGGTCCAATTGGATCTTTTATTTTATATAATAATTATTATTATTTTTTGTAAACTTATTTTATATAATTATATATATTACAATATGTAAACAAATAAATTTTCTTTGATTTACAAAATAAATAATAAAAAATATATATATAATAATAATAATAATAATAATAATAATAATATATATATATATATATATATTTAATATTGGTTCCAATCTTTGTATTTGAAACTATTGATATCCCTCAGAATTTCTTTTCTTTTGTTTTGATCTTCTATTTATAGATAAACAGAACAATTAGACCAAGAGATGATAATGTGTCATCATCTAATTTATTTCATTGATTGATATTGTTACGTTTATTTTATTCAAATTTATAATTAATTAAATAATAACCAAAATTCACACACAAAATTTCGATATCTGCACTAAGCTTTTATTTTATTGAAAAATAAAGATATTTACCTATAAAATTGGATTTTATATGTTTTTATGATTCGAGGAATAAATAAATAAATTCACAAAACAAATTACTAGAATATTATAAAAAATTATCTATGGAACTGCACTCATTTTCTTTTTTCTCGAGAAGTAGTTGATATATATATATATATATATATATATATATATATTATGTATATATATTTTTGGTAAGTAGAAGTAGTTGAATACATGTACTTCGGAGGAAGAGTAAAGTAATAAAAAAAATTAAAGAATATTTTACTCTTAAAACACGAAAAGAATATGGTTGGATAGATCTTTCTTGAATAATTTCTCTCACACCCAAGATTTCTGCTACTCTTGCGTTACAGTACCCAATCGGAAGTGGAGAAACAAATTTGGCATTCACGATAGATTTCACCATTGAGAGTCTTCTTCTGCTCCTTCCTTCATTTGTTGCAGGTTTTTGTCCCTCCCTTTCTTTTCTTTTTCCCTTTTTTCTTTCTGTAATTGTTCCATTGCACAGTAATTTACTGTTTTCTTGATTATAATCCTCAATGATTTATAAAAATGGCATCTTTAAAAGGTCTTTTGAGCTCTGTTTTGTAATTGATTGAATGACAATGTGCTGCGTTGATGTTAGTAAATCTAGTTTAGCTATATATATATATATATATATATATATATATATATATACACAATGTTACTTAATAAGTATTTGCAAAGAAAAGAACTTTATTGTTTCAATTTATAGAATTGAAATGTGTTATGAGTTTGGAACAAACCCTTTTCTTTCTTTCATCAGCCATGGACAGCAACAGTACTGGTCATGTAATTTCAACAATTCTTACACATTTCAAGGAAGAAAATTTCTCAACCATTGTTCTTGCTGGGGAATCAGGGATTGGAAAAACATGGATGGCAAGGAGAGTGAGTTTGTTTGCAGTTAAACAGAATCTGGTTGAGATGACTCTTTGGGTTTCTCTAAGTATAAGTTATAGTCAAATGGATCTTTACAAAAATATAGCTCGTCAATTATACCTGCTTCACGATTCTTCTGAGTGGGAAAGTAATGGTAATGGGGAGGAAGAGGATGTGATTGGAAAAGTGGAAACTTTGGAGGTCTTGGAAGGAAGGATACATGGAAGACTGTCAGGGGCTCATGTTCTTCTTGTCTTGGATGATGAGGGATGCAAGATGAAAGAAGGAGATGACCAAATCATCAAACTACAGCAGTTTCTCCTGCGTAGTTTAGCCAAAATGAAGGTGCTAATAACTTCACTTAATGAGGGAAACCAGCACCAAGATATAGATAACACTAAGAAAGTAATTAATATGAGGCGTCTAACTTTAGAAACATCGGTATCTTTGTTGAAGCAAAAAGCTGGAGCAGATGTATTTAGCATTCCAGTAGTTGCATCTTTAGTGCAGAACTTCATCAAGAAAAGAAAAGATGCAACTGCTGCTGAAGTTGTATTACTTGGGAAATTACTAAGCTTCCATAATGATAATCCTAGAAGTCAATGTCTGGCACGTGCTCTGGAACAAGTTTCTCTTAATGATAGCTTCAATTTTGCACATTTAATTGACAGTGGATATGACAAGGTTCCAGATAGTGTTTTACTTGACTGTTCTTGGCAAGGTACTCATTTTTTCCGGGAACATGAGTTTGTTCACTACAATGAGTTGATATCGTATTGGATAATGGAAGGATATCTAGGCCCTGTTGATTGTATTGAGAAAGCTTATGAGGAGGGACATCGTATTTTGATGGAGCTTATGGATTGTGGATTGCTTAAGAGAGTGAATGTTGATTATCTCAACATGAAAAGAGTGGATTTGCATTTGCATAATCGAGATCGCTGTGGTGTAGGTGGAGCAGCTAAGCTCGGGTTGGCAAATGTTTTTATGGATGGTTATAGGGGTAGGAGTTTCGGAAAAGTTTCACACATGAATGGTACAATTAGAACATTTGGCAGTGGCAAGAAAGGGTGCCAAACACTACTCACCAGTGGAAACAGTCTCAGCAAGGAAGACTTGGATGATCATCTCCCACAGATCAATCAGGAACTGCAAATTTTAGGACTTTTTAGTGGCAGAATTGTAAAATTACCACCATCCCTGCCTGAACTGAGAAAGCTCACTGTGCTTGTACTCAGGGCCTGTGAGTTTTTAGAAAGCATTGATGACATTAAGCACCTGAATCTGTTGACAGTTCTTGAAGTATCCAGTTCTCCGTTCATAACATCATTTCCAGATGACTTCTTTGCTCAACTGACGCAACTTCGTAGTCTCAATCTCTCTGCTCTTCCTATTGAAGAGTTACCTGGATCTTTCTATGATCTTACTGATCTCCACTGGTTTATTCTTAAAGATTGTTCTCAGTTAGGACATCTGAAGAGTCTCAGAAAGTGTAAAAATCTTATAGTTCTTGATCTTTCTGGTGCTTCCTCCTTGACAATTTTCCCTGAAAAAAACTTGAAAACATTGCCTAAACTTCAAATGTTGAATATTTCCAGGTCCAGCATCAAATCTTTACCTATTCTTCATGAAACTGGACAGCTAACTCATCTAATCTTGAGTGGATGTCGGAACATGAACAGAGTGCCCAGCCTTAAAGCTCTGACGAATCTTCAGGTACTTGATCTTTCAGATTCAACCATAAAAGAGTTCCATGATAAATCGCTCCAAAATAATCATAGTCTCAAGATCCTTGATCTTTCAAGAACTGATATTACTTCGGATTTGTTACCTTCTAATTTCAGTAATCCTTATCAGTTATGTATGAAAGGCTGTTCCAAAGTAAAACAGATCACTTGTGCAGAATCTCCAAAAAACCTGGAGATACTTGATCTTTCAGGTGCTAGTTCTCTTGCCAGCATTGTTGACAAGTTCTTCGAACACCTGGAAAACCTTCGAATTCTCAACCTGACAAAAGCAAAACTGAAACTTCTGCCACCCCTTTCTGCTTTGCATAATCTTCGTAAGCTGTTACTTTCAAGTTGTTCATATCTGGTTAATTTGCCTTCCTTGACTTCCATGAAAAAGCTTGAAGTTCTTGACCTGTCCAAGTGCGAGGCTTTGACTGAATTAGAAGATGAATCTTTTGATCATCTGTCTTGTCTTAGGTGGCTATCATTCTCAAAAACTCAAATCAAAAGGATACCTGAATTGAAACTGCTCACAAATCTTGAAGAACTGAATTTACACGGTGTAAATTCATTTGTTGATACTGGTTTCCTTGCAGATATGCATAATCTTGTAACACTTGACCTATCTGAGACCTCACTTGAACAGCTACCATCTTTGCCTGATATGAAAAACCTTAAACTTCTTCGTCTCAGTGGTTGTGGGCTGCTAAGATCACTTCCATCACTCGAAGAACTTGAAAGCCTTGAGATTCTAGATCTTTCTCACACAAAAGTAAGTTCTCTACCTTCTCTAGAGAAATTAACCAATCTCCATGAACTATTGCTTGAAGGTTGTTCAGGCTTGGTGGAACGTTTTGCAAATATGAACATGGTTGGACTTTCTGAGAATACAAAAAATCTCCCTTTTGGAATCTCAAAACTGGAAAAACTTGTGCACCTATCTCTGCCCAGAATGAAGCTTCTCCAAGAGAAAACTCCAAACCAGTTACAATGGTCTATCTCCAGTTTGTCTGACGATTCTAACAGTTCTCTCATCTCTCTTACTGGTCAAGAATTTCTGGAGCTTCTAGAGAGTGATTCATCTTTAAGGAGCAGTATTTTTTCCGAACATTTCTATTTCTCTGTACATCCACTGAAGCAGGAAAATGGTTCAGGAGGGTTCTATATTATGAAAGATGAATTTGTTTTCAGAGATATCTACTTCATGTCCAGACATTTTTCTGATCTGAAGAAAAAGAGATCATTGGAAATCCATGGCTTTGATAGCTTCCCTAGCGGAATTGAGGATATACTTACAGTTTCTGAATATGTATTCCTGTTTTCTAATTCTTTTATCAATTCATTACTTGATCTTGGTGCTGACAACATCAAGAAGATAAAAGGCTGTTGGATAGAGAGATGTCAGAAACTCGAGTACGTGATCGATACTGAAGTGGATTCAGTGCTTGAGATTCTGTGGATTTCAAATGCAGGGAGTTTGAAGAGTTTATGCAGCGAGAGCCAAGCATCATCATCCATTGGCTTTCAAAACTTGAACTGCTTGTATCTGGATAGCTGCCCAAAGTTGTCTGGGGTCCTCTTTTCTACTTACTTACCTGAAAACCTTTCTTTCCTTAATATTAGATTCTGTGAGAAACTGGAAACTCTGTTTGGACATGATTTAGAATCCCAGATTTTGCCAAAGTTGCAGACATTGCAACTTTGGGAACTACCTGAACTGAAAAGCATAGGGTGGTGCAGAATGCCATCTCTGAGAGTTTTGGAAGTCGGGGAGTGTCCGATGCTTGAATATGTTCTGCCTTCAAGTTATGTTCCAGAAAAGCTTGAGGTACTTAAAATCAAGAACTGTCAGCGGATGGACTCTCTGTTTGAAGGTGGTATCATCACCTCAGAGAACTTGACATTGCAGAATTTGAAAGAAATGCAGCTGCTGGGTTTACCAAAGATGAAAAGCATTGGGATTGCACTACTAGATCTGCAGAATTCTATTATTAAGGAATGCCCTAACCTAGATATTCCTGTGCCATAGTTAGTTTGTATAGTTTTTCAATGCCTTAACAAAGTAATTTTTTTTTTTAGGTATTTGAGTTGATAAAATGAGAAAGTGTATTCTAAATGTTATATGAAATTACGAATTCGTGAACACCTTGTAAGAGTTAGAGACAAAATTGATAAACACTGTATTGTGAATGTTACACAAAATTATGCAAGAGTTAGAAATGAGATCAATAAGTACTATATTGTAAATGTTACACGTGTTCATGAATTTGTAAATACTATGTTAAAGTTAGGGAGCACCTTGTAAGAGTTAGACTTTACAGACATAACGCAAACACTTAATATATATATATATATATATATATATATATGTAAGCATGGAGAGTTCTTATGTATTGGCCTTCTAGTTATGTCCTTTTATTTAGATTCTTGAATTAAATGCTTTGGGGGAAAAAAAAAAAAAAAAAAACTCAAGAGTAGGTAAACTAAATACCTTGGAAAACAAAGAAAACAAAGAATAATATATTATTACATTCTTTCTAGTTTAGTCTTAAGTAACAGTTAAAAAGAGGATACAACATACTTCAGACAAGGCATTGTTGAGAGAAACTAAGAATCTGAAAAACTATGATTTACTCAGTAGGGTTAGGTAGATGTTGGAGAAGAACTAGGCTCAGCTTTCAGGGCATGTAAAATCTGAAAAAACAAAAACAGAGCAAAACAACAAGAATTGAGAAGCATAATAAATACACAATGAAAACAGACAGCAAAAAAAAGTGATTACCGCAGGAAACACGCACTGAAGATGAGCAACAAAATGGCATTCTCGGCAATAGTAAGTAGAATCATCTAGGTCTCTTAACTCTTCACAAGCATGGCAGTAGAACTCCAACCCTTCGTCTTCACTATCTTCATCACTTGCATCTTTGATTCGAGAATCAGTGAAGATGAGCGGATCACAATGGCTGTCATGTTTAACAACTCTGGGTAATGACGGACAACATTCAAGATGAATACAGTAATAGCATTCAGGACAGATGAAAAAGTATTTATTACATTGTTCATAGCAAGTTTTACATGTATTTTTCCAATCGTATCCACTTGGTTTCTTAATCATAAAAGCAAGAGAATGCTTGTGCATTCTCGAGTTCACCATTGCATATGGCTTTACAGAAGCAGCACAACGACTGTCTATGATGAAATTGCACTGCTCACAAACATACTTTAAAAGATTAGTACGACGGTAGCATAACACGCAATCTCTTGATTCATTATGTTTCACAAGAGTCAAGGGATGAAGTGGATGAAAAGGGCTTGTTATCTCAGGAAGCAACTGAGTTGAGCAAGATTCATCAAGCAATATTCCACACTTTAAACAAACGTACACAAAATCTTTAATGGCCGACTCACATCCTGCACAAGGGGGTTGATCCATTTCATAGGGTTACATTGAATCAGGGAATGTTGGTGTTTAGTTTCAGAGCTTCTCCCTGTGGGTTTTAAATGAATACATGAAAGATCAAGAAAAAAATTACATACAGAGCAAGTGAAAAACGAAGTAGATGTCTCTGAACAAGTATTGCACTTCTTGTAGACTATGTTGACAGGAGCAGGGGGTGGTACGAGGACTAGAGGATGCTTCGAGTGGAAAGGATGCGTAGTTTCTTGTGGGTAAACACAAGATTCGTGCAACAAGTGCTTGCAATCTACACAAACGTAGATCAAATCCGTTTCAGAGAAGCTGGAACGGCAGAAGTTGCAGCGAGATTTGAAGTTAGTGGGCTGATTACAAACAAACACAGGATGCTGGTGGCTAATCATCAACCGATCATCATCATCATGATCATTACTATTATCTTTATTTAAGGGCTGTAGGTGAATGCAACGAATGTCAAGGTTGAACTTACAATCAGTGTCAATGCAGCGGTAGATGTATGACTCATTACTGTGATAGTCAGCACAAGCATGGCAGGGGAAACGCTTCTTTTTCTGGAACCCAATATCGTAGAGAGCAAGAGGATGGCAGGGATGAAAGGGATGGGTCAACTCCTGTGGTAATTTAGCACAATCCAAGTGAATAATGAATCGACATTCTCTACAACCGTATATGGATTGTTCTTGTTTCCCTTTTTGCCATTGCTTCAAATACTCTGAAGGCGTTAATTTGCATATCACACATCTACTTGAATTCCATGGCTTCTTATCTCCTTTATACAACTTGAGAGAATGATTTGGGTGGCTAAAATGGTGGATAGATTTATGCATTGCTTATTCAACAGCTGGATTTCAGCAAACAACAAAAAAATATGAAGGGTATGAAATGCCAAAAACATGGTGGATGAAGGGGACGGGAGTCATATACCCATCAAGAATGGTGGATTAAGTCCCGTAGAAAATGGGAATTCTCCTTTGCTTGACTGATCCAGAAGAATATAAGAAAGCGTGTTGCAGTGTACGAATCGGAAAAGAAAAAGAAAATTGGAAAAATGAAAAGAAAAAAAGAAAAAGAAAATTGGAAAAATGAAAAGAAAAAAAGAAAAAGAAAAAGCTCCTTCCTTCACCAATTTTAATGATATATTTTTTTTTTTTTTTTTAAAAATAGCGCAATTTTATTCTTACTGATTTGAACGTTTCACTTTACATTTTACATAATACTTACAGTGTGTTGAACTCTCAACTCCATAGCATTCAAAATACATTTTCTCAAAAATATCTAATTAAACATGAATAAATGTGTTTCCCATGTCACAAGGTTCATTTTAACTTGAAAAGCTTTTCTTTTCTTTAAAGTTTAGAAACAAAAGGTAAATTTTAGGGAAATTTACCTACCACAAAACACTAACTTTATTTTGGTTGAAGGGAAAGAATTAATGTTAAGCTTCTAAGCAAATAATTAATCTTGGAACTGCATTACACAAAGCTTTCCCAAAACTTCATTATTATTATATCTTTCGTTTCAACTAATTTAAATTCGCGCAAGTTATGCATATATAGTATAATCAAAGGATTATTGAAGGTAAATAAACCTTAGATTTGACACATTTTGTGATACCTCATTTCACAATTGATAAGTGAATTGAATGTATAATGATATATAAAAATGAGTTTAGGTACTCATAGTCAACTTAAATATCCTACCCATAGTCGGGTTGTGACACATTTCCTTTACACTCTATACTATAAACTCATAAATATTTCACTTATAATTTCTTCTTATTATTATTGAATTTTACATCCAAAATTATTGCATCTCCTAATTTAAGAATTACAAAAGCAATTTACACCTTAGACACACCCCCTAGAGTACTCTCACAATCTTCTAACAATGCCTGAGCTTCCATCTGGTTTTGCTTCTTATTCAGCTTCTTCATTTTCTTCATCATTAATCTGATCAAGGTAAGATGTCTTCAGAAAAGCCAGCGTCACAATCATAAATATGAACATGGCGAACCCTAATACTGCAGAAAAGGAAAGAAAAAAAAAAATCAGCTTTAAGACAGATTTAATAGAAAAGAATCTCGAGATAATTATGTACCTTTATAATATACTATGTCAATCCAACTTCTTTTTCTCATCAGGTTTCCATTTGATTCATCAGATTGAACAACACGTTTCTCCTCGCCCTCCTTTTGATCAGACGAACCCCAACTAAATCGGAGACCAAAACTATTGTCGGAGATGTACGGACTGTAAGAAAAAGGAATTCCGACGGTTTTCACTACTGTACAAGAATCCGGGACCACCGACAACAAAGAAGACTCCACGATATATACATGATGACGACCGCGACAACTTAGGCACGGCACTCGCGTGAAGGGCGGCAGCATCGGAAAAATAGGAGATGAACAGTTGAGATACTTGTACTGTTTCAGGACATAGTAATACCTAAACGGAGTATCAGAGAGATTAAGGTTCAAAAAAACTCCGTGCACGCAATTATTTGGATCGACGAGGTTTATACTTTTTTCCTCGTACGAAATTGACTTGACTTCCAAATCTCCATATGATTCAAAATGAATGAAACTCTTGTTCTGTTTGCAGGAAATCTCGAAACTGGAGGCCGGCAGACCACAAGATGAGTAATTTCTTTGAGATCGAATTCGGAAAGGGAACTGAATAACCGGAGAATTAATAATAGAAGAAGAAGATGAATCTTCACTGCATTTGGTAGCTGGGCAGTCACTAATACAAGTAGAATAAGATTCGGTATTATTCACTTGCAGAAATGAGGATAGGAAGAAGAAGAGAAAGATCATCGGAAAATCCATCCAAAAGAAAAAAAAACGATGAATTAATTGAGTGCAGAATATATATGTATATAATTATTAGCCATTACTATTGGTATTATATATGTATGTATATATATATATATATATATTATATATATATATATAAGCAAGCCATATATGGAGCATTAGGCGGGGAAGGAATCAAAAGCTGACTATAAAGAAGACTTGAGGAAGTTCGTGCTGAAGGGTTTGGTACTTTCTTATTATATTCTGATATATTTCAACCTTTTTTTTTTTTGATAAATTGATATATTTCAACCTTAATAAAACGTAATAACACAATTTAATTTAATGAATAATTGGTAAGTTTGGTCTTAAACAAATTTACTTTTAACAACCTAAATCTTAAAATATATTTTTTAACTTTTAAAGTCTCAAACTTTTTTATTAGAGAAAAATAAAGTTAATTTTGATAGAATCTCTTATAAAACCTAAAAAGTTAATAGTTTATATTGTTTAACTAATTAAAGTAAAGGGTAAAAATGCCATTACATATAAGAAGAAATAAATTTAAAAAAGAAGAAGAAAAGAACTAATCAAAAGTTTTAAGTTAAAAGGACCTTATTTTTAGGGTCCTTAAAAGAATTGAACAGAGTTTTTGTAAGATATTTGAGTTTTTTGATTAGTTCTTTTCTTCTTCTTTTTTAAGTTTTTGACGGATTCTGTCAAAAGGACCTTATTTTTGTCTAATAAAAAATTTTGGGACTTTAAAAGTTAAAAAAAAATATTTTTTGACTGAGGTTGCCAAAAGTAAATTTGTTTGAGACTAAACTCACCAATTATTTTTAATTTAATATTAAAAAGATGAAAATTTTGAAACACCATAAAAATTAAAATATTAGTGTTGGGCCCGTTTAGACATCTTATTGAGTTACACATTAGTATAATATTGTTCGCTTTGGACCTAAACCTTCACGATTTTATTTTTAGTACAATTTATTTAATATTAAAAAGATGATAAATTTGAAACAAGATAAAAATTAAAATATTAGTGATGGACCCGTTCGGACATCTTATTAGGCTGCACATTAGTATAATATTGTTCACTTTGGGCCTAAACCTTCACAATTTTATTTTTAGCACAATTTTATTTAATATTAAAAAGTTGACAAATTTGAAACACGATAAAAATTAAAATATTAGTGTTGGGCCCGTTCAGACACCGTACTGGGCTGTGCATTAGTATAATATTGTTCGTTTTGGGCCTAAACCCTCACAGATTTTATTTAATATTAAAAAGATGATAAGTTCGAAACACGATAAAAATTAAAATATTAGTATTGGGCCCGTTCGGACACCGTACTGGGTTGTACATTAGTATAATATTGTTCATTTTGAGCATAAACCCTCACATATTTTATTTAATATTAAAAAGATGATAAGTTTGAAACACAATAAAAATTAAAATATTAATGTTAGGCCCATTCAAACACCTTATTGGGTTGTACATTAATATAATATTATCCGCTTTAGGGCTAAAGCCTCACAGTTTTGTTTTTAGGCACATTTACAAAATGCTCATACTAATGAAATAGGTGAAATACTTATATGTTAACTAACTCTTGCCTCATCTTTAGATGTGAGATTTGGATTGATAACCCCAACAATTAGTTTAATAAATATTATAAAATAATTTTATTACAAGTTCGATAAATATAATAAGAATGAAAATATCTCAAAAAAAAAAATCATTTTATGATTGATATTTTTATAAGTATTCCCTAAAAGGAGCAAAAGAAAAAGAAGAATGTAAAAAGTAAAACGCACTAAAGAGTTTTGAAGTTGAAACCTAATTACCAAACCCATGTAAAGAATGTCCAAATTCCAGAAAGAAATAATAAACCCTAAAAGACATGCTTTAGTTTGGTTTATTTTTCTTTTGTCTTTTGGTTGGCCATCTAAAGAAAGAAAGAGATGCATGCATTACTTATCTTACCTGCTAAGAATTGTTATATATATATATCACAAACACATTTTTAGTAGCTAAATATTTCAGATGAATCTCACGTGTTTAAAATACACAGTTAAGTAAAAATTTTTAAGATTCAGTTTAATAACCGTTCCCTAAATCTTTTAGAAAAGCGATATAAGATTTTATATCACCATAGGAAACACAAACATTATCTGTTTGTTTTTGTTTTTGTTTTGTACATGGCAAACTGATGGAGTCAAAATTTATTAGCTAATATACTAACCACCATGGAATCTTTCTTGATTTGATGACCTAAGAGAAATTTCACGTCTTTGTTACTCTATTATTTTAATATGAAGTTTGATGTATTCAAACTCATGACTTTTGTAACTTGAGATGTATTTTATTTATTTATTTATTTTAAAGAAAAAAAAAAGTCTCAAAGATTTTTGTTTTGAACAAAATTTAAATTAAAGATATGAAGAGTAAATGTCTTTCCTATCTTAAATAAAGTTGCGCGTTTAAATTCGTACTCACGTATATAGCCGTTTCAAACTTAGAGTTATAAGACCCTTCTAGAACTTTTCATGCCATAAGTAATATATATACTTTTAATTTATATATATATATATATATATATATATATATATAAAAAGACATTTTTTCTTTCATGATTTTAAACCCATAAATTTTTATGATCATAAATGTAATTACTATTATCAAAATAATCACTTTTTCTCAAATTTTATTCATTGAAAAGTTTCTCAATAAATAAATAAATAATCGGAGGCATCTAGTGGAGTGGTAGAGACTCCTCCTCCCTTAACCAATGATCCATGTTTCAAATCTTCGCTTGAATATGGAAAAATGTGTTGTCCCACCCAATGAGGTGCCTACAAATCAGTGAGCGAGATTAGTTTGGGTGTGAAATAGTTTGAAGGTACTCCTTAGTAACGAGACCCACCCAAGACTAAAAAAAAAAAAAAAAATTCCTCATCAATCCAATTTGAGAGGATTCGGCCTTTGGGAATATGCTAACCAATTAATTCAAAGCCCAATTGTATACTAAATTAATAATCCAATTGGAAAGTTGACTTTTACTTAAATTAATTGTAAGAATTAACAACCCTTAGTTTTCTGACTTTGAAATTATATTTTATTTTTATACAAAGATAAATTAGTTAATTGAAAATAAGTCATTATAAATGACATCATCTTTTTTTTTTTTTTTAGAATAAATTGTGTTATAAACAGTCCAATTATATTGTCCGCTTTAACCCATTTTGAATGAGTCTAATGAATTTAAAACACGTTAATTGAGCCTAAAAATTTTAGTACTCTATTTAATAACTGCTCAAAAATTTGGGGCGAAGGTTTTTAGCAATCAGATTCTTAAAATCTCTTTTGATAATTTCCTTTCCTTTAATATGTAAATATTTTATTATCTAATTTTCCTTTAATTTATATGGTAATCATAAATTATTTTTACCCTTTTAGAGAATAAGGTGGTAATTCAATTGAGGTGACTTCTCTTATTTAGGTATATCTATAAAACTTATCATATGAAAGGTCTTTAAGTTCAAGTTAGATTGAAAACGATTTCGTATCACATTTTAACCGTGTTATAGTCTTGATTACCATGAATCCCACTCGGATTACTACCACAAAAATGTATATACTTCTAACTTACGGTTGAGTTTGAATCAAGTGTTTACATATAAATAATAATTGACGACAAAATATTTGTTTATTTATTTATTTTTTTGTATGCTATTTTTATGATTAATTACATGTCTACATGCTACTAAAATTATTATCTCAAAGCAAAATTTAAGTTTAATCACTAAAATATATCAATTATCATATACTTATAGTAAAATATTTAATTAGGTCCACACGAATCTTGTGGTCCAAAACCAGCAATTATAGTAAAAATATTTGTTTGACTCTAATGTAGAGTCGTGACTAAGTTGAATTACAAATTTTATGTTATGTCAAAATTTTCTATTTATTACTAAAGATACTATATTTTAAAAAATTACCAAATTTTAATTATTTTTCTATTAAGTTCAGTGACCAATTTCTTCACATGAAATCTTTTTTGTGCTCTAAAGTTAGAGTAATCGGTGAATTTAGTCCCAAACAAATTTATATTTGACAAATTTAGTACTAAAATATTTTTTTTTGACTTTTAAAATCTCAAACCTTTTTATCTAAGACAACTAAGATCCTTTTTCACAAATTTCATCAAAATTTTTTAAAATTTAACAATTTGTGTGATTTTAGTCGATTAATGAAAAGATAATTAAATCATTTTACATGAAACATTTAAAAAAATTAGAGTAAAGAGAGTTGCAACATTCATTCACAAAATATTTTCAAAATGGTAAAACGATATATATAAAAATATATTTCATATTCATTACTCTTTTCTTTTATTTAATAAACCACACAAACTATTAAATTTTAAAAAATTTGACGGAAGTTATGAAAAGAACCTTAGTATGGTTTGACTTTTTACCTCATTTATGACAAATTTTCTATTAACTACATAGGAAAAAGAAAATAAAACCAACTTTGCCAAAAGCTATAGCGTTGGTATTTGTCGGGATACTTCTACTTAAGCTCTGCCTAGCCTTTCTTCTGTCGCTGTTTCTTCTTCTTTTGTATTTCTTTTTTTATTCTTTTCATATGTATTGACGTTTTTACCATTTTAGATAATAAGGTGGTAATGTATATATGGTTTGACTTTGGACTCATTTATGACAAATTTTCTATTAACTATCAAGGAAAAAGGAAATTAAGCTTTATTTTATTTATTTAAAGTTTTAAAGTGGATTAACTAAAAATTAATATTTAATTGTAGATTTTTTTTTTTTTTTAAAAAAAATTTAATAAGTTTTCTTGAATATATGTCTAGTTTATCCTAATTTTTGGGGGAAAACTGTTTAAATTTTTTAAATATTTAAATAAATTAAAAATGATTTTTTTTAAAAATAATATATATTATAACAATAATTTTATCAGAATTTGATGTGAGAATACACTCATATATATATATATATATAATAGTTATATATCTATCATTTTTGTTTTGTTTTATTATTATTTGAAATCAAAATCTGTATTAATAACTTAATTAGGTATATTATGTCAAAAAAAAAAAAAAAAACTTAATTAGGTATACAATCAAGATGTTCATTAACAAATTAACATACATTCTAAGTTCATTTACGAGATAAACTCAGACATACATTGTTATTTTTTATTTTTTTGAAAATAACCATTCCTTATTTAGTTTTGCCCTTGTAATGTTTCAAAAGTTATTTTTAGAGTTTAATTGTATTTATCTTTAATAAAAGTAAATATTTTTTAAATTTAAATATTAATTTTGATATGATATATATATTTAAAAAACCTATTTATAGAGTTACTTTAATATTTTTTATTAATTGTACTATCACCCATCAAATCAAATATGTAAGTCGTATGCAAATTTAATAAATAAATTTAGAAGGTTTTATAAAATTTTAAGAAAAATAAAATTACAGGGCATAAAAAATATAAAACATTTAATTTTCGATAAAAATTATAGTTATTTTTTCTCAAAGAAAAAAGTTTGGGGACTAAATAGCTAAATTTACCACTGAAATGGATAAATTTCTTGAGGGCTAATTCAAGAGTCACGGATTAATTGATTTAAGGCAAATTGACATAAATAGTCCCCAAACTATAGGTGTTTGGTGACATTGGTCCCCAAATTATTTTTTTGGTGGAATTGATCCTTGAACTATAACAAAATTGTGACATTGGTCATTCCGTTAAAATTTCCGTTAAATCATCGGTTAAGTTTTTTTTTTTTTAAAAAAAAATCAAAAGACATTTATGTCATTACATTATTTAAATATACTCTTTTTTTTTAATAATTAACTATTTAAATATTTAATAATATATATTTGCTCCTTCTCAGCCATAACCAACAACTCCCCGCCGAGCTAATCCTCCTCCTCCTCCACAACATTTCCCAGCTCGGCCTTCATTGTCAAAACCAAAGCTCGAGATAAACTCTGTCCACCCACCATAGTCATCTTTCTACCCATAATAAAATAAATCCTCACCACCACAATTCCTTATATATCTAAGCAAATGCATCCAAAATTTATATACGTATGTAAAAATATACATATATCAATATACATATATCAATATATATATATACACACGCCCATAGATTAATTTATATACATGTAGGTTTTTATTCCCAACATTCTCCATAAATATTATCAAGAAGCACGACTAATTAAAATATATATATATATATATATATAATTATATATAAAAGAAGAAACAAAATTACTTACCCAAGTAAACTGCAGAAAAATTCCATATTTGAAACGACAAGCGCAATTCCGATGCACCAAAAAAAGAAATGGGAACACATCAGTGTATTCTTCTTCTTGAATATACATATATAGAGAGTCAAAATTCTCAAGTTTTAATTAAAAACATTTTGTTCAAAAAAGAAAGAAAACTCAATAGCATGCACAGAAGGAAAACTTTATCCTGTAATTGAAAGAGCAAAGATCAAAAGCCAAAAATATTCACCAACAAAAAAAAAAAAAGGTTTCCTTGATCTGTCCCAAATTTTTAGCCCACTATTTCTACTGCATTCCTTCCTTTCTTTTCCCCAAAACTCCAATTTACAACTTATGTTTTGTCTACTTGCTTAACAAAAGAGAAAGATGACTATGACGGGTAAACAGATTTTATCGGGGCTTTGTGAAGGAGGAGCAGCATGGCGGGGAGTTGTTGGGTACGGTAGGGGAGGGTAGGGGAGGAGAAAATATATATTTAAATAGTATAATGACATAAATGCCTTTTTGGTTTTTTTTTTTTTAAAAAAAAACTTAACCGATGATTTAACAAAAATTTTAACGGAATGACCAATGTCACAATTTTTTTATAGTTCGGAGACCAATTCCACCAAAAAAATAATTTGGGGACCAATGTCACCAAACACCTATAGTTTGGGGACTATTTATGCCAATTTGCCTTGATTGAAAGCCCAAATTTAGAATCGAACTGTACACGTTTGATCCGAAGGTTGATATTTCTTCTTCCCCGTCGTTGCTCGGACCACCGTCTCCGGCGGCATAGGTGTACTAACAGACAGAAACATAGATATACAGATTAACTTATATTATCTTCTAATAATTTGCTTTTTTGTTCTTTTCTGGTGAATATTGATCTTTTTTCATGTGTAATTTTCTTTTATTGGTAATTGTTTATTTTCTTGGAGGTATTTCTATGATACTTTTTCTTGAATGCAGCTATCAATATGGTGAAGGAAAGAAAAAAGTACGATGAAATTATTGTGGACTTCTTAATTATTTTTTTTCCGCAAAATTTTAGAATGTGAGTGCTCGGGTCAAAGAAGAAGACCGATCAAACGTGGGTTTGATCATGTCTTTGTTGGTGAGCTATGGAGTGTTACTGCAGCAGCAGAAACTGTGGGATATGGAACTTATTTGATGTTATCCTGAACCGAAAGTAAGTTTAGCTAGTGAAAGCTTTGTTAAGTTTGTGAAGATGGGCAAAACTTTCAATTTGATCTTGTTGGTAGTTTAAGTGTGCCCAAGAATTATAGTTTGGGAATTGAAAATAAAAGGTTTTCTGAGTTTTTGTATAGTCTATGGTTAGCAACAAGATGAAAAGCGATCCCGATCAATACAAATTGATTTCCCTCGTAATTCTGTGTTTCTCTGGTTGTTCTATTGGATGAAAGAGATCTTTAAGTGTAACATGCTTTACTTCTGTCTCCGGATGTAAAAAAGATGTGCAGCATAATTTGAAGTAAGGAGGAATGGTACCTATGAATACTTCTGCACCAGTTTTTTAGTATTTCTATTGATGTAGTTGTCCCTTACTTCAAAATTATGTTCTAACTATCTTTGTAAATTGGAAACATCCAATGGATGAGTTGTTGCATGTGTATCCAAGTTGCGGATATGCTATATCGGATCATGAGCTAGAACTTTTGGCAGCTTTGTATTCCTGATTGTGGTCAAGGTAACCTCATATCATACCACAATTGTATATGTAAACCTATGTTAGATTGTTGAGATTTAGAAAATCTATTACATTCCCAAAAAAGGTAAGAAATCATAGATACATTGAATTTGTAATAGTCAAATTATGTCCCGATCTCTTACTACCTTGTTTTGTAAATAATTTCTATCTTCTTAATAATTTCCTTAACTGCTACTTTTCCTTCATTGCATCGTAATATTTTTATTCCGTTGATGCTATTATACAATCATCTTCTATTCTTTTATAATGTATATCTTTTGCGGATTTGTTCACACTAAATATATGATATACTTTTGTTTTAGAATTCCTTTCTTTTTTCCACCCAAATGCAATTTTGATTTGTCAAAGAATTCTACATACACTAATTTGCATTTCAAGGAAAAGGCAGCCCCACAAAGCACATTTTCCATGCTGAAATAGGGGGCAAAAATGCAAATAGTCCAAGTAATTGAATGCCCTTGTCATCGCCTCACCATACAAAACCAAAAAGGGTATCGCTAAAAACACCATACAAAACCAAAAAGGGTATCGCTAAAAACGCCTGTTTAAGTTTCCAATGACATGTCACTAGCTCTTCTAGTGCATGCCTTACATTTATATTAGCATCCCTTTTCTATTGCCTTTTCTATTTGTCCTTTATTCGATTTTTGCCAAATCTCGTAGACACCTTTTCCTGTACTGAAGTTTGCATTTACTTGGAGGGTTCTGTGTTTTCGAGAACTTCCTGCAGTTATGGCATCCGATAAATCTCTTGTTCCTTCGGACAACTTGGGACTGGAAAAGCTTCTTACGCAAATTGTTAATTTTGGGAATGCCCTTCTTGATCCCCCAGCCTCTAACACTGGGCTCCTTCAACTGCTTGATGTGAGATCGATTCATTGTCTTTTGATTGATTTATATGCGTGTTTTTTTTTTGTGAAAATTTTACATGAGTATCTATAAGTCCTTCCGAGGACTAAAGTACATCCTTTTTTATCTGTTGTATATCTTGATGCATTTAAGGGTGTGTACCTACATTTTCATCTATCTTTGTTATGATGCTTAATAATTTTTACGGTTTCTGGTAAACACCGGTTTATGTCAATGGTAGATATCTCCATTTCCTAATTTCAGGGTGCACTTGAAAATAGATGATGCCTAATTCTGGCATCAATTTGTTTTTCCTCAATTCATATTTTGTGGTCTATAATTAACAATTGGGATGACTCCGATGCGGATGTATTAAAGAATATATGTTCTGCCAATCATTCATATGTTGGAAAGCTTTCCCAAGTTTAGAGGGTATTTATGGGTTTGCTTTAGGGCTTCTTTGTGCATTTTTTTATCGTTTATTTATCTTCCAAAGAGAAAACTGGAATAGCGGGAAAATAGTATCAGTTTCCGCTTTTTTTTTTTTTGTGTGTGTGTGGGGGGTTGGGGGGGGGGGGGTGGTTGGGGAATTTTTGGGGGGTGGTTGGGGTGAGTGATGGGGAAATTGACTTATAAATTCTTTTCATTCTGAAGTTGACTTTATAGCTTTAAAATAATCGAAGAATTTTAAGAATTCAATCTATGTAGTCTTTGTTATCATTCTCTCTGTGATGCCTCACTAAACTTCATAATCACTTTGTGGTGCACTTTGTCTATCTGCTTTTTGTTTGTAGGTTATGATCTATAAAAGAAACTTATATTTGAAAGGAACATGCAATTCAAGAAAAGAAAGTACCAATGAATGTGGCTGATTTTACAACCATTTCTTTGTCTGAAGTATTTTTGCTTCATAATTGATAGAGTTATATTTGTTTGTCACAGATATCTACTTCATGTCCATACATTTTTCTCGACCCGATCCATGGCTCCGATAGCTTCTCTAGTGGAATTGAGGATATACATACGGTTTCTGAGTATGTATTCCTGTTTTCTAATTCTTTTATCAATTCATTACTTGATCTTGGTGCCGACAACTCAAGAAGATGAAAGGCTGTTGGATATAGGGATGTCGGAAACTCGAGTATGCGATCGATACTGAAGCGGATTCAATGCTTGAGATTCTGTGGATTTCAAATGCAGGGAGTTTGAAGAGTTTATGCAGTGAGAGCCAAGCATCAGCATCATCATTATCATCATCATCATCATCATCATCATACAAAACCAAAAAGGGTATCGTTAAAAACGCCTATTTAAGTTTCCAATGACTTGTCACCAGCGCTTCTAGTGCATGCCTTACATTTATATTAGCATCCCTTTTCCATTGCCTTTTCTATTTATCCTTTATTCGATTTTTGCCAAATCTCGTAGACACCTTTTCCTGTACTGATGTTTGCATTTACTTAGAGGGTTCTGTGCTTTCGAGAACTTCCTGCAGTTATGGCATCTGATAAATCTCTTGTTCCTTCGGACAACATGGGACTGGAAAAGCTTCTTACGCAAATTGTTAATTTTGGGAATGCCCTTCTTGATCCCCCAGCCTCTAACACTGAGCTCCTTCAACTACTTGATGTGAGATCGATTCATTGTCTTTTGATTGACTTATATGCGTTTTTTTTTTTTTTTTTGAAAATTTTACATGAGTATCTATAAGTCCTTCTGAGGACTAAAGTACATCCTCTTTTATCTGTTGTATATCTTGATGCATTTAAGGGTGTGTACCTGCATTTTCATCTGTCTTTGTTATGATGCTTAATAATTTTTACGGTTTCTGGCAAACACCGGTTTATGTCAATGGCAGATATCTCCATTTCCTAATTTCAGGGTGCACTTGAAAATAGATGATGCCTAATTCTGGCATCAATTTGTGTTTCCTCAATTCATATTTATTTGGTCTATAATTAACAATTGGGATGACTCCGATGCAGATGTATTAAAGAATATATGTTCTGCCAATCATTCATATGTTGGAAAGCTTTCCCAAGTTTAGAGGGTATTTATGGGTTTGCTTTAGGGCTTCTTTGTGCAGTTTTTATCTGTTTATTTATCTTCCAAAGAGAAAACTGGAATAGCAGGAAAATAGAATCAATTTCTACTTCGCTTCCTTTTTTTTTTTTTTTGTGTGTGTGTGGGGGGGGTGGTGGATTGGGGAATTTTTAGGGATGGTTGGGGTGAGTGATGGGGAAGTTGACTTATAAATTCTTTTCATTCTGAAGTTGACTTTATAGCTTGAAAAGAATCGAAGAATTTTAAGAATTCAATCTATGTAGTCTTTGTTATCATTCTCTCTGTCATGCCTCACTAAACTTCATAATCACTTTATGGTGCACTTTGTCTATCTGCTTTTTGTTTGTAGGTTATGATCTAGAAAAGAAACTTATATTTGAAAGGAACACGCAATTCAAGAAAAGAAAGTACCAATGAATGTGGTTGATTTTACAACCATTTCTTTGTCTGAAGTATTTTTGCTTCATAATTGATAGAGTTATATTTGTTTGTCACAATATCTACTTCATGTCCATATATTTTTCTGACCTGATCCATGGCTCTGATAGCTTCTCTAGTGGAATTGAGGATATACATACGGTTTCTGAGTATGTATTCCTGTTTTCTAATTCTTTTATCAATTCATTACTTGATCTTGGTGCTGACAACATGAATAACATGAAAGGTTGTTGGATATAGGGATGTCAGAAACTCGAGTATGCGATCGATACTGAAGCGGATTCAATGCTTGAGATTCTGTGGATTTCAAATGCAAGGAGTTTGAAGAGTTTACGCAGTGAGAGCCAAGACCATCATCATCATCATCATCCATTTGTGTAGTCACTAATACAAGTAGAATAAGATTCAGTATTATTCACTAGCAGAAATGAGAATAGGAAGAATAAGAGAAAGATCATCGGAAAATCCATCCAAAAAAAAACGATGAATTAATTGAGTGCAGAATAAAAAATATATATAATATATATATATATAATTATTATCCATTACTATTGGTATTATATATATATATATATATATATATATATATATATATATAGATATAAGCAAGCCATATATGGAGTATTAAGCGAGGAAGGAATCAAAGCTGAATAGAAAGAAGACTTGGGGAAGTTTGTGCTCAAGGGTTTGGTACATTCGGTTATTTTATTTATTTATTCTTAGTAATTAGTAATTGGTGAATTTGGTTCTAAATAAATTTATGTTTGATAAATTTAAGTTCTAAATTTTTTAACGTAAGAAAACTAAGGTCTTTTTATCAAATTTTGTCAAAAATCTTTATAATTTAACAGTTTGTGTGGTTTATTGAATAAAATAAAAGGGAAATAAAGTCATTTTATATGAAATATATTTTTATATATATCGTTTTACATTTCGAAAATATTTTGTAAATGAATGGTGCACTCTTTTTACTCTAATTTTGTAGATATTTCATGTAAAATGACTTAATTATCCTTTCTTTAATTGATTAAAATCACACAAATTGTAAAATTTTAAAAATTTTCATGAAATTTGTGAAAAAAGACCTTACTTTTCTTAGGTAAAAAAAGAAAAAAATTTAGAACTAAATTTGTTAAACATAAATTTGTTTGTGACTAAATACACCAATTACTTTTTATTCTTCTCTTAACATAATATTTTTATCGGCTAACCTTAATATTTGACATAAAAAAGTAACTTAATTAATAGCAGTTTCAGTTATAATTCGAGAAATTATTAATTCAAAACATGTTAAACATAAAAATATCTTAAATTTGAGTTGCATTCTCATATTTATGAGATAAAAAGTTATAAATTTGAAATATGTTAGAAATTCCTTAAAAATTTTTTAAAAAATAAAAAATAAATTTTACTTTTATGATTGATATCTTTCTAAGTATTCCCTAAACGAAAAAAAAAAAAAAAAACAGCACAAAAGGGGTTTGAAGTTGAAACCTAACATCCAAACCCATGTAAAGAATGTCCAAATTCCAGAAAGAAATAATAAACCCTAAAAGACATACTTTAGTTTGGTTTATTTTTCTTTTGTATTTTTGGTTGGCCATTTAAAGAAAGAAAGAGAGAGAGAGATGCATGCATTACTTATCTTACCTCTAAGAATTGCATAAATATATAATATATATATATATATATATATATATATATCACAACAAATTTGTAGTAGTCTAAATTGATTATATATTCTTGATATTGGCCCACTTTAAATAAATTTTACGTGTTTAAAACACATCGTTAAGTAAAGAATTTTAGAATTCAACTAAATAATTATTTTCCAAATCTTTCAGACAAGTAATGTGAAACTCTATGTTAGAACGTGAATTGCGATTCAAATAATTATGTGAAACCAAACACAAACATTATCTCTTTGTTTTTGTTTTTTGTCCAAGGCAAACTGATCGAGTCAAAATTTATTAGCTAATATACTAAACCACTATGGAATCTTTCTTGATTAAATGACCTAAGAGATTTCTTGATTAGCTAATTCACGTCTTTGTTACTCTATTATTTTACTATGGAGTTGGTGTAATTTTTTTTTTTTTTTTTTTAATTATAAGATTTATTTCGCCTCTCAACATAACTCGAATTTATAATATTTTAAAATCATAAATAGTTGAAGTTGATATTATTAGAGCAATTACTTTCTTATCAAAATTAGTACACTTAAACTACAAGGTACAAATGAACGAATAAAGGTCTTTCATATTTTAAATAAGATTGTGTGTTTAAATTTATGCTTATATGATCCGAACGAAAATTAGTCTGAACAAAATTTGAAGATAATGTTCATAATTAAAATCGTTCTAAAACGTTTTATACCATAAATTATATATATATAAGACATTTTTGCATTTAAACTCATAAATTTTAATGATAATAAATAAAATTGCTACTATCTAAACAATCACTTTTTTCTCAAATTGGAACATTAAAAAAAAAAAAAAAAAAATCATCAATCAATTTGAGAGGATTTGGCCTTTGGGCATATGCTATCCAATTAATCAAAGCCCAATTGTATAATAAATTAATAATCCAATTGGAAAGTTTACTTTTACTTAAATTAAGTGTAAGAATTAACTTCCACTAATATTTTATTTTTATACAAAGATAAATTAGTTAATTGAAAATAAGTCATTATAAATAACCTCATCATTTTTTTTAAAGAATAAAATTATGTTATAAAAGGCGCAATAATATTATCCGTTTTAGTCCATTTTAAGTGATTTTTTTTTTTTAAAAAATCCTAACATCTAGTGTGTCTCGAAACTTATGACCTCTAGGTCATAAATGAAACTACTACCAATTGAGTTACGCCTTCTTCGATCTCGATAAGTTAAAAAATACGTGAATTGAACCTAAAGGTTTTAATTCTCTATTTAATAACTGCTAAAAAATATATGAAATTTTATGTCACAATAGTACATATAATCATATATTTATTGAACCAAAAAGTTTCATATATTCCGTTCCGGTAAACTTTGGGGTGAAGGATTTTAGCAATCGGATTCTTAAAATCTCTACTCATAATTTCCTTTCCTTTAATATGTAAAGCTTTTATTATCTAATTTTCCTTTAATTTATATGGTATATATCCATCCATTATTATTTCGTTCATAGTGTATCTAATCATAAATTATTTTGTTATATGAAAATATTTAAATTTTTTTTTACCCTTTTAGAGAATAAGGTGGTAATCCAATTGAACGAGACTTCTCTTATTTAGAGGTATATCTATATAACTTATTATATGAAAGGTTTTTAAGTTCAAGTTAGATTGAAAACGATTTTGTATCACATTTTAATTGTGTTATAGTCTTGATTACCATGAATCCCACTCGACCCAAATTAAATTAATTTATGGCACAAAAATGTATATACTTCTAATTTACGATTAAGTTTGAATCAAGTGTTTACATATAAATAATTAACGATAATATTATTATTATATATATATATATATATATATATATATATTTACTATTTTTATGACTAATTACATGTCTACGTGCTACTAAAATTATTATCTCAAAGCAAAATTTAAGTTTAATCACTAAAATATTTCAATTATCATATACTTATAGAAAAATATTTAATTAGGTCCACACGAATCTTGTGGTCCAAAATCAGCAATTATAGAAAAAATATTTGTTTGACTTAAATGTAGAGTCGTGACTAAGTTTTTATTTTTTTTTTATTTTTTTATTGAGTCGTGACTAATTTGAATTACAAATTTTATTTGAAACTAATACGTGTCAAAATTTTCTATTTATTACTAAAGTTACTATATTTTTAAAAATTACCAAATTTTAATTATTTTTCCATTAAGTTCAGTAGCCAATTTCTTCACATGAAATCTTGTGGTGCTCTAAAGTTAGAGTAATTGATGAATTTAGTCCTAAACAAATTTATATTTAGTAAGTTTAGAATTTTTTTTGACTTTTAAAGTTCTAAATTTTTTTTACCTAAGACAACTAATATCTTTTTTCATCAAATTTTTTTAAAATTTAACAATTTGTGTGATTTTAGTCAATTAATGAAAAGATAATTAAATCATTTTACATGAAACATTTAAAAAAATTAGAGTAAAGAGAGTTGCAACACTCATTCACAAAATATTTTCAAAATGGTAAAACGATATATATAAAAATATATTTCATGTAAAATGACCCCCCTTTTTTCTTTTATTTAATAAACTACACAAACATTATATTTTAATTTTGACAAAATTTAACGAAAAAGACTTTAATTTTCTTAGGGAAAGTTTGGCTTTAAAAAAAAAAAAAAAATTAGGACTAAACTTGTCAAAATTTGTTTGGGGTGTAAAAATACCTTGAAACTTTAAAGTAATAATAACAAAAAAAAAATTTCAACGAATTAAATGTATGGCACACATAAATTTATGTACTAAGATTTTAATTTTTTTTTGATTCACAAATTTTCTTTTTAAAGTTATTTATAAAAAAATAAGAAATAGGTTAATTTTATATGACAAATTTTCTATTTAACTGCCTAGAAAAAAGAAAATAAAACCAAATCTCTATCATGACAAATTTATGCTAATGTTATGTATGGTTTGATTTTGAAATTTTTTCAAATCTTATCGCCATTTCTTCTTCTTCTAGTTTTTTTTTTTTTTCATATGTATTGATGTTTTTACACTTTTTTTATTTAATTAACTATCCAACTTAAACTGTTAAGTTTTTAAGTTTCTAACAAAATTTGTGACTTTATTTTTCTATAATAAAAAAGTTTGAGACTTTAAAAGTTAAAAAAATATATTTTGAGATTGAACTTATCAAAAATAAATTTTACTGAGACTAAACTCGCCAATTATTCATTTGTTTAATTATTATTATTATTATTATTTTTTAAATGTCAACAATAGCAAAATAAAAAATATAAAAAAAAAAAAAAAAAAATAATGTTATGCTAATGTATGTATGGTTTGACTTTGGCATTTATGACAAATTTTCTATTAATTACCTAAGAAAAAGAAAAACTATTTTATTTTTTTAAAGTCGATTAACTAAAATTTAATATTTAATTATAGATTTTTTTTTTAAAAAAAATTAAAATAAATTTTCTTGGATATCTGTCTAGTTTATCCTAATGTTTTGGGAAAAAACTGTTAAATTTTTTTAAATATTTAAAATAAATTAAACAATGCAATTTTTTTAAAAGAAATAATATATATTATACAGATACATAAAAGAATAATTTTATCAGAATTTGAATTTGATGTGAGAACACACTCATATATATATATATATATAAATATAAATAGTTGTATATCTATCATTTTTTTTTTTTTTATTTTTTAATTTTTATTATTTTAAAAATCAAAACTGTATTAATAACTTAATTAGGTATACAATCAAAAAATTCATCTAAAGAAGAAAATTAACTTTAACAAGAGTGATTTAACTCAAAACACAAATATTTTTTTTTTTTTATTTTTTATTTTTTTTGAAAATAACATCATTTCTTATTTAGTTTTGCCCTTACAATGCTTGAAAAGTTATTTTTAGAGTTTAATTGTATTTATCTTTAATAAAAGTAAATATTTTTTAAATTTAAATATTAATTTTGATATAAATATATATTTAAAAAACCTATTTATAGAGTTACTTTAATATTTTTTATTAATTGTACTATCACCCATCAAATCAAATATGTAATGCAAATTCAATAAATAAATTTTGAAGGTTTTATAAAATTTCTAAGAAACATAAATTTTTTTTTATTATAATGAAATTACATTTAATTATAGAAAATAAAAATATAAAACATTTCATTTTAGATAAAAATTATAGTTATTTTTTCTTAAGAAAAAAAAATGTTTGGGGACTAAATAGCTAAATTTACCACTGAAATGGATAAATTTCTTGGGGGCTAAACAATTAATTCAAGAGTCAATACTTGGGCCACGGATTAATTGATTGAAAGCCCAAATTTTATAATCGAACCGTAAACGTTTGATCCGAAGGTGATATTTCTTCTTCCCCGTCGTTGCTTGGACCACCGTCTCCGGCGGCATAGGTGTACTAACAGACAGAACATAGATTTACAGAGTAACTTATATTATCTTCTAATAATTTGCTTTTTTGTTCTTTTCTGGTGAATATTGATCTCTTTTCATGTGTAATTTTCGTTTATTGGTAATTGTTTATTTTCTTGGAGGTATTTCTATGATACTTTTTCTTGAATGCAGCTATCAATATGGTGAAGAAAAGAAAAAAGTACGATGAAATCATTGTGGACTTCTGGATTATTTTTTTCCCGCAAAATTTTAGAATGTGAGTGCTCGGGTCAAAGAAGAAGACTGATCAAACATGGGTTTGATCATGTCTTTGTTGGTGAGCTATGGAATGTTACTACAACAGCAGAAACTGTGGGACATGGAACTTATCCGATGTTATCCTGAACAGAAAGTAAGTTTAGCTAGTGAAAGCTTTGTTAAGTTTGTGAAGATGGGCAAAACTTTCAATTTGATCTTGTTGGTAGTTTAAGTGTGCCCAAGAATTATAGTTTGCGAATTGAAAATAAAAGGTTTTCTGAGTTTTTGTATAGTCTATGGTTAGCAACAAGATGAAAAGTGGTCCTGATCAATACAAATTGATTTCCCTCGTAATTTCATGTGTGCAAGTTGTTTGAAAATATGTGATTTTCTCTAGTTGTTCTATTGGATGAAAGAGATCTTTAAGTGTAACATGTTTTACTTCTGATTCCGGATGTAAAAAAGATGTGCAACATAATTTGAAGTAAGGAGGAATGGTACCTATGAATACTTCTGCACCAGTTTTTTAGTATTTCTATTGATGTAGTTCTCCCTTACTTCAAAATTATGTTCTAACTATCTTTATAAATTGGAAACATCCAATGGATGAGTTGTTGCATGTGTATCCAAGTTGCGGATATGCTCTATCGGATCATGAACTAGAACTTTTGGCAGCTTTGTATTCCTGATTGTGGTCAAGGTAACCTCATATCATACCACAATTGCATATGTAAACCTGTGTTAGATTGTTGAGATTTAGAAAGTCTATTACATTCCCAAAAAAGGTAAGAAATCATAGATACATTGAATTTGTAATAGTCAAATTATGTCCCAATCTCTTACTACCTTGTTTTGTAAATAATTTCTATCTTCTTAATAATTTCCTTAACTACTACTTTTCCTTCATTGCATCGTAATATTTTTATTCCGTTGATGCTATTATACAATCATTTCTATTCTGTTATAATGTATATCTTTTGTGGATTTGTTCACACTAAATATCTGAGATTCTTTTGTTTTAGAATTCCTTTCTTTTTTCCATTTGTAGCCAAATGCAATTTTGATTTGTCAAAGAATTCTACATACACTAATTTGCATTTCAAGGAAAAGACAGCCCCACAAAGCAATTTTCCTGCTGAAATAGAGGGGCAAAAATGCAAATAGTCCAAGTTAATTGAATGCCCTTGTCATCGCCTCACCATACAAAACCAAAAAGGGTATCGCTAAAAACGCCTGTTTAAGTTTCCAATGACATGTCACCAGCTCTTCTAGTGCATGCCTTACATTTATATTAGCATCCCTTTTCTATTGCCTTTTCTATTTGTCCTTTATTCGATTTTTGCCAAATCTCGTAGACACCTTTTCCTCTACTGAAGTTTGCATTTACTTGGAGGGTTCTGTGCTTTCGAGAACTTCCTGCAGTTATGGCATTTGATAAATCTCTTGTTCCTTCAGGCAACTTGGGACTGGAAAAGCTTCTTACGCAAGTTGTTAATTTTGGGAATGCCCTTCTTGATCCCTCAGCCTCCGACACAGAGCTCCTTCGATTGCTTGATGTGAGATCGATTCATTGTCTTTTGATTGATTTATATGCGTGTTTTTTTTGTGAAAATTTTACATGAGTATCTATAAGTCCTTCTGAGGACTGAAGTACATCTTTTTATTTCTCTGTTGTATATCTTGATGAATTTAAAGGTGTGTGCCTGCATTTTCATCTGTCTTTGTTATGATGCTTATTAATTTTTACAGTTTCTGGTAAACATGGGTTTTATGTCTATGGCAGATATCTCCATTTCCTAATTTCAGGGTGCACATGAAAATAGATGATGCCTAATTCTGGCATCAATTTGTTTTTCCTCAATTCATATTTATGTGGTCTATAATTAACAATTGGGATGACTCCGATACGGATGTATTAAAGAATATATGTTCCGCCAATCATTCATATGCTGGAAAGCTTTCCCAAGTTTAGAGGGTATTTATGGGTTTGCTTTAGGGCTTCTTTGTGCATTTTTATCTGTTTATTTATCTTCCAAAGAGAAAACTGGAATAGCAGGAAAATAGTATTAGTTTCTGCTTGCTTCCCCTTTTTTTTTTTTTTTTTGTGTGTGGGGGGTTGGGATTGGGGGAATTTTTGGGGAGTGGTAGGGGTGTGTCATGGGGAAGTTGACTTATAAATTCTATTCATTCTGAAGTTGAGTTTATAGCCAGAAAATAATCGAAGAATTTTAAGAATTCAATCCATGTAGTCTTTGTTATCATTCTCTCTGTCATGCCTCACTAAACTTCATAATCAATTTAGTGATTTCTAAAATCCAAAAACTTGTTGAGCGACACTTTGTGGTGCACTTTGTCTATCTGCTTTTTGTTTGTAGGTTATGATCTATAAAAAGGAACTTATATCTGAAAGGAACATGCAATTCAAGAAAAGAAAGTACCAATGAATGTTGGGCTGATTTTACAACCATTTCCTTGTCTGAAGTATATTTACTTCATAATTGATAAAGTTATATTTGTTTGTCTTTCTCTGCCTTTTAGGAATTTGAGCTCTGTCTATCAGGAATTCATCAAGGTGAAGCAGAAAAATTCTTATCGTCACTTGGACCTTTAAAGGAAGCTTTAATTGGCAATCCATTTATAAGGCATGCCAATGCAGATATTCAAATTTCGGTGCTGTCATGCATTACTGAGATAACTAGGATAACAGCTCCTGAATGGCCATATGAGCAATGCAAGATGAAGGTTTTCTAAATCTTAATTAAGTCTCTTTTTTATTTTAAGTAGCATGTAATGACTTCATCCATTATTGTCTTGATACAAATATTCTTTAAGCTGTTTAATTAATAAGTGCCATATCTCCAATATTTCTAACTCTCCCTCTTTCTGCCTGTTTGTGCAGGAATTTTTTTTACTTCTTGTGCAGTCACTCAAGAACTTTTCTTCAATGAATGTTCATTGCTACACCAAAGCTGCCTCTATCCTTGAAACTGTTGCAGGAGTTAAGTCATGTATGATAATGTTGGATCTTAATATGGATGGTCCAATTCTAGAGATGTTCCAGAACTTCCTATTTTCCATTCAGTAAGACCTTGCTTGTAATAAAATTTTATTTTGTTCAAAGATTATTCTTTATATGAGTTTGACATATATTGGTGTGATATTTTCAAGAGCAGTTGATGCATGAGATAGGCACAACTTCATACTTCATCAGAATAATTTTCCAATAAATTCTGTAGGAATCTTTCTTCTGTAACAATAATGAGACGTTTTTAAATTGTCAAATATGATTCACAATGTTCTAGATTTTCCTAAACTGATGGGCTCTTATTGTTCATCCAAATCAATCTTGGAGACTGGAGGTGGATGACTATAAGTCTATGTGGCTAGACATATAGAAATATGTATCTCTATTTTTGTGATTTCTGTATCTTTGAAAGTTCCATTTATTCAGTTTGTAAACACTTATCTCATTAATGTCAAACTTGTTTCCCAAATATGTTCATGCAGTCATCTATATTTCTCAGGAATTTAATCGTTGTATTTTTAGCTTTACAGAATCTGTAAAAACTGCCTTCTGCGTGCAGTGGACCAGAAAAAAAAAAAAAAAAACTTGATTACGGTTGATTAGCTTGTGGGAGGTTGTACATTTTATGCTTAACTCCATGTCTTACTACCTGCAATACTCTGCACTGTTTTCGTGATTTTTGGACTAAATATCCATACTCAGATGAACTGTTTGCTAGACAATTTTTAAATTCTAATGTGTAGTTATCAAGTTCTCTTTCTCAATTTCAAGGTCAAGGCCGACTTTTGATGTATTCTCGGATATGGTAACAATCATGACAACATTAATCGAGGAGCTTAAAGAAGATGGCAGCATCCCTGCGGATCTTCTTAGTGCCCTTTTAACTAGTGTAAAGATGGACAAGAAGGTTTTCCCTTTTTCATGATAATTTTAGTTCTGATTGTATTTCTCATCCAAGGTTATTAATAAGTGTAAGCTGTTGTTTGCTTCAGGATGGCTCACCTATCTCTTGGGCTATGGGTGTGAAGATCTTGCAAGCTTCTGCTGAACATGTTCGACCTTTTTTGAAGAAGTTAGTGCAATCCTTGGATATCAATCTCAATGACTATGCTGAAATAGTTGCATCAATATGCCAAGATGCAGCTCAAGTAGAAAATATGGTATGTTCCGTTTAAATTTTAATAAGTTGAACTGGAAGACTGATATAAACCTTTTGTAGGTAGATTCTTATCATTGCAATTTCTTTTGACAATGGAGGTAGATAGATAACTATTAGATTTTAACTCTTCCTTACATTTAGTGATAATATTGGGAGTCTTCCATGTCACGGTGTGTTCTTTCACTTTTACCAGTTATGGTAGGAAAATAATTTCTCAAGTGGCTCATTTAGCTGACCTGAACTTCTCTCTCACTTTTTTCCTTCTGATCTGTTCAGGCTTAGCCTGAGTTGCATTTGTCAAGAGTCTTAGTATGGTTAGTCAAGCCTGGCTTTTGAACCTAGGAAAGAGTGGGGTCCCGTTCATTGTTTTATTTAGATAAATAGATCAACTGGGTCTCATTCTTAGCTTTAAAATATTTAACTGAAAATGTGGTATGTTCTTCTGAAGGGGAAAAAAAAGTAAAGTGTTATGTAGATTATATGCTTCCAACATATAACGTTGACCTGTATATACTCTGGTTAAAGTTAATAATCTTTGATCCAACTATTAGGGATCAGTTTCTGATAACTTTTATTCAGTTTATATTGAATTATTTTGGCTCAAATATCTAGAAATTTTAACCTTCTCTATCATATTTCTATATTTGTAAGCAGTAACTTCATTAAACTCGTGCTTCCAAATTAGGTAATAAATGTGCTTTTAGAAAAATGAATCTGATGTAAAGAAAAACAAATGGAGAAAGCCAAGGTTCAAGATAACACGAGTTTGACTAGTGATGCTTGACGTTAAATTAGGTTTATGTCAAATTTTGGATTTGAGCCTGTGAAAGATCTACCAAAATTCAACTTGACTCATGAGGATTTGGTTTCAGACTTATTATGGTGTTACAGCACACGAATACAGATCCATGAAAATGTTATCTGAAATAATTTTCTTCCATGCAATAACCTCTTACGGTTGCAACAAAACCCTAATCTATGTTCATAAAGCTTTACTTTTTTGGTTGGCTTATCACTGTACACTTACCCTAGCCATATTAATTCTTGACCAGTATGTGTAAAGTCTTCTCATTATGCCTTTCTGGATTTTCTTTCAGATACATCAAGAGCTTGCAACGGATTCTGTTGCTCCAAATGGTCAACTTGTGGATGGACTATCAAAGTCTCTGAAGAACAATTTCACTTCTCAAGACATGGACAATGGCATCTCCTGTGAGCAAAGCAGTTTAAAGATACAGCAGGGAGGTAATCAGATTGCTGAGTTAACTTTAACTGAGAATGTTGCAGTTGAAAGGGATGATAGACCTTCAAAGGATGAAAACTCTCTAGAAGATCTGAATTCTAGCCCTACAAAAGAGAAAAATACTGCAAATTTGAAAACTGTTTCTGAAGTTGAAAATGTTAATATGGTAGTCCTTGAAGAGCACAATCCTGGTGCTCAAGACATGGACCGAGGCATCATCAATGAGGAAAATGTTTCAAAGACATTGAAGTTTGACAATCACTCCTCAAAGCCACCATTGACTAACGATGTTTCTAGTAAAAGTGGGAATCTTAGCCCTTTAAAGGATGATAATTCTCTAAAGGAGCAAACTTCTGGTGGTATGGCCATTCAGATAGATACAGATGCGGGAACCACTTCTCTAGCTGATAATGTTAATGTGAATAATGATGTCTCCCAAGATAACAATGATGGTATTAAAGTTCCCGAAAAACGAGGAAGAAAACCTAATTCATTGTTCAAAATGGAGGAAGGATATCTCCTTGCAGGAAGATTTGATCAAATTGGATTTTCTGAATCATCTTGTGGCTGGAAAAATCGCAAGCAAAGAACTACTCGCTCTTCTGCTAGAAGGAGTAATTCTGTTTCACTTGGGAATAAAAGCTTTAGTGATGAAAAGCCCCACAGAAAAAGAACCATGAAGAAGATAAGCGAAATTGTGAATCAGCATGATTCAGAAACAAAAGAATTGCCATCAGCTTCACTGTCAGTTCGTGGGAAACGGAGCAGAGATAAATCTTCCAGTTCTTCCAAACGCGATCAAGAGTTTGATGTTGTATGTTGACCTTTTATATGTATCTTAGTTTCTGTTATGCCTCTTTAGATCTTACCATTAACCAAGAATAGCTGACTCAGCATTTTTTTTTCCTTCCCTCTTGGTGGCATATATTGGGTTTGCAGGTACTTGCTTCTCTTTTCTCGACCAAACCAGCCCGTCAGTCAAAATATAAGAGAAATTCGTCTGCACAGGTATGGCATCATCATATTTAATTTCTTATGTGGATGTACTTACTAATAATATGCAGGGACCTCAAAGTTTCCACTGATGGAAACTGATACCAGTGATAAGAGATTTAATGTAGATAATTATAGTATTCTCTTATTTATTTATGTAAATGGGACATAGAGGGACTTAGTGTCTTGATTTTAGTGGGACTTTACAGCCACTTGTTCAATGCACTTATGCTCCTGTAGGAATATAGATTGCAAAGCGAAACTTCTATTAATTTATTTATTCAATTGATTTTTGCATGGAAAAAAATCTCACTTTCTCTTTAGCGTAACGTATGCATGCCCTCTCATGAATAGAGTTTTAAGCCTATTCTCCCAATTCTAGATATACGGTTAATCCCCTTTTCCTTCTCCTTTTGCAACTCTTCGTAGGACACCTGATGAAACTCTATAAAAAAAAAAAACCCATAAATAAAAAACAAAACAACAACATAATTATAAAAAAAAAAATTAAAAAGGCAATCTTTCCATCAATTTAGTATGGTTAATTTAATAAGTCTAAATGCTACTCTTGTTCATTCAAGATAGAAGAAAAAAGTGCAAAACGTCCTACTTCCTAATTGAATTCATCAACAAGAAATTTGTATATCTAAAATGTGCATACCAGACATAGTTATATGCCAGTTAAAAGTGTAAAATAGCTTCAACCTCTTTTGTTCTAACCAGTACCTTCATCAATATTGGAGTTTAGAAAAAGCTATAATGCGCTCATTTACATCTTTAATTTCACATAAAACTCGTTAGGCTAAAGTTTTGAAAATATTTGCAAATGTAGTCATCTTTCAGGATGTTGTTGGAGGTGAATTTTGAACACTATGATTTTCAAAGGATTAATACAATCAGTTTTCTTCTGGACTCTTCCTGAGAAGCTGAAACTTCCTTTCCAAAGGAGAAAAAGGAAAGAAGCATCTGTGGATGATTAATCTTCCCTCTCCTTTTGTGTCTGCTTATGTGAACCATGCTATCATTCAGTGCACACAGATATTATGTTGTGAGCACTAACAACTTGTTAATGAAATTTCTTCATAGGCTTCTCAAATGACTTTTGGTGAGAAGTTGGTTGGCCGCAAGATAAAAGTTTGGTGGCCATTGGATCAGATGTAAGTATTTGACTATATTACTGCTAAGTTAGTTATTCTACCTTACGCCTGTTCATAGTTCATTATCTTTATCAACCGATTTCCTCTTTAGGAGTACTAAATTCTAATTAGTTGAACCTTTCATCTAATAAATCCAGTGATAGATTATGGGGATATGAGGTGATTTTTTTTGTTACTAAGGACTGAAAATGAAATCACAACTATGGTTGCATATGGAATACAAGAGAACTATCTTACCAGAATTGACTTGAAATAATAAGTAGATGTGAAGGGAAAATTCTAAGAGAAATAACAGCATTTTCTTCCAATCAGTTATCTGCCAATGAAAATATAGATACATTATTCATTCAGAAACGTGAATAACCCAGATGCATCCAAATGTGTGTCATAGACATGTCAATGAATGCTACTAAGCACTCACTCCTAAACCCTGACGGGAATGAGAAATAGTTGCTGAATTGATGACATGGACAAAAAGAAGAAGAAAACAATCAATGATGTAACTGATTGTGGCATAGATCTCAAGTTATCCCTAGGTTGACCTGCTCCAATTTTATGGGTCATATCCTGGTTGCATAAATTAATTGTGCAATCATGGAAATGGTACCCACATATTTCAAAAGTAAATTCTTCCTTCTCCCCCAAAATAAGAAAGTATTATCTTCTTTGTAAAGTCTTGGCCAAATACGTTAAAGTCTTGATTGGTGTCCATTCGGTGCATGTAAAAGTATTATGTCATGTGTTTCTGTAAGTCATATGATCAACTTTTTTCCTATATTATTCATTCTTTTTTTTACCCCATGTGGTCACCCTTTTGAAGGGTTTTTTTTTTTTTCCTTTTACGTGCTTCTGACATCAAACTTCTTGTTTAAGGTATTATGAGGGATCTATTGATTCTTTTGACCTTTCAACCATGAAGCACAAGGTATGCCGTGTACTATTGTCATCAAAGACATTAGAAAACCTGTTAGACAAAAATATTTCACTGTATAATATTCTCCTCTTGCTCAGCAAATAGTACTGCTGTCACAAATCGGGATGATAATTCATATTTCTCAATCATTTTGCTTGATCGTGTTGTATTCCTATTTTTAGGTTATGTATGATGACGGTGATGAAGAGATGCTTAACCTTATGGCTGAAGATTGGCAATTAGTCAAAGCATCTGCTTTATTAGATGTGAGTGGTTGTTTTATGATTTATTCTTGCTTCTGGTTTTTTTCTCCTTTTTTTTTCCTTCTTCTTTCTCTCTCTATAGTTTTGGTGGGTTATAAGGTAGGATTTACTTCCTGACAATTATTTCTTATGTTAATCACAAATACATCAATTTGCAGGGTCAGGAGAATGTACAGGGTCCTGCTTCATCTGACCCGTAAGTTTCTTAAGATATAAAATTTATACCCCTAATAACTGCTTCATCATCTTTCAAGATATGTATATATATGTCAAGATTTATACATGTTTCTTAGAATCCTTTCTCCAATGTCTTCACATATTTGAAATATTTAGCATTTTAATGGCACCTCACCATGAACCTTAAGTAGTTCTTTCCTTCTGTGCAGGAATGTTTCTGAGGGTCCTCCCAGCAAAAAGCAAAAGGTAAATGCTGTGTTTTCTTGGTAAATTTCATCTATCAACATAATTCTTCAACCATTTGATTCTCATATATATATATATATATATATATATAGATTCGTTTTTTCTTTAAAACCAAACCATATCAGGTGAACAGTGAAGGAGAGGACATCCCTGAAGCTGCTGCTGCTGCTGCTGGAGCTTCCGTTGAACAAGCTGATAACTAAAAAAGTTGCTAAAAGCTTTCATGCTTTCCTGTTGCCTCCCAAAACTATTTTCTTGAACATCTATATATGACCATTATTATTATTATTATTATGGCAGTCTCTTCTCTGAGAAAGATTTTATATGTAATACCTATATATATTTCGACAACTTTTGTTTTGGACTTGAGGATATTTCTCTGCTTGAATTTCATACTCTCATATTTATATGTACTTTTTTATGGGTTTGATTTGTTATTTTGATGAACTGCATTGCTACATACCAGAACCACTAGTCTGTATTATCTCTTAGTGGTGCTTCTTTGCTGGTTGGTTTGCATGTATCTGAGCACAAAGTTTCTTGCACCATTAATGACTATATAAAAATACTCCCGTCTCCCATTGGATTTCCAGGAGTTATTTCCCAAAATGACCATATTTTTTAATATCACTCCGTGTTTGGCCATGTTTTTTAAACTATTTCTCAATTTGGCCATAACTCATTCTGTGAATGAGTTATATTGGGTCTCACCGACAAAAAAATTTGTATTTCCTCTCTCCTCATTTTCTCTTTCCTCTCCTTCTCTCTCTTCTCCTTTCGTCAACAATTCACGATCTGTTTCTTTTTTTTTCTTTTCCTCTCTTCTCTTTCTTTCCCCACTATTTTCATCTCTTCCAAACAACATCTCTCAAACCCTAGATCTCCGAATCGATCACTTGGAAAACCGCACCGACCGACATTGAATCAATCGCCGAGGAAGGATATATACTAGCTTCTCATTTTGATTCGACAAAAAGGTATATATATAAAACCCTAAAAATTCCCTAGGGTCGGCTGGGGTTGGGGCTTTCCTATATATATATATATATATATATATATATATATATATCAATCAAGGAAAGCCAAGCCCAACCCAACCTAATATATATATATATATATATATATATATTTATATTTATATATATATTTATAGAATATTTGCTCCTTTTCCTGAAAAAAAAATTAAGAAAAAGAAGGGATTTTTTTTCTCTTTTAAAGTTTTATTGAAGTGTTCGGAGACGACTAATTTTTTTCAAAATTGATTGTACTTGTAAAAAAAATTGTACTGTTGTACTACTTTTTACTTCATTTAATACATTTTTTGTTTTCCTAAAAACTATTGTTGTATATTGTATTGTGCCCATGGTAATAATCGAATATTCAAATGTCTATGTTTATTATTCTAGCATATCAAAATATGTATAAGTTATTATGTGTAATTTTATAATGACATGTATTCCTTTTGTTTGTCCAAATTTCAATCGATGAAGGCTATTTCATTACTGGGTCTAGTGTGTTATATTGGTAATTTCTACTTGATAGTTCTTTTGTATTAACTATTTATTAATAAATGATTTATTTACTAGTGTCCATTTTGGTGCAGGCCAATGCTGCTGAGGCCTGTCTCGATATATGTGAGGATCGGTTGAAGAACATATTTGTATCGAAGATAGAGTTTGTTTTAGTTGGATGAAGGAATTACTTACTCGTGGTCTTGTTCCCGCGGTGGGTTCCCTTGGTCATCGAGACGCAAAATGTGTATTTACCGGGCAGGAAAATGTGGTTAATCCAGCTAGGCTACCCAAGAATCGAGTCTTCACCCGTGGAGCTAAAGAGGTAAAAAGAGGAGGCAAACAACGTAGACCTACAAATGTTGATCCGAGTGAGGACGAAGAGACATTTGGTTTTGGCTCACCTTCTCAATCTCCTCATGAGTGTCTCACTCTAGAATATGCATTTGGTGGTACCTCAATTTCTCGGCCTCCCGAAGACAATCGAACACAAGAAAATATGAGTGATTTATCTTCTCGGCCTTCTGATGACTATATTGCTGAAGAAACTATACCATGTACCGAAATTAGACCTCGATGAGTTCGGAAGGCCGTTAATAGATATACCCCCGGATGATATGTAATAGTAATGAACTTATTTTGACATTGTTGTATTACAAATTAATTAAATGGATGTTTTGATATTAATATTTTAACTTTTTTGAATTGTTAAGTATTAATAGTGATGAACTTGTTACGATTATTTGAATTGTTAAGTATTAAAAGTGATGAACTTGAGCGAGAGAATTCTCTCTGCTCCTGTGTCTAAAAATTTTATTTTAGGCAGTAGAGAATTCTATGACTCATAGAGAGAATGAGTCATAGCATTCTTCTCTACCGTGTCTAAAAATTTATTTTGGGCGGTAGAGAATTATATTACTCATACAGAGAATGAGTCATAGCATTCTTCTCTGCCGTGTCTAAAACTTTTATTTTGGGCGGGAGAGAATTTTATGACTCATACAGAGAATGAGTCATAGCATTCTTCTCTGTCGTGTCTAAAAAATTTTATTTTGGGCAGGAGAGAATTCTATAACTCATCAGAGAGAATGAGTCATAGCATTCTTCTCTCTGTGTCGTCTAAAAATTTTATTTTGGGCGGTTGTAGAGAGAATTCTATGACTCATACAGAGAATGAGTCATAGCATTCCTCTCTGCCGTGTCTAAAAAATTTATTTTGGGCGGTAGAGAAGAATATGAGTCATACAGAGAAATTAATCATACGGTTCTATTAAGTACCACATAATGTCGCAGAAGTCGTAAAAACCAACTCCAACTTGCGGTAGTTTCTTCATCAACAATTGCAAATGTCAAGGGATATATATGGTTGTTTGCATCCCAACTACTTGCAATTAGGAGAACGCTTTTATATGCACCTCTAAGAAATGTACCATCTATAGAAATGACAGGTCGACAATGGGCAAAACCGGAAATAGATGCCTTGAAAGACCAAAACATGTAGTTAAATACCTTATCATTTTCAACACTGGATTCATTGTGTTTCCAATGTGAGATTGTGTCCGAATTTGCATCTTGTAAGGCATGCATATACTTCGTAATACTTTGAAAGTGTCTTCCCAACTCCCGAACTACATTTCAACTGCGGCTTTCCTCGCGTGTCATCCTTTCTTGTAAGAACAATTACATTGGAATACGTTGTGCACTTCTTTTTGGATGACACTCACATGAGTCTCGTGTCATTCCTTATGATATGTAGGATGTTTCTTGCAATATACTTATGTGTCAAATTTCTATGGTTATTATTCACAACTCGCATGATACACGCGTGATCATGATTTAAAACTAAAATCAATCACTGATTGAATGATTGTTTCCAAATGACTCGAATATACCAACTACATGGATTTTGTGGTCTTGTTCTTGAAATTTCCAATCTATGACTCATTCCTAGAATGAGTCCTAGTATTAAAATATATATATATATTACGGATGGAAATAAGAGGAAAAAAAATAAAAAAAATTTCGAGAGAGAAATTTTGGAGGGAAATTGTACCTATGACTCATTCCTAGAATGAGTCATAGTATTTTAAAAAAAAATATATATATATATATATTATAGCTGGAAATAAAGAAAAAAGTAAGAAACGGATGTGAACTGTTGACGGAAAGAGAAGGAGAGAGAAGGATAGAAAGAGAAAATGAGGAGAGAGGAAATTAAAAAAATTTTGTCGGTGAGACCCAATATAACTCATTCACAGAATGAGTTATGGCCAGATTGGGAAATAATTTCAAAAATATGGCCAAACACGGAGTGAGTTTTTAAAGTATGGCCAGTTTGGGGAAAAACTCGATTTCCAGTCATCGACCTCTTACTGTCTGCCATGTATGCATATTTTTTTTTTCCTTCTTGTAAAATGATAAAAAGAAGAAATTACTTCAACATTTTCTTTTAATGTACACCAGCTCAATAGGGCAAGAACCATCCTTTTGTATAATGATTTTGGTTCGTTTCTATCTTACAATAGGATAGATGTCTTAGTACCATTTTTCCCCCCAATTAACGTTAAGCACATGGCACTAGTAATTAAAAAATTTATTCAAAGCACAAATAAACTAATTCATATTCATGTGTCCCTTTTTCTTCTGATTTCCATTAGGGTTCATAAATTAAAAGTGCAGTAAAATGGGTAATTAAAGTGTAATTAAAGTGGGCAAAGTTGTCAAATGGGTTGTAGCCTAATGGTCAATCATAATACTGCTAATTTCAGTCATAATGTTGTCGGATCCGATTTCAAACCAAAAAAAAAAAGGGACAAAGTTAGAAAGTAAACTTCATTTCCCAAGACTTAACCAATGGGAGCTTAGAGTGGAAGAAAATGAATTAAGTCTTGTAGAGTATTTAGTATAAGAACGTCTAAAATAGAAGATAACCACATTAAACTTGAAATTACAAGCATACCCTCTTCTTTTATCTGAAGCCTGAAGGTGACTATATATGTATGTATTTAAATTTTAATCACAAATGTGGAATCAGAAGAAATTGCAATTTCCTGGCATGATCCAGAAACATCAACACTGAAGCACTCAGAAAAGAGTAATTTGATTACACTAACAGACTACTATTACAAACAACAGGTACCAGGATCAATCTAATATGACTTGGAAGGGATGAAAACCAAAAAGAATCAAAGAACTTCCTTTGCAAGCCTCACTGGCTTCTCCTTCAAAAATGCCACATCACTATTTGTCAGAGTCAAAAGATGATGGTCTAGCTCCTCATCTGCAGTACCTATTGATGATGAGCCTACTGAATCTGATTCATCATCTGTAATCACAATTTAACTTTACTAAGTTCCAAGAAATGAGTTTTCAAAAAAAAAAAAAAGAAGACAAACACAGATACAGTTATTCATGTACTTTGTGTTATCATTTATCTATTCAACCTTCTTTTGTGTCTAAATAGATGTAGAAAATTGGTTAAGTCCAATATATGTCAGAAAGAGCTAGAGAGATATTCTGAAATGACATGAAAAAACAGTTAATTGAACTTCTTTAGGAAGAGGCTTATGATTTAGAGTAGGTGCATTTATGAAAGATATGAATAATTGGACATTTACTTTTTATTTTCAAACTTTTATTGTGTAGATAATTCTTCAAATATCTATTCAAATTTTGCACATATCCAAATAATCAATTTTTTTGGTTGGCTATTGAATAAATGAAATGACAAAGCCAAGTAATGCACATTGTGCAGAATTAGCATGAAGAAAGCTTTACCAGAAAATGGTTGGTGATCAGGAAGATGTCTGACTGTTGTAATCTGTATACTTTCAGGCAGCAAGCAATTGCAGAAAGATCCTGAAACTTTGAACACGTCTTGTTAATTCTTAGACATCATAACCCACTATTAGGTGCTACAAACTAGACATATTAGGGAAACTAAAATCTCTAGTTGCCAAAACACCCACCAGAAGATAATGCTTTCCTCTAATTCTCTATATTAAACGAAATAGATTTCCACCTACCTACTCGTGCCAGTCGGTTCACCCATGAAGGAATAGGTTTTCCTGTTAGTTGCTTGCAAACTTCATCAGTGAAATGGTTACAATTCTTTGCAATAAGGTGATAGGTGTCCCCATGATATTTGCTAGAAACATGTTCCATAAATGAACGAAATTCTGCACGGGTCATGTCAGTGCTACCCAAAAGAATTGAGCGCCTAAATGTAAAACCAGGACAACTTTTGGGTTCAACTTCAAACACCCCACTGGTTGAATACTCGTGTGCTCCAAAGCCATACTCTAAACCATGTACTATATTCAAACAAAAGCAAAGTTAATATGCTAATGCATTGATGATCAATTAAACATGAGAAAGAATATTAAAACTGAGTTTATCACTACAAGAAAGAACGTAATGAATGGACATTTTTCCACTCTGCCTTATAAAACCAAAAGTTCACCATGGCTGAGATGCTAAAAGATACAACACACAGAAGAGGAGAATTACTGATACTTACTAGGATAAAACTTTCAACTCAAAGAAAGACAGTAATGCTGCTATCTAAAACTATAATACTTTGGCATGTTTTGTAATAACTCAGAAGTTTTTGCACTTCTCTGATCCAATCTTCCAGATTTAACCAGTAGGGTTCACAAGTCAAATAGGTTATTATTTATAAATATTAACCAATTGTCACAATTTCCACAATCCATGATTAAGAAGTAAAATGACACCTCTTGATGATATGTTCATATACAAGAGTGGCCTAGAAGTCATAATTTACTTCCTAGAACTTGTACATTTATCCACAAAAAAGGAAAGAAAGAGTGAATAAAACCATATACACCATGGACAGTGATTTCAATGACTCAAACACCAAACTATCAATTTAAAAAAAAAAAAAAAAAAAAGTCTCAAAGACCATGACACTAAGGGTCATTTAGACAACCTATTTTTTTTAAACAAAATTGTAGTTTTCAAAAAAAAAAAAAAAAAATTAGCTTTTGCATTACATACAATTTTTATAGAGTTGACAAGAGTATTAGAGAGGGACAAAAAAACACAATTCTGATGTGTCAAAAAATTAGGTGCATACCTTTATTTTTTTTAAAGAGGTAGATTACCAAATATATATGTACCAAGGATAATAGGTTTTTTTTTACATAGAAATTGAGACATTCACATAGAAAATTATGCTTTTGTACTCCCAAGCAAAAAAAAAAAAAAAAAAAAAAAAGCCTTCACCCAAATGCACCCTAACAAAGTGGAATAAAAGGGATCACCTCTTCTGGTATGTGCTCTAATTCCAAGGCCTAATAAATTTGCAGCATGTGAATGTTCTTTCAGTATTATTATTTTTAAAACCAGATTGCTCTTCTGGATGCAGGGTGTGGAATCTTTCTCAATAGAAGTTTGTGTCGGAAGATTCAATATGCCCATGCAACACAAGATTTGTTTCCAATATTAGAAAACTAGCTTTTTGAAGAAGGAAATAGTACAGTTACCTCTAGATTTCCCATAATTAAGCAAAATATAAGTAAATAGCAATCCTTTTCATATTATGGTGCTATCTATGAACTATTGCTGCTGGGATGTCATATGGCCTTTAACTCCTATATTTTTCCACATTCCTCAAGCATTTTATTTACTAAAATTAATCATTGTGTTTCTTTATCCTCACTTAGATCACTTTCTAATTTCTTACCCATATAATGTACATATTGTTTAAATCTTAATTTTCTATACCAGGTTAAATTTAATATTGACCATTTTCTAACATTTTTTTTCTTTTTAACCATTAAAATTTTATTAATATATATATATATCTGTTTCAGCTCTGGAATTCCCATGTTTTTATCTTTAGAAGTTGATGATATGATTAATACTACCAAAGAAAAATATTCTAAAAGTAGCTATCATGCAAGAAAATGAAGCATCTAACTGAAATCTACAGAGATTGATAATATATGAAATAAAGAACAACCTTCACAGAGAATAAGCAAATCAAATGTCTGCAAATGAGGCAGGTAGAATTATTAGCTGCAAGCTGATATTTTATCTACCAATAAAACATTTCAACTACATTGAACACATTAAAAGATGCCAACTAACAAGCACAACACAAAGCAACCTAAACCAGAAAGATTCAAAGTCAGGTAAATAAACCTAAGTATTATTATTATTATTATTATTGATAAACCTTGAGAGGAAAAAAAAATAACACTTATTACTCCCGATAACAAATGATGAAGGAAGAAAAATTTTGTACCTTCAATACCCGAATGAAAAATCCCAAGGCCGAACCAGTAAAGGTAGTTGTTTATAGGTGTAAGATCATATACATTTAGATACAATAATGCCCGACTTCTCTCTGTATCTCCGTTTTGGTCCTTTGCTGAAATCGAACTCAAGCTCGAGCACAAAGAAAATAACCGCATTATATTTACTTTCCACCAACCTTAAAAGAAGATATTCTCCACCTCTGACCAAGCTCAGCATCCAATACAAAAAAAATCACTGTCAACCTTACAAACGTCAAACAGATAAAGACAAGAGGGTTTAAAAAAAAAAAAAAAAACAAAAGAATTAGTCTGCTGAAGTAGTTGACAGCTTAATACAACTTATCAAACACGAAAAAAAAATCAAGATTCAAACACCAGAGTATGAAATTCCTTTACTTCTCGTACTCAAAATCAAGAATTAGAATTGTGTTTCAGGAAATTAACAAAAACCCAATTCACTAAAAGCCCTATTCAATCAAATGCAGACATCAATTGAACTAAATCCTGGAAATCTTGCACATACTCTATCTATACATGCAGATTACCACCCAAACAAAAAAATTGTAAAAAAAAAAAAAAAGAAAAGAAAAACATACCCTTTGTTGAGTGGAATTTATAGAAGACGCGTGAGAGGTGGTCTGGGCTATGGAGTATGAAGGATTAGAGAGAAGAAAGAGAGAGAAAGAGAGGGGAAGAATGTAAATTTGGTGGAGGAAGAGTTTTTAATTGGTGAAGATTTCCATAGGGAAGGGGATGTTTTTCTTGATTTTATTTGAGGTAAACAAAAAGGATATCTTTTTAGGGATTTAATTAATCTAAGTCTTATTAATGAAAAAAAAAAAAGAGTTAAAATAAACTAATTAAATATGAAAAGGATATGTCTGTTTTTATTTTTGTCATGTGTTGTGTCTATGATATGGACTATATTAATCAATACAAAATTATGTTAGCTAATTCCTATTTTTTTAAAAGAAAATATTCAATGTAATTGTTGCACATATAACTCTTAACCTCTTTTAACCTCGTGTAGCTGTTCATTGAATGAAATTAAAGACTTATTTCGATTTTTTTTTCAAAAAGAAAAAAAAAATTATGAATAATTGAATTATTTTTTCATGATGTTTTGCTATAAGTAATCTCACAATACACCCTTTTATGGTGAGTATAGTGTTACAAACAATCCAATAATATTGTCAAGGTAATAGCTGTGAATAGTCATCTACTTCCGGAAAATGGTAGAAGAATGAGACCTATTATGGGACATACAATGCATTGCGGATGTATAATCATTACGCTTCAGCTAGGTTTTTCTATTCCACCTCTTAGAAAGCATTGTGATTCATTTATACAAAACTTCTACCCCGAGCACACACAAGGAACTGTAGATAGTCAAGTGAAATCTAATTCACGAAATAATTTGATCTATGTACATTGCTATGGTAAAATGTCGGATGATTCACGAAATGAAAAAGACATATATGGTAGAATCGTAATCATATAATACTGACTCTAATTAAAATGCATACATTTGTATCATACACTATTATTATAAGAATAAGAAAAAGAAATACATCACATATTTAAAACACGTTATACAAGAAAATGGTTTCCGACCCTCACTTAATAATCCATTCAATAATGAGTGAGGTGATATAATAATTAAAGTTAACAACATAAATATATATATATATATATATATATACATATATAATATAATTGAAGTCCAAGTTGATGCTTAAAATAAATGCCAATTTTTTGTGCTCGGGGTATTTGGAGTTTTCCGCACATTCCAACATTTCCATTTATCCATTGCCACGAAACTCCCAACTTAACGTATACGTTTTGGTTGACTTTCTTTTTCTTTGGGGTCATGAATAATCCAATGAGTAAAAACACTGTTAATGATTTTCAACCATTAATGCTGAGCGAAGAAAAGTTTATTATTTCAAATTTTGTTATTGATTGATTAAAAAAAAATTATTATGAGACTTATTTGGTGTAATTGAGCGGATTATACTTTTGATTAAAATTTCGTGTTATTATTTTTTGTAATTTTGTAACAATTCTTTTTCTTCTTTTAGTAGTTACAGACAAAAAAAAAAATATAGAAGACTAATATATTCTTTAATTTTATTATTTTATTGTTGATGTGACCAAACCACATCAAGAATTGGAGATGATGGTAGTTTTGAACAACTCATATAAACCCACAAGAGAAAAGGAAAACAAAACAAAGATGGCCATGTGATCATGCCTCACAGATGGATGGTAGGACAGAGAGAGAGAGGGAGTAATAAATAGAGTCCATTGGTAATCAGATAAGACCACCATGGAAAAGTTACTGCATATATATATATTACAAATTAGACAATAGTTGTTTGATGGCAAAGCTATCTGCAAAATCAGATATGATATTTACAGCTTATATATATACACAGTAGTAGTAGGAAGACTTTTTGCTAAGCTTATAAAAGGGAACAACACAGAAATGCTGCTGTTTTTTTGGTGGCCTTCTTCTTTTTTTAACAGGGTTGACAAATGAAGTCTTGATCATCATCATCATCAACAATGTTGAAATATAAAGAAGACTGTTTCCCATCGAACTTAGAGGCGAGTTGATGAACAGACAATCCACAATAACGTTTACCTAGCTTCGCAATGCATATTCCAACGATTTTCTTGAACATATTGTCATCTTGAATCTGTGGCTGCTTTATGAAATCAACTAAAGGCATCCACTGTATTAACATGAGTGAAAACAGAGAAATAAGGCCTTCAGGGATGATCATTCTGGAAACTAGAACTTTACTAGAACAGATAATACATCGGCAAAATCTGTGTATGTAATGGTTTCAGGTAGACTTACTTTGGCTTCTTGAATTTCATGATCATCAACTATGATCTGTGTTGACAGGGGTCTTAACATGCAGACGAAGAACAAATCTGACTTCTCAAATGCCACATTGTGTGCATGCCTGAATGGAAAATTGGCTCATCATATGGAAATCTCAAGATTAGATTACATAAATGCATAAACCACACCAAGAAAAGGAAAAAATATACATTTATGAAGATAGATTTTACAAAAGATACTCTTATTTCTCTTTAGGTAATATGTTTTAATTACCTAAAAGCTATAACTTCGATAAATTCAGTCTCAATCTGGAAGAGAAAGAAACATATAACATCAGTATCAATCAGTCAGACCTTAAAATAACTTGGGGAAGAATGCTTCTGCAAAAGGTGGTATATGAAAAATTGTAAAACTTAAAACTAGGAACTCTTACTCCAGTTTCCTCCTTAACTTCTCTTACAGCTCCGGAGAATATCTCTTCTGACTGTAAAATAATATCGAACATAAATAAGCAGTTTAAGCAGTTTTGGAACACTGAAATCAAATCCAAAACTAAAAAACACACCTCAAGAATGAAACCAGTAGGTATTTTCCAGAGGCCTAAGAGAGATGAAGCACAGTATTTCTCTTGTACTACTAGTATCTGCAGTCATGGGATAGATCAATTAACCAATTGAAAACTGCTCTATTCCGAGGCAACATTGAGATTATTGCATATAAAAGACAATTGCAACAAGAAACCAACATTTATCAAATAAATTAGGAAACTTGATTCTTGCCTAAAATCAAATAGAGACAAAGAAAAAGGTTTTACCTCATCTTTGTCATTTATCACAAAACCTCCAATCCCAACTTGATGAGTGGCATTAGAAGGAAGCAAACAAGGTCCTTCAGGAATCCAGTATGTCATCATGACATAAGATCTTTCTGCATGATGGTATTCAAATCCTTCCTATCAACAACTAAACACATTAAGTATATATATATAGCATTTTCAATACAAAGAGAAGATACAAATGCTTTGATATTTCTGTTCTGTTATTTTCTTTATAGAGTGAAAAATGAAGTCCTCAAATTTACCTCTACTGCTATAGGAACAAGTTCAGATTTTGTTATTGGCAGCTTTAGCCAAACTCCCTTTTTGCCCTACAAAATAGATATAAAATTGTGATCCAAGGGAGGATTGGAGTTCATAGGTAGAAAAAATCACTTGAATGGAAGTAAGTAAGTACCTTTGCTTGCCAATGGGAAAGCGACGAGCGAAGTACAAATGCAAAAATCTTAGGGTTAGAAGGTAACCCTTCAGGGCAAACAATTACACCATTGTACTCATCATCATATGCATCAAGAACACCACTATCTCTAAATAAAACACTTGAACCATTTTTTCCATTGATTCGATAAGGGCGAAACAAAATCTCTTCTTCCTCATTTATTGGACTAATGGTGTTCTGCGGAATGCCTGAGTAAGAAGAAGAAAGCCTTGGAGATGCACCTGAAGACAATGCCAGAAAAAAAAAGTGGGTATAAAGTGGAAAAACCAGAGGCTTTCCAATTTCAAGATTCAGCAGCATTTGGTAGTACAATCACAAACAAAGAAAATGTACCCCAAATCTCATCTATCACAGTGAATCATATATATATATATAGATAGATAGATAGATAGATAGATACATATATCTGATCCAAAAGTAAAACGGGTGTTTGAATAAATTAACTCAAAGTTTATTACAGAAAAGGGGAAACATTACTGGAGCATTCCAAGCCCATTTCAAATGACAAGAAACATAAACACCTAATTTCATTTCTTTTTCTAGAAAAGAAGGGAATTTATGAGTAGATTTCAAGAAAAAGAAGAAATTTACCTCTGTATGAACAAGATTGTGTAGTAGCTTTGAAACCAACCATTTTCCCTGAGTTCAAGAAAGGACTTGACATAATAGTCTCTGTTCCAACTATCTTGGACATGGATACGGACTTTAAAATTTTGAGGTCCATTTTCCTGAACCACAAACAAGCCCTGAAATGATATATATATATATATACACACAAAGACCCTCTTAGTGGATAATTAAGAATAATACCTTTGAACAAAACAAAATATTGCCTCGTAAATCAAAAAAAAAAAAAAACGAGGAACTTTCTTGGGATTCTACACCCTGTCGGAACTAACTAAGAGAAAGACAGCTCAACTGAGTAGAAAAATAAAAACCCAGAAAATCAAAGATTTTTAGGGAGATGAATTGAAGGAACTATGACTTAAATTTGGACAAGAAGATGAAGATAATAGCATAGCATATATATATATGAAATCCATGTTTCTTGTCTATGTATATATATATGAACTACATAATTTTTAATATAAGTATCTTCCTTAATTCAAGAATTTGTGGTCTGAAACTGGCCTTAGTGTGAAAGTGACAATCGACGTGGAAATAAAAATCCATGGAATAATAATAATACAATATTAATGCATGGCTATGCGTATAAACGTGATAAAAGTGTAAAAAATTATAATATTATTTTTGTTTGTTCTATAACATATATATATATATATATATATCTTCATTTACAAAAAAAATATATATATATATCTTTACCAGGATTTTTTAACATATTTTTTAACTTATAATATTTTGTTATTGTCATGACTCGAACTCATAACTTTTTAGTTATAAATAAGAGTATTTAACAACTAAATTGTAAAGTATTCTATTATATATAGGAAGGCTTGAAAAATTCTTAAACAACTTTTGAGTGTTATATGAGATTACGAGTTCAACACTGACTGTAAGCATCAAAGTTAGGCTTTCAAACGAATATGAATTAATTGAAAAAATAATTCAAAATACCAAATAGTGTAACAAAATAAAAGAAAAAAGACAAGCTAATTCCTATGTATGCTTTTGTTTCTATGTATTAGGGATCACTAATCATGGAGTTTGGCAATTTGTATAATAATAGCACAAATTTGGAAGGCAATTAATTAATTGGCTAGCCAGAATAGAAAAATTATCTTATCATAATTTAATTTGGTCCACAATTAGAAACTTTAAGCATATATATATATATATATAACAAGGTCACAATAATCAAATAATCTTAACTTTTTTCTACCAAAATTCTACTTTTAATTAAGCAAAAAATATCAAGTGATACCCTTTGTTTTTTTAAAACTAAAAAAGTACAAAATTCTTAGCCATATATTCATGTACAAATTTTATCCACAACTATATTAGGCAAACTTTTAGCAATTTAGGTTGTTAAATTTTTGTATCTCTTCTTACATCTATATATAGTTTTTATTTTATTTTATTTTTTATATTTATAATTGAATTTGGACGTGATGATATTTAGAGTTTTATTTTTAATAGTATTATTAAGAAGAGGTTAATATTGTCATATAATTAGATAATTACACTACTCACATTAATTAAAAGTTGAAAGTTATAGGATACCACACAATATATATATATATATATGGATAGTGCTTGTAGTGCAATCCACCAAAGGATTGCATCCAATGCAACCATTGACAAAACTAATAAATAAATGACAAATGGATTTTGGTAACCTTCAATAATAGGTTAACAAGTTAATGAGGGATGTGACATTCTCTATGCTTGACATGTCATAAAAAATGACCTATTCAATAGGTTACCAACAAATTTTGAAAAAATAAAATAATAATATTATATTATAGTAGTAATTTTTAACCATAAAATGGTAAGTTTGATAAAAAAATGGTAAGTTACCATTTTTTATAAATATCTTACCATTTTTTGAACAAAACTTACCATTTTTCCCATGAACCTTACCATTGAAATGAAACTAACCATTTTTTGAACAAAACTTACCATTTTTTCCATGAACCTTACCATTGATTTGAAACTTACCATTTTTTGAATAAAACATACCATTTTACTCATAAACCTTACCATTGATATGAAACTTACCATTTTTTTAACAAAACTTACCATTTTTTCCATGAATCTTACCATTGATATGAAACTTACCATTTTTCTCATGAACCTTACCATTGAGTAGCATCTTACCATTTTTTGAACAAAACTTACCATTTTTCCCATGAACCTTACCATTGAGTAGCATCTTACCATTTTTTGAACAAAACTTACCATTTTTCCCATGAACCTTACCATTGATATACCCTTTTTTGAACAAAACTTACCATTTTTTCCATGAATCTTACCATTGATTTGAAAATTACCATTTTTTGAACAAAACTTACCATTTTTCTCATGAACCTTACCATTGAGTATCATCTTACCATTTTTCCCATAAACCTTACCATTGAGTAGCATCTTACCATTTTTTGAACAAAACTTACCATTGATAAGCATCTTACCATTTTTTGAATAAAACTTACCATTTTTCCCATGAACCTTACCATTGAATATCATCTTACCATTTTTTGAATAAAACTTACCATTTTTCCCATGAATCTTACTATTAAGTAGCATCTTACCATTTTTTGAACAAAACTTACCATTTTTTCCATGAACCTTACCATTGATAAGCATCTTACCATTTTTTGAACAAAACTTTCCATTTTTCCTATCAACCTTACCATTGAGTAGCATCTTACCATTTTTTGAATAAAACTTACCATTTTTTCGCATGAGAACCTACATTGACCTTTGTTTTGAGCAAAACTTACCATTTTTTCATGAACCTACCATTGAAAAACTTACCATTTTTTAAAAAACCCATTTTTTCCATGAACTTTACCATTGATATGAAACTTACCATTTTTTGAACAAAACTTACCATTTTTCTCATGAACCTTACCATTGAGTAGCATCTTACAATTTTTTAACAAAACTTACCATTTTTCCCATGAACCTTACCATTGATATGAAACTTACCATTTTTTGAACAAAACTTACCATTTTTTCCCTGAACCTTACCATTGATATGAAACTTACCATTTTTTGAACAAAAGTTACCATTTTTCTCACCATTGAGTAGCATCTTACCATTTTTTGAACAAAACTAACCATTTTTCCCATGAACCTTACCATTGATTAGCATCTTACCATTTTTTGAACAAAACTTACCATTTTTCTCATGAACCTTACCATTGAGTAGCATCTTACCATTTTTTGAACAAAACTTACCATTTTTCCCATGAACCTTACCATTGATATGAAACTTACCATTTTTTGAACAAAATTTTAAATTATAGCATTTTTGTTAAAAAAGATTAAATTATATATTTTATTTATTTATTATTATTTTTTACGAGCCCAATATCACATTTTGTTTTTTTTTTTCTTTTTTTAAGTAATTGTCAAAGCCCAATCGTTTGGGGTTTTTTTTTTTAAAAAAAAATTCTATTAATCATAACAATCATCATTAACCTTAAAGTCTCTATAAATTTCTAGTTATTAGTAATTAATATAAATTATATAAATTAATATAATATATTATATTATAATATTCGTTATTTGTCAACTCCAATCTAATTTATTCTATCTAATTTATTCTATAGATATTTAGATTATTACTAATTACTAGGATTTTTTTGAATATAGAATTAAACTTAATTTATTGATCATTAGATATAATTCAATTAAGATATTGTATGAAAGTATGATTTCCTCTATTCTCTTTTGAGAATTGGAGGTTTTTGATTGGGTGAGTTCAAAAGAAAAGAAGGATTTTTTGTCTACCTAAATTTTCCCTTATATCATATCAATAACTCAATCAAAATGCAATTATCTCAAAGAACAAAATGTCTGTTATGCTTAATATCTTTAGTTTGATCTGTATCTGTCTTAATTCTGCCTAATAAGTTATAATTAAACTTAACTATAAATTCATTTAATAATATTTTTTTTTAACAATCGAGAACATTCTCAAATATTAAACTCAAGTGTTTAATGCTTATATTATTACTTTAATAAATATATTAGGTACAAAAAATTAGTTTTTTATTATATGAGTTGAATAAAAATCATATTTTAAAAAAAACTAATTTAAAACTAATAATTTTATTGATAAGTTACTATATTATCTTTATTTCTTATTATTGTATTAACTAAATTTTTTCAAATGTATAAATAGTAAAGAAAATAGCAAGATGTTAAAGTTTATTCAAATAGTACAAATTATAAAGAAAATGGTAGGATGTATGAAAAAAAATGGTAAGGTGTTTTAATTTCTTCAAATAGTAAAATTTATAAAGAAAATGATAAGATTTGTTCAAAAAATAGTAAGATGTTTTAGTTTCTTCAAATAGTAAGATTTATAAAGAAAATGGTAAGATTTGTTCAAAAAATGGTAAGATGTTTTAGTTTCTTCAAAGAGTAAGATTTGTGAAGAAAATGGTAAGATTTGTGAATAAAATGGTAAGATTTTTATCAATAGGTTCATGGCAAAAATGGTAAGTTTTGTTCAAAAAATGGTAAGATGTTTTAGTTTCTTCAAAGAGTAAGATTTTTGAAGAAAATGGAAAGATTTGTGAATAAAATGGTAAGATTCTTATCAATAGTAAGGTTCATGGCAAAAATGGTAAGTTTTGTTCAAAAAATGGTAAGATGTTTTAGTTTCTTCAAAGAGTAAGATTTTTGAAGAAAATGGTAAGATTTGTGAATAAAATGGTAAGATTCTTATCAATAGTAAGGTTCATGGAAAAAATGGTAAGATTTGTTCAAAAAATGTAAGATGCTACCAATGGTAAGGGTATGGGGAAATGGTAGTTTTATTCAAAAATGGTAAGATGCTACTCAATGGTAAGGTTCATGGGAAAAATGGTGTTTTAAAAATGATATAAGTTTTATTCAAAAAATGGTAAGATGCTACTCAATGGTAAGGTTCATGGGAAAAATGGTAAGTTTTGTTCAAAAAATGGTAAGATGCTACTCAATGATAAGGTTTATGGGAAAAATGGTAAGTTTTGTTCAAAAAATGGTAAGTTTCATATCAATGGTTAGGTTCATGGGAAAAATGGTAAGTTTTGTTCAAAATATAAATGGTAAGGTTCATGGGAAAAATGTAAGATACTCTATCAAAAATGGTAACCTTTTGTATCAAACAAAATATGGTAAAGATTACTACTACAATAAATGGTAAGGTTCAATTTGGGAAAAATGATAAGATTTGTTCAAAAATGGTAAGTTTCATATCAATGCTTAGGTTCATGGAAAATGAAAAATGGTAAGTTTTGTTCAAAAAATGGTAAGATGCTACTAAATGGTAAGGTTCATGAGAAAAATGGTAAGATACTTATCAAAAATGGTAACTTACCATTTTTTGTATCAAACTTACCAAATATGGTTAAAAATTACTACTACAATATAATATTATTAATTTATTTTGTCAAATTTTGTTGGTAACCTATTGAATAGGTCATTTTTGATGACATGTCAAGCATAGAGCATGTCACATCCCCCTTAACTTGTTGACCTACAATTGAAGGTTACCTAAATCCATTTGTCATTCATTTATTGGTTTGGTGCATGGTTGCATTGGATGCAATCTTTTGATGGATTGCACCACAGCACTATCCTATATATATATATAGATAAAAAGTGTATCTTTTTAAATTAGATTGTAAGTTTGTTTGTATATTTTATTATTATCATTATTATTTTTATATATATAGCCATTGATTAATGTATCTATATTTTATAGATAGTGAATATTTCGAAGTTGATATTCGGAATAGACTGTTAAACTATAACTTGTTTATTTCGAATCTATAATCAACGTTCATAAATGAAAGCTCAATCAAATGAGTTGTGTTTGAGTGCTATTTTATATTTATATAACACACAATCACAACTCATATTCAAACACAGTTAACTAAGTTCAAAATCATTGACTGCGAGTGTTGCCCATGCTTATATTTAATATCATATTGTTATACAATGTGAAACAAAAGGAACGAGGAGACCTAAGTAGTTAATTGTGAGAGTCGCTAGCCTCATAATTACAACACGGGCTCGCAAGTCTAGGTCATGAAAGTTGTTGTCGATAAAGTTTTTCCTTCATCATTTTATCCTAATCATATTATATATATAATATATAGAATAATTGGTAAATTTAGTCACAAACAAAAATTTATGTTTGATAAGTTTAGTCTAAGATATTTTTCTTTTCACTTTTAAAGTCCCAAACTTTTTCTACCAATGACCATAATGTTGCTACATCCCTCGGACCATTGTAGACACGTGATGAAATCCATAAAGATGCTTTCCCATGGTTTCTCTGTAATTGGTAGGGATTCCAATAGGCTCTGTTGTTGCTCAAACTTGTCTTGTTAGCATATCACATACATCTCGACATCATCCTTCATTTGGGGCCAATGTCCATTGTATCCCTGGGTATCCGGCATTCCTAATTTATGAATTATGTCGAAATTAGGCTATTTAAGAATCATTACATAAGAAAAGTCGAATTAATAAGGAATGAATTATGAATTTCCTAATTTATTGTTTCACTTTGGTCTATGCCTTTCTATTGGGAACAAAGACGTGCCAACTCCACCAAGCTCACCCGAAAGTTAGCTTTCCCCTGTTTGTACTTTATCACAAAGTCAAACTCTACCAAGAAAGCCTGCCATCGAACTTGTTTGGGCCTCAACTTCTTTTGTTTGAGGAAGTAGCTCGTGGCGACATTGTCTGTCTCTACAAGTGTCAATGTCCATTGTATCCCTGGGTGTCCTGCCCACTTGGAATCGTGACATTCCTAATTTATGAATTATGTAGAAATTAGGAATTACCATATAAGGAATGAATTATGAATTTTTAAATTTATTGTTTCACTTTGGTCTACGCCTTTCTATTGGGAACCTTTACGTGCCAACTCCACCAAACTCTTGGCTTGTGGGTCATGCTCCTTCCTTAATCCTGTCACCCAAGACAAAGTTAGGCGTAGTGATGGAAGCAAGCTCACCCGAAAGTTAGCTTTCCCCTGTTTGTACTTTATCACAAAGTCAAACTCCGCCAAGAAAGCCTGCCATCAAACTTGTTTGGGCCTCAACTTCTTTTGTTTGAGGAAGTAGCTCGTGGCGACATTGTCTGTCTTCACCACAAATTTGTCCCATGTTCTCTTGGACCGTGTACGACCTCTCGGTTTCATTTAGCTTCGACTTTCATAGGCCACATGGTGCACCTTTTACATTAGTCGAAGCATTCTAATCCTGTCCCTAATTTCTACACTAACCTAAACCCTAAACTCTACATCTTAAACCCTGCATCCTTAAACTCTACTATACCCTACCGAAACTCTACTATACCCTAATACATTAGTCCGAAGCATTCTAAAATCTTAAATTTTAACCCTGCCCCGTAATTTCTACACCCCACTCTAAATCCTAAATCCTAAACCTTACACTAAAACTGTACAACCTAAACCCACTAAACTACTCTAAATCCTAAATAGGCACTCTAAAACCCTAAATCCTAAACTCTCTTCCTACACCCTAAACCCTAAATATACACTACACCCTAGACACTCTAAATCTTAAATTCTAATCCTACACCCTAATTTCTACACTCTACACCCTAAATCCTAAACCTAAACCCTAAACTCTACATCTTAAACCCCGCATCCTTAAACTCTACTATACCCTACCGTAAACTCTACTATACCCTAATATGCTAAACCCTAATACCATACTCTCTACACCCTAGACACTCTAAATCGTAACCTCCTAAACCCCGCATCCTACACTCTACTATACCCTAACATCATACACCCTAAACCCTAAACTCTAACCCTACATACTCTACATCCTAGACACTATCTTAAATCCTAAACCCTCCTAAACCTTAAACACTACATCTTAAACCCCGCATCCTAACATCTTGAACCTTACATACACCCTAAACTCTACTATACTCTAACATCGTACACCCTAAACCCTAAACCCTTCTAACCATACACCCTTGACACTCCCTAATTCTAATCATACACCCTAATTTCTACACATTACACAATATCCTAAACTAGACACACTCTAAATCCTAAATTCTTAAACCCTACACCCTAAATTCTACATTTTACACCCCTACACTCTAAACTCTACACCTTAAATCACAACCTAAAACCCTCCTAAACTTCTAAACTCTTCTACATCTTAAACCCTGCACCCTAAACCCTCCTAAACCTTAAACTCTACATCTTAAACCCTACATCCTACATCCTAAACCCTAAACTCTACCCCTAAATCCTAAACTAGATAGACACTCTAAATCTTAAATTCTAACCTACACCCACCATACTGACACTCTAAATCCTAAATTCTAAACTCTACACTCTAAATCCTAAATTCTAAACCCTACACCCTAAATTCTATACTTTACACCCTAAATCCTAAACTAAATTATACCCTAAAACCCAACCCTAAACCCTAAACCCTAAACCCTAAACTTTACATTCTAAACCCTCTACACACCCTACACCCTAAATTTTAAACTCTACACTCTAAACCTTAACACTAAATCTAAAACTATATACCCACTCTAAACTTTAAACCTTAAACCCTACAACTTATCACCCTAAATTCTAAATCATGAATTTATACCATATATTCTATCCTAAAATCATAAAATATTATACCCTAAACACCTAGAAAAAAATTCCAAAATAGCCAAAATAATAATAATCAACGGAGAGTGTCTATAATTTTTGAAAAGATATAATTTTTTTTTTTTTTTTTTTTGAAAAAAGGCAAAACTTATGATAAAAATAATTTTTAACTATTAAATCTTTATTATAAAATAATAAAATGGCTTAAAAAATATTAAAAATATTTTAAGAAAATATTTTTAATTTAATAAATTTTGGAAACACAAAAAAATTAGATTAGAAAAATAATGATGATTGAGTTTTTTCTTTTTCAAGCATGATTGATATAATTTAAGATCAAAATTGACGTTAAAATAAGTCAAAATTGATAATCGTCATGCTGCTTACCACTATCTTCTACTTATTCATGTCTGCACCTTCACTGCATTCAAAAAAATTCAAGAAAGCAACTTTTTTTGAGAATTTGTCATTAGGCCAGCGTCCAGGAAGGAATAGAACCTGGTCATCATTACAACAAATGTGAAAAGAGGGATCATTCACTGACCAAAAACATCTTAGGAAGAAAGAGAAACAGAGAATTGAGACATAAAACAAAAACTAATATGGCATCCTGCCCTCTTTCTCTTTCTCTTGGAAGGGTTAAACAGAGCATGTAATAATAAAGTTTTTCAAAACTACATTTCCAAGATGAAGGAAAATATCCAAAAAAGCAACAAGAAATATAAATATTTAACTCTCACTATCAAACTCAAAGATCAACCTACTTCATTTCCATCTTAAACTTCATTTTACGTGAACAAAAAAAGAAAGGCAAACATTAAGAAGAAATATATATATATATATATATATATATATATATATATATGATGCAATTTAGAGAATCCAAGGGATGATTCATTTTTTTTAATGCAAGAAGACTTTAAGCCTTATGTTAAAAATTACCATAAATTTTGCTCCCCAGATTTCTTTTTCTTTTGCAGGAAGAGCAGTGATCTTGTTCTTCATAGCTCACTGACAGCAGTTAATTAATTAATTATCAGTCAAAAATTGTCAGAAAAATGTATAAAATTCCTAAAATGAATTAATTTAGCACAAGGGATGACAGTGAAAAAGGTGTGTTATTATATATGGTATGCCAGTTTTAGTGAGCCCAATCAATGCTTAGTTGACTTTAAATTAGATTTAATCAGACCTCTAAGTAAGTAAGTACCTTGAGGAAAATATGCAAGTGACTTGCCGCCACAAGCACCTTTTAATCATCAGCAAATGCCACCCCCAATATAAAGGTAGCAATTTGATCCTGCCCACAACAACAACATTGTTCATTTTAATTGAGGATTTTTTTTTTTAAGATATAAATATATATATATATATATATATATATATATGTATACTCACAGTGGCTACAAACAAAGTGGAGGTTTAATTTGGCCAACAGCACGGTTGGGAGGATAAGGGGCTCTGTCGCGCAATACAATCGCCAAAACTATCTCTCATTTGCAGATTTTTCGAGGCCATAATGTTTAGGTGCTAAAATCAAGAAACCAAATGACAAATATTCAAGAAACTTAAATCTTTTTTGAGAATTTGTCCTTCGGAGAAACTATTATTGCAAGATGATCATCGCTGTGATTTTGTTTGTCTTCTTTTTCTTCACCCGTAAGAATGACAGGAAGGAACACAAAAGAAATAAAGCCTGCAAAAATCAAGAATTCAAATTAAAGAAAGTGGAAATTATACAATATATATATATATATGTGTGTGTGTGTGTGTGTTAGAAATTAGAGATTAAACAAGAACAAACTTAAATCAATAAAAATCAAAAGAGGACAAACAAAGAAAAGTAAAAATCAGACCAAAAAACAAATGAAGAAAGTGAAAATTTAGAAACCAGAAATTATCATAGATAAAGCAACAAGAGACAAACCTAAAATAGGAAGAAATGTCGTCATATAATTGGAATTGGGAAGGCCTGATCGAGAGACCCGAGAGAAGGGATTGAACAAGAAAGAGAGGGAGAGGGAGAGGGAGAAAGAATGAAAATTGAATTGAGTTTGGCGAATGAACAGTGCTATATATATATATTACTGGAGAATTCAAACTAGCCGTTGCCCCTGTACCTATCTCTATATGTATAGCAACGGATATATATATATATATAGCAACGGCTAGTTTGAATTCTATATATATATGTATGTATATCTATCTCTCTGATTGACCCTGTACTCAGCATTGATACCTTGCTTCTCTCCTTGCATCTCCGGGGGTAATTTAGGAAGTTAAGGGGAAGCTCAACGGTTACTTTTTCATATTTAGCTTTTTAATTTTTTTGTTGAAAAAAAAAAAAGAAAGAAAAGTTGCCACGTGGATGATGCAGACAAAATATTGCAAAACGTGGCAGCGACTTTTTTTTTTTTTTTTTTCATATGTAGTTATAATATTCCATCAATATTCATTAAATTAAATAATTTTTATAACTTAAATATTATTTAAATTATTTGATAATAATAAAGATTGATATTCATTCAAAATTTCAGATTTAAATTACTTTTTTATAATTATTATATATCATATCTAATTTATTCCTTAGTCTAAATAATTTATGAACCATATAGTTAATATATATATTTTTTTTGTAATGGAAAACCTAATTATATATATATATATATATATATATATATATATATATTATTAATTAGATAAAACTTAATGTTCTGCTAACAAGTATGAAGTTCTCAATGTCATATTCATATTACATAACAGACAGGAAATAAGAGGAAAAAAAACACAAAAAAAAAAAAAAAAAAAAAAAAAAAAAAAAAAGTTGGAAAAGTGCAGGAGAATTCATCAAAGGGTGTAATGAGAGTTGACATCTAAATCTAATCCTCTTAGTTTTGCAAATGATTCCACCTTCCCTTTCAGTGTGTGAAGTTCCCTTAACCTGTTGAGGAAGAAAGAGAAAAGCAATAAGGGCATTATTGATCATTAATTACTACATTATGCAGATGTTAGTTGTCAGGAGTTTGTAATCTTATGCCATGATTATAAGTTGACAACACTTAGGTCAACTATTTAGTATCGTCCATATTATATTAAAAAAAATATTTCGAATTGACAAAGAGTATCTAAGCTTATTCTTATTCTAAAATTAACCACTAAGAATATTTTGAGTTGATAATGAATAACTGTAAGACTTAGCTCCCATAGTGTAGGCTTATTACCTACCCCGATAACAATTGTTATGAATTGAGCCCATACCGTGATTATGGATTTGGTGACAATCAATTACTTTGTACCGTCCTTGTAGTACCAAAAAGATATATCTCTAGTTGACTATGAATATTTAGATTCATACTTATATACAATTACGGATGGAATATCACATTATTAACATGGGATTTTGAAAAATTATTGATGGATGCAGTCTAAAAGAAGTTTTTGGTTCCATTTTATAGCAAAGTTTGTGATCAAGAATGACAAACCTTGCAATCTCTGCACGTCTTCTTGCTTCATCAGCCATTATATTTATGTCCCTGAAATTGTATTTTTCAGCAAACTTCTGTGTTTCTGCTGATTGAAGGCCATGAAGTGTTCTTTGCTCAGCTGCCCAAGCTGCCTCTCGGGCCTCCTTCCCGAAATCCTTTTGGTTGGTAAAAGCCATCTGGTAGTAGTTTTTTTGAAAAAAAAAGAAAAATCCATGTTTACACCATCAGCAAAACTCAAATGGAATCCATGGAAACTGAATAATGTCTGTAGCTAAGCTTTTCACAAAAACAGAATGTCAGAGAAGATGATGGATGGTCTTTGCTTACCCTTCTGTCTAGTACTAAATTCCAGGCTTTCCCACTGAGCACATAACCAACAGCGAATTTGATAGGATCAAGCAGCAGATAACTTATAATGTTAAACAGCCAAATAACACCAGTCCAACCCCATCCAATCTTTTTGATCCCACAAAATTCTGATGTGACCACAGCTGAGAGTATAGTTGCAAACTGTGTGGCAATAATTCAGAATAGAGACACTGCATATCTATATTATGACTTCTGAAATCTGAACCAGCTTATAAACTATACTTACCAATTGAGCAATGATAAAGGCAGCAACAAGAAGAAGACCAGGTCTCTCTGTAAATGACCATCCTCGAGAACGTGTCACAAAGATCAAGGCTTGGCTGATGGTGCTAACTTGGAGATAGACAGCAGATGAGAGTTGTGCTTTGAATGGCTTTGCTATACTCTCGTTTGTAAGATCGTAAAATCTTTCATTGAAGTCAGTTACATGGAAATGGTCCTGAAAGAAGATGAAGACAGACATGTGAAACACTTTTTCATTTCTCGTCATTCTGACAATATCTCATTCATTATCCAAGAAATGATACGAAGTGTACTTACTGCAAAGAAGCTTGTTTTATAAGTCAAATAGAAAAATATAACAGTCATCAGAGCAAGATAACTGCCAATAATAATTCCTGTTGCAAAAATTTCACTGAGCTTCCAGCTATCAGGAGTTGGAGAAGGCTTCACCCGATCTTTTGATATGGTCATTATAGTTCCTGGAAACAATTCCCTAAAAGACGTAAGACGAAGATATATGAAGAGTACCAGAAATATCCTATGGACTCATCTCACCATCATTGAGAATTGCGATAACAAGAACCATGAAAGGTGGGAAGTTGAATCTCCAGAATGCAGTCAACAACAAGAATCCCAACTGTTTAGACATCAGAGTCATCGGCAAGATATGGAAATTTCAGGGAGCAGAACCTTTGAGATTAAGAATTTAGTTTAGATACTAGAATTTAGCAAATCTCTATAACTTACCACGATACGAATTGTGATGGATACTGCATAAATCTGTCAAATAGAAGAAGAGTTCAGCATATATGTTAACAAATTCAAAGAATTCTCTTTCTAGAAAGTTACATCACCGTGTAGTTCTTCATCCTCTGAAAGATAGCTCGGCTGGTTAATACGGCACTAATAATAACACTCAGTCCAGGTTCAGTCAGTACGATATCGGAGGCACTTCGTGCTGCATCTGTTGCATCTGAAACAGCAATTCCTATATCTGCTTTCTTCAGTGCAGGTGCATCGTTAACTCCATCCCCAGTCATTCCACATATGTGCTTTCTACTTTGTAATATTTTGACAATCTCATACTTGTGCTCTGCACGGAAAAAAATGAAAATGAGCAAGAAATTACATATGGTCAATCATCAATAAAGAAAACTAACTTACCAGGGAAAACTCCAGCAAAGCCATCAGCTTTTTCAATAAGTTCTTCAGTAGGCAGTGCTGCAACTGATTCATCCTTGTTATCTCCAAGCAAAAATGACGAGGGGTACATGTTTGTTCCCATTCCTAAGCGTCTTCCTGTTTCCTTTCCAATTGCGAGTTGATCACCTGAACATATAGATTCAGGATTTGGCTTTAGACACCAATGCCACGAGAGAAACCCCAAAGTGACAAAAAACAAAAAAAAAAAAAAGACATTTCATGATGTTTACCTGTAATCATCTTGACACTAACTCCAAGATCAAGAGCCTTTCTGATTGTTTCAGCACTGTCATGGCGGGGTGGATCAAATAGAGGGAGCAGACCAACAAATTCCCAAGGTCCACCAGGACTGTCTTTTGTACCTTCAGGTACTTCCTGGGGTTATTTGGTAATGGTCATTCATCAGTAGGGTCCAATTCATCAAAAAACATATCCCTGTGAAGGTTTCATTTACCTGTCGGGCAACTGCAAGGGACCTAAGTCCACGTTCAGCAAATTTATCAATAACTGAATGCACTTTCTTTCCGATTTCAGCCTTATTCCAGCACATATTGAGAATCTGAAAGTTAAAATATCGAAGAACAAACTTAGACATATTTCTTCACCTTCAAAATCTTTGGTATCATGAACCAACATAATGATGAATTCTCAGGTAAGCATTATATATCTAAATGATCACCAAACAATTTACAAAATTTATCTTGATACTTGTAATTCTATTTTAACACTCAATTCAGTCCATAAGTTTCTTCTTCTGGGAATTAACTATACATTGAGCAGTTTTCAATGAATAACTCCTTTAGTTCAAAGAAGGGTGCATAATTTAATAGTTTCATATAATTTGACAAGCTCGTAAATAACCACTAATGTTATGGAGTAATCAAAATATAGTATCATGCATTCATGAATTCTGTACCTGCTCAGGTGCACCTTTGCTTACTCTGTGCATTTTACCAGCACCATCTATATAGGTAAGTGCAGTTCTCTTATCAGTTGGATTGAAAGGAAGGAAGTGAATTTCAGTGATTCCAGATCGGGCCTGGAAGCATTTAAGGCAAGAAGAAGCTTAATTTAGTACACTCAAATATAGGTTCAACAATTTTCTAATTTCTGACTTCAGAACTCTTAGTTTAATGTTTCTTGAATTGATTGTCACGATTTAAATGTCAAATTAGAAAATCTGATTCACTGTACCCTTATTTCTCATGTTTATGAAAGGTAATTTATCCAGTTTGCCAATTAGGTTAATTACTGACCGTAGCTATTGATTTATGAAAAAATAAAAATGTAAGCTAAACATATTAAGTGAAGCCTAAATACCTCCTTTGGATCACCTAACATTGATACAATTGCAGTATCTATAGCATCTTGGTTCTCCAATCTTGAAGCTCTTGCAGCCAACAGGACTACAGTGTCTTTGTCAACACCCTTAGCAAAAACCTGCAAGCCAGTGATAAACCAGCAGCCTTCTTATGTTAAATTTTACTCTGATGTCGAAAGTAAAGGTCATAATATGCTTTATATTTAGTTGAAATCATTCAGAGGGAAAAAGTATAACCTCAATCAAATTTTTGTCCACTGTAAGTTTGTTGAGAGTTAAGGTGCCTGTTTTGTCGCTGCATAGAACATCCATGCCAGCCATTTCCTCAATTGCTGTCATTCTCTTTGTTATTGCACCCTGTAGACAGTGTTAAGCTGTTTAATTCAGTTGTCCATAAGCTTAGGCGCATCACAAGTCAAGGGAAATTTCTAAATTTTTTACAACCAAGTAACCCTATACAATGCAGCAGTTTATCTGACCTGCTGTGATAACCGATGGGAACCAATGGCCATGGTCACAGAAAGAACTGTTGGCATGGCAATGGGAATTCCACCAATCAAAAGAACAAGAAGGTTGCCTATACCTTCACCAGCATGTCTCTTTTGCAATGCAAACATTACAATTGTTTCAATTACCATACCAACAGCAATTGAGCAAATGCAGAAATTACCAATAGCTGTCAAGACCTAGAGCAATAAGCAAAGCCAGTGAGCAATTCTAGAGTCAACTATAGAGTTCTATTTGATGTCTCTCAGAACCACACACTTTATCATCAATGCAAATATCATTGATCATAGAAATCAAATATGGTCAAAAAAGAACAGAAGAAGGAATGTGCAATAAAGGTAAAGTCATGAGAAACTTACTTGCTGAAAGTGACCAACATGTGTAGTGGTGTCCACCAGATGTGCTGCCTTACCAAAGAAAGTATGTAAACCAGTTGCGATAACAACTGCCTCAATCTCACCTTGCTTACATGTTGAACCTGAGTATATCAAATCACCAGGATTTTTGGTCACTGGAAGTGACTCTCCTGTGAGAGCAGACTGAGAACAAATTGTTGTCAGCAATTGAGCACATAATGGAGCAGAACTAGAAAAGATATACACTTAGGTACTCAATAACCAACAAGATGCATTCTTTGAGGGAAAAAAGATGGGGTCATGAAAAAGTAGAGAAAAATTACCCACATCTATGCAAAGCTATAGATTAGATACCTGATCAATTTTCAAAGGGTCTCCTTGAAGTAGTCTAGCATCTGCAGGGATGATGTCCCCAAGTTTTATGCTTATAATGTCTCCTGGAACCAACACAGCTGCATCCTCTTCATTCCATTGCTCATCACGTAAAACCTGGTAGAGAATTTAAATGATATAAAAGGCAAGGTATAAAGAAAATTTAATGTACAAGAGGTATGCCTGAGAAGCTTTCTTTTGAAGATGACCTTGGCTTTTGGAGCCAATCGAGCCATAAGAGCTGCAGCTGCATTTCCAGCATTATTTTCCTCTATGAAACTAATGGTTGAGTTGATAACAAGTAACACAATAATGCCAACAAAATCTTGGTAATCAACAGTTTTTTTCTTATCCTGCAACCAAGTATTTCATAGCTGCAAATTAGAGACAGTTTCCATATATTCTGTGCGCTCACTCTGAAATACTGTTGTTCGATGTAAAATGAGTTCGTTCTAAGGAATTACCTCCCCACGTGGTACAGCAATAGCAACAATAGCTGCAGCTTCCATGACCCAAGAAAGAGGATTCCACATGAAACCCAAAAATTTAAGTATTTTACTCTCCTTCAGAAAGTGAAAATATAGATTGAGTCAGAAAAGAATAGAGAAGAAATTGCTTTATGGAAGAGTTGGTATACAGAAGTTCCTTAAAGGAAAAGGAAAAATATGGTTCAGAAACCTTCTTCTCTTCAAGCTTATTGTATCCAAACACAGATAACCGAGCTTGAATCTCATCAGATTTCAGACCCTCCTTGGAACATTTCAACTTTTCAAAAACTTCTTCAATAGGTATGTTTTCCTGCAATAGGTGGTATACTTTCAAATCAGCCATACCATGAATTACAATAACTCAAATGAAAAGTTAATATAGTTGGACATTGTTTTCCATCATATTCATCATCTTCATGTTGATTCAGCTTAATCATTTAGTTTGGTAAACTTCCTTTTTTAGATATAATTGCGCATTTGACTTCAATTATTGTGACAATCACTTACTTCTCCGATATGTTTTTTGTATCAAGCAATGGACACATATGAACCGTGTTACCTTTATAGGAAAAGAAAAGGAGTGAACTAAGTTATCTTGAACCACAAAGAGTGAAATTTCTCACATGTTTCTTTGTCTTGTTTAAAGAAGAGGAAGTTTTCGTTGTAAAAGTGATCATCTAGAGAATCATCTTCCATAAAAGTGTCAAATCCCAACTTAAGGTGGGTAATATTTTTGGTATAGAGAACTTCCACAACAGAGAGATATTACCATTACACGAACTTGATTATGAATTAGGCCTTCATTATAGGTTTTTACATAATATATGATAGACAGCTAGGTGCAAGACTAGAAACATATAATTTATGAAAAACTTGGAACTTCAAAAAGCTTGATAGACAGCAAGGGTGTAACATATTTACCAAATCAACAGCTTCATTGCTGATAGCTTCAAAGGCAGCTCTGGTTTTGTCCATGTCCATCACAATTTCCCCACTTTAATCCTAGCAAAGAAAAAATTTTAAATATCTTCTGATAATAAAAATTGTTATCTCTACTACTACTTAGTGCTAACAAGAACTCAAGGTATAGATTGAATGACATTCTTCAAAGTTTCATAGTTTGTTTTTCTATTTTTGTTTGTGTTTTCACAAAACTACTTCACAGAAACAAAAACCAATAAATACCATAGAAATAGGATTCTGTTCTCAAACAAGTAGGTATATCATGACAACTCACAAAGTGCATCACTAAACTTCAATTCAAAGGGGGAATAAAAGACAGATTTAGACGTAAACATCACTAATGGCCATAAACCGAAACATTTACAATTTTTATGTCCCAAACGGTTTATCGGACCAAAGCTTCTCCTACATCATCTGAGAAACATTTTACAAAATAGGAGTATAACCACGAGAAGTATATATGACAAGAACAAAAATTTTCCGGTGAAAAATTACTGGTTGTGATTCACAAAGTATACTGAAAAAACACAGAGAATAGTACAATGTGTGGAACTCATGATCACCATTTTACCTACAAAAATGGACAATTTTGTGCTCATAAAATTTAGAGCACCTTGAATTGCAATAGATAAAGGGAGAATAGAAACCATGCAATCTCTTAAGGTTATATATAAGCAGGGATAAGCTTTGCACCCACAAGTCAAATAATCATCATTGTTAATTAGGAAAGTGCCAGCATATTGAGAGAAACTAGAGAAGAAAAGGTTAACTGGGATCAGCCAATAGAAGACGAAATCTCTTAGCTTTAAAGTCACCATCAGTAGCTAGAGGACATTTTCCCAATGAAAAAAAGAAAATTTCATAAACTTCTAAAAATCAATTTGTCTTCATTTTCACTGTTAGTAGTGCCAAATCACCATGAACTTTGTAATCAACTTACGTTTCAATTATATTCTAATCTATTTGAATCTATGCTAAGTCGTGCATTGGTAAAGATGGAATTATCAATCTCAAATTCAGTAATGAAATGAAGATTCTCTTAGAACATCTTAAAGCTGGAACCAGGAATTTTGTCCTTCAGGACAAAAACTTTTCACCATTTCCTATCCTCCCTTTGGAGAAATTTATTTATTTTTGCAAAACTTTCTAACTTTGAATATTTTCAACCTCATGATGAAAAATTGTTGGACAAATATACAGCATCAAACCCCTCCTCCCTGTTTCCCCAAAATTCCCAAATCCAACAAACAGATAAAACCCAAAAGCAAATATTAGGGAAAAAAATACAAATTTTCACACCAAGAAACGTGATCAAAGTGGCAGGAGATTAAAGAAATAATAGAACTAAGTCATCTTCATAGGATAGAGGGACTTAGCGTTCATGGCAATGCTTGGGGGTCAATAATTTCTATCCTTTTCTGCAAGTAAAGACATTCTGGAGATGAACCCAACGTCCCGCAGCAGTTACTGCGAAAAAAATTCGCCATCAGAAGAAAAAAGTTTCCATCTTTTCTCTAATTCAATGGCACTTGTTGTTATCGAAGTTGTTAATTTTTTTTCTGTATATCTACACAGTACAACCGTACTCCATGATTCTTTTCTATCCATTATAAGAATTCATTCATTAAACTACAAAATAAATTTCTTGCACTTGATTCAGTAGACACCCTTTTACTCTTCTTTTGAAGTTACTCCAAAAAAAAAAAATAAAAAAAGAGTGCATTTTTTCGTACTCTTGAACACCCAAAAATTCAATCAAATCCAACAAATAATATTCATAAATTATTGTTCCTCGTATAAAGATTTATTTTGAGCATAGCATGATTAATCATAATTTTATAACTGAATTGATATATATATATATATATATATTCTCACAAAAGGGAAAAAAAAAATATATATATATATATATATAAAACCTAAGATGGAAAAGCGAGCAAATATTATAACTAATCCTACTCTGGTTACATTGTTGAAGAAGAGGGGTTTATGAAAAAGGACAAAAGTACAGTTATGAGAATTCGTCATAGTTAACAATGTAAAAAAGAATCATACAATATATAGTTCAAGAAATGTGACAAAAGCTCAAGATACGGTTATATTACATGATTTCTTGTGGACAACAAGGTTTACAGATTGTCCGAAAAATAAAATTTAATATAGTGATATAATATATGTATAACTTATATATAATTATTTTATTTCATATAAAAGTATATATATTTATCAGAAATTTTTAATGCATTCATTTTAACTTTACTAAATATTAAATAATAAACAGCTTCTAATTATGGTTATATTTAAGTTGTTATTGGATCTAAATTAGCCAAGTCCAAAACTTTATACTGAATTCTAAACTAGGGCTAATCATAGTATATTTTTGATAATATGATGGGTTCATTTTCATTTGGGTCATCTATAATTGCTTGCTTAAGTCCACTTCTAAATCTATCTATATATATTTATACATATGACTTTGATTTTAGTTGGGCTAACGTTATATCTAATGTCCTTGTCTTGTTAATTTTTTAAAGAAATTTCTTCTTAAACTATTTTCTTGTTATCTAAAAGATTATTATTATTATTATTATTTACTGGAAGGAGTTTAGTTCTCTTTACACAAGTTCTCAAATTTCAAATTTTATCTATGGAGAAACAGGTGTAGAGAGATTTGAGATTTGGATCAATTAATTTGACAGACTCAAATTGATCCCCTCATTTTTAAACTAAATTTCTTAACACTCTTTTTCTATGTATAAAAAGTTTAAATTCAAAATTTTAAGAGTAACATGTTAATATTAATAAATAAAATAGTTACAAATATACTTAGACAAAATATAAAATGACAAATATTATCAATATATATATATATATATATATATATATATATATATATATATATATATATATATATATATATATAAGTATATACAGAACAAAGGGGATCGATATTAAAGTGTATTGCTAACTAGGTCTCACACTCGAGTCTTTGTCTCACATCAACGACCCCCGGCCGGAGACCGCTGACTGACTATGATATCTGTGGTGTTTTGAAAATGCATCTCACAGAGGAATTACCGGCACCGGTATATAGGGCTAGACGTGATTTGGTCAAGTCAAAAGATTTGAAGTCCAGAGGTCAATATATATGAAACAAATCAAGTATGGCAACGTGCATGCTACCAAGTACTAAATGTTAATTAATTAATAGAAAATTCATTTTTAAGGGTTGCTTTGATAAAATTAGTAAAGCAATTTTCAAATGTTATACAAAAAAATTATTATTTTATATATATTTATCGACTTTGTTTTTTTCTTTTAACATTTAATTGACTAATATATATATTATTAAAAGTTTATTAGGGACAATTTTACAGTTCATATAAATCACAATAATATATATATATATATATATATATATATATATATATATTTTGAAGAGTCTTGAAGTGAGTTTTGTGTCACGTCATAATCTCATGACATCGCATTGCTTTATATGTCATGCACTTAGAGGTAACGCAAGCAAGTGGGTTCGGTCTTTATTAGGATTCGTATATTGCAGTATTATAGTATTAAATGATTTTGACATATGGTTACAATAATACTACTCATGTCTCAAACAAGAGTCGACAAATAGTATTTCACTTTTCATCAAATGTATATTCTTCATTGGTAAACCCTATTGTATATAATTGGCAACTCACATTCTCACACATAGAACAAACAAAAACGAAAAATCTTACATTTCATACTTCCAACATTTAGAGCATTACAGAAATATTCTTTCTACCGCGAATATTCTCGGATATTTATCTTTAATTAATTGCTACTAAATTAACTGTCAGAGAGTCTATGTCGGGATACCACCTCCGACTCTTGATTATTTGCAGATTACTTGACACTCTATTGCTTATTTTGGACATTCTCTATGACATAAATCACACACAGAAAAAAATACGAGATGTATATATATATATATATATATATATATATATATATATATATATGTATATCAAATTGATAGAAAACTAGACCTAAAATCTAATTAGTAATAGTAACAGAAATTGAAATCTCATTCAATGCATTAATTAATCAACTAATTTAGCCAGTGATTGATCCAATAGCTAGTTGGAGAACAAATTGGTCAATATATTTAAGCGCTGAGGGATTCTCCGGTGAACAGTGGTTCAGCCACCTCCCGGAAGGTAGTGAGGACTTGATTTATCAAGTTCGTTTCATCCGTTTTCCCTTTTTCCGTCACATCTCAGGAGGGCACTATTTTATTTCTGTCAAATTAGACTTATGCATATTAATTACTATGATAATTACGTGCATGACGTGAGTACATTGATTGTATCTTGTGAAGTATATATATACATACGTGTGTATCCATTTTAAATTTTTTCTTACTCCCTCTATTGTTTTTATTGTCGTAATGATGAGAAGAAATATATTGCAACATACTCTAAAAGGTTAAACTGATAAAGATAAAGAGTGTCATACCTCATCTCATAAGTGAATATGTAATAATATATAAGAATGCATTTAGGTACTTATACTAAACTCGGGGGTATGCCTTTTGGTACAGTAAGGACAATATCAAGTTATTGATAATGAGTGTTGTCGGATCTATAGTCATGGCTCGAGCTTACAGGTCTGCAGGTTGTGACAGTTTGTATCAAAGCAGGTAGTTCACCTAGACTATGGTACCAAGTAGTTGATCCTAACTAGGCTCATAGTCACGATATGGGCTTACGATCCGGATTGTAAGTTAAATTTATTCTTTTCCGTTTTCTTTGCTTGTACATTTATCAATTTTTTTAACATCAAATTTTAATCTCTTTTTTTTTTTTGCTGAATATCAATTTTTAATCTCTAGCAAATAAAAAATGGATGAAGTACTCAATAATAATAATAATGACAAGGTTGAAAGTTGTGCCTTTTATCCATATTGGGAATGGTCATGGTCATTTTCAACGACTCAACCGGACCAAGAACATACATATATAAAAGTTCTTGTCTGGTTTCGTCTGCGCAAGAAAGGGATTTTTCATTTTGGCAAGAAAATGCGAGGCAACATCCTCCAACCAGGCTTGTTAGTACAGGTGCATGTACTTAAACTCAGCCGCCAGGTGACCTTATATACCCTTTTTATATAGGGTCATGTTCAACTTATATACTGCATTAATTAATACATTTTATCCACTTATTCGAGATAAAAGATTCTCAGGATTATAGTACTTGGTTGAAAAGGTAGCACTAATCCGTTTGGTTGTTCTTAACCTGAGTCAAACTTAAAATCTCGTACTTGATAAAATATGTGAAGACAAGTATATAAAAGAAGTTACACCAACTGAAATACACTACATTTTAATTTTAACTTATAACTTTTGAATAATAAAAATAATTTTATTAATTAAATTATACATGTTGGTCAAATTTACTAGATACGGAAAGTCAACCACCATTTCCAGGATCAGTCTCTCATTATTTTTTTTCACTTATCATATTTCTTTAATCGATATTTAAGAAAATAAGCAATGTAATCTTATTTATTTAAGAAAATGACAAGTAAAAAAATCGAGAATGTATATATTTTAGGGTATATGCCCTGATGAAGGGATCTAAGGAGGAGGGGCTGCTGTGCCCATACATACACTTGCCCTAAATAAATGTAAAGCTTGTAGGATAAGACAATTAATTAAGTAAACATCACTAGATATTCCTTAATCCATGGAACAATATATATATACATATATATTTATATTATATTAAGTCAAAGACAAACGAAATACATTAAAATATATATATATATATATATACACTGATCAGAGAGAATGCAAAATCGCAGCCAGAAAGATAAACAAATGTTACTTTAAAAAAAAAGAGGATTTTCAAATAAACTAATCTCAACTTTTAGTTGTCTTTTATCATTAAAATCAGTGTACTGAAACAAAAACATAGTTTAATTAATCCTTAATTAGTATTAAACCTTGAGAAAATCATCCGCCACCAACAGATACATTTAATTTGTACAATGTTCAGGGTGTCTTTGCGGTTACGAGGAATTTGCTTAACTCATAAACTAGATTATTATTTATTATCTATTCTTTTTGTAAGTGGATAATTATTTATTGTACGTAGTACCATTAGTAGAGTATTTTTTATAATAAAAATTAGGGTTCTTGACTGAACCCATTTCCAAAATTAAACAATATCCAAAGTCAGGTGAAAAATTTAATGCGAAGGTGGTCTCAGCTGTCAGCTTTTTTTTGGTTTAAAGTAAGTTGAATAAAACTCCAAAACCTGGAATCTAATCTAACACACACAGACAAGTTGTGCACGTGATCGGAAGTTGATTCAATCTGAAGTTGTTGTTGTTCTTCATGATGATGATGATGATGATGTGAGAGAAAAACTTACTCGTTATATTGAAAAATTAATGTGTATTAAAATTAATGTGTATTAAGCGCTTGGTTTGACAGAATGAAAAAATGCATTGTGAATAAAAGATGTTAAGTATTCAACATTTGTTGTTAACGTCATGTAAGAGTCAAGATAAAATATTTCTCCAAGTAAGAGTTGAATTCTGGGATTCTGAATTAGTTGGAATTGTAATGACTCGAGATACTAATCTAAAAAAAAAAAAAATTTATTGTGTATTTGCTAATATTTTTTCTTTAATATCATTATAATTCAATTCTCCCTTTGTTTTTATTTGTTTATTTATTATGTTTTTGCTTGTCGACAAAATAATGTTTTTTTTTTCTTATAACGTAACGTAAATATATATTAATATTTTCCTTTCAGATTCTTATAATTAATGATTTAATCAAATGATATATTAATTTTTTTAATTAAAAAAAAAATAGAATTGTCAAGCACCTTTGTTAATATTATAGATCGCATTCGATCAATTCGTAACATTTAATATAATATTTCTTTTAGAATTGTTTTATTGAATATTAATTTATAATAAAAATTTTATCCATTTTTAATAGTTTAAAGTAATTTGTGTTATAAATGGACCTTACCGGTTTAAAACACGTAAGAGCTTCAAACTCTGCTAAATACTTAATAGATATTTTTAGATGAGGGATATGTGACTCCAAAATTAGAATAATTTGACGAATTTTACCTTTTTTTGATTTTTTTTTTTAAGCTTAAAATTTAAATTGATTAATATATTTTATTATTGAATGATTATAGGGGCCTACCACCATCAAATCACGATTTTAAAAAAAATAATAATAATAAATAAAAATAAAGGCAATAATTGATACTAAACTATCTACATTCTTTTTCAATAAAATAAAATAAAATATTTAATTCTTTCGATAAATACAACAAATGAGACCACCAAGCTGATAATAGACCAAAAGAAAAAAGTCATAACCCTAGTAAATTCACACGTAAGTTTGACAAATCGGAGTCAAACTCAAGGGAGAAACAAAATAAAGATTCAATATTTGCAATGTCCAATTCAGTTTGAATCGTCCTTGTAAACACAAATAAAAGAATTTCATAACTTTTTTTTAATAATGATTAATTGGTAACATTAATGTAATAAAAATTGAATAAATTAAAAATAATTGTTACAGAGATATGTTAGTTTGTGGGTAACACAATTTCATGGCCACCACGTCCAAATCATCTCTGTTTGATCGAAGTTGCTGTATTTTGGTCATATCATAACACCATTAGCTGGGGATAGCCAAAAGCTGGATGTGGTGATAATGGAGATAGCGGCGGAAGGTTATTGAAAAGTTCGTCCAAATTCTGTTCCCATCCAGAAGCCCATTGATCAGTTGGAGGAGAAAGGGGTAGTATTGGTACTGAATCTGTTTCAGTTTTAACCACCGTGATCTCTTGTGGCGACGTCGTTTCGCTTATTTTAATACTTTTATTTACTGCTAATTCTTCTGGCTCCCGGCGTCTTTTACTTTCGGCGGCGCGTATTTCGGACGTATCCTTACCAGCTTCCAGTGGAAAATTGAGAATGGCTTTGCTTCCACGCATTCTAAACGCAGCTCTATCGTAGGCTCTAGCGGCTTCAATGGCGGTATCGAAAGTACCTAACCAGACACGAGATCCACGACGCTTAGGATCGCGAATCTCCGCGGCGTACTTTCCCCATGGCCTTTGTCGGACGCCTCTGTAATGCTTTTCCTCCTTAACTCCTCTTTTAGGTCGAGTAGTAGGTCGGATAAAATGGTGGAGTTCATTTGACTCGGTCATCAGGTCCATGAATTGTTTTGACTGATTCGAATCGGAGGAGAATTCAATCAACTCGAATTTCTTCACGGGCGGCAAATTTATGCGCAAAGCTGGCTTCGATCTGTTGTCTCTGGATTTCTGTACCTTTCCGAGATCGATAATTACTTGAGGTTTCGTTTCAAATTCAGAGAAATCAATTGACGAAGAAGAAGTAGTAGTGGTACTGGAAAATGATTCCTCTTGCGGTTCAATTTTGAATTTACCGCTTTGAGAGAAATCAATAAATTTGGGGAAAATATTCTTCTGCTGTTGACAATAATTAGGTTCAACAATAGGCTTTCTTAATTCACTTTGCTGATCAAAATTGATTGAATTCAAAGCGAAATTGAAAACGTTCTGCTGATGATCATCGGTTTCATCTCCGGATTGGAAATAATCAGAGACGGAGATCGAAGAAGCGTCATAGCACGACGTCGTCGAAGACGACGAATGAGAGGAGGTAAATGAAGAGTCTGAGTAAGAACTGCAATTTGAAAGAGCACCACCATTAATGGAGGATGAGGAGGAGCTTAAGCTAGTAGTAGTGGTGTTGGAATCGCTGTTCGTCTCTTCCGCCTCGAAAAACAAATCGGTAAACGAGAATTCACCGAGCAGGTGCTCTTCTATTTGTTCTAATGTCAATACTTCATCGGGAAATTCAGAAAACGCCATCGATAATTTCAACGAATATATATATATATATATATATTATATATATATATGTTTTTCAAGTGTTTCAGAGAACTTGGAAGTTAATTAAGTGTGCGTTTTAGAGAGAGAAATAAATGGAATGGATAGAGCGGAAAAAGAGAGGGAGAGAAGAGGGTATATATAGATAGAGAAAAGAGAAGTTAGTTTGTCGTTTTATGTAGAGGAAAGGAAGGGAAGGGAAGGGAAGGGAAGGGAATACGTTGGAAGAAGAAGAATGCTTTTGGGGAGAAGAACTTGGAGCCATGTACGTGAGAAGAAGCTTCGGTCGATGACGTCAACACATACATTTTTTTTTTTTTTTTTTTTTTAAAAGAGTAGATGTCTTAAATGAATTCTAAATTACAAAAGATATCTTTAAAACAATTCATATCTAGACTAATTTTTATTCGAATTAGAGAATTAGTCGAGATTTGAACAGTTATATATATAAATTGAGATTTGAATTATCAACTTCACTTAAGACAGAAGAGTTAGGTCTCGAAGTTACCTTTAAAACATATTTACATTTATATAATCTTCAATTAAATTGATTAGATCTCTTATAAAAAAGTAAATTTTAATTTTAAATTTTATATAATATATATATATATATTCAAAATTTTAATTTTCTTTTAAATTAGAAGTGCTTCAAAGTATAAGGTTTCATATATATATATATATACATTCCAAATGACTAGGCATTCTTGGTCTTACTTCAGAACAATTAAGGATGTCCTCAACTATGGAAAGTCAAACGAGAAAAGAAGAATACCGTTGAAGGATAATCATAATATTTTATTTATTTGGAAAAATTCTATTTAAATTTTTGTGACAATCAAAACAGTAAAATTTTATACAATTTTTTTGTTCACTCATTTTTTAAAATAACTTGAGAGAGAAACAAAACACTCTCTCTCTCTCTCTCTCTCTCTCTCTCTCTCTCTCTCTCTTATATATATATATATATATATATATCTTTAAAAAATATATGGTGCAGGTGCAGGTACAGGAACTGGGATTGGAGTTCAAGAAAGGCATTAAATTTTGGTTGGAAAGCAAGAAAGTAGTTTTTTTTTTTTTCTTCTTTAGAACCCGTGAATGTTGCTTTTGCTTGTGTTCCAAGGATAAAATTTTGGGATCGTAGAAAAACTTGTACCCGCAATTTGCATGCTTATTTTTGGATTCACATGATTAATTATATACATAATAAATGTTATATGAATAGCAAATTAGTTGTCACTCTTCAAATTTTGGCACAAAAATCAACAAATATAATGTATTTATATCATCATATATGCAACAAGTTCTTTTCCTCCCCAAATGATAATTGAAGAAACCACGAGAGTTGTGGCGTGTTGGTTACTTACTTTGTCTTTTAATTATGAGGTTGAAAGTTTGAACCTTATTCATGAGAATAGAGTACTCTAATAAAAGAATACTTTTTACGAAAAGAATTAATCATTGTTGTCAGTAGTGGATACTTTTAATTAGACAAAATAATAATAATAATAATTTAGAAAATTTAAGAATATATAAATATATAATATATATTTAAGTACTTCAATTATTTATTAAAAGATTATTGTGTTTAAGATTATATATAAATTATTTCAATTTAAGATTATATGTTTTCTTATTGTGTCAAACTGTGACAAATATAATAGATGGGTTACATAAAGGTTGACGTAGTCCTGAGTCCTGCTGACTCAGGAGCCCAGCAGATGCATGCAACTGCCTGCCTCCCTGCCTTTAATTACTACCTGAACTACAAATAGCCCATTAGTATTATATTATATATATATATATATATATATATTAATACTATAATATATATTACGTTCTATTTGACGTGGTCTAATCATCACGGACTAAAGCCGCTCCAAATACGAAAATTCTCAACTTTAATCAAAAAAAATATATGTACTTTACGTTTCGAGTAACTTAAAATTGAGTCATATTAGATTTCTTTTCGATGAAAAATTCTCTCAAATATTTATTTTTTTACATGTAATATTTTAACTCGAGACCTTGTTTAAGTGAAATTAAACTCCTTCCATTTATACTTACAAATTATTAAAAGTTATGATAGACTTGTATATAAATAGATAAAAATTATTAAAATGTTATTATTTCTATAAAAATATTGAATATAATCAATAAATGTATCATCATAAAATTTGTAAAATGTATTTATAAATGATTATAAATAACTTTTACGTCCACTATAATTAAACCATCATCATCAATCAATACTCTTCATTTAAATAAGTGAAATCAAGAAAGGAATTGAATTTATATGTATGTGTATTTATAAACACATACTTATTAGTGTTTTGAATTATTAATACATGACAATATATCAAATAAAAAGACTTTTTCATAATGAGTGAATTATATATATATATATATATAATGTCATTTGACATAATTGACATAATAAATTAACAGACCATTTAATTAAAACTTGGTAGTGAAAATCCAAAGAGAAAAAGTTTTAAACTTAAATAATTAATGAAGTCTTCTTCCTCTTCCCACTATATATATATATTATATTAAAAATGTTTGGATTGTCGGGTCATGAAAATGGTCTTTCTCTCTTCTCACAGTTACTCAAAGAAATGTGGAAAATGTCAATGTGAAGAATTAATTGTATTAAGTCACTAATTTCTTTGTCTTACATAATAAAGCCAATAGGAAGAATGTAATTTCCTGTGCTCAATAATACATACATATATATATATATATATATATTATTTCATTAATTACATAACCAATTTCTTTGACATTGTCCAATTTCAATCAATTCTGCTTCTATTCTTGAGTGATTAGATTTAATATATACTCAACCGATAAACTAATCTTATTTGTAATCAAAAAGTTATATGTTTGAGTAAGTAATTTTGAAACTTATATAAAGAAAAAAAAAACGCAACAAGTAAATATATATATATCTATAATTATAGGTATGCTTTGTCAAGTTTTCAAACAATTAATATATATATATCTATATAAAATACATAATACTTCTCCTTTAAAACGTGTTAATATATATTAAAAATGACTCAATTTTATTTATTTTAAAATAATATGAAAAATTATTTTAAAATTATTAAAATAATATTGTATTCTAAAAAAGGGAAAAATTAACGATTTATTGAAAATTTATGAGGCAATAGATTAAGCAGAGTAACTTTAGAAAAGTCTTATGCTAATTTTAAGACATTGACATAAATATCTTTAAGACATCTAAAACAAAAATAATTTTATAATTTTTGGAAGGAACTAATTACATATGTTTTATATCAAAAAATAATTTTATTTATTTATTTATTTTTTTTGTTAAAAAATTAAACTTAATTAATAAGTATTAGATAAATAATATTACGTAAAAGTAAAAAAAAAAATATTAATTGTTATAACTTGGAGTCCCACATAACTCATCTAGGAGAGCTTATTAAGTAGGGTTAGTAATCATTTACTCAATGACGTGTTTTAAACTCTTAGAGTCCATCTAAAGTGGGTCAAAGTATGATGAGAGAATGCATTATTAATTGGAATCTCACATTACTCGCGTAAGAGAATTCTTATTAAGAGTCGAAGCTTCGTTTTAAATATGTAAAATCTATCTAAAATAGATAATATCATTGAAAAGTTTATAATAATTTCTAAAAAAAAAAAAAAATGATAAATTTTAGCAAGGACAAGGTCTTCTCATTGCACACGAATGTAACCGACCAAACCCGCATGAGGTTACGTAATCCGAACAGCTGCTTAACTCATTTTGCATGGCCCAAAGATTTTGTAACAATTTTACTTACGTAACATTTTTTAATTTTTAATTTATGATATATTTTCACATTATTATATCTCAAAATTATTAATTGCATCTTAATATAAATTTAAATTCATATTTTTAAAAATAAATTATATGATTTTCTTTAATATACTCTCAAGATTACAAAATTATATATATAAAATATATCCATGATCCCCCTCATAGAAAAAAATCAAGCCAAAGTTCATTAGTCAATAAAATTGTCAATAATTTCAATGACAATATAAAAAAAAAAATCCGAATATATATTTAACATGATTCAAAATAATGAAAATAAGAAATAAATTACATATTAAAAATATATAAATTATTACATAAATTGCATTAAATCTTTTTACTTCTATACAATATATATCTATAATTATGCCCTAGTTTAGGGCGGGAGAGTTACACTAATATATAAAATCGAAGCAAGAAAATCTATAGGTTTAATTTTTCCTTAATGAAAACAAATGTACGTATTAGCAAACAAGATTAAATCTTTAATCTTTCTTAACAAGTAATCTGTGATCATGCATGACGCAGCAATGAGACCAAACTACCGACTAAATTAATATTAATGCTTTATTATAATTAACGTTGTCTTACATTAATTCATCATCATGTTACACTGATCCTTTATGAAACCCTAAATCATGTAATATTATAGTGTTCTCATTCATACACAAATTAATTAATCTTCTGTACAAGTCGTGTACGTAAATATTGTAAAGATTAATCATGGAAAATGTGCAGAATTCAATCAGCTTGGAGTTTCAAACACTAATTATCCAATTAGTAAAATTCTAAGAACCCTAGCTATAGTATTTTATCATTTCATCTTTACAGAAAAGATAATTAATTACAATAGATAAGTTTGAAAAATTTAACTATTATATATATATATATATATTATAGTGACACCAACAATCTCTTAGTCCAAACAAAACCAGCTTCATTTCTTTCTTATGTGTCTTAATTTTAAATTAGTCAAAGCTCACAATCGGATAAAAATTAGAGGCGATTTTTTAATTAAGAAGATGTAAACATGGCAAAATATTTCTAAGAATGGTAATTATAGCAACTCTAAGTAAATTAATTAGTTGATTATCATCTGCAACCGATCAGTAACTTCTTCTGGTGCATCAGCTAGCTTCTTATAAGTAGTAAGTTACTGTATCACAAAAGAGTACATCCAAAGGGATCAAATTAAGATGGAAAAGAACATACATATATATATATATGTATGTATATATACTTTGCATATAATTATATATATAGGTTTTGAAGTTAAATATTGTGAAAAATTCAAGAAGTCAATGGTCAAGACCACCTGAGAATCTGCTTAGGTAATGTATGCAAATACAAATTGATTACTCATACCAACAATTCATTAATTTAAGTGACAAAAAATTTAATTATAACTCGGATAACGGAAGATTTTTAGAAATATTTATATACATATATATATATATATAAAACTCATCTTGTTTTTCCGTTTGATAAGGTAGGACTTTGGAGCAAAAGTACAAATTCTGGAATTTCAAAATTTATACACAAAAATTAAGACTTGATAAACCCTAGTGATGAGTAATTATGACAATGATGGGAAACTAATTAGCTAATATACCAGATTTTTTGCCTGCGTCAATTTAGTATATGTACAGTGATCGATAATTTATTAATTGGGAGATGGAGGTAGTGATTATGTTTGACAAGCTAATTTAGTATATATATTTAATAATTTGTGTAACAAATTGTCAATTAATTTCTTATTTATTGTTTGACCTATCTAATTTAATTTAATTTGATGGCGACTATATATAATTTTACAAGGAATTTGTTTCTAATCACGATCAAAAGGTTTTACATATGATTCTTTTTTGGTAATTACGTATTCTTATTGATTAATTCTGAAAAAATTCATAGGAAAAGACTCTCAAAACTACGGTACATATATAACTAAAAATGTTGTATAAAGCCGTCATTGGTGTGACTCTCTTTACTTAGGTTAGAACCTAAGTAAAAAAAGTCACACTAACTAAACTATTATCTATTATATATCACGATTTTGTATAAGATTATATGTCGATTTAATATATTCAATAAATTTATAAATTTATAATACAGTATATTCTATATATGATTTTTTCAATAAAAATTTGTGTTCGATTTACATGTGAGATTCATATAGTTACTATTCAAATCTTGTTTAGATACCCGTGGTCTGAAGCTAATATACATACATATACTATATATATATGCGAGCTGAGGTAAACGCAATTAATCGAGATTGTGGTGAAATCTTGACAATATTTATTATATGAAACAGAAATGAAAATTCTGAGTATTCCATAAAAAAGACAAGAGGATAAGTATAAATTGATCATGTCTGAAAAGATTACGCATACGCAGGAAACAAAAAAATCTAATTTTTATAAAATTTAATCTTAGGATATAACAAACTTTCTGCTACTTTGTCAAGGAATATCGTATAAAGTGTGTGTAGGGAAGGAAGAAACAGATCAATTCTGCTGTCAGCCAAAAAAAAAAAAAAAAACGTTTTTGTTGCTTAATTAGCATCGGAAATATTTGGAGAAAATGAAATTAAACTTAATTTATGGAAATCTTAAACTTATTCAACTAGGATATTTTGTATATAATTATAATTAATCTGCTCCTTTGACCTCCTACAGAATCCTGCTGCGAAATCTTTGACATATGCGAGGATTATAAAAATAAAATAAAAAAATGAGGTAAAAGACCAAACAAATAATATAATATATATATATATATATATATATATATATATATATATGCACTTCAAAATCTTCCGTTACATTCTCCTTACATTTCGTCTTATAACAATACATAATAATAACACTTATTATATTTGTATTAGTGTAACATAATAAAAAGTGTAATAGGAGATCCCTAATCTATATATATATATATATATATATATATATATATATATAATCTTCTATTACATTTCTTTTTTTTTTTTTTTGGTAAGCTTCTATTACATTTCTTATTACACTTTATATTATAATATTATAATCGTAACAAGTGTCATCATCTTATTGATTAAATTACGACACTTGTTACATTTGTATCAGTATAACAAATAAAATGTAACAGAAGAGTCATAACTTATATATGTATACATATGCTCAAGATCTTTAGTTATATTTCTTGTAACAAAATAGCGTAACAAAGACTATATCATCTTATTGATCAAATAACGACATTATTATAATATCAAGAGTGTAATAAAGATCTCTAACCTATATATATATATATATAACTTGAGATATTTTATTTTGTAAGGAATTAATATAGTTTTGAAAGTCCAGAGGCAATGGAAAGACAAGAAGATGGAGTGCAGCTAGAAGTTTGTGATCATAGTACGAAAACGACTATATATATCTCCAAATATCTATTAATTAATGTCTCCACCAAAGGAAAAGGTTTTTGTCCTTTTTTTGAATATATCTCTCTTCCACCATTGTTATCCGAATGAATTGTTTTTCCAAATATCAGATATATTATATATATTATACATATATATCATATATGTATATAATCGTGGTCTTCGAATATTCTTTTTCCGGCCGTTATATTTTTATTAAATAAGATTCTGCAAACCGAACAGTGATGAAGTAATGCATAAGGTGAGAGAGAAATCTGAGTAAGAAAAGATATATCTATCTTTAAGTAATATATATATATATATATATATATATGTGTGTGTGTGTTTATATAATTCTGGGTTAATTAATTAGATCATATACCGTAATCATGCATCCTTGGATTTATATGTGGTTCTTTCCTTTAAAGGAAATCATTAGAATAAAACGTTAGTCATTTCAAAGGTAAATTAAGATTTTCTGACGATATGAGAAGGCGTCACCCTAACTCTAAAATTCTCGACCTCTTATAACATTTACAATGCACTTTACTTTGGATTCTCCTTCTTTACTCCGCCTTTTCTGCAACACATTTGAGATATGTGTTGATTTTTTACATTAATTTTTTTTATGAGTTTACTTATTAAAATTCAAACAAATTGTTTTTTTTTTAAAAAAAAAAGTCTTTTTAAAAGTAAAATAATATTTTCTTAAAAAAAAAAAAAAATTATATACACTACCCCGTATTAACAAATATTTTATTTAAATTTTAATGGTAAAACTCATAAAATTTAAACAATTTAAAGATTAATTGAATTATCCCTTAAAAAAAAATTCTAAGAACCATTTCCATCAATTACTCATAGTATAGGACTAAACACAATAAAATGGGATGAATCAATCTGATCTGAGACACTTTTAATACTCATTTCCAAATTCCAAATTCATAAAATTTCAATTCGAGATATTTATTTGTTAGAAAAAAAAAAATCCTAAATTTTTTGTCACTTAATTTTTTTTTTTTTTTTTTTTTTTTTTTTTTTTTTTTTTTTTTTTGGTAATTTATTACTTGAATCCTTTTCAATATTTTTATATATATATATATATATATATATATATTTGGTGTAATTTTCAATTTTTATTTAAAATTAGCAATTGAAAGGAGTAATAATTTTTTGGGCTTTCGTGGGAAGCAATTAATCTAATGGTACAAAGAATACGGATGTAGGCCGAATTACTTTCCGAAGTTAATTATTTCTTACCTTTAGCCCGTTCTCCAAGTAAGGTCTACACTTACTAAAAACATAAGGAATTCCTATTGGGCTTATCTTTATTTTATTTTTATTTTTTCTAAATCCACGAAATTTTTTAGATGAGTCTCAAACTATTTATTTTAGGTGGTATCTCGGGCTCTTCCGGTTCAGACTAATCCACCCAGGAAGGCCCAACAGTGCGGGTATACCGCACTTGTGAATATATCTCGAACTGTGGAACCCCGGGTGAAGTTTAAATTCTTAACCTCTTGACAAGCCAGGAGGTAAGGGAGAAACTCCTAGGCCAATGGTCATGAGAGATTTGAACCCTCAACTTTTTTGTTGAGGGAGAGACTCTTAAATCATTAGGTCATGAGAGAAACTTCATATGAGTTTCAAACTATAAGAGAACAGTTTTTAGCCAAATTCATATTTATACTAATCTTCAATTAAACTGAGTTAGTCCCTTATATAAGGAAATTGTGACATCAAATTTTAAATTGTTACATATGTGAGTAGGGATTCGATTCAAATCCTAAGTCAAGAGAGTCATTACCAACTCATCTTCACCTTCGAGTTCTTATCTTTATTTATTTATTTATTTTTGAACTAATTCAAGAAATATGAGTTACTAAATTCTTAATTAACACAATAAGAAAATGTATTGTATTGATTATTCTTAGTTTTTTTTTTCATTTCTATTATTACCTCGAGAATTTCAACTCCAACATGATTTAAACTCTTGAAATTTACATTTTAAATAATTACCGCTTTCCATTAAACTACATGGTGTACATAGATCCACAATCCCTTAATCAAACAATTATTTATTTTTAAAAATAAATAATTATTCTTTAATATTATTATTATTATTATTATTATTTGATGGGAAATTTGTCGTCGTCACTATCTGACGTAACTCAGATGCATTGTTTACGAAAGGTAATTTTATTTTAATAGAATAAATAAATTAAAATATATATAAATATATATATTGTGCAGCCCGACATAGATCGGGAGAAAGACGAATATGGAAGTTCATAGAGATTCTCTGGAGGCTGCGGTCATCAACTAACTCACCATTGATGCCCCAAACTGCATAATTCAACTTTATCACATTAAATCATTCAACATTTCTTTCCTTTTCTTTAAAATAATATATTATATATATATATATATAATATAAAAACCCTTTGATTTAATAATTGTGACTGCTGAGTGTTGTCTCTAAAATTAGTGTTAAGTTCATGCTTACAGCATATATACATATGCAAGAAATGTTTGCTTAGCCATTGATGTGGATAAATCCTCTTTGTTTTCCCTGCTTGCTTTGAGTTTATTAATATGTTTATGTATTTTTCTCTTTAATATGTCGTTATTTTATGATTATCTAATTTTAAAAAATGTTGAGCTAAAATATTTAATTTAAAAGAAATTTATGTGAGTAAAATAAAATTAAACATACGAACAATATACTAAAAAACAGCAAAATCATCCTATTTATATCTTTAGTATTTCAGCTATATATTTTCTTTTTTGTTTAAGCATCCGGTATTTGAACCCACACGGGCAGACTAATCCGGATTCGGCCTGGGGTGCTCTCGCAGAGTCCAACTCTTACTCGAGGGTGAAGGTCTGGCCCAGAGCTTTTTAAAATGGTGCTAACCACCTCCGGGAGATTCGAAACCTTGACCATCCAGGAGAAGCATTAGGAGTCCGCTTACCAACTCTCTCAAGCTGCTGGGTTGTATTTTAGCTATATTTTATGTGTAAGAAAGGTTGGAATTCATCTTTTTTCTTTAATGGCAAATTAATTGATGATGAACACATTAGAAATCTTAAAGAGAGTTTATAAGAAATACAAAATACAAACACAAGGTTCGGATCTAGATTTAGATTAAGTACACAACTTAATTCTTCTAAAAAGAAGAAAGAATGACAAAACTATATCTTTAAAGATTCAAAAAGAGATCTCTTGCATATGTGAGAAAATGACAAAACTCTCTCTTGATGAAAAAATCGCAAAAATAAATAAATAAATAAATAATGATGAAGAGGGCTCTAATAAGCAAAAGCAAAAAGATGAGGAAGAGAGAGAAAGAAGAGGGGCCGCTTCCATCCTTTTAGGGACTATATATATATATATATATATATATATATATATATATATATATATATATTTATTCATCGACTAATTCGAAAAGATATGAGGGAAGAGATTTAAGACTATAATATATAACTTAAAATTGTGGTATAAAATTGTCATTAGCATGTGTTTGAAAGTCAAACCAACATATATATATATATATATTTTTTGCTTAAGCATCCGGTATCCGAACCCACACGGATCGACTAATCCGGATTCGGCCTGGTGTGCGCTCGTAGAGTCCAACTCTTACTCAAGGGTAAGGGCTTGGCCCAGAGCTTTTTTAACGTGGTGCTAACCACCTCAGGGGGATTCGAACCCTCGGTCATCCGCCCCGAGAGAAGTATTAGGAGGCGCTCAACTGCTGGATTACCAACATATTTTTCGCAAAGGTTAACCAACATATATTTTTTTTTTTTGGTAAATGGTTAACCAACATTGGGGACTATCACCTTTTCACTAGGAACTATATATTATTAACCTTATTTTAAACAATTAACCGTTTATTTAACTTTTGTTAAAAAATTCTAACATAAATAAATACAATTTCGATATTTTCTAATCAAACAGAAGACAGAATCTAATAAATGATATTTCTCCTTTCTTTTCTTTTTTTTGGCATTGATAATCATCAAGACAAAATAAGGAAGCAGACAAAGTGCAGCCATAGTTTACTAAAATATTCACAACTTGGAACTACTTTAATCTTTAAAAATCTATTCTTTTTTTCCCACTTCTTAGAGTTGTTTGAAAAAATCAAGTCAAAGATATATAATACCTTAATTAATTATAGAAGGATAAAATAAATTACAAGAATTTCCTATGCAACTTCCTTTTTGTACACGTTTTTTTACATCGAACAACAATTTGCAATCAGAAAAAAGTTTTTTTTTTTCCCTTTTTATTAAAAAAAAAAAAAAAAAGGATTTCCATTTTCCCTGGTTTATTTTTTATACAGTGTGCACTATTTTTGTTTTCTCGTACATTTTCAAGAAAAAAAATATATAAAAATAATAATAATAGATAGACTCAAACATTGTGGTGTGACCGCACGTGTTGGTTGATTTGGCATATAGCGAACGCTCACCGGCAACCGGTTGTTGTGTTGCTATTTATGGAAAAGAATGTCTAAGGTCAATTTTTTGACCGTTTGGACCACTTCAAGGTTTCCATATTAGTACATTTTGTTTTGGGGTCTCTTGTTTTTTTAAAAAAATCTTCAAAAAATGTGATTATTTTTTTATTTTTTTTTCAAATTAATGTAAGTTTATTTTGTCAAAGTATTTTTTTTTTTTTAAAGTAAAATATTTAAGGTTTACTTTAAAAAAATAAATTTTTTTTTTAAAAATAAAATATTTTAGATCTACTTTGACAAATAAATAAAAAAATAATCAGATTTTATGAATATTTTAAAAAAGGAACACTATTTTAGGTAAAGAATCTTTTTGTTTTGTATGTCTCTTTGTCTGTCCCGCCAACCACGAGTCACCCCATCCTCTCATCTTAAAGGCCGGCCGTATCTGATTGCTGCTCCCAAACTGCATTCCCTCTTTCTCTTTTACCTTAAGAAGCTAAGATACAATCATACGATATATATATATATATATATATATATATATATTAAAGATTTTCTACTTTCACTACAAATGGAATTTATGACTTTTTAAAATTATAAGTTATATGTTTATTAATTAAAAAATTACGTTTTCAAATATGACTCGAATTTAAAATAAGAAAAAATGTTTGTTTTTATTTAAATTTTGAACGGAGAACATACTATAATGATAAAATTTGTATTAAGCATCTACTATACATACTATTTTTTAAATAAAATTGTATTTAGATAACAACACTATATATATATACTTTTCTCATTTTGAATTTACTAAATATCCAAATACACTAAAAGGTACTTAGATCTGTTCTAAAAAAGTAAAGGGGGGGGAGATTAGTCAATTAAAAGGAAATTACTGCATCATTTTCTAAACACATTTCAACATTTGACCAAACATGATAATTTTAAAAATATATATATTAAAAATCTTTTCGTGCACTCAGTGTCGGAGAGATTATTGAGCAATTATTAAGTATGAGTTTAAAATCTTTTACTTAATAAAGCATTTTAAAGTCGTGAGATATAATAGAAAAATATTAATATCATATATGCGTGCATTATGTGTCTCAATTCTCTTTTATATTACAGACTAGAAAGAATATATAACTTAATTGATAATAATTTTACTTATAATTCAAAAAACTATGAGTTTTGTTTTCACCCAAAAAGATAATAATAAAAAATCACTTCATGACCAATCTAACCACAATATGAATATTATTCCTACCTAAAACAATTACCACCAATAAAAATCATACAAAAGAGATGACAAAGAAGGGAGATTATATTATTTGAGAAAAAATCATACATATACATAATGCATGAATGTAGTCCATTTACAAATGTATCAATCAAATCCAAGAACAAAGTTTTCTTATGTTATAAAATTGTAGGCCAAAAAGGAAGAATTTTTAAAAAAAGTAAAATAAAAAGGGCCCTCAGGTGTTTTAGATATAAGGAGAAATTTCTTTGAAGGAGACATATACATATAACACACGCATGTATATATATATATATATATATATAAAGGAAAAGCGATACTATATATATATATATAGAGAGAGAGAGAGAGATTAAAGTAGCCCACTCCATGAAGAAAAAAAAATAATAAAAATTGAAGAGAAAATTAATTAATTAGTTGGAAGGAAGATAGAGTGTGACTGAAGAATTTTATCAAGAAATTGACTTTTATATGTAAAAGACATATATCCATGAAAGCTCAGCCTTAGTGTCCAGAAGCAATGTACCCATTATTATTATTATACACTAACTTTTTTTTTTATTATTATATTTTTATTTTCTTATGTGGAATTAATTTACACCATTATTTTTATGTTTAGCCAAAATAGATTGCACTTTCCATGTAAACAAAACAAGATATATATATATATATATATAGGGAGAGAGAGAGAGAGAGAGAGAGACTATACTATCTATGTGATGACATAATATTATGCCATTTATAATAGATTGAATTTGTTTCTTCTTCTTTTTTCTTCTTTTTTTTCTTTCCCCCCTCCTTTTTGGTTAAATATCCAATGTTTTATATATATATATATATATATATATATATATATATATATTGTATTTCTCTTCTTAGTTGAGGGGAAGAATTTTTGTTAGCATCTAAAAATTAAATTAATAGAGAAATTTAAAATAGTAATTTCAAAAATAAAATTTGAGACTTCATCTTTACTTTAAAAAAAAAAAAAAAAGAAAAAAAATTTAATTGACAAAATAAGGTTAAATTTATATATTTATAATATAAGTGAGAATGCTACAAATAATTCTTGTATAATATCAAGTTACGAGTGTAAAACTACTTGATCATATATTACACACGAACATACTAAACGATGCTATAATAAGTATGTTGTAGAAATTTAATCGGGGTTAGTGGTTGTTTACTTGTTCCTTAACTATAAGATTAGAAATTTGATTCATGTCTATGCAAATAGATCACATTTCATATCAAATTATTAACCTTCAATGGGAGAGCACTCGCAACAAAAGAAATTAGTCATTACCGTTGACAGTAGATACTTTTAGTTGACAATATATATATATATATATATATATATATATATATATATATATAAGAGAGAGAGAGAGAGAGAGAGAGAGAGAAAATAATTGATGCAGTTCGACCAATGTAACCAACTCTATTGGCATATAGAGAAGGAGCAGGTTACATCTCTTAAATTATGTTGTATATAGTATTAAATAATATAACATAAACAAAGAAAAAATAAACTATTAACTTTCAAATGCCTTTTTTCTTCTTAATTTATTTTCTCAACAAAGAAAAAAACAATCAAGTATAATTTCGTTAAATTATATAAATTTTAAATCAATTGACAAAAACCCTAATACAAATTTTTATCATGTAGATATGAAATATAATAAAAGATTAAATCAACAAGTTATTGGTCAAAATAATATCTCGAGTTCTATCCATAGTTGTGACGGATACTGTGGCAAATATTTACTTCAAGATGCGAAGGAGTTGTTTGCGAAACAGACTCGATGGCAAGAGTTCTTGGCAGAATTTGATTTTGAGTGGGTACATAAACCAGAGAAGAACAACTTGATGGCAAATGCGTTGAGCGGAAGAGTCTCGTGCATGACCCTTGCTACAATTTCAGTGGTGAAGTCCGATTTTGTGGCGAGAATACGTGAGTATGCTCCTAATGACTCTACTTATCTTAAACTAATATCTTTAGAGCAGGATGACATTATGAGAAGATATTGACCCGTTGATGACATGTTGTATGCCAAAGGCAGATGAGCTTATGTCCCTAGCGAAGAATTGAGACGGATGTTATTTAAGGAAGCGCATGACTCAGTATGGGCTGGTCACCCTAGCATAGAAAGGACCGGATCGTTGTTGTTGTGCATGGAAGTTTGAATATTAATTGAGAGAACTTTTCTTGAACATTGTTTAAACTTATGGTATTTGATAGTCAATTTAAAGTTCTAATTAATTCAAAATTGAAAGTGTAACTAATTTTTTTTTTAATATAATCAGAATTATACTAAATAATTGATATAAATATTGTTAAATCATAATCGACACAAACTTACAAGTCGAATGTGACATACATAGTGTAAAAAAGTTTTTTTTTTTTGTGTGTGTGTTTAATCTTCGATATTAATCACTTTAAACTTTAACTAATCTAAAATCAAAGTATAATTAAAATATTTCTTTTAATATAAAAATAATATCAAATAATTTATATAAATATATATATTAAACAATGAGCTTACAAATATGGAAAGTGTGAAAAGGTTAATAGTGAAGAACTGTGGTAGGGTGACTTGCTGAAGACGTAAATATACATCATTAGCCCATAATATCAAAGCTTTGAAATAAAATTAAACCAACAGTCCTAAAACAGGACAAAAATCGTTGCATAAAAAAGACTTCATTGAAGTCAAAAGCCAAACTTAGGAAGGTTTCATCCTCCTTCTGTTTACTTATGACTCAATCCTTATTGTATCAAATTAATCCCCACGTGCTCTTATTTATATATATATGTATATGTATATATCAACTTGCAAAAATCTTTTGCCTCTGTTAATTAGTTAGAAATTTCAACGAAGCTATCAAACTATAAACCTCCATCCTTTTTCATAAAAATTATTCCAAGAAAAAACATGATTTGAATTCTCTCTATATATATTATATAATAAAATCAAAGATTTGTATGCACATGCATGAATCTTGTTTTCAAAATTTCCCCTATTTATAAACCTCTTAATTTCCCCATTCGGAGCGTTCCAAGTTTAATTCTTTTTGTGTCTCTTAGCTCTCTGTTTTATATAATAATAAAAAAAAAAGGGTATAATAAAAAATGATGCAAGAAAATGTAGATTACGAAGCAGATATGGCACTTCTTGATTCAATAAGGAGTCATTTGCTAGAGCCAGAGGAATTGTCTCTGTTTGATCCTCCGGCTATGTATTCTCCGGGAATGTATGGCGGCGGTGGCAGCGGTACCTTTCTTCCTTGTTTAACTAACAAATGGGAATCGGAAAATATGATTCTCTACAGTGGTTTGCTTAACGGTGCTACCAACGTCATCGACGGGTGGCTGACTTCATCAGTTCCTTCAACAACCGCCGCCGCCACTAATGTAACTAATTCTACTACTACAGTAATCAAGGTGGAGGCGCCGGAATCACCTGCAGAATTTCAGCCACCGAGTGTTAAAAAAATTCCGGCAGTGAAGGTGTCGACGTCGGAGCAACCAAAAATATATGGAAAGCACTATAGGGGTGTAAGAAGAAGGCCGTGGGGAAAGTTCGCGGCGGAGATAAGGGATCCGGCTAAAAATGGGGCACGAGTGTGGCTAGGAACATTCGAGACGGCGGAGGATGCAGCATTAGCGTACGATCGAGCAGCGTATCGGATGAGGGGTTCACGTGCATTGTTGAATTTCCCATTGAGGATTAATTCCGGAGAGCCCGAACCGGTTAGGGTTACATCGAAGAGGTCTTCTTCTTCGTCGTCGTCACCGTCGCCGTCTTCGAAGAGGAAGAAGAAGGTGGAGGTGGTGCAGCAATCAGCGCCGCCAGCAGTGCCTGCTGTGGTGATGATGAGTAGTGGAGTAATGGAAAATGTACAAATTGACTCGTCTTCGAATTGTTCATATGTGGAACAGATGTTCCTCAGAGCAACTGGATGGTGACATTCATTTTATTTTATTTTTATTTTTTTCAAATTTTTTTCGACCTTGAATATTTGGAGAAATGATACTTGAAAAAGAAATGATTATACGATGAAATTCCAATACTTTCGATTTTTCTTTTTCTTTTTCTTTTTCCTTTTAAAAGTATTGATCATGCGAAAATATATAGCATTGGAATTACATTAATATCTATAGTTTTTTAGGATTATGGGAAAGAATTTTTGAAGGTTTTAAACATCTTCAATTCAGTTCTTGAATTGCATTTTTATAGAAGGCTCCATTGATCAAGTGTGCCCTACAAGATGTCACGTGTTAGAGAATGTATTATCGGCATTGTCTCTTCAATGATAAAGACATAATGGATTTTAGAAATCTCCTTAGAGTACTAAGAATCTAGAAGAAATGTTTCTTGCTTGCTCTCTCTGAGTGCAGAATATGCTTAATATAAAGGTAAGAGAATAATGGATATTTGTGAGTGTTGTGCATGTATTATTGTTTATATTTGAACATCATATCGATCAAAGTCATTTAATGCTCTTATACTAGAATGTTATTTGTAAGAAGTAATACCATTTACATGATCTCTTTAATTGAATCCAAGTAAAACGAAGTGAGTCCTAAACCATTCCATATGGTGTCCACCTCGAAATGTCCTACTTCATCATATCACTTCGGTTCCTTTCAAGATATTTAAACGATGAAATTGAAATTGAGAGCGTACTTGGCATTATACTTGGCATTATAATGGTTGGGAAAATTTATGGACATGAAATAATTGGAGAGATATGGTGAAGCGAACTTTTGATGCCGGAATTCATCATGGTCGCAAGAAAAGGTAATTATGGAAATAATTAATAGCAATAGAAATAAGTATGATAATAATTAATTTATCATAAAAAAGTATTTATGTGATAAAAAATATATTATGACTTAAAATAAAAGAAAAATGGATATTAGAATATGGTACAAGATAGAAGCAATTTTTACAAGTTGAAATATATTATTCCTTCAAATTATTATTAATTTTATTTCAACAATATCAAATAGTTGTAAATATATATATAATATATACATATTAGTTTGATCAAGATATGTATTGTCGGAAACAATGACTAATCTCTTTTGTTGCAAGTACTTTCTCATTCGATATAAATAATTGACCATGAAATATGTGACTATTTTCATAAATAAATTTCAAACTTCCAAGTCGAGATCAAGAGTGTTATATATATATATATATATATATATATATGATCATCACAAGATATTTTGAGCCCTAATTAAATGTTGTCTCTAGAAGCTTGAGATAATTTGTCACTGCCAAAAGTTCTTTTATTTGTATATATATACACATATATATTCATAATTAACTCAAAATAAAGAATCAATCACTTGTCCAAATATGTATATATACACATATATTCATAAACCACAATTAAATATATCTTAAAACATTTTGACATGCTTCCAAATTTAAATCATAATAATAATAACAATGGGACAAATTTAATCATTCAAAATAGACACCAATAATGAATGACGATGATCATACATATATCTTTAAATTAATCAATAATTTAATAATAAAATATAACTCAATTATTAATTACATATCAATATTTACGATTAAAAAATTATGAGTTTAAATTATATGACAATAAATGTTATCTGAAAAAAAAAAAAAAAAAAAAAAAAAAAACCACAAAGGGGGGGTTGGGGTGTAAAGGTAGAGAAGTTGTAAAGTTTGCCTATTGGTTATGGAAGAAAATTGATTTTAGTGCCTTTGCTTTGTTTGCAATTTGTAAATACTTATATAATATATACGCATTTTATTATATATATATATATATATATATATATATATAAGAAGGAGGGTTCCCGACAGTTGCATGATTCAGAGTCTTCATATTCCAAACGAAGAAAAGTTGCATCCTCATCTATCCATTTCTTAATTTGACTTCAACGAAAGAGAAAAAAGAAAATGACATTTTTGTACTTTAAACTTCGACAGCAGCAACTACTTGCGCTACTGATTTTTCAATTTTTTTTAAAAAATAACGCAGCAGACTGCCCCCTGGATCTTACTCCTTTGAGCTTATCAATTGAGCTACACTTCATTGACTGATTTTTCTCTTCTAAACACAAAAATTTCAACACACCAGAAAAATAATAAGTAACGAATGTTTAGAGTTTTACTAGGAAATTTGATTATTTTAGTCACTCAATTATGGTTCTTTTTCTTTTTCCAAAAACTGAAATTGATTCTTTTTTATTTGTTTTTTAAATGATCATTTAATTTGGCTAAATTTAAACGTTTTTCTAGCTAAAATGGTCATATTTAAAGTAAAAGAAAGATTTTATAAAATATTTTTGCTTTAATTTGAATGCTATTTTCCTTCCAAAGTTGAAACTCAAGTAAATTTTATAACTTTCTTTGGCCAATTGCTAGCCTTCTTCTCCTCTTCCGTTCATTCGGCTAATAGAGAAACTTAGTCAAAACTCAGATTCTTCTTCTCAATTGTTATCTTTTTCTAATTAGATTGTATTTGAGATTTATAATTCGCTCAAGATCACATAGGTTGTTGTTGAAGGAATAACATGAATTCGAGCTCTCCTTAAATATGTGATTGGTGGTCAAAATATTATAGATATAGATATAATAGTTTTGTTGTTGTTTATATTTGTACTAGTATTTGACTACCTCTATTTTATTTTATTTTTTGTCACCACCTTATTTAGGTTGAATATTTGTATATGTTACTGTTATTCATTCATTTATGTGTAATTTTTTTTTTATTAATGAATATTTACTTTTAAAAAAATTATAACTTAGGGACTAAATTAGCTACCTTTTCTATTATAATATATATATATATATATATATATATATATATATATATATATATATATATATATATGTATGGTATAGTGACATGTAAGAAAAGCAAAAAGATGGAATATATCGAAATTATTTCTCCTACTACAACCTTTTTAATGACTATTTAACGTATATTTTGTCAAGAAGGCGTAACTCAGTTGGTAACAGTACCACTTATAATTTAGAAGTCATAAGTTCGAGACAAAATAAAAGTTAGAAATTTTTATTTTTATTTTTTTAAAAAAAATGTATTTCTTCCAGGTCGTTTTTGTTATTGGAAAATAGATATTTTGCAATTAAACGATCTTATTTTAACTTGGCCAACTCATTTTATAAATAAAATTATATTCTACTTTTATATATATATATATATACTTTACTTGAGTTACAATATTTTTACATGATTCAAGATGTGTAATGTATATATCATTTTGAAGGTATTTATTAATTTATTTATAAGTTGAGTATTATTAATTATATAATTACGTTACAAATTTATAAGTCTAAACTTGATAATATAATAAACTATTATTAGTATAGTAAAAACTAAAAAAATTTAAAAATAAAAGAAAGTACTCAAATATATATTAAAAATATCATTAAATTTTTTTTTTTTTTTTTTTTTTTTTTGGATAAATTTTTATTTCTTTTTTTCTAAAAATCAAATAATGAGAAACACTAACTATGTAATGGGCTAATAGCATTCCAATTTCAATAGCCCAATCCACAACCATTTTCTTGGGCCTTTGTTAATGGCTTCATGACAGCCCAATACTTAGTCCAGTATATATTTTTTAAGCATTTAACTTGACACAATTGAAAAGCTTATAACGAGTGTTAAACCAGGTCCAAAGATACTAACTCAATTCGAATAGAAATTAGTTTAGATCTAGACTCATCTAGATCATCTTTTGCCCTGATTAAAAAAAAGAAAGAAAAGATTATCAATTGTTGGTTGGTTCAGTGGTGCATGAGGACTGAGCTTGGTAGAAGGAACCACGGTTCGATGCCCACAACCGTGATTGAGAGGAGTTTAAAGCCGTAATTCTTGGATCTGCTCGAATCCGGATTAGTCGACCCATGTAGATTCGAATACCGAATGCTTTAAGCCAAAAAAAAAGAAAGAAAAAGATTCACTTCTTTTCAACTAACTTGTATACGTTACCTAAGAAAATTAGTAAAAAGTATACATCATTATGTTGTGTTCTTTTCCCCTTACGTTACCAAATTCAAACCCTACTTTGGATGAACATCTATCAAAACAATTTTATCGGTTTAAAACACATTAATTAAGTAAAATATTTACTTAATAATTACTCAATAATTTAATAGAAAAAAAATATAATTCTAAATTTAACTAGCGCTGAGGTTGGTCCGCCCCCACTTTTATGTACCGACAAAATGTTCCAGTTTCAAGAGATATATATGCATGAAAAAATGGAAAAATGAGAAAAACTGCAGCAGATCATACTCTTCCGTTTTTCCCCCAACACCAAAATATACGTGTCAAGCACCCAAATCCTCCATCTCATGCAGACTCCATCTTCCGACACGTGACACGACCATGCATGGCATCCCCATCTTCCTATGCAACCATTTTTTTCCTCTCTTTTTCTTTTATATTTATCACACACCTCTCTTCTCAATCTTGCCATATCTATCCTTCTGCTATAGGCCAAGATCCAGAGAAGAACATCCATTATTCATCCTTCCTTTCCTTTCCTTCCCTCTTCTCAACAAGATTTTTCATTGTTTCTGTACTGCTAAGTTATAGTTAAAGATGTCTTATAATCAGCAACCCCACCTTAACCAACCTCCTCAGTACGGCGGCGGTCGCCAGCAGCTGTCACATCAGGTGGCCAAGACCACCACTGCTGTCACTTTAGGCGGTTCACTGATGGTGTTGTCCGGACTGACACTGGCAGCTACAGTAATAGGTCTTGTTTTGGCCACTCCCTTGCTGCTCATCTTCAGCCCTGTTCTTGTACCTGCTGCCATAACCTTGTTCTTGATCTTTGCCGGGTTTGTGGCGTCAGGTGGTTTCGGTGCCACCGCTAGCTTCATTTTCTATTGGATGTACAGATACGCTACTGGTAAGCACCCGATTGGAGCTGATCAACTTGATAGAGCACGGGAGAAGATTGCTCATGCTGCTAGGGAAATGAAGGACAAGGCTGAAAATTTAGGGCATCAGACTCAACAGCAGATTAAGGGAAATGTGGATGGTTAAATTAAATATCTTCCTGAAATGTTGATGATCAAAGAGCTAGCTCGTCGTGAATGGCTGTGTCTTCTTCTTCTTCTTTAAGTTTTTCTGACTCTGGTTTTAATTTTCTTTTGTTCATCAAGCTCTTCTTTTTATTATGTCTTGCAAATAAGTGGGATTCATGTACTTGTTTTTCTGTATGAACTTCTGGGTTTTATTCGTCACTTTCTTTTTCTGTCCTTTCAATTTTCTTATACTAAAGAGCTTAATACTAGGCAAGGCACGTAGCACACACACAGTACACTAACAAAAGTTTTATTAGATAAAGAAAATCACAAAGAAACCAGTTTTCCAACAAAAGATCCAACCAAATTAATGGACAAAAACATCATATCTTGCAAGATGTCAAACCTAACATCGAGATTAGAGAATGTTTCGCAAACAAGATGATTCCCTTTTAAACTAAAGGAAAAACCTGCTCATATGCTCGGACAGTGTGTGTCCTTCAAAGCTTCTTCGAAATAGCCATTACATTGAAACCATGGGAATCTGGATTTTTTTCAATCATCTTCCGTATCACTTTAGCTGCGTCCTGCAACCAAGAGATGATGAAACAAAATGTTAAAAACTTAGATTTATTATCTATACAATTCAAATGATATATCTCGCTTCAGATAGATCTTTTGGTCTCAATTTATACAGATAAAAGGATTTTAGGATAAAGATGAGAACCCTCACTCTTCAGGATCAGAACCATCATAATGTTTTAGAAGGATTTTCCATTCAAACTAAAAATCATAATGTTTTAGAATTAGATGATTACCTGTAACACAGTATTAGGAGAAGATGGACCATGTGAAAATGGTCCCGACTTCCTTCCATCAAGCTCAAAAAGCTCTCCTGCAGACGATACAATCCACTTCTGAGAGTCATCAACAGAGAAAGCAAGAAAGAAAACACTCGTAGATAATTACAAAACAAGACATGATTCTTATCTCAATCATATTACCAATAAATAAATATCAAGATGCACTGTTCCAAATGAAATAACAGGGGAGAGGCATGGAGGACTAGTGCACATAACTATTAAATATTTTGGGACCATAGTATTGAAATACAAAGCTAAAAAACTGCTTTAATCTTATCTCAATCATATTGCCATTAGATAATTATCATTCATGGAATAACAGATCAGTATGAAAATAAATACTCCCTTATCAGCAAGTTCAAGTTATGGCAACATGTAATTATTGAATAATCCTTATTATAGATCTAGAGATAGAGAGAGACATATGAGAATACTTACCATTAACACAAGCAAAACAGATAAAGTGAGTGTTCACGTTGTCAGTAGCCTGTAAACAGAAAAACTTGTAAGACTGATGCTTCATCTTCTTCAAACACTTTTCAGAAAGCACACAGAAAGAATCTTGATTTTGAAAAGATTGTAACCAATTTCCACATGATAGTATCCACCTTTTTCTCAGTTTACAACTTAGGTAAAGTAAGCTGACAGCTTTTTACATTCCAAAAACAACTAGAAAGTGAAAGAAAACTTGATGATTGCTTAAAGTTTTGTTAAACTCCTGACCTCTGTTTCACCAGCAGTAGCCGCCACAGAATGAGCAACTTCCATTTCTCTATCATTTTCAAGGAATGCTGCACGCTGCAAGACTACTATGTTATATAAACCATGGAGAAAATCAATTTTTTTAATCAAATGTTTGGTTCTACAGAAACTAATATTAAGAATGTCACCTCCAATGGATCCATTTTTGCGGTAGTCTTGAAGAATTTGTCCAAATATGAGCCCTCGGCTGAAACAAATAATCAATAAATAAAAGGCATATACAGCAGTAGAAAAATGGCATTAGTAACACCTAGTGCCTCTGCAAATTAAGGAGAACATCAAATATATTATCAGGTAGATGAAAACACGGACGTGAATACCAAATCTTGAGTAGACATTTTTTTATCATTAAATTCATTCAGCTGACTGTAATGATTTAGTCATCCTTACTCCCGAATATCAGTCTCCTTCAGCAGAGTTTATTGAATAGTTAGTCTGTATAAATAGCATTTACCTAATCAATGTATCATGTCATGTGGACATTCTCATAGTTTTAATTGGATAATAAACTACTAAAAACAGAAGGATCATTAGAATACCTCTTCCAAAATTAGGAGAGCCTCCGTATGAATCAGTAATACAAAAATCAAAAGAAATGTACAAATTTCTAAGGAATTGACTAGGAATTTACAAATAAGACAATCACACAATAACATGCTGTATTTACATGAAAATGACCCTATTTAGCAGGTGATCTAGGTTTCCGAAGAACTCACAAAGTTTTATCTCTGAAGTGATGTTTCCAACAGCATGGAGAAGTCCAACAGTTCCACAAGCATTTCCAACAGTTTGTTTCAAGAAGTAAACAGCATTGTTTGGTGCCTGCAGTCATATTTTTTCAATGATTCAATGTCAAAAGGCATGTAGCCAGGGGAGCATATAGAAAACAAATCTCCTAATGGATCATTATTCAGTACTAAGAACCTTGAATAGCAATACCATGATGCCAAGATTGAAAATGAAAAAAAAAAAAGACACATGCATCACAGAAAGCCAAGAAGGGTATGTTTACTAACAAAACTATAAAAAACTGACCTTTAGGAAAAATGAATACCTCAAAGGCATGATGCCAATAAAAGAGAAAAGGATTTACATGGACCACTAGGAAACTAAAGGTAATAAAAAGGTTTTGGAGCTTATCTGCATAATACTATACCGCTGCATATTAATTTTGAAAAAGAAAGAACAATATATAAACCAAAACTATTCTACTGATCTGTTCTTGCATCTGAATCCACTAACAAAACACCAAAAGAATGTAACAATTTCCAGCCCACAGATTCAGGGAAGGCCAGACATGAATGAGAAAAGGAATCCTTCAGAAGTAAAATATGATCAAGAGTAACGGAGCATCTTACAGACTGAAAAACTAGAGAACATTACCTTTCTCTCACTGTCTTCCCTTATTCTTTCCTCTTCACTCTGGAAACAAACAACATTTCATCCAAAATCAGCTACACATTTACAAATTATTTCATACAAGACTTGAGAAGGAAAACATTAAAGGAAATAAAAAATAAAAATAAAAAACCCGCAGAATTCATATTAAGTGAAAATAACACCTGTGAAGTGATGGGATAGAGGAATATCACAGCAAGCACAGGCTTGGGAACCATTTCCAAGAGTTCTTCATCCAATCCATAAACATCATAGCACTCCAACTGGTCTGGTGACACACCAAGCCCCCAAAGGAACTGCCAGCAGTAAAATCATGATCAGCACAACAGCTTATTTTACCCTTTCTCCTCCTCTTTATTCTTATATTTAGCAGTTCTTCCCCTATCCCCACCCCCACAATATAAATACAATTCCGTTTTTTTTAGAATCAATGACAATTTCTTCCTCAGCTGATAAGAGGTAAGCAAAACATGGTGTTAACTCAATTAAATACATCAACTGTGAATGAGTGAACACAATTGTTTGCAACATTCTTTTTTGCAAAATAATAAAGTAGAATAAAATAATCAGTTCCTCAAAATTAAAAAATAGTAATAATAATAAGAACTAAGTCTCTTTATATATATAATCTCAATTTCGCTATTAAAGCTGAAATTTCCTTCCCTACATACTCTTAACAACAGATGAATCAAAGAAAAGGTGGAAAATTTCAGAAGAGAATATCAAAACGATGTCAGCACCAGAAGAATTAAGAATTAAACTGAAATTTTACAGGGAAATCATCGAAAACAGAGAAAAAGGAAAATTAAATTTTATTAAACAAGAAACCTGATTCATAACATCGGGATTAGCTTCGAGAGGAAGCCATCTCTTAGCCGAAGGTTTTTGGTCCGCCATTTGAGTGAGTTTCTTTAATGGGATAGCAAAAGGTTCCGAACTTTGCGATTGTTTTAGTGTTCTTGAAGGAAGGAAGCAACACGTCCTTTGTTGTTGGGTCTTTTTATATATAGGTTTTGGGAGGGTTTTACTTTTGAAGTTTATCACTTTTCTGTCAAATCTGATTTTCAGTGATTATCGGTATCCCATTTCGTGTAAATTACTTATAATTTTTTTCTTTTTTTTTCCTATTTACACTTTTTTATTTTAATAATATGAATTATATATAACATGTATTAAATATATATCTTATCTTATATAAACATCTAATAAATAGATAAATATAATTATATATCATAAAATTTATTAATTTATTTATATATACTTTATTTTTAATATTAATAATTTATCACAATTGAAAAATAAAACACTACATAATTTCTAAGATTACAATTTTCTAATTAAAAAAGAAAATGGTCAAGGCCTTTTAATTTCACTTAATTTTTTAAAATTAAATATTTATATCTAATCGCCTTTTATATTTTTAATTATTATATTTTAAATTTTTATTTTCGTTATTCTAATCTTTTTGTTATTATATTCCTTTTATTCTCTTTATTTTTTTATTTTTAATCATCTGAAAAAAAAATAGAAATTTTTATTTCTATAATTTATTTTTTATAATTTTTAAATAGATTTATTTTAGAGATATTAAATTTAAATTTATAAATGATTTTTTCTTTGATTTATATTAATATTTTTGTTATTGTAAAGGTTTTAAAAAAAATTAATAATTTATAATATTTTAATATTCTTCCTATTTATTATTATTTTTAAAAAAAAATTTAATGCTTATTTATATTATATAAGATATTCTAAAACATTTTTTTCTTTATAACTAAGCCTCTGCCTCTTTAGATATAATATTAACTCAATTTCGCTATTAATGCTGAAATTTCCTTCCCTACATATTCTTAACTACAGAAGAAAAGGTGGAAAGTTTTAGAAGAAAACATCATAACAATGTCAGCATCCGATAAATTAAGCATTAAACTGAAAATTTACATGAAAATAATCGAAATCAGAGGAAAATAAAAAATTAAATTTATTAAAACAGAAACCTGATTCATAAAATCGAGATAGTTTATAGGGGAAGCCCAGAAGTTTCAAGGTTACTTTGCTTGTGTAAAGCAAGCAATGAGAAGCTTTTGTGCACAAGAAAAGCTAAAAGAAGTTTTTATTATTGGTTGGTTTTATAGGTTGAGAGATTTTATCGGATAGATTTGTGTAAATCAATTAGAATATTTTTGTTTTCTTTTACTAAAATAAATTACATATAACAAGTATTTAATATATATATGTAAATGTTCTAAATAAATCTCAAAATCTTTAATTTATATTTACATTTAAATTAATCAATTTAAATCTTTGTTCAGGTCAAATAAATTTTTTTTTTTTCAAATAATATAATTTTTTTTTTTTTTTAAAATCTTAATTTCTCAAACTGCATGAGTTCTCGTATCATAAATAAAGGTAAATGACTACAAATTTAAATTGACAACATCACTTTGACCCAAAAATAAAGAAAAAACTCCTTATCATTCATCTACAAATAATAATTAATAGTAATTATTTTATTAAAAGCTAGTAATTGTGTGGAGGAATATAAAATTTTTAAATTTTATTGCCTCATGAGAATTTCTAACAGGTGAAGGATTTCTGAAATATTTCACCTCAGAGTTGGCTCTCTCTCTCTCTCTCTCTCTCTCTCTCTCTATATATATATATAGTTGCTGTAATACATACTAGAGTATATCCGCTCTGCTGCAATTCTCATTCACCTTTATATGCAGGTTTGCGTTTCTCAGCAAATGCTGCAAGGCCTTCCAACCGATCCTTGGTATTCAGAAGCCGTTCATAGCAGTCCATCTCAAATGATAGTCCTGATTTCATATCCATCTCAATTCCACCATTGATAGCTCGCTTAGCCATCCTAATTGCTAGTGGCCCCTGTTGTGATGAGAATATGTGCAGTGGTCAGTTCACAACATTTGACAAAGAATGCAAAAGTTTCATTTTTCTAGATGTCACATTCATGTGTTTACTTTCAAGGTTCAAGTGAGAGCTACTATGAAGAAATAACTCAGGTATAATTAGATCATATATAGCAAAAAGCAGACTTCTGGAGACAACATAGATAATCTGAATAAAAGTGTAGTCAAAATAAGTCTTGACATAAACATAGTTAGTACTACAGAAGATCAGAAGACATAAGGGCAAGCAGAATAACCATACTTTCTTGAAGCACATTAAGAACAATGCTCTGACCAAGAAAAAAATAAAAAACTTCTTAATACAGGGCAGCAACAACCCCCCCACACACACATTCATGAAAGGTAAATTAATCTATGAGAAATATCAGACTACAGATAGTTTGCCAAATAATCCGAAAAAATTGCTCCTTTAGGACAAGATAAAGTATTGATCAAGAAAATAGGTATCTAAAGATGCAGCGTGCTAAAAACTTCCATCAAGTGTTTTCCTACCTCAAGTCTAGAGGTTAGGATGTGCATAGTTTGTTTTTGTGTGAAACTAAAAATTTCCATCAAGAGTTTCTCCTCCAAGGCTTTCTATACGCAGCAGCAAACTTCTGATAATTTCTGACTTTGGAATTTGACTTTATTGCCCATAGACTTATTTTAAACAATGATGAAATGGTAGCTTGTGAAAAAACATGTTCAAAAGTGCAAATCTGTACCTTCTGATTTATGTCTCGTGCAATTTCAAGGGCCTTCAAACGAGCTTTTCCAGCAGCAACACAGTAATTGACAAGTCCTGCACGATAATGCAATTGGATTATTAATGAGTTTAGGAATCAAAGATAATCTACTTCTCAGAGAGCCATACCCATGGAAATTGCATCACTGCTACCAATTTTTCGACCAGTAAATATCAAATCTTTTGCAACTGATTTCCCAACCAATCTAGGAAGCCTCTGTGTTCCACCTGCACTGCAAAGTGCAACAATTTCAAACTCACCAACAAATAGGATAGACAAAAATGTTTAAAATCTCTTTCACCCCCAAAAGGATTATTAGGAGAAATTTTATTATGAGAGTGTATAAAATATTAACCAATATATATGCCAATCTAGTGAGTGACGTCAATGGTCACAACATTGACATGCCAAATGTTAAGGGATTCTCAAATGGTAGAAGTAAAGCAAAATCATAGAGATGAAAAAAATAAGACCATCATCATGATGGAGCTTGAAATCAGTAATAATAAAACATGTTAGAAGTTCATAATTTACAATGTAACACTCACCCAGGTATTATAGCAAGCCCTGTTTCTGGCAAGCCAAATATGGCATCTTCACCTGCATTGCTTATTGTGAAGCCATTGATTTCAGAAGAGCATTAATCATGGAATAATTTGATGGAACTTAAGTTTGAGGAAACTGGAATTTACCACATATCCTGAGATCACAAGATAGTGCCATTTCCAGTCCCCCACCCAAAGCTGCACCCTCAACTACTGCAATTGTAGGAATATGAAGTTCCTGAAAAGAGAGAAACTCATTTATCCAAAAAGCCAAATAAATAAAAGAGGTTTTGTTGCATCACTTTGTGACATTAAAATTTTAAAAAACAAAATAAAATCCAGTAGAAAGGAGCTAGTACGTGAGATGAAAATTGAGCATTTGTCTGAGTCTATACATAAATAAAACTTATTAGCAAATCTAGGTAATGAGGAACATGTCGATGAAGGATGAATAAATACCTCCAAAAATGAGAATGTTGAGCGAAGAGTAGTTACATAATCCTGAACTTCAAAAGGAGTCATCTTCTTTCTTTCCTACAAACCCCGTTTGACAGAAGAAGAATATTGAGCGAATAACACACTATACAGAAGATTGCATTGAGAAAGAAAGAGTCAGAATACTACTAGTAGAATACAAGGCCAAAGATTCATGTTGAATACCTAAACTTTCCCCCAGGAAATATATGGTACTGAGTTGTTAAACTTGAGAATTTAAATTAAAAGCAAAGACGATAGTTACCTTCAAATCAGCACCAGCACAAAATACTTTGTTAACTGAGCTGCAGATCATCAAGATATTTGCAGAACGGTCTCTGCTAACAGTCTCAAAAGTGTGTTGTAATCCCTCTAACATATCATTTCCTATGGCATTTTTTGCTTCAGGCCTATCCAAATTAACTTCAAAAATTCCTGCGAACAACTGATACTTCAGAAGTGAACGGTAATTGATACTAAACAAGTTTTCCAGTTAAACTAAAATTGGAAAATACAGCATTCAAAGAACAAAGGTTTAGAATTGATTGGAAGCTATCATACAGGATTACAATTCATCATTTCTTTCCAATAGAACTAATAGCAAGTTCAAGATAAGTGGTCGCAGAAGACATGAGGCACAATTAAACAAGCCAGTTTCCTGTCAAACAGTCTAGGAACCTTTGCAGCAATGGGTCTCTATTTTGCTCAATTTTTTAACACAAACAAAGAACATGAGTGAGTGACTTAATTAGAAAAGCTTTGAAAATCACTTATTTAATTCAAGAAAACATAAAATTTAAAAAAAAAAATGGAACTTTTCCATTCTAAAGGAAAAAGGAGGTGAGTTTTCCTAAGATACATACAAGAAATATGAACATTGGATCAAAGAATTCAAACTTCCAATTTTATACTATGTAAACATTCGGAATAAAGAAACCAAGATTTATGAAACAACAGAATGATACAAAAAGTTCTTGGGGCTAGAAAGATGGATACTTTTTTGGCTTCAGTTTTCAACTTCTCCTTTAAGTTTCAACATCCACAAAGCAGCTAATTTAATAAATAATTTTCCATATGCTAGTAGTAAACACAAAGCAACAATATCAGATTAAGTGCAAGTCCAAAAGAATTATTGGCATTTCCAAAAGAATTCGGACAGAAGGCATTGAGCAAGGCAAAGTGATATAAATGGCTGAAACTGAATAATCAACAGAATTCCCGTGTCTAAATAAAATTGATCAATTTAAACTTCTAATCCTTTGAAACTTACGATGTGAAACATTTAACAAAAATAAAGGATAAAGTGAAAACACACCACTTAAAAGTTGTGAATGGCCATTTTGATAAAAGGTATAAAATGCTATACAAATTTAAGCAAAAAAAAAAAAAAAAAATCTGATCAGAAGGGTTCACCAGAATCCGAATCGGTTAATCTTTGTAACTTAACAGAATCAGAACGTGATTGCAAAAGTAGAGTCCGGATGCTCTGGAATCGCCATCCTTGTGAATTGAATTTATTGAGGGTAAAGAATAAATCAGATGGATTAGGTTTGGATTTCAACCACCTGTTGCTTAGCGATTTCGACACAGCAGAAAAAAAAACCATTTCCTTCCCTTTCTCTTTTCGCCTTTCTCCCTGTGTTTCCAAAGATTTTAGGTTAACATAACAAACCATAAATGGTGAAATGTAAGCCCATAGTTGGAAATGCATATAAAACTTGGGTAAAATAGGTTAGTGACACATGTTAAAAGATTAAATTCACTACATATCTTTCTGTTTTTTCCTTAGCTAGTATTTGGCCGTTATGATAAATATTCGATCGTTAGTATTTTTTCTATTTTAAATTGGGGTATTTTTATCAATTATTAAAAAAAAACTAATTTTATAATTTTTAATATAATAAAACCTAAAAACTATATATTTTTTCTCTCCTCTCTTCTTCTTCCACCCACTATGCACATGCAACAATGGTGGCGGCGGCACCCATAGCGCAACGATTCAACAACAGCAGTGGCAACGCCAGTGACGACAGCAGTGCGGCAGCAGCAATGACAGCAGTTACAGCAGGGACGATGGCAATGGCGGCAACGATTAGGCAGTGATGGCATTGATAACACAATAGCACGCAATTTTTAAGTTTTTTTTTTTTTCCCACAAATTTAATTTTCCTATATCCATTGTTGTTAGCGCGTTTGTTGTTAGTGGAATAATATGTTTATTTTGAATTATTATTAATTTATTGTGCGTTATTATGTTTTGTTTTTTCTACTTTTGTTTTATGTCACCCTCGCCATCACAATTTAATTGTCTAAATTTGTTTGAATGTTGGACCATGGGAGAAAAAAAAAAATGCGGTGAATTCCATTGTGCATTATTACATAGTAAAAGAAATGTGCAAAAGAAATATAAATTTTGGAATAAGATATAAATTTTGGATAAAGATTTGAATTTTGAAAAAAAAAAATTGAATAATTATAAAAAAAAAAATGAATTTGTAACAAGATATAATAAATTTTAGAAGAAAATATAAATTTTGGAAAAAGATTTGAATTTTGAAAAAAAAAATTGTAGTAAAGAATGTGTAGAAGAAGAATAGAAGAAAAAATTATGGTTTTAGGGTTTATTTTTAATAAAATTATAAAAATTACCTTTTTTAAAAAAATTATGTTTATTTTTTAAAATTTCTGGACAAAAATACGCACCTAAAATAAGTAAAATGGATTGATTAACTGACTTCATTTAGCATACTTTATCCTAAAACTTAAAACCCATCCTATTGCAGCAATAATTCGGCCAAAAGTCGCTACCATAATCAGTTCCGGACAACTTACAATTTTCAAAATAAAATACTTGACATCTTCAAAAATTTCTACGAAATAATGAATGATTATTTGAAAATAAAAATTCAACTCACCTATAAATTCACTAGAAAATCAATGCAGAGATATGGGAGAGAATTCTTCTTCCTTAATTGATTTTTCCGTTTCTTCTTTTCAGCTACTGCAATTGAATCTGCCTTAAACGAAGAAGAAGGTAAAATAAAGTCTGAAAAAAAAACAACACACAGTTAAAACAGTCATAAAATATATGGAAGAGTAGAAACGTTTCGTTGCTGAATTGAACTATTTTTCTGATAAGTCAATTTTCACCGTTTTTATTCTTAAACTAAAAATGTTCATACATTTGTGACATCCAGACTCACATATTGTCATTTATTGAGCAGTTATTACTAAATGATGCGTTTTAACCTAAGAGAATCATTTAAAATAGATTAAAGCGAACAATAGTATTGGACTACCCGCTTAGGAGATCTACTATGCCTCCTTATTAAGCAGGTATAAAACCCGTTGATTGATATTTTATTTAATTTAAAATTAATATTTAATTATAAAAATTTTAAATTTATATGTTTGTAGACAGAAATTTTATTTATATAATTAAATTAAATTATATATTTAAATATATATTAAGATATTGAAAGATTTTACTCTTGCAATGAGTGACACAGTCAAACTAATAGTCATTGATTGTACTCTCTTCAACTATAAATAGAGACCAAGAGAAGCATTTGAGGATCCAAAATCAGGTAAAATTAGGGTGGCAGAAGAAAAAAAAAACCCCCAACAATTCACTTCCCCGGGATCGTCCATAGTTTTGGCGCACCCTCCGCTTCGAGATCAAGCTCCAGGCTCTCGAGAAGATCAAGTTCAAAGGCCCCGGTTCAAAATCCCGGATTGATTAAAGAATGAACCAAAAAAAAAAAAAATTTCTATCAAATACATATTATTATCTTGTGACATATATATTATTATTTAATTTTTCGGATAATAATCGAAAAATTTTATTGTTCACAATGTCAAATTTTTTAAAAAAATAAAATTCTAATAAAATTTTACGTCAAAATTTAAAATATTTGTTAAGAATAAATCATGAGGTATGACATTAAATTCAACTTTTTTATTATTATTTATGTATTTAAAAATATAATTTGCTAAATTTTATGTGTAATGATCAAGATTTGATTTCATCTAATTAAGATAAATATATCATTAACAATTAAGATAAGATGAAATAATTAGGACCAAAAAAAATTCCATTTTTCTCTACATATCCATAAATTTTAAACTAAAAGAATATCAATTTTAAAAAATAAATAAATAAATATCAAACACCTTAATTACTTTTTTTTTTCTTTTTCTAAAAACTCTTTCAAAACACAATTTTAAAATATAAAAGGAACTATAAAAATAATTAAACAATATCAAATACTATTAAGAAAAATATAATAGAATTTAATAGAGACAAAATAAATATAAAAATTGAACTTAAAAAAATTAATATTTTCATTAAAAAAAATAATAATAATCTAAAAAGGAACATTTACAGAGTTCATAGAACTCGATAGTTAAAAATTAAAAAATATAAATATGAAGAAATTAAAGAGAAAAATATTAAAAATATTACTAAAATAGGAATTACTAACGTATAATAATAGAGGTTTGTCTTGTTTTACTCGGGAGTTTCACTTGCTTTGTCAATTGAGTGATCGAGTTCAATATGTCGGAGACAACTTTACTTTACAATTTCGGTTATATATTGTAGTAGTTGGGAGTGTCAAAAAAATATAGTAGAGATCATGTTGAAAAAAAAAATTCATGTCAGAAAAATAAACTAATTAGTAGTTGAATTTCTCAACAAATATTTTAAACAAATGTCTATTTTTTATTTTTTATTTTTTCCAATCTATAAATACGAGATATTCCTCTTTTGTTTTTCCACTAAATTGACAATCTCACAAAAGAGTAGAAAAAGAAAAACATATCAAAAAAAAGAGAAAAAAAGCCAAAATGAAGAAGGTCGAAAATGGTTGTGCTGCTTTCCTCTTAATTCTTTCCTTGGTTCTTCTATCAGGTACATTTTTTTTTATTAATATAGTCCTTTCAACATTAAATTTAAAATTTTATTTTTAAATTTTTTTATTATAATATATATAGTCTCCATATAACTCGAATTCATGATTATATTGTATTTTTAAGGTTGCATGGAAGTTGTAAGTGCATCAAAATGCTGCAGGAACCATCCTTCACTTGGGTCATGTAAAGCTGGCAGTGATGATAATGCTGAAAATGGCGGAAAATGCTGGAATTTTTGCATTACTGATTGTGAAAGAGGAGGGATGTGCAAGCAAAATGTCTGCCATTGTTACTGCTGATAACTAAATTATCCGCATAAATAATAATAATATATATATGTATGTATGCCCTTATTTGTATCACTACCGTATAAGTTGCAAATATATATATTGAATCATTAATAAAGTTTATGAGAATGATCATTCTCATTCATATTACTATATTTTTTTTTGATTCGAAATTCTCATTGACTAATTTGGAAGGTATCACGTGAGAAGATTTTCAAGATTACAACATATAACCGAAATTATAATATAAAGTCGTCCTAACATATATCGAACTCAGGTCCCTCATTTAGCAAGCTATGTAAAATACATAAATAAAGCAAATCAAACTAACTAAGTTATCGATTTTTTCACGACTATGCTTATATTCATTTGTTTCTACTTTTTTATATTTATAATTTCCTTTTAAATCATAATAACTTAAATACAAATATATACATATATATTATAATAATACGATGAAAGATATCTAAATTATAGTAGATAAAAAACTTCCACATTTTTGGTAGGAAATGATATAATAATAAAATGTTAAAAAAAAAAAAAAACTAGTTTGACCTCAAAATGATTTTGACTTGAATATAAAAGTCAAACGAGAATACAGAATGAACATATATCATACACGGCGAAGCCATTGTTCAAGTCTAAGCTGTTTCAATGGAGGACCAAGATTGGGTTTACTCTTTTGAGGACACTTCCATTTTCCAGTTACTTCATTCCCATTACAGGGTTGAAAATTAGTCGTCTCCGACAAAACTTTTCTTCTTCCTTTTACAATTTCCTCATTGCCACATTCTGAAGTACTATGAATTCCATTCTTCACATGAAATGGTGGTCTTTTTTTGGAAGAATTCTCATCATCATTAACTCTTCTACTTTTGATCTTTCTCGTTGAAATGAACCCTGTTTCTGCAAGTTCTTGATTATTTTCTTTATCAACTGGTTTTGCACATACTAAAATATCAACACCTTTCTTGGAAAAATCTTCAGTTTTCGAACTTTCCTTTTTAACATCCAATCTGGGATGAATCAATTCCGATTTCCCTTTTCTTTCTTGTGAATCATGATTAAACTCATTGCTTAACTTGTTACCTTCCCCCTGCAAATTTGAACCAAAAGTTAGTCCATTTCTTTGTTTTGACAATTAAATAATTTTCGGGGAAAAAAAAAAAAAAAAAAAAACCACCTCAGAAAGATTGGTTTTCTCGTTCTCTTTGTTGTCAACAGAGTATGTACATTCACCAGATGGTGTGCACTCATTTTCAGAATCATCATCTTTACCAGTTCTTGTTGAGTTGTCCGAGTTAATTTCTTCTTGTTCTGTGCTGTAACATTTTGTATCGTTTTCTTTTTCATTGGATGTGAACTCCCAATTTGTATCAAGAACTGGAGATTCATACGTATAGCTGGAGAACCATTTCTTTACATCAGGGGGCTCTGAAAAAAATATATATATATATATAGTTTAGCAGAGTTATATATTACACTTCCACTGTGAAATATCATCATAACTTATGTATTTAATTGGATATGTTGTGCATACCTGAGCCAAGTGAGAATGAGTCTGAATACTTCAATTCCTACAAAACACAAATTGAATAAACTAGCATACCAAGATGAACCAAATCACTGTTTCCTAAGTTATTTCACAATCGATGGGCACTGTCATGGTCAACTATCAACTATTTAACGCTATCTTCGTCTTTGCTGTATCAAAAAGATACTATATGAATTGACAATGAATAGTTAGGTTGTTTAACATTGTCTTCGTTGTACCAATAAGATATTTTGAGTTGACAATAAATAGTTAGATCAATTCTTATGCATTACACCTTTTTTATATAATTTCGATGTACATAATATGTACATTGTCATAACACTAGATATCTTATTCAAAAGTACATATGGATATCATGATTTATCCTTGGATTTCCCTCAACATTTTTTTGGAGAAGTCTTAAAATCATGGCAACAGATTCTTGGAAATTCATTAGGAAAATGAAGAAAAAACTATTGGCTTAATGTCGGTAGGAGCTCTAGTTTAGGCCTTGAGAACTATTTACAGTAATCATAAAAAAGACAACATAGCAGAAAATCACTACACAGATAAAAAATTCTCAGAACAAAGAACCATACAAAGACAAAAGTACACAATACCAAAACCCTGTGAACTTTAGGACAAGAAAAGATGAGAAATTTCTGTACTTACATCGCTTATGTAAGTATCATCTCTAGGAGGGCTCTTAACATCTGATGTGTCCTTTCCATCAAGGGGCAAAAAATCATTTTTTCTTGAGACAATAATATTTCCTTCCAAATTTTGTTTGCTTTCATTTAGGGACTCCTCTGTTTCAGCTATAATGGAATCAGTAGAATCTCGAAAATCTTCAATAGTATTCAATTCCTGTGACTCGTATACATAACTTGAAAACCAGTTTCCAATATCTGGAGGTTCTGTAGATAAAGAAACAAGAATCTCCATTAAACAATCCAATTTAGAAAAAGCAAAAGATGGGATTTTTAAAACTTCTTGCCTTAAACAATCCGAACACAGTTTTTTCAAGGGATAAACAAACCTGAAGGAAACGAAAGGGAATCTGAAGAACCCATGAATAATATCTACAAGAAAAATTTCTTGCAGCGGTTAAAGTCTTGACAATACTTTCCCAGGGACGCAGGCGAACGGTTAGGAAGAGGAGTTGGATTTGGATTTTGGTTCTCTCGCTCATCTTTGTGTGTTTTTGGTGTGGCAGATTAGGGCGCGAATTGAAAAAGATTTCGAATTTCGCGGGTCGAAAATAAACTTTTGGGGACAAGGAAGTTTTGATATTTTTCTTAATTAGAGACTCATCCTCCAATTCTTTTTTGTTTCAATATCAAGGACGAGAAAATTAATTTCGGTGAAAATGAAGGCTCTTTTCAGAATTAAAAATGTAAAAAGTTTATTTATGTATTATTGACAGCGGAATAATATTGTTCGTTTTGGTCAATTTTAGGTGCCTCTCACTAAGTTTAAAGCACATTATTAAGTAAAAGGTTTTAGACATCGGTTTAACCGTTCAGTAATCTCTTAGGCGAGCGATGTGTCACTTCAAGTTATAAAAATTATAATAACTATATATATATATATATATATATATATAAAAGAGAGAGACCATAATTTGTTCAAAAAAAATAAAAATGTAAACTACTATAATATTTTTTGCAGCTTGTGAATGTTATATAATTTTTTAAGAGTCATTATGAAACCTTCTTCCCCATAGAAAATAAACAATGCAACTCCGAAAGATAATATATATACATATAATTACAAAGAAAAAAAACATTTTTTTTGAAAAAAAAAAAAATATATATATATATATATATATATATATATATATATATATATACAACTACAAAAATAAGAACATGACTTCATAGGAACTTCCAGAGATTAATTATCAATCACATATTTGTAGTTACAAATAAAAACTAGTTTTTGTCAGTTACATTCTTAAGAGCATAAACAAAAAATTCAATGGTAATTAATAAAGAGAATCTCATAACAATGGAAACAAATAATCACAAAAGTTATAATTATCTTTCATGAGAATCCACAAACTACCATATATACACACACACCTGAAAACAGCTGTAGTTTGATTTCTTGTTCTTTAATCCCTAATTTGTTTGTTTGCTTGTCAGAAGAACACAACTTGATCTAAAATGGTTAACAAATCAAACAGAATGAAGAAATACAATTACAACTCAAATTCAGACAGTGAAAGTGATGCTGATCCTGATCCTGCAGGAAAAGGAAGAAGAAGAGGTTTGTCCAAGAAATCATCCACGAAAAATGTTTTCAGTTCCATAAATGGAGGTGTAATGAAGAAAATGTGGGAAGTAAAAGAAAACAGAGGAAAACAAGGAGAAATGAAATTCAATAAAGAAACTGAATTCTATGCATACAGAAGAAGCTATGGAAGATCAGAATATGATCAGAATATTGAGTTTGATGATGAAAATGGCAATGGAAACAATGGCCAGAGGAGTATGAAAGCAACCATATTTTCATGGCTTATAGATTCCAAAACACTTCAAGAAGGTGCAAGTGTGTTTTTGTCTGCTGACAATAATAATAATACTCTTTTCAAGAAAGGTATATTCAAGAGAGATGGGATTTTATGCTTATGCTGCAACAAGATTTTCACTGCATCAGGTTTTACTTTTCATGGTGGAAGAAGAAACAATTATAATAAGCCTTATCAAAGCATTTTCACCATTAGAAAAAGAATCTCCTTGTTATCCTTCATGGTCCAAGCTTGGAACAATCCGGAAGAATCTGAACGCCGTAGATTCAATAGAATTGAGAGTAAATGTACTAATGCTGCCTGTGATCCCTATGACGATGCCTGTATGATCTGTGCAGATGGTGGGAATTTGATGTGCTGTGAACAGTGCAATTCAACTTATCATCAAGCTTGTATGGCCATGGAGGTGAGGAGAAGGAGGTTTCACATTTTTGTTCTTAGATTACCATTTCATCAAATCTTGATTGTCAATTTGATGGGATTTTCAGGAAGTTCCTGTTGGTTCTTGGTATTGTCCTTACTGTGTTTGTAAATTCTGTGGGGATCCAGTCGGGCAGAATGACTATTTACTTGAATGTCCACAGTGTGAGAAGAAATGTATGTATATACTTCTTCTATATTGCATCATTTTTTTATCGAAAATTCTGTTTTGCTTTCCTTTGTTTTGAACATTTGAATCTGTTTTACAGATCATTGGGAGTGCCATCAGAAGAGAGAATTGACAGAAATTGACATGAATAGCATACCTTGTGCACCATTTTGTGGGCAGAGCTGCAAAGAGGTAATCTTGATATTAGACAAAGATAATCAACCATCTTTTTTCTTCTTCCAAATTGTTTTATTATACTGAATTTTGAACAAAAGGTTCACGAAAAACTGGAGAAATCCATCGTTGGGAAGAAAAACAAGCTGGACGAAGGATTTTCATGGACTCTACTTCGTCGGATGGATGATGATACAAGCATTTACTTACATGATACATACAAAAGAACTGTGTGTCATTCAAAGCTTGCATTAGCTCTGCGATTGATGGAAGATTGCTTTGAGCCAATAGTAGATAGGCACACGAGAATTGATTTGATTTCAAGTATTGTGTACAACAATGGGTAAGTTTCCTTCCTTTCTTTGACTAAGAATACAAGATTTATGTGCTAATGAATGATTTCTGTGCAGTGCAAACTTTAATAGAATCCAATTCAGGGGGTTTTACACTGCTGTATTGGAAAAAGATGAAGAAATCATCTCTGCAGCATCCCTCAGGTATTGATTATAAAATAATGTTTGTGTGTGTTTTTTTTTTTTTTATGTTTGGTTAGTATTACAAATATTATTGTATTTTTGGATGGATCATAGGATTCATGGGACAAAGCTTGCTGAAATGCCCTTCATTGCAACTGGTAATAACCACAGATGCAAAGGAATGTGCAAGAAACTCATGGTTGGGATTGAATCAGTTAAGTATATATACATACATATATACATATATATATATTATTTGAAACTACCCACTCTTGAGTTCCTGCTATCTCATTGTAGTAGTCTTCAAGTTATGAAATTGTAGGAATATAAGAGAATAACAAAATGCTAAAGATAGTGAATTCGAATTTTCTTCTCCTCTGCCCGTGATTTTTTTCTTTTAGGATTTTCGTGTAAAATATGTGTTATATTATTTATTTCTTTTGATTGTATTATTATCTTTCGTAATTTGGTATTATAAACTAATTTGTAACTCTTCCCTGCAGGCTCTCTGCTATCTGAATGTACAATACCTTGTAATTCCATCAGTATCCGAAAGAATTGGTAGTTGGATTGAAAAATATGGTTTTGAACTTCTGGAGCCAAGAATGGAGAAAGAAATAATGAGACATAACACTCTAATGTTCCACGATTCGATCAGATTGCAGAAGTCATTGGCGCCATCTCGTTTCTTAGGATCAGACAGAAAATGTAAAAGAGGTAAACAAACTGATCTCTTCAAAACCAATTGCATTTTCCTAAAAGTTTTAACATTTCTACAATCCATTTTGCACAGATACATCTACAAAGAGGAAGCCTAAAAGCGATCATCATCGAAATTGTGTAAGTATCAGAAAACAAGATATGAAGATTTCAGTGTTGGATAAGAAACTCGAACAACCTGTCAAAAGAAATAAGAAGCCATGGATCAATAATCATGACAGACTTGCTTGTGGTTTCAACTGAAATATTTGATCTCTGGTTGGATATGTTGTACCATTTATGTATTTCATTAGGCATTGATGTACTGGTTATACTATTTAGTGTTAAATTAAATTTAATATATATATATATATATTTTTTTTTAACAATTTCATTATATTTGAGTTACAACTCAGACATTCAAATCACACATTTAATATAAAATATAAGACAAAAATATAGATAGTTATAATTAATTTAAAATATATATTTTTGGTTTTTAAAGATTAGAGACTTACTAATTTAAATTCCACTTTTAAACATATTCACATTTTTTTTAATTAAATAAATTTTGGTTATTATTAGGAATTACTCTTTTTTTTGTTTATTTAATTTCAAGATCGTCGAGGGTTGGATGCGCCAACCCCTTGCAAGGGTTCGACACCACTCCCTCCCCCATGTATCAAAAAAAAATCTCAAGATGAAATACATTAAATAAAATAATTACAATAATTTGAAAAAAAAAAAAATATATATATATATATATAATATAAAGTTAAAAAGAAAAAAAATTAATATTAATACTTTGTTTCTTTTAATTTTCATTTCAAATAATTAAAATTTAAATTGAAATAGTAGATGGGTCCGAATTTTAATATAGATATGAATAATTAAATATTAACATAAAAATATTTGTAATTTTAAAATCATTGACTTCTTTAATATTATAATAATATTGTAAAATAGTTTTGAATATTAAAGAAAAAAAAATTATTTACTTTTAATATTAAATAAGTTGCAATATATTGATAATATATGATTTTTATATTTTATGTATTGTACAACCAACATGCATCTGCTAAGTTATGCTTAGAACAATTGTATTATTGTTAATTCTTTCATAACAATTTTTAAATGTTTTAAAATATTTAAAATAATTTCATCAAAAAAAAATTATGTTTTTATATGTTTTTTTTTCCCAAATAATTTTAAAGGTTAATTAAATTTTTTTTGCACAATTTTTCTTTTATTAGACTGTATAGTTTTAAGCCGAATCATATTTTCTGGCCCAAGCCCATTTACGTTTCAAGTGAGCTCATTATTGAGTATGCCCTTAAAGGCTTAAATAATCTTCTTTTTTTTTTTTTTTTTTTTTTGCTTAGGCATCCGGTATCCGAACTCACACGGACTGACTAATCCGGATTCGGCATGGGGTGCGCTCGTAGAGTCCAACTCTTACTCAATGGTGAGGGTCTGACCCAGAGTTTTTAACGTGGCGCTAACCACCTCGGGGAGATTCGAACCCTCGACCATCCGCCCCGAGGAGAAGCTTTATGAGTCCGCTTACCAACTCCCCCAAACTACTGGGTTAGGCTTAAATAATCTTTGACTGGTATATAAAATTTGAATTAATTGAAATAGTAATTTTAAATATCGAATGATTTAATAATAAAAAAAGTAAGATGATTTGCGCCATATAAGAATCAATGTGAGACTTTCCTTTAATAAGAGTTAAATTGTGTGAGCACAAGTTAGTTGAATTTGAATTAATTAAAGTAATAACTTTAAATATGAAGCCAAGGCGTAGATGAGCTGGTAAGGAGCTCTCATAACTTAAGTGAGGTTGGGGTTCAAACCCCCACTCATATATGCAGCTGTTTAAAATCCGAGGTTAGAGCTACCCGACTCTTACGAGGATTAGTCTAGATGTGGATTTGGCATAAAAGTGTCCTCCCATAGTTTTGGACCTATCTAGGACACCCCGTGCCTAAGCGCAAAAAAAAACATTAAATATGGAATATCTCATAAAATCTAACTTTTATTCGGAAAAAAAAACGATCTCACTATGATTTTTACATGAGTTTCACAATTGAATGTTAATTCGTAAACTTGTGTAGTATTTATAATATATATATTTTTTAATTATGTAGAATCAAGAGTTTTTACTCGTTAAAAATTGTAACATTGATGAGTAGAATAAAATGAAAGTTTTTTTTTGGTAATAAGGAGTTTATATTATTAGAGGAAGAAAGAAGCGGATGTTACATCGGATGTCTCATGGAGACTAAAGTAATCACTACAAAGTTATATAAGGGTATAAAGTATCAGTAAGATATTTATTGAAAGTAGGTAAAATAAAAGTAAGGAGACTAATAAAAGTAGTAAAGGGAGCTGCAACTTCATTTCCCTTTTTGGCAGAGAAAAATGAAAGTTAGTTGGGAGAACTATAAATATAAAAATATAAAAATATGAATCGAATTTAACATGAAAAAAGGTCCTTTTCTCTAATGTTTTAAGTAAGTTATAAATGGAAAAAATAGAATGCTTCTGAGAAACGCAACTGCAAGAAGTTGCGTACTCCAAAGAGGTTCTATTTATAAATGGCTTCTTTTTTTTTTTTTTTTTTTTTATTTCAAAAAAATTATATATTTTATAGTTAAATAAAATTTTAATACCTCTTATTTAATTTCTCAACTCATCTGAACTTAACTTATCAAATATATAGTATTTGTTGTAACCTACTTAATACCTCAAGTCTCACATCGTTCGTTTAAAAAATTTATGAGTGATTATTAAGTAGGAGTCTAAAGTCGTTACTCAATGATGTATTTTAAACCCGTGAGACCTACCTGAAGTGGTTAAAACGGACAATATTATCGGGTTATTAAGAGGATTCACTTTTTATTTAGTAATATATTGGTGAGATTAAATAGGAATTTGAATAATACATATTTCTCATAAAATTATAAAATAAAAAGGAAGGAAAGATGATTACATAAAGTTTAGTGTCTAAATACTCATAATGAAAATGTACCATAAAAGGAAAAATGAGGAAATCAAGTTAATCATGGCATAGACGTAGTGTTTAAGGCACTAATATTAAATTAGTGGAGATCTAAGTAGTGGTGACCAAGAGTGAAATTAAAGATTTATGGTTATCCAGCATGGAGATTTCTAACAAAAAGAAAAGAAAAGAAAAATCAACACACAAACGTGCGTGCAATAGAAGCAGCACCATTGACGGATTATATTTATCCAATGGTGCTGCTTCTATTATTATTTTTTTTTTTTTATACTCTGAACTTTGCGAGGGCTCCACAAGTTTAATTCGGATTAGTCTCACCGAAAAAAGGTGAGATATCGTCCCAAGTGGGTATCAAAAAAAAAAATAGAAGGAGCACCATTGACGGATAAATATAATATATATATATATATATATATTCAAGTTATAATACTTGTGGGATTGAACTTGTAAATTGTTAGAAACTTGGGGATACAAAATAATATATATGGTTGATCGAGGATACTTTTATTGGTGTTGAGTGGAATGACACTTTAGTCTACAAATGTGTTGGGATTAGGGTATCAACCCAAGTCCTATATTTGAAAATCATGTAAGAATTGGCTACAATATAAGAATTATATTTACTCCATTAGTATGTGATTTTTTGGGAAGGTGTCCAAAAACAAAACCGGAATGACTTAAAACTCAAAGTAGACAATATTATACTAATGTGAGAGTGAGGTGGTAATCCAACCTAGTGGTGGAATGGGCCCAACAAGTAGTATCAGAGCCCAAAGTTCAAAAGTTGAGTAGTGGGTTGCATGTGTGGTGTGGAAAAAGCCTATAATGTGATGTCCAACGATGGTAATGTTTTGCAGTGTGGTCCGGATAGAGGCCACAAGTATGTGGTGGTCCGACATTGCAAAAGGAAGCTTAGACCCAAAGCTAATGTGCGAGTTAAGTGTGGTGGAACTTGCAAAAGTCACTTGTTTGACCTTTGTTGACTCCATCACATTACTAATTTAGAGTATAAAGTTTCGAGAACTTAACAAAAATTATGTCAAATTTACCATGAAAAAATACGAAATGAATAAATTTTCGAATAAAATAAAGTTTGATTTGATTTAATAAGCATAGAATTTTCCATAAGTTAAAAAAACCTATGTAATAATTAATTATGCAACTACATTCTACATTCTACATTCTACATTCATCAAAATACAAACATAAGATCCTTCTTAATCAATATTATAATGAGGATGGAAAAGAAAAGTTTTGCCACCGTCCAAAAAGAATGCTACCAATACTAATTATCCTTGACAAGTAATATCCCATGAGTTATACATGTGTGTGTATACATACATATATTTTTTATATATATATATATATATATATCAATCTGGCATTATTATATTTGTACATTATTCTTCATCCTTAAAAATATTTTCTTAGTTATTCATATCATGACCCCCACATAATTTCGTGTGCCAGATTTCCGGCCCCCATTTTGTAAGCTTTAAGAAAACTAAATTAAATGTATCTTATTGCATTTTAATTATAAAGGATGATCAATAAGTTCAAATGTCATGTATTCGAGTACATATTGTGATACATCATTCCACATCGAAATGATAAATGAATGTGTAATAGGTATATAAGAATGGGCCTAGGTACTCATAGTCAACTTGGATATCTTTTTTGTGTAGTGAGAACAATATCAAGTAGTTGATTGTGGGTACTGTCAGGTCCATAGTCGCGACACGGGCTTGCGGGTCCAGGTCGTAATAGTTGGTATTAGAGAGGGTAGCTAGCCCGGACTATGGGGTTCGAGCCACGTCTAGAATCCCGGACGTCCACTAGTTGATCTCTTAGAGTATCCCTTTTGGTGTCTTGATAATAATATCAAATAATTGATCATGAGTACTATCGGGTCTATAGTCGTAGTAGTTATTGGGATAAATTTTTTAAAAAATAATAATAATATTTAATGAATATAAAAAGTTATTTCTTGTGTAAATATATACATATTTGTATAAATATCTAGATAAGTCATACTATATATATATTGGAGGACTACTTTTCTAGCACTTGAACCGTCAAGGAATTATATTTTTCAGTACAAGATATATATATATGTATATGTGGTCCAAATTCTAATTCCATAAAATTAGATATGCTTTCAAAATTTTGAATATATATATAATTAATAGCCACAAAATTGCCTTTTTAAAAGCAACCATTCTTATCAGTCAAAGAAGCAGCCAACAAATCAAATGGGATGGTGGCCGGAGAGAAATCAAAAGAGCTACCATAGAAAACACTGTGAAGGTTCATACGGGAATATATATTAATTAGAAAAATAACATTCGTATTACTATATATATATATATATATATTAAAAACACCTTGTAACATTCATTATTAAGGGTTAGTTCATTGCGGGAGAAAATCTCGACTCCAAATTTATTTTAAAGAATTATGATGTGTGATATAATGATTGTTTATCTCCTTTTTTTTAACTATGAGGTTAAAAGTTCAAATTCAACCCATCTAAATAGAACATATTTTTTGTCCAAATATCATTAGAGAGCACCTAAAAAAAAAATAAAAATAAAAATCTATTACGAAAAATACTACTATGAATTTTTTTGGTCGGTGCACGTACGGTGTAAACAAGACAAAATTTTCAATGCCAAATGAGTCAAAGGAAAAAGAGTCAGAATAATATAAAAACAATTTCTTGGGATGAAATCTAAGACTCCCTCACTTTTACTAAGAAAAGGAAATTATCTTATAAAAGTGTATGATAATAATAATAATAATAGTACGAAGTTTTTTTTTTTTTTTTTTTTTTGTTAAGCAATAATAGTACGAAGTTCTAGTACTCAAAAACTTAGAACAAAATTTTCAGCGACATGCATTAATATTGTCTTCATCTTCTTTTTCTTTTTTTTCTTCTTAGGAGGGATAGTATCTAAAATAGTCTTAAACTACGAAAATGGACATTTTTAGTCAATTCACATCCAGATTAATCTCTGGCTCGAGCTGAGTTGATACCTTGTGGGAGGAAGTTTTGACTTCAAATTTTAAACAAGAATACATGAGTCAAAATTTAAACCATTGATCTCACTTAAGTAAAAAAAGCTTTTTTCCGGCTCACTTGTGCCTTTGAGATTATCTACCTCTTATTCTTGCTAACCAACCAACCAACCAAAGAAATCAACTAACTTTTGTACCCTTTTAAGGATGTGAGAAAAAAGGAATAATGGGAGTAGTAAGAATTTCTCATTAGGTGTGATGTATTTCTTGATTTCCCATTTTGAAAAGATGTTTGTACCAAACTAAATATGTTCCCTCACATTTACCCACCAATATTAAACGAGAAAAGATTGTATATATATCATTTATGATATTTATTGTCATCGTGACTTGAATTCATAACCTATATAAATTATAAGTAAAATCGTTTATTTTTCAACTCTAATTGGTTAATTAACAATTCTTATGATTTTCTTGAAACTAATAAGCTATAAAAAATAAAATTTCATCTCAAAAAGATGAAAATAAATTTATATCCCTAATTTTTAATTCTCTACTCAATCCCAACTATAATAATAATAATAATAATAATGTAAAATAATATAATAAAATCCTATTAAAAGTAGAGTCCAAAAGAAATGATAAGAAAATGATTTCCAGACAAAAGGCTATGAAACTTTTCGGCTATGTTTTAAAATTAAATAAAGTTAAATCATAGTAGTCTTGCGTTTTACATGCATCGACTTTTTTTTTTTTTTTTTTCTTTGTGATCAATTTATTTATTTATTTATTATTATTAATTTTGGCATTCAAGAATTTTGACATTGTAAAAAAAAAAAAGGAAAATCTCCATGCATTCCACAAGGAAGTCACCATAGTCATGAATTACACCACCCACCTTCACCTACTAAGTTGTTTTTTTTTTTTTTTTTCTTTCTTTTTCTTAACCTAATATTTTTTAGTATCATTTAGTCATTTTTTAGCGACTTTCCTTATTTAGATATTTTTACTTGATTTTTTAAGTAAAATGTCTTGAGTTTAACTTACATCGGAGATCTCATTCATATATTATAATTCAAAGAAAATCACCTATAGATTCTTTTTGAACTAGTAGATAAGGATATTCTTTAAAAAATTAAATCATATTTTTCGAGAGGCAAATTTTATTTATTTTTTTTAATTTGGTTTCAGTCTGAATTGAACCCTAAGGAAGCAGTCTTACTCTAATTCTTATATAACGTTGACAATAAATATCAAACTTGTGATCTCGTATAACATTCATAATACAAGAGTTCACCAATAATGTTTTTTAAGTCAATTATGGGACTATTTAGAAATTACTCCTAATGTTCAATTCAAGATATTCTGGCAAAACAAAAGTATACCATTTTAGGACTTCCACGGTTTGGGTTATTATATATATATATATATATTAGGAAAAAATGCATTACCAATAATTCATGAAATTGACAAAGATTTTAAGACAAATAAGAAAATTAATACATTTTTAATAAATTATTTTGAAAAAAAAAATTATCAACATTAAATATGTTTAAATTATTATATTATAAATATAAAAAAAAAAAAATTAATGGCAATAAATGAATCCAAATCTCAGTCTAATTAATTATTGTAATACACCTAAAATAAAAGTACACATCACATAAGTCGTGTTACATATTTTTTACTAATAATAATAATAATATTAATATTGTTGGGACCATTTTCATTATTTCTTTTATTAGTTAAAGAAAGTTTGAATCATCGAAATCATACTCCTAGACAACGCACTCTCCAAACGCGTTTAATATCTCTCATTGCCCATACTTGGAAAAAACATGGCTCATACGCGGTTGCCATTTATCCTTTAAAAAAAAAAAAAAAAAAACGGTCGGTGGTCTAAACTCTTAACCAAAATTCTCTCTCCGTACCAATGGCGTTGAGCTTAATTTAATTTTTGTATTTTTTTCCCAAATTTGTGTTTCAAATAATCGTTGACCATGAGGAAAACGACGGCAATTGTGGATAGAGTGTAATTAAGTCAAACAGTTGGTAAACAAAACTTGCTGGAATTAGTTTATATTAATTAGATTAAAATTTATTTGTTTTTAACTAATGAGATTTCAGGTTTGAACTCCTACGTAATGATGTATGTAATTATTTAAAATTTGAAATTAGAATTTATCTCACGTATGTAATGGAATACACCCTTATGCTGTGACTTTTTGCTTGTAGTCTTCACAGGAATATCCACCTAATGAAGAAGAATATTTGTCCTCATTCTTTTCCCTTATCAAAACTCGTACTCCCGTATAAAACTGTTTAAAATTTGATATCAAAGTTTATCTCTTATAAAAGACATGTCCGACTCAAATGGAGATTAGTCGGGACGTGAACATGACTTGAAAGACGTCCTCCCATTATTAGGATCCATGTAGAACACATCTTGTGCTTCTAGCAAAAAATAATAATAATGAAACTCATTTATTTATTAAACAATTGAGCTCAAACTCGAATATTATTGCAATATTTTGATTAATTAATCAATCAAAATTAAATTCATAATAGATTAATTTAATAAAAGATAATATGTATAAAATCTATATATCTAGGATAATAAAACAAAAGTCAAAGCGAGATGCACGGGGGGATAGATAGGATGCCAAATGTGTGCCATGAAATCATCTTATTGTATTTGTACTGTCTCAAGTCAACGTAACAAAGTCTTCCTCTTTTTTTTTTTCTTTTAATTATTTGATTGTGTTTTACTTCTTTCATTGTGTTCTCCGACATTTATTGCACTCTTTCATTGTTTTAATAAAATAATATTTTCCAATGTTTTAAAAGTCAAAAAAGAATTATTGTGTTTTTCAAAAGCTCCGTTTTATTAAACATAGGATGATATCAATTTTTTCAAACACACTCACTCCGTCCATTTTGTTTATTTACTACATACTAAAATTTTGTCAGACAAATAGATGTTAATTTTGTTTTCTTATTTATAATTTTTATTTATTTTCAATACTTTTCAAATAATTGTTTTATAATTACTACTAATATACATTTAATTGTTTCAGAAAAATATAACTAGAATATCCTGACGGCAAATTGGTAAATTTAGTCCTTAATTTTATAATTATTTTTGTTTTATCCTTATCTTATTTTTTTTTGTACTTTATTTCATAATTTCAACTTAATAATTTTAGTAAATTTCATCCATTAACTTAATAATTTGATAAAATTTATCCTTTAACTTAAAATTAAAATAATAATACTAAAAAAACAAAGGGGTAAAAATGTAAATTTTAATACAAAATCTTTTAATTTACTATTGTAAATTTATATTTAATAAAAAAATTTGTATATTATCAAAGATATTATATCATACATTTGTAAATTTATATTTCATACATCTATTATTAAGGATGATACCCAAAAATTATATAAGTTAATGATGAAATTTACCAAATTATATAAGTTAAAGGATGAAATTAACCAAATTATATAAGTTAAGGGATAAAATTTACCAAATCATTAAGTTAAATGATGAAATAGTACAAAAAAATAAAATTATATAAATTAAGGATCAAATTTTCCAATTTGCCATATATGATGACATATATATGAAGCAAGAAAATCGCATAGAGACTTTAACTATCAATATATGTCTATATATATATATATATATAAGCAAGAAAGTCAATGAAAATAATAAAAACAAGTTTGAAGGAGAAGAAGAAACGAAAAGTGGCCCAAAATCTTTTGTCGGTGCCCAGCAAACGTGTGAAAAAGAATTTATTAAGTCGCTTTGTTTGACACAATGAGAAAATATAGTGTGAATATTACATAAGGTTGATAGTTTGGTATTTGTTATGAGCGTCATATAAGAACCAAAGTAAGACATTCTCTAGATACTAAACAGTCTAAATTAAAAAAAAAAAATCTCCTAAGTAAAAATATAATATAAGTATTGATATATTTTATAAAAAAAAAAAGCAGCTTAATTGAGATAATAGTTTCAATTATGACTTTTGAATGTTTTTTTTTTTTTTTTAAGGTATGACTTTTGAATGTTATAAGTCATAAATGTGGTTGAGGTTGTGTGGTACAATGACAAGAGCCCACCTCCCCAATCCCCACTTTGTGGGTTCACACACCCAAATCTCCCTTCCCATGTATCAAAAAAAAAAAAAAAAAAAAAGTCATAAATGTGAATAATGACATGAGAAGAATTTAGAACAACTACAACTACTACTACTTAGGGTTTATTCCCAAAATGGAAATTTTGATATTATTCCCAAAAGGTTGACACCCCCCAAAAAAAAAAAAACCCCCCCCCCCCTCCCAAAAGAAGAGCATATTTTTTTAAAAATAAAGAGCTTATTTTTTTAATAAAATATTTAAATATAATTTCTTATTTTTAAAGTTATTTATAAATTTTAATTTTATCATTTTCTAATAATATTAATTTATAAACATTTTTTAAATATAATTTTCATAATATATAATATATTTATTATTAATTATTATCATTATACTTATATTATATTTAACAAAGTGATATAAAAATTAATTGAAATTATAATATATTATAATATTAAAATAATATTTTATGTAATTATGTGAAGTAATTTTATTTATTTGTGTTTATATAATCAATTAATTTTAATTTAAGATTTATTTTTATATTTTGAATTAAGTAATTTAATAAATTTATATTATATATTGACATAAAAATATTTTTATTCAAATAAAAAATCTTTTATATATGCAAAAAATTTTAAAAATAGTTTAACACTTTCACTATCGATCGATTTTATTAAGATGCCCCTCCCCTGATTTTACTTCATATGGAAATACTTTCACTTCCATCACCGACATATGTATGAATATAATATAAGTATAATGTAATAATTAATAATAATATATTCTATATTATGAAAATTATATTCAAAAATGTTATAAATTAATATTATTAAAAATGATAAAATTAAAATTTATAAATAACTTTAAAAAAATATTTAAATATTTTATTAAAATATATATAAAAAAAAAAAAGAATCTACTTTGGCAAAGTAGAGGCTCAATTTTAATAAAATATTCATACCGCTGAATATTTTATTAAAAAAATTAAGCCCCTTTGCCTAAGTGCACCATCGAAGAGTTACAACCCATTTTGGAATAATATCAAAATTTGCACCATAAAACTCCTACTACTTACTCCTCCACGATAGTTACTTAAAAAAGTTATTGGCGCATTACTACTTTCAATCGTGCCCAAAAAGTGAGCCTTAAAGTGCACCATCGATCGTGATGTTTATGCTTCCACTCTATTCCTCGTGTTTTATTTATTTTTCTCATATATATATATATATATATATATATATATATATATATATATATATATATATATATATATATATATATTATCAATATAAATGTCGAGAATGTGTAAATTTATTGAAAAAGAAGTAAATACCCATAGCAAGTAGCATGAGGAAGAGCCAAAAAACAAAAAACAAAAAAAAAAAACATGCTCCATTGTTTCTATCATAAATGGAGCAATGGGAAGGACCATAACACCACTATTCCAACTTTATCGATTCTTATTTTTTTATAGCACTCATAAATGATATTTTTTTCTAACAAGAGTACTTAGACTTTATAAATGTAATTTGAATTCAATTTAGATTAATTGAAGCAATAATTTAGATAATACTTTGATTAATTTGGATTTGACTTGTTCGGAAGGAAGATTTACTTTGACTTTTATATGACACGACAAATGTTAAATTCATAGTCTCATATAATTTTTTACATTGTAGGGTTTAACAATTATACACTTTGCCTAGTTTACTTTTCCATTTTTTTTTTTCTCTTTTTCAATTTCTTACATAGTGAGTGAAGATAATAACTTTTCCTACCGAAAATCACTTCAATTTAAAACATAATTTTTAAGAATTAATAATTTTATCTTAAAATATATTACAAAATATTTAATTGATTGGAAATGATTTCAATGTCACCGAGATTTGGAATACTCTAATGGATGCCAAATATCTTGTAAAAATGATTCGTGTTAGGCATTGTGTTCTCGACGTTGGCTCTCTATTGATATAGTCAGTAACAAATTTTGAAAATTATATCTCGGAGGATCAAGAATCAAAGAGAATGTTCTCGAGTATAGAATGCAATGAGAATAATGATGATATTTTGTGTGTGTTGTACATGTGTTATCGTTTATAGTTCGGGATCATAGCCAATCAAGGGAAGCACACCCGAAAAGTGAGCATTGCCTGCCTGTCGGTCTGAATTGGGGGCATAAATAGTATTTGTCAATTAGAGTCATTTTGTGTCAAAGGTCATACTACTTTTATGATATTTCTAATTGTTAGTTAGAAATAGAATAAAAAGATATTCAAACCTTCCGACAAGTAATGTACACCTCAACCTTTCTACATATATGACAATTTACTTCAATTTCATACATTTCACTAATCTATTATTCTTTGTATCAAAATAATTAAAAAAATATTGGCTAAAAAAGAGAAGAAAACTCTTGGAAATAAAATACATCTACTTATATAATTGTATTATATCATCACATTACCCATATATATATATATTATATAGAACGCGTGACCTACATTTGAGGAGTATTTTAATTTTATGATTCCGATGAAGATTGATATTTCCGATTTGTTTAGCTCACTCTCATTGATCACATGGACTTCATGTAATAATCAATTCCACTGTGTGGATAGCTATCTCATCTCATGTGGCCGGCGGTGACGTTAGCAAATTTAATCAGTACCAAAAGAACATTAATCCCTCAATAATTTTTTAAAAAAAAAAAAAAAAAAACATTTTAAATTCCTGCCATGTGAAGATATTGGACCATTTTTTTTTTTTTTTAAATTTCAAACATCAAAATGACGAGATGAATGGAAAAAGGAAAAAATAAAACAAAATAATAATAATCAATTAGTAAATATTATTGGTTCTAAACTTGAAGTCTCACATTACTCACTTAAAATATTTATTGAACAATTGGTTATTTAATTAAGATCTAAAATCCTTTATTTACTGCACGTATTATTAATCTTGAGATCACTTCATATGAATAAAAACGGAAAATATTATTTTTATATTCATAACATTATGCAATATATATATATATATATATATATTTAAAAAAGGGAAATTAAATATTTTGTTGCGGCGATAGAATTGGGCCCACAACCCCAAAAAGTATGGTTACTCGGAAAGTTAATTAGCGAAACACGCTGGCCGTGTTTAGCTGTTTATACTACTAATTAAATATAGTTAGGTGTCTATTTCTGCAATTTTGTTAAATGACTAAAATGTCCTCTTTCATTTTTTTTAATTATATATAAAAAAAATTAACTTAATTATTTTGCCTCATTTGAATTAAATGTATATATATATATATATATATATTTATAATATAATTTTCCCTTGAATTATCATTTTTTTTTTTGGGAGGGGTGCATGGAAATACTATAATGAAGAGAGCGGCAGGTAGATATACGTGTGCTTGACTACTTTTGCATGCAATTTTTCTGATAACTGAATAGTATAATTTTAAATGACGACTTCAAAATTGGTCGCACAAAGGATTAAGAAAATAATTAAATAAATACTAATTTACAAGGTTTTTAGAAGAGAAACACAGATTAAAGCTAAATTAACTCGGTAGCTTGAGGAAGTTGATAAGCGGACTACTAATGTTTCCTCCAGGGTGGATGGTCGAGGTTTCGAATTCTCCTAGGGTGGTTAACGTCATGTTAAAAGCTCTGGGCCGGACCTTAACCCTCGAGTAGGAGTTGAACTCTGCGAGCACTCCGCAGGCCAAGTCCCGACTAGTCTCATCGAAAAGGTGGGGACACCAAACGCCTCAAATAGGTACAAAAAAAACGCTAAATTGAAACTTTCTTCATAGCAAAAATTAGACTTATTTATACTCAAGATTGAATTGAATTAGTTAATGATGGAACCAAAAAAAATAATATATCTCCAACGTTTATACTCATCAGTGTAATTATTTATATATATATATATATATATATATATATTTTTTTTTTTTGATACATTGGGGAGGGGGTGTCGAACCCCGAAAGGGCCGGTTGGTGGGGTGACAACATGTCACTCGGCCAGCCAACCTTTGACATCAATGCTAATTATATTAATAGAATAAAATGCAGTTTTTACATCAATTATGTAATGTCAAACATAAATATTGTGGTTGTTTTACCAACTTAATATTGAACTAATTGTCAAACTAAAACTAATTATTTCAATCCTCATCAATGTTTATATTTTTCTTGCTAAAGAAATTCAATTCAATCCAAATGAACAAATCAGCTTCCTTTCCTTTCCTTTCAATCTTCAATCTTCAATCTAAACGTAAGCCTAAAAAAGTCTACATTCCCATGACGTATTTTTTTCCATCCTTGAAATTACAAAGGAAACCGCTTGGAAATTCATGTCAAGTGTAAACCCTCCAAAAGTATATGTATATATATTGATAAAGGTTGTTCTAATTGAACTATCGTCATTCTCTTGCAGCCATAAAATCACTTTTTGAAATTGACCAAGTAATTTAATTTGAAAACATTAGGTATAATTAGACAATCATCTCATAATAATAATTAATATATATATATATATATATATATATATATATATATTATTTCACTATATCCAATAATTACTTTAAGCTAAGTTCTTTTACATAAAAAATACCTTTATATATTTTTTTCTATAAAAAAGACAATTAGTTTCAGCAAAATGTTGTTTTAGGTTGTATTTTTTCACTCAAAATGAGTTTTTTATCGTGTACTTATAACACATACAATTAACTTTTGAATATTTAGTCGATAAATATTATTTCATAAAATAAAATTTTATCCAACTAACGGCTTACTAAACACAAAAATCGACTTAAAGAAGTAAATTTACTTTTTCAAGCTAAAAAAAAAACTATTTTTTTCAAAATAAACTCTTACCCAAAACGCAAATTAATTGATAAATGATCATGAATTCAAGTCATATTCAAGATAAAAGTTTCGAGATTTAAAAAAGAAAAACACATACACAAATGTTGAATCCAAATTTAAGACCATTTCCTCTCAAGAAATGTTAATACGTGATTGCAATCGTGAATCATGGCAGAAAAAAATGGTCGATTAACAGCAAAAAAAAATCATCAATTCATCGATACTATTGGGAAAAAAAAACTATTTGACTATAGAATTTATAAATATCTCTTATTTACTTTTAATTATTCAAGATTCAACCTTTTACTTTATCAAACTCCTGCTTGCTTATGTATGACTCCATTTCCTTCTACTTTTTTTGCTCCAAAAAGAGGAAATATCATTGGAATATAATTTTATACTTTTCCCATTTCTTAATAGGTTTCATTTGCAATTTTTAATTTTAATTAATATATTAAAAATAATTAAATAAGATAGAGGTGTGTATTTAATTAATTAAAAGTTACATATAATTAATGTACGTATATTTGGGAGAATATTTAAAATTTTGAATCTTGAAAAGAAAAAAGTATTCTAATAAAATTTCTTTTGACTTTTTTTCTAAATTTAAAGTATATGAAAATTTAAATTTTAATGTATCTAAATTTCGTTAAATAATTTTATTTATGATACAAATATTGTAAATTGAAGTTATAATTCCAATTGTCACTTATGACATGAGAGGTCATGAGTTCGAGACATGATAAAAGTTAGAATTTTGAAAAAAAAAAATTATAATTCCAACAAAATAGAACAAAATAAAAATATATCTTCAAATAATATTAATATCTTTAAATAAGTCAAAACTACAAGACCACAAAACAAAAATTCAAAGGGTGTATTAAAATAAATATGGAGCAGAAACCTTATATGACCAGAAAAGGCAAATGTTAATATATATATATATATATATATATATATCACACATTAAATAAGGAAAAAAAAAATAAAAACTTACAGTACAATAGTTTTATAATTTGTCTGTTTCAAACTAAATAAAACAGAAATGAATATATAATATCCAAAATAAAAAATAAAAAAACTCTCAAACACGGTGTACCAACAAATGGACAACGACATTAAGACACCCAAAGCTGTGTTTGTAGGACAAAATATGTAAAAAAATTAGTTATTATTGTTCTTGGCAAAATTTTTGAGTTCTTTACAGTAGAAAAGTTGAGAAGAATTTCAGTATTTTTGTCAAACTTTATTTTGTGCCCAATAAAGGGCACATTTGACATTTGACATTTGAATTTGAACTGTAAAATATGACAATCTATATTGACATACCAAATCAACCGAGTTAGCTGACTTTTCTCGTTTTTACCTCTTATTTTCAATCAAGTCATTGCCCTTGATCAGAATGGTTGAAAATGTAAATTTATCGAGTTTCATGCCCTTTTTCCTAACTCATATTCTATATATATACTCTCGTTAATCCGTTTTTATCCCACTTGGTTTCGGTAGAGCAGCAACTCGTTGAGTTCCTTCTTCCTCCTCCTCTTCTTCTCCCCCCTCTCTTCTTTGGCTGCCATTAACGAGTTCAAAAGAATCATACATAACTCAGTTTTTTTTTTTTTTTTTTAAAAAAAAAATAACAAAACAGAAAACAGAACAGAAAGAAAAATGATGCAAATTGGATCTACACTTCCTGCACATAATCTCCACCAATTTCAGGTCAGGCGTGCCAGTTTCAACTGTAGTGGCTCACCTTTAAATCCATTATCAACTCGGTCACGGCGAGTTCAAGCCGCGGCACTGACTGTGAAACCACTTGAATCCACAGAAGTCACGAGAAAGCACTTGTCTAATCTGGAAAGGTTACTGCAGAAATCAGAATCGTCATCGCAACAACCTGATCCTCAGCCAGTTGAGAGTAATCAGGAAAACAAAGGAAGAGGCCTTCTCGAAGGACTTAATTTGTCCAGAATATGGCCGGAAATGAAGGCCACTGAGGAAATGTCGCCCAGGCATATGAATCGGTTACAGAGGCTTTTGTCTAAATCTTACCAAGAGTATTCTCCAAGGAACAATCTCGGCAGCCGGTGGAGAGAGTACCACGGCTGTAATGACTGGTCCGGTCTTCTCGATCCCCTCGACGAGAATCTCCGGCGAGAGTTGATTAGGTACGGTGAGTTTGTTCAGGCGGCATATCGCTGCTTTCATTCGAATCCGGCCATGTCAGCGGACCAAGCTCCGTCACCGCAACACGTGCCGTTACTGGATAGGTCGTACAAGGTCACCAAAAGCTTATACGCCACATCATCAATCGGTATGCCTAAGTGGGTGGACGACGTGGCACCGGATCTCAGCTGGATGACCCAAAGGTCTAGCTGGATTGGTTACGTGGCCGTTTGCGATGATCGGAGGGAAATCCAACGGATGGGAAGGAGAGACATCGTGATCGCGTTAAGAGGAACAGCCACGTGTCTCGAATGGGCAGAAAACATGAGAGACCTCTTAGTCGAAATGCCAGATCAGGAAGAAGTTTCTGGTTCTGGCTCCGTCACAAACGCCAAAGTGGAATGTGGTTTCTCTAGTCTATATAACACCCGTGGGGCACACGTGCCGAGCCTAGCCGAATCGGTAGTGAACGAAGTACAAAGACTAATTGAACAGTACAAAGGCGAGACCTTAAGCATAACCGTGACGGGTCACAGCCTCGGCGCAGCCCTAGCACTGCTAGTCGGAGACCAACTGAGTACATGTGCACCTGACGCGCCACCGGTAGCGGTTTTCTCTTTCGGCGGGCCACGCGTCGGTAACCGCTCCTTCGCTAACCGTCTGGAAGAGAAAAACGTAAAGGTCCTGAGAGTGGTGAACAGTCAAGACGTCATCACTAGGGTACCGGGAATGTTGGTGAGCGAAAGCCTGGACAAAAAGCTGAGGGAATCGGGAGGATCGGCGGCGGAGGGTTTGTTGAACGCACTGGACGAGAAAATGCCTTGGGCGTACTCGCACGTGGGAACTGAACTGAGAGTAGACACGAAAATGTCGCCGTACCTGAAGCCGAATGCAGATGTGGCGTGCTGCCATGACTTGGAGGCGTACTTGCATTTGGTGGATGGTTTCTTGGCATCAAATTGTCCATTTAGAGCAAATGCAAAGAGGAGTTTAGTGAAGCTGTTAAGTGAACAAGGATCAAATGTAAAAAGATTGTATACAAGTAAAGCAAATTCCCTCAGCTTAAATCTTGAAAGAGGGAATGCGCAGATCATGTCTAGTTGTTTACCAAGTCCTTCCTCATAATATTATCTTGAGAAAAAAAAAAAAGAGGGTACTTCTTGTATCAAATTAGAAAACAATGAAGTGCACTAAATTAAATTAGAAATCTTTTTCAAACTAAATTTTTGCATTTTTTTTTATTTTCATTTTTTTAAAACTAACTAATTATAACGATTATAACAAACATCAAACTTATAATTTCGAGTAACATTTACAATAAAAATAAGTTGCTATCCTTTTATATATATATGTATGTAAATATAGTGACAAGGAGAAATTGACATTTTATATATGTAAATGTAAGTGAAACTAATTAGATTAGTATTATATATAATAGCTATAAGGAAGAGTTACATAATGTGAATGAGGGACTTTCCAACCAAAATTTTCAAAATATCAACAAAGATATTTTGTGTGTTTGAATTTGTTTCATAACATGATAGAATCTAAAAGTTTTAAAGAAAATTCTACAAGTAAAGTAACCTTGTTGAAGAACAAGAAGTTAATTTAGACAAAAAAAAAAATAATAATAATAATCTTTATATCTAAACTTAAAAAGATTTTTTCGTGTCATATTTGTAATACTTATTCTACTTTATAATATATCTCATTTTATATTGTAAGTGTATAAAAATATATTATGAAATATAAATATGAATCTAAATACACATTACAATTCGAAATATCTTTTTAATACAATAATGATACTGTTAAATAATTGATCTATGATTTTGCATATATACATCGGGAAGAATATATATATATATATAAGGGTCAAAAAGTTATGCATGAATATTATGCAATTATGCTTATATCATCATCTTCCTAGCTAGACATTTTTTTTTTTTTTTGATTCGTAAGCTTGAACAAATCAAACGCGTGGGTAGAAATGTCTTTCGTGAGTTCTTATGATATATATATATATATATATATATATATATATGTATAGACAAAAAAAAAAAATAAAAGGGGGTTTAGGATTTGACACGTAGATACCTTAGAAGAATGAAAGAATCAAGTTTTATTACATTACAGCTAACAAAATGTTTGGTAAAGAATAAGTTTTTAACCCATCTTGACTCAGAATTCTTCATTTTTGACATTTGTTTGAATTTTTTATTCTATTTATTTCTTGTACACTAAAAAAAGACAACTGTGTCAACTATTTTTTCTTTCTCCCATTTTCTCTTCACAAATTTCTAGGAAAAAAAGAACTTGTCAACCTAAGACATGACATCACTTTCCAAAATTTATTTGCTCAAAAAAAAAAAAAAGTCAAAATATTAAATTATAAAATTATAATTAAATCATATCATATTTGTTATTTTAAAAACAAAATTTTATCTAAATAAAACTCAAATATTTAATTCATTTTATTAATGAAAGATTTTATACTAACTCTTACATTACAATAAATATAAAACTCGTAACTCATAATTACATGTCTAAGGATTTCCTTTTCATTTGGTCAGGTGGAAAAAGAGTCGAAAAAAAGATTATGTAGAAAGTTACTCTTTCGATTAGTTTTAACTCTTTATTTGAAGGAGGACTTCACCCCGATTTTTAAGCTTTTGCCTTACACTTATTTCTCGTTAGATAAAATTTAAGCTCAAGAAATTTTTGTGTAGAAGAACTAAACTCATTCCGCGTGAATCAATAAACGGATTTGCCTTTTCTATTGATTCCTACGAATTGGATAAAAAACAATTCTTGAATGAGGTATTCAACTCCAGGGATGAATCGAAAAAGAAATCTTTATTAGTTATACTCCCTATTTTTTATGAAGAGAATGCATCTTTTTCTTGAAGGATCAGAAAAAAAACGGGTCCGGATCTCATGCAGGAATGATTTGGAAGATCCACAACAAAAAAGAGTTGTATTTGCTAGCAACAACATAATGGAGGCAGTCAATCAATACGGTGGTTCTTCTACTATATTGTTAATTTATATAAAAAAAATTATAATAATAATACAACTGAAAAGCCCATTTTTCAGGGTCCATTAGAAAAAAATCCAATATTAAATTTAGCCCATTTTAGAAATAAAAAGCCCATATTCTAATTAAGTCATACGGTTAGTTACAGTACACCATCTCTTACCTAATAATTTTTTCTTCTACTTGTTAGGGTTTTTAAGATTAGCGCAACTCCATTTGCCTCAAAATTCAGCCGCTTTTGGCTTAGGGTTCTCTAAAGCCCCTCTCACAGTTTTCACACAACACCCTCTACTACTCTCTGTGCAGTCAGTTTTCAATCTTTCCATTATTCTATTTTCAGATCTAGTTTCTGCTTCTATGGATTCCCTGAATTAGAAACAAAGTAATCCTGGAACAGATTCTTCTGAAGCCTCGGAGCTTCTGAATATATACACATAAAAAAGCTATTTTTTATAGCGAGAATTTTGTAAGAAAAACAAATGGCTACTTTGAACCCATTTGATCTTTTGGGGGACGATGATACCGAGGACCCAAGCCAGTTCATTGCAAAGGCTCAGCCTGCGGTTGCTAAGAAAGACCCTGCTGCAGCACAGCCGGCCAAGGCTACTGTTCAGGCCAAGCTTCCTTCCAAGCCTCTTCCTCCAGCCCAGGCTGGTAAAAATTATACTCTTTTTTTATTCACTTTCGTTATTCGCGTTTTACATATTTCTGGATGTTTTTATTTGGTGGATTGATACTAGCTTAGAAAAAAGTTTACTTTGATGTGTTTGTATATGTGGAGGGGAGGTACATTTGTTATTTTCTTATTTGGTATTAGTCGGTTTGTCTTTCATTGGAACAGAAAATCTCACATTATATTTATTTTGTTAATGTATGTACAGTGTTTGTGCAAGTAACTGATATATGAAAGTTTATTCCTAATCCCTAAGCAAGTTAGTCGTAATTTAGTCAAATTAAGATTTTTTAATTAATTTTTTTTTAGATATAAAATTAAAATGGTTTGGTAGATATTGTAGAGCAGTTTCCTTTTAGATATTTGGTACAGCTTTTATTGTTCCATGATTACCGTGTATATATTAAATTACACTATAGAATTCTTTGAACAAGAAAAGGATGGAATTATTTTATCGATATGTGGCTACTAGTTAATTGATAACTATGTGAAGTGAGGCTGAAGTAACACAAGTGTTTTTTCTCCATTGTTCAAATGGTTCTGTTTAAGCCCTTGTAACTTATCAATGAGGTTGTTTTCCTTACTGCTTTGTCTTTATTTCCTTGCAATTATTGCATACAGTGAGAGAAACAAGGAATGAAGGCCATCGTGGTGGCCGTGGTGCTGGGCGTGGAGATTTTCGTGGACGTGGGCGTGGAAGAGGTCGTGGATTTGACCGCGACTTACCTGATAATGAAAATGCAATATCCAGCAACAATGGATATTCTGGAGGATATAGACCCTCAGATGATGGAGATGCTGGAAGGACTGGCGAAAGGCGCAGCTTCCGTGGTGGTTTCCGTCGTCGTGGTGGTTTCAGCAATGGGGAAGATGTTGATGGGGAACACCCACCTCGAAGAATGTTTGATCGTCGTAGTGGGACTGGACGTGGGTACGTGATAAGATTGTGTGGCATGTTTAGCCTACTCTGCAGTGTTTGCTGCTATGCTTATTGCTAGTGTTGATTTTGTCAAATCTACATACATTTATATTTTTTGTTTATTCTTCAATGACATCCAAGTAATTATATTTTTTTTCTATTTGGATGCACAGGAATGAATATAAACGTGAAGGCTCTGGCCGTGGAAATTGGGGGACTACCACTGATGATATTGCCCCGTGAGTACTTTGATCTGTCCATTAGCTACTCTCTGTGTCATTTTCAGAGGATACTCTTATTTTTGGAATCTCATTTTTTTTGAAAACATACCCTGTGGATTCAGTGAGACTGAGGAACCTGTGACTGAAGGTGAGAAGAATGTTGAAGCAGAGAAGCAGTCTGGTCCTGAAGCTACCGAAATCAAGGATTCTCCAGTGACTGAGACTGAAGAGAAAAAGGAAGAGCCTGAGGATAAGGTGGTAGCATCTTCTATTTATGATAAAATGCTGCATGAATGATTGAAACCTTTTTCTTTGTTACTGCATTTAGTCATCTATGGAATTTTAGGATTTTGCTTAACCCATAGAGTTAGCATTTGATAATTAGTTTCTGCAAGCTTTAATTGAAAATTGTTTCTGCTTCCTTGCTTTACCCAAGTTTAAGAGTTCTTTCAAGATGCAGTATTCATTGTTCAATTACATAATTGGGATGGAATTTCTTATCGATTGACTCTGTTGAAACAAAATTTTATGGGTTAAAGGAGGGATATGTGCAATAGTGTGCAGCATGGACTTGTTTACCATATATTCAAATCAGTGAGTTAAATTTTCTTTCGATTAATAGTGAGTTCCCTGATTTCTCCCTTTCTTTCCTTTTTCTTTGTTCCTTTTGGGTTGGGAAGTTTGATGAAGTTGTATATTTAGAGAAAAACAGAGGCAAAACTTGTTGAAGCAAGGTATTTGAGTTCTTGAAAATGTTTAATAGAAGATTTGTGGCTGTTTTATGTTGATCTCAAAATAAATTCTTAGGCTGATAAGTATGTACATTTCCTGATCAAGTTGTTGTTATGGATGTAAGTCTTGTAAAATGTGGAATGTGAATCCATATAGAGTGCAGGAGATTGCAAATTCTAATGGTTAATAGCTTAGTCACTTTATTAAAAGTGACTTGATCTTGTGATTAAATGCAAATTATAGTTGACTGTATGCACATTTATGTGGATATTCTGTTATTTTGTATCTTGATTTTTTCTGAACTACTCTGAAATCTTGTTGCAGGAAATGACTCTGGAGGAGTATGAAAAAATACTCGAGGAGAAGAGGAAAGGGCTACTGGATCTGAAGTCTGAGGAAAGGAAAGTTGAAGTGGATAATCAGTTTAAATCAATGCAATTGCTATCAAACAAGAAGAATGATGATGATGTTTTCATTAAATTGGTGAATATTCCTTCACTTGATCATGTTGAATAATATATTATAAGTTAGGATCGTTGTTTGAATTTGTACTGAGTTTTAAGTTCCAACAATTTACAGGGTTCCGAGAAAGACAAGCGCAAGGAAGCAGCTGAAAAGGCAAAGAAGGTAAACTCGGAATTTCTGCTCCATGGCTTGTCTGGACTTCATAATTTTCCTTTTATTCAGACTTGGTATCCTGCAATTTTTCTTTTATTATTTATTCATTGAATGATATATATGCTGGCTTTTTCTCCAATTGCTACATTTTCTCTATGAATTTGTTTAGCTTGGCGTCTCTATGAAAGCATTGAACAATCTGTTATTTTTAGTGTGGGATTTTGTCTTTGTTTATATTGACATGATTCTTCCTTGATATTTACAGTCTGTTAGCATAAATGAGTTTTTGAAGCCTGCTGAAGGGGACAACTACTATCGTTCTGGGGGTCGTGGAAGAGGACGTGGTCGTGGTAGGGGAGGATATGGAGGCAACATGAGTAATGTTGAAGCCCCAAAAATTGAAGATGTTGGGCAATTCCCATCATTGGGTGCAAAGTAAGAGGGGACACGACACATCCAACCTGCTAGTCAGGCGAGCCTCTATTATTTATTTGTTTTTGGGGAAATTCAAGCGACATGTAGTTGGCTTATCTTTGGCAGCAGGATTCATTTACGTCTTTGTACTAAAATTTATCCTTAGAGAACTTTATTTAAAAAAAGAAAAAAAAGAATCCTTTTTAAAGAGTGTAAATTTAGATGTCTCCCAAGGGGTCATGCTCTCATGCTCTTTGGCTGGTGGTAGTAGTGTTTTGACATGCATGGATGGATGGATGGATACATTTTGGCATATTTTAGGGGCATTAGAGGCCATTTTTATAATTTTGATATTATGGATCAGTTTTGATTTTTTGTTTATGGAAACAGTTTTGTTCTTTCTAGTAATTTTCTCTTCTTACTCTTCTCTCTTTGTTTTCAGAGCTTTTTTTTCAATGATTTGCTAGTTTATCCATGGCCTGAACTTAATGGATTATCGTTGTTAATTGAACATAATACTTTTATAATTTTAATCATAATCATTTGGATTATATGAATTCACAAAAAAAAATTAAAAACTTAAATTCTTAAATTTTTAAAAGTTGTACCTCTTAAATGATCTTTCAAAATTTATTAAAAGCAAATTGTGGATCAATTAAATAATATATGCATATGTATGAAACGCAGACTTGGACGGAGAGGAGCGTTTCAGGCATCACTGCTTCTTCTCTCGTTAAGTATTTTGGGCGAAAACTGCGGTTGCCATTTTGATTTTATTGAATACCGACGACCATGTCAAATGGTTCTCTCTGGTCTTAAGACAGCAGGAAAGAAACAAATTTCATTTCATGTCAAATGTTTATCTCAATTCAGGCAACGAAATTGCTATTCCGGCTCTCCCCGGATTGATGGTGAATGGGATGATCATGGTCAATTTAACTATGTTATCTCAAGGAACAAAAAAATTACAAGCTATATTCGATCTGGAGATTTTGATTCTGCCCTTAAGGTGTTTGAAGAAATGTCCGTGAGGAGTACAATTACATGGAACTCAATCCTGTCTGGGTTTTCAAGAAAGAGCGGGAAGGTTAAGGAAGCCAGAGAGCTGTTTGATAAAATTCCTCAACTGGACACTGTTTCACATAACATAATGTTAGGTTGTTATTTAAAAAATGGTGATATGGAGTCTGCTAAGAGCTTCTTTGATCACATTCCCACTAGAGATATTGCATCCTGGAACACCATGATCTCAGGGCTTCTACGAAATGGGATGATGAGGGAAGCCAAGGAGTTGTTTCTGGCTATGCCGGAGAAGAATAATGTGAGTTGGAATACGATGATAGCAGGGTATGTTGAGTTAGGGGATATGGATTCAGCTTTGGAGTTGTTCAGGATGAATCCAGTTAAGGATGTGGTTGCGTGGACAGCGACAATAACAGGGTTCATGAGGTGTGGGAAGGTTGATTCAGCAGAAAGGCTGTTCAGGGAGATGCCGGAGAAGAATTTAGTGACTTGGAATGCCATGATTGCAGGATACGTGGAAAATGGCAGAGGGGAGGAAAGCATCAAGCTTTTCACAACAATGTTGAAATTGAGAGTTCCGGTAAATGAATCAAGCTTGAGTAGTATTTTATTAAGTTGTAGTAATTTATCCTCTTTAAAGCTTGGAAAACAAGTACATCAGCATGTTATTAAGTCTCCATTGTATTTGGATACCACAGTAGGAACATCATTGATTAGTATGTATAGTAAGTGTGGAGATTTACAGGATGCATGGAATTTGTTTCTTGAGATGCCAAGTAAAGATATTGTCACTTGGAATGCTATGATTTCGGGGCATGCTCAGCATGGTGCAGGAGAAGATGCTCTTATTTTGTTTGATAAGATGAGAGATAAAGGAATCAAACCTGATTGGATTACCTTTGTTGGAATTCTATCAGCTTGCAACCATGCTGGATTAGTGGATAATGGGATTCAGTACTTTGATGAGATGCAGAAAGTTTATGGAATTAAGCCTCAACCAGAACACTACACATGCATGGTTGATCTTCTTGGCCGTGCTGGAAAGCTGTCGGAAGCCATGGATTTGATAAAAGGAATGGATTTTAAACCTCATGCACCTGTATATGGAATCCTATTGGGTGCTTGTAGAATCTATAAGAATGTGGAGGTGGCTGAATTTGCTGCTAGAAACTTGCTTGAACTCGACCCTTCTAATCCGGCTAGCTATGTACAGCTTGCTAATGTGTATGCTGCAAACAAAAGATGGGAGAGAGTTTCTTGGATTAGAAAGCTGATGAAACAAAATAATGTTGTTAAAACACCTGGGTATAGTTGGATGGAAATAAGGAGTGTTGTACATGAGTTCAGATCAGGAGATAGGGTTCATCCGGAGTTGGAGAGCATACATGGAAAACTAAATGAACTGCAGAAGAAAATGAAGTTAGCAGGATATGTATCTCGTCTTGATTCTGATTTGCATGATGTTGCTGAGGAGCAGAAGGAGCAGCTTCTTTTATGGCACAGTGAGAAACTAGCAGTTGCATTTGGGGTCATAAGATTGCCATCAGATGCACCGATCAGAATATTCAAGAACTTGAGAGTGTGCGAGGATTGTCATGAAGCTATAAAACTTATATCTGGGATTGAAAAGAGGGAGATTGTTATCAGAGATACCACAAGGTTTCACCACTTTAAGGATGGGAATTGCTCTTGTGGTGACTACTGGTGAAGGATACAAAATATTTAAATTAATGTTGTATGCAATGCTTTTTTACATTGTTACACGTTAAGAAAATATTTTTCTAAAATCAAATACCTTGAAATAAATGGAAGCAATGTATAAAGCTGAAAAGTTGAAAGAGTGAAACCAATGCTGTCATTGAGAAAATATTTTTCCTACTTTGTACAAGTGCTGTGTCTAAAATCAAATACATTGAAAAGAATGATTGTTTTTTTAAAAGTAATACTGAAATAACAATATTAATAAGAGAAAAAGAGCAAATCCCGAAACTTCTTCACATCATCGAACTAAAATGTTATTCATTAATTTTACATTCCAAAGGGAACACAATTAATCAGCCCAACTGTTCATGATTTTCAAGTGGAGCAGCAACCAGATTTCTGGTTCACAGGTTGTCCACGAATCTGTACGGTTGGAGGCCGTGCGTTGTTCATTGCTGGTTGGCTCGCCATCCTATATAGTCAATTAGAAAAGAAAAAGTAAAGTAAATAGGGATTTTGTAATCAGTATGAGGAAAGAGAATGATGTGGTATATATAGTAAGAGAAGGCACCTATTCTTGATCTCAGCAGCCATGGCCATAAATGCCTGTTCAACATTAGTGGCACTTTTGGCACTTGTTTCCATGAAAGGAATACCAATTTCATCGGCAAAAGCCTGTTGGAAATTTTTTTTTTTTAGAAAAAAAAACACCATACATCAGCAGCATACCTATTAATAATTAGCTTAGTAATCAATGATCAAAGACCAAAAGCACTACCTTAGCAGTCTCGTAGGAGACAACCCTTTGTGATTCAAGATCACATTTGTTTCCAACCAAGAGCTTGTTTACATTTTCACTTGCATACCTGTCAATTTCGTTCAACCACTGCTTTACATTGTTAAAGCTCTCTTGATCAGTCACATCATAAACAACCTGTTGAATTGTGAGATGAAGAATATGCAAATTAGACAACCAATTTCAAACGAGGGTAAGTCCAAAACAGAATTACAATTTTTAGAACTTTGATCACTGACGATAATGCCATGAGCCCCACGATAGTAGCTACTTGTAATTGTCCTGAAACGCTCTTGCCCAGCCGTATCCCACTGCACCAAAAAGAATATTGAAATCAATTACGCAGACAGACAACATTCATGACTTTCCACAATAATTTGTACCATTAGTACAAATACTAACTATTTAAGAAGGAAAATAATTTCCAATGTCATGATAAAAACTCAAACGTAAAATTCATAGCCAGCAAAAGAACAATGGAAAAAAGTACTTACAATCTGGAGTTTAATTGTTTTCCCATCCTGCTCTACAGTGCGGATTTTCTACAGGAACACAGATGGGTGATAATGCTACTCTCAAGAAATCATTAGATAAGTACACAGAATAACAAATTGACAACTTACAAAGTCCACCCCAATGGTACTAATGTAGCTCTCCAAGTATGAGTCATCCTGAGCGCAGAAGTGGAACAATATTAAGGGTAACACAAACCAAGAGAAAAGTTTTTTTTAAAAAAATGACAACTCTAGAGAACTAATTAAAAATGTTACACATTTTACCCACCAAAATAAATCATATGATCACCAAATTTGTAAAATATAATGTTCCAGATTGATCAATAAATATAATGTTTATGTTCTACATGCTTTATAAAAAGAAATATACACCAGAGACAGTTCAAAATTCACACGTTAACTCAATGGTACAAAGGTGAGTCCCAGAGTCTAGGTAAGTAACGGTTAAATAAAGTAGATTTGTCAGGGAGATAGTGAATAAAACGACTCCAAGTTTATATACGTTTAAAGGGCTAACTCTACTGCACTTAAGAATTTATCAAACACGGTAAATGTTCAAACAACAGTAATTAGCAAAGTTAAAGTAAAAAAGGTGGAAAAAAAAAAAATTAAAAAGACAAACAAGAATAAGAAGACTTACAGCAAACCTCAAAAGGAGACATGATTTGCCAACACCAGAGTCTCCAATAAGCAAAAGCTTAAAGAGGTAGTCACTGCAGACAAGGTCAAATAAGGTTATTCTTCAACTTCAGTGGATGAGAAGATAACATAAAAAATACACCAAAAGAAAAGTATCTAATCATCAATAGAGGTTGAAATATGATAAAAAGTAATCCTATCTTCATAAAAGGGTGATTCCAATAAACAGCTTTTTTTATTTTACTGTTTTTTAAGTCTTTAAGAGCATCAATGCGAATTTTTTGAGCTACTCAATATATATATAAAATTGTACAAAATAGTTTTCCACAGAACTTTTCTTCTTTTCCGAACAAAAAACAATCGAACGTCACAATTTTGCAAGGTGAAGATTGCCACACAAATGCTACATCATCAAGTGTTAGTGCCTCCTCATTAATATATCTTTTTCGACTCATCATGCACCGAGCAAATGTAGAAAATTCTTATGCAATATGCCTTTTTTATACTTAGAACGATTAGATTGAGATCAGATGGCTCATCCTAAAGTAAAATTTGAGAATTTCTTATTCCTTCCTTTATCAACTCAAAGATCAGAGGAAAACAATTCAAAGTATGAGCACACGTAAAAGTAACTAAGACTCCATATTTATCAGTCTTGTGAAACATCAAAACAAAACTTCAGAGAGAGAATCATATCAATAAACAAATCGCAGAAATTCTAACTTCCTAACGGCGAATTTGTACACGATCCTAAAATACTCCATAAAACATCAAAATTCATAATTTCCAGAGTCAAACATGTATAAGTATATACACCGGAGCCAAGGATCTCTTCAAATCAAAACGATCTTAACCATCAAACAATTTTAAATAAATAAATAACTAAAAAAAGTCACCGAAATCCTGAATAATAAACATAGACGACAGAAACAAAATCAAAATTTAATTTCAATTTAACATGAATACGAAAACAATCTCGACAGATCTAATCGGACTCAATTAGACATCAACAACATAAATTTCAACGAATCAAAAATCAATTAAAATGACTTACTATTCAGGATTCATATCGATAAAATTTCGAAATGGATCTATTCACAAATAGAATTAGATATCGACAAAAGATCAGAAATCTTTCTGACAATATATATTATTTTTCGGAGCTTGGGAATTCGCCGACGAACCAGAGAAAAATTCTGTTGAAGGAAGAATGAGACGAAGAGAGAGAAAGTAAAGGCTTTAATTAAAAGCGGCCCAATTTGTAGGAACTGCAAAGATGGGGAATGACGTGGCGAGAGAGTGCTCCAAACGTGTTTTACACCTTTGCCTAAAATGACGGATTTGGGTTTCTAGTAAACTTTTTTTTTTTTTCTTTTTTCGACATTAAATTGATAAATATATTTTTAAAACAACTTTTAAATAATAATAATAATTTGATAATATTATTTACCATAATAAAAAAAATCCGAATATTTAAACACTTTTTTTTTTTTTTTTTTTTTTTTTAATAAAGGAGAGGAATTTAGTATAAGAGCTAGCTCATATTCCACCAATCATTAGTGGCCCACTAGCACCTATAAACACCATGGAATGTGTATTCCTTGTTGGCTAACAACGTAATAAAATAATATTCGTCTAATTATAATTATTAAATAATAAATACACGATAAAGAAGAAAGTAACAAATCAGGAGAAAATGTAATTACGAAACAAACCCATCATGCCACTCTCAAAAACCACAGGTTCCGAGGGTAATATTGTAAATTAAGACTATAATTAATTATTTCTTATAAATTAAATTAAAAGTAAATATTCATTTTGTACCTGTAATTTAATTGGAAGTTAGTAGGTGGGTGTGGATGACGTGATTTGAAGATTATGTACATTTGAATTTTTTTTATAAAAGGATAATATAGTGTACAAAATTGAATTTCATTATTCAAAACTATAATATTTATTACGAAAATGAATATTTTATTAGAAAAGAGAAAAAGGGTAGTATAGTCATTTCAAGAGGTAAAATAGTGGTAAATAATGTCTAATAGGGACATTGCTTTAACAGCGTCGGTTACGTGTCTGCGGCGATTGCACATACAATTACAACTCGGAAAGTCCACCCAATATTTTAACTTCTTATCCTTTTTTTTAATTTAATTTAGTATTATTTTTAATTTCTTATTTCTGGTGATTAGATATGATTATAACATTTAGTTGAAATTGTAGCATAAAATTATTCATGATATGTGTCGAACTCAGATTTTTTCACTTGTCAAGTCGGGTAAGACACATAAATAAGAGGAAACCAAATCAACTAGGTTATCACATTTCAAGATTTGAAGTCTTATATAGCTCACTTAGAAAATTAGTGATCGGTTATTAAACATGTTCTAAAACCTTTTATCTAAATTATGCATTTTAAACGTTTAAGATTCACCTAAAGTGTTATACTATTTTAGGAGATTCTTTTCTTACACAAATTTTACGAGAGACTTCATCAAATTAATCTTGTTAAAAATGAAAATATTTGTGTAATTTAAGATTGAATCATTAAATTTAGTAGAAAAGTAAAAATATAAACAATTAAAATACAATATATATATATATATTTAATTTGTGACGGAAGAAATTTATAGAATATTATTATATCTCATTCAAAATGATTTTTGGTATCATTACAAATAGAAGTAAGTTCTCTATTTATTTATAACGGTAAAATAAGGGAGATGATAACTATTTACTTAAGATATAAGTATCAAGTGATACAAATTATAATTATTCATTATATCTAAATACAATGAATCGCAAAAAAAATGAAGCTTCCAAATTTATAACACTATGAATCTTCAGAATTTATAACAAAATTGAAATATTTTTTATTATTTGTTAGGGATTTGCATTTATTGATTAGAAAATGATTTGACAGCAAAAAAATAATGGATGGATGTACCAAATTGGAGTCCATTTCCCACTCTTATCGCTAAACAAAACAAATGAAAAGTCAAAAGCCGTCCAAAACTTCAAAGTATCTTTCTTTTTCTTTCTTCAAAAAAATCTCTGGATTCTCTCATTTCCTGTTCTTCTTTTCTTTTTGGAATAATAATATAATCCGAGGAGGAGAAGGAGAAGAAGAAGAAGGAGGAAATTATGTATCGGTCGTCGAGTTCGACGCGGGTTTCCGACGAGTTCTTTTCGAATCAAATATCACCGTCTTTGTTGTCTTCTCCAAATCATAAGCCCACAATCACTGACTCTGACCATTTGCTACCGACCTTGCATCCTCAGTCCCATGCTGCCAAGAAGGACAAATATCGACTCAGATCTGCAGAGAACGCTATTCATCTCATCCCCGTTTTGTTGGTTTTCTGCGTCATTGTTTTGTGGTTTTTCTCTAGCCCAGGTGATTGATTGGTTTAATTCTTTGATGACCCTTTTTTGACTTCGACTTTTCCTTTATTGATGATTCAACCTTTTCTTTGGTTTCTCCTTTTTGGATTTTGTGGAATTTAGAGTTTGAATATTCTCGATTTGTGCTGGGTTTTTGACCAAAGATTTAGTTAGGACATCAGTGATATAGGTTCAAGACTAAGGAGGAGAAGACAAAGGGTATGTTGATAAACAAACACAGTCCATTTCTTGTTAGTAATTTGTAGCTATTACTAGTTCAGGTTTCAGAATGGATTAATTTTCTGTAGATTAGGATGATTGGAGGATGAGATATGTAGTCAAAGGATCAAAACTTTCAAGTAGAATAAGAAAAAATAAATCCCAGATTAATGTTCAGTACTCAGGAAGTAAATCTCCTTTCTTGTTTGTTATGAATTTTGCTTGATAATGGAATCTACAAACAAGTAGAAATTTGCATTCCCTCTGTAGAGACTTCATTAGGGTAAGGCATCTGAGTATGTGTATTAGGTGTAAATTATTGTTGACTGATACACAATTGATTTGAGATGTTGCATATTCTTGTTACATTTTCAGATTGCTGACTTCATGATGATATCCCAACATTTTTGAATGGCTTGCATATGAAAATATTTAGGAACTATACATTTTTTTTTTTTAGATAATCAGGAACAATACATATATAATATCATGAAAAAGTAACCTTTTCCACAAAATCAGAAAAAAAGTATCTTTAGGTTCCTACCATTTTCCCCTGAACAAAGCTTATGGTTTAGGTGAACTTCAATTTTAGCTTTTCTGATGAAATATCCTGCAAAAAATCTCAGTTGAGTTTGTAAATTTTGAAAGTGATTTATTTTACCTTATACTGCAGTTGATATGGTGAATAAAAGTGATTCCATTGTTGCCAGAGTTGGAACAGCAACAATTCTAGGTCGTGTTGATAATAATATTCATGCAAAGAACACCTTGAAGAAGCCACATATGGAACAGGCAGGAATTGATTCAGAATTTCAGTCTACAGTTTCTATGAATCAGAAGTCTGGCAGATGATTCATTCCTTCAAGTTCTAGAATATATAGTTAGTTCCTTTTATTCTATAAAATATATCACTTTATAAGCACATTGTATGGAAGACACAACAATGTTAGTACACAATCCTTAATTAATTGGTGAAAAAATTCTTTCTTTCCTTTATTCTTTACGATCTGTATACAAATCCTTATATACTGAAACATGTATGAGAAAAAAAGAATATGTATTTCTATATTGGTAAAGCAGGTTATGATACAATATAAACTTTTTTTTACATACTCTTCTGGCAGCTGTCATGTTTTTGTTTGTTCCAGGGGCTGGAACTCAAAGTTTGTATGTTCAAGAACAGGTCCAAGTCTAACCAGTTTAGGTATAACGATGCTGTTCCGGACAGAGCAGACCAAAGGATCATCCCACTGCAACAATGTTCCTACTAAATTTGCACGTATGGTTAAAGGAAAGACTCTACCCCATCGTTCCTTTTCATAGCTTCTGAATGCATCTTCAACAGACATTGTCTCTGAGTTCAGAGCCTCAGCAAGTTTTCTGGAAATAACAACTGCATCCTCCAAAGCACAGCAAGCGCCTTGTCCGAGATTGGGTGTCATGGGATGCCAAGCATCGCCTACCACCACAGCCTTTCCTCTTGATGCTGGAGGGCTAACTGCTGGCCATAGCCATCTGTCTACTAGAGGTGTTCTTATCAAAGTGTCATCAGGGGTAGCATCTATTATGTTGAGCAGGTCTGATGGCCAGTTTCCTACTAATTCTTTAGTCTGCTGCCGGAGAACAGAGGGATCAGTGATCTTTGGACCTGCCATCATATAGTTAGTTAGAAAGCTTTCTTGTGTTAAAGAATTGTATAACTTTAAACCCCATTTTTCCTATAAAAAAAAACACCGGAATATATATATATATATATATATGTATATATGTGTGTGTGTGTGTATACCTGGAGAGGAGCTGTTGAAGCAAACAAACCAATAGACTTTAGTGGGAGAAACTGGAACAAAGCCAGCACGTATTCCTCTTCCGTATATATAGTTGACTCTGGATTCAAATGGCTGTCCCTCTGGAAAAAATCCAAGGCCACGAAAAGAACAATGGCCAACATATTTGGGTTCCTGAAATCCCATCCACTTAGCCACCGGAGACCTGATTCCATCACAGGCTATGACTACCTGTTTGCAAAAGAGGAGATTTAGAGCATAATTTAGTACACCAACTGCTCGAAGAATAGCGTCAAAGAAGAAGAAAAGGGATTTTCGGATGAAGCTATACCTCAGCAGAGAGGTGGTTACCGTTCTCGAATTCCAAGAGAATTTCATCGTTTTTCTTCTTTTCAATATTTGCGAGCTTTGATGAGAAAGAAATGGCATCTGATGGCAGTTCATTTGCTAGTGTTTCCAGCAAAATTCCCCTCTCTACCGCCCGGACCTCTTGACTGATTCCATTCAATTTTTTAAACAAATGAGAACTCTGCATTTGAAAACCGTAGATATATATATATATATATATATGTAAATAACAATTACCTTTCATCTTCATCTTTGAAACGGAACGATCGCAGTTCCCTTCCCTGATCTGATTTTATCACCATCCTACACAGCTGGTAAAATGCAGAATTAAACTCAAGAAATACATTCAATTTATTTAGGGGAAAATAAAAGGGATTTATGCAAAATGTACCCTTCAATTTCCAGAAACTGCCTCCTCAGCTGATTGCCAACTCCAATGGCATCCAACACGCTCCATCCATTCTTGAAGAGTGTAAGTGAAGTTCCACCAGTGCGCAGTGACTCAGCCTGCTCAATCACCTTAGTTCGAATTCCAAGCCTAATTAACAACAACAACCCGGAAAACTCATAATTTGTTTTTCTAATTAAATTCAAAATAAACTAATACAGAATGTATAATAGGTTGGATGGCTTAGATTAGTTCTGCAACAACACCTTTGTAGGGAGACGGCGGTGGCAAGGCCAGCAATTCCGGCACCAATGATGACAACATCTTCCTTCCTAGCATAATTATCTTGAGAATTGACAATGGTTACAGAGGATATTCTTCTGTGGACACGAAATGATCGGTATGGACATGGCGATTTGAGACTCAAGGGAATTGAAGAAATTCTTGAAGCCATGGATGATGATCAATTAGGTCTAAAGATTCGGGATGGTCCATGGACGACATTGTTGCGGTTCCGGGTCGTCAAGCTGCCATAGAAGATGAGTGGATGAGATACAGCCACCGGAGATTTTATTTTGTGTTCACCAGAAATCATTTAAAAAGAAAAATAAATTTCTAAAAAAAAGTTCATTAACTCTACAAAAAAAAAAATTTATTTTCTTAAGTAAGGTTAATGTGGTTATTAATATAATTTTATGTGTTAGGTTTGACACGTAGAATAGAATATGAGTCGAATTTCAAAACAAGCCACTTGTCGAATGTGGTATCCCACTTTTAGCCATTCAATGATTAAGTTAGTAAATACATTCAAAATCTCTTGCATCATACTAGGAATCTAGAAAATATCTCTCATCAAAATTCTTTAATGCTCTAGAGGATTAGAAAGTTTTTTGTCAATCGTACACAAGAATATGAAACATCTTGTGTGTTTAGCTTGTATTACTGAAAAGTAGTAACACTATTCATTAGTGATATTGTGAGCATGTACTTTTTCAACCATCTGTTAAAGCTAATTTAATGCTCTAATACTTAAATATATTAGTTTAATAGTGACTCATGTCACATGCTTGATTCCATTGATCTCTAGTCGCAGCTTATTAGATCGAGATAGATACAATCCATCCAACGTGACATACTCTATATCGACTGATCCAACCATGTGTAACAAGCCGATGCAATGAAAAAAATTAAAGATTAAATAAAAAAATAAAAATTAAAGGTAACTAACTTTTCTCTACTTCAAGAATTAACTTTTGCATAATCAACTTGTGTCAAGACCATATCAAGTGTATAGCTTTGATGGTCAGAAACATGCAATATATATATATATATCCAAATGCATGGAACTAAAAGGTTTTAGGAATGGGTCTTAAATAGCCTTATGGTATATGACAGTCAGTTGGCAGCAGAGTAAATAAGTGGATTGCATTGCATTAAGTGTTGAACCTACTTGGTTTGCAACTTGCAATCCTTACATATCATTGTATAATAATTATCAAAACCATATTTTACTAATAAAAGTATACAAATTATTAGAGCAAGACTTGTTGGGATTTAAGATATATGTTTCCAAACACTAGAGATATTATTATCATTCTTACATACATATATATATATATGTAAAAGTGTATAGTGATATTTGATGTTTTATACATCATGACTTCGACTAATCTAGATTCGACTTGAATTGTACCTGTAAAGTCTAATTCTTACTCGGGAGAAGACCTCACATTGACTCTTGCATGACGCTCACAGCGAGTGTCGAATCTTGGTCTCGTGTAACTTGATTTTTAGGTCAAATCAATAATATATATATATATATATGTTTTGTGTGTAATGTGTATTGGGGTTTCAATTTATTGAATTTTGTACGAGTATGACATGAGACTTAATTTTTAATAAATCACCATGTACTATCTTCACCATGTATTGTCCGTCATTCATTAGGTAAAATATTAAAATATTAAAAAAATATTTTAAATAATAAGCTTTTTTAAAACATAACATAAAACCATCAACCTTACTCACGACGAAACCGATTAATTAATTTTATCCATAATAAAAAGAAAACCTTAATCGGACCAAAAAAAAACCCTCAAATTGTAAATAATAATAATTAATAATAAATATGTAAAAATAGAAAATACAGATTATAGGCAGAGGAAAACCTCGTAGGCTCCAACTTATTAATGCCAACTAGCAACTACCCAGTCAATGAGTTGAGCCCACACAGTATAAGAAATAAATAGCTGTTGTATTATCATAAAACTTTTAGGTTGTTTTTATTTGTCCGAATAATTTTGTACAATTTTTTTATATATTCTTTTTAAAATTAAATATGATTTAATTTGTTTAAGAAAACAAAACATTCGATTTTATTTTTTTTTTTAAAAAAAGGAAAAATCAAATTAAATGATGATTAGATTTGTTTTGTTTACCAAACAAACTGTGTAAAATAAAAAAATAAAAAAAAGTTTATCATTTTCCTATGTAAAACTATCTTAGTAGAAAATTAGGTGCAACTGTATACCAATTCTAGTACACATCCCATTGTTTTTAAATTGTAACTTCTTCTACAAAAATATTTTTAATTTGATGGTCTAAGTGGAATGAACTTAGTTCATTCCATCTATAAGGTCTCGAGTTCGAATCTCTTCTATGGAGAGATAAGTGTAGGGGTTCAAATAAATAAATTGTATCCATTTTTGTATAAATTAAAATCCAAGGGCATTTTTGTATCCATTTTTGGGTGACAAATCCTTATAAATATATGTGTGAGGAGACATTTCTTGAAACGCACAAACATTACAATGGCAGCTGCTGCATTCACCAACGGCGCCACCACTTACGCCTCCAAATTGTACCTAGAAGCTATGCAGACAGTGACTCCGGCCAATCCCACCGACCCAAAACTATCCCTTCCCGTTTCATTTCCTGCCGGAGATCTTGATTCCGGCATTTTCAGCAGGCGTTTCAGTCTCGTTCTGTGCTACAAGAAGGCCACGGATGAAGACTGTGCTTCCCTCGTGGCAGGTTGGATCAGGGAGTCACTTGGGAAAGCATTGTCTGAACAACCGATATTAGCCGGACGGCTCAGGAGAAAGGACGACGTCGTTGGTGGGTTGGAGATTGTGTCGAATGATTCAGGTGTTCGGTTGATTGAGGCACAGTTTTCTATGTCCTTGCAAGATTTCTTGGATTTGGAGGAAAAGAAAGAAGCTGAATCTCACCTTGTTTTCTGGGATGATATTGATTATAAGCAAAATCCTCAGTTCTCTCCATTGTGTTATATCCAGGTATACATATATATATATATATATATATATAAGTTCAGTAAGTACTATTATTAGGTAAATCTCCATTCTTGAAAGTAAACAAAACTCAAGTGAAAAGGCTTTAGTAACAAAAGAACTAGATAGTGGAAGTCTTAGTTCAACTATTGTCTTCTTTCTTATTTATTGATATCAAAAAATTTATGTTTGATCCAAAAGTGTGTTAAAGATTATATTGAAAGATTCGTGTTTCATTTTCGTTTTAATCTTATTTACTGATTATTATTATTTACGTGTCATTATTTATTATCATAGTATAGTATATTAAAGTGTGAGATGTTTGACTTTGATCTTCGTCAACCTTTTTCTATCAATAAAATATATGTCAGTTTAACTCGATTTAATATTATATATATTTTTTATCAGGTGAGCAGTTTCAAGTGTGGGGGATATGCAATTGGGATCAGCTGCAGCCTTCTGTTATTTGATCCATTTTCCATGGCAAGTTTTCTGAAAAAATGGACTGGAATTCACCTGAAAATGATGATATCAAAAACTGAAAACTACAATCGACTCCCCGTCTTTTACCGCCCGAATATCGGAAACAATCGGTTCCGCGGTTTACCGAGCAGTGCTCAATCAAAAACAAAAATAACAACAGCCGCTCAAACTATGATCTTCGACATTAATAATACTTCAAAATTAATCTTGAAAAACAAAGAACTAATCCACAAAACCGACATCGCCGCACAGTGCGTTCACGAATCGGTGCAAAAGCTGGAGATGAAAATTCCCGGGAATGTCTCCGTCGTCGTTAAAGAACCAGCGGAGGATGATAACAATGATGAGGTTATGATGTGCAGAGTTCAAAATTTATCGAAGGAGGAGATATTATTGGCTCATGAGAAATTATTACCGGCACCGGCCGGTGTGATTAATTCGAACTGGAAGAAAAACTGGGATGGATTAGGAATTGATGGAATTTGCTTCCGGGAAGGGAATAAGGCTGTTCATGTTTCTTGCTGGATTAATTCTGTTCTTGATGAAGGTTTCGCCATGGTTTTTCCATCCCAGCTGGAAAATGAAAAAGGATTGAAAATTATTGTCGCACTTCCTAATTAGGGAGATTATTATAATTATCTAATGAGTTCGTGTTAATTAAGTTTGTTGTTCTTGATTAAGGTACCGTACGTTGATGTTATCATTAAAGTTTACGAAGAAGATTTTTATCAAAGCTTTTTTTTTTTGGTATTATTGCTAATCTCTGTTTTTTTTCCCTTTTTGTTTTTGTTCACATTGCTAATGAATGAAGTAGAAGTTGATTTCTTTACCTTTTTCAACTTAATTTAAGAAAAATATGTAACACAAATCTCGAACATTTAGCTCCTAGTTACATTTTATATTACACATTAATACAAAAATTTTGCCCACTTTCTAGTATTGTTTTTGCATTTTAGTTTTACTGTTTATTGTTCATTACAAAATATTTACTTAGCACGTAATATTAGTGTAAGTGTGTTAAATGACGAACATATTATACTAGAAAATCTGCCGGTCCGAATGTATTAAGTTTATCATTTTTATTAGTATCAAATTATTTATCGTAAATCACCAACAAAATCACAATATTTGACACATTTACATTATGAGTCCAAATCGACTAATATATATATATATATATTTTTTGGTTGCCCACCTACCGCATTCACAAGGTCTCGAACCCGAGACCTCGCTTAAACTAATCAAACCGCTTACCACTTGAACCAACCTCGTTGGTGACTAATATATATTTTAAAAATATTTTAGGGTTTGTTAATATATATATATATAAAAAAATATATATATATATATATATACTATATATTTATTACAATAATATATTTATACAATATGTGGTGACAATTATAACTTCAAATTTTATTTTGCACGAGTTGTATTATTGTACTTAGCAATTTAAGTACAATCCTACCACAATGATGAACTCATTATAAAACAATAATTAATTAAAGTTTACAACATATAGAGCTATATTTAAACGTGTCAGTTTTTTAAAGTACAATGTGTTCTAAATAAGTTTCAATTATAAACAGTGTCTTTAAATCATTTTTGTATTCAAATAATTACATTGTTCATTAAATTTGTAAGGTTAAATTGGTAAATTTAATTCTAAAAAGAAATTTCACAATGTTTTTTTTTTTAATAAGTAGAAATTTCATCAAATAAAAATATTATATAACTGAATGATTAAAATCATTCATAGTAATATAACAAAACACAAACCTAAAAATAGGTAGAGATAAAATATTCAACCTAAAAAAATTATCTGAGTCGGAATTCACTAAACATACAACTAAACAAATACCATAAAAAAAAATTTATCTAAATCTTAAATATTCCAACTGTCAAATACAAAACTCAATTGCATTGAGGTTCGATTTCACCTTCTTTCTTCAACAACAACCTAATTGATTTCACAATGTTCATTGATTATACTTTTTTTATATTGATAGTTTTGGAAGGTATGCCATAGGCTAATTATATCCCAAACCTAACACTATAATCGACAGCCACCCAATCTATGGCCAAATTTATGGTACGGTGAATATGGTCGGACCAAATTAGTGTACTATCTCTCTTTTTTAAAAAAAAAAAAAAAAAGTTTATCCTTAATTGATGCGAATTACGATGTTAATCTTTGATCAATTATGGAACAAAGACAAACCAATTAATTAGTTTTTCTTTAATTTTAAGGTTGCAAGAAAACTACAAACAAGTGTGTTTACATGGTACAAGTAAGTGATTTCTTGAAGTTTATTTCATTGGTACAAAACTTTGCCAATTTTTTCTTCTATGTTTTGTATTGTCCAAATTCTACTTCACAAATACTTTGTTTATATACTAAATTACATTTTTAAGATATTGACTTAACAACAACAACTCATTAGCAACAAATAAATAAATAAATAAATAAAAATCCAAACTTATCAAATCATTCATTATATATATACACGGTTTAAATCTATTTCATTTTACGTTCAAACTACTTTTCAATTATATATTGATCATAAGTATTATGTAAAAGAGTATCAAAGAAAATTGGAATAATATACTTTTAAAAAGACTTTGGATTTAATTCTAATCTTAAAACATTATCTGAAAATGATCCTAACCTATATCAAGAATGTCTCTATTTTTAAATATGTTGTTTGGTCATATTTTAAAGAAAAACTTTAATTTTAGTCTTAATCTTGAAATATTATATTAAAACGATCTTAACGTTATCGAGAATGTGTCTTTCTTTAAATATGTGGTTTGACCATATTTTAAAGAAAGACGTTTTAATCCTAAACTTGAAATACTATATGAAAATGACCCTAACATATATTTAGAATATGTCTTTCTTTTAAACATGTGTTTGTCCCTATTTTGAAGAAAGATTTTAGATTTAGTTTTAATCTTGAAGTATTATCTGAAAATGATTCTAACATAGATTGAAAACATGTTTTTCCTCAAATATGTCATTTAGACATATTCTCAAAAAAAAATTCGAAAAGAAAGGAATCTAATCTTGAAATATTATTAAAAATGACTATAACACATTAAAAAGAGGTTTTCTTTAAAATATAGGTTAGAAATTTAAATAAAAAAATCTAAAAAAAAATTTTTAGTAAAAATATTTTTTTTTAAATTAGATAAGTTGTTTTTTTAATTAGAAATGCATGAACAATTTCTAAGTGTTTAAGAAGAAAAAAAAAAAAAAAAATTTGAGAGTTCAGTCATGGAAGATAAAGAGAACAATTCATGGCTAGACGCATGCAGCGCATTTTAGAAATGCGTGAAAGTAGTTTTTTTTTTTTTCCTTTTCAAAATGAGGAAAACAAGAAAAACTCTCAAAATTACAAGTGAAAATAAAAAAACCCAGAAAGTGCACATATTAAAAATAACTTGTCGTGACTTGAAGTCTCATATTGTTAGTACAGGAGATGATTGAGCCGTTGTTATTATGTAAAAGTTTAAAATTTTTACTCAATAATTTAAACTCGTGAGGTGAGTCAAAGCCAATAATATTATTTATAATATAACTTAATATTTTGAATATGCAAATTTCATTAAATGGAAAATGGAAAGAGAAAAAATATCAAGAATTGGGTAAGAATATAATAAGATCAGAAGCTTCGATCATTTGGGGAAGAATTGTCAATCCAACCAATATTAAAGAATCCACCTATCCCCATTCTTGATTTCTTTTCTTCTGCAAAATTCATAAATAAATAAATAAATAAATAGGTTTTCAATAATAGAGTTTGGACAGCTCAAACTTTTGCCTTTATGAGAGTTGGTCGCAAAAACAGGCTTAATACAATAATATATATATATATATATATATAGTACACTTCACCTTAGGTGGGAAGTGTATCAAAAATAGGTTAAAAAGTATATAATATTTTGTTTCTAAATAGAGGATATAAAAAATTTTATTATTAAAATTTTAGGTCTTTACTTATTTTGCTATAATTTTGACATTATTTATATACAAAACATTGATTATATATTTTATTGAGTTTAAATTTTTTTTTAATATATACATAATATACATTTGTACTAACTACTAAATTAATATTATAAAATTATTGAATCATACCTTAAAAAAATCATATCTCTAACATCAACAAATAAAATAATTTAAAAGTTATAAATATTTAAGAGATAATTATTTTTATTAAATATGATATTCTAAAAATTATAATAAATAATAAATTAATTAAATTAATTAAAGTTAAAAATATTAATATAAAAAAATAAAAGGTTGAAAATATAAATAATAAAGAAAAACAATTAAGAGTTAGAAATAATTAAAAGAGTGGCATAAAAAAAAATATTTTAATCTTAAAAAATAAATAATTGGTTACAAATTATAAATAAATTAAAATTGAAATAAAAATGTTTTAAAATAATATTAAAAAATATATAAAATTAAGATAAAATGTAGTAAAAAGTTAATAAATTAAAAAAAAAAAAAAAAAAATTAAAATTTATTAAGCATTAATTGAGAATTAAAAGATAAAAAACTCTAAAAGTTTAATTTAATTACAATTATGCCAATAAAATAAAAAATTAAAAAAAAAAAAGTTATTAAGCATTAATTGAAAGTAAGAAAATTTTTTTAAAAAAACCCCAAAAGTTTAACTTAATTACAATGATATCATTAGAAACTTGTAATCTTATATATAATAGATATATACATTCCGAATATTATACAAAATTACGAGTTTGCTATTATGTAAAAATTAAGGAAAGACCTCTTCCAAAATAAAAATTTTAAATTAGTCAAAACAATAACTTTACTTTATAAAAATCATATATATGTTATAAATCTCGTAAATTCATCAAATTTAATAGATATCCATCAAATAGTCATCATTATTCTTTAATTTCAAGATAAATGACGTAATGAATACAAGGTGAAACGTGTCACCTATGATATTTATCCATGATATCGGAATTCAAGGTGAAACATTTATTTATCTATTCTCCTCTTTCACCAATATAAATAAAGAGTTTAGTATCTTTGTAAACACACATCGAACTATCGAAAGAATTTCAATAATATTCTTTTTACATTTCTTTCTTTTACTTTTCATCTCCTGCGTTATATTTATATAATTTCATAATAATATAATAATTCTCAAATTTTTTGATTAAATTTGTAATTGAACACCAACTATAATGAAATAAAGTGATCATTTTTAGACTAAAATAATAATTTTCTCATGAACAATCACTACTCTCATATCTTCACACTTGTTAATGGTAGACTAGCAATAAATTTAGAGTTTTTTTTTTTATTATTATATAAATGAGTAATCGGTGAATTTAGTGTCAAACAAATTTATGTTTGGTAAACTTAACCCTAAAATAATTTTTTTGACTTTTAAAGTTCCGAACTTTTTTACATAAGACAATTAATGTCTTTTTTCACAAAATTTATCAAAAAATTTTACATTTAACTGTTTGTGCGATTTTAATCAATTAAAGAAAGGATAATTAAGTCACTTTACATGAAATATCTACAAAATTAGAGGAAAAAAATGTAACATTCATTCACAAAATATTTTCGAAAAGGTAAAACAATATATATAAAAATATATTTCATGTAAAATGACTTGATTACCTTTTTCTTTTATTCAAAAAAATGGTTAAATTTTAAAAAATTTTGACGAAATTAGAGTAAAAAGGACTTTAGTTTTGTACTTTAAAAATCAAAAATATATTTTAAATAACTTGTCAAATATAAATTTGTTTGAGATCAAATTTACAAATTACTCATATATAAATGCTCCTATATTTCTTTATTATTATAGAAATACCCCTTATTTTATATTATTACATTATTGCTCCAATATTACTTTAATATTACATTAATTTCTCCTATATTTTATATTATTATATAATTGCCCAATATATTTATTTATTACTATAATTGCCCCATATTTATTTAATTTTATATATATGCCTCTATATTCTTTGTTATTACAAAAACGCTCCTTCATTTCTTTATTACACAGTTTATTTCTTATTTGATCTTTTTCTCCCTTGCAGTTCTGAAATTCATACTTTCACCCCATCCAATTTACAAACATTTCAAGCAAGTCTTTTAGGGTGCGTTTGGTCTTTGCAGTTCTCCACTTCCTCAAACGCTGGGAAATGTGGGCAAGAAAAAGAAAAGAGATTCATTTCTTGAACTTGCAGAGAATGATCAAATGAGGAAGAAAGGAATTTCCCAAAATTTTCTTTCTCGTATGGGTTTCTGTTTCTGTTTTGGCTAGAGGAGAACCGAAAAAAAGGAGAGAACTTTTTTTTTTTTTTTTTTTTTTTTTTCATAATCTGATAAATAAAGAAAGGAAGAAAGAATGGAGACTAGTGGAAGTAGCCGCGGTAGTGGAGTGATTGTTACAAAAGATAGAATGATAAGAATGGAGAATCCATTTTCTTTGAAAGTGGGACAAGTATTTACTGGCTTTGGAATTGGCTGCGGCATTGGTATAGGTGTTGGGCGCCCTATAAATTTAGGTTTGTTCCAGCCTTTTATCTTTTTTTTACTGTTCTTGATCATGGATTTTGGAGTGTTATTTGGTAGCAAAGATGGCAAAAACAGAAAAAATTCAAGTGAAGTCTTTCACTCTCACTTCTCTGTTTTGGTTGGCATGTATTCAAATTTGGAATCTTTGAGTTGCAAAGGGTCTAGTGCTAAGATGTCATTGCATCATTTCTGCATTCAGTAATGGCCTTGGCATATTTTGATGATGTTCTCAATGTGAATAATGTAGAATGCCTTGTTGGAATTTTTAGGCTTTTGATATCACAATTTTAATTTGTAAATATATATATGTATATATTTTGTGGCAAAACCTTGTTTGATTTTGGTCATCTGGTCATGATGGAGTTGGAAAGGTTATCAGAGCATTCAGATGCATAAAGAAGTGTACAATTTGCATCATCACTGATTACAATTGTATGTTCCTGCCATAATTGAATGCAAAGCATGACTTGAATTTGATATTGCTAACCTTGTGAATGATGATACTTGCATTCCAATGGCTGTTTCTGTACGTTGTAATCTTAAATTAACTTGGAGTTATCTTTGATCTCAATCCTTATGCATGATCAGAGTCCTTACATTCTTTCTAAATTGCTTTCTTCAAACGAAGAGCATATGATGGACACATATGAAATTTAAGGCTATTAGATAAGAATGAGTTGAGATTTTGAGAACATGAAAAAAAAAAAAAAAAAAACTTCAAGAATAAGAATATGCATTCAGCTAAGTTAATAAAAGCTATTTTCATGCATTAGTGTATGAAAAGGGGGGGGAAATGAAGAAAGACTAATTATGTAGGTTTTGTGAATCCATTGGTTTTCTTTCTTTTAATTACCAACATCCTGGTCTGTGTCTCAGGTGCAATACCAATGCTTAACCAAGTCATGAGTGCTGCAAGAGGTGCAACAGATACTTTTTCAGGAGTTGGGAGGCATGTTAATAGTTCTGTAAGATCATGTTTAGTTTGATTGTTATGTGTTCTATGTTGATATGTCTCTGGATGTAATCGGCAAATTTGTGCTTCTGTTCAATTTATTATATTTCTTGATGTGTTTATAGTTGAGGAAGCTGGGTGCACAGAACATTGAAGCAGGCATTGGGTGTGGAGTAGGTTTTGGTCATGGTTTTGGAGTTGGTATGATGGCCGATACTCTTTGTGTATAGAATTTGTTTTTCTTTTAATTGATCCTAGCTTAAACTTAGTGGAGAAAACAAAGTTCATTCAAACTTGTTTTCTGATCTTCCAAAGAACTTCATACAGGAAAATAAATAAAATAAGAAAGGGAAAATAATAATGAAAGAACAAAAATGAAGTAACAAATTGGTTTTGCTTTTCCCTAAAAAAAATTTCGGCATTTTTAAGTCTGTCTTTTAGATGAAATCCTATGATCACTGAAGCTTGATCCTCAGATTTTCTGATAATATGTTCTGATGTACTTGGCCTTGTAGTAACCCCAGTAACGGGCTTTAGATTAAAGATTTTTGAGCTTTTTTTGTCAATTTATCAAATAATTGGAACTTTACGTTTGAGCACATCTTTTATTAGTTCAAAGAATAAAATATTCATTTACATAGGGACCTTTTACTGCTTCATTTTAAATAATATGGCTGTAGACATTCTCATTCTATATCGATTTTAGATTTTCTTTTTCCCTTTTCTCTCACATTATTTAATATTCAAGCCATCTTTTGCACATCATCCATCCTGAAAACTGTAAATGAAAATCCAACAGAATAGAAATCTGTTAGACTTGTTTTGATTACTGTGGCATGATTTTAGATTCTAAACTTTCATACTAACCTATACAACTATAAGGAGCTAGTATTAGATTTAGCAATCCTATATTACTGCTTATTTCCATAATATGTGGGTTTGTGTGATAGGTCTTGCTCTCAAGCCTCAGGCAGTTCATCAGCTTCAGTCATGTATCATGGTATGCCTCATTACCCTCTATATCTCCTGTTCAATCTGCTAATATGTAATTCTGTTATTATTCACACTCTTCTGATTTCCCAGCAAACTATTGCTAATATCATGAAGAAATTTGGAGTAACTCCTAGCTTGCCAGCTATTCAAGGTTTTGATCCAGTATCCTTGCAAGGTGGACTAAGCTCGGTCAACAATCCATTCAATCAAAATCCACTTGGAAACATCATGCAAGTAACAAAGGAGTCGCAAGAGAACACTTTTCAAGGAACGCCAGGACATGAGAATGTAGTGTCCTCTAGTGGTATAGCTTCTGAAAGTGCTCCATTAAACACACCATATGGCAGTCAAACAGAGAAGGTCATTAGCAATTTTCTACAAAATCCACTTTTGAAGGATGAAGTGAGTGAAGTAAATGCGCTGGTAAGCAAATGAACCATCTTTTTCTTCTTAAAGGGCTCTTTTCTATTTGTTTTCCGATTGGCAGTCTGAAATATTTGTCGAATTTTTGTTTTTTATGCCTTCTTTGCATAACATCTCCTGACTTTCATATCAAAACTGAGAGCAGCTATTCATTGGTTAATCTTTTCCACTCCTAACTTTGTAAAGTGAATACCATTTCATAGCATGCTCAGTCTTCCATTTCAAGAAATTTTAGGCTGTTATAGTTGTCTGCCACTCAAAACTGAATGACGTATTTTTTAGTTTCAGTCGAATTCAGCAGCTTTCAACTTAAAATATTGTTCTTTGTGAATGGCATTTATGCTTGTTTGGTTCATGAAAGAGGAGGATTAGGGGTGGGAAAAAGGCATCAGTGGAAGTAATCACATTTACTTTGATTTATTTGGTATAATTTGATAGAAGTAAATGATAAATATTTATTCTTCTTTGGCTCCGTTCAAAAGTAAGGGGTAAGGGAGAATATTTTCTTAAATTAACTATTTTATCATTTACTTGTTATATTGGAAGGAAAAAAAGCGATAAAAAAGTTATGACTATTTTTTCTTTTTGAAGTATTTATCTATCCTACCAAAATAGGAGTGCCAAAAAATCTGGTTTGGAAGTATCAATTGGTACCTCCATATTTACTTTTCATCAACATTTACATTTTACCAAATGAAATAAATGTTTATTTTACCAAATGAAATAAATGTTTACTTTTGTTGTTCTCTTACCTGGATCTACTTTTCCATTACAAATAGATTAGGGAACTTGTTTGTATTGCTTGGATAATTTAATATTCTTCTACTACAGCAAGTCAATTGAGTGATGCATGCAAATGTTGTAATTTCATGTCTCCGATGATTGGTTCTGCAGAAGACTTTGTGCATACTTCTTTAATTACAGAATTAGCTTTATTCTCGACCTCCTTTCCCTCGTTTCATATCTAACTCCACCTTATTTCCTTATAAAATAAAAAAATAACTAGAGCAGTAAGGAAATCTGTTCTTCTGGCCAATGTGGACATAGTTATACAATTCTTAGGAGATTGCTATGCATGCTATATTCTTTTCTGTTTTCTCATTTTAGGCATGTATTCCTGCACTAAATCAATCAATCAATTGGTAGAAGGGTTTCCCAAATTGCTTTAGTTGATCCAAGTTTGAGTTTCTCTCTACCAGTTTCAACTCAAAGTTCTGTTCTTGGCTTCTATTTTGTAGGCAGAACGGTTCAGATTAGAGAATAACATCCTGCAGATGGTAAGTCTCACTTTTGAAATGATTTTCCACTCTTTTATGTCCGCTTTATTCTGGTTAATTAGATACCTGTCTTATTGATTCATATCCTTTTGTATATCCTCTAATAGATATTCAATTTCTCATGCATTTAGGTGTTAAAACACCAGAAACTCATTGAGGAGCTAATGAAGGAAAATGAAAAGCTCCAAAATATACTTGTGGAAGACTTGAAAATCTCACCCCAAAAACTCCAATCAAACGATTTAATTTCAAGCAGAAGTAAGTATCCATGTACTGAATGTTTTGAGTGCCGTCGAAGACTAAGAAAAAGATAATTGAGTATATTTATTGCTCGTATTTTTATTATTCAATATAAAAGTTTTGATCAGGTTTTTCCTACTTCAAATTAAATTTATTATGTTGCTGGCATGAATGCTAAGAGAAGTGACAGAAACTTATATATCGACTTTCAGCCTGTAGTTGGTAGCTGAACCATGAACTATTATGAGTAGCCTGCTAATAGAAATTGACTTCTTTTGTGTGTTTGACAATATTGTTTCCTGCCTAAACTCGAGCAACGAGGACCAAATCCCTGTTCCAAATCTCAGTTCTTTTCAATTCATGGCATTTTGATCCTATTGTCTTTTATGTTGGTTAGACCTATCCTCAGCCTCCATTAATACTATCAATTGTCTTTATGAACTCTGTTACCATCCTTTTCTTGAGCAAAATAATACCTTAGTTGGCATCAGTTCCCTTGCTTCATGCCAAATCCTTTACTTCTTCTTGTTGTATTGTTCGAGAATAGAACAAAAACATCATAATATTCTCCCCAAAAAGGGGAATAACAAGAAAAATAAAATGGAGGAAAGCAATCACCTTTCCTTTGTTTGGTCCAAGAACTAACAAAAAGATGGTTCAAACAAAATAAAGCATATATGAAGCGAAATAAGGTAATGTTGAGCTAAGAATATGTGATAGATAGTGGATTTTGTCTAACTTTCAAAAGATAAGCCTGTTTCCTTTTAAATGGATAACTTTTGATGGAATCCAATGCTTACTTTCTTGGTGACTCTTGTTCTTAAAGAACCATTTCTCCTAAAGGTTCATGATGTGGTATGTCAAAATGTCTTACTTTTCTCTTTTTCTGAATGCCCTTTGGAGCTAAGAAAAACCATTTTTTTTAAAAAAAAAAAACCATTGTACCAGATTGTTTAACCTCAATATTAACTTAATTGCCGTTTTGTTTTGCTCTTTTAACATTCATTGATTTAGTTGGCTTTTGTTGTTTCTTTAACACACCATGTGCATGTCAACATCCTGCTCATGTCTCTATTGTCTGGAATTAGCCCCACTTTTTACCTTCCTCTTCCTTTTACCTAATGCCTCCACAATCAAATGCCCATCATCCCACCATTAATTTCAAAAATGTCACCAGGATATATCTTCCCATCACTAAAAGGTCAGTTGTCCTTCTTTGTCCGCACATTTTTTTTTTTTTTTGGCCCATACAGCTAGCAGATATGACTTTTCTTCTCTTGATTTTTTCATTTTTTTCCATGAACTGATGATTTCATTTTGGTGCATGCTAGAGTAGAGAACATAAGCAGACATGAAAAGGAAGGATTTTTCTTGTTTAATTTTGGTGATTCTATAGATTTTTACTGTTTAATTTGATTGTACCTTGTTATGATGAAAATCAAGATTCTAAAGAGGATGCTATTCAATTAAAAAAGCCATGTATAACCCTCTCAAGAGTTACAAATGAAGAGAAAATCATCACTCAGAACAGGGAAAAAAGAAAGGGAAAGCAGATTGAGATTTAGAAGGAAATGAGAGGAGAAAAACAAGAATTCAGAAGGAAAAGAATTACAAAAATTATAATTATTTAATCTACATAAATCTGAATGATAAATGGAAAAGGACTAAGTGGGATGGTAGGGGTAGTGGGGGTGGGGTGGGAGGGTGTATTGGGGTAATGGTTTAGACTAGTAGTGCAACAGCTCCAAAAAGTGCAACCATAGAAATGCTACTTCCCTTCACAAAACCATGAGAATTGGGATTGGCTGGAGCTGCTGGTGCAGTGTCCGGTGCAGAAGGTCCCAAAGGTGCAGGTGGAGAGGCCATCGGTGACATTCCAGGGGCCATTGATGCCCCCGGTGGGGTGGTGGTCATGGATGGTCCTGGAGCCATTTCTGGTGGTGATGTCACCGGAATTGTAGGCTGCATAGATGATGGTGCCATTGCTGGGGGAGTAGATGACATTGCAGGCGGAGATGCCATTGCCATAGGTGGAGGTGCTCCAGCCATAGTAGAAGGTGGAAGGGAAATTGCAATTGGAGGTAATCCCATTGGTGCCTGAGCTGCTGAGAAAGCAACCAAAGCTAGGGATAAACCGAGCATGAGCATGGCACTTGAACCAGCAGCCATGATTCTTGAGAGAAAGAGAATGAAAATTGAGAATTGAGAATACAGAGTTTTTTTGAGGAAATTAATGAACTGTTAACTGTTTGTTCTAAGGTTTTATAGTAGGTAGATGATAATATATACATACATATATATATATATATATATATATATAGATATAGGACAGAGGATGCAATGAGTTGTGAGGTATTTTTTTAAGTTAGACATACCCTTTGGTGCACGGAGTCTCATCAACTAATTGGTGGTTCTCAAGGTGGGTTGAATTTACAAATTAAGTTAAACACTATTGTGAATACTAATAGAGAGGTCGAAGGTTCGACACTCACTTTGAATGTTATGTAAGATAGTTAGGTCGAGACATTTCCTCGAATTTGAGTTGGAGTCTATTAGCGCAATTTGGACTAAGTTTTGGATTAGTCTAGACTATTAGTCATGTTATGGTGTTTTTTTTTAAAAAAAAATAATAATAAATAAATTGACTCTAAACCCTAATCATTAAATGCAATGAAGGGTTAATTATTTTTCGATTATCAAAATAATATATATTTTATATATATATATATATTAGATTAAGGTATAAAATATTAAGTATTGAGAACATATTCATAAGCGCAAGCATGATTCTCGTTGGAAAAATAAAAAGTTCTCTTTTAGGAAGAAAAAAATGGTGCATGGGGACGGGAAAAAAAAGGAAAAATAAAAGAAGATATAATGATGGAAATTTGATGTTGCCTTGGGTAACTTTATCATATCCTCCCCCCCTCTTTGGTTGTGTAATAAAAGGAAGCCTTGTCCATTTGTTAATATCTCTAGACCTTCAATAAACCAGAGAGTCTTGATTTTTTTTTTTTTTTTTATCTAATTTTAAAAATTATTTGAAAATAAAAATTTAAATGCATTAATTATATTTTAAATATTTAATTACAAGGTTTTAATTTAAAAAATGTAATTCTATAATTTTTTATCAAAATTTAATTAATTGTCAAATACTTAATTCTATAATCTAAAACACACGTGGACGGATAAGAATGACATACTAACACGTTGAATTAAGTAAATTAAAAAGTCCAAGTGGAAGGAGCTATATAGAGACGGATATAGGGAGAGTCTCCCTCCAATACGAGAAAATTGTTATCAGACAAAAATAAATTTTTTAAAAAAAAAAGAAAAAAGGCAAGGAATCTTAAAACATGACATCAAAGTTATAAATGAGACTGTTACCAATTGAATTACGTATTCTCGATTAAAATTAATATAATTAATTTTTTTCTTAATCTCTACTAAAGAAAGAAAAAGGTGTAAAAAAGAGGATAAGGTTAAAGTACAAAAAATAATAACAAAAAAAAAAAAAAAAGAAAGAATAACTCATTATTTTTTATGATTTGGTTGTCCGTAAAAAAAATTGTGTGGATGTGTCTGTCTGTCAACTCGTGATTCGTCTTCACTTTGTCACGAGATTCATACTTTTACTTTCTATAAATAAAAGTATGTGCCCATTACATTACACCCAGACTGATACAATCATAAACTTACCGTATTTTTATTTCTTAAAAAATTAATTATTTTCGTTTCTAAATCTTCTTTTTTTTATTATTATTATATTCAAAATTTTAAAATCTCTAGACTTTATTTTAATTTTAATTTTAATCTTTATTTTCAATTATGTTAAATGACTTACATTATATTATATGTATATGAGAGATTGACTGAGCCGTTACTAAATTAGAGCGAGATCCACCTACTACACTAAGAATGAATAATATCATTGGATTGTATACAACATATTTATATATATTAGTCTTTAAAATAATAATTTGAATATTAATTTCACTCTAAATTTATCATTTTACTTGAAATTTATCTAAATTCATAAAAATATATATATTAAGACTAAATTTATCAAAAATAAATTTATTGATTTATAGGTTTCAAATAGTGCAAGCTAAGAGTCAATCATCCACGAACAAATAATAAAGCAGAATTCAGAATTGCTAATACATGTGAGCTTAGTTCTTCATTCACAAAATCCCGAATTCAAATATTACATACGAGAGATATATGTGGAAAAAATTTCTCAATAAGAGCTAACATAACTCAAATTCGATTTAATTAAAACTCAAAATGACTACCGAATAAATTACAAAATAATAATAATAATAAAAATAAAGCAGAATTGGAAAGAGGGCAAACATGAAAGAGCTGGAAATCAGAAAGTCATATATATTTTATATATATATATATATATATATATATACTTATATATATACTCTCTAATAGAGGAGTTACTGTGCCAAGTTGTCCAAAGATGAAGTTTAAACTCTACTAAATTTTAGGTCCAAAGATGTTCTTTTTAATTTCCTTTTTTACGTCAATTTTAGGTCCCATTTTCTGTTTTCTTTTTTTTGGTTTTTTTCCCCAACATTGGGTTATAATCAAAAAATAAAACAAATAAAATGGCATCTCAAAGGATTTTTTTTTTTTTTTTTTTTTGGCTAGAAAATTAAATTGTTTATTTTAATGCAATTCAACATCATTTAAAAGTTAAGATGAGTCGTTTTAATCGAATAAAAATTAAATTCAAACAAAATTCAAATTAAACAAACCCCCCCACCAACCCACCAACACCAAAAACAAAAAAAAAAAAAAAAAAACTTGCCAAAACTAAACCCCACCTGCATTTTGAATATTATATAAGAGTTAAAAAAACCACGATGACTTGAAAACCACATAGTCAACCAACATTGCCAACAACCATTTCACCATTCAAATAAACTTTAAACTTTAAACAGAAGACTATACATAAGAAAAAATTACCTTTTTCCCCTTTAATTTTTTTTCAATGAATTGTTGTTGTAAAATCTTGCAGCACACATTTTTCCATTTATAAAATTTAAACTCGAAAGAAATCAAGCTCAAAATGCTTTTTCACTTGGGCCAACAGTTATTTTTCCAATACCTTTGCCATTGTCAATGTGTAGCAGGGATATGAAAATGAAACAGATTGTATTGTAGCTCTAAACTGACATCTCTCTTGTTACCATCTTCCCATCCCTCCACCCCCAGCAGTCATTTTCACTCCTTCCTGTACACAGCTATTACTTCTTTTTCAAAAGGGATCAAAATCATTTGGGTGGGGTGGGGTGGGGTGGGGTGGGGTGGAGGGAAGGAATCAAGATAACAGCTATTATGAAAGTTAAAGACTAAAAAAAATCTGCTAAACACATCTTTCCCTGTCTTCTATATTCTTATTGACATTCAGAAAATTTGCACCAAAATTACAAGTCAAAACTTTTGCAGAACATTCATGCCCAGACATTAAAACATCAAAACTCCAACTGATGCAAAAAGGAAAAACCAGATATTAAAAACATCAGTATTCATGGGATTCATGGTATACTGCAAGACAATTTTTTTTCCCCCTCTACAAAACTAAAGCCAAAATTCAATTGTATTTGGAACTTTGATGTATCAAACAAGCATTGTACAGCATTTGTCTTTACCGTTATTTTTTAACTTCTTCAGATTGCCTCGATTCAAAGTTGATGCTCCGACGGTCATTTGTTTCCATCGCCTAAAAGGGGTTGAGTTGCAGGGGCTGCAAAAATGTAGAGATGTATACTCAAAGTTAGAACGTCCACAGCAAAGAGAGTTTAATTGACCAAGAAGAATATACAATATACAGTTGCAAAATAAGGCCATTTGCAAAAACCAGTAGCCAAAGCAACTGTTTTTCAAATACATTTCTCCACACTAATACAAATTTTAACATGTTATGGATATCGAATTTAATCAAATAGAATAGTTTGAAGTAAGTAGAGATATCATACTCAACTCCTTCAAAATATGCAAGGAATTTAACAATACTAGGTAGATTTCTCACACTACAGTCAATTATTTCTACGAGTCCAACAAATCATGTGTATGTGTAGTAAACTATGATAAGCCCACCAAAACAGGCAGGCTAGAAGCAAAACTGATCAAAGTCCAAAACAAGGGTGTGAAAACATATTCAATTGCCTCATTTTTTTTTTTCCTTTTACGGCCTTTTGAAGGCGTAATAGTGTTTACTCAACGAGAGTAAATATTGAGATATACTAACTCCTCCATTCGTTATGTGGATGGCCAAGAAAAAATTCAGGGCAGAAGTCATATTTTCATCATATGAAAATCATAACCAAGTAAGAGATTTTTTATCCAACCATCTGAAATTAAGTATTGCAAAACAGGATTTTAAGTATTATGAGCAAACAACTTGCAAAAAAAAAAAAAAAAAAAAAAAAAAGAGAAGGAGAATGATGCAATAACGGGTGCTGTCTTTGAGATTGAATGAACCACACGTTTTAACTGTTATTTTTATGTCTATTGTTTATTTGCCAATATACACATATATACAAACAAGCAACAAACAAGTTCACTTCAGATTGGTGTTAGAAAATGAAAGCAATTGAGTGGTGCAGAAATATAAACACTTAGATCCATGCTGGGAGAATGATAATGTGAATAAGAAACCATACAAAATGAGTACATGAGACATCTTAGTGCTGAAAAATCTGTTACCTTCTAGATTGCCTGCTCTAGAAATTCTTTGTTCCAAAACTCTCTCACGGAATTCTTGCAGAACCAACCGAGAAAGTAGAAGACCAGCAATAGCAGCACCGACACCTAGCATTACGAAAACTGCACCCCATCCCTTCGTTGAAAGATACCCTGTCAATAAAGGGCCGAGAGCTGCTCCAATAGAGCCCGTACCATCAATGATGGCGGTAACTGTTGCTAATGCCCTAGAATCTCCTCTCAGAGAACTGTGTGTACCAAGATCTGCAGATACTGCAGTGGTGATGAGTGCATACGGCCCATTTACAAACAAACCAGCAAGCATCATAAGCACAATGTTTGTGGTTTCTGATATGCTTCCATATTTCTGGTATAGAAGCATTGAAGGGATTGCTGCATACATAAAGGTTGCTGCTGTAGTAGCCCGGGCCTTAAGCTTATCAGATATATAACCAGCCAGAATTCCTCCAGCAATACCACCAACATCAAATAGTGTAGAAAGGTTTCCAGCAGTTTTCACTGACATATACTCTCCTCCAATATCTGTACACAAGTTGCAAACAAAGTAAGAATCATCAAAAACAAACTAATTGGTGCAAGAATCCCTGAAAAATGAAAGACCTTGCAGGTTCTGATTTTCCTCATCTCAAAACGGTAGCACAAGAAACACAAAGTCTTCCCAAGTACGACAACAGAATCTCTCACTTAACTAGTCTAATTACAAATTCGGTGTTAATCAGCCATTTCTTTGAAAACTTAAGAAGACAGAGAGCTTCCAATGTAGTAGTATGCCCAATGTAGTAGTATGCTTATTCAAAATTATTTGCATATCCTAAATACTCCTAAACCAAGAATGTCCCAAGATACTCAAAGCATCAAGAATCAACAGGCATAATTTCACGAAATATCAACTTTTGAGAGTAAAGAAGTACAGCACAATAGTCCTCAATTGTTATTGGAATTAAAACTAAATTAATTTCAATTCAGATGACATAAATTTAAAATTAAAATAAACTGAATTTTTAACCTGAAAGGCAATAAATGGCAGCAAGTAGTGTTCCAGCAGAACAACTATTAATGAACAAAAGGGAGTTGCCAAAATTACCTGTCTGACTGATATAAAACGGTAGCCAATACAGAAATGTGTATGCAACAAATTTCGCGAAAAAGAGACAAAGGGCAAATGGAATTACTCCTGGTATCAAACAAGCATCAAGGAGAGGAACACTTTTCCTATTTCCAGACTTCTTCTTATTATTATCATCTCCCTCCTTAACCTCTTTCCCATTAAGTGATTCTTCATCATTAGGTCCATTATTATTATTCAAAGTCACTACAGGTGAATTAGCAGCAGGGCAAGGAAATCCAACATCTTCAGGATAAGCAGGCAAGAATAGATAAACCATTATGCCTCCAAGAAAAATCAAAGTACCAGGAAGAATAAAAGACCAGCCCCAACCATAGTTCAAAACACTGGCAGCAAGAAGGGATCCCGTGATATTCCCAACAGATGTATGTGCATTCCAAACACCCATAATCAAACCCCTCTTTCTCCTGTCAAACCAATTGCCAATAACAGCAACAACCGAAGGCCAACCGGTTGCCTGGAACAATCCAGCAATCATTTGGGTACCCAAGTAAAACCAGAAACCATGGATATTCAACAAATAACCCATCCCAGAAAGAGCAACAAAAATCCCACTTCCCATCATCCCAATTGTTAAAAACAATCGAAGGTCTAAGGAATCTCCTAAATGACCTGCAACGTACATTCCAATAGAATAGCATGCAAGAAAAGCAACATCAATCTCTCCTAATTTCAAAGTTCCATCCTTCTCATTAAATGGCTCCCAACCCCCGTCTGTATCATCATTATTATTCCATGATAATTCCTTCCTGACGAAAATTTCCCCAACCGGCCATGGAAACGAGTTAAGCTTTTGACCACCGTGTCCCGGATCAAGAACACTTTTGACTATACTACTGGGCTTTCTTGAAGCATGGTAACAAGCGTATGCTACAAATGTCACAAACAAAACTACATATCTATACGTTTTCCAACTCCAATCTTTACCTCTAATCTTCTTTATAATTAAAATCCCAGGTGGTATTCCCCTTACTGCATCACTCATCTTGTAAACTTAGCCCCCTCCACCCCTAAAAAATCAAATCCCTCAAAACAAACTCCTTCACCACATTTAATAATTCAAAAAAGAGAAAAAAATTAAAAATCAAGGGCTAGATCCAGTAATAAATAAAATTGACAGATGAGTTTCTTCAAGAAAATAAAGAAACAGGAGAAATTGGTTAATGGGGCCTGTGATTTTGTATTGGGAGAAAAGAGAGAGAAGGGAATGAATGTGGAAAAGGGTGGAGCGAGGTTGGCGCGGGAGAGTGGTTAAGTGAGATATGAGTCTACGTGGCAGTCTGTGGACGATCTTCGGAAAAGTTGGTTAAATGGTTCGGCGCCACGTAAACTATATAAATTGATTTGAATGCTACCACTTTTCAAAAACATATATATATATATATATTAAAAAATTAATTAATTAATTTAATTTTAAAAAAATAGTGAAGAAAACGTAAGCTACCGTAGAAATAAAGTGCCTCAAATCTTAAAAAAAAAAAAAAAAAAAATTAAACTTAATTCTTTCTTGTAGGTACAAGTAATATTAGTTCTAAATTGAAGGATTCAATAGCAAAATTGACGCAATTTTTTTCTGGAAGAAAGGTTGTCTTGTCTTTCTGGATAAGGCAATTTCATTCAAACCCCTTTTTACCTTCATCTCTGCAGCTGTTTCTGCACTGAGACATCTTAATTCCATTTCCATGTCACAATACTGAAAATCCCATTATTCACTTTCCACTATTTTTCTCAGAAATGGGTTCCAATGTCCTTCCCCAGGTGACTACCATTACCATTCATTCCAGTATGGTTACATTACCCACGATGATTTTTACACTGTTTTTTTCTTTTTCCCTCTAATTTTTTTTTTTTTTTTTTTTTTTTGTTTGAATTTGTAATTGTTTTAGGCGTTGTATATGATTCCAAGAACCCACGCCGGATGTGCACCGCCAAAGAAGTTGGGATTTTCCGCTTTGATTAATCGGTGTCCGCCGTCGTTCAGTGCTAATGCAATATCAGTTTCGAGGGTTCAGTCTAACTATTTTGGTTCGATTTCTGGGAAGACATACGAAAGTCGGAATTTTGTTGTCCGGGCTGAAGCTAGTTCGGAAGAAGCTGCTGAAAATGTAGAAACTGTTGAAGCTCCTGATGAGCCTGTGGCTGAAGGTACTGATGGGGAAGTGGAATCCGAACCAGAAGAAGCCCCGAGGAAGCCCATTGTTAAACTTGGAGACATTATGGGGGTATTTACTTGAATTATTACTAGATTTCTTGAAATCTTTAGTTTTGTTTAACTGCCTCGGGAAAAAAAAATTGAATTAAGCTAATGAATTGCATTTGGTTCCTTTCCCTAATGAGTCTGGAAGGATTAAATCATGATTATCAAATACAGTCTGTTTTCATTCTCTATAGTTAGATGGTCAGTGAGTCAGTATACTTACATGTACAAGAATTTTGCTCAATTTGCCAAACTTCAATTTTTGGATGGGTATGGGCAACAAATATCTGTTAAAATTGGTTTTGTTAATAGATACTGCATAAAAGAGCAATTGAGGCATCAGATGAGATGAGGCCAACACCAGATATCAGGGTGGGAGATGTTGTGGAAATCAAACTGGTAAACTCCACTTCATTAGTTGCTTGTCATGGTGATTTCATATGGTTAGAGGGAACTTACACTATATTGTGATCTGATATACAGGAAGTTCCCGAAAATAGGAGGAGGTTGTCTGTGTACAAAGGTATAGTCATGTCAAAACAAAATGCTGGGATTCACACTACAATTCGGATTCGGAGGATCATTGCTGGAATTGGAGTTGAAATTGTATTCCCTCTGTAAGTATTAGTGTTACTGTGAGCATAAGTAGCTAGGATTTTCATGTATAAGAAATTTTCACCGTTCTATCTTGCAACTTGCATCTTTTTCCTCCATCAAGTAGAAGATTAAGTTTTGGTATCAATCATAGCAAATGAAACTTAGCTAATACCTTAAATTTTCTGTTGTTGCTTGCAAAATGCTAAAGAGTGATAGTACAAGTTATGAAAGGCACTTACTTGTGTTAAGCTTCACTTAAGATACAGTGAAGCAGCAAATTCCAGTATGATTTCTTACACTATTGCTTTAATACTTAAATGTCTGTTCCCAAAATATATTTCACAATGGAAAAGAGGGATATAGTTCATTTTCAGTTTTATTCTTTTGCCTTACATTTTCTTAGTGTTGGGAAACCTGCAGTTGTATAAATTTGACATGGCTATTTCAAATTTCTTGTCTTGCTCAGCACAAGTATTTTTCAACTCCCCAGCCTGAGAAATTTTGCTTGCTTGAACCTTCAAATTTTGAAATCCTAGATACCACATGAAACTTTAGTAAGTATCTTACATCTAGCTTAAGACACAGAAGGTTACAAAGGTAAATATGTTGCTTTTAGCAATTGGAAAGAATTTCCTAATATTTTCCTTGTGTGACTTCTCAGTGAAAGATTGGACCTCAGTAATCTCATATGATTGAACCACCTTTTTCTGTCTGGCCTGATTTCTGGTGGTAGAGTTTTGCTCAAGTTTTAATGATAAAACAAAATTTATCTGATTAATAATTCGGATCATTATTTTAGTTAAAACTGTTATTAATGTAAATTCTATATTTAATGTTAGGTTAGTTTAAATAAACTACATTCCTTTGTCCTTGATTTTTATATTATTAATTCTTTTAAGTTTCACTTCCTCTTATTTTAGTGCCTTTGGGGGTAAAGCTATTGAATTTTTCTTTCCCATATATTTTTGGGATCGTCTTTTGTGGATTCTTACTTTATGTTGCCTTCTATTCCGTATATTCTTTACTAGGTAGAAGTGACACTGATTTGATTGTCTATATTAATCACCAAATATTTGATAGGTGACTTGATACTCACTTGTTGCATTTTGTTTAGATTTGTATCAGCAAATAAAACTTCAATACGTGTTTGTATGTGAATTGCATACATATATATATATATGGATTTTTGTGTTTTTCCCTAAATAGAACAAGTCTGAATTTATTAATAAGAATGAAAAACTCATCTGTTTGTCCTGAATTACAGGTATTCACCAAACATCAAAGAGATCAGAGTGGTAAGCCATCGGAAAGTCAGGAGAGCAAAATTGTATTATTTGAGAGAGAAGCTTCCCAGACTCTCCACTTTCAAATGACAACATCAAGGCAACAATTCTCTCTAAGATGTCTAGCTTTAGTGAGGATGATCTTTCCTACATCTGCTTTCAAGATTTCTTGCTGACTTGAAATTATATATTATCTTTTTGGGGGTAAAATTCCTTTACATGAAAAAAACTTCTGTTGCATTTTATTTGAGATAACATGTAGATTCTGTACTTTCTTGATAAATTTTTGCTTTATGATCAGGATTGTTGTTGTTGGTGTCTTTTAGGTTTGATGACTACTTTTGAGGATCAAGATTTTTACTTTCATTTTATAGGAAAAACAAAAGAAAAAAGGGTAAGTTTCAAGTAATCCATCATTTTCTCTTCATTCTTGGAAAAAAAGGATTCAGGAGAGGGAGAATGATGTCAAATGCCCCCTTCTCTCTTGAACTCCCCCAACAACCAAATCTACTCCTTTTTGTCTCAAAATCCTTACTACCCCCACCCAATGCAGACTAGCTTAAATTAGTAGATATTTGCTCATCTTTTAGTGAACAAAAATGTTAGTTTGAATGTGTTAAATAATGAATGATACGTGGTGTTTTAGATGAGTTTTAGTTATGGATGACACTTTTAAGTCATATTTAAATAATTACTACTTAGTAGTTACTGATGAAATTAATGATTTAGATTCGTTTCAAATCAGTCTCATCAGTATGATAATAATGATGATATTATATATTTTTCGTAATAATTTATATATATAATATATATATATATATATATATATATATTTATGTGGTATACTACACAAATAATTAATTAAGAACAAATGAAAAACATGGGGGACAAAATTCATATGAATTTTTATCTTACAAAAAGTGTCAAGAAAAAAAAAAAAAAACATCAATGAAGCTTTGCCTTCACAATGATTGAGATTAGTTTGTTTATTTGATTAATAATGTTTTTTCTTTCAGTGTTGGGAAAGAAGTTGACAACAAAAAAACAACTGTAAACTTGTCAAGTAGATATCTTGATGCTGCATTTTGGGGATCTTGTTTGTGGCCTTTTCTCTTTGGTTCTTTTTTTGTGTCATTTTTTTTTCCCCTCAATCTCTCTATCTATCATATCAAACCTTAAAAATGTTAATCCAAATGTAAGAAGTTCGATTTTTCATAAACAAAATTTCAAATTCAAATTTTATGTATGGAAAAATATGATTTCTATAAAAAGAAAGTTAAAATTGTGATGATTTCAAAAATCAGAAAAAATGTGTTTCTAAAAACAATAATTGGTTAAACATTTATTGCCAGCAATAAGAAGCCTCTTTATTTGGTGGGTGAAAACTTTTGTACAATTATTACTTTCCAAATCTAACCATATTTAATGCAGTTTTTTTTTTTTTTTTTTTTTGCCAAGTTTTCTTTTTCAATATTTACCAAAAAAAAATAAATATATATATATATATATAGAAAAGTTTTCCTTTTCAATGAAAAAAATACACGTTTTTCTTTCTTTAAGGTTTAAAATTATATCTCAAATATATCTTATATTTTCAAACTTCATATATTTCCTTAGCCCTTGAGAACAGAACAAAAAAATAAAAACTCTAAAGTGCACGTGAGTTACTTTTAGCTTAAATGAGGTTGATGGTTCGAACTTCAATTTATGTATGTAGCTGTTTAAAACCAATTCAGCTTGAACAAGATTAGTCCGAATGTGAATTTAGCTTAAAAATATTCAAAAGTCATAAATTCAATGTATCTTAATAATAACTTTGTGCATGAATTTCTCATAAATTAGTCAATATATATATATATATAAAAAAAAGGTACAAGACTAAAATTAGCTTATGTAATCCCTTAAATTTTTGTAAATATTATCATTTAAGTTCCAAATTAATCTTTTATATCTTATTGATCCCTAAGATTCTTACGATATCTCATATAGATCATTCATGTCATTTTATAAACTCTAAATCACCTCCAAATTAAATAGAGAAATTGCCCCCCCAAAAAAGTGACTGAATGAACTTATGCCACAAATAGTAAAAACTTTTGAGATAAAAAATATAAATATTTAATTAAAGAGACTTATATAATAAATTGTTAAAATATAAGGGACTAAATATGCAAATTTTCATAAAAGAAACTTCTGGAATGAATAAATTAGTCAGTTATGTTCCAGCGAGGATGCGATGTCATAGTGGTAGTATATTCCGTCTTAATTCAGATTAAATTAGTGCTTAACACCTGGATTCAAACATTACAATTACGGCTTATCTCTCTATTGGTCCCATACTTCTATTATAAGTAAACATATATATATATATATATATATATATATATATATATATATAACATTCCATTTGCGTACCATCACCGGTTACTTAGTGGAAAAAGGTTGATTTCTTATTCGTAACATTTCTCGAGTTCGAAACTTGTCCGAAGAGAGATATGTATAGAAAGAGCTTCTTCAGTAGGGATTCGAAGTAAGTATCGATCACAGATAAATTACATCAAATTTTTTATTTGTCCTACATGAGAAAATATACAATATTAATTATAATTTATGAAAGAAAAATATAATAAATATATTTTAATTTTCTATGATAACTTTATTTTTCTTAAAAAACTAAATTATTCAAATAAAATTAGATTTAAAACTTTTTTCTATTTAGGAATATGCTTTTTATAGACATCATTAATTATTTTAATTCTAAGAATAAAATAACAATAGCAATAAATAACACTTTACAGCATCTTGAAAATGGTCGAACATAATTTGTAACTAATGTTTAATAAGTAAAAAATAAGAGATGCAAGAATTTAAAACTATTATAACAAAATTAGATAATTTACTATTTTAATTTAAATAAATTTGTCAATTTAGTAACAATCTCACTAAGTGCCAAAATGTCTCAAATTAAAAATGGAACACAATATTAGTATCTAAATTTAGTGAATTTTATACCTTGTAAGCCAATCTAACACTACTATCCTTACATTCTCTCTCATCTCTCTCTCTCTATATATATATATTTGTATATATATTTCTTGATTTATTTTATTTAGCATAACAAAAATTATAATAACATTTATTCCCTTATTTATTTTTTATTTATATTAAAAAATTGATGTATAATTTTGATTAAAAAGACTAAAATTTCCGATCAAAAGAGACGCGGATTAGAGTGGCAGAAGGCCATCTCTACAACCGTCCATTCGGGTTCGACACCCAACACCCCCTCCTCCATATATTAAAAAAAAAAAAAAAAAAAAAAAAAAAGAGACGCGGATTATTAGATGTGAAAAATAAAAAACGTTATTATTCTTTTCTTTTCCTTCTAATGTCAAAATTTTATGTTTTATAATATTTACCAAAAAAAAAAAATAAAAAAAATTATGTTTTATAATTAATATTAATTAATTTATATATATATATATATATATATATGATTGAAAGTGACCTTTTCTTAAGTATGGAAAAGAATGGTAGGGAGTATTAAATAAGAAAATATACTTTCCAAAGAAATAGAAAATAATAATAATAATTATTATTAATAGTGAGAAGAAGTTCGACCAGAAAAAGCGAAAATTGTGGAGAAGCATTTGAGTTCCGATATGTTAGTGTTAGAGCTCATTCTCTGATCCAAAAGATTTGTGAAAAAAAAAAAAAAAAAAAAAAGGTAAACTTTTTTTCTTCTCATCCTCCTTTATTTCTTTCACTTTCTTTTTATTCCCTTTTATTTTTCTTTAATTTTCTCCCTTTTTTTTCATATATTTTTTATTTTTTTTGGGTTACTTTTTGGTATATAGGTTTGGTTTAATTCTGTTCTTTCAAGTTTCAATCAACTCTCTTTTGGGCAAGTTTTTGATTTCCCCGCAGTCGTGGGCTTCAGGATGACTGGTGGTTCTAACCAGTTGATCTCTGTTCACCCGGAAGAGCTTCTGTTTCAATGTATGTATGACACATTTTTATCTCGTTCATTCTTCTTTTCTTTTTTTTTTTTTTTTTTTTTTTTTTTTTTTTTAAATTTTTTTCTTGCTCATCTCGTCGTGAATATGGTTTATGTAATGATTAATGAACTGGGTTATTTGGTTTTTAAGAAAAGTGGCGAAGTGACTTCTTGTTTGGTGCAAACTTTGCAGTTTTTTTTTGCTGTAGGTATTTAATGTTTTGATCTATGTAAAATTTGTATTTGTGAATTTTTGAATTTATGATTCAATGTGATGTGGGATTAAATTGGTGAATGGAATCTTAGAATTTGATAAAATTTGTTAGCATAAGATGCAATTGGCTTTGTGGTTTCATTTCTTTATTTTTTATTTTTTGTCAGTGTTTGAAAGGGATTAGGGTTGTGGATCTTCCAGTGATTCATTTGTCCGAAATTTTTTGTTTTGATTTCATTTTCTTTACTAAGGATATTTGTTTTCCACCGTGGAAGGTTTGTTTTATCTCGTGAGAAATATTGATTGGTCTTGGTTGTTGTCAGTTGAATTAGAGAAACAAAGCTTTTGTGATCTCAAAGTAACAAACAATACAGAGCACTATGTTGCATTCAAGGTAATTTTATTTACATTAATGGAATAACTTCACCTGGGTTGTCTGTCAATTCATGCTGTTTTGAAATTTTTCCATTTTTTCTAGGTGAAAACCACTTCCCCAAAGAAGTATTTCGTGCGACCTAATGCTGGAGTAATACAACCTTGGGACTGTTGTGTCATAAGAGGTACTAATCACTGACTTGATTTCTTTTGTTAGGGAATAATGTCAAAATGAATGATACCTTTCAGTAGTGCTGCATCTGTATGTATGTTTGTAACAAATAAATATATATTATTGGGACTGCTGAAAAGGTTCCTGGCAGTTAAGGACAAGAGGCTAACATGAGAATGCCCATGTTTCCCTTTCCTTTCAAAGTTGATAATGTATATCTTTATTTATCTACTCCTTGACATTTTTGTTTCATTACATAACTGCATCATGCCATGTCAAATAGATGTTGAATACATGTTCAACCTGCAAGGCACATGGGCAGTTTAGTATGTTTACTTTTAGAATGGATTATTGTTTGATTGACGTTTGATGTGAATCTTGAGTATAATATAAGTGAATATGGTTTATAGCATGCTTATTGATTTGAATAGGACAATTATAAACATCACTGATTTGGCCTATTATATACACTTAACTGTCCTGATCAGTTGACTTTGCTATTTCAGAATTATATACTTGACTTATCTTCAACTGTCTGATCTGTGTTTAGTCACCCTTCAAGCTCAAAGAGAGTACCCACCAGATATGCAATGCAAAGATAAATTCCTACTGCAAAGCACCAGAGTACCTCCAAATACTGATGTTGATGAGCTTCCACCTGACATGGTACGGAAGCTAGAGTGCAGTGAGAAAAAAAGTTTATTTTTATACACTTGCTTGATAATGCTTTAAAAAGATTGATTGGAATTGAATTCTTCTCTCCTCCTCCTTACTGCATTTTTGGGCTAATAGAAATTCACTGTATCCAGTTTAATAAGGAAACTGGGAAAATGATTGAAGAGCTTAAGCTTAAGGTTGTCTACATTGCCGAAGACTCAGCTATTGGGAATTCAGGGAAGGGCACTGATGCAAACTTCGTAAGTTCCTCTTTTTTGCATGCGCATTTTTCCAGTTCTGCTATGATGTTTATGTTAGTTTCTATTAGTTGTTACCTGTTATGACTCTTATCTCTGTGTTTTTCATTTTCAATCACAGATGGGCCACTCCTCAAACTATGATGATGTGAGTATTCAGTTTTTTCCTTTTCTTGGAGACCCTCCTATTCCTTGCAATACTCTCTCTATGCTTCTACAGTCTATAAGTAATTGATGCCTTTATTTATGAATATTAATTATCCCTGCTGTACATCTCCATGCTTGCCACAGTAGTGCAAAATGGAATGAAATTTCTAGAAAGTTGGAGAGAGAAAATAAAATGCAAATGCACATCTAGAATGTTTAAGAGTGGAAAATGAAACTAGGACTTTGCACATAAGTGATGGAAGGCCAACAACGAGTCCATAAGAACCCTGCATTTATGAGGCTTCTTGGGTTGTTTTTGTGGCAAAAATGATGAACTCCATATTGTTGCTCTACCTTGTTACTACTTGTGTTGTTTATTCTCAGCCTTGAAATAAGAAATCTAGATTTCAGACTAGAGACAGGAATTGGGTGGGCCAAATGCAAGAAGTAGGTGGTGTTGAGAGGATGAAATTTTCACATTACGGTTTTTGTGTGGGGACAAGGCAGAAGGAAATATGTCATAGAATGACAAGGATGTTTTAACTTGAGTAGTTTCTAATATTGTTCCACATATATATGATGATGTAGACAACTGGATTTCCAGATTGGAAATTACACCATTAGGAAAATGCAAAATAACAGATCTTTATAGAATATACCTCCTTTTCCTCCTCCCCATTTCAGTGAATCATGTAAAACTTTGGACTTTGAACTTCAACAAACCAAGCCTAATACTTCTCTTTCTTTGTGTTTCTCTACTATCTTTTTGTGTTACTTCCCTCTTGTTTTTCTTTGGATTTTTCTTTCAAATTGAAAATAAGTTTAAACTTATTTTTGGAAATGTTGCAAGTAGCAAGTTGGATGACCTTTTGGGAAGGACAGGTGATAGGAAAGATGGTTTGAGTTTGGGGAATTTGGGATGGTTCTTAACCTGCTCCGCTGTCTTTCCTAGTTAAGACACCAACAACAGCCTCCTTAGTAGGTGACTTGTTTAGTAATGTGATTTTAGATGTGTTGACTGGGAGTACTCTCATGTCATTTGTTTAGCAGTTCAGCTAATGGATTGGTATCGTGCCAATAATCTTCGTCTGCCATCTAAAAGGGAAAGCAGGAACCAAAACTTTGAAGAAAACTTGAAAAGAATATATGGCTGCCCTAGATCTCACATTCATTTGCATGTCTAATGGCATGCATAGTTCTTGCAGGACTATAAGTTTTTAAGTAACTATATCAGTCAGTTAGTTGAATGTACGTTTCTGGATTTTGTGTCATTCCCTTTTTCTCTAGTATGATTCAAAGCTTCAGAAAGAAAAAGAAAATGTATGATTCCCTGTACTTGTTGCTGATGTAGAATCTTCTAGGATATACTTTTTGCAACATTTGCTTCAGTCCTCGTTGGTGCTCTATAGATATATCCATCTAATAGTTTGGACCTTCTAATTTGTGCATTTGGATTATCATATTATGTAGTTGAACTGCCCAATCTACATAAAATTGATACATACTGTGTTTCTACTTCACTATTATGTGGCAAAACTTAATATCTTCTTATCTTTTGCCTGGTTTAGAATCAGGTCTTGCAGCGCCTGAAAGAAGAAAGAGATGCTGCAGTCAAACAAGCACAACAACTTCAACAGGAACTGGTTAGTGCAATCATTCCAAACATTTCCTCTTGGGTGCCATTTCATAACCATTAATGCATATATACAATAGAAAACAATAAACATAATGCCAGTTGCATATTGAGATTCTGTTATTTTGGTCTAGTTAAAATTGAATTGCAAAACTGAAAATATTTACTTTTATCTATATGATAGGAAATTCTGTTTAGATACATTTTTGGTAACCCGGTATCCTCATTGACTAATTTGGGAGAGATCCATGGGTGACAACTCCTAAGCTAATATTTATAAAAGCGAATAAAACATTTTAATTGCCCCCTTCCCCAGAGGAAACTTGTTTGATCAGGCATGGGGAGTTTTCAACAATGGAAATTTGGATAGGTTCCAAAATATTACAATGCAAGAGATGATATAAGGTATAGATAAAGGTGCATGCGCATTCAATCTGACTGATTGCTGACATTATTTCTTGGAAAATTGGCCATTGTAGTCACTGTTTTATTAGTTTTAGTCATTTTCTATTGACTATTTTGGTTCTTTTGGTCTTGGCTAATTTTCAATCAAGTAAGAACATATATAAATTGGTTGTAAAGTTTTAACAAAAATAGATCGCAAGGTCTAAAACAATTACTCAAAAATACTCTTGGAAACTAAAAAGACTGAAAAAAATTGACCAAAACACTACTAAAATAGTCAATTTACCTTATTTCTTCTGTGGATAATTAAATCATGGAGGATTTGTTTATAAAGTTGCAAAAAGACTGGGAGGCAGAAAGGTTTAACGTTTGTAGGTGCAGAATGTGAGACAGATTCATCATCCTAGCCATCCTAGAAACATAAAAAAAAAAAAACAATAATAGGAAAAAAAAGGAATTCCACTGTCATTTATTTCTTGATTTTCTGCTGCTTCTCTCATTATTATTCTTATGATTATTAATCACAGGAAGTTGTGAAGAAAAGAAGAAACAAGAAAAGTGATCCTGGCTTCTCCTTTCCATTTGCACTTTTTGTTGGATTAATAGGTTTGATGGTCGGTTTCCTCTTGAAGCTGTTGTCTTCTTCACCTTCTGCTGCATAATTACTTTGGTTTTCATTTCATATTCTCAGGATATAGCCTTTTTTTTTTTCTTTTTTTTTTTTTTTTTTTATGTCCAATTTTATTGTATAATTTCATTTTGAGCCTCTGGGTGGGGAAAAAGCTTTGATTACTATACTCTTTTTTTTTTTTTTTTTTTTGTAAATTGTGATTGATACATTCTATTATTATTGTTAAGTTTTTTCATAGAATCAGAAAAATTCTTCCTTTACTCCTTTCATTTATATTATTAAAGTTGTCAAAAATAAAACTTTTTTATATTTGATTAAAATTTATTTGTTTATTAAAGTTTTTTTTTTTTTCCAAATTTATCTAAATTAATCTGTTTGGTTAATATTTGACAATTTTTTTCACGTAATTGGTAACTTATTAAATTTAAATAATTTTATTTTATTTTATTTTTCATTTTAGGTAGTTTAATTATTGGACTTAGTTATTTTCGTGTTTTCTTAAATTCAAAATTTTACAAAATTTAATAAAATAAAAAGACTTAGCACAATAAAAGTTTGGTTAGATTTTGGATTTTTATTATAAAGTAAATGATTAATTTGTTTAAAATTTAATAATTAGAATATTGAATTAGAAAAATTTTCTTAATATATATTAAATATTTTGAACATTTATATTTAAATTTAAAATATGAAAAAGTCATTTAAGTAATAGTTTAATTTTTTTTATTACTTTTGATAAAATTTGATTTTGAATACTGTGATTTATCTTCACGTTAAATTAAATTCATATTTATCTGTATTTTTTAAAATATTGAAATAAAACAAATTTATAAACATATTAAATTGTTCCCTTCGTAATGGGCGGGAACTTTGCACGTGCTTATTTCTTAAACCCTACTCCCAAATTCGCTTTTCCCGCTTCTTCCTCTCCCCCCCATTTTCCTTCCCTCTCTTTTCTCAAAAACTGGCATTTTTTTTTTTCCAGTTTTCACCGTTCTCCGCTCCCAGGGACTTTCTGGAACATTCGCCTGAAAAGCTGTATGAACGGAATCAGATCTGAGTATCCAAGTCCATAGACATGGAAATGCAAACCGAGCTCACCGATTCAGAGCTCGCGTTGCAGCTCAGCACAACCCCTACAACTAACTTGCAGAAGGCCTGGTACATCTCTTCTCTTTTGCGGTCCCTTGGCCGGCCAGCTAAGTCTATTGAACTCTCATCCATGTGCACTCAGTTCTACGCGACTCCAAATTTTGTAGAATATCTCTGCGGAATCCCTAATTCACCGATTTTTTTGACTCCGGGTTGTTTTGTCACGACATCTTCTAATGGATATGTACCTCCTAGGGAAATCACTGAGAACTTCGATTCTAAATTAAAAAATTTTCCGCCCTATGGACTTGAGATGGTGTTAGGACAGAGAGTAGATGAAGAGGCAGTCAAAGTTTATTTTAGAAAGAGGAGGAAGATTGGATCTGATAGCAGGTATTGGCTTCTGGAATTGGAAACCGAACTTAGCGATTCAGAGGCCGGAAACGTCACTGAATTGCAGAAGGCCTGGTACATCTTTGCACTACTGCTGTCATTCGGCCGGCCAGCGCGGTCAATTGAACTAGCATGCAAGTGTGCACTGTTCTTTATAACTCCAGGTTATGTAGAATTTCTCGCTGGGATGCCTAATTCGCCTATTTATTTTACTCCGGATTACTTCGTCACGATATCCTCTATTGGATATATATCTGCTAGGGAAATAGCTGAGAATTTGAATACTGAGTTGAAATTTTTGCCGCCTTATGGGTTTGAGATCGCATCAGGACAGGGAATAATTGTAGAGGCAGTAAAGACTTATTTTAGACAGAGGAGGAAGGTGAGATCGGATGATGAGTATTTGTCTGTGCCGAAAAAGAGAGCATTTTTGGATAACTTTGAGGGTAAAGAAATGGAAAAATATTTCCTCTAACTTTTGTCTTTCATTTGAATTTTGGTTTATATTTTAACTTCTTGTTTCCTTTCTGAACAGCAGAAGACCAAAATGCACCTATATTGGCATTGCCTTGCAGTACTGGGAATCCTTCTGGAAAGGTAATATCAAGCCTGATATTCTGGAACATTAGAGAAATGTCTGTCCCTCTTGCTCCTTTTACTCAGAGTTCTATAAGTACAAATATCAAGTATTTAGGTATTATTTATATTTCCCTGTGTCTCCAACGTTCATTAATACATGACAGCTGGGTGATCATATTCTTTTTTCTTTTCGCAGTTGAACTTTTGCATTTGTAGGTTCAATATTTTCGTCCAGATAATGATATTCTCTAGTAAAATTAAGTTTATAAGGAGTTATACTGCTTTATTGAGACTTCTGATAAGCTACTATTAAAAAAATGCTGTAGAAGAAGTAAATAATTAAGTACTGCTGCACTTATTTCTGGTGAAAAAAAGTAGTCTATTCAGGATTCTAAGCAATCTCTACTCCTTGCCTGATTCTGGATCGGAGGTCAACTGATACCTAGGAGAGGTCATAGATAGGCTACATAGTTTCTATGTAAGCACAAATCAACATTTCCTGATTATTTTGCTACATGCTACATTAACCCCCTTTTAAACATTAATTAGGCGTTAATTTGCTCTACAGTTTTCATCTAATATTTACCAAGTAGGTCCAAATTCTTGTATTATTGTGGATGGGGAATTTATTCTAAATTCCAAGGTTTTTTGTCATTTTTAAAGATTTTACTGGAATCAGATACTAATGGATTCTTGCAAGCAAATATAGGATGGAAGTCATCTTCTACTGGGATTCTTTCCTTTGCATTTCATAAATCAGAAGCTAAGAACTTCCCAAATGGTTCCTTAGTTGATGAATAATTGCTCAGTTCCTTCATATCTGGTTTTGCACATGTCATCTTGGAATGTACTTGGGTTACTTACGGATGTCTTTCTGTAGGATTGCATTTACTTCTATCCCAATCACACTTGTTTCTATGGATCTCAACAAGTGCTGCTTGTTACTTGTGCATGTACTATTAACTTATTGATCCATTAACAAATATGGATTTCTTACAGGTATACCTCCCAAATGGCAATATGAGCAGTGCCATTGAACTGCAGTCCTGCAATTCAGAAATCTTAGCTCATGATGTGTTGCAAAAGGAGAAAGTATTCTTCGGGGAGCCTTTATTTAATGGGTCTACCAGTGGTCATTTCAATACTGGACTAGAAGATGACGAATCTGGTAAGGGAAATGCAATGGGTACATTAGTCAATGCAAGTGAAGTCAGCAATCCTTGTGGAATTCAGCATCACTTTAATCCTGTAGAAGATGATATATACCAACCTTTATCCATATCAGGATCAAATGTCAGTAAAGCTATTCAGAGTAGAGAAATTAACTTTAGTATAGTTCAAAGTCCAGCTATCAGTACAACAAAAGAAATGGATGATAACAGTTCCATCAGAAACATTGACTTTCTTGTAAGATCAGTCATGGAAGTGGGTAAAGAAACAAATACTCGCCAATGCCAAACAGAAGCACAAAGTGCTACTCATGTTTATGGAACAAAATTGGAAGATCTGGAAAAAACAGAAGGAAGAGAGGAAGGGCCATCCCTCAATTCTTGCTGCAGTATAAGGGATACTGGAAATCAGCCCATTAATACAGCTGAAAAAGATAAACAGCCCGAAGGCAAACCAGTTGAAAGTTTCATTGAGGCATCCGAAATAAGAGTTTCATCCCCAAAGAAAGAAAAGAGCAGAACCCGTCTAAAGAGTAAGGCATCCTTGATAGACAATTCTCTCTCTCTTTGTGACCAGAGGGTTATATCTTCCCCAAAACCAAAGCCTGACCTGAAGAGAGCTGCAAATCAACGGCTGCAGTCCATAGGGAAACCATTGGAGAATAGCCAAATTGATCATCCTCTGCAAGTCTCAAAAAGAGATAAAAAGTCAATCCTTTCAAAGCAGAACATTAAGTATAATTACAACCAAGTTATGAATGCCAAGGAAAAGAAAGAGGCCTGCAATGTAAATGTGGAAAATTCTTCCATTGTAGCTTCTGTAAGCTACTTCCTGCACATCTTTTTCTCCCATTTGACGCGGATTAGTATTGAAAATTGTAACCAACAGATTTTACATTTTCTGATGTTTATTTGTAGGACCAACTTGATCAAAGAGAGCTCCCAGACTTTGAAGCCTTTATTGCTGAAGAGCAGGAGGGTTCAGGTATTTGGTTTGGATCCCGGTATTTGTTGAGTTTTTTATTTTTTGCATTATCTGATGAGATTTTCTTGTAATAATATATGCAGGTGGTTATGGCACAGTTTACAAGGCTAGAAGGAAAAGTGATGGAGTGACTTATGCAATTAAATGTATGATCACTTGATCTGTTTTTTGATGCATGCCATTTTAGATGAAATTTGTTACCAAAGAACATTACTCACTAATTTTACACACATATAAATCTGAGTATCTTGGTGTTTACTTCTCAACTCTGCTTATCCCTAGTATGTGCAGAGATTTTAAACTTAGGAATGGTTTAGTTAAAAGTTTATGCTTGACATATTTGTTGAGTCATTTAGGTGGTTTTGGAATACATTGCACTTCTTTGGTAGCAGTGCAAAAAGAAGTTAAAATATATCAAACAAATATGCTCATCATTGAAGCAAAAACTTCCTCAGTTTTAGGGGAAAACAAAAATGAGAATAGTTTATGTGGTGAAGATAGTATAAAGTTTTGGATATTTACCAAGTAGTCTTTCATCAATGGGATGAATGACTGATATGTAGTTCATGTGTACCTGGAGATACTTGTTTCTTATGTGGAAAGGATAAGTGTTGTTGGCACATCTCAACTGCACTGTCTGAATGGACAACAGGGTTGGGAGAGTGGTGCCAACGAGATTAGGCAATTTTTAGTTATTATTAGTAGCAGTATCACCCTGCCCCAGCATGCACCTCAGGTTTGATAATTCTGTCCCTTGCATCTCGTAATGGGCTAAGAATTCAGCACCAGTTGTATGATGGTAAGAAGAATTTTTATGCAAATGCAAATCCATCAATTTCCTTTTACCACTAGTCAATATTTTGGTTTACTTGAAGAAATGATATAATGAGCCTCCTTTGAAATGATACACTAACATGCTCTATTGTAAAGATGATTTATTGATCTTATACTGATGATGATTTTGGTCTTACAGACCCACATGCTAATGCTAATAGAAATCATGTGCACAATGAGCTGAAGATGCTGGAGCGGTTTGGGTAATCTTTCTTAACATCAATCAAAAGTTTTTGTAATTATCATAATTTTCATGGAACTTATCTTGAAAATATAAGTATCCATCATTTCAGGGGCAAGAACTTTGTTATTAAGTATGAAGGCTCATTCAAAAGGGGAAACTCTGACTGTCTAGTCTTAGAGCATGTTGAGCATGATCGACCAGAGGTTAATATCTTAGTCTTCATTTGTTTGCACTTTATGTGATAATTACTGTTAATCTCTTTTTATGACTTCAATGTCCTTTTCATCTAAAGGTCCTGAAAAGAGATATAGATGTTCAAGAGCTCCAGTGGTATGGCTATTGTATGTTCAAAGCCCTTGCTGGTCTTCATAAGCAGGTGAGAATATGTTAGGTTCATTCAGTAACTATGCTTCCTATGGGATTACAAAGAGAAGGAAAATCCTTATGTTCTCTGTATTAACAGGGTGTTGTTCACAGAGATGTTAAACCTGGAAACTTTCTTTTCAATCGCAAGGCTTGTAAAGGTTATCTCATAGATTTTAATCTGGCCATGGTGAGTTCTATTTGTGAATCACATAAAAAGGCACTTGTTATGGTCATCCTCTCTACCTTCCACCCTTAAATCTAAAATAAAAGAAGTCGCAAAAGAATAAAATTTTGTAAATTTCTTTTTGTTCTTATTTCCTGTCTTATCCTCTCTTTTGCAGGACTTGACTCAAAAACACAGCGCCACAATAAGTAAGCTGTCTTTCCATTTTGCTTGTGTCAATTATGATATTGTTTTTTGGCGTGAACAAATAGTAGGCTTCCGAGTCTGGTTTCAACCAAATTTCATCTGTTGTTAGTTGCCTTACTCAAATCACTTAATTGCATTCTAGCTTTTATAATAAGCCTCTGTTTTTTTTTTTTTTTTACAGACAAAGCCAAAGCTGTGCAAGATGTAAACTTGAACCGTGTACCTCTTCCCAATGAAAAGTCTCTGCCTTCTACTAAAAGCAGGAAGTTAGTGACTGCAAAAGCTTTAGAAGTGGCTAATCAGGAGCAAAGGAAAGTATCAAAGTCCCTTTTGCCATCTAAGAATATGAAAAATGAAATAAGGCGACCTAAAACTTGTAATGAGGTAGGGAGCATGAACTTAACTAAAAGCCAAGGGGCTGAAGCATCTGGTGTCACCTCTGCAAAGGATGCAACCAGCACCAGAACCCCATCTGGTGAAAAGATTAGAGAACCTCTACCATGGCACCGAAGCAAGGAGCTTATAAGCCTGGCGCATGAAGCACTGCAGACTAGGAACCACAAAGCAGTCGGTGTTCCTGTTTCCAAGAGAAAGAGGATTGCTGCACCTCCTCGGCAAACGGATTGCAAATTCATTTATGTAACTCCAATGCCTCTACATTCAGCTGGAGTTGCTGTTGGAGGTGCAGGCTTGCTTAAGAACAAAGGTATATTTGTATGAACATCTAGCTTTTGAAGATTCCTGAGGTTTAATTTTCTTTCACTTCTTGCCAGGGGATGGAAAACATAATCGAGAAGGTTCTTGTGTTGGCACTAAGGGTTTCCGGGCTCCAGAGGTAAGTTTTTGTGAGTGTCTTGATCAATATAAAAATGTAAACTTTTCTGTTAGGTCTTGTTAATGATTTACCAAGTTGCAAATTACTAGAGACTTTAACATCTAGGACCGCCCAGAGTTAAAAATTTATGTATATGACTGTTTTTTTTGTTTTTTTATTTTACCATATGCTATACTTGCTATATAAGCATTCATAGGATAAGGTTCTAGAGTACGTCTGAAACCTGAAAATGACAATAAAGAAGTTCAAGAGAGAGCTGTATGTTATTACATTTATTTCTGTTAAATTTTAAAGACGTGAAAAGTTTTACAAGTATCAGTACTGGGGTGTCCATTCAACTTTTGAGGTCTCAGTTTTATTACATTTATTTCTTTTAAACTCGAATATTGCAAAAGGTTCTGCAAGTATCGGTACCTGGACTTTTCATTTGCGGGGTTTCAACTTTTGAGGTCTTTTACTACTTTTGTCCTAAAATTTCAACGAAATTAGTTTAGGAAAGCTTCAGACGCAAGTGATCAGAAATATGCTTATGTTCCCTTTCTTTTAGAGGCATCACCTAGCACGACAGATTGTTTCCTCTTTTAGAGTCCTTAATTATTTAATATAGTGACATGGATTCCCCATTGTTATGGAAGTTACTCAAGTTACAGGACAATAAGGATTTTAATTTAAACTCAAATTAAGTCCAGTGGGATAAGCCATGAGTCTCGTTATTGAGTTCCAAAAGATGAAAAATGATAAAATCAGTTTGCTGGCAATGAGAGCCTGAATGAAACCATCCTTATGTATAATTTAGTTATAAATTTTATGACATTTTTCTTGTAGCTTAAGCCAACGCAAGTTTTATTTTCTTATGTTAGACAAACATTCAAAGGAAAAGAAGTTTAGGCCTTTCAAAAGGAGAACCTTAACGTTCAAGCTACATAATTGATATCCCTTTTTCATGGTTTCACTGTAATATCAAGATTAATGATTAGTAATTCCTTGTGTAGGTGCTAGTCAGATCCCTACATCAAGGTTCTATGGTTGACACCTGGTCAGCTGGGGTTACATTACTATACCTGATGATTGGACGGACACCTTTTGCTGGTGACCCTGATCAGTAAGAGCAGTCCACCACTTTGTTCTTGTCAGGCTATTATATTTTTCTTTCTTTCTTTCTTTCTTTTATTTAGGAAATTCACAATCTTCTCTTTTTTATTTGGGCATAATAGAAACATGAAGGAGATAGCCAAGTTGAGGGGCAGTGAAGATCTCTGGGAAGTTGCCAAGCTACATAATCGCGAATCCTCCTTTCCAGCGGTACTGGTGATTGAAAATTAGTTACTAATATACCAAAAGTTACATCTTATTTCAAGCACTTGAATGCTTTTCATTTTGAAACAGGAGTTACTTGATGTGAAGTACTTGCGATCTTTGAAATTGCAAGACTGGTGTAAACAGAATACTCGAAGGCCAGAATTCTTGGATCTCATACCAAGGTCACTGTTTGATCTCGTTGACAAGTGTTTAACAGCGAATCCGAGACTGAGGATTAGTGCAGAAGAAGCTCTTAGACATGAATTTTTTTATCCGTGCCATGAGGCCTTAAGAAATCACAGGTTGCTCAAACAAGGAGTCAGCGCGGACATTGGTTCAAACCTCATATTAAATGGACAGTCGCAGACGTATGAAGAAATTTCATGAACAACTTAAATCAGCTTCTGTAAGGTTTCTCCGCACTTTCCTTTTATCTGTAATACCTTGTTCATCAAGTCAGCATAAATCTTTTATTCACCATGTTGTCAATATGTTATGACGTAGATGAGAGTAGTTGTTAACTTCACGTGGCTCCTGTAAAACTTCTGCTACAACCTATAGCACTGAGGATGTAAAGTTATTGTACTTTTGTAATCCCATAAACTTGCTTGAACTTCAGCTGTTGTAAATACTTATCCATGAAGGCACAGAAATTTGAATTACGCGATCATAACTAAATGATAAATACGTACGGAAGCTTTTAGGTGGGTTTCATTTTCCAGTCTCCCGTTATACCCTATGGAATTTTTCTGGTCAATCATTTTTTATGTCTGCAAATTGATATCCCCCTTGTAAATGCCAACTCCTTTCCTCTTCTATTTCAGGTTAATTAATTGATTATATATATATATATATATATATATATATATATATATATATATATATATCTTCCAATGAGGAATATTTAGACTAGTGGGTACAGAGATTTCGTTAAAGAGTTTGTATGGATTATATTCTTATTATAAGTTTTAAGAAATTGTGTTTGTAATTCAGTGTAATTTTTTTTGTTAATTTGGTATTCTAATCTGAAAGGAAATAATGGACTTCCAACACTACAAATAGTTCTTGTGGTGAATTGTATTGAAGATATTTTATTTGGGAAATGAAATGAAGATATTTAAATAAAAATATAAAAGTCATACGAGTGAAGTTTTTTTTTTTTTTTATAGGTGGTATCTCATACCCTTCATACTTAGATTAATTCATCCAGGAAAGCCTAATAGCGAATATATTTCAAATTGTGAAATTCCGAGTAAAATTTAAACTCTTAACCTCTTAACAAGTTATGAGGTAATGGAGAAACTCCTAGATCAATGATCAAAAAAGATTCAAACTCTTAACCTTTTAGTTGAAGGAGAAATTTTTAAACCATCAAGCTAGGAGAGAAATTTATCCTTACGAGTGAAGTTAGGGAGGGGGCAAGGAAAGCACTTGTGCTGTCATGATTACATGGCGCGTATCTATTGGTTGTTCCACGTAAATTTAATAAAGGAGGATTACTTGCGCGGGCAGTCTAGAATATTAAACTAACTCCCCCCAATATTTACTTAGCAAATAAGGTATTCATTAACGCATTTTATTACTACTATTTACTCTTGACTTCTTCAATTGTGATTTATCAATGAAAGCTTTCGCATAAAAAAAATTGATTAAATAAAATATGACGAAAATGAACCAAAAAAAAAAGGAAAAAAAAAAGAGAGGAAATTAAATAAAAAAGAAAAATTCAACAAAAATAGAGAGAAGGGCATAATTGTCAAAACAAATAAATATGGTGACGTGTTTATAAAAACTAATTTATTCTGGATCATTCCAGTAATTTCCAGGAAAATACTCAAAACCGTCCATATATAAATGGATCTTCCCAATTCATAGGTTGAATCTTATAGGAGTTTTGCATATATCTCGTTACCCATTCTGCAAGTCTTCTCCTGAAAATTCTTGTTTCAAATCAAATCTTCTCTCAAAATTATTGTTTCAGATCAAGCTGTGAGTGATAATGGAAAATTTCTCATCGTTTTTCGAATCGTCGAGGGATGCAGGAAACCGCTGGAGTTATGAATCTCTCAAGAATTTCCGACAGATCTCTCCTGTTGTCCAAAATCATCTGAAGCGGGTTTGTGATTATGATTATTATTTTTAATTTAAAAAGTATCTTGTGATTTTTTTTCCCTTGAAATTAGTTTTGGTAGAGACTTTAAAACAAGTTGAATATAGGTTTTATGCGTAAGGATCAATAGAAGTATATATGTATAAATTTTATAATTTTTAGGGTATGCCATATTTAAATATTTTATTAAAAAAAAAAGTATTATGTAATTATTGCAAGGTTCTGTGTCTTTAGGTGCAATCTCAGGTTATGAAATATTGAAGGCAATTTAAACTAGTAGAAATTTGGACATGGAGAGTGCATAGACTTGGCCCTTAAGAACCCTAAATATCAAATACAATATATGAAGAATTTTTAGATGACTTGAGAATGTAATAAGGATATTCTACCCTTTAAAACAATAAAATAATATAAAATTAATAATTTTTTTAATATTATGATTATCAAATTTGTCCAGAATAAAACACAATTATAACTAATGGATGAAGTAGTTTATCATTATCTATTAAAAATTAAAAAATTAAAAGTTATATATGACAAATATAAATAATTTTGCTACATGTAATGCTTTTTTGTCCAAAATGTGAAAATACCAATGATACGGTTACTTCTATTTTTTGGCTGCTTTTGGACTATGTGTTGTCTAGCATAATTTTGATTAGCCTTGTAAAGGTTGAGTGTTTTAAGGTCATGTTATTTGTACAGGTATATCTCACTCTATGTTGTGCGCTAGTTGCATTTGCTTTTGGGACTTATCTTCATGTCCTTTGGAATATCGGTGGACTCCTCACTCATATTGGGTGCATAGGAAGCGTGATTTGGTTACTGGCCACTCCATCTTATGAAGAGGTGCTGTTAGATATCTCTTTTTAAATTTATTTGTATGTGATTTTGAGCATCTATTGTTTGATTGATTTCTCTGAGCCCAAACTGAAATGTATTTGTTCTGCAATGCGTGCAGCAAAAGAGGGTTGCACTTTTGATGGCATCTGCGGTTTTAAACGGTGCATCCATGGGTCCTCTCGTTCAGTTGGCCATTAACTTTGATCCAACGTACGTATGCATACAACACAAGCAACACTGAACATAGTACATATATATTTTTAAAATTAAAATTGTGGTCGGATATTTCAGGTGTCTATTTGTTTTTGTTAGATGATTCTTTATTTGTTTGAATTTATTGAAAATGAAATTAAATTTCTAGGAGAGTGAACTTCAGGATTTTCTGCTTCTGATTTTTCTTGCTCTTCTTCTTTTTTGCCATTGATCATGTTATGGAACTTTCTTTAACCTGTTTCGCAAAGATAAACATGCTTTACTTTGAAAAATGGACGAAAAAGTGGGCAACACATTATTCATAATTTTGTTTGTTTTCAAGGAATAATAGCATTCATATATCTGGTACAATAAAATCGTGAAATGTTTTTCTGACGTAGAATTGTGTTTCTCTTACAGCATCCTAGTTAGCGCTGTGGTTGGTTGTGCTGTGGCCTTTGCTTGCTTTTCTGCAGCTGCTATTGTGGCAAAGCGCAGAGAATTCCTTTACTTGGCAGGTGTAGTTTCTTCTGGGTTGTCTATCCTTCTTTGGTTGCACTTTGCCTCTCTTTTCTTTGGAAGATCTACAGCAATGTTCAAATTTGAGGTACACTAGTTTGATTTCTTTTCATGTTGTTACGAGACATTACTTAATATCTCTGCCTAAGCCATTGTCCGTTACTAAATCATTGTACTTTTATTCTCTCTTCAGCTCTACTTCGGACTATTGGTGTTTGTTGGCTACATCGTTGTTGATACTCAGGATATGATTGAGAGGGCACACTTTGGTGACCTCGACTATGTGCGGCACTCCCTTCTCCTTTTCACTGATTTTGTTGCTGTGTTTGTTAGGATTCTAATCATAATGGTTAGTCCCTCTCAACCAATAAATTTATCATATACGTGTTGTGTCGGTTTCTTTCTTTTCCCCCCCTCATGAGTTGAATTGATATTGTGTCGTGCAGTTGAAAAATGCTTCAGAGAAGGAAGAGAAGAAGAGGAAGAAGAGAAATTAAGGTGCATGATGATACCACAAAGTAGCTCTGAAAAATATAGAGTTTATAACGACCAATGTCTGTAGAAATCCATAAACTTCTTTCTTATTAATGTTACATAAAACATTTTGGTACACTTAAATCTACTAGAGGGTCCATAACCTTGTTTTTAATGTTACATAAAGATTTTGGTACTATCAAGACGATGTAAGTATATATGCTTCCATGATTTGGATGGTAGTTTGGTGTTATTAAAAGTAAATGTTTTGCAAAAGTGCAACTCTTTATATATTAGTGATGTTTGATTTCATTTGTTTTACATTTTGGCTCTCTTAGTATTATCTGGATGAGATGTAAGAGGGTTTTATTTACTTATTTATTTAATGTGTAAAAACATATTTAAAATGTTAATGCCTTTATAAAACTTTAAAAATATTTGTTTTAAGTTTTGATTCGTTATTTATTTCATAATGAATAATTTATAACAATTAACATAATTTTCATAAAATAGATATACAATAAAAATACTATAGCTATTTAATCAGATTTTGTGAATTATAACTCTTTTCATTCATGATAATAGTTTACTTTTTATAAATATAATTTAAAAATAGGCAGAAAAAAATGTACCTTGCTAGTTTAAAAAAAAATTAAAAAGAAATATATAAACACACTTTTTTTTTAATTTATCATTAATAAATTTTAATACTTTTTTATACATATTGTTCTTAAAGAAAAATAAAAAATAAAAAATTCAATACAACTTGAGCGGATTTGCTCAAACTAATCTGACTCCTGAGAATTTAGCTAGTTTTAACCGGTGCACAGGTGGGACCGTGAACCACTTTTAGTATAAGATTTCACTAAAAAAAAAAAAAAAGAAAAGAAAAGAAAAAAGAAGCCTAAGGTCAATTATGGTAAATAAAACCAGAAGAACCGGCGGTTGGATCAACTATTACGTTGCATTATCGAGCTGAAAATCTAAAGAAACTCTTATGCACTGAAAGCTTCCGTTTGAATTTTAAGATGTATTCAAGTTAATCGGAGGAGGTCTTCTAATTTGGGATTGGAATCGGGAAAGTTGAGCATTGGAGAAAATTTCAGATCACCGCGGTTGAGAAAAATGAAAAAGCTAATCGAATTTGGGAGAAAAGCAATGTTCTACGTTAGGGTTCTTTCAGGTTACGAAGAACGTCGAATTCGATCTTATCGCTTAGAGCTTCAACAGAGACTTCAAAACGTATTTCCTCTTTCCTTTTTCCTCTTCCACTTGCACAATCGCCACTTTTTTATATGCTTGTTTATTTAAAGTTCATATAAATATATATATATATATATATATATATATATATATATATATATTTAATGTTTCTGCGTTTCTGGATCATTTAACTAGAGTTGAATTTAGCGGTAATTGAATTTAATTATTTTTTATGGATTTTCTGTGAGAAGTTCGGCACTTGTACTCATATATGTGGAAAGTGATTTAAGTGCGGGATATTACAGCCAAAGAAATAGGAGAATATTGTGATATTTTAAAGCCTTTTGGTTTGGGGAAGAGGGAACTAGAATTCGGTAAGAACCCAGTTATTGGACAGGACTAGCTGAATTGCATTTTTATTGATGGAGGTTGTTTTCAAGTGCTGATCTTTTTAGCGTATGGCCAGTTTTATGGAGTACTAATTAAGTTTTGCAGCACTATCCTAGTAAGATTTGGAACTATTTAATGGAAAAACAAATTAAGGATAAGAGGAAAATTACTTTTTGTGGGTGGGATAAATGGAGTAACCAGCACAGGAAACTGCTTTCCCAAAAGCAAAGCATTGAAAGATGAGTAGAAATTGACTTTCTTTTCCAGATTTTGCCCTCTGTCTTTCATGAATTCAGATATCAGTTTTTGGATTCTGATAAAGGGTCAAACAGCTTGGAAAGTTTATCGGAGTTTTTGTTCTGAGAAACAATGGTTGCTTAAGCTTACCCTGATTCAGTACACTAATCTGTAAAATGTTTTTTGCCTCATATTTCGCTCTTGATACCTTTTTAGAGTTTTCCTTAGTCCTTTGAACTTCTATGCTGTGCCTGTGCTAGGCTTTGGCCTTTTTATCTAATTTGGTGTTACTACTACATTTGATTAAGAAGAAACAATAGAGAGAGCCTTTGAATATCATAGCTGCCCACTTGATGAGTTCTTTAAAAGGCTTGAGCATAGAGCCTTGTCTTGGTTATGAGTCTGGCTGAACTTAAGACCAATGTTTGTGATGGTCCTACTGTTGTTTGAGTATTAGGCAATGAGGAGTGGCTATAATTGTAAGCTGTATGTGTTTATCAGCTGTAGTGGTGATTAAGTGAGAAACGTTGACATTCTTCTCTATGGTGCATTCTTGAGATCAAACAACAAAAGATAAGCTAGATACTTGCTGCTTTAGCCGTTAATGTGACTTTCTAGCATCACAGTCCATCATCTGGGCAGTGTGTTGCCTAATAAAACCTAATGAAGAGGATATCAATTTAATTTACTTTACCTGCAAGTGTGTAATTCAGTTTATTTAGATCTTTTATTTGTTGAACTTATGTAAACTCTAACTTGTGTAACTTCAGAGAATTTTATGATAGATAATTCAAGTGATATTGAACTGAATGAGTGAGACAACTGGGATGTTTTGATGTTTTATTTTAGATGTTGGCGTTCAGCTCTATTTCTTGCTTGTCTAGTTCACTTCTTTTCAATTCATCTCATTTTACCTTAAAACAAAGGATTTTCTCATTTACTTCTGCCTCAAATTCCTGTGTTTTCTTTTGTGAGTGCAGGCACAGGAGAGGAAGGAAGCTATGGTAAAGGTTCCTGAGAAAATTATTTTATCAGAACTCAGGAAGATGGTTGATAATATGCAAGCTATGAACAAGAGACTAGAAGAAACAGTGAGTTCTAAGCTTACAGCTTGTCTTTGCTTATTTGTTGCATTGTTTCTGTCAGTACAGATTCAGTTAGTGGCTTCTTATTCCTTCCTATATTTTCTTCTTATTGTTTGGCTAGACATTTTCTGCAAGGTGGAAATAAATTTCGTTATTAAACCACTATTTTATTTTTTATAGACTGTAACTTCTTGATTATCATTGCCATGCTTCTTGCTTCCTGCTTTTGACCCTTCCTCTTCTCTCATCATGGATTAGTGTGGGATTATGTCACTATAATGCCCCATTTTAGTGCTTTAACAAATGTGATGATTAAATACAGGAGGCTGTATTTGAAGAGTATTTCAAGCCAATTGACAAGGAAACAGAGATCATAATGAAAATGCAGCTTGATGGAGAGGAACACAGAATGAAAGAAATGATCAAAACCATGCGAGCACAAGCTGTGCTGGAAAGAGAGGAAACAGAAAAGCCCATTAATTTGCAAAACACAGAATTAAAACAACAGGTCCAGGAGAAACCACCATTAGAATCACCACATGCTAAAGGGTGAAGATTCCTCAGGGATCTTGAAAATTTATTTATTGTGCCATGAAAGAAGAGCTTCTTCCTCTTGTTCTGGTTGAGTGGTTCCTGGTTGACTTTATATTCGATTTTACATGTAGGAATATCCAGAACCTGAGATAGTTTCACTTGTCTAGTTTAAATAATAAAAGTTATCAATTTTGGTTGGTGCTGAGTTTATATAACCTTCCTTTTAACTTAAGCAACAATTACCCCATAGAAATGTTGATTGATAAACAATAGAGAGTGGGTTGATGAAAGGATACAGTGCTGTTTTCTGTAACCTAAGCTCCTTTCATCTTTTGTTTGCCTCATTTTTCCTTGTGCCCTCTCTCTGTTTCAAAAGGATATGGAACTTTTTTCAGTACTGCCCATCAGGTTTTTGTTTACATACAAGATAGAAATTAGGTCTCTTTGCATAGATGAGGATGAAGATTTTTGATGAAGTGCTTTTCAGAAACAGTAGATTATTATTAGATGTGACTCTAAGTCAAAATTTACATGATACCAGGATGCTTGGTATGTGATGAAAAGGAGATAGTGGTTGAATAATAGTCGAGTGGAAAGACATTTCTGAACTAGTACTCGGACTAAGGAGAAAAGTCTGCCAAAAATGTCTTCAAAAAGAGGGTATTTTCCATTTGTGTCATTTTTACAGTCAGCATACTCTTTTTTACTTTGTTGTGGCTTTTTGATGATGTATGTCTCTACCATTCAAGCATTCTATTTTCCCTTTTCTTCCTTTTCGTCAGGAGGCCTGATTCTTGAGTTTTTGAATCATCATATAACTTCATAGTCTTTTACGTTTTTGCTTATTTGTTATCTCCTCTTTTCCTTTTCCTTTTCCCTTTCCCTTTGGAAACATATGTGTGTGTGTATTGACAATTTTCTTCTGTTAAGAAAAACTCCTCTCTTAACAATAATTATTTTTTGGTTGTATATGCAACATTTCTGATGTATGACGTGAGAATATTCTTTGATATGAAATGAATTATCTAATCTTAATATTTCACAGAGGGTGGAAAAGGAAAAAAAAAAAATCACAGGCAACTCCAAAAACACCTTCGATTTCCTTAATTGCCCTTTTTTACTTCTATTCTTGTCCGTTGTTCTCATGTTTGGCTGTTTTTCCAGGTTTCTTGGTAGCTAATTGTTTGGAAAGTTTTTAAGGTATTTTGTCTCTGATTTTGTTATAATAGATATATTTTCTAAAATTTTTTATATATTTCAATTTTGAAATTTTTTAGTTCAGTATTAAAAATTTGAATATATAATCAAAAAGATGTATATATATAATTTATAAAAATTAAGAATATAATTATATATATTTATTGAAGAGTTGAAATCCTGATCACTGCCCACCAACTTTTTTGGCAGTGTTGTTTTTCCTTTTTGGGAACTCTAAAAAATTCTTTCCATCTAAAATGTACCGATGGGTCAAATCACTTGATTTTACCCCGTCGGCTTACTTTCCTTCATATTATTACCCTTTTATGTATATTTATTCTAGTGCTATTTTAATATTACAATTTTCCTAGTTATATGTGTATATATATATATATATATATATATATAAATAAAAGGTGTACATATAATTGGATCCAACATATTTTAAAAAAGAAACAACTTGTAAATCAACATGTTTTGAAATATTGGTTAACTAGTAAATCAATATTATACCTCTTGTGTTTGAAAATTATAAAAATTAAAAAACTCGACTAATAACATTTATATTTATAGATTAAATTATTTATTACTATGTTATCTCATCTTTAAAATGATCATGGTTGAACTTCTTTTATTTAAATGTCTCATTTAATTTGATTTTAAGTTCGACTTATGTTAAAGATGATTTTATATAGCAATTTTAGTTATCTCTCACAAAGATGATTTTATATAGTAATTTTAGTTATCTCTCACAAATTAATTCATGAGAATAATGAGTTATCAAAAAGGAACAAACATACCATTTCTCTTAAAAATTGAACATTTGAAAGTAACAAATGAATGAAAAAGAAAATTTTGCAAAAAGTGGTAAGTGGGTATCTAATAAGTCTACTTTTTGCACATAATTGGACCATTCATTGGTTCTAAAAGACCAAATTTCACTTTACTCTCATTAGTCTATTTTACATTCTCTATAAAAAAAAAAAAAAATTGAAATTATTTGATTATGGAAACACACATTGGAAAACTTTTACACACTTAAATTTCCATTCCTCTCATGTATGTACCACCATGTCTCTGGTATTTTGTGGCTTTCTTTGTAAAAATTAAAATTTTGACACAATATATATATATATATATATATATATATATATATATATATATATATAGTTATGTGATAGTGTAAATGACCAATATCCTCATCAACTAATTCAGGAGGGAATTGTGGAAAAAGACTCACAAGACTAAAACATATAACTAAAATTGCAGTATAAAATCGTCTCCGACATGTGTCGAACTCAAGTCCCTCACTTGGTAAGCCAGGTGAGACACCTAAGTAAGGGAAGCCAAACTAATTAGACTATCACTTTTTCGTTGTTATGACACACTTTAAATGTGTGAATCTTACTGTTAAAATGCGTTATAGAGTAAAAAGCTTCTCACTTAATAATCGCTCTATAAGGCGAAAAATGTGAGAATTGTTTAAAACAAGTTAAAAATATATATATATATATATATATATTTAGACTCGAATCCATGGATTTCAAAGTCGTAAATAAGAATGTTGCTACCAACTAAGTTAGACATTTTTGTCAAGGTAATTATTATTTTTTTTAAAAAAAAAAAAAAAACTTAAAACTACTTAAATCAGTTTCTTGAATTAGAAGAAAAAAATATCACGTAAAATGAAAAATAAATAAGAGGACCACAATTATAGGATTTTCTTCCTATAAAGCAAAGAAAAATACCTAACTTTTCCTATAATTGCCTATCAAAACATAGTGGTTTTTTTGATTGTCATGATATTCCAAGTAGAAATATTGGAGAGGCAGAGACCACAAACCCAAATATATATACATATATACATATAATATAAAATATCCTTTGAAAGCGAATATAAATGGTTCCAAACACTCCCTTAACAATGAATATGACCTTATTGACTTGTCTATATTCATTTTTTTTTTTGCTTAATTTTAATATCTAACTAGTTTCACTTCAATTACTTCATTAGTTAATCCTTCCAAACTTCTTTGTATTCTCCCTTTTCTACTTTCCTAGATTCTCCTCATACTTATCGACATCAATTTTATAATTTTTGATTTTTTTTTGAATAATTATTAATTTAATTTCATCTTCTAACTAATTCTATTATAGAATTTTGTCAAAAATTATCACCTGATCAACTTATTGATAG